>OW388302.1:33329555-34716861 GCA_936450465.1 Gibbula magus
CAACAGTTTGAATTTTTTTTTTTTTATTTCAATTCATTCATAGGCATTACATCCATTTAGATGAATTAGACACACAGTTTTAAATTCAAGTCAGGGATTTTTCATGCAGTCAGTTAATCGTGAGAGTCCAAGAGCATCACATTTCTAAAATACGTAAAAAAACTCAGCTTTCCTGTGGTCCTCTTGTATAGTTAAAAAAATAGTTCTCATGAAAAACAGGTGGTTCTTCAAGCGAAATAGCTTCTGATTCGGAAACGATAACTGCAGAAAGTTACCCTCAATGCTCTGTATCCACAGACGGATATTGATTGTGTGGATTATCCACCAACAAACATTTGTTGCATGTCTACACAATCCACCAAGTACCACAAGATGCCTTATTGCTTGGGGGGAGCACACGCCCCCAATTTATAATGGGTTGATATTCGACTCTATATTACAGTTGGAATTTCCAAAACAACTTACTGCCAATGACATACGTGAGTGAAAAGATCTAGAAATGTGACATCATACAGTCAATAGAGATCAATAGAGATTTGGGCCACAAGGACCATGACCATGACCATGACCCAAGGTGTCTTCTCCCTAGAAAGCTGAAATAGGGATTTTATATAGTGTAGATTTGTTGACATTGCGGCCAACATTGGCACGACCACAACCAGAACAACTGGTTGCATCGTCGTTGTCCTTGAAAGCTCTGAGATGGTTGTAAAGACTTCTCAGCCAAATAGGATTTTAGATTTTAGATTTTATAACATTGTGACCCTAAATAAGGGCCACAAAGGTCACGATCTACAACCCTATTTCCGTCTTCGTCTATAGATCGAAAAGGGCAAAATGTAATCATGTGTACTGACCACTTAGGCAGTGGAAATTATAAATATATATAGAGTGGTGAACCCAAATATTAGCCACAGCGGCAAAGATCTAAAACAATACTATGCAACAGAGTTTACGATAAAAGAATTGCATTGAGAAAAGAGTGATTCAGCAAATTATATAATGTTATTAAATAAGTTGTTTCGTATTGGCCCCGTTTCAACAGTGGTTACGATAACAGAACTGCGTTGAGGAATCTATGTGGGAAGAGAGTGATTCAGCAAATGACAAAATACTATTAATTGAGTTTTTCTCACTGGCCCAGTTTCAAGTCCGAGGATGGTTGTAATAGACAAAGTGAAGAGTCAAAACAACTGACCTGTAACATTTAATAACAATACATTCTTGGTAGCAGACTGTAACCTGTACAGCAAATAGTGCTATTTTTAGGATAACGTTGACACTGTTATGAGGACTTAACTTTATTGTCATACTATATGTAACTTATTACCAAAACACCTTTATGGCCATATAAATGATTATATAAATATGACGTATATGAAACCTTTTTTTGTATTTCTTCTCCATCGGATGAGGACAACAGTTTTCCTCGCAAATTTGCTTAAATCTCCCAAACCTTTACTCTGAGGTGATAACCTCATTATAGTTTTCCTTTATGATTATTTGTTCCAGAATAAATCTTGACTGGACGTTTGATGAACATATGGGAAAGAAGGGGTGTGAGGTCCACGCGTTTGACCCCAGGTAAATTTTATTTTATTTTATTTTATTTTTTTATCAAAATTGTGCCTACCGACCACACGTCTAACGATGTGAATGTGTGAACCTTATAAATAATGGAGATGAGGCCAATGAAAGGAATCCAGATGTATGTTGACACTGATGTACAATGACACCTGTGTTGATATTGTCCAGGCATTAACAACAAGTTGGAACTGCTGCCTATCATTAGCGTCTCAAGGGCCCATCAAAATACATGTATGTAAAATTCAATTAATCTATAATTCCTTATGCATGACTCTTGCAGGAACTTGATCATATTCTATATATCATTAAACATTGTAAGTATACCACCCTGATAGTCATGTCTCCAAAAAGTTCTTCCTCCAATCAATGTGAAATAATCAAAGACGCGGGTGACGTCATTATACCATATATTACTGTGGTAGACTTAGCAGGAATGACCTATTTTTAACGACACTTATATTTCCCACGTTTGACTACTTAGGACAAGCTGCATACCAAAAGTGTGTTCATCTACTTGTGTATTTCAGTGCAAAAAGTATGTAGATGAACAGACTTTCGGTGTGTATCTGTATTTCTTTCTCTGCTTTCTTCATGAGTCGTACCCACCAAAATGATTTAATTTACTGAATAACGAATAGCATAGCGTTACTTCAGCACGGCAAATAAGGTTGAAAATGCAGTAAAGCTTTGACCATTCTCAGTGTTTTCAAATTTGTTGTTCTCATTCGCCTGATGAACACTTCTTGTAAACCATGGGGTCGCTGAAATACTGTCAGAAATGCAAGAACAAATTTTTGTTTTATTTAAGGATTGTTTTACATGTTTTGTGCCTCTATCGAAGTATAACAGCAACTTCGATAGAGGCACGAAACATGTAAAACAATCCTTATAATTACAAAATCAAAAAGATTATTTTAAAATAATTACAAAATGGTTTTGTTACACTTATTTCCGCGTTTCTGATTGGACCAGAGCTCTCAAAAACCTGCTTCCATTTCTCGATGAATGCAGATAAAATGTGCTACCATACCGCGTGCATTCGTACCTTATGACGTCACACTTCATCAGAACAAACGGACGTGTCAGTTGGTTCTTACAACTGAGCGTAACGTTTTGATGCAAAATAAGATATACACATGTCATTTCGTCTTCAAATCAACGCCAATAACTGGAATATTCATTCCTTTTCCGAATGAGACAATTAATTTCACTGGGAACACTTTTAATCGATACAAGTCCTCAAGCTTGTTCATCCACTAGCGCTTCGCAAACGGTAGCCATGTTTGAACGTCGCGTGATCTGCTAATGAGGGTTAATCACAAATTGCGTAAACCAGAAAAAACGAAACCTAATTGTATGCATGTGAATGCTGTGAAAACGAAATTGAATCCTCTGCCGTTTTAGATTAAGGATTCCTCAATTTTGCTTCAGCCATGTATTGTTGCGTGTAACAAGCTGCTGTCTCCCGTGATAAATGACCGATATATTAGATTTGTGTGAATATTTAAAGAAAAACTTGTTGATTTTGTAATTATAAGGATTGTTTCACATGTTTTGTGCCTCTATCGAAGTATAACAGCAACAAATTTCGTATAACATCGCTCCGCTACGCTACGCGATGTTATACAATTTGTTGCTGTTATACTTCGATAGAGGCACAAAACATGTAAAACAATCCTTAATTGGCGGCAAAACGGACACTGTCTTGTGGAAATGTGTACCGTGACTACCTATCTGGAAACGTCTGATTATGAAGCTTTTGCAGGAGGAAAATGTGCGAGAAAAGGGCTACCACTCATATTTTAAAAACAACACAGAAATCAGAAACAGTCTTTAGATATAGGCAAATATGTTCGTGGAAGAAGCATATAGAACCACAAACGATGCATGTAAGATGTCTAAAAAGTATCATGTATTATACTTAGATAAATGCCGAATTGATAAACGAATGAAATAGTAAACGAAATGTCCAAATTTCGATTGACACAAACGCCCATGGATATCCACTGCTGTCAATAACATATCACAAGAGAGTCTCCTCAAAATCTAAGTTGGGTAATTTCAAATACACCCTACTTTTAGTGCATGTGTTTACATATTATATATTACAAAGACGAATACTGAAGGAAATGCAAATATTTTGACCTCTATTGGTTTTAAAACGCAGTAATAGATATCTGTTTCAAGAAAGAAGCTTGACATATTCATTGTATACAACATGATCGATATCTTGATCATATGAAATGTTCAGGGATAATTTCAAAACTCGGCAAATCAACAATATTCAATAAATAAATCATAAACTTTTATTTGGCTGTTAGAAAATACCATATGTGCTAAATACACATTACCAATAACAACCTAAATTCATCTTTTCATCTGCCATAGATAAGCATAAAAAGTACGTTTGCACTAATTGGCATGTCATTTATGTCGTAATGACACTGAACCAAATAGCATTAAAGTGGTAATTTTCTGCAAAGGTCAGTGCTTTCTGATAACACAGCGCCTTTGATAACCTTTGGCAAACTAATATGACTATTTTGACAGCTATTGTAATTATTTCAGCCTCGGCAAGGAAGACCAGATTCACAGTTCTGGTAACGTTAGTTTCCACAACAAGGGTGTTGGAGGCAGAGACACAGACACCCATGAAGCTGAGTTGGGTGAATACGTCAAGACCAAAACCTACTGGAAAGTGCGCACTGTGAAAAGCATCATGAAGATGCTAGGACATGAAGGGGTGTGTACTACTGATTATATAGTATATATATATATGTATATATAAATGAAGCTCTAGAACTTCTCTTAAAGTTTCACTTCTGGGTGTCATGTAGATGAGGAAAGGAATCGATCCAGACTCAAGACGTTATATCTGCTATTGTGGATGAAGATTTCTTTATTAAGACTCTCTGAGTGAGTCCTGTCAAATATGTAGAGTTTGTTTAACCTGTGATGCTGAGAATCGATCAAAGCAAGGTAGATAATGTCCATTGAATGTTTTCATTTCCAACGTATCTGAAGAACCTTTTGGTTACTTTTGTTGCACGTTTGTTACGCTTGTAACGCTCGTTTCATCAGGTAGCCTGCTTAATTTCATGCTTGTTTGAGGATCTTTTCTATGGATTTAAAGACCAGACTTGCTCCACTGTCTTTCAGTTTGGGTTGTTCTGACTTTGCAACTTCCTCGTTGTACCATGGGCTTCTTTGTCTTAAGATGTCATTCTTTTCTGTGTATGGTGCATGTTTGTCTAAAACTGATTTAACTCTCAAAGGCACAAGGTGGGCCTTTCAGGCCCATCAGTGTGTTGTCATGCACTCATTATTGGAATAATTTTAATTTCGTTCTATCTAATCCCCAAACACATCAATATCGTTCATTCTTCAAAAGCAATCAAACAAAAAATATAAAATGTATTAATTAATTTGAAAATATGTTGTTGTTATACTAAGGCACAAGGTGGGCCTCGGAAGCCCAGTCATGTTTTTGTGTCTGCCAATAGACTTTGAAAACTGTTCTTGTGTCAGACAGTGCGTATACTTAGTAGCAGTTCACCATGAAGGGGGTAGACCTAATTGTAACGATATGTTCGCATTTCATGGTGACAGTGCTGTCACACACTACAATAGCGCACGCCATGAGTCTGCACGTTCAGATCATGTATCTGCATTCTTGTCTCTCCATGTAACCTTCAGTCTTGTATTACATGTTGTGATATGAACTACTGTAAGGTTCAGAATCAGGAGCCTTACATTGTTGATAGTGTCTCACCAGTACATGCAGTTAAACCGTGAGAGCAAAACGGAAAAATGGAGCAATGTAACAAACTTCACTAGTCAGTCAACACGCTCATCAACTACCATATCATAAAAGAAATGTATTGAAGGACAATCGAACATTTTGAAAAACATGGAATTTGTTGAAATAAAATAGTTCATTTCAATTGGCGAACATATACCGAAATACAAAACACCAAATAATTAGAAAAAGAGTAAAATAACATTTTAGAACATTGGATACATGTCCTTTGAGCTCAACTATATTTTTAACTTCTCCATAATTAGCAAGAACAGGTACACAACACTACATTAACTGTATAAATAGTGTCATATTCGTGTCTGTAATACCCCTGGGGATCCGAGGCCCACCTTATGCCTAATGTGATCTAAAAACGCAAATGACTTTGACGCTTAAGACTGTCCATGACATGTTCACACAAAATCTTGACATTGGGGGAATTGAAGTCAACAGCAGTGCGTAAATCATTTTAAATGAATGTCCATGACTTAAATATTTCCACATTTTGTTTTCTTGGTGTAGGCCCCTCCATGTTTACTTTTACTTTTATCAAGTAATGGACTGACACTTCTCTTTCTCTACTGTGATTGTATTAACTGAGATATCAGATTCAGGAGTAACAATTGAGTGTAGAACATGTGTTTAAAACTGCCTCTCCATTTGTTTATTCTTATGTTACCACATTTTAAATACATATTTGATCTATCCCCAGAGAAAGTTGGACGTGTTGAAAATAGATGTGGAGTCGGACGAGTGGGAGACGTTAATCAACATGGTAGACACGGGTCTACTTCCGGACATCAAACAATTCCTCGTAGAGTGGCACCTGTACACCGAGTACCCCAGCAAGGATAGATACTCCCAATATTACAACGCCTATAAGGAATTGAGAAACGCTGGATTTCGGTCCTACCATAAACACTTTTATCTTAATATTTACCGCTTGGAGAATCTACGATTACAAGCAGATATGGACTTTTTGAATACCAAATATCAGAATTGATTTATTTAGAAAGAAAGGGAGTATATTTATTCATATCTTATGCCTCATTACCATAAGTACATTATTGTATATACTATGTACCGCATGAATTCAGGAAATTAAACAAATAAAAGTTGCATATAATAATAAATCAATTCATCAAAATAAAACCCAACCTCCTTTGTTTTATTTCTACTAGAAGGGTCTACTTTGACGTCAGAAGGGTGATGCTAGTTTCCATTGCATAATCAGTAATCAACAGCCCATGACATGTTGTTTAAGACTGTAGGCGAATCGGGATATACGCGAATAGAGAACATGCCAGTATAGCGGTTGTAAAGGTCCGAAGGAGAAAAGGCCCGAGAACCATGGAGTCAAAGGGGCCGATAGAAAAGTCAAAAGCTCCATGAAAAAAGTCAAAAGTGTCGTGACTTCAAGTCGAACCAAAACGTTTGGATATATTGCTCAATATTTTATTGACATGCATAACAACCATAATACATGTAACAGTTCACATTGTCATGTCAGTATAAAAACAATTAAAGGGCACTGTAGCAAGTTCTTATTACTGAAATAAAATGCTCCCACATAAAGGCAAATAAGTGTTTAAACAATGACTAAATAAATCTCCTGAATCAATAAAATAGTTATTAAACGAATGTACATTGTTCCTTTAAGCCATGCAAGTCTATTTCCCGTCGAGTGGCAATTTTAATGTGTTCACGTTAAAATGCCCGCTCGAAGGTAGTTCACTTGACCTGACTGATGACAGAACACCGTAACACTGTATAGTATAGTATAATACTTTAGGATGTCTCTACCTGGTAGTAAGACAGGGTCAACCATGCCACACCACCTCTTCATTTTGATTTAATCTTTATTATGGCACCGAGGCCTCAGGCCAATGGTACATCATATACATTGCCACATTTAAAATCCAACTCTTGTTATATGTATAAATGCATAAAATAAGTTCTTGGATATTCAAAATGTTCAGTAATAATGTAAATATAAATGTTTTAAGATGGACATGATATTTGCTTTTGATATATGAACTTATACTTTAAACTTACCCTATACTTTATAGACATGATAGATGTAATTTGTAATTCATATCATTTCTTTCGTAAGCGATATGAGGGCATGTCCACTTGCTAGTCTCCCATAACCCCTACATCCCATAACCCCTTCATCCCACAATCCCTATATCCAATAACTCCTTCATCCCACAACCCCTACATCCCATAACCCCTACATCTAGCACCCCCTACATCCTGTAACCCTTACATCTAACAACCCCTACATCCCATAAACCTAACATCCAACAACCCCTACATCCCATAACCCCTACATCTAACAACCCCTACATCCCGTAAACCCTACATCCAACAACCCCTACAACCCATAAACCTAACACCCAACAACTCCTACATCCCATAACCCCTACATCCCATAACCCCTACATCCCATAACCCCTTCATCCCCCAACCCCTACTTCCCAGAACCCCTACATCCCATAACCCCTACATCCCACAACCCCTTCATCCCACAACCCCTACATCCAATAACCCCTTCATCCCACAACCCCTACATCATATAACCACTACATCCCAGAACCCCTACATCCCATTAACCCTACATCCAACAACCCCTACATCCCATAACCCCTACATCTAACAACCCCTACATCCCGTAATCCCTACATCTAACAACCCCTACATCCCGTAATCCCTACTTACGCTATTTAAACTCTATTCATTATTAGAAAAAGGATGCTGTGACGTGTTTTTGAGGAGATGGCGAACAGCGTATAAGAACTGGACTGGTGATTTCTCTGCACGATTCAGTTCGTCCTTCAGGTGATACATGCGACTCTCAACCTCCGTCTGCTTACACTGTGTCTGTCTGTCTGTCTGTATGTCTGTCTGTCTGTCTCTCTGTCTCTCTGTCTCTCTGTCTCTCTCTCTCTCTCTCTCTCTCTCTCTCTCTCTCTCTCTCTCTCATTATTTATATGAGCGTTGCTCATGGTCCTAAATGGATGGCTTCGTGATGTCTAAAAATGCATAATAAAATGAAATGGTAAATAAATAACCGCCAAAAATTACATATTTCGATTTCTTTCATTACAAATTCTGAGTTCACTAGGTATATTTACATATCTGCCTTTCTCAATTAAAAGATCATGCGATGCAAATCTAAAACGTGCTAAACTTTCTTTTTATATTTATGTTTAGACATGATAGATATAATTCAGTATTGATACTGTTTTTATACATGGAGAAAAAGGTTACATTTACTTGAGATTAGCATGTTTTATTGCCAGTTTTGGAGATATATATATCTGTGAATCTTTGGGTAAATAAATTCATGAAAGCTATATTCACATCATGCTCTTGATTGTGCCAGATATCTCCAAAACCAAATGTCACTGTATAAAATATCTTTGGTAAACGATATAAAAGCACGTGTATCAACGTTATCCAGTACCGAGATACTTTACAATATTATTAAGAGTAAATATATAATTCTCCATAAACCATAATGTTATCGTATTTTGATTAACCCCCCAGATTTGTTTAACATGCATACAGATTTAATCCCCAATAGGGGATAGGATATATTTTTACATCAAATATTTTGAAAAACGAGTTCATACTAGGATTACCTAGAATACGATTGCAAGAAATACTCTCTTAACCAGTACCGTTGCATAAATAGCATGTGGAAACCATCGCAATTCATTAGACAAATATACTCAAGTTGTTTCAAGTTCGCAATCTTTATATAACTATTTTCCCCCTTTTGAAAGTTAGCCACCTTTTTGTAATACTACCACGTTTGTTTTATCCGATTTTTTTTTTATTGTAACTCCGAATTATCACAATAGTTTTCAAGTTCATAAATGGGTCTTTGGGGACAGCAACTGTACTTGATATTAACACAATATCATCTGCAAAAAAGCAAAATAAATAGCTGGAAGACATGAGAATGTAATTATACTCGATGTGAGAAATTATTCTCAATCTGCTTAGCCAATTCATTTATGAATAAAGAAAATAGAAAGTGGCTCAATACACACCCTTGTCTCACTCCTACCTGTATTTCAAAGGTTTCAGATAATACATTATTATTTCTTACACATGCGTTTAAAACATTCTCATTTCATGTTCATTTTAGGGCTTATACCACCAATGTGTGGACGATTCCATAGTTTGTCCCTTTGTTAAGTCGAAAGTTTGAGCAAAGTCAACACAAAGCACATGACATTTCTTCCCTTTTTTCTCTTCTTTCCCTTCCCATATCTGAACTATACTTTGTAGAACAAACATATTATCAATAGTTGACATTCAGCGAATTTATTCATTGTCTCTCCCCAAAACGCTAATCCTTTTTTGATAATTGAGGGAAGTATTTTACTAAAAATACTTAAAAATGTAATAACTCTATAGTTATTTACGTTGTTCATGTCACCATTTTTAAGAATCGGTACAATTACTCCCATTCACCACTCGTTTACAAAATCCCCCTTTTCAAGTATCTAATTAAATACTAGGTACAGATAAGGAAGTAGAAGGTAAGCTGACTACTTAAATAATTCGGGTATAATTTTGTTTATCTCTGGGGATTTTCCGAATTTAAGCTTAATAATGCTGTCTGTTATTGCTTCCCTAGATATAGGTGCATCAAGTATTGGGTCGGACATTTCCCGATTTTGAGCTACAATCGTGGGAATTTCTTCAACCTTATGTTTGTCAGTTGCTGTATTGTCAAACGAAAACCATTTTTTGAAATGTTCAAACCAATCATTTGTATCAACTCTGTTTGTCTCTAGAATTCTCGAATTTAGATGCTTAAACTCGTTCAAAAATGTTTTTGAATCTCTTACACTGTTTTCGGTCAGTTCTTGTTTATTTCTGTAATATGCATTAAATCTGTGTTTACCAAAGCATAGTATTCATTTCTTATCATATTATAATTTTAAAGCGAATCTTTATCTTTATGTTGTACTGAATTTGTTCATTGATCTACAGCGTTCAGCTTTTTGTCTTTGCATTTTTATCAACCAAGTTATCAACATTCATTCCTGTCCTTAGTTTTCTCTTAATATCAGATGCAGTGAGACAAAATGCCCTTACGATAAAGTCTATCCTTCTATATACGCATGTGAATGCACTATGGAGATTGGTTTAACACCGTAATAAAGCTGATTAAGGTCATGTTTTGCAATAACAGAACAAATGATATTTAGATGACGTCTGGAGACATTCTAACTAACTGTCAGTCGTATTTAGCAACCATGGATTTAAATAACTACCAATTGTTCTGCTACATTTCTTCGTCGGCAGTTTATATTCATGTTATTCAATCCCAAACTTGTATTCAATGCCCTCCGTGAACTCCAACATGATGAACATCTACTAGCTAAAGTACTTTTCTCATGCATAATCCCACCATACGTCAATAAATATATTACCAAAATACAAGTCTATAACGCCACGCCGGTTCTCGTCGGTGTCGTAACAATATTTCTTATCTGACTTCAGTGCAGATGTTTAGTACCAAAATACTTCATAAATCTGTAATGTCATGTATTGTCTCCACTGTGTCTACAACACAACTAAATCCATCTTCACTTCTGATATTTTGTATTCACAAAGTTCATATCTGCTTGCATTTTTATAGTTTCCAAACTCATTCTGCGGACCTTTATAAAGAAGGACCGAAATCCAGCGTCTCTCATGTCCTTGTAGGCGTGGTAAAAATCGATATATCTGTCCTTGCTGGGGTACTTGGGAAACAGGTGCCACTCTAATAGGAATTGTTTGATGTCCGGAAGCAGCCCCGTGTCTATCATGTTGATCAACGTCTCCCACTCGTCTGTCTCTACATCCATCTTAAATACGTCCAACTTTCTCTGTGGATAGATAAATATAATTATCTATAAAATGTGTCAATAAAAAGAACGAACAGATGTGAAGACAATATTCTAAACCAAGGTTAATGACACTGCTCAGAGAAACAAGATTAAACTTAATTGAAAGAAAACGGAATTGTTATCATCCGTTATCGCATATTAAACAAGATTTTTCACTTACTTACTTATGAATTGGAAATAAAACAGAAGCCAATGGTTGTGATATTGATTTTATTTTTCAATATAATCTCCGTGGACCTCGATACACTTTGCCCATTTGTCTTTGAGACCGTCTATTCCCTTGCGGTAGAAGTTTTCTGGCACCTCACTCACGCCTTAGTTTTTTGTTTTTTTTGTGTGATTTTTTTGGGGTTTTTTGTGATCTTAATCAATTCTATTCTAGGTTTGATATACATGACTTCACCCAGACTAGGAGTGCTTTCATTCAAAGCCTACCCGAAGATGATGACTTAGTCATTAGCCACGCCTTAGTTGCCATGAGTTCATCATCATCTCAAAATATTGTACCAATTGTTATTTCAAATTGTGTAACAAATAGAAGTCGCTTTGGGTCGAATCTGAACTGTAGGGGATTGGTTAAGTTGTCAAAAGCCACATTGTTGAAGTGTAGCTTTTGCAATACGACTCTTGTGCACTGGACCTTTGTCATGAAGCAGTATAATTCTAGCAGTCGACATGTCATGCATCTAATTCTTTATCGCTGCTCTCGATTGCTTCAACAAGTCAGCATAGTAAACTCCTGTTATTGTAGTTTTAGGGTGGTTTATAGTCTATAAATATCACACCCCTTGAATCCCAAGAAAATGGTCGCCATGATCTTGCCTGCAGAAGGCTGAGTAATGAACTTCTTGGGTGCAGGAGAGTGCTTATGCTTTCATTGCATGGATTCTTGCTTGCTGTCAGGATCCCAGTGATGAATCCAAGGTCAATGTAGATGTCCAAGAGCTCAAGACTGAATTCAACTCTTCGGTGTCGATCTTGTGCATTGTAAGTTTCGTGGCACCCATCTTGCGGACACCTTGGACAAGAGTAAGGTGCAAACATTTCCATGAGCAATGCGATATGTCTCGTCCACCTTTATTCTACGATGGCTTCGAAAGGCCTTCTTGACCGTGGGTCATCGCCCAAGGAGCTGCGACCCCGCTTAAACTCGACTGACCATTTTGCAACAGTAGAATATTGAGGGGCTTCTTTCCCATAAACATTGGTCATACGTTAATGTATTTCGGTCGCATTCACCCCTTTCGTGAGAAACATGATAGCTGCACAAAGCTTCATAACTGCACGATGCTCAGTATTAGAACTTACAGGAGGGTATCTGAGTTCAAAAGGCTGTAAATCTCAAGTAAATGATCGGGAAGGGTTGTTTATCTCAATAATGACATCAACGATGGACAGATGTCTTCAGGGATGTATCTAAACTCACTTCGGTTCTTGGTGATTGCTAAATATGTAATGATGTACGTACTCAGTTGAATATATAAACGAATCAAGAAATAATAAGATGGGGTCACTGGGCATTTTTCATGATATGCTTTAGCACATTTTTTTAAGTGGTGAAATAAAATGTTACGTATTTGTTTTGAATTCAAAAGTAGTTCCGTTTAACTGAGAGGTCATTGGTTATCTAATCAAATATTTTGGGTCACATTGTTACGACACAGGTCAACGTGATACGACACATGTGTGACGTACGAGATAAGTATGTCATTAATTATACAACATATCTTTCTGGGGACGGAACGGAACATGAATTACCATTTGTTCAACTTCATAAATTAATCATAATTAATCGAAAAAGGGTTCGCATTACTGTTTTGGAGAATATTAGCAACTTACCCTATTTGTGGAGTTTCATTCACATTTGACCACTCGCAATGAAACTACTCGTCACAGATGTTGTTGCCATTGGGAACAATTTTCAGTTTGCGATATCAAACAAGTATTTCTTACTCGCTAATTCAAATCACACTCACGTAGATAAAGATTCATGAACATGTCATGCCAATCTGAACAATTATATTACACAAGGTGTTATTATTGTAGGAATATTAAGCAGGGATATGTTCAACGAGTGGGTAATAATGATAAGTACATGTTCAAAAGAAACTAAAAGCAATTGGAAGTATTCATTCATCGGCGCAACGAGTGTGGAAAGCTTTGCTACGACATAACGAGACTTAGTTGACCAGTTGACCGAATAATTGTTATTTGCGGATATTCTAACAATATATTTGTATTGTTGATGTTAAAGGGGCTGTAGCACGTTTTTTGCAAAGTTTATTATTTCAAATTTCCCATTTTAATTATAGTTATGTCATTTATATTTACTTTAGAGAGTAAAACATCTTATTACACAAACCAATTATCCGTAGTGGTAATAACGATGTTGTGTATACAGCAAAAATTGCATGGCGGCCATTTTATTGTGAACACAAATTATTATTTCTAATGACAAAAAACGTTTCCCATGGCTTTACGGAACCTTGTACATTCATATTTTAGCTTGATTTTCTGAAGAGAGAAGGGCGTTTTACTGTTGGTGACATTATTATTCATTTACATTTCATCAACTTATTTCACCAGAAAAACGTGCTACTGCCCCTTTAAAAAGATGCACATTTTGTTTTGCAAAACGTCTTTCTAAATTTAAGTAAGCCCAAACAATACTGTGGATACTCTCGATCGAACTCGGACTTTAATTACAGTGTAGACTACAGTAATTACTTTCATCGACATTCACATAGAGATACACACCCCTTCATGTCCTAGCATCTTCATGATGCTTTTCACAGTGTGCACTTTCCAGTACGTTTTGGACT
Source organism: Gibbula magus (assembly GCA_936450465.1). Taxonomy (NCBI): domain Eukaryota; kingdom Metazoa; phylum Mollusca; class Gastropoda; order Trochida; family Trochidae; genus Gibbula; species Gibbula magus. The sequence goes on from OW388302.1 coordinate 33,343,682, forward strand.
TGACGTATTTGTCGAATTCGGGTTCATGGGTGTCTGTGTTTCTACCTTCAACACCCAGGTTGTGGAAACTAACCTTATTAGAGAAAGTTACTTTAAAGCGGAGAAACTTACCCCTTCATGTCCTAGCATCTTCATGATGCTTTGCACAGTGCGCACTTTCCAGATGGTTTTGGACCTGACGTATACGTCCAACTCAGGTTCAAACGTGTCTGAGTCAATAGGTCCGATACCCAGGTTGTGGAAACTAACGTTGCCTGGGTCATGAATGTGATCCTCCATGTGGATACTGTAACAGTTAAAGCGATGGTTAACAAGATTCCGTTGCTCATCCAATTATCTAATGATTGAAAGCGGCAGATATAGTAATAACAAAAAAAGAAGTACCCTGTGTAATCTAAACAAAATTGAAGATGAAAACCATTTTCTTCTCATCTGTCCATTGCACGATTTATTACGTTACAAATATATCAAACCCTACTACTATGCCCATCCAAGCCTTATGAAAGTTTGTAATCTAATGAACTGTAAAAATCAAACTACATCACAAAATCCATATACATTCATAATGCAATGGTATACAGAACACATGTCATAACACTTTATTGTAAATATATTTATCGATGTATATGTTAAACGATGTACTATAGGCCTGAGGCCTCTTCAGTGCAAATAATCATTGATTGATTGATTGATTGATTGATTGATTGATTGATTGATTGATTGATTGATTGATTGATTGATTGATTGATTGATTGATTGATTGATTGATTGATTGATTGATTGATTGATTGATTGATTGATTGATTGATTGATTGATTGATTGATTGATTGATTGATTGATTGATTGATTGATTGATTGATTGATTGATTGATTGATTGATTGATTGATTGGTCCGTCGGTCGGTCGGTGGGTCGGTCGATTGATTGATTGATTGATTGATTGATTGATTGATTTGGCAAAGGTTATCAAAGGGCTATGTTATAGGAAAGTACTGACCATTGCTGAAAATTACCAGATTAATGCTAATCGGTTTAGTGTCATGACAATATAAAAGACATGCCGATTAGTGCAAATGTAATTTTTGAAACTGGTTTATAGCAGACGAACAGACAGATTTAGTTTGGTAATATTTAATAAGTCATGTAAAAGTATGAGTAGTTTTGGCTTCTGCTAAATTTTCAATGAAAATAGGTAATTGTCATATATTTGGCATCTGCGGATGAATATGTTAGTCGAGTGAGATGATTTGTCACAATGGGACATTTACTTAATATGAATGGGAAACGAGTTATTTATCCGGTGTATCATCAACTTGATTTTTATGTGTTTATTGTGTTTTAAAAGTATATGTTATATTACGAATATGAAGGAAATGAATAGACAAGTAACATTAACGTTGGCACAGCATGTTAAGGTGTCTGTTCAAGTATACAGTCAGTATATATTCAAATGGTAGTTGAAAGAATAACTAACGCCGATTTCCTCCTACATGTTTCAACTTTATCCTCAGGGAGGTCTTACAGTTATTATAATCGTTTTTCACGTGAAGTAAGGTTATATATAGAAAAGAGTAAACATCAGATGGGTTTGACTGGATCAATCTTCTTTAATACGATGAGCCCATTTCGACCAGTATATCGGTCTTTTCATACTTGAAAAGACCGATATACTGGTCGAAATGGGCTCATCGTATTAAAGAAGATTGATCCAGTCAAACCCATCTGATGTTTACTCTTTTATATATATATATATATATATATATATATATATATATATATATATATATATATATATATATATATATATATATGTGTGTGTGTATATATAATAGGTGTCTATCAACCGACTGGGAATGACGTTTTGTTGGCATTTGCAAACATTAGAAAAGCAAAACAACTTGCTTCATTATCGCTATTATTTAGTCTGTTAATTCAACCATTGTGGTGAGTAAGTGTCAAGAGGAAACTGAGAATGAGATAAGTAACCTATAATTCTTTGACAATGAAATGACAATGTAAAAGTTTATCATCAGGCAATCGAACGACTTGAGGGTGTTATGAACAATGATGAAGTGGAATTTATTATCAGGCAATCAAACGATTTGAGGGTGTTATGAACAATGATGAAGTGGAATTTATTATCAGGCAATCAAACGACTTGAAGGTGTTATGAACAATGATGAAGTGAAGTTTATTATCAGGCAATCAAACGACTTGAAGGTGTTATGAACAATGATGAAGTGAAGTTTATTATCAGGCAGTCAAACGATTTGAAGGTTTTGTGAACAATGATGAAGTGAAGTTAATTATCAGGCAATCAAACGACATGAAGGTGTTATGAACAATGATGAAGTGAAGTTAATTATCAGGCAATCAAACGACTTGAGGGTTTTATGAACAATGATGAAGTGAAGTTAATTATCAGGCAATCAAACGACTTGAAGGTGTTATGAAGTAGAGTACGCAAATGTCATGAAACCTCTTTACCAAGTACGACATGGGTAATAAGTTTATAAAATAGGCCAAATAAGTGTAATTTCTGCAGTTTGTTTTACAAGCTACAAAATGTACCTCGGCTTCAATTAGCCAGTGATGAAGACTGGTGGGAGCAGTAATTTGCAGGGAAAATTGTGGATCTGGCGGTGCTGTTCCATGAAACGACCTTAGTCCTAGTATTCGTGTCAAGTAACCTTTTATGCCTGATATTAGGCTAAGGTGGGTTAATAAAACGGCACCGAGGTTATTGTGCTAAATAAGGGATTGACTTTTGCTTATTTCGACTCCCCATGAATGGCAACAACAAGCAGAATGTAAAGCGTAAATGCTTGGTTAATGTCCACACATCTGGCAGTGGTTAATGACTCCATAAATCTTGATTACTTTAAATTGACGTGAGCTTCCAGGACACAAATCTATACATAGTTTGACTAATGGTCGAACTGACTATTGTTGCTGTGTGCAACTGAGATGATAATAAAACTACCTACCTGGGGTCAAACGCGTGAACCTCACACCCCTTCCTCCCCATGTGTTCATCAAACGACCAGTCACGATGTATTCTGGATTAAATAATGAGGTAATGAAGTCCGAGTTGTGAGAAGGTGGTGAAGGTATGCCATGAAGCACAGAGAAAGTAAATAGGGTCATTGTCAAGAGTCAAGGAGCAGTTTACACTGTCGGCCAAAAGAAATGCCTACCAGATATCTTATCAGATTTCGTAAAAATAATTACAATAAACAGTGTAGCAATATTATTGCATCATGAAGTTGCACCAGTTCTGCATAATATATTTAAATGTCAAAAGTTGTCATGTCACAAACGAATGGCGATTGTTGAAATGAGACAACATAAATTGTTCAGTTTTCGATCAGTGCTTGATCTGAAAATCTTTTGAAACAGATTTTCATACAACCAGTAGCAATTACACAGGCACGGATTCGCATTAAAGTAGTGATGACGCTACATATATACGTTGTTTCAGTGCGTAAGTGAATAAAACGGAAATAGCCTTCTTCATTGGGCGTGGTTTTCATGAATGTTATTGACTCGAATCACAGGTTTTCCACGATTACATTGGGCTTTCATATTAATGATTCTTTCAGCATAACCTGGAGACCATCAATTTTATTTCAGAAATTAGTTCATTTTTCATTTTAAGGAAAATCAAGTTGGCGTTTATTTTGGCCGACAGTGTAATGCAAAGTTAAGCAAAGATTTGCGAAACTTAGTGCTTGCCATTACCCGACTGGCCCAATCTTATCACCTATCTGTCTAGATGCAGTTAGGATGGAATTACTGTATTGATCAGTGGGAGGCTTCACCTACACACAACCCTCGAAGTCATTCGGGGGCGGGATAAAGCAGTGGTTAGCGCGTTCGGCTTCGGATCAAGATGTCCGGGTTCGAATCCCGCCAGGGACACGGAAACTTTATCTGCAGTAGAGAACTGTTCTACACGCAGTCAGGTTTGGGTGCAATGCTACACTGAATTTCAGCGTAGTACCACCCATGGCTCGCTAGTTCCAGTCGATGCTCGCAGGTTTCACCGCAATGCATATCCACATGGCGTTGCGGGCTTTCTCCCTGCCTTAATACTAGCAGCCGTGATATAAGTGAAATACTCTTGAAAGCGGCGTTAAACCCCAACTCACTTCACCTCACCTCGAAGCCATTCCCTCATTATGACACCCTTCCTCCATCCATACTGGTTACGTTACACGGCCAAATGGACTGTCACCTACACTCACTTTTTCACTGAGGACGTATTCTATCCTGAGCATCCTACATTATCAATGCCATAATCCCACCAAGCCTTTCAGGCCTGATGAGCTGAAAAACAGGGGTTTTAATATATCAATGAAATGGACTTTTAATGTAATTTTTCTCGTCTGCCAATCGGGTAATGCATTACCGTTTAACTGTACAAAGTAAAACCGATATTTATACATATTTTTTTAAATAATGAAATGTGATGCTCTGGGGCTGTTTTTTGGTTTAACTCCGCTTTCAAGAGTAATTCCTTAATATGGCAGCTGCTAGTATTATTGCTGGGAAAAGGCCCCCGACACATTGGTGGCTGTGTATTGATATCCCCTGCAAGTTCAATGTCTACCATCCTAACAAATGAATGTATTTTTAAAGTTGTTGTGTCGAAATGATTGTTTCCAGGCCTACTTACCCAAATGAATACACGAGACAGGGCAGTTTGATCTCGAACTGGTCATCTTGACATATCTTCCAGTTACCTGCCCTCTCAAGTTTCGTACACGTGATGTCAGAGGAATTCTCCCACTGTCTGGTTTGGAATGAGACAAAATGAGAATTAGTTTAGTGAAACAAACTGTAATTGGAAAATGTCAAAAACAAGCTGACCTGTTTACCACGATCCAGTTCCTTAACTCACCATATACATGGGTGACGTGAAACCTGACTGCATTGATGTTATCGTAATGTTATAAATAAAACCCTAACACATGCTCACCCCTCAAACATATTTGACAAACAGCTAGTTAGCTACATGTTGGTTGTTAGCACATTAGTGTACCTGACCAAAGTTTCTCATGAAGAGTATTTCCATATGTCATTAGAACTGATAGACAGTTATACAACTGGAAACCACAGGACATATACTGGCAAAGTAGGGCTGTTACATTATTTCATGTGTTGTGCAACTCCTTTCAACCCCCCCCCCCCCCCCCCCCCCCCCCTCCCTCTCCTCTCAACTCCTGCCTCTCCTTCCATAAATACCTACCTCCTGAAATAGTCTACAACATCTGACCAGTTTTCAACCATTCGCGGTTTAGGCTGATCCGTCCATGGAGCTCCATGAAGTTGTGTTAACTGAGCTGCAACTAAAACAACAACAACTTACTGTAACATATATTTGGCTATCGGACATCTCGTTAATAATTGTTTGTAGTATAGATTCCTCCTCACAAGGATACCCCGTGTAGGCCCGTGTTCGTAGCGCAGACAAAACCCAATCACATAGCTCATCATAGTTTTTAAACGGTCGTCGATTTGAAAGCATTCAGGACCTTTCGTTAACATGTTCTTTAACATGTAGAAACAGACAAAAGCATAGCTGTTTGGGAGTTATCTGCCCCTAGCTTCTCGCTTTGTTGGATGTCTTGTGATTGGTTAACACAATTGCGTCAGAACATTTTTAGTATGAAACTTCCGAAAGATATGAATTCGTATCCCTGTAGATGTACTATTTTATTTTGCAATATAAATGCATCGGAAAATGGTATATTATAATCAGACTGAAGTTTTGGGTTAAACTACTTTGATATAATATTTCATGGCGCTGTAGCACGCCTTTCTTACTGCTCACACAAAAAGGTAAAAAAGTGTCAAAATGTCTAAATAATACACCTGATTCTATAAAATGAGTTCTAAAACGAATAACCATGCTTCGTTTAAACCATGTAAATACATTTCCCATCGCCCGACCATTTTATGGTGTTCAGAATATAATAGCCGCTCAAGGGTAGTTTAAAGGGGCAGTAGCACGTTTTTTCGTTGAAATAAGTTGATAAAATTTATTTGAAAAATAATGTCACCAATTGTTAAACACCCCTCCCTCTTCAGAAAAACAAGCTAAAAAAATGAGTGTACATAAACTCACGGGCAAAAGAAACGTCACCACATTTTGAAAACAGTATAAAATGAAATATTGATGTTGGAAAAAATAGAGTTTGTATGTATTTGGTAGCCACATGTGTTCTTAAGAAATATTCACAATTTCATACATCAGAGTATGCAATTTTTATTTTTACATCTGTTCAAATTGACATGGGGTGCTAAAATCGTTTTTTAAAGATGTTTTTGGCCAACAATATTTAGTATTTAAGTTTAAAACATTGAAAAAGTAGAAATTTAATTAACTTAAGATATCCTCGACATAAATAAACTTCTTTGATTTAAATTTGTTGACGCGTCTTTACTGTAGGACGTCTCAAAACAAGCCAAAACTGGCTTTTTGAGGATTCTATCTCGTCTAGTTAAGGAGATTCCAAAACGACCATTTCTTAAAACTTGTGTTTCTCAGAGTTATGAATAGATAATGTTTTGAAAATTCATATTTAGTATTGTTGGGTTCTGAATACATGGTGTAACGCTGTTTCAGTCGCATTTATCGCCCGATGATTGAAATATTTTGTATTTTGTATGGGGACGTTTCTTTTGCCCGTGAGTTTAGTTCGGAAAAGCCTAGGAAAAATTGTTTGTCATTCGAAATAATAAAATGTGTTCACAATAAAATGGCCACCATGCAATTTTTGCTTTTATACGCAACACCGTTATTACTACTACGAATAATTGGTTTGTGTAACAAGGTTTTTTACCCTCTAAATTAAATATAAATGACATAGTATATAGTATATATGGTAATAATGAGGGAAAGTCAACCATCTTACTGTCTGCACTCACACAACCTACACATCTATACATCACACTGAAGAGTTGACAAAATTGTCACTTATGTCACATCTTCCAATACAGATGGCCGTTTTTATGGGTAAGGCTAACCCCATTTGTGTAATGAGATGTTTTACCCTCTAATGCTAGGTTTACACTATACTCACGTTCTCCACGGTCGCAACGTTTGGACTAAAACGGCATGACGTTGATGGAGCCTAACAGTCCGTAAGGAAACGGTCAGCAGAAACGTGATATACATTGATTAACGACGCTGTCTTAAGCCGCCCTGAAAACAATGTATTTTGCAAAACACATTGGCCACGTGCGATACGTTTCAGAAAAGAAACCTGACAATGCGTATTAGAACGGGAGGAACGTAACAAAACATAACGGATCCTTTTGAAACGTAACAGGCCTAACGAGCTTCCTTGGCGAAACGTAGACCAGAACGGGGTTGCCGTGGCAAGGTGTTTAATTAATTTTCGACTATTTCAAACAGCGGATAGTATTGTCTGTCACATTATTTGTTAAGTTTGTAAAAAATATTGTCAGTACATACCAATAATACATATAGTAACGCTACTATGTCTACTTTGGTTAATTATAAAGATTGGTTGTAGAATATGATGATCTATATTAAAATACTTTACTTTACATTATTACACATTTTTTTAATGAAATGCTAATATTTTTTAATTCTTGATTTGTTACTTCGTAGTAATATGAAGTAACAATTACTTGCAAGAAACTAGCTTTTCTGAGAAACCACTTTATTAAAGTGGTATGTTAACGTTGTTCTTATCCTGTCAAACCGGGCTTCAAACCTGCTCCAAAGTCGACGTCCCGCTACGTGTATCCATAGTAAGCCGTAATATAACTTATAAGGGCTAACTGAACTTAGGGAACAGGAGTAGATAAAATAAAACTGTTATACTCTAATGTATGAAATTGCTTGTACCTCTTAAGAAATCATGGCCGAAAAAACAGAATTCAAAATCGTCTTTATTCGGCAGCGGTATTTATTGTTTATACACGGTTGAAAATGTGGTGACGTTTCTTTTGCGGTTGAGTGTACATTCTATCCTGTCCACTCGCCTTACCTGTATAACATCACTGACGGTAACATCACTTAACAATTTTCAAGTAAAAAAAGGGCCATATCTTGTTTCGATTAAAGGTACATCCATTGTGTTGTTGGGGGTCAAATAATGCAAACGGTTTTAAATGGTGTTACTTTATCGAGAAATACCGACTGTTACCGAAAACTACCATGTTGATGATAGTAGACTTAGCATATTCACGATATGAAGGTAAAAGGAGTGATTTCTGATCGAAAACCGGACAATGCACAGCGTGTGGCGCGCGTCAATGAGTCAAACGTAATTTTGGAATCTTATTTATAACAGACAAAAAGACAAATTTGAGTTGATAATGTTTAATAGGTCAAATAACTACTGTGCATGTAAATGGGATGTGCAGTTTCGGTTTCTACACATGCATAATGATGTTACTCAATTTTAATTGGAAACTAGTATTTATGATATAGTTGGCGATTGGGAATACATATGCAAGCTGAGTGAATTTATTTGTATTGTAGACAGCACATATGATGTGTTGGAACGTATTAAAGCCAAATAAAATTTTTGAAACACAATGGAAGCACCTTTAATGGAAAAGGTAACATCACTTTTCTATTTGAAATAGTTTGATAATAAATCAATCTTTATTTTCATACTGAAAGGCCTCAGGCCTGTAGTACATATTACATTTATTCATTTGGTGGTAGCAACACAGTTTGTCTAAGAGTAAAAGCTTTATGGATGTAGATGGAAAAATTTTCTAATTGAACTTTAGAAGAAGTTTTCATCAATGATATAAACTTGAAAGTTTCCGGGTGTTCATAATAGTATTTCTTTATATATACAGTTCTACAGTTCAGTTATACAGTTGGGCAAACACACATAAAATGATACTCATCTTCGACATTATTCAAATTGCACAATTGACATATTCTATTTTCTTTTTTAATAATTTTATATCTCCAAGTTTTAATATAAAAATCATGCGAAGAGCAGCGTAGTCTTGCCAATGAAGATTTATATTTCCTTATTGTCAAGATCGAAAGGTAATGTTCTGCATGAATTGAATCTTTTAACATTTTGTAGTAGAAACATTTGAGAGACATATGAGAGACTAGTTAACCAATTTTGCAGAAATATATCTTTAAGTCTTTGTTTTACTAAGAAGACAAAAATCAACCTAACCTATCAACCTAAAATGCATGTAAGGCGACTATTTGAATTAAATATCTAACTGCTCTCGTACTCACGGCGGCGTTCACCCTACAGGGCACTTTGCCTACAGGGCACCTTGCCTACAGGGCACCTTGCCTACAGGGCACCTTGCCTACAGTCTTATCGAAACAACATTATGCACCAGTGGGTTTTGTTCATGAGTTTACTTAGGGCACAGTATTTAGCAAAAATGAATTACTATGATTTGTTTTGTATTTTCGCGGGAAGAAGTTTATTCTCTCTTCTAGGAAGTTGTTGATGTTGAGAATTTAAGTATGTAGTAACACCATAGATTGATTAGGATCAACACTGTGTAATAAACTGACGGGCAGAAGAAATTATAACATTCACTTTCGATTAATTCAATATTTTAAAGAAATGAGATGCATTTGATTATGACACGATACAATAACACCTTTCGGCAGTGGTTTGAGTGACTTAATAGGTGACTGTTTTATTTTTTAACTAAATATCATTATTTAAAGTAGACAGGGATAAGAAATCAAATTTACACCAACATGACTCCTACCATGTTCATGTTCAGGACGAAGCACATTTATTGATTTTCACACAGCGTATGTGTTACATGTCGACGAACAGTTTTGTATTATCAAAATTAATTTGGGGGAATTTCAAAATTTAAATTTTAAATTATGATAAACAAAAATGTAAACCGCGTAAAGGTATCCTTTGACTGATTTAATGTTTTGGACTAACTTCACAAACTAGTCCGTTTTTTAATATGAATCGAAAACTCGAGATATTGGACTTTGAGAATTATACATATGATAAATACAACTGAGCCATATACTTTCTTTTGCCCGTCAGTGTATTATAAAAAAAAACAGTATAATATGACTTTACTTAAATATATCATTGCTCTGATATATGAGAAAGTTTCTATACAAACATCGGATATGCCGTGGGAAGACGGTGTACCAGGCGTGTACCAGGCGTGTAGCAGGCGTGTACCAGGCATGTACTCGAACATAGGACTAAATAGCTCCTACGTGTATGATTCCTCCGCTTCATGGACGGGTTATACTGCTTTCAACTACCTTTCTAATCTTTAGACACATAGATTGGGCAAGTTGATAGTCTGCATTGATGAGAACACGTGTATGGTGTAATCATCCACAATGAGGGCATACGTGTACTTATTTCTCAGAATCTCAATGAAAAGATTACATCCCTTTTTAAAGAAATCTTAAGAAATGTTGATTAGAATTTCAAAAATTGTAAGTGACATGAATGTCGTAAAAATGCTTAACAGTGAAAATATACGCCATATTTATATGCATATCATATTTATCATACCTGCACATGTGTATTACCTCTATCTACGACCATGTCCACGGTTGCGGTCAATTTGTGACTGACCAACATCATGACGAGTAGGAGGCAGATACCAAGCAACAAGGTCTTTATGTATTTTGATGGCATCTCGGTGGACAATGTGGATCAGATTCTGCAATGAGAAACTGTAGATGTCAAAGTGCTATGTAATCAGGAGCATTGATAAGGGAGTAAATATTTACCTCAGAAGTTGTTTCAAAAAGTAGAAAGAAGATTATGAGATTTTGAAGTACTCGCTGTTTCAAGAGTAGCTTTTTCAGATGTCGTTGTATCATGGATCGCTGTTTAAAGAGTTGCTGTTTTAGGAGGAGTTGTTTCAAGGTTAGCTGTTTCGAGAATTGCTGTTTCAAGTCGCTGTTTCAAAAGGTACTGTTTCAAAAGTCGTTGTTTCACGGGTTGCTGTTTCAAATGTGACTTTATCAATGTTTCTTCTTTCTACTTGATCTGTGACCACAACAATTGTCGCACTTTTATCCACAAGCTTTATACAAGCTATGTACACAGATGATTCACAGATGAATGCAGTGTTTCGCTAACATACCACTAGTGCCTATATATAAGTTCATTGAATCTTTGCTCATGTTTTAGTACACACTCTCATATATCGGTGTCACAATCTGGAGAGCCACAATCAGCCAAAGGAGGTGTTTGCTTACGGACTGATAAGCACCCTTGGACTCGCTGCAACGGTATAAGAAAACTGATGACAAACTGAACCGGCAGTGAATTGATCGGAACAGCGGCAGAAAGTATTACGCCAAACAGACAGCAAATATTTGTATATGTCAAATGTCTGTATTCGCAAAGAGCAAACCCTTTTGTGGTATAGACTATTGAGCGTTATAAATTAATGATCAACATATAAAACTTACTTTATGATATGGTAGGATATATTGGATATATATATATATATATATATATATATATATATATATATATATATATATATATATATATATATATATATATATATATACATACTTTTGATGTTTGTGTCTCAATTCATAATTTAATGCAGATATTAGTTTTCCAATATTCAAAAACTCACTCTCTGTCTCTGCATGTCATGATTTCAATATAAACCCCTAAACCATGCCAACATATACAAGTTATAATATGTACTATGAACTATAAACCTTGACGTTTAATTGCTCACATATTGTGTTATAAAATTTACTATTAACTATAAACTTCGACATTTAATTGCTCACATATTGTGGTTTAATAACGTTATTCAAAATTAGATCGCAAGGCAAACATATTTGCTGAAACATCAGTAAACATTCACTGTTAATATGAAAGCTTGAAGCTGCCTGTGTTACACGGTAAACTGTAATAACGATGTGAATTGTAATAAACTCACGTGCAAAAGAAACGTCCCCACATTTTTAAAACAGTATAAAATGAAATATTGATGTCGGAGAAAGTAGATTTTGAATGTATTTGGTAGCCACATGTTTTGTATAGAAGTATACATAATTTCATACATCAGAGTATGCTTCTTTTATTTTTACATCTGTTTAAATACACATGGGGTGCTAAAATCGCTTTTTAATGATGTTTTTGGGCCACAATATTTGGTATTTAAGTTTAAAACATTGAAAAACTAGAAAATTAATTAATTAAAGATAACCTCGACATAAATAACCTTCTTTGATTTAAATTTGTTGACGCGTCTTTACTGTTGGTGTCACAAAACAAGCCAAAAATGGCTTTTTTTAGTCTTCTATCTCGTCTAGTTAAGGAGATTAAAAAACGACCGTTTCTTAAAACTTGGGTTTCTCAGAGTTATGAACAGATAATGTTTTGAAAATTCATATTTAGTATTGTTGGGTTCTGAAGACATGACGTAACGCTGTTTCAGTCGCATTTATCGCCCGTCGATTGAAATATCTTGTATTTTGTATGGGAACGTTTCTTTTGCACCTGAGTTTACTTGCAGCAAATTGTAATAAAACTGACGGAAATTGTAATACCAACGTAAATTGTTATACATTTTGACGTAAAATGTAATATGCAAATTGTAATAAAAATTGAGGTAAATTGTAATAACCTTACTTGCGGTAAAATGTAATAAATACTTACGTAAATTGTAATAACCGTAATTTCCAGGGGATAAGAGTTAGAAATCATCTTTCCAGATATAAGCTAATGTTTCCAAATGCAAATATAGTATGTTAAACTAACTTTTAGAATACGAATTATTAGATCCGGCCTCTGGCGTCCGGCGTCCGGCGTCCGAAAACTTTTCACATTTTCGACTTCACCTCTAGAACCGCTGCACGTGGCACTTAGGAGATCGATGTTTATACATTTGGACCTGACCCCGCTCAATTATAGGCATAGCAGCCATTTTCCAGGAAACCGTAAAAACGACTTCTTCTCCGAAACCATTTGGCACAGGAAGATGAAAGTTTCAGGTTAACATCTTTGACAATGGAGATTAAACCTTTAAAGAGACATGAAGTGTAAACGACATTTCTCCGAAACCAACTGACATAGACGTATAGACCATTTCAGTATAACAACTTAATTAAATACATTTGGTCCTAATGGCCTTTCGAATATGAGTATGGCAGGATTTTCAAACTCAAACCTTCAATTTATCTACCAAAACTAATTCAAACTATTAATGCTAGGAAGCTCAATATCATCTTTGTTTGTTCAAGAGTAAGAGTTCATTGTTCTACTCACAATAATAAACATTATAAAGGGTTGGGTGCAGTTTGTAGTTACAAACTGATGTTTCGAGTTATTCCAACATTTTATTTGTTATTAGAAATCAAAGATGTACATGTTTGAACCTTTAAATTACAATATGTGAGCCTGCCTCTAAAAGAAAGTTAATTTCATTTAAATGAATTCAACTCCCCTCTGGCATTTGGTAAATTGGTATTATCGGAATTAAAAGTTAATGGGTTTATATCATAAATAATCTTAGATTATAAATGATGCAAAAGGCTGACCAGCTACAGAGCAAATGACTCTAGTTTCCACGCGAAAATATTAAATGATGTTTTTTTGCGTTTTGTACTTTGTTCATGGACGGGAAAGGTTTGTATTGACTGTATTGTACATGATAAAATACAATTATTACTTGATACGATAGAGGGAGAGAGTTCGTACAGAGTATAGTGCACATGCATTATACACTGTAGGGCATTGATGCAAGATGCTAACATGGGGTTTTGGAATGGATTGCCGTCGGGCGACTTTTCTCATTTTATTTTTCTTCGATTTGTGTACCTCAATGTTTTACTTAGAAAGTATTTTTCACCAAGATAATCAGATCTCAAGGGTCATCCCTATTACCTTTAAGCGAAATTTTCTTAAATCAATTGGCAAAGCCTAAATTTTCAAACAATCTGTGTTACTGGATCTCCCTTCACCCCAGTCGTGCCAGGCCTGTTTTCTAAAAGATGAAAGAACGTGTCGATTGTACACTTCCAAAAGGATTACAGATGAACTTCATTATATGTTATCTTCGAGGGCAATTATATCGAGCTTACATTTTTTCTAGGCAAAGATATCAATTTACAATAGTGACATGATGTCATAAACAATGCTATGACGTCACGCTTTTTCTATAACGTTCTATAACTCGTACTTGAATATCAGTATATCCCTAGCTGTCGGGAATTCTAATATTAAAGCACTGGTGTCATAAAAATAGTATGTCATAGGCAGACATACATTAAACAATATACTTTATTGCAAAGCACTATTTAGCATTATGTCTATCAACTTATATTACACATCTTTCAGTTCTTCTCATAAAAGTTTTGTAACTTGGTTGTATTTCTGTCAGCTATTCTGGCTTTGCCAGTTTTATTCTATGAATATCTAGTATATATTTACTATTGTGTGAAATAATTAAATGGTAATTGGATTCACATCTTTTTTATAACTTTATTCATTTTTGTTCATACACATTCAAACATGTAAAGCAATTGATCAACAGTACAGTATATTCAATCCAGTGAATTTTTTTTCGAGAAAACAAGAGATATGGACACAAACATATGTAATTAAAGAACAATTCTAAGTTCTGGTAATAAGTATCCTTAGGATGTACATGTACATGGCTTGTTTTTATATGATTTCAGAAATTGGTCTTTGTTTGTTTTTAACTCAATTTGTTGAGAACAATTTGTGGCATGTGGACCAGAATGACATGAGAATTTGTCTATGTTATATATGTTGCGAATATCGATTTTCATGTACAGAATGTTTGGTAATATGGTCAAACTTTGTTGTTTTGCTTTAAATATATTATATTTTATGATTATCAAAATCAGGTTTAGAACATTGTTTCTGCTTTCAGGGTATCCGTGAATAACAGTTTCTTTTGACAAATTTAATCTGCATTGTGTTTTTTACCTCAATCCAATCAGCTATTTCTGACCAGATACGTTTTGATATCTTGAATTGCATTCTTACATTAAGTGGAGCAGAGTTTCGGCGCTTTCCCCACAGAAGTCGCATGCATCATTATCTTTGTAGCCCATTTTTGTCAATAACGTATTTGTGGGTAGGATCCTGTGTATCAAACGATACTGGAACCATAAATAGTTACTAGATGTGTGGCATTTGTGAGGGGATTGGTGTATTATTTTCCAGTTATCTTCTGTGAGACTGCAATCTAAATCCTCCTCCCATTTTGTTTGGTAGCTTTGTTTATTGTCATTCTTATTTTCAAGTTGCAGAATATCGTAAAATACTCTTCATCCCTTTTTATTTCCTAAATTTTCAAGAAAATAAGGTAATATTGGATTCGATTGTTTGCTGTTTATTACTTTGTTTTGGGATTTTATGTACCATTTGACTGCTGCAATAATACCTGCGTATTCAAGAAAATTTGTCTTCACATCGAACTGTTTTTTAACAGTATTTATATCAATATAGTTTCCCTGATTATCAATAATGTCATTAACTTAGAGTATGCCGACGTTTGCCAGTCTTTTTATATATATTGATTTCCCGTTTACCGTTATGTTAGCGTTATGCCACAAGGGCTGTGTGAGTATATCATTTGCGTTTTTTTTATATTATTTCCTTTAATCGTTAAAAATGTACCCCATGCCTTTAGTACATCTCTCCAAAAAGCGTTTGTTCTCACCGTTATTACTTTTTCAAGTATATATGATTCACATTTTTGTATTATGTTTGGTAAGTAGGTTGATATATTTTTATGAAAAATGTTTGTTCTAAAAACGTTTGTAGTGTTATGAAGACGTCTCATCCATGAACGTTTTTGTGACATAATTATGTGTTTAATATTTGGGGCTCGCAAATCCCCCATTTCCAACGTGTTAGTTAGAACATTACGTTTTATCTTATCTGGTTTATTTGTCCATATGAATTAATAACAAAGTTTATTTAATTCATGTACTATGTTTTCGCTGAGGTTTGATGAAAAGAGGTGATTAAGTTTGGAAGCAACATACTTTTCAACACTGTGTTTCTGCCTATAGGCGTT
The DNA here is from genome assembly GCA_936450465.1 of Gibbula magus. Classification (NCBI taxonomy): domain Eukaryota; kingdom Metazoa; phylum Mollusca; class Gastropoda; order Trochida; family Trochidae; genus Gibbula; species Gibbula magus. Next base: position 33,359,735 of record OW388302.1, read on the forward strand.
AAGTCACGTGCAAGCCACATATTCATATATACATGGATTCATATCTTAAACAATTAACTTTCTAATATTATTGCTTATCCAAACATCGAGTTTATCAAAATCACAAATCCAATATACGTTTCTTTTTTGGGAAAGTATATATATATATGTATGTATTTGACGGCCTACCGTATGATCATTATCGAACATACCATCAATCTAAGAGTACATGGTGAAAGAATAACTATCAGTTGATTATACCAGGCGATTAAAATTCGCCACTTACTTAAGATACGCATGTAATTCGAATAACACACATAGTAACATATTTACCGCGGATATAGTTTCCGGGGTGTAGGATTTGTGAGATGTAGGGGTTTTGGGATGTAAGGTTGTGGTATGTAGGGGTTATGGGACGTATGGGTTATGGGATGCTGGTTTCATGGGATGTAGGGCTTTTGGGGTGTAATGGTTATGGGATATGAGCGTTTTGGGAGATAACCTAGTTGACATGCCCTCATATCGCAATCGCTTACGAAGGAAATTATATAAAATGACAAACTACATCTATCGTGTCTAAACATAAAAAGAATAGGGTAAGTTTAAAGTATAAGTAAATATATAAAAAAAAACAAATACCATGTCCATTCTAAAACATTTAAATTTACATTATTACTGAACATTTCGAATATCTTATTTTATGCATTTGTACAACAAGAGTTGGATTATAAATGTGTGCAATGTATATGATGTAACATTGGCCTGAGGCCTCGGTACCATAATAAAGATCAAATCAAAATGAAGAGGTGGGGCGGCATGGTTAACCCTGTCTTACTACCAGGTAGAGACATCCTAAACTATTAAAAGCGCTGTAGCACGTTTTTTTCACATTTGTCATTTACAAGTTTATACAATATATTTTTACGTACGAGGGTAAAACATCTCATTACAGGACCTGATAAGCTGTATACATTGACGGCGTATACATAGACTATCCACATTGGGAGATCATGGGGCGACGTATACATAGACTATCCACATTGGGAGATCATGGTGCGACGTATACATAGACTATCCACATTGGGAGATCATGGTGCGACGTATACATAGACTATCCACATTGGGAGATCATGGGGCGACGTAAACATAGACTATCCACATTGGGAGATCATCGGGCGACGTATACATAGACTATCCACATTGGGAGATCATGGTGCGACGTATACATAGACTATCCACATTGGGAGATCATGGTGCGACGTATACATAGACTATCCACATTGGGAGATCATGGGGCGACGTAAACATAGACTATCCACATTGGGAGATCATCGGGCGACGTATACATAGACTATCCACATATGGAGATCATGGTGCGACGTATACATAGACTATCCACATTGGGAGATCATGGTGCGACGTATACATAGACTATCCACATTGGGAGATCATGGTGCGGCGTATACATAGACTATCCACATTGGGAGATCATGGTGCGACGTATACATAGACTATCCACATTGGGAGATCATGGTGCGGCGTATACATAGACTATCCACATTGGGAGATCATGGTGCGACGTATACATAGACTATCCACATTGGGAGATCATGGGGCGACGTATACATAGACTATCCACATTGGGAGATCATGGGGCGACGTATACATAGACTATCCACATTGGGAGATCATGGGGCGACGTATACATAGACTATCCACATTGGGAGATCATGGTGCGACGTATACATAGACTATCCACATTGGGAGATCATGGGGCGACGTATACATAGACTATCCACATTGGGAGATCATGGGGCGACGTATACATAGACTATCCACATTGGGAGATCATGGGGCGACGTATACATAGACTATCCACATTGGGAGATCATGGGGCGACGTATACATAGACTATCCACATTGGGAGATCATGGGGCGACGTATACATAGACTATCCACATTGGGAGATCATGGGGCGACGTATAAAGCGATATTCTTTTAGAACTCGTCAGTGTGCGATGTAAATTTGTAGATCATATATAATTTTGAGAGTTCAGACAGCAAGATGGTTGACCATTCCATCGGTGTACCACATCTAAATCTCTACTTTTTACAACCGCTATGCTGGCATGTTCTCTACGGTGGAACCCCAATAGCAGACATTACATTAGTTAGACACTATAATAAATGGGTGAGTGAACAAATAGCACAAGGATGTCACCGATTAGGAAAATGAAACAGTTCAACTCTTAGCCCACTTCTTAGACAGAAATGTCAAAGATAGCGATAGCAATTCATTTTTCTTTAAATTAGCATTTTGTCAACCAAATTTGGTGTGCATATAAAGTTTCAATAACAACATCAATCTTTGATTTTCAAACATAACATTTTTATTTAAAATATATTTGGGTTAAAAGATACTCACTGTCTACAACAAATTAATAGAAAAACATTTAAGTTTTGTTTTTAGTTAGGGTTTTAAAAAAAGTTATATACACTTCTAAAAAATACTAATCCAATAATTATTCATGATCATTGTTATGGTAATATAACAATCGATGCATTTCTATATTAGTGTAATATATTGATATTACACAGGAAAAAATTAATTGTAATTGAACACTTTTATAAACCAGCTCTTGATTTCGTCATAGTCATATATCTTACATTTTTCTAATGTGATAGGAAGAATTTTATATGTATTTTTTCAAATCCCTTTGAATGCACTCTGTCTTAATTTCTGGTATAATTGCTAATTATATTTGATAACATATGAAGTTATAACTGTTATGACTCATAAAAAAAAGAGAAAACAAGTCACTAAATGAAACATCAAATTCAACTTTTTCAAACCTACAACAAACTGTCGATATCATTAATATGACATGAAACATTACTAGAAAAAGACTAGAAAACACAACTTACAAAATCGGTGCCCAATTCTCAAAACTAATTGCAAATCAACGGAAAATGAAAATGCCAACACGAAATAACAAGATTTAAAAATACAACAAGAACAAAACGAATTAAAATAAATGTTCAATCCATGGTGTTCATGAGAAACTAAATCCATATAAAATATATATGTGTGTATATATATATATATATATATATGTTTGAGTGTTACCCGAGCACGTGTGTCTTGTGACTTATATGAAACAATTGTATAGTTGTTTTACTAGACGAGAATCTATCACCAAAGTGAGAGCGAGGGACCTTGTGACTTTTCACTTTGTGTTATACTGGTTTATTCAAAATACTAATTTAGCACGATACGGGGCACTCTTTGCATGTTTTCCTTTTTTACTTTGTTTGTTCAAATGACATAATTGTCTGTCATAATTCCGAAGGGAATGGCTCAACGTTTTACTATGTAATTTTATTTTTTATGTATTATATCTATGTATCATGTTGAGGGGAGACTTGAATAAAAATGTGTCTGCCTGTCCATTATCACAATAGGTAAGCGCATGGGCTTCCGATACTCTTCTTTGTGACAACTGAGTCGTCTGTTAATTGGGTCGTCTGATTAATGGGGTATGACCCTGTCTATTCGCCTACATCCTGATTCGCCTACAGTCTTAAAACAACATGTCATAGGTTATTGATTACTGATTACGCAATGATAAACTAGCATTACCCCTCTGACGTCAAAGTGGACTCGTGTAACTTTTATTTGCTTAATTTCCTGAATTCCTGACATTACAAAGTATATACAATAATGTACTTTTGGTAATGAGGCCTTGAATATGAATAAACCTTATTTTTTTCTAAATATATCAATTCTGATATTTTGTATTCAAAAAGTCCATATCTGCTTGTAATCGCAGAGAGTTAAAGTTAAAAATAGTTCGATATAAGTATATATGGTAAGACTGAAACCCAGCGTTTCTCAAATCTTTATAGGCGTTATGATAATCGGAATATTTGTTCCTGCTGGGGTAGTTGTTGAATAGATGCCACTCTACGAGGAATTGTTTGATGTCCGGAAGCAGCCCCGTGTCTATCATGTTGATCAACGTCTCCCACTCGTCTGTCTCTATGTCCATCTTAAACACGTCCAACTTTCTCTGTGGATAGATGAATATATCTTTAAGATGTGATAACGTAAATAATAACATATGGAGAGGCAATTTTTGGAAAATTAATGACACTGTTATAAGAAATAAAAATAAACTTCTTGATTGTAAACGCCATATTTATCAACTGTGATCACACAATTAAAAACAAAATCACTGACCATTATATTTTAGAAATTGCTATATATGTTTAAGTAATAAACCAATAGATTCAGAAATTATCAGTAAAACGTTTTTAATCACTTTAACAGCATTTTTAAAGTATCTACTATCTAAGTAAAATGCTGACGTCAAGGCAGTTTTAATAAATTTAAGTGAAGATTTGACAGTCTATTGTGCAATTATTATTGAATACACTGTCAATCTAAGCACCCAAAGTGGAAAAACAACTATTAGTTTATTAGACAAGGCGATTAACATTTATCAAAAACTCAAAATTGAACACATTAACATATTTCCTGCGAATAAAGGGCACAATGACATTAATGTCACGCGGCAAGTCGTACAAATAGTGTTAAAAGGTGTTACGGTAAATTTAATTGCTGTCCATTACACTCAACCGCAGAAGAAACGTCACCACATATTCAACAGCGAAAAAAACCAAAATACTACTGCCGGAGAATGTCCCTTTTGAATGTTTTCGATAGACACATGTTTAATAAAGAAGTACTCACACTTTTATGCATCAGAGTATACTGCCTTTAATTTTATGTAAGTTCAAATACTGAAATCACTTTTTCAAAATGGTTTTTCGTCAGAATGTATGGCATTTAATTGGCAAATTAAAAAAATGTAGAATTTCAATCAATCACTGATATAGTCGACATAGATAACCTCCTTGGACTTAAATTTGTTAACGCGTTTTTACTGTTGGACAAAACAAGCAAAAAAGCTGTTTCTGACTCTCCAAATTCGTCTAGTTAAGGAGATAAAAAAGACGATTTTTTAAACGTGTGATTCTCAGGAATTTGAACAGATAATGTTTTGAAATTTGAAGTTTAGTTTAGTTGGCTTCTTAAGACATGGTGTATATCTGTTTCAGTCGTGTTTATCACTCCTTGGTTGACTTATCTTTCGTTTTGTATGGTGACGTTTCTTTTACGGTTGAGTGTAGTGTACGGATAAATTTAACATTAATTCGTATATTTTGAGACTTATTCACAACAATAAATTGTTGTCGCAAAATTTCACAATGAGTTGGAGTTCGACAAAGACACATAATGGTGATATAAAATGGTAACTAATATATATATATATATATATATATATATATATATATATATATATATATATATATATATATATATATATATATATATATATGTCATTCCCTAACAAGGCTAAAATACACAAAACCAGTTTGGTTTTTGTAATTTGCTTATATATATATGCACAAAAACTCAAATGTCCAGGTGTATGGCTGCTTCAAATTATCAAAAAATTAAAAACAGAACGCCGAGTTTCTTTCTCCTACCGGTTTCATTTCATCTTCAGGGAGAATGATTCGTTATACAGAAGGTTATGACGTCATAGTCTATATATTATGACACACACGTCCAAATGTTCACTGAGAGGGATACAGCGCACCTCTGGACACTTTATTTGCTGTTTGTGGACTCTAATACGGGCTCATAGATGTTTTGTTTCCGATATACTGTTCTTTACAGCCTGTGCATGTCATAACATATAAAATGTTTTTAGATGCACAATGAAAATTATATAGAGTTATAAAGACAAGTTCACGTTTATAAGAAAATAAAGCCGGTGAGACGTGAAGTCATTCATTAGCGCTAGGAGTGTGGAAAGCTTTCTTCTAATCTTATCTAGTATAACCATTCACTATTTATTACTGCGTGGATACTATTTTAATATATTTGTATTATGTTTAGAAATAGTTTAATATTTCTAATTTCAGGTAAGTCAAAAACAATATCGCGGAAACTCCCAATAGATTACTATAAGAATAATCAACGAGTTGCGAGGAATTACGGATTATCTGTCCCGAGTTAATTATTGTGTTTGACAGTTTGACATAATAATTCACGAGGGACAGATAATTCGTAATTCCGAGCACCGAGTTGGTTATTCTTTTTCTTACCAAAGATCATTTTAATGCGTAAAAAAAGAGCCATGGACTCTGTAGCTCATCAGGATTTCATTGATTTATTATGTAAGGTTGAATATCTAAGTTATCTCAAGTAATATATTGTTAACAAGAAAAAAATAGGTTTTTTAATCATGACCCCTGTGATCCACATTTGGAGTAACAGGGTCACCAATCCTACAATTAAGAATCACCACGAGTCTCTACACAACATTTCACCTTTCTAGAGCTGTACATACCGGTACTTGAGATAAAGATGAAAATAGGTTTTTAAGGATGTGACCCCTGTGACCCCATTTGGGGTCACGGGGTCACACAATCAACAATTTAGAATCCCCATTGGCCAAGGAGTCTTCACACAACTTTTCAGCTCTCTAGACCTTGTGGAACTGGAGAAGAAGATGAAAATAGGTTTTTAAGCATGTGACCCCTGCGGCCCCGTTTGGGGTCACGGGGTCACGAAATTTACAATTTAGAATCCCCATTGGCCAAGGAGTCTGCACACAACTTTTCAGCTCTCTAGACCTTTTGGAACTGGAGAAGAAGATGAATATAGGTTTTTAAGGATGTGACCCGTTTGACCCCATTTGGGGTCATGGGGTCACACAATCTACAATTAAGAATCCCCATTAGCCAAGGAGTTTGCACTTAAATTTCAGCTCTGTGGATTCATTGGTTCTGGAGAAGAAGTCGAAAAAGCGAAAAGTTTACGGACGGATGGACGGACGGATAGACGGATGGACGGACGCCAGACACCATGCCATGCCATAAGCCCATCGGGCCTTTCAGGCCTGATGATCTAAAAATCGAAAAACAAGACCCCAATTCACGATCTTTGATTAGACTGTAAAATACAATTTGTAGTCATACGCCATTCATAAACTCTTTCACACCTTCAAGACGCGCATATCTATATAGTTTGCAACTTGTTCTATTTTTTCAGAACTATTTTAAAGTAATGGTTGAATTTTATTGCCAAAACTGTTTACTGACATAGTAAACAACTCGTTTATATTGTAAACAATGTCGAAGAATGAGAGAAAATTAGTGAAAACGTGAACTAACAATCGCACTGTTGGAATGCAAGATAGGAGTGTAATTACGTCACCAAATGACGTCATGGTAAATGACGTCACAAAGCAATGACGTAATGGCAGTGCAGCCGGCGACTCTTGTATGCTGCTTCGCCTTGCAAGTTTAGTACTGTATTTACGGTCTCGGAAACTTCGGTTGAACATGATTTTATATTCAATATGTTTTACTGACGTGTGACTTCAATTAGGTATGCTCGAAATTGTTCAATTATGTGATTTAGCTTAAACAGGATAGCTAAGCAATTCATGAAAGAACGCAAAGTAGTTCCGTCAACCAATCAAAACGCAAGTTATATTTAGAAAAACTGGAATTCCCTTGACCATTATGAAAACTTTAATACCCGGCATATCTGTCCCCGCTTGGGTAAGAAAGTGTGGGCTACAATAAATTACTTCCATCTACATTCAAACAGAAATACACACCCCTTCATGTCCTAGCATCTTCATGATGCTTTTCACAGTGCGCACTTTCCAGTAGGTTTTGGACTTGACATATTCATCCAACTCAGGGTCATGGGTGTCTGTGTCTCTACCTCCAACACCCAGGTTGTGGAAACTAACGTTACCAGGACTGTGAATGTGGTCTTCCTTGCCGATACTGAAACAATCACAAAACTTGTTATAATAATTTGTTGGTGTCACCTTGCAAACGTTATCAATGGAATTATGTTATCAAAAAGTTGCTGAAAATTACCAGCTAATCGGTTCAGCGTCATGAACATATAAAGGTCGAGCAAGTTAGCGTAAATGCATTTTTAAAACCGATCTATAGCAGGAGAAAGGACAGGTAATATTTAATAAGTCATGTAATAGGAGGTGTAATTTCGTCTTCTGTTATAAAATTAACCGTTCCTTGATTTTCATTGAACACAGGTAATTGCAATATATTTGGCATTTGGGGATTAATATGAAATGATTTGTAATCAGCACATATGGTGTTGTGCAACAACCATATACAAGCTTATGAAGTACTAATTGGATACATGACTCCTTCCTCTTTCATATCAAGTTTATGTCCTGAATTAGATATGTGTCACAATGTTTCTGGAGGGACATTTACATGATGTGAAAGAGAAATTAGATACGTATCCTATTTATCATCAAACTGAATTTCATTAAAATAAAGTAATAGACTATAATGACTATCAACCTCTTTACGTTTATGTATAGTTACATAACAAAATACATTTATTTAGTTTCTGGTGAAATTGATGCACTTATTAAATTTTGGTAATCCTTACATGTTTTACTGAACAATTGATTTACGTTCATTTTCTGTAAAACTTTAACGTTTATTCCTATATACCTATATACTGTTTAAATTTGATTTGATGTTATTGTCTGTATGACTTAAGGTCACTGTAACCAGTGTGTCGCATATGTGTAATTTGTTTATGTACACTGTTGTAAAACCGAATGAATGTAAAACATGAAAAATATGAAAATAAAAAAAATAAAAAATTGTTCTTATTACGACTGGCTCACGAATGCTTAAGATTACGTTTAGCTGTTACTGTAGATCCCCATTAATCTTTAAAATGACATGGACCTCGTTTCATTATTTGTAGGCTAAAGCTACTCGGGCACAAATCTAGACATAGTTTCACAAGTGGTCGCACTGACTTCTCTTGGTGCGTATGAATTAAACAAATAAACCTGCCAACCTGGGGTCAAACGCGTGGACCTCACACCCCTTCTTCCCCATATGTTCATCAAACGTCCAGTCCGTATTTATTCTGGAACAAATAATGAAATCCGCAGATAGTTGTGAGAAAGTGTTAAGGTATGCAATGGACCACAAAGAAAGTAAAGTATGTAATTGTAAAGAGACTGGAAGCAGTTAGCAGTTTAAGGAGAAATATAGCAAAGAGTTGCGCAACATATGCATGGCATGACCAGCTGTTAAACCAAACATGTCTACACTGTCGGCCAAAAGAAACGCCTACTTGATTTACCTTAAAATGTACGATTAAATAATTTCTGAAATATTATTAATGATGGTCTCTACGTTATACTGATCAATCATTAATATGAAATGCCATTGAAATTGTTAAAAAACTGTGATTCGAGTCAATAACATTCATTAAAACCACGCCCAGTGAAAACCGCTATTTCCAGTTGCTTCATTCGCGCACCGTAACTACGTACATCTTTAGCGTCATCATCACTTTAATGCGAATGTGTGCCTGTATTGTTGCTCTTCGTTGTATGAAAATCTGTTTCAAATGTTTTTTCTGATCATGCACTGATCGAAAACTGAACAATTGATGTTGTCTCATTTCAACAATCGCCATTCTTTTGTAACCTGACAACTTCTAAAATGTAAATATATTTTGCAGAATGGTGCAACTTCATGATGCTATAATATTGCTAAACTGTTCATTATAGTTTTTACGAAATCTGGTAAGATAGCTGGTAGGCGTTTCTTTTGGCCGACAGTGTATATGCATTTGATTGAAGTACTGTATCAGTGGTAGTTTTCATCTCAACAAAACCCTCAACTATGATCATTCCTCCATCCAGAACATCTGCCCTCCATCCGTGCTGGTCGCATCACACTGCGAAACGGACTACCAACGTTTACTCATAAACAAGCAGGAGAAATTAAGGACCTATTCTAACATGGACATCCCACATCACCAATGCCATAATCCCATCGGGCCTTTCAGGCCTGATGGGCTGAAACAATACGGGTTTTAATAAATTAATTAATGAAATGGACATTTTCATACCACATTCTCCTTGCTTGTCCATCATGTAATGCACTACCTTTTAAAGGGGCAGTAGCACGTTTTTTCGCTCAAATAAGTTGATGACATCTATTTGAATAATAATGTTCCTAACGGTAAAACAACCTTCTCTTTGCAGAAAACAATTTAAAATGAGTCTACATGGATCCGTTAAGCCATGGGCATCATTTTTGTCATTAATATAATAAAATGTGTTCACAATTAAATGGCCGCCATGCAATTTTTGCTTTATACGCAACACCGTTATTACCCCTACGGATAATTGGTTTGTGTAATAAGATGTTTTACCCTCTAAAGTAAGTATAAATGACATAAAGTATCATTATAAATGGGAAATTTGAAAAAATAAAATTTGCAAAAAACTAGCTACTGCCCCTTTAACTGTACAAGACGACCAAAGGAAAGCTGGGGTTTATACATTACTCTTTTAAGAAAATTATGCTCTTAGAAAGTTTGTCTGAATGAAACACCCCTGACTTGAAAATGGTTTATCTTGTGTCTAATTTAAATGAAAGTCAGGCATTTGGACAAATTGAGATGTGTTAACGAAATAAGTCACTGTTTTGCATGTTACTACATGTATCTATGTATGTTCATTCGATCCTCCCTCCATTCAAATATGGCAGGCATTTCCGAAAAAACTTTGATCGACTTCTTCTCAAAAACCGTTTGGCTTAGGAAGCCGAAATGTTAAGAACAACATCTTTGTTGGATGGAGAGTTAATATGGCAGGGGGTACACCCTAAACTCTTTAAACGACCTTTCCTAAAGAACCAGCAATTCTAGAAGGCTCCAAATATGGGAAGATGATCTTTGCTGGATGGAGACTAAAATGTGTACATTTTATTGCCCTGTCCGTAGGGAGGGAGGATGTGGGTTATTGGATATTGCATAGGGTTATATTTTGCTTATATCGTTTTGAAAACAATAGTTGATACTTGAGAGCACATGGGTGAGTGTAAGTTTCAACTCCTCCCCCTTTCTTTCTCTCTCTCCTCGTCATGTCTCATCTCTAGTTTTTCACCATTCTGTATCATGATATAGGAAGTATATCTACACCATTACACCATTGGAATTGGACGAGTCGAGATTACTCAGGAATCGTTATATTTGGACAACCAATTTCGAGTCATTTCTTCTTTATGCACTGACACTTCAAATTTTTGTTGGTCATGGAATTGTTCAAGGTTATATGAAGGGGACTGTATTTTACCTAGACAACAATCTATTGCAGTCATCAACATCGAACGATATGAACCCTGATGAGCTACAGAAACCATGACATTAGTTTTTCATACTGTCGTGAACTTATTTTTATGGGTCGACTTACCCAAATGAATACACGAGACAGGGTGGTTTGACCTCAAACTTGTCATCTTGACATATCTTCCAGTTACCCGCCTTCTCAATTTTCTTACACTTGATGTCAGGGGAATTCGCCCACTGTCTGGTTTGGAATAACACAATTTGAAAACAGATTAGTGAGACAAAATGTAAAGGAAAATGTAAAAATGTCATAAAAGGTTAAACTGCTTATCACAATCTATGGCCCTATCTCAACATATTAATGGGTGATCTATTTGATGCAGAATAACCAATCTTGAAACCGGACTGTGTTGATGTTATCATTATGTTATAGATTAAATCATGACACATGCTCACTTCGCAAACACTTTTGACAAACCGCTAGATAGTGACAAGTCGATTGTTAGCACATTGATGTACATAACATTTTATTTCATATGTTTGGTACACCAGAGGATATCACCGAAACAGTCAGCTATATAACTAAATCATCTAAAATTTAACAGACATATATGCAGTCTACAAGTAGTGTAATAGTACAGACAATACTTCTGTCAAGCTAATCATGATTCTCTCTCTCTCTCTCTCTCTCTCTCTCTCTCTCTCTCTCTCTCTCTCTCTCTCTCTCTCTCTCTCTCTCTCTCTCTCTCTCTCTCTCTCTCTCTCTCTCTCTCTCTCTCTCTCTCTCTCTCTCTCTCTCTCTCTCTCTCTCTCTCCTTCAATAAATACCTACTTTCTGAAATAGCCTACAGCAACTGACCAATCTACAGCCATCTGCGGTTTAGGAAGGTTCTTCCTCGGAGATTGTAGCGCCTGCCATGGAGCTTGTGACAGTTGTTCTGGTAAAGGCCGTTTAAGCATCGCTACAATTTAAACCACAAACAACTTACTGTTATTTGGCGTATGATACATATCGGTAATTTAAGGTCACTAAAGATGAACTGTGTCAAATTACACTGTCACAAAATAGGAAGACATTTTAGCAACGGGTCATGTGATTTTGTGTTAACAAAATGTTTAAAGGGGAGTCAAAAGTTTGCTGGAATAAAGGTCAAGGCCATACAAGTTTAGTGGCGTCTGCGTAATCCGCCAGTATAGACTGTAATTAAATGTGAAGACATTAGGTTATTTTGGTTCATGAGCTATTCAAATAAAAGGAACGGGACATACGGAGTATTGCTGAATACATATTCCCCTGTCCGCGTTGCTGCGGACACACATGGAAGTTATACACCGTCGGCCAAAAGAAACGCCTACCAGATATCTTATCAGATATCGTAAAAACTATTTAAAAAAACAGTTCAACAATATTAAAGCATTATGAACGTGCACCATTTCTACATAATATATTGAATTTCAGAAATTAATGTCACGAAAGAATGGCGACTGTTGTAATGCGAAAACAATAATTGTTCAGTTTTCGATCAGTGCTTGATCAGAAAAACATTTTAAACAGATTTTCATACACCCAGGAGCAACAATACAGGCACGCATTCGCATTAAAATGGTGATGATGATACAGATGTACGTGGTTACTGCGCGCAAGTGAATCAACCGAAAATAGCCGTATTCATCTGGCGTGGTTTTCATTAATGTTATTGACGCGAATCAGAGTTTTCAACGATTTCAATGGACTTTCATATCAATTATTGCTATAGCATAACGTGGAGACCACCGTTAATTATATTTCAGAAATTATTTCATCTTTCATTTTAAGGAAAATCAAGTAGGCGTTTCTCTGGCCGACAGTGTAGGTGATAGATTTAAATTATGTGATTTTCTGGTGCATATCAATAACACATAGATGGAAGCAAGGTGACATTCACATTGATGAGGACACGTGCATTGTGTATTAATCCACAATGATTGTGTACTAAATTCTCAGAATCTCACTGGACAAATATCCTTTATAAATGCAATATTTAAAAGAAAGTTGATGAGATACACAAATATTTAAAGCGACATATAAGCGTTGTAAGGACAAGCACAAACCTACGTCATATTTATCATAGAGACACATGTTTATTATATGATTTAGAGTGAGATACTTAATCCTATCAGTGAAATAAACACTCTATCAAACTACAATGGTGATAACCTTTATCACCACTCTATACTGAGTGACGATACCCTTTATGATACATACACTCATGGCAAAAATGGTTGTCACCCCCAGACTGAGAACGCTACGTCAAGTTTAACTGAGTGTGGACAAATAATCAAACATGCAATAACTGTCAGAATGATTTGTGTGATTGGGAAAAACATTCGTAAAACATACCAGCTTGTATTTTGGTCTTGTGCTGGCCAATTTAAGAAATTCTATCAGGATATGTATGGTCCCTGTGAAAAAGGGCAATTTTTTACAGTATCCATATAGTATCAATTGGATGGGTATCAATAAAACAAATTACATTTTCAAGTTCAATTGTCGGTTTTATGTCATTCTGCAGTCATGTATGAGTATATTTACAAGCCTAATATCGGGTAGCACCGCCTCTGGAATTTTCAAGGGCGATAATTCGGGCAGGCATACTGTCTATCAGTGTGTTGATGTTTGCAACAGCCAAATTGTTCCATTCATTCACAAGAGCAGCCCGCAATTGCTGTAAATTTGCAGGAGCAGGGTCCAGTCTTCTAATTGCACGGTCAAGCTGATCCCAAGCATGTTCTATCGGATTCATATCCGGACTTTTTGAAGGCCAGGGCAATCTTGTTACTCCTTGTGCCTGAATGAAAGCGTTCACTGTACGTGCACGATGGGCTGGTGCATTATCGTCCTGCAACAGGAAGTTGTTGCCATACACTCTTCTTGCATGTGGGAGGCAAACGGTTTCAAGAAGACGTCTGTACGACCTCTGGTTGACGTTTCCTTGAAGGACGACAAGATCCGTTTTACCGTTATGGTGTATTCCTGCCCATACGTGTACAGAACCGCCACCGTGGGCAACCTGATGCTGCAGACAGTCGTCATTGAACCTTTCCCCACGTAAACGTCGCACTCTCATTCTCCTGTCCACCTTATGCAGTAGGAAACGAGACTCATCAGTAAATATGACGTGACGCCAATGTCCAAGTTGGATTCTGCGGTGCTGCTGCGCCCAAGCAAGCCGTGCCCTGCGGTGGACCAGTGTCCAGAATGGTTTGATGGCAGGTCTTCTTGCCTTATATCCATGCTGGAGCAACCTGTTCACTACAGTTCTCCGGCAAATGGGCGTATTAATATGAGCCCCCCATCTCTGTGCAAGAGTCAAAGACGAAAGACGTCTATGACGTCGGGTCAAACGAAGAAGAATTCTATCCTGACGAACCGTAGTTTTCTTGGGACGGCCTGAAGACTTATTCGGAACAACATTTCCCTGTATGGCGTGCAGTCTTTTAATCCTTTGAACAGTTCTAACACTGACGTTACATGCTGCAGCAATGACACGATTCGAAGCGCCACCACGACTCATGCCAATGATTTCATGTCTGATTCCTGGTGGAGTGGGACCAGGCATGGTCTATGCTTTTCAGAAACTATAGTCGTGAAGCTGTATCTTATGAAAGAGGTCTATAGTAATCGATGGAAATGACAAACCTAAGGAGACAAATTTCAATCATTTCAATGAAATGCACGTGGTCTACATGAAACCGCTGAATCTGTTCATTGTAAAGTGTGAGTTAATGTAACTTCATGCCTGTAATGACATTTCCATGGAAAACCAACATTGCCATGCATACAATGTGATATAAACTCCAATTTAATTAAATATTAGGGGGTGACAACCATTTTTGCCATGAGTGTACATACATACTCGCGTGACGTCATCTGGACAATGTTATGACGCCATATTGTCAGCTTGCGAAGGCTGTAAGTTTGCCGTTGAAATCATTCCACGTCAACAAAAAACACAGAAATAATAATATAATAAATAGAATATCTGTATTTTTCTTGACAAATACCATGTTTATCTCATCTCGTGAGGTAGAAAAGTAAATATATTTCACTCGTGGTTGTGTCACTTATGAAATATCTACTTTTCCACCTCACTCGATTAGATAAACGTGGTTCTTGTAAGAACAACACCACGAGCAATAGCAGGAAGATCCCAGCCAGAAATGCCTTAATGTTCTTGGATAGCATCACACCCGACATCAGAGGCCAGATACTGCAATGATATATCAATCTAAAGAAAGGTTAACATTACGTCATATGCAATCAGAGGCAACAACCGAAAAATAAGTATATGTATCATGTATTATCTAACGGGAGTTGGAGACTAATTTCATTGTTTATTTGTTAGAGACCAAATGTGTACAAACTGAATATTTCATTTAATGCAAATAAATTAGGAATTGTAAGGAAAGTGACGGTTTTCTGTAAAACGATGATAGCTGGTTGAAGAAACACGTTACTTACACTTACACTTGTTGTATTTTGATATGGTATTTTCACATCTACACTGTCGGCCAAAATAAACGCCTACTTTCCTTTAATGCATTTCCTTGTTTCAATTACATAGATGTGCATCTATATAAATCAAGATTTAGTACATCTTCATAACTTGGAGAGAAGAAATGTGTGCAATATGTTTATCTGAACCTCGGCATCAAGTAAATAATGATATACAATAAATAAAGGTAAACACGACCGTTTTCACTGTAACTGAATATGATAAACTTGTGGTGGAGGGGAAGATAAGTCAATTTTCCAATTTATCATGTGCATTTACTATGTATTACAATATGAATCTGGATTTAAACATGCTCATTTCAAACTATTAGCCAAAAACCAATTTTGATATCCGAATGTATAGTTCTCAGAAGTCAATAGGTCATTTCACCATCCTACTGGGCACTTATATATAACATAGAATACTATCCAGTGGATTTGATTCGGTACACATTTACCTCTGGCGATTGGATGCCTATGTGTTGTATTTAGAGTGTAATTTAGACATGGAACTTGAAATCTGTCATTAAATGTTCAATTTAATACTAAAGACCAGGTAATCAGCACATTATCCGAGGAGTCCCCACCAATCAACACCTATCAGCTCCAATCACCATGCAACAACTTCAAAGCCACCCACATCAACAATTGGCCTCTCTTCCACTCAACTGTAATTATTATTCGTTTAACAATTTCAATAAAGCCAATTGGCCTCCCTCGTTTCATCATGTGTGTTTATTTACATCTTCAATAAAGCCTACAGGCCTTTGTTTATCTACTTACTCCCCCTCATGTTTGTATTGCAAATCCTCATTGTATACCATTCTCATGCTCCACCCCCATCATGTTTGTATTGCAAATCTTCATTGTATACCATTCTCATGCTCCACCCCCATCATGTTTGTATTGCAAATCCTCATTGTATACCATTCTCATGCTCCACCCCCATCATGTTTGTATTGCAAATCTTCATTGTATACCATTCTCATGCTCCACCCCCATCATGTTTGTATTGCAAATCCTCATTGTACACCATTCTCATGCTCCACCCCCATCATGTTTGTATTGCAAATCCTCATTGTATACCATTCTCATGCTCCACCCCCATCATGTTTGTATTGCAAATCTTCATTGTATACCATTCTCATGTTCCACCCCCATCATGTTTGTATTGCAAATCCTCACTGTACACCATTCTCATGCTCCACCCCCATCATGTTTGTATTGCAAATCCTCATTGTATACCATTCTCATGCTCCACCCCCATCATGTTTGTATTGCAAATCCTCATTGTATACCATTCTCATGCTCCACCCCAATCATGTTTGCATTGTAAATCCTCATTGTATACCATTCTCATGCATGTTAATCTCTCAGATTGAGTTTCCTCACCATGGTTTTGTTTACTATATAAATATATCATATTTTATTGTTCTCTTACATTCCACCTGATGAAAGAGTGAGTATGTACTCCGAAACATCGTGTATTTTCACATTAAAGAAGTTGTTATCAAGAAAATATTCCTGTTCTTATGTATACCACTTCTAAATGCCCTTCAAATACCTAATATTGGTTATGTTAATGATGTCTACATGGGTTCGAAAACAATCAAGAATAACATGTCCGGCTATATATGTAAATAGAAAACACCGTTTTAGTGTATGGTGACATGTTAATATGAACATTCGTTTCCACTTATGTTTATTAAAATGGTCATGTCAACTGTGTATTAAATTTAAAATATAGTATCTATTTAAAATCTCAATATAAAATCACACTGAACTAATGTTGTGTACATTTTAGATCAAAGGTCATAGGGACTATGTGAATATAAATTTAAATTCATAGTTTAGTCATAAAATGTATACATACAGAATTCCACTTAGAAGTGTAAATATATTCACTATAAACAAACTTAGAAACCGAAGCAACAATAGTCCACAAACTTGTATGCATGTACAAGAGAAACATACAGTATCTAGATACAATTATTGACATTCGTCACACATACAGATTAACACGGATTTTAAGTGTAATGTTATGTATATGTTGATGTTTTCATATATGCATCAATCGAAATGCAATGTACGTGTATATACACATGTTGTTAATGTCAATGTTAAACATCATACATGTAAATATTTATAATGTACAGTAATAGTTATCATATCATATCATATAGACATGCATACATGTATTTGTGAATACATATTTGAACCTTGAATGTATAGATGCGTGTCTTTAACAGATAATCTTGTAAAATTTATTTCAAACTCAAATCCAATATCTTGAAAATATTGTGTTTTAAAGTACATTTATGATCATTGAAAGATTACTACATGTATGTTAACGATTTTGACTTATGCATCTGCGTGTCACATTAGTTACACACTTCATAAACCGGAGCGAAATTAGATAAGCTAACAGTTTAATCAAATCCACTAACATACAGAAAGAAACATCCCCGAAAGAAGACCTAATTTAATGTTTTCACGACAAATGATAAGAAAAGATAAATGTAACGACGCCCTTACCGAATATGTAATTGGAAATGTTAATAGAAATATAAATAAATGTATATCAATCAATATTATTGTATAACATTCTTCAATGGAAATGAAACATGATTATGGTTTCGGTTAATCGTTTCTGGGATGCTTGGTGATTATATCATCGGAAGTGAATAAAATTGAAATGCATTTGCCGATATGGAAATGACCCTTCAAACCTCAGGTCTATATGTTTCTGCAATTCTAAATGTACACTATCAATGTATAATTCAACTTTACAGCATACTACATCACCTTGAAAATCAAATTCTCATTTCGTTTCCTTATCATTAAAATGAACTGAGTTCTGATTTTACCCACAAGCAATGTCAAACCAATATGCATCATAAACGGATTTACCGGAGTTCAAAACCGGCTTCAGGGGAATACCCGACCCACAACTTCCCCATACCACACAAACACCTACACAAACTATTTATCCGTTATCATATCCAAGCAGTTTACTTTTACAAGAACAATAATAAACACTACACAATGTGTACATACTGTGAAACTGAATATAATTCTAAATACAATGTTATGTAGACGACAATATTCAAACTGTATATAACGTGAATTTCCCCAGTACAATTGCATGTGTATAAAGGAATGCTGTTCTCTCCAATCGCGTTCATCCTCACAACAACAGTGAAAAGAAATTTAGTTTATTACAAACTGTCTCACTTTGTTACATACTCGGACAGGCGTACAGGTAGGACTTTTGAGACCCACAAATAAATGACAATAAATTCGTTATTAAAATAAATATCTCTATATATGCAGTTTATTGAGTCAACAATCATGACCATCTTACGCACATGTCACTTTATGGCCCCAATAACATTGAACGCATTGATCCGGAGAGCCCCACCCTCCCGGTAGACCTGTATCGCGACAGTCTCACAGTACTAACATACACGTGAATGCACCGAGAGGGTCTGGAGGTGTGGGGTTTCTAATAAAGAAAGAACTGTTTACTTTTTATGACTTTGATATTGCTGATAATTCCATTGAGGGAATATTATGGCTCACAATGAAGAGTAAACTTGATGAATGTATTAACTATTTTTCAGTATGCTACTTGCCCCCTGATAATTCCTCTCGCAATGTGTGTGGTGAAATTTTTTATGATAGTTTATTATCAAGTATATATGAATATAGAAACATTGCATTTATATGTGGGGATTTTAACAGTCGATGTGGAGAGGAATCCGACTTTATTGAAGGTGTGGACTCTATACCAGAGGGGCATGTGCTGGACTATACCGTTAATAATAACGGGAGGCTATGTATTGACTTTTTGATAAGAGCAAATATGTGCATGTTGAATGGTCGTAATGCTTCTATGAATGATTTCACTTTTGTTTCACAGCAAGGTACATCGGTCATTGATTATTGTTTTATACCATATGAAAGTTTACTAAATTTTAGTGATTTTAATGTTGTGCGACCGTCTACACTGGTGGAGCGATCTGGATGTGTGGGTGTCATCGATGGAAGTGCTCTACTTAAGGTTGATCACTCGATGCTGGAGTGGACGATGAAGGTAGATTTCATACAGAGACCAGTAGGAGAGGGAGGCGAAATCGATATGAGCAATGACACTGAGAGAACAGGTATCTACAGTACGAGTAAACCGCCGTCAGATTTTCTTACGTCAGGAGCAGCACAGATGGCACTGGCGGATATCATTGAGAGACTGGAATCTTCAGTTAAGGATCAGACATCCATTGATAGACACTATAATGAACTTCTCGAAGTGGTGTACAGAGAAATGGACGATAAACTGCCATTAAGGAAAGGAAGGTCTGTTGAAGAAGGGTTTAGAAATAAAAGACGGAGAGTAAAACAGCCTTGGTGGAACGAGAATCTCAACAGAAAATGGAACGAGATGTGCAAGGCAGAAAGAGTATGGGTACGAAATAAAGATGAAAGAAAGAAAGAGAATAAGGAAAGGTACATTGCTCTGAGGAAGGACTTTGATAGGAATGTACAGAGATGTAAACGTACTTACAGAAAAAAGATGCATCAGGAACTTGAAGAGATGTGCGAGGAGAACAATGACCAACTTTGGAAGAAGATAGGGAAGATTGGAGTGGGTAGTGAGAGACAGAAGGGAATCCCCATGGAGGTTGTGAGAGAGGATGGGTCAGTTACTACGGATAAACATGTGGTGCTAGAGACGTGGAAGTCTGCATACGAGACACTTTTAAACCCTGTTGAAACTGATTTAGATGAGATTGATGTAGATGTACCAGACCTGGAGGATGAAACTTTTAATGCAAGTATATCCCTCTACGAGATTAGGCGTGCTCTAGTGAAAGCGAAGAGTGGAAAGGCACCAGGTTTTGATGGAATTCCAGTTCAACTTCTAAAAGGAGAGGCGATCCTCCATATATTACATAAACTGTTCTCGGTATGTTTTGAGACGTCTAACATCCCAATTCAATGGTGCAAGGGTATTATATGTCCGATTCCGAAGTCTTCATCTTTAGATCCCAGACAACCACTGAATTACAGAGGGATAACGCTGGCTCCAGCCATTTACAAACTCTACTGCAGCGTACTAAATGAAAGACTGACTACATGGACTGAGCGAAACGACATCATTTGCGATGAACAAAATGGTTTTCGTAGAGGACGATCAACAACGGACCATATATCAACTTTAACCTCTATTATTGAAACGAGAAAACTGGAGAAAAAGTCAACATTTGTTGCTTTTGTTGATTTCAGGAAAGCGTATGATGGGATTCGGAGAGAAATGTTATGGTATAAATTAACTGAAGCTGGAATCGGTGGTAAAATGTTCAAGGCTGTGAAATCAATCTACCAGAACGTACAGTGTGCAGTTCGTGTCAACCACTCTAATACAGAGTGGTTCAATGTGAGACAAGGTCTTAAACAGGGGTGTATTTTATCGCCGATGCTATTTAACATATACATTAATGACTTGATATCTACGTTGAAAGGACTGGGAATTGGAATACATTGTGGTGAAGATTTGGTTAGTGTCCTTGCATACGCAGATGACGTTGCACTACTTGCAGAAACAGAGGAGGACCTCAACTCACTACTTTCAGTGTTGGATATCTGGTGTGGCAACAACAAGATGGTTGTTAATCAGGACAAATCAAACGTCATCCATTTCAGAGGAGCATCAGTGACCAAGACTGAGACAGCTTTCATATGTGGAGATAAGACACTAAATATTGTAGACAGCTATCAATACCTTGGAGTGCTCCTCACAGAACACCTGGACTATAGCAGAATGACAAAGGCGGCGACCAAATCAGCTAGCAGAGCACTTGGACTCCTCATTGCTAAAACCAAATCCTTTGGAGATCTACCTTTTAATGTATATTCCAAGCTCTATGACTCCATAGTGTGGCCAATATTATCATATGGAGCAAGTATATGGGGTACAAAGGTCCATTCATCTGTTAATGCGCTACATCACAGAGCAATCCGGTTTTATCTTGGCCTAGGAAAATACGCTCCGAACCTAGCCGTCAATGGAGACTCAGGATGGGTGCCACCGGAGGTGCGACAATGGACTAGCGTGGCCAGACACTGGGCAAGGTTGACCAACACAAATGCTCGAAGAATAAACAAAAGAATATTTCTGTGGGCAAAGGGTGTCTCTTTAAAAAACTGGAACTACCGTGTGCGGAACTTTTTACTAAATAACAACCTGGGTCACCTGATTATGCACGACGGAGCAATTGAAAAAGGTCTTTTTATTAAATCAGTTCAAGACACAGTCTACAATAAATATAAACAGACGTGGGAGGAAACAGTAACAAGTGAAGCAATACATAGAGGAAGCAGCAAATTACAGTACTACAAGAAAATTAAGAGTGAATATGACCAAGAAAGCTATATCTGTCGGCCAATCCCACGCCAACACAGAAGTGCACTAGCGAAGTTTAGGATGGGAGTGGCACCTCTGCGGATTGAGACAGGCAGATACGAAAATATACCAAGAGAATTGCGACTATGCTTCCACTGCAAAAATGTTATAGAAGATGAGAAGCACGTACTTTTATCTTGCCCACTTTACGACAACATGCGTTTTAATCTCATCAACAAGTGCAATAGTTTATGGATTGATTTTACTATACTGACGGAGTCAGAACAATATATTAGGATTTTATCAACTGATGACCTCACCT
Source organism: Gibbula magus (assembly GCA_936450465.1). Classification (NCBI taxonomy): domain Eukaryota; kingdom Metazoa; phylum Mollusca; class Gastropoda; order Trochida; family Trochidae; genus Gibbula; species Gibbula magus. Next base: position 33,382,206 of record OW388302.1, read on the forward strand.
TTTACTGTGCCAGAACCTGCTATGACATTTTATCAACCCGAAGAAGCATCTTATATAACTAAAATTTACCCATTTTATTATGATTGTATATTGTTTTAGCTATATTTCTATTATATAATTTTAATTGTCGTGATTTATATTTGCTTTGTTTTATGCACCGTCTCTCATAAATCGCTGTGCGATTGGTTGTATACAGTTTTAAGCAATGTTGTTTTGTATATATATTGTAAGAATTTATCTGTATACAAGTGAGACGAAAATAAATAAATCTTCTTCTTCTTCTTCTTCTTCACTCATTTCACGCGAAAGCGCCTCTGGGATTGTTGGGCATTCATGCGAGTCGAGTGCATTTTCGCTGTGATAATAGTTAAGTAATTTCGCTTTCAGACTGCAAGACAGGGGAATAGACTTTTGTCCGGGATAAAAAAAAAACTAACGCGGATGTTTGGCATTTAAATATCAATATACATGTACAGCTCAAGGAACGTGTAGCTATTGCTACATTTGTCTCCCCCTACACCAGAAGTAAATGTGCCGGAATGATGTCAATTGTCTCCCCTTTGACCAGTCCCGTAAACAGGAGCGTTAGGAACCGTCTGAATAGTACCTCACAGGTTGTATGTGCATGCATTCTGTTACTGTTTATAGCGATTTCAGTGCTCGTGACCTTGACCTTTGACCTTGAATGTGAACATGTCAAGCAAATTCCCCAGGGGTATAAATAAGAACCTATGTATATCAGTTCTTAAATCCTTAGTTGAAAAAAGTTATAGCTAATACAAAAAGCGGCGGCGGTGACGGCGACGGAAAGTGCACAAAAACTGACAGTCGGGGCTACTAACACTACATCAGTTTCATCCCATAAGTTTCATATTCTAGCGATATTAGTGCAAATTAATATTGGGTCATCTGTGCTGTTTGTAGGCATCATATAGCTCACAGCAAAAACTCATACTAAAATTGTGATTTAATTTCAGAAGTGAACATTGACTGCACCTAATAATGTCTAACTTCCCAGGTACTGTATTTTTAGTAAGTAGTAGTGTTTAGTAAGTTTAAGTAATCATGGTCAAAACTTGGAGAGCTTCGGAGTAATCCTGTGTTATTCGAAAAATATCCTGTCAACAAATCATCGACAGTTAGATTTATCATATCGGGAATAACTCACTACCATTATATGCGATACTTATAGCCTGTCATAAGCTTAACATTACAAAATAGATCAAAGTAAGGCTTTTAAATATTTCAGAACAAACAAAATACAACAAAATTCAAACAAGAACATCAATCAAAACGCCCATGCAAAGAACAAATTAAAAAAATAGAGCCATGGGCTCTGTAGATCATCAGTGTTTAAATATTACAGTTGCATGTGATATTATGCCCCCGAATCTGTCCGTCTGTCCGTCTGTCCGTTCGTCTGTCTGTGTGTTTGTCAACAAAAACTTTAACCTTGGCCATAACTTTGGATTGCTCAGAGCTAGGGCTTTCATACTTGGCATGTGCATACCTTGTGATGAGACCTTTCAGATGAGGTCATCATATTTGACCTTGTGACCTTGACCTTGACCTTGCCGCAGTGGACATCTTCAGTAAACTTTAACCTTGGCCATAACTTTAGATTGCTCCGAGCTACGACTTTCATACTTGGCATGTGCATACCTTGTGATGCGACCTTTCAGATGAGGTCATCATATTTGACCTTGTGACCATGACCTTGCCGCAGTGGACAATATTTAGAAAACGTTAACCTTGGTAATAACTTTGGATTGCTCAGAGCTACGGCTTTCATACTTGGCATGTGTATATCGTATGATGAGACCTTCAGATGAGGTCATCATATTTGACCTTGTGGACTTGACCTTGTCGCAGTGGACATCTTCAGAAAAATTTAACCTTGGCCATAACTTTGGATTGCTCAGAGCTTCGGCCTTCATACTTGGCATGTGCATACCTTGTGATGCGACCTTTCAGATGAGGTCATCATATTTGACCTTGTGACCTTGACCTTGCCGCAGTGGACATTTTCAGAAAAGTTTAACCTTGGCCATAACTTTGGATTGCTCAGAGCTTCGGCCTTCATACTTGGCATGTGCATACCTTGTGATGCGACCTTTCAGATGAGGTCATCATATTTGACCTTGTGACCTTGACCTTGCCGCAGTGGACATTTTCAGAAAACTTTAATCTTGGCCATAACTTTTAATTGTTAAGAGTTACGGCTTTCATACTTGACATGTGCATACCTTGTGATGAGACCTTCAGATGAGGTCATCATATTTGACCTTGTGACCTTGACCTTGACCTTGCCGCAGTGGACATCTTCAGTAAACTTTCACCTTGGCCATAACTTTAGATTGCTAAGAGCTACGGCTTTCATACTTGGCATGTGCATACCTTATGATGAGACCTTCAGATGAGGTCATCATATTTGACCTTGTGGACTTGACCTTGTCGCAGTGGACATCTTCAGAAAAGTTTAACCTTGGCCATAACTTTGGATTGCTCAGAGCTTCGGCCTTCATACTTGGCATGTGCATACCTTGTGATGAGACCTTTCAGATGAGGTCATCATATTTGACCGTGTGACCTTGACCTATGTCAGTGGACAATATTCAGAAAACTTTAACCTTGGCCATAACTTTGGTATATCCGGGGGCATCCGTGTTTAACAAACACATCTTGTTGTCGATAGTTAAGACAAAGCCATCGATGCCTCAATGCCTAAGGAGTGTGTATAAAAGATGTCAGCTTTCTGGACATTAAGTTCTAGAGAAGATGACAGGTATGTAGGTTTCTAAGATCATGGCTGTGACCTCTTATTTGTTGTCAGAGGGTCACGAAATCTATAAATTAATATCCTCATTAGAGAAGGTGCCTGTACACAAGAATAAAGCTCTCTAGTGTCAATGAGTCGGCATAAGAAGGTTGAAATATGTTTTAAGGTCGGGACCCCGGTGACCTCTTATTTGGGGTCAGAAGGTCACCAAATCTATAGATCAAGATCCCCATCAGCCAATGTGCCTGTACGCAACATTTCAGCTTTCTAGAACCAGTAGTTTGGGGGGGGGAGACGAAAATAGGTTTTTAGGTCATGACCCCGGTGGCCCCTTATGTGGGGTCGTTGGGTCACGAAATCTACAATTTAGAATTTTCGTTGGCCAAAGAGTCTGCACATTAAAGTTCAACTCTCTTAACCTTAGGGAATTTGAGAAGGAGATGAAATAGGTTTTTAAGATTGTGACCCCTGTGAGCCCATTTGGGGTCATGGGGTCACGAAACCTACAATTTAGAATCCCCATTGACCAAGGAATCTACATACAGTCTCAATAGACCTTTTGAAACTGAAGATGATGATGAAAATAGGTTTTTAAGGTTGTGACCCCTGTGACCCTATTTAGGGTCATGGAGTCACGAAATCTACAATTTAGAATCCCCATTGGCCAAGGAGTCTGCACATATAAAAAAAAACAAGTTTTAAGGGTGTGGCCCCTGTGGCCCTTATTAGGGGTCACAGCTCCGCTAAAGCTAAAAAGTATAATCATCACTAGTCAAGGAGTCTGTACACAAGATTTCAGCTTCCTAGGTCTTCTGGTTCTGGAGAAGAAGTCGAAATTCCACAAATGGATGGACGGACGAACGACGGACACCGTGCCATGCCATAAGTCCATCGGGCCTTTCAGGCCTGGTGAGCTATTAAATCGATATGTAAGCCGGCACCCAAGGTCATTGTTCCCCAACTCTCACCAGTGAAAAGATATAACAGTGGTACTTGGTGAAGATACTCCCACCTAGATTGGATAAAATTGTGTTCAATGTCTTGCTGTATAACCAAACAATGTCACAGTATAAGACAAACCGTCATCTAAAATTAATGTTACAAGTCGCTCAATTTTGGGTCGTTGATTCTGATAATAAGCTTGAATTCTAGCAATATATATATTTCAAATATTCTCTACAAAGTTCTAAATACGAGAGCCTAGAAAGAAAGTAATGACAAAGTGCAGAAACTTAGTTTGGGATTAACAGATTAAAAACTGTACCATAAGTTAACAAGACGATCAGTTATACTGCCAGGCAGGGAAGGGATGAAGGATGGTCAGGGAAGGAACGCTACATGCCAGAGCACAAAAACACAACCTGGATCCACCAGCCTTACATACAAATGTGGGGAACCTTTATGATCTTGGGTTAAGCATTTTCATTTCATACAAATAAATAGAAAAATCAGAACTGCTAACAATATGCAAGATTACTGTCGGATCTCAGAATGTCTGATGCTGAAGGGTTGAATAACTGTATGTTGCAGCTTGCAACAGTGAACCTAAACCAGCAAGCACAATCCATTGTCAAATTGTCACAAGGATACACTGACACATGAAATATACAATATATATTTGTCCATAAAGTTTTCAAAAGTTGCATCTAGATCATGAGTGACGACATCATTATCAAGATTATCTTCAATGTTATTTGCATATATATGCAACTATAACCTTAAAGTATGCAAATGAGGCGAAAATGATAAATGTGCTCTAAAGCATTGACATTTAAAAGAAGCAAAGTGTTAACTTAGTGTATCAATATTAAAGGTTCAATTATTGTTCAAATGATTCACATATTGCCTATCATATTTAACAAACAAAATATTTCGTCTGCTTATTCACTGCAACTACCTGCAATGGGATCAATACTCACTCTGAATCGTCACTTTTCACATAAATGCGTACTTGATTTCCAGACTCTGATACTGTTATTGATGACCAGGATGAATATCTGAGGAAAAACATGGCAATAAACTGATTAATTGATTTATGTTAAAAGTTGATCTATAGGTAAACCAAAATTTCTTGCCTTGACCATGAGGGAAAAATATCCCAAAAGTTGCCCCATGATACACCAGTGAATGTGACCACAACCAACCAAGACTTATAAATGTGTGTCTATGCTCTGCATAATTGTTAAGTATACATTGAGTTACGGAGTTGTTGTTTACTCCCTATCCCCAATTTGCACCAAGTTCAAAAAAATATTGAACGTTTTTTGAGATATGGGCCTTTGGCCCGGAAAAGAAAGCACTTCGGAATTACAGAATCACGGACGGAGGCGAAAACATAATGTATCCCACAAAGCTTTGCGGAGGACATAACTAGTGTTATATCACAATAGCACAATGAGTCTATGACGATGAGGTCACATTAGTTTGCATTTATGACGTCACAATGCTGTAGGACTCGCGGTAATCACAATTCCAGCATCATGTGGGCTATTTCTCTTGAAGTCGGCGAGTAATAAACAGAATACTAACCTCCCTTCAATTAAATACTATTTTTTATTAAACTCGTGAATAATGTTTGTATCAAACCCTCTTTGGCTCGTTTTACACAAAGTCATTGACTCGTTGAATAACAATATTTAACTCACCTATTGGAACATTCAACGGTATAGTCCACGACACTTTCTGGTGAAGATTCAGTTCAACCGCCCCGTCAAGTCTCGTCACACTCGGTTTTCAGGCAAAGGCATCGCTTGACTTGATATAGCAACATCAGCAGTATTGACATTACTCAATACTGCAGTAGTCTATGGACACCGCGATTTCTTATTGGATGAACATAGTATATTGATCGTCAGTCGATGAAGCAACGGAGTCTTCTGAAAATGTAATGTATTTTATTTATGACGAGTCGTTATGGATGATCAACTTCTTTATTGTAGCATAGGCGATGTTAAACAATGTGCAATATTTGACTTGAAAACTGTAAGAAACGATCCGGAACGTATCCTGCAATACAGAAGTTAGTCATCCTCGTCATACTTTCTCCACAAATGCCACAAATTGGTTCATTGTCATTGTCTTTTCTCTTTTACATCATAAAACGAGGACATCATAACCCCTGCAGTTTACATGAATTGGAAAATAGATGTAAACAGCAATTAATTTGTATTTACCAAATGAAAGAAAGATATAAAAGCACTGGGATGTTGTGATGGTGCCCGCCCGGCGATGTGATGACTAACAGAAAAAATGTATTTACAGAATAACATAAGAACACACTTAATGCTAGTGCGCTAATAATGCCATAATTAGGAGTAGAGTAGCGGATACAAATACACTGATGCAGCAGGATGAATAACATAATGCCATTGCATCTCGGGGCTAGGAAGACTAGAGCACAGTTTAAAGGGGCAGTAGCACGTTTTTTTTCGCTCACATACGTTGATGAAATGTATTTGAAAGATAATGTCACTAATAGTAAAACACCCTTTTCTCTTTGGAATATCATGTTTAAAAAAGGGTGTCCATGGTTCGGTAAAGCCATGGGAATCGTTTTTGTAATTCTTAATATTAAAATGTGTTCACATTAAAATGGCCGCCATGCAATTTTGGCTTTAAACGCAACATTGTTGTTACCACTACGGCCGCGGATAATTGGTTTGTGTAATAAGATGTTTTGCCCTCTAAAGTAAATATGAATAACATAAACTATTGGGAAACTATTGGGATTGGGCATTTGAAAAAATAAAACTTGCAAAAAGCGTGCTACAGCCTCTTTAATATACATGATTGATGGATGACAACAAAAACAGAGCTATCTTTGTTTAAATACCTTATACAGGTAGATGGCTAAGTAGAGCAACATGTTACTGTTAGCTGTTGATAAATATAAACTCACGGGCAAAAGAAAGTATATCTTCTTTTCAACAGAGTCAAACACAAAATATTTCTGCCGGATAAACTCGGTTTTGAATGTTTGTGATGAGAATATATTTCGTTAAGAGATATACACAATTTAATTCATGAGATTATGATACTTGATATTTTATACCTGTTCAAGCTCACATAGGGTGCTGAAATAGCTATTTCAAAAGGTATTTTCGGAAATAAGTTTGGGTATTTAAGGTAAAATTTTATGAAATATGGAAATTATGTTAGTACAAGATGGTATGGACATAATGCACTTCCTTTTACTTTAAATCAACGTTGCTGTAGGACGTCAAAAAACAAGCCAGAAAGCCATATTTCACTCCATCATCTCGCACGGTTATAACCAGATAACGACAATTTTTAAAAAGCCGTGTTTTTCAGAATAATGAACAGATCATGTTTCAAAATTTACAGACAAAGTTAGTTTCTACGGTGGCCCATAGGGGACATAAAGTATTTTTTATAGTTTATTGTATTTCTCTCATCGACACCACAGAAAACTGTACTGAAAATACGGAAATCCTAGAAGAAAACAGGATAAACTCAAATTGAAACACGAAAAACTCCAAATGAAACACAAAATACTCAAAATGAAACACGAAATACTAAAAATGAAAAGTAAAAAACTGGTTCATGAAATCCTAAGAAACTACCCTTCTCTGCCCAAAGGGACATCATAATACATTTTAAAAGACTTCTTTACAAATGGAATTTTCTCGAAATTGCAAATGACAAAAAACTAGCTGAGGTGAAAACCCTTTCCACCGCGGTGAAAACACTTTCCACCGCGGTGCAAACCCTTTCCACCGCGGTGTAAACCCTTCTCACCGCGGTGTAAACCCTTCTCACCGCGGTGTAAACCCTTTCCACCGCGGTGCAAACCCTTTCCACCGCGGTGTAAACTATTCTCACCGCGGTGAAAACCCTTCTCACTGCGGTGCAAACCCTTTCCACCGCGGTGCAAACCCTTCTCACCGCGGTGCAAACCCTTCTCACCGCGGTGCAAACCCTTCTCACCGCGGTGCAAACCCTTTCCACCGCGGTGTAAACTATTCTCACCGCGGTGCAAACCCTTTCCACCGCGGTGTAAACTATTCTCACCGCGGTGCAAACCCTTTCCACCGCGGTGCAAACCCTTCTCACCGCGGTGAAAACCCTTCTCACCGCGGTGAAAACCCTTTCCACCGCGGTGCAAACCCTTCTCACCGCGGTGTAAACCCTTCTCACCGCGGTGAAAACCCTTTCCACCGCGGTGCAAACCCTTCTCACCGCGGTGCAAACCCTTTCCACCGCGGTGTAAACTATTCTCACCGCGGTGCAAACCCTTTCCACCGCGGTGTAAACTATTCTCACTGCGGTGCAAACCCTTTCCACCGCGGTGCAAACCCTTCTCACCGCGGTGAAAACCCTTCTCACCGCGGTGAAAACCCTTTCCACCGCGGTGAAAACCCTTTCCACCGCGGTGCAAACCCTTCTCACCGCGGTGTAAACCCTTCTCACCGCGGTGTAAGCCCTTTCCACCGCGGTGAAAACCCTTTCCACCGCGGTGCAAACCCTTCTCACCGCGGTGTAAACTATACTCACCGCGGTGTAAACTATACTCACCGCGGTGTAAACCCTTTCCACCGCGGTGAAAACCCTTCTCACCGCGGTTAGAACCCTTTCCACCGCGGTTAGAACCCTTTCCACCGCGCGGTGGAAACTGTTTCCACCGCGCGGTGGAAACTCTTTCATCCTGCATAAGTCATCAAATATAGAATTAAAGGCGAACAAAGGGTGTAATCTTTTAAATGAATTGAAAATGATATAAAAGTAAAGTTACTTTGATTTATTGTTATGGTTCCGATATAACTCAAATGTTATTTTGGTTTATTTTAAATCTTCAAATGTATGGTATGTACAGACATATGAAATAAACAATATAATTTTGCACATTGTTTTTTAATTCAGCTGTGTGGTTTTAGCTATAATATATCAATATAATTTTTCACGTCATTGTAAAAATATGCCAGAGGTTTGTTCGGCCCCGAGCTTTGTATGCACCAAGTCAGCAGATTATAACGGTCCCACACCTTCATTTCGTACTTCATATATTACGGTTTTCAACTTTTTTTCATCATTATAAAGAGAAACTGATTGGCTCCAATTTAAATCACATACTTTCTTGCACACTTTTGAACCATGTGGTGAAGCTCAACCACGTTACATCATCGTATAAAGTGGAAGAGCGATAAAGCGATAAAAGTGATAACTCTATACATTAAGTGCTCATGTTTGAAGACGAAAATCACATGTCACATGTCGATCTTTATCTGTCGTAACAGTCAATACTGGACTCCGTTTCATAACAGCGAGCGCTTATAATCGCTCATTGTTTGCTCAATGTAGGGCTCAAGTAGCGCTCATTCGCTCTTGAACGACACGGTGCAAATTCCTCGAAGTTTGCTCGCCTTGCTTCGTAACGTTACATTGAGCAATCGCGTTCAAGAGAGGTTTGAAACCTCACTTGAACACGGCCCTGGTTTCATTCAATGTTGTTTTTCATTTGACTGGGCTTTTGGATTCACATAACATAAGAATGATTTTGATAAATGACATGGTGTGTCTAAACCTGAACAAAAAAATACTTCCTTAGATATACTTTGCGTGACTGAGTATAACAGATTTGATTGAGCAAAACAAAGTTTATATAAATTTAAATCAGCTCACTCTGATTATTTCTGGTATATATTCATCAACATAATGTAAGACACAAGTTTGCAAATCTATTGTAACAACACTGATATATTATTCAGCCATTCACTAACAAATCAATGGAAAGAATTAAATAATCTATCATAATCAAAACAAAATATATTATTTAGTTTTACTGGGTTACATTATATTGTGCACATCAAATTGAAGCAGTGTGCGAAAAGATATCTATATATATATATATATATATATATATATATATATATATATATATATATATATATATATATATATATAAAGATACTATTAGGCTATATCACAGTAGAATATTTGTGTGACATCGTGTTTTAAAATATGCCACAGAAATAATTCTAAAGGTTCAATTCATGATAAATGGCAATTTATTAAAAGTGTGAACTCCTTGCATCGCAATGAATCATTAGTTTGATGGTAATAATATGTACGCCTTCAGTGTATGGAGCTCAGTGTACATTCGAATACGTATTGGAGGTTACCAAATCGTCTCTTTCCAATTGAATCATTTAGAGCCCAAGATTGAATACCTTTTTTCTGCTAATCTCTATTACTAAAAGCATAAGCAAAATGCTGTTATTCTGCTACAGTATAATAATGGTATCCACTATCGAATTATATTAACATATTGTTCATTTCTATATTAACAATATCCGCGTTCAACCCTTGGTACAATAGTTGGGTTAATTTCACTAAGACATAAAACTGCGAACTCTTTGCATGGTCATGACTAATTTGATGATAACAAAATGTACGTCTTCAGTGCATGGAGCTTAGTTTACATTCGGATAATTATTGGAGGTAAGTAATTCCTCTTCTTAACACTTGAATGGTTCATTCAGCTAACATAATATTTAAGAAACTAACTCTGTGACTTGTTCAAAATGTACACTTAATAAGAAGATGAAAAACAACTACAGCACTAGCCAGGGGCGGAAGGGGTGGGGGTATAATAGATTAATTCTAAACGTTGGTTTGGTTTATCTAAACCTATAAGTAAATACTTCCTTAGACATACTTCATGTGACTGAGTATGATAGATTTGATTGATCAAAGCAAATTTTATATAACTCGGCCCACTCTGATTACCTTTGATATATATTCATCAACATAATTAAGATGCAGGTTAGGAAGTCTATGGTATCAACACTGGTATATTATTTAGCCATTCAATAACAAATTAAATGAAAGAATAAAATCATAATCAAAATACTTGTTTTACTGGGTTATACTGTACACATCAAATTGAAGCAGTGTGCGAAGAGTATACTATATGGCTATATCACAGTATTATATTGTATTATAAAAAGTGCCACGGAAATAGTTCTAAAGGGAAAAAACAGGTTTTGGGGAAATTTACTAATATAGTGTGAAATCTGACTTCTGTGTATCGTCACGTAGTATGATGGTAATAGGATCGGCGCCCTCAGTGTATGGAACTTAGCTTACATTCGAATAAGTTAATGGAGCTTACACAATCTTTCCTTTAAGGCTTGAATGATTTTGCTAATATTTATTAAATTTGAAAAATAATATTTGTAGATTATTATATATGTGTACACCTAATCAGTTTATTAATAATATCACTGTGTAAGCGTAGTTTAGCAACAATTTAACACTGATGATAATTGATAAACATATTCCGATTTTAGCTCTTCAGGCCTAAATGTTTGGGTGTGTGGTAAAGTGGACAGGATGCATTGTATATTAATAAACAGATACTTCATTGAAACATGTTATGCCTTTAAAGTATTAATGGTTTTGTTTGAGTGTCCGTTATTGTTGTCATTGTCATTGTCATTGTCATTGTCATTGTCATTGTCATTGGCGTTGGCGACTGAGCATAACTCCAAAACTACTTAACAAATCCTCACCAAATTTGGTATACTGTTATTCCATATCATGTAGATGTGCCTTTTAATGGTGGTATCACCTACATTTTAATTATGTCTGGCTTTGAGGGCGAAAGAGGAAGGAATGTTTACTTTGTTTACAGTTAAGTTATAAATGTATTTTTTTCACTGTTTGTCTCATGCATTTTGGTTTTTACACACTCTGCTAAACAATCACGACAACGCATAACAAATTTGCTAAACTATACATGTTTAGATATGAGAGCAGCATGATTAGACCCAGCTTTTTAAAATGTGAAAATTTTAGCTCTCTGTAACAAATCGTTTTGAAGAAGAAGTCTTTTAAAGAGTTAAGGGTGGACCCCCTGTCACATCCATATTCGACATGGGGTCAGGAACAAAAGAACAAATAAAATTGTATATGTAATAAAACTTTTAATTCGAAAATGTCATCTTCCTATTTCAACTGGTTCCGGAGAAGAAAGTCGTTTAAAGGTTCTCTTAATAATGCCTGCCACGCCCATATTTGATGGGTGGTTAAGTTCAAATGAACAAACTTTCATCCCCTGTGTGCAAGATACCTCGCCACAAAACTTCAGCTTTGTGGATGTTGCGGTTCAGGAGGAAAAGTCGAAAGTATGAAAAGTTTACGGTCGGACGACTGAGGGACGGACGCGGCCGCACAACGGGCCATGCCATAAGCCCATCTGGCCTTCCAGCCCTGATGAGCTAAAAATCCATGTCACTTACAAGAGCGATCTGCAAATATTATCGATAATCGACAACGTTAACACGGTGTATTTATCCCCGTACGCATAGATCATTCCATAGACATACTTTAGATATATATCACTTTTTTTATAATGATTCATTTCCAATGGCGGCATAGTTCTTTGTCTCTAGTAAATAATTATTTCGCTTATTTCTTCTAACGCCCTTAAAATAGCATGAGTACCATTAGTGTGATGATAATAAGATGTGCGCCTTCAGTGTACGTAGGCTACAATCTGTTAAGTAATTTGAGGTTGAGAAATATTTTCTAAACCACTGAAATGACTCCATTCTGCTAACATTAATGAAACTGTAAGTTTACTCGTTCAAATAATATGTACACTATATGTATGACGAGGCACCCTTTGTGTTTCAAGATACTTTATTTGGTGTTAATACGTGCTGAATGCGTAATATGCTGATTTCAGTTCAATTAATTCACTTATCTTGCAATTCAGCCCCTATCGCCCAGTATATATGATTACTAGTTTCAAATGAAAGTCGGCAACACCCGAAACCGAATTTTCACGTCTCATTTACATACACAGATGACCCATTAATCATTCTCAACCAAAATTTGTCCTATCGTCTGTTGCAAACAAGTTTCCAAAATGACATGTGACTGAATGACGGACGTCAATCGCAGTGCATTGTCACTACTTTTACCGTTACATAATTACATTGTTACGCTAATGAATCGATAAACTTTTAAATTTTGATTTTCAGCAACAACACTACATGTACTTCAGGATGCAAATTGCTCGACAAGGGTAATGTTTTACAGTTTTCTGATAAATTTCAGCATAAATAAAACAGCCATTTCTTTAAACTGTTTTACATATCAATAGGCATCCTTTGCTTCAAATATGTGTAGACCACATTTGAGTAAGACATATTAAAAGAGTTTCAAGTTCTGGAGTATTTCCTTCTTCTTTAAATGAAGATAAGAACATTTCTGGAGCTCTCCACTGCCATCATAGCCAAACCATATTTCATTGAGATAATTTGTTACTTATTATCATCCCAGCCAAACGAAGTTGGGGAATATAGAAATGAGCTCCGTCCGCCCGTCCGTTTTGTTCGTATGTCTGTATCGTCCCGTCCATGATGTTTTGCCCTGTTTCCAAGGATTTACAATTTTAATTTGTTAATTTTAGGCCAACTCGATCTGCTTGTTTTATTATAGTTACTTTTCGGAATCTAAGTCAGAGAGTGGGAGAGAACACTCCTTCCTTTATAATTCTTCAAAATTCGTGGTGGTAGATAATATGATTTAGTTTCCAGGATGTTGAGAATGTGACATTTAGGACTGTCTCACAAAACGTTGTTGTTATTGATGATGATGTTCATTTTATCATTAGCAATATTTTCCATATAGTTAATGAAACAAGCAAACGTGTAGAGTAGTTTAATGCTGTTATCAATTTTTTATGATGTTGATGACAACATTTTACATATATGTTCGCCTATAGGACCCAAATATTTATATTCTATAATATTTTATTTTGGAATAATGCTTAATTAATAATCTTTGGGCGGCGTCATTACTCAATTGCCAAAAGTTATCGTTCTAACACTCATAATATATACATAGAAGGAACTAATATCTATGCAGTTAATAGATAACGGTAACGAGGAATTTAGTAAAACAGAGAAGGGAATGTGATTCACAACTGTTGTCAAATGCTGCATGGTGTGTAAAACTATTTTGCCATAAACATAAGAATCTTAGTATAACTTTCGATAACGACCATGGTTTCTATTGGTTTTCACTTGTTTTTCAAATGCACACCTTTATACGGATTGCAATCACGGAGAGCCACATGTACGAAAATAAGGTTAAATACAGCTTAGCGTTCCCGGCAATGAGAAAGTTTTGTGATCGTATTAGTGTGGCTCTCCCGGCAATGGTCGGGAGTGCTGGTCAATTGAAATTACGGTATATAATAAACTATTATTTTTTTGCAGTCTTTTGACTTTGTATTACCATATTGTAGGAAGGCACAGGGCAGGCGAATTTCATATTTAATTGATGTTTTCGCCCCATACTGGGCCATAGCAACATATTTTATTTCATGTAATGTACACGTATGGGTGTCATGTTGAGTATGTTGTATAGTCAGATGTAATTTTACCGAATACTGGACGTTGCTGAGAATCATCATTTTAATGCTAACCACTTCAGAATGGTGACAACTATAAAGTTGAAAAGTCGTGATTTTTTAAATCGAGACCTAAAGAAAAACTATTACGACACTTTATTTAAAACTAAACAAACAATATTTGCTCCGTATTCACTTTAAAACAAGCTCATTATCTATCAATGGGTGGCGCTAATTTGATAAACTGTAATCATCCCGCAATCAATCGTGGCTTTCGCGGCAACGAGGCGTTTAAATGACGTGTGGCCCTCGCGACAAATCTGTAGTTTTCCAGTGTGGCTTTCCCGAGCAGATAACCTTTCAAAGTAGCCAAACTTTTGATAAGGCCCAACACAATGCTTTAACTTTATGTTAATACTTATAGAAGCCATGTCATTCTTAAGAAAATCGAGATACACGTACATAACGTACAATGAACCTAATATATGGACACTATATTCCGAGATTATACAGACGGTTGAAGTACACTCAACATTTGCATTATTATGAGCATTTATGTAGAGTTTACACCTTGAAAGTCAATATGTTGGTTTCTTGTGCAAGCTATACTATGTAGATGAATTGTAATCTCAACAAGGTGACGTACATACTATATATATCTACTGAACAGAAAAATAAACACTAGTCCACTGAAACAATTTCGTAATTACTGATAACGCTGTATTGAGCAAATGTATAACATCAGAGCATTCAAATTGTGTTGACATGATGTTAATAACGTGATGGACAGCATGTAGACATAACGATAAGTCAACACTTGTGTAGAACTTCTGCATAGCATTATCTTGTGTCATAGTCATTCTTTGGGAAAATAGCCACATTTCTTTTCAGATGATAAGGGGCCCATTGTGCTTTTAAATGCAATTGGAACTTGTGCAAACACTCCCATGAAGTTGTTTGATGCAAAACCCCTGTCTTTGCTGATGTTGATTTGACATGATTGCGTCATTTTGAATTTCATTCAGAATGGTTATATGGGTCTCAGTTTGATAAAACTTCAAGGTATTGCATTCCTTGTCGATACCAAGGTGTTCCATGAGCACATTTACAGTCATTGCAAACTGTACAGCATGCAGTAGGTCAATATCCCAGTTTTTGAAAATGTCAAGTTTATTTTGCAAAGCATTGACTTCTTAAACAAGATTGGGTCCTTTTCACAGAGCAAGTATCGGATAACAGGCAGATCATGTTACTATGACAACATGTGACGTGCATTTTCGCGAACTGATACCATTTGACTTTGCAATGGTAACCATCTATACTCTACATAGCTCGACATGTTATCTGACATTTACTAATGATATGACAAACCATAGGCGTTTCTTTTGCTGTCCAGTTCAGTTCATATTAGTAGATATGTATTATGAAATTTGAATATTTATTTCACATACTTATAAATTTGCTTTATAGTGTGTCATGTTATTAATACAGGCCAATACAGGTAGTTTGATGATATGTCGATTTAACCATTAGAGCTAAAGTACTCACATAAGTTAAAATAAAATGGTTTTCGGCGTTTAGTTCTTCTTTACTTGATTACGATATGTGAATCCACTGAATTCTGAATATATACGCTTTTGGTTGAATAATCTTATATCCAAAATACTTATTTACAGATAAAATGTAAAAATAATGCATATGGACAAAACATTAACAAATATGCTTTAAACAACCATTGGTCATTTTTAGGAATATTTATTTGGCCTTCATGCGAAAGACCTGTGTCTTCATCACCTTAGCATCAAGAATACCAATCAATAAATTACATTTGTTCTTGTATTTGGACAACAAATCGCCTAATTTCATTTTTTAAATGTTAGACAGTCATTTTAATCAGAATTTAAGTTGTTTTTAGAACGATGAACTAATCTATTATCAAACAAGTTTTACTTGTAAAAATGAGGGCGCAAATTAATTAATCCATACAGGTGTACTTGTTTGGCTATGTATTTGTAATGAATTCCACAATATGTTATGACAGTTCAAATCAAATCAGTTTATTCAGTATTTCGGCCATGTGGCCAGAGTACAATTGAATGTGACCACATAAACACGTCACGTGACAGAAATGTTCATTATCATGTTTTAAAAGCAAATACATGTTTCATATAGATTGCAACGGATTTTATCAATCAATTTGTGATGAGGTAACAATCGCACACATATTTCTATGATTTACATTACCCAAATAATTATTTCTGAGATTTTCATATCGTTCACATACAAACACATGATATTCATCTTCAATTGTTGCCAGATTACAATTTGTACAAATAGCAAGGTTTTCATCAACACATTTGTTTTGTCTTACAAGGTTTACTTTAATACTTTTATGACAGTGTGAATACTGGTGATAAATGTCCAAATGTATATGAAAAGTGGGCATTTCGATTTATATTCTCTAAAGATGTAAAAGTACACAGCATAGTTTATACCAAGAAGGAGTTTAAAGCTTTGAAGTTAGTAAATGACGATAATTGTGCATTTTTTAGAACATAGATCATATACAAAACAATTCTGCTCGACTGGAACTGTTTTTAAATACCTCTACAAATATTGGTATAGTATTACAAAACGTTGGTATTCTCTGTGGTTTTCCTGCTCAATTCAAGTTTTGAACCAATTAAATATATCTTACTGAGCTAAATGCACATCTTTTAAAGTAGCCTTAAAGGTCAAGTATTATCATTTGTTTAGAATAGTTATGTGCATGCCATTAAAAAGTTTAACTGTAAGAACAATAAATAAAATCATTACATTTGAAAAAATGTTCTCCGCTCTCAAAAAATCTAAACTTTCTCTTATACGAAAGAGGTACAGTGGCGAGACAAAGCGATAAAGCGATAAACCGATCGACCGATAGACCGATGAAGCGATATACATGTAGATTAGCGACAAAGCGATATGGCATATCGCTTTGTCGTAATGCTATATCGCGAAAGAGCGATGTCTCCTCTCGGCCATCATAGATACACTCTTGAATTGCTCCTTTCTGCTCACATAAAGATAGAGTTTCATTCACTAACGAGGCCACCAGCATAGTATAATAGAATACATTTTCATGAATTTTTAGGACATTGCAGTTGTTTTCTTCATGGCAAGGAAATTAATTTCGCTGAAGAGTAAACTGAATCAGGATTAAGTGAAAAAATTTCCATAAAATTTAATTTCAGTCAAATATTTAGGTAAAGTAGTTCGTGAAACATTGCACAATTGACAAATCATGATAAAGGATTTTGTATATAACTTGGAGTGAAATACTTAGTCCTATCAGTGAAATAAACCCTCTATCAAGATACAGTGGCGATAACCTTTATCACCACTCTACTGAGTGACGATAAACTTTATCGCCAATGTTTTGACGTCATAGTGTCAACTTGCTAAGGCTGTAGGTTTACCGTTGAAATCACTTGTGTGTTTTCCGAACATGGATATAGTCGAAAATACAGATAGCACATGCTAATACAGATGCAAAGATCGGCTATGTCTATCTCATCGAAGGAGGTAGAGGTAGATATTTCACGAGTGATGTAGCCACGAGTGAAACATATTAACTTTTCTACCTCACTCGATGAGACAAACATGGTATTTGTCAAGAAAAGACAGATATACTCGATTTCTGACTCAATACATGGGATAATACAAAGTGTGCAACGTCTTTCATATCTTTAGAGTCCAATGGTTCTACCTTCTTCTATCATTACGTTGTGGTTTGAACATCTAAATTTTGTTAAAGCAATTCTGTATATTGCGATGTATTTCTTCTTTCAGTGGCATTTAGAAGTTGTTAAGATGATGGAGAGCGAGTTCAATGGATTTAAAATCTTCTTTATTGCAGGCGTGTGGCGTTTCAGTGTAGATTCCTCATTTGCTTGATAACGGTGTCAGAATATACACAGAACGTCGCACGCCTGCAATAAAGAAGTTGTATATCCATAGAACTCGTTCTCGGACAAGTATTGTTCATAGCCAAAACAACGTTTACATTTCTGTAAAATTGAAGTTTGGAATCTTTTGAAATAGTTTGCAACTACTTTTGATTATCAATACATGTACATATACATTCAGGGTTCAGATAATTATATTGATTCGGGTGTATTTCCCTCATCCAAGTTTAAATTGAAGTGTTAAATAAAAAATGAAAAACATGTGTGAGTATTTCATCACCTTCAAGATTTTGGTTTGTGAGACAATTTACTCTCCATCTGCTTTAATGATATGAACAGTAAAATGTTATTATAGTAACGTTGTTTATGGGCTTGTTGTGAAAGAAAGTGTTCTCCGAACATGGATAGTCGTAAATCTTCCCTGTCTCTCCTTTAAAGGGGCAGTAGCACGTTTTTTCGATGAAATAAGTCGATGAAATATATTTGAAAAATAACGTCACCAATAGAAAAAACATCCTTCTCTCATCAGGAAATCAAGTTGAAATAGAGTGAACATGGTTTCGTAAAGCCATGGGAATCGTTTTTGTCATTCCAAATAATAAAATGTGTCCACAATAAAATGGCCTCCAAGCAATTTTGGCTTTATATGTAACACCATTATTACCACTACGGATATCTGGTTTGTGTAGTGGAATGTTTTACTCTCTAAAGTAAGTATAAATGACATAAACTATAATTATAAATGGGAAATTTGAAAAAATAAAGTTTGCAAAAAAACGTGCTACTTCCCCTTTAAGGTCGCTATATAAAAACTAATACAGCCAACATTCTGATTTTGCCACACATACCCATAACTTTATTCATAAAGAAGATTATTGACATCTAGAGCCCAGCATTGATACCTATTCCCACTTATCTACTTTGAAAAGTATAAGCATGTCTCTTTACAACGAAATAAAACATGTGAAAAGCGGCCCATGGTTCAGAAGATATGAAGTACGAAATAAAGGTTCCGTTCCATAACAGCGAGCGCTTATAATAGCTTATTGATCGCTCAATGTAGTGCTCAAGTAGCGCTCAAGTAGCGCTCATTCTCTCTTGAACGACACAGTGCAAATTCCTCGATGTTTGCTCGCCTTGCTTCGTAGCGCTACATGGATCAATCGTGTTCAAAAGAGGTTTAAAAGTAATCGCTAATTGAGCGATTACTTTGAAACGTCATTTTAACACGGCCAAGGTGTGGTACCGTTATAACTTGCCGACTTAGCTGATCAAACAACTGGCATATTTTTGTTGAAACAATGATTAATGACAATGATGAAACAATGATTATTTATCAAACTATCTTTGTTTTGATATCAATATGGATTTCTTTTTACAAGATTCAAATCTTTGTTTCCTTATTATTCTATATTTGATTGCTATGCAGGATGAAAGAGTTTCCACCGCGCGGTGAAAAGGGTTTCCACCGCGCGGTGGAAAGGGTTTTCACCGCGGTGAGAATAGTTCGTACCGCGGTGGAAAGGGTTTGCACCGCGGTGGAAAGGGTTTTCACCGCGGTGAAAAGGGTTTTCACCGCGGTGGAAAGGGTTTGCACCGCGGTGAGAAGGGTTTGCACCGCGGTGGTAAGGGTTCTTACCGCGGTGGAAAGGGTTTTCACCGCGGTGAGAATAGTTTGCACCGCGCTGGAAAGGATTTGCACCGCGGTGGAAAGGGTTTTCACCGCGGTGGAAAGGGTTTGCACCGCGGTGGAAAGGGTTTGCACCGCGGTGGAAAGGGTTTGCATCGCGGTGGAAAGGGTTCTCACCGCGGTGGAAAGGGTTTGCACCGCGGTGAGAAGGGTTTTCACCGCGGTGGAAATGGTTTTCACCGCGGTGGAAAGGGTTCTCACCGCGGTGGAAAGGGTTCTCACCGCGGTGAGAAGGGTTTGCACCGCGGTGGAAAGGGTTTGCACCGCGGTGAGAAGGGTTTGCACAGCTAGTTTTTTGTCATTTGCAATTTCGAGAAAATTCCATTTGTAAAGAAGTCTTTTAAAATTTATTATGATGTCCCTTTGGGCAGAGAAGGGTAGTTTCTTAGAATTTCATGAACCAGTTTTTTACTTTTCATTTTTAGTATTTCGTGTTTCATTTGGAGTTTTTCGTGTTTCAATTTGAGTTTATCGTGTTTTCTTCTAGGTTTTCCGTATTTTCAGTACAGTTTTCTGTGGTTTCGATGAGAGAAATACAATAAACTATAAAAAATACTTTATGTCCCCTATGGGCCACCGTAAGTTTCCTTTTAGAGACATGGTGTAACTATGTTTCAAACGTATTCATCACTCGTTGATTCAAAAATCTTGCGTTGTTGTATCTATACTTTCTTTTGCCCGTGAATTTATATAAGGAAGAGAACCCTTGAGTATCGATACTTGAAATAATACTTTAGGGAACAAAACATTTATCTTCTTCTCCTTTTCCGCATCATGGACATATATATTTATCGGGATTACACTCTATGGTGTGTTTGAATGTATTCACGCTAAACATGGACATAATTATTTAGTGGGATTACATATTTGGATGTGTTTGAATTTATTAACTCTAAACATGGACATAATTATTTAGTGGGATTACATATTTGGATGTGTTTGAATTTATTCACTCTAAACATGGACATAATTATTTAGTGGGATTACATTCTTGGATGTGTTTGAATTTATTCACTCTAAACATGGACATAATTATTTAGTGGGATTACATATTTGGATGTGTTTGAATTTATTCACTCTAAACATGGACATAATTATTTAGTGGGATTACATATTTGGATGTGTTTGAATTTATTCACTCTAAACATGGACATAATTATTTAGTGGGATTACATATTTGGATGTGTTTGAATTTATTAACTCTAAACATGGACATAATTATTTAGTGGGATTACATTCTTGGATGTGTTTGAATTTATTCACTCTAAACATGGACATAATTATTTAGTGGGATTACATATTTGGATGTGTTTGAATTTATTCACTCTAAACATGGACATAATTATTTAGTGGGATTACATATTTGGATGTGTTTGAATTTATTCACTCTAAACATGGACATAATTATTTAGTGGGATTACATTCTTGGATGTGTTTGAATTTATTCACTCTAAACATGGACATAATTATTTAGTGGGATTACATATTTGGATGTGTTTGAATTTATTCACTCTAAACATGGACATAATTATTTAATGGAATTACATTCTTGGATATGTTTGAATTATTTACTCGTAACATGGACATACTAAATCGGTTGAATTGTTAAAATTTATTTATTTATACAACAAAGAATATAATAAAGTTATGTACATATGGTGCATTTAGTTCAGATATAAACATATGTATGCACTATGAAACTTCTTGAACAAAGACATACATGTTATAATTTTACAGAAAATAGTTTTGATAGTTTTCTTTAAATTCCTTACATATTAGTATTCAATCAAACATTCAATGTGTACTATTAGTGAATATAATATCTTCTGATTCAAATCTGGGACATACAAATAAATAATGAAATTACAACGAGTGCATTTCTATCACATAACAGTTTCAGAATTTTAATAAGTGTTTGTTGTGCAGAAATTCTAAGAATTGTTCACAATGGAGTTTTAAGGGGCTGTAGCAAATTTCCTATTTATAATGATAGTAGTAGTAGTAGTAGTAGTAGTAGTAGTAGTAGTAGTAGTAGTAGTAGTAGTAGTAGTAGTAGTAGTAAAGGTGTTGCATATAAAGCAGAAAATGCATGGCGGCCATTTTATTGTGAACACAATTTATTATTTCGAATTACAAAAAAAGAATTTCCATGTCTTTACTGAGCCATGTACACTCATTTTTAACTTTATTTTCCGATGAGATAAGGGTGTTTTACTATTGGTAAAATTATTTTTCAAATACATTTCATCGACTTATTTTAGCGAAAAAACGTGCTACTGCCCCTTTAATACTCTGAATAGTTGCTTTGGAAGAATTTTCACATCCAATTTTGCTGAAAATATGTTTTTATTTGGCTTTTAACAACAGTTTTAGTCAGATTGACAGGTTCTTTGAACATTTTGAAATTTTCCTAGTACAACTCTTTTGAAAAAACAAACCTATTTATGTGAACATTTGCCAAAAATAAAATTGTGGAATATCACAGAATTGTTGACATGAATCTATAAAGGCAAAATTTTCATGATTTACCATGCTTATTCTGCATTTAATAACAGCTATAAATATGAATCTACCAAACTCGCCATAGACCGTAGAGTGTTTATGTTTATTACCCATATGGTTGAACATAACCGAGTTAATATTATTGATTTGAGCACATGTGCACATATAACGTTTGCCTAGCAATCATTGTTTCACCGCGGTTTCCCGTATTTCGTCGTCAGTGACGTCATAAAACGATTGTTAGTGACGTCACTGTAGCTTGCCGTGGCAAAGGAAGTGGGCCATTTCCTGGCTAATTTTACGCAATTATTACACTCGAAAGTGTGCCATATGACGTTTACAAAACTCGTGCAAATTTATGTATAAACCTCGCTCTCGCTCGGGCAATACACAAATTCACACAGTGTTTCGTTAAAGTCACATGACACACTTCCTCGGGTAATAATCTCTATATATGTTGTGCTATGCCAAGGTTCTCCCAATCGATTATAATCTTTGTCTAACAAGTTGGGTGGAGTTGGTCTGTTTCATTATCCTAATGAGTAACATGTATATGTTCACTCACCAATATAACAAATGATTGTTTAGTGTCTAATAATGGGGCGTCTGGTATTGGGGTTCAACCTAGTTTATCTTGCTGACGTGCCTACAAGAACACTGCATCAATGGACCCGTCAAATCGAACAGTGAGGTCACCAATCGTTACCATTTATACAGGTAATCTGAACTATACATATCTTTGTTTGGTAATTAAATCATGTTCAAAGTTTGGTTATCGAATTGTTTTCTGTGAAAATGACATATTAAGACGAAAGAACAAATCACGATTGACGCAACCGTTTTGTTCTCTCAATCTATTAAAGGAAAACGCATAATCAGGTTAGCTAAACATCTTAAAATACACTATACAAACATGAAGATATAATCAATATTTGCTGTCTGTCTGCATCTGCTCCGATCAATTCGTCGCTGTTTCATTTTGTCATCGATGTCCTATAACCGTTGCAGCGTGTCCAGGACTCGTTTGTACACATCATCTTTGAATAGTGATGTGCATCTGGTCTTGAGATGTGTTGTTATTATTCAAGACATCGCTTCTCTAAACAAAGTTCATCTTGATGAAGGGGCGGGATAGCACAGTGGTTAGCGCGTTCGGCTTCGGATCAAGATGTCCGGGGTTCGAATTCCGACAGGGGCACGGCAACTTTGTCTGCAGTAGAGAACTGTTCTACACGGAGTAAGGTTTGGGTGCAATGCTACACTGAATTTCAGAGTGGTACCACCCATGGTTCGCTAGTTCAAGCCGTTGCTCGCAGGTTTCACCGCAATGCATAGCCACATGGCATTGCGGGCTTTCCCCCTGCAGTAATACTAGCAGCCGCGATATAAGTGAAATACTCTTGTAAGCGGCGTTAAACCCCACCTCACCTTACCTCATCTTGATAAAATGGATAATGGATTCTTCTCTCCTGCATATATACATGTGAAGGCCTTCACGTACATATGTCGTGATTAGCTCTCGCTGCTTATGGCTGTATTACTTCCCGTTAAACAATAACACACATAATCACTCAAGCGTAGCAAGACATGGCGGAGATGAAATATTGATGTTACTTTGACAGTACAAGTCAAGTCATCCTCGACACTTTGTTTGTTTCTTCGACATGTTTCAACACGATCACTTTTATTATGAAGTTTGACAATTGAAAGGGTGCATTAAAAAGGGCGCATGTGCTATGCTATATAAATCAAACATGCACTCTTCTTGAACCAAGCCCTTCAGTTCAGTTATACACTCCGGCCAAAAGAAACGCCTACTAGATATCTTATCTGATATTGTAAAAACTGATATGAACAGTTTAGCAATATTATAACATAATGAAGTTGCACCATTTCTGAATTATATATTTGAATTTGAGAAGTTAATGTCACGAAAGAAGGGCGATTGTTGAAATTAGAAAACAATAATTGTTCAGTTTTCGATCAGTGCTTGATCAGAAAAACATTTTAAAAATATTTTCATATAACCACGAGCAACAATACAGGCACGCATTCGCGTTAAAGTGGTGATGATGCTACCGATGTACGTGGTTTAGGTGCGCAAGTGAATCAACCGAAAATAGTAGTCTTCATTGGGTGTGGTTTTCATGAATGTTATTGACTCGACTCAAAGTTGTCCACTATTTCAATGGACGTTCATATTAGTTATTGTTTCAGCATAACATGGAGACACTTATATTTAAGAAACTATTGCATCTTTCATTTTAAGGAACATAAAGTAGGCTTTTCATTTGGCCGAGGGTGTAAAAGAAAACCGATGAAAATCAATATCTTTATTTCTCTATGAAACCATTGAACATATGTTACGTCGACAACAATTTTACTAACTTAATTTGCATATCATTTATTTTCCAAACTCGTTTTGAAATAGCGATTTCATCACCTCATGTGTTTGAATAGACATGGAAAAAATAACAATATCAAATTCTAATTTATACGATTGCAATTTGTTTATTTTGGCCTCTGTTGAAGGTTTTGCATTGTTTCCTGTCCATTGCATTTGGATGGAAGGTTTAAGTAATGAATAATACCTGAATACGAGGGCGTTCTAGCAAAGAGAGGTCTGTGTCCTGGGGAACACCGACAAAAATGACTAATGTGAGTGCAATTGTCTACAGTACAGTACAAGTGATCAAAGTAAAATAAAGCGCACATAAAATATTTTCTCTAAGTTCTCGGACAGCAGAACACATGTACAACTCAACAATTAAGTCACCAATCCCCTGTGGTTTAATTGTAAGGTCTTCGGCTACACAGCGGAGGGTTGCTGGGTCGATACCCGCATTGCCTGCTTTGAACATTATAAACTTGACAATTTTGTAGATAGGTTATCTTACTTAAAGGGACTTAGAATTTATTGGATACAAGGAATCCTTTTTGGAAGCACAGGACATTGAGGATAGTAAATGACTTACTAAACAATGTATATATGAGTATCCAGACACCTCTATACCAATAGTCTCAAGGAGCGACACCCGCCATGTTTGATTCGTTTCCAAAACTCTGACTCGACTTCATTCGAGGCTAATATCTCAAACTGTACACATTGTCAACTAAAATAACATAACGCCGATCCTTTATTCGGTTTCATATTAAAAGGAAATGACCAAAACTTTTCTTTATTTCCTTACATTTTGCCCAAAAAACGCCGATAACTCGATTCCACCTAATAATATTATTGAAATACAACTCGCCTTGACTTGTATCAGCAAAATGTGAGCAATCGAAAGCTATGCTTGATTAGGGACCTAGTGCTGATGTCTTCCTGTCTGTACGCCGATGCGCTTTATTCAACTTGAGCCTGTTTCAGGAGCAGGGTACGTCGGTCACATGGTCAGTGTATACACCGCTTGACGAATCAAGTCTGGTAAAAGTCACTTCCGTCTAAGCGAGTTGTATTTCGATGCTGTTTAAGGTAGAATCGACTTGTGGGCGTACATTTGGCAAAAAGCAAGAAGTAATAGAACAGTGTTGGTCATTTCCTATTATTAAATTACACTTGTGTCGTCATCCTATTGTTCTTTTACTCCATTATTTTTCAGTAATGGAGAGTTACACATCACATCATATTTTTTTAAGTAGAAATTTATTTTCTTTAACTTTCTAAAGCAATTTTGATGAAAGAGCAATACTTTGAGTGTAATTTAAGTAGGGTAATATCCTCGTAACTATCCATTCCTTAAAAATAATGGTCCTCGGCCACTCTGGGGCCTCGGCTCCATTATTTTTAAGGAATGGAGAGTTACTCGGACATTACCCTCTACTTAAGAAACCGAATAATGGCTCGGCGGTAAGTTATTTGAGATGACAATGTGTACAATTTGAGATATAAGCCACGAATGTAGTCGAGTCCACAGGGGCTGGTATTGCTGAACAATACGTCCCAAATCATAAACTTCGTCCTCGGACTGCTACCTACATAATAATATAAATTTAAAAAAATGGATGTAACGCACCCAAACACCCCACCTCTCCCCGGGTCGAATTCTGGCTTGGTAAATAAAGAAAACACAATTGGTAGCATAATTAAAGCCAAATAAATGTCCTTTCGATTGAATGTAAAATTGTCAAAATCGGTTCACTTTTTGCGGAGCTACATTGATTGAAACTCGAGAAAAGACAATTTTTTCACGAGTACGCCAAAAACATGCCTCACGAAATCACCGCTTTCGGCATTAGGAATATGTCAATGGAAAACATGCTGTCGGCGACACACATAACCACAGCGTAATCGCTAGGCAATTCGATTTCGTATGCTGACCCTTCAAATAAATAATGTTGTGATCCTACCTTCTAACAACGATGTTATTACAAGAAAGGTGCTGTCGAGCGATCGACCCCGCCATGTTTGACCTTCACCTTCGTACAAATTGTTCAAATCACTTTATAACACAACATTATTCATCTGAAGAGTCGGGATACGCGATTCGATTTGGTATCCCAACTCTTGTTTTCAGCAATACCAGCCCCTGTGGTCTAGTCGAAATTTTGGAAACGAATCAAACATGGCGGGTGTCGCTCCTGTAGACTATTTGTATGTGGATACTCTTATATACGTTGTTTATAGTAAGACATTAGGTATTCTTCATTTCCTTTGTTTGGAAGACCTTATACTGTAAGGGCATTATACTGTACAATGCACTCCCATCGAGGTATTATCCAGTGTACATATATACTGAACGTCAAAAGAAATGTTACACCTCTTTGAATTTAAATATCATGAAACGTAATGTGCTCAGAGGAACGTGGTTGTTGTGTTTCAACATCCCATAAGTTAAGCCTTATAAATTTGCATGCATTATCAAAGTAGGCAATATTTTTTTGGCTCACTTTATGACCTTTTTTACAATTTCCCTTTAATTTTTTTATGATCGGAAACAGACAATAATTACCCCACCCATATCAGTACATTCTCAAGTCTGTAATTTTAGTACAAAAGGCTTAACTTATGGGATGTTTCACAATAAAATGGCCGCCATGCAATTTATGCTTTATAGCTACACCGTTATTACCACAACGGATAACTGGTTTGTGTTTTATGTTTTACCCTCTAAAGTAAATATAAATAACATAAACTATCATTATAAATGGCAAATTTGAAAAAAAAAATTGAAAAAAAACGTGCTACTGCCCATTTAACTCTAGTTACACGAAAACCTGAATTATAGTGGATATTCTTTATTAGGGTAATACTTTAATAGTAAATATTAATATTTCTAAGTGTAATAATATACACATTTTCATTCTTGACATCAAAATATTTTTACATAATTTATTGTCTGCTGTCAATTGCATTACAATTACGATAGTGTACCAATAAACGTATCATTTCTTCTATTTAAGAATTGACTTTAAAATGTATGAAGTTTCGGAGGTATAAACTTTAAAAACGCCGTGCAAACTGTAGCCCCATTGGCCGCCTTTGTTTTATTACCGTTGGTATATTGTATTTATCAATCAATTATTTACTCCCCTCATCTTAGAGATATAAGAGGGGATAACACACTACGAACGTACCGAATGTTTAAGGATGAAAATGGTTGTGAAAGTTACGTGAGTATGAGTAAGCCCCGTTCATACCGCTCTGCCCTATCCAAATTCAGATCAGGTACTGCTCCTCTGCATTTGGAAACAGGCAGATATATATGTTTATATTATGAATTGTGATAATCTAATTTACCCATTAGCTGCTTCAGTGTCGCTTATGTTTAGGAGACGGCAATCAATTTAATAATTTAGGTATCCCATAGTATCACCCACTTTCTGTCAGATATTTATTGTGTAAATTAGTATGTATATGTTGTATTTTATCTATATATTGCTTTTAAAGATTGTATGTGTCTCATAGGTCTTTAAGGCCGGGCAGATGTTGTTTTATGCGCCTATTTTTGTGTATATATTTTATTGAATCAAATGTATGTACCTCTCTGTCTGTCTGTCTGTCTGTCTGTCTCTCTTTCTCTCTCTTCTCTCTCTCTCTCTCTCCCTACAAATAAGAATATGAATGAGAGCGTGTAAGTGTAGTGAGAGTGTTGAAGATGAAGGACATGTCCTTTTATATTGTCCTGTGTAGAATAATTTGGGTGTAAGATTGTATGAAAATGTCTGTTTTAGCTACCCGAACCTCTTAGATATATCTTCGATAATGATAATTTACTTTTTAAACATCATGTATATTTGACTACCGAAACCTGCTTTTTATAATTCACAAGGAAGAAGATATATTTTATATGGATAGATTCTATATTGTTAATTTAACAGTTGATTTTATTATTTATTTTAGAATGTATACCTTATCAAATAGTTTCTCATAACCATATTATTAGAGTTGAGACTAAATATCTCTCTGTCTATATTATACCATTCTCGTGTATTTTAATCTCTCTGATTGATTTCTCTCGCCATTATTTAAATTTATCCCATTTTGTTATTTCTCATATTCAACCTGATAAAGGTGTGAGCATTTACTCAAAGACATATTGTATTTTCACATTAAAGAAGTTGTTATCCAGAAAATGTCGTGTTGTTAATACATAAGTCAACCGAAAATGTAAGACAATTTTGGATTGGATACAAATGAGGACTGTACCTGTGATTGTTCACCTCCTGCGATGTTTTCGTGCATTATCAACGTGTGAAAACACAGGTTACCTGGAAAAGTATGAGAGAAAATACGTATATTTCGACATAGAAAACCATGTGGACCTAGATTTTGAAGGAAATATATGTATCTAATAGTGAAGAGAACGACATTATTAAGTTGGTCAAAACATTCTTTATGCTCAATGTGGATGTCATATTCGTTGATTAGTTGTGTTGTCGAACGCTCCAATAGAAGTATAGGAGAATATCCGAAAACTGGAGATTATTATCGCCTATATAAAATAATGCATTTTACTTGAAATTATAACAAATGCATATCAATATAAAATGTTCATGAATTGTGAACAGTGCAATAATAATGTAAACGATGGATGAAATATGATCATGGCATTATGTGAAATATTTATTGATATATAATGTGTGTGATTCAATGTTTTATAATAGTATATGAACGTTCGTTCACTAGTATAAGTAAGAAAAACTTTCTCCATCTCTACAATCTCTACAATGACTCACAAGTTACCTACGTGTAACGGTAGGGGAGGGATAACCATATAAGTATCAGTCGGAGGACGAGAAGCCAGAAGTATACTCTTGGCATCATGGGTACAGGTAAACCAATGGCAATTCTATATAACACGAATTCCAGGCATGCAAATGTATGCAAATTTAGACTATATAAACGGGAGGTCACAGATTTGCTAGGAGTGCGGCCCATGGGTTTGGTGTGTGATCCAGAACCCTTGCCCCTATGTACGGAGATGGTTCATAGTAAAAAGAGAGAACCTCAGTGTTGTGTCTTCTTTGAATAAACTCAATCGCCAGAGCTACATCCCCAGCTAAAGGCAATAAAAGCTAAATTTATTTTCGCACGAGGAGAAGGTTGGAGGCCGTTAGGCCGATAACCTGCTCCGCGTGCGAAAATAATCACCAGTTTCAGGACTTTCTCCTATTTAAAAGAATGTTCGACCGAGCGGTACAAAATCCACGTGCATTAATAATGTTGAGCTGTTTCAAATGGTTGGGAACGCGGAACGTTGTGCCCGAACTGAATCTTGCACGTGCTAAACTATGGGAGAGTTGCCTGTTTAAAAGATGATGACGGAGCACATTCTATTCATGTCAACTGTACACTCTGATAACATGTCTCCGAGATTAGTCATTAGGGTTACTTTACACTTGAAAGAATCATCATTTCAGTCATTGTTGTCGAATTTGCCATAGAAGCTTGGGTTGTATTATCAAGACAGGTTGAAAACGTGGTTGCGTTTTGTTGACAGTTTCGGCGTTTTTCTTATATGGAAATTGCAGAATTGAAAGTCAGTAAGTGGTTCATGTGCTGATCAAATAATTTTTGCGACAACTACTGAAGCGCTAATAAAATATTAACAATGAGCAATGATGAGCAATTTACCTTGAATAATGCGTTAAGCCTTCCATAACGATATCCATAACATTCCATAATAATTTCTCTGAAGGTAAACCACTACAGTGACGTCACCCTATTGTCGTCACAGTTGATTCTCCGGGCGAGCTGCACGTGCATTTTGCTTGAGGCATTCTGCTCGAGACACGTGACTAATGGTAACAAAACCATAGCCATGAAATAGATTCTTAATTCAAAACCTTACAACATGTAGTCGGCCCGCACTTTATAGCCATGGGTGATAGCCATGAATGATCTGCGGGTAATTTTGTTAAAATTCTTCAGTGAAAAGTTGGTTAAAAATCGCCATGATAAATAAAATTGTGCACATCAGAGATTAGGCAAAATCCAAGAGTCCGTCAGGCTGTCATGAGTATATATATGTATATCCATTTGGTGGGAAGTGGTCACAACAACAGAGATCTAGAATACAGTATCCGAGATTTCCTCTTTTGCTCACATGAACTTATTCAGTTACTGGTCCATTTAGTAATTCGATTCTATCCATCTCGAAAGATTCTTGAGCTTGTGCTTACCCATCTTCCCACGCAAGGTCTAACTAGCGCCAGTCTCCAACTGGCTAATTTAGTTGTTTCGAAACACACTTGATATAATGTAAAATCCCTGGTATGTCAAATACAGTGTCCCTCATGTTATAATTCTTGCGCGATCTGATGCACCAAATACTGGGCTTTGTAAATGGGTCACTATTAGCTGACAGGATATTATAAGGTATTTTATAATAATTTTTTCAAGCGATTATTTAATCATTTTGGTGGGCTAGGCAAATGGCTCACATGAGCAATGTGCTAATATTTTTGGCTTTGAAAAATCATATCCTTGTTATTATCCGTTCGATTTTTACGTTTGATGGCTTGTTTTAAAGACATATGTATTAGCTTTGCCGTGGTATATAACATTGAATGATAATATGATGACAACATTCTGAAATATAATTTCAAACGGACATGGGGTGTTGACCCCGTTAAATCCCTTTACTTTTTTTTATAGTATATGGGGCTGGATCGTCGACTTCATATTCGTTTTAATCGCTAGTTTCGACAATACAAGCCCCTGTGCGTGCAATTGAAAACGAGACTTGTTACGAAGGAATACGACAATAATTTCATGAAGCTCGTGCATCTCAAAATGAAATGAACAACGCAGTTAAATCCAACTTTGCACGCCATAGAAATACAACGAAATTGACACGTGAATGGTTGATGTAACTGTTTGATCTTGAATTTAACACCGAACCTTAAATAAATGATTGATAACAACTCTTATCAGAACAAATATCAGAACATGTTTCCATGACACCCCCCCCCCCCTTTCAAAATTGTTTGCATTGGCTGGTATGGGGAAAAAATTGTGGACCCTCCCCCCCCCTTTCAATTGGTGGGCCCCCCACCTTTCAAAATTCCTGGATCCGCCACTGACAATGATTTGGGATTCGAACCCGGGCCATTGCAATCATTAATAAAAGAGTAAAACTTGGAATGGAAAGCCTTCTCAACCACTTTGTTCGTAATGACAACTTATGTATCGACTGACGGTCAATATACTATTTTCCTCCAGCAGGCTACCTTATTTCAATAGAATATCGTACGAGTATTGTAAATATTGCCGCTGTTGCTATATCACCCTTGGAAGCAGGTCGCGAGCCGACAACACTGCTCAACTCTCACGGGAAGTCAAGCGATACCTCTGCATAGAAACCGTGCATGGCGAGACTTGGCGGGGCGGTTGGACTGTAAGTGAATCTTGACCAGAAAGTGTCGTGGATTTTTACCTGTGCATGATCATATAGGTGAGTTCAATCTTATCCTGTCGTTTTAAAAAATCAAGTATATATATCTTGACAATGATTATAAGAATTAAATTGTGTTAAATCTCGACTCTAAAACCTTTCTCTTTAAGAGATTTATTGTGGTAGACTCTGGTCACGGTTCATCAGAAATGTCAACACAAATCAAGCGGAACATTCGCCATTATTGAGAAGAATCTAATAAAAAAAACCACTTTTTTTACTTAAGTCTAAGCAAAGTTTAAAGTGTATTTATGTTTATGTTTGGTCACGTCTATAGCTGTCATTGTGTTTAGCTATTTATTACAAGCTTTAGTTTACATAGTGTGACGAGAAGTGGTTAGCCAGGGAGCGGTTGTATGTGGCTTATTATATATCACTTAATTATTGTGTGTCACTTTCTCTACGCTTTTGTGCCTGGATGATCGGTTGCGTTTGCGAGGAGGCGCACAGGCCTGCAAAGAGACTTAAAGAGACGTTTTTTTCGCTCAAGTTGGTTCATCAAATGAATTTGAAAAATAATTTCACCAATAGTAAAACACCCTTCTCTCTTCGGAAATTCAAGTTAAAAATGAGTGTAAAGCCATGGGAATTGTTTTAGTAATCCGATTAATAAAATGGGTTCACATTAAAATGGCGTCATGCCGTTATTACGACTACGGATAATTGGTTTGTGTAATGAGATGTTTTACCCCCTAAAGTAAATATAAGTGATATAAACTTTCATTATAAATTGGAAAATTGAAAAATAATAAATTTTGCAAAACACGTGCTACAGCCCTTTAAACCAAACCATATATTGCTTTAAAGTCGCCCCTTCCCATACGAAAGTCATGTTATCTCTCAAGCCATACTGTTTATAATCCTTCAATAAAATGTCATTTGATTTATTGTTAGGGTTATATATATATATATATATATATATATATATATATATATATATATATATATATATATATATATATATCCTTTTACGGCTTGAGTGTGATATTCTGTAGGCCCTTTGTGTTGACTTTCTCCCCTTGCTAGACTGAGTAATGCCTACTTTTAAACTGTTCAACAATTGTATGATACCTTTTTAAAAAGGATTTCATTTCGATTGATATCGTCACGGTTATATTTAGATCATTGAATGACTTATATATATCTCGTACTAACTATGCGTCTTCTTTTTCGATCTCTAAACTACTGTTATATTTCACCTCTTTAAAACTAAACTGAGGTGCAAAAGAAAGTATATCACTCAGTTGTATTTATCATATGTATAATTTTCAAAGTCACATATCTCGAGTTTTCGACGTCGTATTCAAAAACTGACTAGTTTGGCAAATTAGTCCAAAACATTAAATCAGTCAAAGAAAACCTCTACGCATTTTTTTTTTTAAATTTAAAATTTTTAAAAATAAATTTTGAAATTCCCCCAAATTAATTTTGACAAAACACAACTGTTCATCGACATATAACACATACTCTGTGTG
Source organism: Gibbula magus (assembly GCA_936450465.1). NCBI lineage: Eukaryota > Metazoa > Mollusca > Gastropoda > Trochida > Trochidae > Gibbula > Gibbula magus. The sequence continues at coordinate 33,415,881 of OW388302.1, forward strand.
AAAATCAATAAATGTGCCTCGTCCTGCACACATTTACGACATGTTGAACATGGTAGGGGTCATGTTCGTGTAAATTTCATTTCTTACCCCCGTCTACTTTAAATAATGATATTTAAGTTAAAAAATAAAACAGTCACTCATTAAGTCATTCAAACTACTGCCGAAAGGTGTTACTGTATCGTGCCATAATCAAATGCATCTAATTTCTTTAAAATATTGAATTAATGGAAAACAACTGAGTGATATACTTTCTTTTGCACCTCAGTTAAGCTTATTATATTTGTTTAACCCATCACGACCATTGCCAATATTACTTTTTGAAAGGCTGGTATGGAATTACGTGTTTATAGCCTAGTAATTTCTTTGTCACTGAGTAATTCATATTTCCTTTTTTGAATTATTTCAAATAAATATAAACGTGTCGATTAATTTTTGTGTTACTTGATGATATTAAATTTCAGGGTCGTCATTTTTGCTTGTTTTAACTACGAATTTTCACAAGAAGATTATTTTTTCTAAGTACCCCCTACCTACCCCGCAGAGTAAATGTCGTCTCCTTACTGAGTGACTATCGCGCGTCGTGCAGATTATCTATATGGATATATTCATGTATAGGTATATTTGTCTTACTTACTTACCGCTGTGACTCCAGGCAAGGTAAACAGCGCTTGTAAATAAGCTCTTAGAGTAAATACGCCTTATATAAGTAGATTACGAGAGTTGCCAAAACAATGAAAATGATTTGTCATATTTTTACAAATGAAACTAATGGATGTGTTGCTTGCTTTTGTATGTTATATTGAGAATTGGAATAAATGGATTAACATTAATGATATTTCACTGTCAGAAAAATCACATAGAATCAATATGATGTTATAGCGGTAAATATGTAATGCAGAAATCATGTACAGAGAGCTGGTGGTCGTTGCATTAAAAAGCCTTAAAACTAAAGCCAACCTTAGCGTCATCTTTTAACATTGCACTAAGGCTGACTTAGCGACTTAAGGTTGCCTTAAAGTTTCGTGCAACGGGACCCAGTGGTTTACGCAACCGGCTGCATTCACCGAGGTCAGGAGCCAAGAAAAACGTTTCGTTTTTGGAAATGCTATTTATATGTTACCTAAAATGTTTCACAGTACTTCAAAACAATACCCCATCATTCTCGCAGGTTTTACTGCATTGCATAATCACAGCGACATAATGGGCTTTCTTCCTGCAACGATACTAGCCGACATAACAGAACATATATTGTCCTTCATCCCAATGTCGTCTTTCTTACAATTAAGTAGATGTCATTTTGATACCTTGCAAGTTTTATTTTCAGGAAAAGGTATTATAATAATGGTTTGTGAATATTTGTCAGCACATACAGTTAAATCTATTTTACTTTCTGACACTGATTTTCGCTAATACTATTACGTACCTTTCGATCCTCCAGAACCTGTAAGAACATTTCAGCATAGAGATTATCGGAGTTAGTGCTAGATTTGACGTAACACGGAAGTCACTCTTTGAAATCCAATTAATCCCCAGATTAAAGGCGTCAGTGAGCTGACCCTTAATCATTCAGTTTATAAAGTCGAATGAGAAACGCTGTTTTAAAACTTACTAAAGTTCGGTCATAGTGTTTAACCGTTTCTCTGTAACTCGTGTGCCAATATCGAGAAGCATGGAACTAGAATGAAATTTCAATTCTAAAACAAAGTTCGAAGAAAGAAGATATTTTCACATAACTACTAGAATGTAACGGAAGTGAAACATATACCAATTTCAAATTACTAGGCCCATTCACTCACATTCCCGTTGTTGATAAGTGATCATTTAACCATAAGCGGGCCCTGTGCCTTCTTTTATAAAGCGTTAAGGTCATTTACGTCTTTTAGGTTACATTTGCGCATTGTTAAATAAAGGGGAGACCCGCAACCTCATTTTTACTAAGTATATATTTCTGAAAATTAATAAACATTATGTTATAGCATTATATCTACCCCATTCTCTTCTCACAGAGGATGCTTTACTAAGTTCTTCCGTCGTAAGCACTGAGCAGTATAATCTAAATTTATGTTGGAAAAGTATGTATCGATTTTAAAAAATATCAATTATTAAATAAAAGTGAGAAAATGTTAATCAAATTTCGTCCTTTTGTCAAATCGTTGACTATTACTCAAAATCAATATATGGTCGTTTTCAAAATTAATTTTAAAAGTTGTATCCAGAGAGAAAATAATAAAGCTACACTCAACCGCAAACTACAGAATACAAGATATTTCAACCCACGATTGATAAACAGGTACAGAAGAAGAGATACATCATGTCACCCACCAGAAGCCAACTAAACTCGATTCGAAATTTCCAAACATTATCTCTTCATATTTCTGAGAAACACGTTTTAAAGGGGCAATAGCACGTTTTTTCGCTGAAATATATTGATGAAATGTATTTGAAAAATAATGTCACCAATAGTTAAAACACCCTTTTCTTTTTGGAAAATCAAGTTAAAAAATAACATGGTTCGGTACAGCAAAGGGAATCTTTTTTGTAATTTTAAATAATAAAATGTGTTCACATTAAAATGGCGGCCATACAATTTTGGCTTTATACGCAACACCCTTATTACCACTACGGATAACATGTTTGTGTAATAAGATGTTTTACCCTCTAAAGTAAATATAGATGGCATAAACTATCATTATCAATGGGAAATTTGAAAAAATAAAATTTGCAAAAAACGTGCAACAGCCCCTTTAAGAAATCTAGATGATATAGGAGAGTCAAAAAGGGACGTTCTGGCTTGTTTTATGGCGTGCTACAGTAAAGACGCGTTAACTAATTTAATATTACGAAAGTTATTTATTTCATGGATTTTTAACTTAAATGCTGGACTTTCTGGCCAAAAACCATTCTAAAAATGCGATTTCATCACCCCAAGCGTACTATGACAGACATAAAAATAAAAGTAATATACTCTGATGTATGAACTTACCTCTTTACAAACCATGTTGATATACATGTGTGAAGCATTCAAAATCGATTTTATCTGGCAGCGGTTTTTCGTATTTTAGAATATTGAATAATGTGGTGAGGTTTCTTTTGCGGGTGAGATAAAATTGCCAGATTTTTAATAAAATGTAGTGTCCTTCCTTCATAAAAAAAACAATAAATGTTGTAGTTGAGATGAAAATCTACATCCAAAGAAAAAATAATGAAGTGAGATAAAACCGTTTGCGAGTATTTTTTGTATTTTTTTAGAATGCCGATTCATTCTAACAAATATGCTTAGGCAAGCTGTTCTAATAGCCCTTGCATGTGATCAAATATTAATTTCCAAGTCATAAATGTTTTCTATACAATTTACAATTAATGAAATGTAATCGTACACAAACACGAGACCCTGTAAGCTAATATACTGAGTACATGTATTTGTCTTGTATTAGACAAAAATCAAACAGTTCCTATGGACTATCAACTAGTCTTGTTATTTGAAAGGACATTAAACAAACTGTATAATACTGTTTCACGTCTATTGTAGATAATTACATCAAATGGGCGTCTTCTTTGCACAGCAATGGTTGTTGACGATAACCCACACAGAACCAACAAATTGTGTCTAATAATTAGATGGATGTATGAGAATACTTTATCAATATGAACAGAAATACATAGATTTGAGGGCGATTAAACACCTTTATTGTCCAATATTTAAAACGTACGTTCATGTAAATACCATGTGATAGCAAATAGATCTATAAATTTAATTTTTAGGGACATATATTCTAGCTCAACCTTATTTTCTCAATGTTTAATTTTATTTAAAATGGATTTAAAATACGTTTTGAAATGTTTAACATATAATAATTCATTTATCGTCTATGAAATTGTTTGTAGATCTGATAAAATATCATTGTTTTTTCATAAGGTAAATAGCATAAAAGCTTATTACTGATTCATATATATATATATATATATATATATATATATATGTTACTATTTTGTCTGCATAATTTCTTATTACCGATACGTATGTTTCTTTAGCGTCTATAGAATAATGTCATATGTTACTTATACATATGTTCCCAAAATACTATTAGCATAGTGACGTCATACTGTTACGTAAAATGGTTGAAAATTGCTATATTTCCTTTGTCGTCTATCCAGTCGATCCATCGAAACATATGTCATAGTGTTTATAAAATAATTTATTATACATGTTTTCCCATATTGTCAGTTTATCATATTACAGTAAGTCTAAGACCTATCATAGTTAATTTCAATATGCCAGATTCTATGAAAATATCCTATTCGTCCTTGATATTTTGTCTTTAACTAGTGATGTTATTTCCCAGCAGAGTCGACTTGTGCTGCAAAGCCCGAAAATCACAAATCCTATCTAAATGATATTAATAGAAAATTGTCATTTTCATGTCATCTGTTTTGTCCATAGGCAGTGACGTCATCATGTTCTCAGTAAGTGTGTTTGATAGTGTTCTCTCACTTGGTCACGTGATTGGCATGGTGTGATGTAACACCCACTATTCCTAAGATTATGAGAGCACCTGGTACCCATATAAGTCACGTTTTTTGCATGTTGTTACATAACACCGAATGTATGAGAGAGCCTTGTTTTCGATCCAGTCACGTGATTAGCTTGGAGTGACGTAACACTGATTATTCTTACGTTTATGAGATCACCTGGTACTAAAATCATACTTCTGGATACCGGTCTCTTTTCTTGTTCGCTTATAAAACAGTGCCCTGGAAGCAGTCTATCATTTTCGTACGATAATCGAAGGTGGGTTCGCCAAGTATCTATAAAAAGGACACAAATGAAGCAGGCAATCGTGTTGGGATGATGTTCTTTGCTCTTTGGAGAATCTCTTGTCTTCATTGAGTGATCTGTATATATACAGTTAAATCGTTGACAGAATGTTTCCAGGGAAAAGCTTGAAAGCGAACCGATCGATTTGGGTAGTTATTCTAGAATGTGCGTTGCACTTAGAATTCTTAAAGGTACATCAATTGTGTTGTTGGGTGTCAAATATGACAAACGTTATAAATGGTCTTATTTTATCGAGAAGTACCAACTGTTACCGAAAACAACCATTTTAATTGATACTCGACTTACTATAGTGACGACATGAAGGTAAAAGTAGTGATTTATGATCGAACACCGGACAACGCACCGCGTGTGGCGCGCGCCAATGAGTCAAACGTAATTTTGGAATCTTATTTACACCAGACAAAATAACAAATTCGGGTGAATAATGTTCAATAGGTCATATAACTACTGTGCATGTAAATAGGACGTTCACTTTCGGTTTCTACACATGTATAATGATGTTACTTAATACATATGGTGAGTCGGAACGTATTAAAGCCAAATGAAATTTTATGAAACACAATGGATGCACCTTTAACTCTGGTTATATCATATATGTTGAGAATGGGCTTAACATCCATAGACCTAGACACCCATTTAAAGTGATAGGTTTTAACTATTTTGAAAGATAAAAGGTTAACAATTATTTCCTACACAGGGATACGAACTCGCGTGCAGAGTATTATGCGAGCTAGTCCGTACGCTGAATCTATGTAGAGGTAATATCTTGTAAACTGTATTCCTCTGAACCGGGTAGGTTTTAAGTAGTCTTCGGGGTTACGAAAGCAGCAATTCTGGTTTCTGGTTTCCAAAATGTTCCTGAGTGTCTTTAGAAAGTAAGCATGTGTCCTTTTACTAACACACACTAACTTTGCCATGCACCTTTCTATTGTTCAACTAAAATTAAAACTGAGTATAATGCATGTTGCAGTGAAGTGTGAAGTATGTTTGAGAACTGTTGCAGAAATGTGTTTCTCTAATAAAGTGATAACGCAAGACAGTCTATTCCAGCAAACTTGTATATATATATATGTATATATATATTATTATTATTATTATTATTATTATTACCCGAGGGAGTGTGTCATATGACATTAATTATTTAGTATTGCCCGAGCAATAGCGAGTGTTATACACACATTTGCACGAGTTTCGTGGCACACTTTCGAGTGTAATACTTTTCTTATTACTCATTCTAAACCATTTGAATTGTGTAAATTGAATCAGAAAACGGCACAGTTCTCTTGCGACGGCAAGCTACATGTACAGTGACGTCACGAACAATCGTTTTATTACGTCACAGACTACAACATACGGGAACTCGCGGTGAAACAATGGTTGCTAGGCGAACGTGATATGTGCACATCTTATCCTACTTACAAATCGTTAGGAATCATATCATTGATTCAACAGACCATGATATGATTAAATGTTCATTCCATTCTATTGGGAGCATTTGTAATAGGTTTCATTACACCATTGACACTCTGTGCCTCCGTGCCTTTTGTTGATAGGTGTATCGTATGTGTTAATGAATCGAACAATATTTTCTGATTGATTGATTGGTGCCTCGAAAGCAATGTGTATGTCAACCAATGCCTAGTATGCAAACGGTGTGTTTGAAATAGTTTCGTGACTGAAGAACTCTTTCTATGTCAATATGAGTCTAGTTACATTAGGAAACAACTTCATATTGTAGATGACCTTTGAATTTTGATGACCTTTTGCAGAGAGACTGTTTGCCAAATATCTCTTCTGTCATATGAAACTAACAGTGAATTAGCATGTATGTTTCAAAGTAGGTGAAATACCCTATGAATTAACGTACATGACCGGTAAACGTGTAATTTCAACTTAATTAGCCACAGAATGGTCAATTTTCTTTCTCCAGTTTGATACGAAAGTCAACTACATTTACACAATTACATTATTTATCATGATTTCATTGAATACCTTGAATAGTATAAGTTAAAAACCATAAATGTTTCAGAAAAGTATGTGAAAAGTACATCACAGAGATTCATGTAATTTCAACATCATTAATCACAGAATGTTTAGACCTTTAATTATTCATTATCTACAACGTAAATGAAAGCGCTATTGTTATGTAAGTATGGTCTAACATTACCCAAATTCACATTTCCTTTCAAAAAAGGGTATTTGAAATTCATGTAATGTAATGAAAAATCATTGAAGTGATATTATTTATTGCCAAGGGTTTGTAATATAACCAATACTTTTCATTGACAAATTAATATCGTTCGATGCTTATATATCTATGTGTAAAGTAGTTAATTGGCGTACAAATATATCAATACAAATATATATAGTGAAAAAAATTTAAAAAAAACAAAAACAATTACATGATATACTCCAAAATGAATTATGAACCGAATTTAATAGTATATGATCCATGACATAATTGTCTACCTTTTGTGTTAATTAACGTTTTTGATGGAAATACATGTATTTAAATGAAAATAGCACGGATTAATTTTTATGTAAGGTTGAACACGTTTTCCATTTATCACGCCACTGACATGATATATTCATCAACGCAATTTTAATGTATTTGTATACAGTATTATGGCGTATTGTATAGAGGAAAGTGAAGAACACGGCCCCGGCCTAGTAACCAGTAAATGTTATGGCACACTTCACAGTGACACGAGTCGGAGAGAGGGAGAACAGTGGGGGAATTGAAAGGCAATGTAAGTAGAATATAAGTATAAGGGGTACGTGATATCAGCAAGATCTAGCATACCTTATATATGTCTATCCCTCGTGTTTGAGTGAATTCATTTGATAGACGTGTATCTCAAATGTTTGAGATATCTCCTTTAAAGGGGCAGTAGCACGTTTTTTTGCTAATTTATTTTTTCAAATTTCCTATTTATAATGATAGTTTGGGCCATTTAAATGTACTACAGAGGGTAACACATCCTATACCACAAACCAATTATCCGTAGCAGTGATAACGGTGTTGCGTATAAAGCAAAAAATTTTATTGTGAACAAATTTTATTATTTCGAATGACAAAAACGATCTCCATGGCTTTACTGAGCCATGTTCACTCATTTTTAACTTGATTTTCTGAAGAGAGAAGGTTTTTTTACGATTAGTGAAATTATTGTTCAAATACATTTCATCGACTTATTTGAGCAAAAAAACGTGCTACTGCCCCTTTAAAAGACGTGTTTCCCTTACGTTTGAGGTAGTTCCTTCGGTTGAATTCTATCCCTCATAATTAATGTTTTTACTTTGATAGACGTTTATCGCTATTGTTTAAGGTATTTCCTTTGGTAGACTCTATCAAAGGGCAAGTAACTCCAGGCAGCCGTCGTTTTAACGAATATCAACAATAGATGTGTACACTTTATAATTTGACGGAACGGGTCAAATATTTATTTTTAAAAGTCAAACATAGAATGTGAAATAAAGCACTTAAACCAAATGATGAACAATAATTGTGCCAATGATCAGTAGTACAACCGTTAAACATATATGATGTACCTTTTGTTGTTCTAAATGGGAATAGAAGTATAAAAGCTATTTAAAAGTATTTGTGATGAAATTGTTCTCATTTAGTCGACATGAAAACCTTTATTTGAAAATTAATGAAAGTTGATTTTTAAAAATATTTACCCCTTCTGTCTATTTCAATATGTCAAATTTCATAAACAAGCATGACTGACGTGACGATCACATGATACGTTTAAGAATTATTACTTTACTCATGGGTATATGATGATTCATTCTTATTGCGTGTGATGTATAATTATGAACATTACAATGAATGTCAATTTACATGATATTTGCACAAGGATGCACGTGTAGTGAACAAACTTTCGGTGTGCAGCTGTACAGTATTCACAAATGTACGTGGGTATGAACAGTAAAGAAGCGCCTGGTAGCAGCATACGTTTCATAGTTCAATAGAGCACCAATGTTGTGAAGACATCCAAAGTGCTATTGATCAATAAATCAACGCCCAGGTACAGGTGCGAGGTCCGTTGTATTGGTCATCATTAATTAACTATCAATGTTATGGTACTTATATGGCATTTACGGCTTAGACCATATGATTCGACAACTGGGCCAATGCGGGGAAACTGGGACATAACGGGAAAACCGGGCCAATACGAGACAAACTGGGCCAATATGAGTCTGAGTATGCGCAGTTGCACATTTGGTGAAAGCCAGAAGCTGTCGCTTCACAACTTTGACCCGTGCTATTTGTTAACCAATCTTGTTTATAATTATTAGGTCAGTATAAATGAGATGTTTAGTGTTGTGCAAATAGAATGAGTTTGTCTTTCAAGAGCTGCCAAAATTGTAGCTGTTTATTATGGGGCATCAAATCAGATTATTGAACATTCAGCTACTTTCTTAAAATGTAAAAATGCAAAATGATCGGTTTACTTTTCACGGTGATACGATGCTTCAAAGACATGCCAAATTACGTGATATTTGTAATAGATTAGACAAGTAGGTGAACACACTTACGGTATGCAAATGTATATACGCCCGTATATACACCGTGTTTTTGAAGTGTTGAAATTTTAATGAACAGACAAGGAAAGTTTCAGTCATCAAGTCAGTATCTAACAATGTCAGATGCTTTACGATTTTTTCGCTTAGATTTATTTGGTATTCATTTTCTATAAAACATTCACTACACTGGTGAAAATAATCGTTTATTTTATTTAAATTATGACGCAGTATCTTTACGAACCAATATTATAAATATTTAAACTTATTAACGTTTAGTTCTACTTAAAGACAATTTAAAAGTAAATTATATTTTGAAAAATAAGTATTTATTTAATGTAATTATATATCTATGCGGTTTAAAGGGGCAGTAGCACGTTTTTTTCGCTCAAATAAGTTGATGAAATGTATTTGAAAAATAATTTCACCAATAGTTAAACATCCTTCTCTCTTCGGAAAATAAAGTTTAAAATGAGTGTACATGTTTCGGTAAAGCCATGGGAACCGTTTTTGTAATACAAAATAATAAATTGTGTTCACAATAAAATGGCCGCCATGCAATTTGTGCTTTATACGCAACATAGTTTTTACCACTACAGATAATTGGTCTGTGTAATAAGATGTTTTACCCTCTAAAGTTCATTTTAATAACATTAACTATCATTATAAATGGGAAATTTGAAAAAAGTATTTTTTGCCAAAAACGTGCTACTGCCCCTTTAAAACGTGTTTCTCAGAAATATGAAGAGATAATGTTTTGAAATTTCGAATCGAGTTTAGTTGGCTTCTGGTGATGTATCTCTGCTTCTGCTTCTGCCCCTTTAACATATGTGTAGTTTAGATAGTGAACATCTAATATTGTATTTGGGATCACACATTTGTCTATTTTTCCGGACGATGTCTTTCCGGGATTCGAACCCAAACCCTCTACGTCAGACACAATGAATGTTCAGCCATCAACACTTCGTTGAATGATCGATCAATGACATTTGTTGTTTCGGTCATAAAGGGTTGTCTGCGCCTCCATACCTCAATAGTTTTAATCTGATCACACGCTTGCGTGGAATCTTAAGGGATAATGAAATATGCATGACACGTTTGAATATAAGGAATATATTTCTCTATGTACTGCTTGAAATGTTAGTCATTATGTTTACTTGACTACAATCTACAACAACTGGCATACCTGTTTACCTTGAAGTCTTTCAACATACCGATCTGAGTGTTAAGATCATTCATTAATCCCATGATACTGGAGTGGTTGGCTTTCTACAAAGGCACCGTCATCATCATGTGTTTACTTTGTATCGTCATAATGATGACGTCATCACGTAATAGTAAACAATTCATTTTATTCTGACAGTACCTCACACCACTTATTTGGAAGCATTTGATGTGCTACGATCTACAACTATCATAGCTGTTTAAAAGGTCTTCAAACAGACAAATGTGACTGTTAAGATCATCCATAAACCCAATGATACTAAAGTGAATGGCTTTCTACAAGGCATCGACATCATTATTTGTCTATTCGTATCGTCATAAATATTATCCCGTGAGGTAATAATGAACTAGTTCATGTTATTCTAACAAAGTGTCTCAAACAACTTATTTGGAAACCTATGATCTACAACTATCAAACTGTTTAAATGGTCTTTCAACATACAAATCTAGGTGTAAAGATTATTCATAAACTTCATGAGACCAGAGTGTTTGCCTCTCTACAAATGATATACTTAAAGACACTGATATCATTATCAGTCTGTATCGTCATAACGATGACCTTGTGATGACAAAGTTATTTATCTAACTTATAATCCGACAGTGTGCCTCGCAACACTAATGGTTTGGTTTATGTTGTTGTTATCATCAACCATCTTGGTATCGTCATATTAAAGACTCGTGACAATAAGTAAACTCTGTACATTAATCTATTGACAAAGATAGAAGTCAACAAAACAGCGTACTTTAAGTTGAACCTTTCCTGTATTTTATTGTCTGTTAGATAAGAACACAAACAATCAAGGACAGTGATCAGTAGATATAGACAAGTGCAACACAGAACCTCGCTCTGGAATTGTTGACAAAGTTTCTGTCAATCCAAACATCCAAAAATCCAAAAATCAATATAATTCTGAAAGTTGTATCAAGATGTGTAAACATTGAACACAGCGCAAGAGATATTCCGTTGACACGAGATTGAAATGATAGTAAATTGTTGTTTTTTATTGTTGTTGTTTTTTTGTTTTTTTAAATGGTTGATAATGGTTTTGTCCAAAACGGTTATTGCTTTTAAAATGATTGTATCCTTTTGATACTAAAATTTGTTTAATTTGAAATGTTGTAAACATAATCAAATGTATTACTTTAGTTGTGTAAAATAAAGGAAATACAATACAAGAATTGTCATAGGAATTCCTTGTATGGCATAAGTTTTGCGAAATGACACGGGGGGTGGATAGAGGTTTTTCTGCTGAGTTCTCAAAAGTGTTGTAACTGATTTTATGGTGACAATGACAAACACCATTCTACTTAATTTAACTAAAAAACCTCCAAAAGTGTTTAGAGTCAGAAATTGATGCAAAATACCATAAAGATAAACCGGCTGTGTTCTATTTGTAGTTAAGACCCACTATCATGCGACACATAGGGGCTTGCATTACTTAAAGACGACAGGAATACATTAAGCTTAACTACAATGTCTTTCTACTGCCAGTTTAAGCGATGAAAATCCGTGTAGCGAAACACTCATTGCCTTGACGAAGAACGAATTATATAGATATACAACTTTTCAGGTGTGCGACGTTTCGGTGAAGATTCTAACACCGCTATCAAGAAAATTATAACATATGATGCAATAAAGAAGTTGTCTATTCATATATCTAACCAACTTCTAAATGCCATCAAAGACGTAAGCCTTGTTGTCCCGAGTCAATCACCGAAGGCTGTACCAATCCATAAATCCATTACTTTAAATCGATGATTTGTCCTATGTGATAGACTGTACCAATCTATAACTTGAAAGGACAGAGCGGTTGTTGAATGGCGTTGCTAAGGTCAACAGTCAGTGTGTATGAGATGTATTAGCTGGAACAACATGCGATCAATAGAGTCGCATAAAGGAGATGTTTTTGTGTCAATATATCACAATGTGACATATATTTATTTCTTATTGTTTGGACCAGTACATTAGTTGGGAAAGGTAACAGTGAAATTAAATTCACTTTTGGGCCGTCTTAATCACGGGAGGTTACCCGAGAACCAGTTAGTAATAGAAAGTGTACATTGTGTACTTTAAATGATATTGGTGACAAATTCCATTCCAATTCCATGTCCTAAATTAACGTTAGAAAGAGAAAAATATTCATTAAACTTATATCAAACCAAAATACAAAATGAATGTTCTTGTTACTTTAAACAAACTGTCACTTTTTTGTAAAATCATAATGTCCTTATTAAAAAAATATTGTCCATAAATTCACATTGTCTCTTTATTTAATGTAATTTACTTCCTGTAACCATATCTTCCATGTTGTGTTGTATACATGTAAATGTGTATACGGTATGTACCTCTTATGCTGCAGTTTGAGTGACTACAAAGTTCAGTTCAGTTCAGTTCAGTTCAGATATTCTGGTTTGGACACACACATTGTTCCTGAATGTTACTCAATGGTCCTGAATGTTCTTCATTTACTTTTTCTAGAGGACTGTAACACCCTCCCCTCCCTATTCACCCCTAATTCCTATTTCCTGTAATGTCGAATAAAACATGTGCAATGTCGAGTTAATGAGACAAATTTTTAATCACACGTCCATTAATTGGTATAGATACAAAGCCATGACTGATTGGTATTTGAAATGTTGATCTCTGTAAACTGTTACGTTTAACTGTGTTTTATGAAATTAGAATACACAATCGTCTTCGTCGTAATATGATGCAAATAAAATTATATTTGCACTAAAATGCACATGTACACTCAACCGCAAAAGAAACGTCACCACATTTTCAACAGTGTAAACAACGAATTACTGCTGCCGCATAAAGACGATTTTCAATGTATTTTATGAAGACATGATTTGTAAAGAGGTAGCCGTAATTTATACATCAGAGTATGATATTTTTTATTATTTTTATTACTGTTCAAGTACACTTGTGGTGTTGAAAACGGTGGTTTCTGGCCAGAGTGATCTGGCATTTAACTTATAAATTCATAAAATATAGAAATTCAATTACAAAAGTTGTGTCGACATATATAATTTTCTTGGACTTAAATTTGTTGACGCGTCTTTACTTAAGACGTCATAAAACAAGCCAAAAAAAGCCCCTTTTAACCCTCCTATCCCATCTAGTTAAGGCGATTCGAAAACAACGATTTCTTATACGTGTGTTTCTCAGAAATATGAACAGATAATGTTTTGAAATTTCAAATGTACTTTATTTTGCTTCTGGTATCTCTGTTTCAGGCGTGTTTATCACTCGTGGTTTGTGCTATCTAGCATTTTGTATGGTGACGTTTCTTTTGCGGTTGAGTGTAGGTGAACAGATGTTCAGGATGTAGCTGTAGCTAAACGACCTCTCAAGTAATACTATTTTCATTCAATGAATTAATGATAAAAAGTGATTACTCGCCTACGCTAATGAAGAAAAATACAGCAGTGTTCTGAAACCAATAATACCCCGAGTTCATTACCATTGTGACTGTCATACTAACATTATGATATCATTGTGACTTACGTCTATCATTGCCATATAAATAACACTGCAGTATATTCGCGTGGTAAGTAAAGTTTTACAAACAGAAAATAAGACTGTAAGTTCACCTGACAAGTGTTTAAGAGGACTACAAAACAAGACAGTCAAGTAAAGCGTAGACCCAAACAAACCAAACTGGTTTTCAATTGCACAATCAGCCCATTAGATCATCTACCACCAGCTTTGATTTTACCTAGTTCACCATATCCATTTCTCTGCAGAACAAACCCGAATATCTTCCTTGGTTGCCCAAAGCAGAAAGGGTATACGGCTCACTGATCTTATCCTTAATGTCAACCTTAGCTAATTTTAAAAAGTGGGCACATGATATCTTCCCACGGCAAGGTGAAAGTGTATCGAGATCTCTCCATTTTTTACCTTGCCTTCAAGCTAGGCAGGGGGTTAAACGAATCAGCGACACCTATTGTGATCATTAGTTACGTCCCTTACCATCTGCTAACATACAGCCAATGAAATCGCCGTTTACATTCGGAACCAATTCAAAATAAGCGACGATCGACACAGTCACAATACAACTGTCTTCTGATTGGCTTATCCGAGTAGCCTGCAGTACGTTAAAATCTTAGCACTGAAAATGCGAGGGTTGAGGTCAAGGGCGGAAGGGGAAGATATGGAAATCTTTTCGTTACGCCTGTGACGTTGTGAAGATGGACACATGATTGATCAAAGGACAAAATCATTTAATGCATTAGCCCGTTTTAACACATTATCACCTTCATTTGCAGCACATAATGCCGAACAACTTCCGGGGTCAGAGTTACTCCAAACTAAAGAAAGGATGCCTAGGGAAGGGGGAGTTGTTCGAGGACCCGGACTTTCCAGCCAATAACAAGAGTCTCTTCTTCAGTAAAGTTGATAATGAGATCGAATGGAAGCGACCGAAGGTAGGTGTATCCCCTATTAGACTTGTCCCTAGTCTTGTATAGATAAGGCAGTATGTATAGGATAAAACACGACACTGAGGTTATGCTTTGGACTGTAACATCTCAGCGAAAATCTGAACGGGAAGTAAGAGTAAATGGATTTCGGACAAAAGAGTTGCGGTTTTCATTCCACTTGTTTGTGGATATAGATTGCAAAATATTTAAACAAATGTCAACCACTATGTGTAAAGTTCAAGACAAGATGCCAAAACAATATGAGGTGCAACTTCGCTGCACCTGAAATGCATAATGGGCCCGGATTTTCAAGCACAGAGATCTTAAGGAAATACTGTGAGGCCTAAATCAGCAAGTAATGGAGACTGGCAAGAGTTATGCCTTGCATTGGGAAGTTGTATGAGGTGGTGATAATATGTCATAGTACAATAGTGATTACCGGTTTGGTGTTGACAGTATATCACATGTTATCTGTGCTTCACATCGGAAGTGAGTAGACTATCAGTCACGAGATCTTTAAGACATAGAGCGTCGAACCAGAGCTTGTTATATTAACCGGTGATCAGTAGAAAACAAGATTGAATGGATAACAACTTCTTTCTTGTGAACATACACGACGTTAAGGAGTATAAATATATGCGCTAGAGGAAAGGTCCAAGTTATGTGACCTGGACCCCATGACGACGACTCGTCGATAGATTCCGTTGCAGTAATATCAAATGTTGATTCCTTTTCTTGTCTCCAGGAATTATGCAAGGTACCCCGGCTCGTGGTGGAGGGGGTCAGTCTTGATGACCTCAACCAGGGGGCGCTCGGCAACTCGTGGTTTGTCGGAGCGTGCACCAGCCTCGCCCAGGAGCCCAAGATGTGGCAGAAGGTAAGTGGACCCTTCTTATCTGCAGGTGAAGAAATTGACAGCAAGTACGGGATGACGTCATATGGTGAATGCTGTTGTCACACCCACGACGTCATCAGACCACAGAAGTAAACTAGTTAGATTATTTTTAATCCCTTATGTTGTTTTCCTTATGGATTAAGCCCTGGCTGTATCCGAGTAAAGGACCTGTTATGAGAAAATTAATTTGACACTTGTAAAACCTGCAAACCAAGTCTGATAAGAACATATAATCGAAAAGTATCCAAAGTTGAAATTTATATAGTAGAGAAAGCGGATAACGAACCTGCATCCCTTTGCTCCTTAATCCTGACATTCTACTGCTAAACCAGTAAATTTGCATAGCTGTATTAACACTTACAGTAAGGTTACCTCGCCTAAGCTTAACTATACAACGCAGGATTTGATGGTTTGTAAGTGAGAGAAAAGACTACTATTTTGTCTTAATTTTGTGAAACTTCAATTTCGGGTAAAACAAAAAGTTTCACCTCCCTTTATTTTTTTTTCATTTACATAAGCAAATGCAACGTCGGTGCAATATTCTCCATTTTACTATTCATGTGACAAAAGAAAACTAAATATTATTCATACCAAGTAACGGTAAACTGTTAGCTCATTAGATTATGATTTGTTTAAAGCTGGAATTAAATCAAATGCTAACTGTATATACGGTTACAATGTAGAAAACGCTTATCACTATTTATTTAAATGTACATTGTATAATGAACAAAGAAATCAACTGATGTCGTCATTACAGCGCATTGTAGTCCCAGCATGTATTCCAATCGATCTAAAACTCTTGCTTGAGGGAAGTTCGGACCTATCAGAATGTCAAAATAGGCAATTATTCATTTCAGTACATACTTATATTAGTGAAACAAAACGATTTGTTTAGCATTTAATGTCGTTCTGTTTCTCTTTATATCTTCTTACTCTGTTCTTGTTCACTTTCTGTCGTCATGCTTGTATATGTAAATCAATCTTGTACATAATAAGGAGAGGGTATTTTAAGTTGGATAACTTGTTACCAATCCTTTTCCTTGAGAATAACATATGTTTAAACCAACGTCGGTGCAACGTGTTCTTCACATAATATGGTCTTAACCGATAACGCTACAATATCACAATTCATCACAACTTATATTAATTATTTTGACATGAAAATAATGCTGTGACACACTTTACATCGTAAATGAGGAAGTTGAATTCTGCTGTTAGTGAATTCATTTGAAACCGATTCCAATTACGACGATAGAAAGATAGCTTCATCTAACAAATATTTCAACGTTTGACAACATTTCGGGCGGTAGAAAAGCACCGCGCGTAAGAATATAAATTAAACCTTGTTTCGTCAAGAGAAAGCAGTTATCCCCTATAAATAATATATTATTACCTCTCCCCCTGCAGGTAGTGACAGATCACCGAACCCAGGAATGGGACGACAAGAACCAGTACGCAGGGATCTTCCACTTCCTGTTCTGGCGGTTCGGGGAGTGGGTGGATGTGGTTGTAGACGACAGACTCCCCACCAAGAATGGGAAACTGGTCTTCTGCCACTCCAAGTCTCGCAACGAGTTCTGGTCCGCCCTCCTAGAGAAGGCGTACGCAAAGTGAGTCAAAGGATATTTTTTATGATACACGTGTTGACAGAGATTGCATTTCCTGTTCTTTCATAAACATCCTGTTCTTTCATAAAACATCTTGTCCTTTCATAAAACATCCTGTTCTTTCATAAAACACCCTGTCCTTTCATAAAACATCCTGTCCTTTCATAAAACACCCTGTTCTTTCATAAAACACCCTGTCCTTTCATAAAACATCCTGTTCTTTCATAAAACATCCTGTCCTTTCATAAAACATCCTGTTCTTTCATAAAACATCCTGTTCTTTCATAAAACACCCTGTCCTTTCATAAAACATTTTGTCCTTTCATAAAACATCCTGTCCTTTCATAAAACATCTTGTCCTTTCATAAAACATCTCGTTTAAATCCCCCGGGGAAGGATACCTGTATGTTGTTAGGCACAAATCATTGATTTAAACCTCGTACACTATCGGTATATATGGTAAACTGGTATGAGTTCAACTTCCCCCGTAAGTCATCCTTCGCGACAGTCTCCATCATTGGCTTAATGTAGCCTTGCCGCATTTTGTTAAATTTTCAGCGCTAGCGTAGTATCCCGCTGCTCAGCTAGCACAGAAAAGTTAACGAAATGCTTGAATTAGCCAGTGATAGCAAGTAAGCATGTCAGAAAGTAACAAAATAAATACTTTCCTAAAATTGAATCTTTTCTAAATACAAATAGAGATGTAAATGTACATGTGCGTATTGTTATATAACCAACCATTTTGTCGCAATTTCTTCATGTATTGAATGTTGGATTTCAGTGGCTGCATCACACAATGACAATTATTCATTATTAGACAATCGCTGATGTTACAGTCGGAATGTTTAATTATTAATGCAAAATCGATAGCATGATCCTTTGTTAAACAGAACCGCTATTGCAACGATATTGTTTACTTTTGATGTAAAGTGGCATGCCTACTTTAGTTTTGAAATAGTTTAACGTAATTTTTTATTGTGAACTTTTCACTGAATGCTAAATTATTAACGCGCAAATCAATGTTATTAAACTTTGTTAGATAGAACTGTTACTGTAAAGACACTGTTACAATTGACGTAAAAGAATTGCTCAATTATTAATAAGCTGCCGTTCTATGATGCCACGTTAAAGAAGTTAAACTGCAACGGATCTGTAAATGTTTGACCGATGCATCCTGTCGGTTGAGGGGGCGGGATAGCGCAGTGGTTAGCGCGTTCGGCTTCGGATCAAGAGAACTGTTCTACACGCAGTCAGGTTTGGGTGAAATGCTACACTGAATTTCAGTGCAGTACCACCCATGGTTCGCTAGTTCCAGCCGATGCTCGCAGGTTTCAATGCAATGCGGACTTTCTCCCTGCAATAATACCAGCAGTCGTGATATAAGTGAAATACTCTTGAAAGCGGCGTTAATCTCCAACTCACCTCACCTCACCTGTCGGTTGACTATATTGGACGGAGATTGTGAGGGATATATGTGAAATTATAGATAATGATATACATATATACATGCTTTACTCACTGATATAATATCAGCCATAGAAAATCCAATAACTTAGTTTGTACATCCACGACCTCAATTTCACTGCAACGTAAACGGAACGTAACTGCAACAGTGCAATATATGATAGATATAAGACCATTTCTCCATTTTATCAATGGCAATCCCACACATCTGAGCAAACCTGAAACACGAGAATCAATTAGCCGCGATATGCACACAATTCGATCACTAAACGTAAATTCTCTTAGTGGGCTTTTTGTTTGCTTGACGGTATGTCAATAATTATATTGTTACTTTCTAATCAACCTGCGGCGATGCAGATCTAGTCTACCTTAAGCGTTGTATATGTATTCTGAGACTAATCAAATAGATAATGTAAATCACTTTGATGTCTTCGCCATATTAAACTTCCCCCGTGCGCCAAAGTACAATCAGAAATCTCTGGCACCGAAAAGGAGAATAAATGCAGCAAGACGTTCACCCTAATCATTTATTAATGGGGTAATAATTTCACTCAACTCGTGTTACTGGAAATAATAATAAAGACAATACAGTGAGTGAGTGAGAATCTTTAATTTCTCCAAACAGGAGATATGAGGTTATATGAGTGTAGAGTTAAGGTTCTGGTTTACATAACACCACTGTAATGTAAACCTCCCTGAGGATAAAGTTGAAACATGTAGGAGGAAATCGGCGTTAGTTATTCTTTCAACTACTATTTGAATATATACTGACTGTACGCTTGAACAAACACCCTATTTTAAATATATATATATATATATATATGTCCCAGTGTATGTATCAGCAACACTGTACGACCAAGGCGGCCAGTAAATGAGAAATCAATCACCCACAAAGTAATGATTCGCATGTGTAACGCCGCACCGCAAAGCTTTAAAAGAATTATTGATTTCTCAACAACGGCATACTCTTGCAGTCTGTTAACATGGCGCAGTCTTCGTTCCTCTTGATATATTTTTTTTAATTAACGCAGAAAGAATTTAATAATTAAATGACAATTTCCGATTACCCGCCTACTTGAGAACGACAAGAAGTGGCTTAGAATATATGAAAATAATTTTATTTTCCACGACGAGATTACGATTCAAATGCGAATTTAATTTCATCAATTCGTGGTGATTATAAGATTAGGATTTGCGATCTTAGTGTGAAAGATGCATACAAATTTGATCTTGAATCTATCTTGCAACACAGCAATATATATTGTTCCAGGAAATATACCAAACAGCCTGCTTCCCTCCAAGAGTACCTCGCCTTGACTTATCCCAAATGAAGCCATTTTATATTTCCCAGAAATAGTTCTCTTGTGGTTTTCACGTGTTGAATGCTTTTTTAAAGTTTAATTAAATGAAGATGTGTCATGGACTGTTATCTTCACGCTACATGCATGACTTGGTAAATGGTAGAACCACGACATCTACAAACAATCTCTGTTGTTAAGGACGCTGTGGGTTCATCACCATGGCAACCCACGTTGTTGATACGGCCCTCTCTGTTAGACACATTACTAATACAGGACTTAATGAAAGAAATCAATTAAATGAATCAAAGGCAAGGAGTATTTTATGGAATGCTGGTCACTGGGATAGGGCTGCGCACTGCCTTCAAAAGCCATCGATATGAACTTATTATATACGAAATAGGCATGCATGTTAACTGACGGGCAAAAGAAAGTATAACACTCACTTGTTTTCGATTAATTCACTACTTTAGAGAAATGAGATGCATTTGATTATGGCACGACACAATAACACCTTTCGGCAGTAGTTTGAATGACTTAATTGGTGACTGTTTTATTTTTTAACTAAAATATCAATATTTAAAGTAGACAGGGGTAAGAAATGAAATTTACACCAAAATGGCCCCTTACATGTTCAAAATGTTGTAAATATGTGCAGGACGAAGCACATTTATTGATTTTCACACAGAGTATGTGTTATATGTCGATGAAAAGTTGTGTTTTATCAAAATTAATTTGGGGGAATTTCTAAATTTAATTTTTAAATATTCCATTAAAAAAAACTCGTGTATAGTTATTCTTCGACTGATTTAATGTTTTGGACTAATTTCACAAACTTGTCCGTTTTTTAATAATAATGTGATAAATCCATATACTTTCTTTTGTAGTGTAGTGTAGA
This sequence comes from Gibbula magus, assembly GCA_936450465.1. Lineage (NCBI taxonomy): Eukaryota > Metazoa > Mollusca > Gastropoda > Trochida > Trochidae > Gibbula > Gibbula magus. The sequence goes on from OW388302.1 coordinate 33,437,062, forward strand.
TAATAGACAATACGTTAGTGGCTTGAAATGAATTCGTTTTGGATCACAGAGGTTTGGAAATATGTAATATATAACAACATAAAAATGTGCGTTTTAAAAGCATTATAAGAGATACAACATATGGTATTAAATGAGAGAATAACTGGACATTCAAAATTTGTTGAGTGAAATGCTTTAAGGTTAATAGAGGTTTAGGCTTGGTGATTGTCATAAGAGTTTACACACAACACTGTTGTTCCGTTTGTTCTATGTTGGGGAAACGAAAAAAAGTTGATTTAGTACTAAATATTTCAGAAGAATATTTACAAAAATGTCATACGAGGGAGGTAACTTTGATATTCTGTTCATTATTTTTTTATCTAAGTTACAAGGAATTTCAATCATCTAGGCATGGTACGTTTATTATAATGTCTTTTCGCATAATGTTTGGCATGTAAATTAAAAATTGATGAAATATTAAAATTCTTTTATTAAAAGACCATGTCGACATATATCACCTTCTCGGACTTTATTTCATTGACGCACCATGACGTCATTCAACGTCATTAAATTATTTTTGGCTGTCAAATCTCGCCTAGCTAAGGGGGATCCATCCTCGGTTACCCAGGGTTTTATATATACTCCGTTACTCTCCACTATACACCCCTGGGAAACTCTATCAGACAAATCTGTACTAAAATTACCCGCCCTTGGCCGGCGTGACGAAGTCAGTAACCAAAGAAAATGATCAATAGGAAAAGACGGAAAAAGTCAAGGGAGATAACCTGTGACGGGTGGCTAACAGAATGACCTCGCTTGCTTTGCAACGAAGTGATATGAATTGTCATTGGTTCGCAGGTCTAAGCTGCGTAACAGTTTAATTGGCTCACGCCGGCCAAGAGCGGGTAATTTTAGTACAGATTTCTCTGATAGAGTTTCCCAGGGGTGAGGGGGATCCAAAACGGCGATATTTTTCAGTCGTAGTTATCACGCGTGGATTAAAATATTAATTGATGACGTTTCCCACAAGTACAAGAATGTGTACTGTTACAGAGAGTATTATCCCAAAGTATGACAATGTTAAAGGGGCAGTAGCGCGTTTTTTGCAAATTTTATTTTTTCAAATTTCCCACTTATATTGATAGTTTATGTCACTTATATATATACTTTAGAGGGTAAAATATCTGATTAAACAAACCAATTATCCGTAGTGGTAATAACGATGTTGCGTATAAAGCAAAAATTGCATGGCGGCCATTTTATTTTGAGCACAATTTATTATTTCGAATGACAAAAGCGATTCCAATGGCTTAACGGAACCAAGTACACTCATTTTTAAACTTGATTTTCCGAAGAGAGGGGGTGGTTTACTGTTGGTGACATTATTTTTCAAATACATTTCACCAACTTATTTCAGCAAAAAACGTGCTACTGCCCCTTTAATCTCTCCGCGGGAGTTGCAATGATGTGTATGTTTTCATCTGAAACTATCTGTTCTCTTACAGACTATATGGCGACTACGAGTCTCTCAACTACGGTTACATTGCCGACGCACTGGTCGACTTCACTGGAGGTGTCTCTGAGCGTCTGGAGACGTCACGTCTCTATCTGGATAACCCGGACAACAAACAAAACCTGTTCTCCAAGATGGCGGACGCGTCGGAGAACAAGGCGCTCATCAACGCTACAATAGAGGTGAGTTAAGATCACCGTGGTGATGAATTGTGTGTTTAATGTTTTGGCCGAGACAAGAAGCAGCATCTATCTTATCTTCCACAGTAATTTGTAAATGAGTGACGTCATGGACCAATAGGCTATGACGTCATGAAGCTATGGGCTATGACGTTATATATATAATTTGCCATGACGACACTAGTGTAAAGTAAGATCAGTTTATCGTCAATTTATTCCATGTAAAAAGGGAATATTGTCTCCAGTCGCGTTGCAGTTTTCGGTTTTTGATAAAAAATAAATCGAAACTTTCACCTTTATATCTCCAGCATAATGAATCAGTAGTAAAATGGTAGTTTTTAACAACAGTTAGTACTTGTCGATAGAAAAACACCATTTATAACGTTTGACATCTTGTGGCTTAGGCTTAACACTGAATGTCCCTTTAAAGGCGCTGTAGCACGTTGTTCTTACTGAAATAAAGTAATCTCGCGAAATGTTTAATAAGTGTTACCAATGGCTGAATAAACTCTACAATCACTAAAAAGAGTTCGAAGTTAAAAAGGCCGCTCGAAGGTATTTCAAGTTCACACTCAGAGTCGAATTTAAATTATGGCACCATGATGGAATGGTCAACCATCTTGCTGTCTGAACTATCAAATTCGAATGAGACTAACAAATCTACCTCTAACACTGAAGAGTTCCACACCATTGTCGCTTTATACGTGGCATTTTTTTCTTCGAATATCGATAACTGTTTTTTTTATGAATAAGGCTTATCGCGTTATCGGGTCGTGTAATGAATGTTTTACCTTGTGGTGTAACAATTAATTGTACAAATTTTAATAATGTATAGTACATTTGAGAAAAAATAATATGCAAAAACGAGCTACAGTGCATTTAAAGGGACACTGCGTCGAGTTAAAAATGAGTCTCACTTTTATCTACCTATGCTGATTAACGTGCCTTCCAACGAGTTACACTTCGCTTCACTGTTACCATGCAGTAGTTTTTTTTACTAATAACTTCAATTGTCTGAAAGTGGGGATCTGTGACTCGTTACCAGACACATTAAACAGCAAAAGTAGATAAGTCTGATCTCATATCTATCCTCGACGCGGTGTCCCTTTAACCTCAGTCGTCATATCGGGAGATAAGGATCATGTAACACTATGCCTCTGTATCTTCTCGCCACCCCAGTGCACGAACGACGCTACTGGTCAAGAGACACAGGAAGGGTTGGTTCTAGGGATGGGTTACAACGTTACTGCGGTCAGACTCGTCCAGGTCAGCAGGAGTCTGCAGGGGGCAATAGGATCGGACAGGCTGGAACTAGTCAGACTCTTCAACCCCTGGGGGTCGCAGGAGTGGACTGGTCCATTCTCAGACTCGTGAGTTATCTCCCTTCTTTTCATGATGTCCTCTGTACGTTTTTTATTGGTTCCCTCAACTTCCCCACGCAAGGCATAACTCTTGCCACAGTCCATTACTGGCTGATTTAGGTCTTGCAGTAGTTCCCTCGCTTTTCGGTGCCAAGTTAGTGGACCGCTGTACCTGAAATGCATAGTGGACTGTGATTTCCAAGCACGGAAACCTTAAGGAAATACTGCAAGGCTTAAATCAGCCAGTGATGGAGACTGGCAAGAGTTATGCCTTGCTTTGGGAATTTGTGGTTCCCTTAGAGGAGATAAATTATTTCTTGTGAGTAATTATCTTTACAAGGGGTGCTGTCATTTATCGTAATAGAGGGTGACATATCCTCTTTTCCTGTCTGACACCATTGCATTACAACAAAAAATTACTAAATTTCATAATCAAACGTATACCATCCTACGTTGTTCTTGATGTTAAAGAAAAGGTTTAATTAAATGGGATTGATACCTGATTTTAATTCGAGATGTTGTTATCATATTTATCTTTATTTCATTCACAGCGACTGTTATAAAAGAGGGTTTGTAATATTGTCTGAACGAGTTAACAGCTTAAACAGGAAATGCTTTGATTAACATGAGTCTACAGCTAGTTCTAAACGAAACGTTTACTTAGTACTACCCATTTTTTAAATGAGGACTAATGTTTATAGTCATAGATCCAGAACAGAAGTTGTGAATTGCAATGTTATAGATGATGCCAAAAAGTCATTTATTACCTGGCTAGACCTAAATATGTTAATGAAGACGTCATTGATAAAGTCACGCGTGACGTCAAAATGCAAAGTTTACCTTTAAAAAATACAACACGATACAAATCAATACATGCTGATTATGTGTTGTATATTGAAAAATGAAAATATCTTCTGTTGGCGTTCTTTCGCTTTGCCTTCCATTGTTGAATGATTGATACCTTATAGACAACTAACGGTAATACGGGAGTCATAATAGTACGCTACTGTTCATTTGCTTCCTCTGCTACTGTGCGTTATAGATTCCTATTGCAGTGATGTAAGCTACTGTGTGTTATTATTGCCTTGAGTTTATCATGGTCCTATTTAGTGAGCGGCTAACAATGTCGTTACGTAAATCTATCATTTCTTATACTATAATATTTAGCTTAGTATACGAACATTATTATTCCCGTGGGAAGCTCTGACCTTATAACGGCATTGCAGCAGTTTACACATAACATGGCTAATCAAGTGAGAAGTTTAGCGCAAATAGGTTGCGCAACAGAAATGTTGAGATGTTCTTTATGTGCGAACGCTAAGCGACGCGCATAGGGTAAGTTGTCATTTCATCTCCTTTGTCCAACCCATCTGTTAGAACTAATAGGACAAATCACAGAGTTAAGAATTCTTAAGGCTTAAGAAAATTTTAGTTCAGTGAATCCGGGTCCAGTAAATTTATCGTCTGCACTAATTACCTAGGGTTAAAGGGGCAGAAGCACGTGTTTTGCAAAAAACAATTCTTAAAATTTCCCATTTATAATGATAGTTTATGTCATTGATATTTACTTTAAAGGGTAAAAAGTATTATTACACAACCATGCAGTTATCCGTAGTGGTAATTACGGTGTTGCAAAAAAGCAAAATTTGCATTGCGGCCATTTTATTGTGAACACATTAATATATTCAGAATGACAAAACTATCCCCCTGGCTTTACAGATCCATAAACACTTATGTTTAACTTGATTTCCCGAAGAGAAAAGGGTGTTTTATGATTGGTGACATTATTTGTAAAATACATTTCATCGACTTATTTCATCGAAAAAAACGTGCTACTGCCCCTTTAAAAGCTATCAATAATTAGTATCAGTCATATTGAATTCAAGGTTCGTGAAGTCGTGAAAGCTGTTATTACGTCACGTTTCATCATTAGAAGTTTTGTGAAATGTGGCAACGAGAGTTAACGCTGTAAATTTTAGTAGATATTCCTCTATAGAGTATCATAGTCGATGTGACCATATATTCTGTTTTGGAAACTCTGTCTTCTGGTGCAATCGAAACTAACATTAGTTAGACAAAAGAATATTCTGAATATGCTTACAGTTAGTACTTTTAGAAATACATCGGTCTGTTTGGTAGAGTGTCAGAATTGAATGAAGGTTGACTTTTTGTTAAAATTATTTTAACAACGTAAGGCATGTTTCTTTTGGGTGAAATTAAACCACCATGAACCCAGTCATCAACGATTATATGTTTACAATAGCATAACGATAAGTTTAAATCACTTCCCATTTACCAGTTAAATATACACAGTGTCATTTATATCCGATTTATTATATTCGCGTCGGTTTTTTTAACAAACTCAATGCGTGATGCTGTAATTTGTATGTAAACCGAAATGATTATGAATATGAACCAATCAACTTTCAGATCTCCGGAGTGGCGGCGTGTCCAGAAGAGTGAGTGGGAAAAGATGGGAGTCAAGTTTAAACAGGAAGGAGAATTCTGGTGAGTCATGACGTCACCAATGACGTCACATATTCTGGATACAGCATCAGAAAAACCATTGATGAAGACATCACTGGTATAACTAACGGCGCCATTAGTGGCGTCTTCAGAAAACCTGAAACATAATTAAAAATGACTTTGAATAATAAATAGCAATTGAACAATCAATGTGACGTAAAATATGACGTCATTTGCTAAGCGACGCTCTAACTGACCCTTAAATCACGAGCATGTTTAAGTGTTTCATAAAGCGCGCTGTAGGTCCCATTGACCTTGGGTAAGATTCTCTATACATCGATATATATAGACTTAAAGAGATTAATACACCGGTCGAAATGAGCTCATCGTATTGTATTAAAGAAGATTGATCCAGTCAAAACCATCCGATGTTACTCTTTTCTATTTATAACCTTACTTCACGTGAGAAGCAACTCATCTTATTTTTATATATCAATATGATATATGTCTCATCTCAATACGCATTTCTTCCTCATACATAAGTATCACGGATTATGTATTTCCGATTTGTAAGCAACATTTATATAAATATTTCGTCTCCGCCAACAGGATGACGTTCTCCGACTTCATCAAGAACTTCTCGAGCATCCAGATTTGTCACTTCGTCAACACCTCCTTTTTCTCTATCAAGAAGACGTGGAGCGAGTCTATGTTCCACGGCAAGTGGTCGCATGCAGGTCGCAACGGGGGCAAAGAATACTTCTCCGCCACCTTTCTCAGCAATCCGCAGGTAAGAGTCATTTGGAAGGTCATGGGTTAATCACAGACCAAGTTTAGCGCAAATATGTTCCGCAACATAGATGAACGACCAGTTTTCCCTCTCCGCGAACGAAGGGAGATCCTTGAGGTTTTGCACCGTGTCGTTCAGGAGAGAAGAAGCGCTACTTGAGCGCTACATTGAGCAATCAATGAGCGATTATAAGCGCTCGCTGTTATGGAACGGGGCCCCGGTCGTTCATCTCTGTTGCGGAACATATTTGCGCTAAACTTGGCTTGGGGATTAATATATAAGATACACGAAAATGTTTGCCTTTTGTGTTCCTCGGTGAATCGGTGAACTTGGTATTTCACAAGTAGCGTTAGCACGAGTGAAATAACATCAATCATGTCAACAATGGTATGTTTTACCAAATCCCAAGAAACATTGTATCTCCAATATTACCAATATGACAAAAGCAACCTTCATTTGTTAACGTTCCGAATACTTACCAGTGATATTGTCACTGTATCTTGTCACACATTATGTCACTGATCAATCCGGGATTTTAATTGTTTATTATACATTCATGTACAAAGAGCTCATTAACTGCATTTGGAAAGTTTGTTCATCTACTTGTGTATTTTAGTGCAAATATCATGTAATTTGCTTGTTCTCTAAAGCATCTTATCAACGCGAAAAATAGACCGAGCATTTTGCATTTTTGCATTATAAGATGACAGATGAATGTTGCATAACCTAATCTGATTTGATACCTCATAGGTAACAGTTATGACAGCTCTTTCAATGACCAGGGGTCAATCATTTCAAAACTACAATATTTATTTTTTTCTTTTAAATACCCATTTCGTGATCAACTGGGTCAATCATGCATCATGTAATTCCTCTTGTACTCATTCAATTATTTCTGATGAATTTGTTCTCATTTAGTCGATATGAAAACTTTTATGCGAAAATTAATACAATTTGAATTTTCAAAATATGACCTCTTATGTCTATTTCATTATACCTAATTTCCTTAACATGCCCTACTGCACAAGATACGTTAACGTATGAATAGTTTACTCATGGATATACTTGCTTAATTGTTTATTCCAGTATAAAGGTCATCTGCCCATGTACGTATATGATGCTTCAATGTCATTGTATGTGTGTATGTGATGGCATTTTTAGATGTTACAATGAACCTCAATTTACATGATATTTGCACTAAGATACACATGTAGGTGGAAAAAAATTTGGTACGCAGCTGTTGATATGTATTCGGTTATCACGGAAGTACAAATGAGATGTTATTATTTTTTTTCTCGGAGAACATTACAATTTTGAATGTTAAATATTCATTAACTATTTCCCCAAAATTATTGTTTTGAATAAATTCTGTTAAATCCTCTAAAAGCACCGAGTTTTCATGAAAGTAATTAATTTCGTTTGTATACTTTTGAGTCTTAGTGTACATTTCTGATACAAGCTTTAGTATGCAAATGAGCTGTAATCTTAACATATGATTCACGTAAATATAATATTTAAATATAAATGTAAATATAAACACAGTAAGTATATTAAAATATCCGAGAAACTTAGCTAATTTACATGAATATTTGCATTTAGATACACGTGAAGGTGAACAAACCTTCGGTATGCATCTGTAGCGGCATACTTGAGTTGGTGGATTGGGATATTGTATATAGAAACTGTAACAATATGACAAGATATCCCTTTCTAGTAAGTGTCAGTATTATAGGTTGTTTAAATGTACTCTAGAATCAGAAGTTTATCTTTCATGTATAAATGTAAAAAGGTTTAGGATAGCGTTAAGTAGATTAAGATGTTCATCACATGATTTATATATCGAAAGTGGAAGATTCAAATCAGTCCAAAGAGAAAATCGAATATGCAGACTTTGTAATCAAAATCAAATAGAAGTTGAATATCATTTCGTTATTTATTTAGTTTACTAAACACTATAACTATGTCCATCCGAACCTTTATAAATATGTAGACAAAGTAGCACAAACATTGCAGTTCTTCAAAATCTGGCCATGTTTGTTTACCATGCTATATACATATGTGTTCAACATCATAATCAGGCGGGTGGAATCATAACTTATTTCATATCGTTATTTCATAGTGACCCATTCAAAGGGAGACTGAAGTTATTCGAATAACTAATAACTGAACAAGCAGCAGATTCGCGGATTCGGATAACCAAAGACGTATATCACATCCATCTAATGCCTTGGGATAACTAAAAACTGAACCAACGGATTTGAGGATTCGTTATTCAAATCTTCACTTGTCCCTTATTTATTATTAATAATTAATAACTGAATTGACAGATTCGAATGACTAATAAATATGACATCACTGGATCCATATTTCAGTACATGTTTGACATCACTGGTCAATCTGACCGCATCATGGTCTCCCTGGAGCAGCACGATGTGGGGGGAGGCAGACAGTTCCTGGGCCAGAACCTCAACACCATCGGCTTCCACGTCATGAAGGTACGCGAGTGAGTGAGTGAGTGAGTGAGTGAGTGAGTGAGTGCGTGAGTGCGTGAGTGCGTGCGTGCGTGCGTGCGTGCGTGAGTGAGTGAGTGAGTGAGTGAGTGAGTGAGTGAGTGAGTGAGTGCGTGCGTGCGTGCGTGCGTGCGTGCGTGCGTTGGTGTCTCAAATATTTATATATATAAATATATTCTTAACATCTAAATAGGCCTCGTAATAAAATTGGAAACTCTTCAAACAAATATTCTTGTTACTCGTCCTTCCTTTGTTGAGAGAGAGATGGGTGCCGGGAGATGATGAAGTGAAGATGTGGCAGCTGTTGTATAATAAGAGCGTTGATCAGAATATGATGAAAGCAATAACGCGACCGAAGTAACACACATATCAATCCTGTGTCAAATTACGAGTGTTGCGAATGGAAATTGGTTTGGTGAGGGGAAAGAAGAACATATGAAAACGAAAACTTGAATAACCCCATGTTTATTTTAGGTTGAAGAGAACCGGAAGTACCGAGTGCACGTGCAGGGAGAGAAAATGTTCACGAGCGATTACCAGAAAGCGCGCAGCACGTACGGAACCACCGTATTGAAACGAGGCCGCTATGTTATTGTTCCAACAACGAAAGACTCGGGAGAAGTGGGAGATTTTATGTTGAGACTGTACACGAGTTCGGCAGCTGGGAGCAGGTGAGTTATCTCCCTTGTTTTGATTATCGCGACAGACTGCGTGAATAATTTAGTTAAAGGTCATTACATATCCTATCCTATGTACTGTCATGAAGTTAAATAAAAAAATTAAGATATCATTTGAAAGATAATTTTTTTTTTAAAAACCCTATCAAAACTAGGCGTACATGTGTATGATCTTATTTTTAAAAGTTTAAACTTGACAAGTTAAGGAGGTTGAAGACATGGTTCCTTTTTTTCGGAAAATCCAAATATGATTTTTTTTTTCCTATCAACATTTAAAGGATTTCTGTTCATGACCATTTCCTATCATTAACGTATACGCTTCTGTTTTTAGTTGAAGGGATATTTCAAAAACAGAATCCAAAGTTGTTATAGGGAACTACAGATGGTCAACAATGGAAAACTAATATCCATGTTTTGAGTGTACGCTTTCAATCAGTTTATCTGGAAAGATATTTTAGTAGACTAATGGATTATTAATTATGATTTATGATTTTTTTTTACCTTTTTGTTACATTTCTTTATCAGCTAAATAATAAGATTTCAATTTATTTAGCGGCGTATCGGGAACGTGCAGGTATTTATGATGGTTACAGTGGTTGGGTTTTATCCATGTCCTTTCTATTGTATCTTTGTAATTAACATAATTTTTCATGTTATCCGTCACCCCTTCCAATTTCCTCAAGCTTACGCGTTGCCCTTTTAGAATCCATTAACTATAAATAACAATAAATGTCTTATCCATATGTTCTGGGGGATTTGTACATTAACACTTGTTCTAACGTAATAAATTCAAATATAAGGTTTAGTGCAACTTTTTTGAAAATAAACTAACTTGCACACGAAAGGTAAAACAAATATATTCAAATCAACTTGTAATACAAACGATTAAAACTGGACAAAATCATTTTACATTAATCTACTGTATTGAATTTAAGATTTTGAAACATAACCAGTTATTTTTCTTTAAAACCGCATTCTAAAATAATGTCATTTGAAATCTCCGTATTGAGGATAGGAGACATCCTCGGTTACCCATGGTTTTATATATGCTCCATTACTCTCCACTATATCAACCATGGGAAACCTTATCAGGAGAATCTGTACTCAAATTACCCGCCTTTGGCCGACGTGAGCCAATCCAACCGCTACGCAGCTTGGACCTGCGAACCAATGACAATTCATATCACTTGGTTGCAAAGCACGCGAGGTCATTTTGTTAGCCATCCGTCACCGGTTGTCTCCCTTGACCATTTCCGTCTTATCCCATTGAGCATTTTCTTTGGTTACCAAGGGCGGGTAATTTGAGAATTGATTTCCCTGATAAGGTTTCCCATGGGTGATATAGTGGAGAGTAACGGGTAACCGAGGATGGATAGGAGAGGGATAGGGGACTAAGGGTTGTTTTTGTTCTGCATCAACGAAGTCTATTCTCCCCTTTATGCGCATGTCATGATCGGGGTTGCTTTACGTGTTTCTCTTTTTTTTAAATAATCTTTATCTTATGTGATATTTTTATCTTTTATTTTTTGGCTTATTTTTATGCTTATTCATTACATGCATGTGTACTTTAAGTCGTAATAAGTTTAATAACATATGTATGTACATAGGTGTATAGCATAATACTTCACTTGAATCCTCTACTCTTATGATGTGTGTTTAATAGGTATCACTAATGAGCAAGTTCAAATTCAAACTAAGAAAAGTAAATTAAATTTATATCTAAACTTATATTCTTGAATAAAATCAAGATGAATGTTGAGAAGAGTTTTTATTGAATCATTTTTTGAGTATCTGAATCATTTAATTGAAGCGAACAATTAGTCAAGTATATCTACAGTGTTCTGACAATGTCACACAAATAAATATTTTCAAATAACTTAATACGCTTTTTCATGACAAGCTCTTGTGTGTGACATACACTGTCCAAAATTGTTTCAACTTGCTTTTTACGTTAATGAAATTTTAGTTTTTCTTCTGATATTTAATATGAGCATGTGTGTGGTTAAAACAAGAAATCAATCATAGGTAATAAATAACATTGTTACATTTGGGATAACAGTGTTAGATGCGTTCACTATCTAAATGGCATGTATTTCTAAGGTATGAATAGGCAAAAGTAAAGTAAAGTTTAGAAAAGTTTCATGTTGTGAGGAGAACATTTTGCTCTGGTGACATATGTTGGAACTCGTCGTTTTTCAAAGATGATACTGACTTTAAATGAAAAACCTTATTAACCCATACTCCCGAGTTTACAAGATACATCAAGGCCTTCTATTGGATCAGACATCAGTCTGATTAAAATCGACCTTGTTCCGAGGAATAAAATTTGCAAAATAATATCTACCGGGATACGAACAGGTTCTGTAGATTCCTCACCACAAGGTTTGGCGTGGAACCTACTACTGATATGAGTTCGTATCCCGGTAGATGCACTATTTTGCAATATTTATTCCACGGAAAACCGTCGATTTTAATCGGACTGGATCAGACAACGTATTCTTGTCACAACTACCATTGACATGTTTGTAAACATTACTCAGGGTACAGGCACATTTGTCCAATAGAGTCACATACGGTATTCATGATTTTAACTAGCATTGAATTGGTTTTTTTTCTTGAAAACAAATTCTTTATTGTGAACATATTCGCACTCCTTCATTATTTTTTATCCAGAATTTTTACCTTTTCTCAGTATTCGATTCTTCAAAGACTTCAATCTCTTATGATTCTTTAAACCTGGACAAGGCACTTCATCCACATTGCACTCAGTCCATTCAGCTCTTTAAATGGGTACCTGGACACAGGAATTACGGACCTGTAGCGGCACCGAAAATACAATTCCTTCAGGGTAATAATATGTGAGTAGGGCTTAAAGCAAGCATTAGGGTTCGAAAGTGCGCGATATAAATATTATCTATTATAGTATTATTATTAAAGAAAAATCACTGTTACCATCTCTGCCCCACAGGGAACTAGACAAGGAATGCCCCCCTAGTGGATGCCCGTGCGGGGCCCGCTATTCCATGGTCTCCACCATCACAATCAAGAGTGCGGAGGGACTCGTCCTACCGGCTAAAGCTAAGGGCAAAGGATGTGAGTAGTCAGCGCGTAATAATACAATTCTTTAATTTCAACCGAAGGTAATGGAAGAATAAATGGTATATCATAACACTTGACATATAAAACGTGTCTATTTACAACAAATTGTTTCATTTCATACGAATGGAAAGTTACGTAGACATTAACCTTCTTATATTATACTAAAACCATTGATTTTTACGACCTTTAAAACACTTTCAAATTATATTTTTTAAATATTAATGGCTATCTTTCAAATCAGGGTCACATGCAACAAAGCATTATGCTCAGCATAAATGATTAAGAACACTTGCGGGAGAACAATGGAATGATGATATAAATCGGTATCCTTCCATTTATCATACAACCCACTGGTCACACGATTTGAACTGTCACACTGTATGATACACTGTCGGCCAAAAGAAACGCCTACTTGATTTTCCTTGAAATGAGAGATGACATAATTTCGGAATATGATTTATGGTGGTCTTCACATTATGCTGAAACAATAATCAACCTGAAACTCCATTGAAATCGTGATAAAAATGTGATTCGAGTCAGTATCATTCATGAAAACCACGCCGAATGAAGACCGCTATTTCTGGCTGATTCACTTGCGCACCGTTACCACGTACATCCGTAGCGTCATCACTACTGTAATGCGAATGCGTGGCTGTATTGTTGCTCGTGGTTGTATGAAATTCTGTTTCAAATGTTTTTTTCTGGGAAGCACTGATCGAAAACTGAACAATTTCTGTTGTCTTATTTCAACAATCGACATTCTTGATGACATGACAACTTCTGAAATTTGAATATATTATGCAGAAATGGTGCAACTTCATAATGCTATAATATTGCTTAACTGTTCATAAGATATCAGGTAGGCGTTTCTTTTGGCCGACAGTGTAATTGTGAATATGACCTATTGACGTATGGGAAATGGTCATTTTAATTACTCTATTTTCTCTTACGTCCATCCAGCTCTGGACCCCATGGCCGTGATCCGGTGTGAGGGAGAGAAGGTGAAGACAATCCCCTGTGTTGGAAGCAGTAAAGCAGACTGGAACATTATGGCGACATTCTACAGGAAGAAACCTAGCAACCCCATCACCATCGATGTGAGTACCCTTAACACGAGCAGGGAGTTAGCTGGCCTCAGTCCACAATTAATATTTAGTGCATTTATCATTAATTTAGTAACACGGATGCATACTGAACTTCCTGACATTGCCGGAAAACTGTAGGGTATCATTCAATACACGAGGATAAGTATGGGTATATCTGTCTTATATCCCACTTACGGCCGCGTGTAACATTTGTAAATGTCTTATATATTCATAGATAATATGTCATTTTATAAATTATCATAATAAAATTTAGAAAATTGACACCATTGATTTCTCAGTTGTTAAAAAGTGTAGGTATATTTGAAAATTGTAGACATATCATAAAAAGTGTATGTGTATCGGCTAATACACCTACACTTGTAACAAAAGAAACAGTAGCAACGAGACCGGAAGTGGGTATAAGATATCTATTCCACCTCTATGCATGATTTCACTTCTATTTTGTATGGTATCACTATCTCCATTATTATATCACTATTTATTATATTTTGTTTCACTCTCTCCGTTATGATATCACTTTCTCCATTATGATATCAAACCATCCATTATGATATCACGCTCGCCATTATGTTATCGCTCTATTCATTACGTTTGTTAAATTGTTATCACTTTGTGTTGTGTATGATATCACTTCATATTACCGTCTGATATCACTATGTTATGAATGATATCACTTCATATTACCGTCTGATATCACTATGTTATGAATGATATCACTCTCTCCCCAGATAATGAACCACAACATGGTAAAGAACGACCTGATAGGTACAGCCAGTGTGCCGGATATAGGAACTGTGTCTGGGGAGGACAAGACGTACGAGCTGACCATCAAGGTGAAGAAGGAGACAGAGTCAGTACCAGGCAAGGTCTTCGTCAACATCAAGTCCTCTTACGATCTCACGGAACTCTAGATCGGCCTTGTCCAAGAACGTTGTAGGTTTGGGAATTCGAAAGACGAGATCGATCGACGAGCACAAGTTAAAACCCGCCCACAACGTTTACATTGAAAACATATTGACTAAGAACAAAGGCAAGATTTATTACGAATTGAATGGAACACTTGTTACAAACGACGGATTGATGGACATGAATACAAGTAATTCCTTTGTTAATTTTGGCTGCCGTAGATAATGGTGTAATATTGATGTTGAAGTTCAGGATCGTGTGTTGGGCCTACCTGTAATGGAAGAATCTGAAACACATTAGCAATTGTAAATGCACATGTGATTTTATGACACCGCTAATGTCTACCTTATGGTTAAAAGGTATCTGTTCCTTCAACAGAAATGGGGCCATCTTTCATAAAGCATTGTTAAGTATTTAGTTAGGTTAACCATTACTCCCATTTGTTTTCACATTACCCTAAGGTTATCTTAATGAATTATAAATAAGGCCATATTGGTTTGAGCGTAATACCATTTCTGTTGAGCCAGCCACTGAAGATAAAATAGGTGACACAGTGATCCTGAACCATTTCGTGTTTTATGTTACTCAACTTGAAATTGGCTCATGGTCTACCAGTACTATAAGCTTAATGGTCAGTATTTGATAGGACTACACATCTTGATAGTCTAAAGTGGTGTTTTGTACCCTGTAACGTTAGAACTATGATACTCACGCACTACCCATGATAACAACATGCTATCCAAAAATCTATTATCCACACTGTATACAACAAGAAAGTTTTCCCACTAACCAGTCTTTTGTCCTTAGTCAATCCTATGCCTTTAAACATTCACTGATGTAAATCGTTGAGCTAAGTTCAGCGATCTACAACTTCTTCAAGATAGACCACGCGTTAAAGGGCCTCTACTTTCTACCTCATTGATTTCGTAGGTTTTCTTTAATAGTCAAATGTGATGTTTTCGATTATTTGATATTTCAAGTAATAATCGCATTGGTTTTAAAGGAATCTGTAATTTTATTCGATATTTTCTATCGAAATACCAAAGAACGGGCAAAATACTTGATACAAAATTATGTTTTGTGAACATATATTATATGACGTTTTGGAGTATAATGTGCGTTTGTGGAAACACGGGTCCGGCTATGTGAGTACACTTTGTTAATTAGATAATCTTCTCACTTGAAAACCGTCCGGGTTGCGTAGTTTCTGGATATACCGGGTCGGGTAAACGGGTGTGATTCCTACATTTGATGCATTGTGAATAAAGAAGTTGAAGAACATCTGGCACCTCACGTATTTCAGTTCTCAGACATGAATGCGAATGCTCCTAAATTCTAATGCAACATCGATTTAAATATTACCGTATTTGCTCTAATATGTGAGACCCGGCCCTTATTTTATTTTTAGGTTTGACCAATTCACGTAATACCCTCTGTTAACTAAATTTCTGAGAATAACACTCATTCCTCGCCATTTGGTGTAAACCGGATTTAGTCTGGTACTTTAACCCTCTTTCTGCCTGGGAACATTTAAGTAGAAAATATCTTGTAGGGAGTAATACTTGAAGCGAAATAAACCCGGCACCTATTTGAGGCCCGGCTCTTATTCGAGGCCCGGCACTTATTTGAGACCCGGCTATTATTGGAGGCCCGGCACTTATTGGAGGCCCGGCACTTATTGAAGACCCGGCTCTTATTGGAGGCCCGGCTCTTATTCACCTGTTGGTACCTTAACCCCCGGCTGCTATTACAGACCCGGCTCCTACTTGAGGCCGGGCCCCTATTAGAGGAAATGCTGTATACTAATAACCAGCCCATTCCCCACCCCAACCCACCTCCCACGAGAATGGGGAGTCATTTTATTTTTAGTAGAACGTGTTACTTTCACAAGTTTATATATTTCGTTACCTCACAACCACCCTTCAGCATTATCCACTATTGCAATCATGATGTATATAACTATTACTTACTCTGTATATATACCACTTACATTACGTGTATATATTTAATTTATATTGCGTACTTTTACGCTAATAATTTATGAATGGCATAATTTGTGTTAAATCTATTTTAACGTTTTTGTTTCCTGGGCTGTATTTGGTATAAACTGGCTGAAGTTGTCTCAGTGGAATTATGAGTTTAATTTAAACAGGTTTTATTCAACCAAAAGGATTAGGTTCTAGTTATACCACTTCAGAATGTAAGTGGTACGCGTTCTTTTTGTATAACTCATTTTCAAATATTTCTTTTTGAAATTTCATTTTAAAATTTGGAAACTTTCTTTTATTCTTTGAGTATAACTAGAACATTTATGGGAATTATACGAATATAACATACATTGTATATCTAATTAGTATACTGCTGTCTTTCCCTTTGATAATTCTTCGGAAATGAAATAGTATTGGATGAATTATTGTCCATCTGATGACATGTTTCACAATTTATTGTAAAATGTCCGAGGCGGGAGAACATATTTCATGCTGGTTTGCTATAAAATAACGATAGACTAAAGTCTTGAAATGAACGTCTATGTTTTCTGGTTACTGATTTTTCGAAATATATATTTAAACTTTTATTTTGAAGATAGACAGTTAACTATTTCTGCATAATGAAACAAACATGTACACAATGTTACCCAGAGTTGATTGTAGGAATAACACGAGAGGATATTTTTGTGAAGGCGAATTTAGAGTTGATATCTACAGTCTGAACATTTGCTTTTAATATGATTAAATGTGACCACTTATTTTTTTCAATTTTAATTAGCATTAAATGTATAAACGGAGGAAATGGATATCTCCTTCTATATAACAAAAAAATAACTTTTTTCTTCGTTCTGTTAATTAATATTGCTTATACTCCCCAGATAACGACCATCGTGTCATAATTATCGTAGTAATTGTTTTGTTTGTAAATACAAATGCATCCCTTAACTTTGCTCAAGATTGCCTTGTTTGGCGAACATCGTCCCTGTGATACATGTACAGTACATTTGTATATTCAGTTTAATAACTTATGGATCTAGCTTGTGCAACTCTGTGAACATCGGTTCTGTACGATCCTCTCGCTTAGAAAAATTAATCCAGGGCATCCTTGCTACTCATGACTCAAAGTTGGAAACACAGGCGCCATATTCTATATAAATAAACATACCTATCCATATAACATAGAAAGAAGGTATGAAACGTAGAATACCGATATGGTCCGGAACTAGTTAAACTGGTTCACTAAAGCGGAGAGTAACGGAGCATATATAAAACCCTGGGTAACCGAGGATGGGCTCAAATACGCTTTGTAAAATTCTTAGACTGATCCAAGTTTCCATTTCCGGTCCTATGGCAGGATCCAACATATCATACCTTATTTATATGTTATATAGCTGGTAGGTATACTTTAATATATATTTAGGGTCTGGCGCCTGTGGTTGGAAATGCGTCTCAATCACTCCAAGTACATGTATTGTGTTTCATAAGTTATGTTGCTTTCGACCTGTCATAGTTGTTTTTTTGTCATTGTTTTTGAACAGTGGATGTTTTGACTTTAATTTGGTACTTTCTGAATCGTTTAAATACGTTAAGGCCCGTTCACAGTTAGCGATTTGTACAACTTGTTGTATCGAAACTATTAATTTTGTATGTGCATAATATGTTATGTTGATACGACCTTGATGCTATCTACCAGGATAATTAGTAATAGTAATATCAATTTGTTAAAAACACAAACCACTTCTAATACTGTATTGTTGTGTGTGTACTTCACATGGCAGCCTATTCTACTTGCGTGTTAGAAAACAATTACAGTATGCATGTTTCTCATCAAAAACCATACTTGGCGAAAGGAGGATTTCGTTAAACTGAAAAAAATGTCCACGGTCTTTTACACCGTTTTTAAAGATAACAAAGGCTAAACTGTAAAATTATTCGGGTATATTTTGAAAGTCAATTTGCATTTTCCCCGGTGTGATATCGTGATGGATCGAATATTAAGGTCTAGTGTAATGATATTTGTTGTTTAGTCTTTAGTCTTATAGCTTTCGCCAAATGTTGGTTTGTTCAATCTGTGATACATGTTTATGAGATTATATTATTTAGATATATGTCTTTTTATATTTGCAAATTTTGTAAAATGCATGTTTCACTATATTTATTTAGGAAACTTGCATATAACTCAGATTGCTTTAGTTTCATTTTAGTCTATTTACAATCTCTTTACTCTTGAAAATCCTGTTTTACTCAGAATTGATTTTTGCTTTCCTGTTTTATGATGAAATACTCTTTATACAAAAGAATTGAACTGAAGAATTTTTTTCTAAAGCTTCCTGTATTAACCGAATCCGTCCATATGTGTGTCCTAGTGAAATTTACGTTACTGGTTATTCGATTTAAGTCAATTCTGTACTACCGTATTTTCTACAACACCGAGAACCTGTAAATGCCTGTTACATTGTATAAACTTGATAACGTATAAACGTGTATATATTTTGATAGTGCCACCTGCTGAGATATATGTCAACTGCGTGACTTATGCTTTTTGATACACTGACAGTCAAGAATGTATTATAATGTCATTAATTAAGTATTTCCGTATTGGCCCAGTTACAGGTCCGAGGTCCGAGGACCTGTAACTCGGCCAATACGGAAATACTTAATTAATGACAATTTTATTAATTAACTTCTTTTCATTCTATTTGCACAACACTAGACATCTCATTTATATTGAAATAATAATTATAAACAAGATTGGTGAACAAATAGCACGGGTCAAAGTTGTGAAGCGACAGTTTCGGGCTTTCACCAAAATGTGCAACTGCGCATGCTCAGACTCATATTGACCCAGTTTGTCTCATATTGGCCCAGTTGTTCCCGTATTGGCCCAGTTTTCCCGTATTGGCCCAGTTGTCGAATCACCTGGTCTAGGCCGTAAATGCCATATAAGTACCATAACATTGATAGTTAATTAATAATTCACGAGAATTGTTTAATTAGTTTGTACCGTATTATCTCTAATAGACCTTAGGCCTCACATACATAAAGGGGTGCTGAGGTAAATATAACCCGTGACACGAGCCCTATTAGTTGCACACCTGGGGTTGTTGCACAAAACAGTTAACATCTTCTAACATTACACTAAGGTTACCTTAGTGATTTCAGGTTACCATATTTTCCCATATATAAACTGACGGGCAGGAGAAAGTATAACACTCACTTGTTTTCGATTAATTCAATATTTTAAAGAAATGAGATGCATTTGACTATGGAACGATACAATAACACCTTTCGGCAGAAGTTTGAATGACTTAATTGGTGACTGTTTTATTTTTTAACTAAAATATCATTATTTAAAGTAGACAGGGTTAAGAAATGAAATTTACATCAACATGACCCCTACCATGTTCAAAATGTTGTAAATGTGTGCAGGCCGAAACACATTTATTGATTTTCACACAGAGTTTGTGTTATATGTCGATGAACAGTTGTGTTTTAACAAAATTAATTTGGGGGAATTTCTAAATTTAAATTTTAAATTTTAATTTAAAAAATTTCAAACCGCGTAGAGGTATTCTTTGACTGATGTAATGTTTTGGACTAATTTAAAAAACTAGTCCGTTTTTAAATACGACGTCGAAAACTCGAGATATTTGACTTTGAGAATATTACATATCATAAATACAACTGAGCCATATACTTTCTTTTGCCCGTCAGTGTACATGATGGGTCTCGAATAGAACCCGGAATTTGTATTCAGAGGAAATACGGTACCTTAGTGTTTTATGTAAGAACACCCAGAAATGTATTTATATCCTTGTATACTATTCATCTTTAAAGATTTAACAAATGTATTTAAACATCAACTGGAAAGTCAAAACTATTTTCTTGAAACACCTTTTACCATTAAATACAGTTGAAGTTAATCCTACATTATCGTATCTAGAGCTATCAATGTACAAGCGTGAGGGAAAACGTTGATGTAATGTCTACCCTTTTTCTATGAAAACGTCTGTGATACAAATAAAGTATTGGTTTGTTTCGACCTTTTGATTATTTCACATGTCATTGTCATTCACTGAACCACGTGAGACCTCCCGGACACATTATAATACTTGTATACATAAAACACATCATGATATTGTGTGTCATACATTTTGCTGTAGAGAAATCCTTCGGAGTTACGAATTCGTGAAAATCAACAAACTCGACATAGGTGACTGTATGGACGAACTCACAGCTCTAGATTGTCAAGTTTATAACATTTATGACGTAAGGACCAAACTAGCAATCACGTTATTACACGTATTGCCATAATATTACTTCTATTGAGATGTTATGGCCTTGTAAACAATCCTCTTGAAATTGATTACTTCCCGCACGTGCAAGGCGAGTTTTTTTCATGCAACGTGATGTGAGTGACAGCTGAAATCACGCATTGCATGTGCTGTACTCTTCGCGTGCTTCCCACGCGGTACTGACGTATTGTGAAATATGCAAGCTTCACGATGGCCTCTCGACCGACTGAGACAGAGGTGTTCCGGTTACATGAACCCTCGCGCACGTTAACCATGAAAACCGAGGCCGTTAGCCTCTCACTTGAAACAAATGAACACACTGGCTCAATACCACATCAAACCACCTACAGAACACATGTTTAATGTAAATTTAAGGGTTCGTATGTTTAACATATGGGGTAAAAAGACGATTGTCCTTGTCAGAAAAACAATGTCAATATCAGTCACCTTACACAGGCCTGAGCGAGTCATGATGCACGTGGAACACACTGAAATGTACAAGTCAATACACTGAACCCGCAAGGCCAGTATCAATATCGTTAGTTTACATAACACACTTTCAATAATGTTGTTTATAAATGTTATTAACAATTTGTTCCCGGTTCATAGATGGACACATTTTTAGTAATAATGAAACTGACGTTTTTAATCCAAGAAATATAAGAACCTTAATCAACTCGTAATAACAAATTATGTCTTAATAACTGGTGTCCGTGGTGTTAGTATTAATAGTGTGCTTGATCAGAAACCAACAGGCTCGATCAATGTTTCGACCAAACATTTGTTGTTGATAATCTGTTACTTTATTAAGCATCTTCACATGGATTTGAGAAATATTAATGTTAAAAGACATTACTGTGTAACAAGACATATCATATCAAGTGTTTATGGCCATACCGGATGTTCATTATGAACACATGGTGTTAGTGATAAACACCTCTGCCAATACATAAGCCATCAATGTTATGACATTTGAATAACTGACTAACACAAAGGAGAATCCGTGATGATCCTTGAATCCCCTGATTGTCTTAGCAGATTTTACCCTGTATCACTTGATTTATACTTGTATACTGGATACTCGCTATATATAGCATGCATTTTGTCACCCAATGCAATGTCGTAATTTAAAATTTGATGATCGCTCATCGGTGTTCTCGTCTGGGCATTGCCAATATTACTTGATTCAAATTCATGTTATTGGTTGGTTATTTAAAGTGTTATACAAGGTAAAATCCGCGAAACTGTCAGGGGTCCAATGAAGGGGACCCCCTCAAAATGTTC
The DNA here is from genome assembly GCA_936450465.1 of Gibbula magus. Taxonomy (NCBI): domain Eukaryota; kingdom Metazoa; phylum Mollusca; class Gastropoda; order Trochida; family Trochidae; genus Gibbula; species Gibbula magus. The sequence continues at coordinate 33,459,215 of OW388302.1, forward strand.
CTTAAAAGAACCAGTGTTTCCCTACATCTCCAATTTTCCCTGACCAATCATCAGCCCAAAACATCCCCCTACAGAAAGAGGAAAACGGGGAGGGGAGACAGGGAGAGAGAACCAATACGCTTTGGTGTGAAATGGTCAAGCATAATTCTTCATTCATAAAAAAGGTCTATCAATTACAATTAAATAGCTTACTGACAAAGTCTTAAAAGCATTTTCTCATCAACTGCAAGAAATAATGTCCCTAACTATTGTGCCAAACCTTCAAATACAAAACACACATGCAGTTGTCTATAGTGCCTCACTTAGTTTAACTGACCTTGGTCTAATACATAATAAGAAACCTCATCACATCTTACGTAACACTGCACATTACTCTATCTCACTGCTGCTCTTGTGCTATGGACAACAGCATACAATTATAGACTGGTGATTCGGTCAATACCTGTTTTTATGGACCCGAGAAAACAATATTGACCAAGGAATCAAACATTTCATGATGCCATCGTATTGTTTTCATGACGTCATTGTATTGTTTCATGACGTCATTTCGTTTGTAGCGGGAAATAAAGTTCTCTCTTCCTCTTACACTTTTCTTTTAATTCTCATTTGCTTTACCAATTATATAATAAAACAATTATGGACTGTTGAATTCGGTCAATACGTGTTTTTATGGACCCGCCAAAAACAATATTGACCTCGGACTACGTCCTCGGTCAATATTGTTTTTGGCGGGTCCATAAAAACACGTATTGACCTCATCACCAGTCAATAATTGTATAATATTTACTAAGCATAGATGATATCCTCAAAAGTAGCGTGTTCTAGGGTCATTGGTTTCTGAGATGAAAAATATACCTTTACATGAACCCCTGCCACAATAAAAGTATCAGAGTTTAAGTAATGAAATTTACAAATCATAATCTCCATATTTTAAAAAAAAACACTGCTCAGGTTTCTGGATATCTCCTATTGCTGGTTCATGAGAAGAAGTCGTTTAAAGATGTTAGGGTGGAACCCCTGTCACGCCCATATTTGATGGGGGATCAAGTCCAAATGAACCAACTTGAAACCTCAAATTATAAAGATTATGAAATTTCAGCTTCGTATGCCAACTGGTTTCGGAGAAGGCGTTTTAAGGTTTGAAGCCTGCCACGGTGGGGGATAAAATGTACAAAATAAGATCCTCTACATGCAAGGTACCTCCCAACAACATTACAGTTTTCGGGGTGTGGCAGTTCTTGAGGAGAAGTCGAAAATGTGAAAAGTAATCGGACGACGGGCGGACGCCGGACGGACGTCGGACAACGGCTCATGACATAAGCCCATATGGCCTTTCAGGCCTGATGAACTAAACATAGTCTTAAATTTCAAATGTAAATCTACAATCAAAGGTTTTTGTTTGTATCGATGCTGATATTTCAACTTTGAAGTTTAGTCTCAGAATTGAAAGGGGAGAAATTTTCATTGTTAAAGGGGACAGTAGAACGACTTTTGCAAATTTAATTTTTCAAATTTCCCATTTATAATGATAGTTGATGTCATTTTGAGGGTAAAACATCTTATTACACAAACCACATACCCCCGCCATCCGCTATCCCTCCATTGAGAATTATTGATGTGAAGGGTACTATGTATAAACAAAAACAGCTTCAAGCATCATAATATTGTCCAAAATAATTTGAGGAACTGACTGTTATTACAAAATTTCATTCACCCAGATGTAATATTTTTCAGGTGACTTAATTTTTCCCATTAGAGCATCACACCGGTAATTTGTACCAAGTTCAATTTCGGATTCAAGGGCCATAACTCCGTACAAAATAATATTTCGGAAATGGGTTTTAAACTCGATGAAGAGTATCATCTGGACTACCTACATGTTAAATTTCATTCACCTAGATGCAATAGTTGCCGGGAAAACGTGTCCCAATTGGAGCATCACAGCTCTTTTGGTACCAAGTTAAATTTCGGATTCAAGGGCCATAACTCCGTACAAAATAATATTTCGGAACTGGTTTACGAACTCGATAAAGAGTATGGTCATGAGTACTCACAACCAAAATTTCATTCACCTAGGTTGAACAGTATCCGAGAAAACGTGTCCCCATTGAACACAATAAAATTAAGTCCAAAATGTGACGTTTCCATGGAAACGACAAAAAAAATTAAATCTCAGAAAATTGAAAATTGTCTGTGCGCGATCGGAAGAACATGGTTAACAACTGTATAATTACGGTGTTGCGTATAAACAAAAATTGCATGGCGGCCATTTTAATGTGAACACATTTTATTAGTTCGAAATACAAACACGAATCCAATGGCTTTACAAAACCATGTACACTCATTTTTTAACTTGGTTTTCCCTAGAGAGAAGGGTGTTTTACTATTTATAAGTGACATTATATTTCAAATACATTTCATCAACTAACTTGAGCGAAAAAACGTGCTACTGACAGTCTGTCCTTTTAAAATGAGACCTCATTACTCTTCTTTTGTAGTCATGATGTTCACAGCCCTGTCTTTGATACAAGGTCTTTAACGGAAGGACATAATGTTTGAATAAATTGGGTGGACTCGTTGAAAACTCGACGATTATTATTATTATAATGTTATTAATTAACGCCTTTTATCGTCTTATGATCGTATCGGCGAAATACTTAATAATGTATGAAGATGTATTGATTATTCTCTGCGTCGTTTTGAGACCTGATAGTTTTGAATCCCTTTGTCTTTCCCTATTGTTTTTACTTTAGATACATTCATCCTTGGTTACCCTGGAGCAACTGTGTCGTTAGTTTCACAGGGGCGTGTATCGGTAGGCTCGATGTAGGTATATGTCTTTCAAACGCTGTTTCTAAGCGATACACGCCCCTGTGGTTAGTTTTACCATGATTTATTGTCAAAAGTTGAAATAATAAGTTAAACAAACAAGCTAGTCGACTATATCTCTTGCCAGGTTGGACAATGTATATGGTAATTTATTCAACTCTATTCAAATGGTCTTTGTTGAGCTCCGGAAACAGAAGTCAAAATTGCGTTTACATGGTGAGGTGAGGTTTAACGCCGCTTTCATGAGTAGTAGTAGTACTTATATCGCGGCTGCTAGTATTATTGCAGGGAGAAAGTCCGCAACGCCATGTGGCTTTGCATTGCGGTGAAACCTGCGAGCAACGGCTGGAACTAGCGAACCATGGGTGGTACTGCACTGAAATTAAGTGTAGCATTGCACCCAAACCTGACTGCGTGTAGAACAGTTCTCTACTGCAGACAAAGTTGCCGTGCCCCTGGCGGGATTCGAACTCCGGACCTCTTAATCCGAAGCCAAAGCGTTAACTACTGCGCTTTCCCGCCCCCGTTTCCATGGAAACGGAGGAAAATAAATGTGAGGAGGTTGAACACTTCTACACATGATTGAGTGTTACTCACCAATCAAGTTTCGTTGTGCTATGTCACAAAGGTTTTGAGTTTTGTTCGGGAAAACGACAGTCGAATTTGGGTTTCCATGAAAAACGGGGAATAAAAATATGTGAAGAGGTTGAACACACCAAAAGACACATCTTCAGATGATGACTGTTACACACAAAGTTTCATTGAACTATGCCTTACAGATTTGAGTTCTGCTCCGGAAACAAAAGTCCTAGTTGCGTACCCGTGGAGACGGGAAAATATAAATGCGAAGAACTTGAAAATACCAAAAGGCACATATATATATACACATGATGATTGTTCCACACACTAAGTATCGTTGAGCTATGCCGTTTTTGAATTGTATTCCGGAAACGGATACGGAACGGATGGATCACAGGTGAAGTTTAGCGCAAATATGTTGCGCAACAGAGATGAACGACCAGTTTTCAATATGTGCGAACTTCGACATATGGAAAACTGGTCGTTCATCTCTGTTGCGCAACATATTTGCGCTTAACTTCACCTATGGATGGATGGACGGGTCCATTTCAATATCCCCCGCGAACTTAGTTGAGCGGGGGATAACAAGGAATTATCAAACACATGCAATTATAATCTGTTGGTCCAGGTATGACTCTATAACATTCAGCAATGATTTCCATTCAATAGAAGAAGTAAAACAATATATGATTGCAAGCAAATTTGGATTTAAAATAGCAAAGTGTTCACTAAGACTATCACTTATCAAAGTTATCACTAATTAATGTTAAAGCCAAGGTTAAAGTTTTTCAAATATAATTATTTAAAGCACATATTTTGCAAAAACATTTTTTTCTCCAAATTTCCCATTTATAATGACAGTTTATGTCATTTGAATTTCCTTTAGAGGGTAAAACATCTTATTATGCAAACCAATCAATTATCCATAGTGGTTATAACGATGTTGCGTACAAAGCCAAATTTGCATGGCGGCCATTTTAATGTGAACACATTTTTATTATTTCGAAGTTACAAAACGATTCCCGTGGCTTTATCGTACCATGAACACTCATTTTGAACTTGATTTACCGAAGAGGGAAGGGTGTTTTACTATTTGTGAAATTATTTTTCAAATACATTGCATCGACTTACTTGAGAGAAAAAACATGCTACTGCCACTTTAAATCATTATAATGAGATCGAACGTAAGACTTCACATTACTGTTCAACAGGATTCAAATGAGTGTTACGTTTGGTCTGATCTATTTTGTAGAGATGACGTCATGTCAGTAACTGTCATAGTTGTTGGACATAGGGGATATCATATGAGTGTTTGTCATACTATGTTTACGACACGAATGCCTGAATATTAGTATTTCCCGAGCGAGAGCGAGGGATATACCGATATTCAGGCACGAATGTCGTAAATATAGTATGACATAGACACGAATATAATATTTTGTTTGATTACCGATGTCGTGAAATTACGCCCAAATCCACTTTCAATCATAATATAAGCTTGCGACCCGCCGTCGCTGCATTTAGAACGCAACGTCATAGACGAAGCGTGACGTCATACATGTAGCATTGTTTATGACGTCACGTCACCATGAAAAAGTGATATGTTGCCCATGGGCATCGTATGAAAGAAATTAACCCCGATATGATTGCCCTCGTAGGTTATAAAAGTAGACAAGGTGAAATGATGAGCGGAGTGTATAGGAGTTTGTATATAGGCTTCATAGGAAACCCACACTTCCACGTGTCAAAGTTAAATCTCGTTAAAGTGACACCGCGTCGAGATACCGAATTTCAGACAATTGACGTAATTGGTAATAAAATCTACTGCATGTAGACAGTGAAGTGAACCGTAACTCGTTAGAAGACACTCTTATCAGCTTAGTGAGATAAAGATATGTCCCTTTAAAGAGACAGCGCGTTGAGGATAAAAATTAGATCAGATTTATCTGCATATGCTGATTAAAGTTGCATCCATTGTGTTTCATAAAATTTTATTTGGCTTAAATACGTTCCAACACACCATATGCGCTGTTTACAATACAAACACATTCACTCAGTTTGCATATTCATTCCCAATCGTTAAACATTACATAATTACTAGTTTCCAATTAAAATCGATTAACATCATTATACATGTGCAGAAAACGAAAGTGCACGTCCTATTTACATCCACAGTAGTTATATGACCTATTGAACAATATCAACCCAAATTTGTTATGTTGTCTGGTTTAAATACGATTCCAAAATTACGTTTGACTCATTGGCGCGCGTCACACGCGGAGCATTGTCCGGTTTTCGATCAGAAATCGATACTTTTACCTTCATATGGTCAATATACTAAGTCGAATATCATCAAAATGGTAGTTTTCGGTAACAGTTGGTACTTCTCGATAAAATAACACCATTTATAACATTTGGCATATTTGACCCCCAAAAACACAATGGATGTACCTTTAACTGTCTGCTAACGAGTCACAGATTCACAATTTCAAACAATTGAGGTACTTGGTAATAAAAACAACTTCCTGTAAACAGTTAAGTGAAGAATAATTCGTTAGCATCACGCTAATCAGCAAAGGTAGATAAATCGGATCTCATTTTTATCCTCGACGCAGTGTTTATGTACGTGTTCGTACCAGACATGATAATTACGGGCACATAACTTAGCACGAGCTTATTAACCTTAATTGGATCTCAAACATGTGGCAATCCGCCCCTTCAATCAAAACCTACCTCAAAATATCACACATCCAACCCAATACCAGCAACAGATCACACAATTACAATATCATTTCATTTTTTTTTTATTTTAAAACATCATTCTTGTTGACAGGTAAATGGTCAACCACTGTGATACCCTTAAAGTGTTCAACACCATCAGTTCCGGCCGACCCCGACGAGCGCTCCCATAACAGAATAGATAGCACTCGCGAGAAGCGTCGATGACTAGCTGGTTTGAACACAATGCTGAGTTGTCAGTTTTAGTGACGCAATTCACAGTGTTACAACACTAGCGGGCAGTGACGCGGGTAAGTGGGGAATGTTGGGAGGGGGACCTGCGTCTCATGATGAATTATTCATATAGAAAGGGAGGGGAGATGATGTCGGTTCAGGGTGTTGTGATATACATTTATCAGATTGTTTATCCTACAAGCCTTCCCGTGACTGTTGTGTAGCCTATGTTACAATGAGATTATGCATACTGCCCAATCGGTAAGCCAATGATAACACCCGAACTCGACGTTCAGAGATGTAAAGGAATCTTCTTGAGATCTCACACCCTCACCTAGTAAACAAACCCGCCTTTAAAAAGATAATATTGATGAAAGCATCATTAAATCATAAAAATATAATCAGAGAATCAGCACATAATTAATTGAAATAATTATACAAAAGATCAGTAGTAGATTACAGTTCACCTTACAGTTTATCCGGGGAGAAGCATATCCGTCCGTCCGTCCGTCCATATGTATTTATCCATCCAGTAAACACACAGCTTTGCATTTATCGATCCAGTGAACAAACCTTTGCAATTTTCCACCATTGCCAGTGACAAACATGCATTCACCCATTGAGTAAAACATATCTGTGTATTCATCAATCCAGTGAGTGACTAAGATATGCATTCATCCACCCAGTGAACAAACCTATGCATTCATCCACCCAGTGAGCAAGCAAATGCATTCATTCAGCCAGTAACATACACCTATGCATTCATTCATCCAGGGATCAAACATATGCATTCACCCAGTAACAAAAACCTATGCATTCATCAATCCAGTAACACAAACATATAAATTCATCCATCCAGTGAACAAACATATAAATTCATCCATCCAGTGAACAAATCTATGCATTCATCCATCCAGTGAACAAACATATGCATCCATCAATCCAGTGAACAAACCTATGCATTCATCCATCCAGTGAACAAACCTATGCATTCATCTACCCAGAGAGCAAACATATGCATTCGTCCATCCAGTGAACAAACATACGCATTCATCTTTTCAGAAACATAAACCTAGTGTGCATTCACCAATGAACCCTATTACTATGAAATATATGACAAAAAACCTAGCATCTGTCATTTTAGATTTAGCTAAAGAAAATCCGTTCTTTTCTGTTCTCAGAACTGACATTTCCAATATGTCTGTCTAGTATTTGAGTCTAGGCAACCCTTGATTCTTATTGTTTCATATGCACGTGCATGTCTATGTTAATTCAAGGTACTCTGTCAATAAGACACAATGGTTCAGCGGTTACATTATGGCTAGTCTTGTAGGCACAATTGGCACACCAGCATTTATCCATCTATTAAGAGCGCGAACTATCTCTTGCGCCACGAGTGAATAGCGTCACCAGTTTTTCCCGGAAGCTTCTACTCCCAACGAGAAAGACGAGGAAATCCGAAGAACCTGTGACCAGCCCGCTGACCAGGGCGAAATTGAGGAGTACGAGACTGTAGCAGGGTCCGTCCCCCTGGGATGATTCGATGGCGGTGAACAACCGGATGAGAGCGCAGGGCAGGGACAGCAGAACGTAGACAGTCGTCAAGGTCAGAAGGATCACGGTCTGCTTTCTGTCCTGGACACTGGAGTCCCCCGTGGTCGTGGACACGTTGAGACGTTTGCGTTCTTGAGCGCGTCTCTTCAAGGACACGAGGGTTGCTATGTTGAACACGACGATGGCCAGGAACACGAGGAACTGTAACATCAGATTAGAGAAGATGGCGATAGTGGGCATTTCAGGTGCTGATATGAATCCGGAAGTAGTCATCTGCGGGGTTATCTTGAGATTTGCAACATCTGCTGTGGTCATGTTAGAGGTGACTTGAGCAACAGTGTGACAGAGAGTGAAAGATGACGGTGATGACCGAATAAGTATCGGCTTCACGGAGTATCCGTGCAAAGCAATGCATATCAGCAGCACAAAAGCAATGATACCTGAAATTGTTTTGGGGTATTCTTGAATACGACTCTTGGTTTTCCATATGTTGTACATGATGAAGAACCGATCCGCCGATATGAGAGCATTAAAAGTATGGCCCAGCAGTTGTAGATATAAAGTGGCGTTAAACAGGAGGAGGACGACCCATCTGAAGGACCTACTAATGTCCATCGTCAGAGTGGTGATCACAAAAAAAACTAAAAGTAAAGAGTACACAATGTCCACGGTACTAAGAAGTATGATGTAAGCAGCTGATGGAGTATTGCGTTGACTGTAGATAACGATGTTCAGAATGTTGAGTACCAAGTTCAGTGTAGCGACTGAAATCACTAGGACAGCTACTACCCATGACATGTTGATTCTATTTTCTTCTTTCTTATTGTCACCGCCTGTTTTGTTGGACCCTGAAATAAGGTTAATGGACTCCTCCATCGAAGTTGAATCAGGTATTGTAGCAGAGTCATTAGTCACGTTGTCGCTGCTTGTTGCATTTATCGGGATTGAATCAAAATAACTCGTTGTACTTGCTTGAAAGAGTTGGTTACCACTATCAGTGGTCTCAGTTGACAGCTCAACGGTCATCGCCGACTCCTTCACTTTAGTCGTTGGATCTGATGTTATTTCTCTAACTCCTGCCCCAGGTGTCAAATCAGTCATGGTGACATTGATTCTTGATTCAAAGTTAGATGTGGAGGAGTCGTTGATTAAACAACTTGTCATTTCTTCATCAACATCTGCTGTTGTGATTGACAGGGTAGTCGTTTCCGCGACCCAAACTCCCCTTACCCCAGGAGAGAGTCCAGTCTGTGGGGTCGTGGTCCATGTGCTGCCCTCGGGTACTGGATCTGGGGTTGTCGAGTTGTCCGACTCACCCCCTGCGGTCCATGTCTGGGTCTGTTTCCATGTTGGATCAGAGGTATCTTCACGGTTTTCTATTAAATGCCTTGAAAGTGTTACCTTCTTTGTGCTTACTGTAGGGCTTTCAATAAATTTGGCAATATCAAACTGTTGGTTTCCAGCAGGAGTGGACACGTTTAATTCACTGACACTGAGAGAAGGGTGAACACGATGGGTGCTGAGAAGCAACAGAAGAAAGAACCTGGAGCTCAGTAACTCCATGGTGCCTCTCAGAGGACTGGGGACTCTCTCACATCTGAATTTCGAAAAACTTTCTTCAGAACGTAGTTCAGTCGAGTTCTTACTCTGACATTATCGACTCTTTTTTCACCCAACTATGTCGCAGTCACCGAAATATAATTATTAAATGAATCTGGAAGACGGGTCGTATTCGTATAGTATCTGTTTCATAACGATAACCATGGCAACCGGAATGCGAGTTCTTTGATTGGACAACCATCTTAAATTAAGTCTGTATTCTTGTTTTGAGATGTCACAGCAACAGTTGTGTGTTTATTTATATAGGGCTTCCGTTTATTCGCTTATCGAGTAATTGATAGTTCGTGGCAGACACGTCTTATGTTCTTGAATAATTGGACATGACTTCCTGTGGTGCTGGATTCTTGTAGCGTATTATAACATATTCACAGGTCCACATGCTGTTGGAAACATTCAATATCTTACTGCATAAAATCATATAAAATACAAATAATAGCGGGTAGTTAGGATTTTCTGAAATTGCATTCGTTTCTGTTGGAAACGAGTTTGACTTCAATCAGAAAAGAAGGTAGGCTCTGTTTTTTGTTTGTCTTTTTTTTAAATAGTTTATTTTATATATAATGTGAGTTCAGTTTTCAAGGTATCTCAAGAAGCGTTCATTTCATTCTCTTCGCAGGGCAACAGGATTGATAATTTGAATTTTGTAGGCTTATATCTCAAAATTGGTTAGTAGTTCGCCCGAGGGAAGATGAAGGGTACTTTAAAGGGGCAGTAGCACGTTTTAAATTTTGCAAAAAACGTGCTACTGCCCCTTTAAGCAGATTTCGGTGAACTTGACATATTGACAAAGTTAAATTTTGTCAGCACTATTAGAAGTACCTCCAACGAGATTAATAATGTGGTTTCATAGCCAAATAAAGACTGAAATCGATGCATTGTCCGGTTTTCGATCAGAAATTACTACTTTTACCTTCATACAGTTAATATACTGAGTCGACTATCATCAAAATGGTAGTTTTCAGTAACAGTAGGTACTTCTCGATAAAGTAACACCATTTATAACGTTGGAATATGTGACCCCCAACAACACAATGGATATGTACCTTTAAGTATTTTCAACTCAAGAACGATTTGTGATGACTGTAGATTTACATATTCTGAGGAAAGACTCTACAGAGGACACGAAAATAGCACTAACATGGGCTCCAGAGGGGAAGAGGAAAAGAGGAAGACCAAGAGAGACATGGAGAAGGACAGCAGAAAAGGAGAGGATTTCTATGGGCTGGAACACCTGGAGAGCCGTAGAGAGTGTTGCCCGGGACAGAACAAAATGGAAACAGCTACTGCCTGCCTTATGTTCCACAAGGAACCAAGAGGATAAGTAAGTAAGTAGATTTACCTATTTGTTTTTTACCACTTTTAAACAAGGTCTTTGCAAGTAGCAACATATGGTCGAGAATGGTATTACAATAACAAAATCTTGTAATACCCTATCCAGCGAAAATATGTACACGCCATCATGTTTCATTGAGTTCGATTGCATTAGGTCATTGTTAACGTTGAACCAAGTGAATCGTGATAGCACGAATTTAAATTAGCAACGTAAAATGGAATGGAAATGTTAATAAAAGATGTTGTCGACATAATGTGCCACCTTCGACTCTAATTCGTTGACGCTTGGTTACTGTAGGACGTCATAAAGACAAGCCAAATATCCATATATCACTCCCCTGTCTCGCCTTGTTTTTAAAAGGCATGTTTTTCATAAACATAAGAAGATAATGTTTCCAAAACGGAAAATTACAGTTTACCGGCTCCTGAACACCACGTGTAACTATGGTTCAGTCGTATTGAACAATTGGCATCAGATATTAAAAGTATTTGATTTCAATTTGGCTTTCGGGTTCTTTGGATGTATTAAATATTAAAATGTTTATTTTATTTATTTCATTTTTTCAACAAATATTGTTTGATTGTTTGAGCCAAGATTAGCATAATATTGTTTCCGAATTAAGTAAATGTCATACTTATTGTCAATTTTAGACCATGTCGCAGGTTTAACAGTATCTTTCCTCAGACATTCCATGGTACTTCAAGATTGTTTTGAGTCAATTTAGATGTAATAATTTCAAACTTTCGGTTGAAATGGGTAGGCATAAGAATACAAAATATTGTAATAGACTTTGTATATATTGCCAAGATAAAGGTTTATCATTAGTTGAAGATGAATTTCATCTATTAATGGTTTGTCATCACTACAAGGATACAATAAAAATATTTTCATCATGAAAACAATCCATATAAAGAGGATTTAGTAAGAATAATGTCTTAATGCTAAATTTCTTTTAAAGGTTCGTAAAATTAGAAACATGTAAAGAATATTAATTTCATCATAATTATGTCAATGCCATAAAGGGCTGAAAACCCAAAATACATTTTATGGACACTTCACCCAATTTCTGTATGCCTGTTACCGGTTTACCAGCATCACATGACTGTAAAATCCATTCTATATGGATCATGGCCTTATATACTGAATATAATGTCTGTGTGTCTGTGTGTCTGTCTGATTAAACTTTATTGCCTTTTTGTTGGTAGCGTATCTTTTGGCCGCTACTTTAGCTGATCTAACGACCAGCCTTCTCAAGCACTCTCAGTGCTTCAGGAGGTCATGGAGTTCATTACACAACGAATATATGGGTAATTTGTCAATTCGCAAAACTTTCCTGTGACTATAAGAACACTCAAATGAATTATTTTTAAATTGCCTCTACATGTATTTCCCTTACTTATGGTACAAACAGACATGAACTTGGGTTCATTTTATTACTGTTTACAATCGCAAACTGATTATATTGACAATAGTCATAGTCATTAAAGGGTGCACGACGTTTGATTTACCCCTTCCGTGAATTGAAAGATTTGAGCAATGAAATTTATTTTAATGACATCTTAATCTCCATCCAACAAAGATGATATTTTCCAAATTTGCATTACTGGTTCTTGGGGAGACCTGTCGGTTAAATGTATTAGTTTCGACACCCCGTCACGGGGTGGGCAAGACCAACTGAACAAACTATAGTCACCATGTACCAAAGATGATATACCTCCCACTTAATTTGAGCTTTTAGGGTGCAGTAGATCTTAGAGTAGAAGTCGAAAATGGCAAATGTGGACGGACGATATGAGGTGAGGTGAGTTGGTGTTTAACGCCGCTTTCAAGAGTATTTCACTTATATCGCGGCTGCTAGTATTATGGCAGGGAGAAAGCCCGCAACGCCATGTGGCTATGCATTGCGGTGAAACCTGCGAGCAACGGCTGGAACTAGCGAACCACGGGTGGTACTGCACTGAAATTCAGTGTAGCATTGCACCCAAACCTTACTGCGTGTAGAACAGTTCTCTACTGCAGACAAAGTTGCCGTGCCCCTGGCGGGATTCGAACCCCGGACCTCTTGATCCGAAGCCGAACGCGCCGAACGACGATATGACCTTATAGGCTAAATGACATTTTGCAATAATTGCACAATTATTGTGAAACTATAAGGACATACACATCTCCGGATGTCAACTAAGTGTGCGCAGAAACACTTACCACACGTCTTCCGTATTGTTTGGAATGGAATGGAACCCGAAAATCCATTCATAAATGAATAATTGATAGAAACTTCGCACAATTGAAAACAATTTGGCATCATATGTTCATAAAGAACGTGGATATGTCCACTAGGCACTAGATGAACACCCTGGAATATTTTACATTAAGAAGAATTATAATATAACCCCATTTTGCATTCAACTTTTAAATCTTTATTTATGGGATGATTTGTCGTATTCCTTGATTTTTAAGTTAAGTTAAGTTTTTAAGTTTAAAAGACGTTTATCGAAATATTGACAACCAAGGGAAATAACTCTGTAATTAGCAGCAAACTCCAAGCAGCGACGTGCGCATGTCAAGCCAAGCTCTAAAAGCTGACGAAGGAGGAAGTCCGGAGTGCGCAGACCGGCTGCGTGGAGGATGAATTAGCAGTGCAACTTTTCGATAGATTGGGTATTTGAGTGTCTGTAGAGATCGAGTAATTTCGGAGTTTTTGAACATTTTTCGATATTCAATCGCTGATGTTAGATTTGTTCTTTTCCGACTCGATTGATTTTTTATTCTTATATCTTTTATTAATATCGTTGGTTCTTAGCACTTAGTTGTCAGATTCAGATAGGTTTTGTAGCCACATAGCCTTGTAGCTTTAAGGTGCATTTCAAGCAACAGTGTTTGTCATGCACATTAGAAATTTTAATAACTGTCTAGAATTATATGATAATAAAACCATTTTATTATAATTGTGCAATATAGTATTTATTTTATGATAAAGGGATATATTTTTTTAGTTTGCTCTATGAACTATTTAAAGTGAAAAAGGTCGTGTCGTACTAACAGTTTTAGGAGTTAACTCCCCTGGTAATTCATTCGCTCCGTATAGGGCCCGTAAGTAACTCTCGTTGGACCGGCGAGATGTACCCACTTCCGGTGACAAACACACGTTTCTCAATGGCGTTCACCGTGTTAAATGAGTGACTGAATGGGTCTGTAACCGGGTCCAAATTCACTTAGAAATCATATAAATAGGGTTGTAGGGACAGCGAGATGCTATTTCCATTGACTGCGAGTATCGAAACCATTATGAAGGTTAAATTTTACCCGTTAGATCATTTTGTCGTCCATGCAGTGTGCCCACGTTTATTTGTAAACAAATCAATTAATTATAAAAATTAGTGTTTTAGACCTTGTAAAGGAATGGAAAATATTAAATTTTAATTACCAATTTACCGTCAGTAATATTTTTCAAGAATATATATTTATTATAGCGCTTGTAAGGTACCTGATTTTATTCTAAATACATGTTATTTTAGTGCAGTTTTCACAAAAATTTCTAAGAAGTGCTGGTTGCTTTGTACCACTTGAAAATACTCAGAATTGAAGAGAAATGAGTATTTCGAGTATTATGCTCAAAATAATGTACATAATATTTTAGAATATGGAAAAAATATATTCGGCACCATATTGTTCATATTTCATGTTGTAGTACCATTTATATCAATGTCTGTACTGGTGTAGGATAGTTTTAATCTGTTTAAAATCAAACCTGAAAGGTATAATCTGGTGGAATGGATATTTGTTTGAGAATAAATAAAACTGACAACAGGTAAGTATGCTAATTGAAAGTGATAATTTACAAAGTCTTAATTTTCAGTGTTGCTGAATGTTCATAACCAGTTTTTCATGGTTATTTTTAGCAAAATATTGTTTTCAAGAAATTAAGAGGGGAGGAAATTAAGAGTCCATTGGAATTTTTGTAAATCTAATCTGTAAATAGAAACTTATAAACTTATAAAATTAAATTCTCTAAACTGCGAACACTTAAATTAGAATGATTGGTGTGTCCATTTTGTGAAAGAATATTAGAATTCTACAATTTTCATCCGCAATTTATGAACTAAATTGTTACCTGTGTTCTCATATTATTTATAAAATAAATTAAAAAAAGTATCAGACACCAACATACAATTTAACAAATTTAAAAATCACAATACACACAGGCAAATAGTTATTTAAATATGGTGACAATGGTTTTGATTTATTAACAACATAAACATATTTTTGTTTACGAAATAATGCTAATAAAATCTTGAAGTATGTTTGGTAGACGTTCTAATATACAATTATAACATATTGTCAACAAAACAAGATTAATGATAACATTATATGACATGGTGACAAGGTAAGAATGATATTTTTTATTTTCATATTCTGTCAAAAGTTTTGAAGCGATAATATATTTATTAGTTGGTATTATACTCTAATTGCCTTGCTTTCGAATTGGATCGGAATTTAATTCTAATAAACAGTCATATCATTAATTAATACACTTAATATAACGATGTTTTATCGTTGAGCTTATGGGACGAATTTCCCGCAATAAACTCGACTGGGTTACGTCCACGTGTCACGGCGTGATGGCTGTGTATTTGCGTTGCGCATCTGATTCCTGTAACCAGTTCAAGGGTGTCACCGGAAGCGTGTCACCGGAAATTAACGTAAACGAGACTTACGGGCCCTGGAAGTTTGCGAGTGAGAATGGTGCCGAAGAACGAATTTAGAAGCCTCTCTGGGCGCTTAAAATGATTAATTGTATATGTTTTACGTGAGTAAATGTTACATATGGGGTTGGGATTAAGAGAGCACGACCCTGTGTTCAAATGGGTGTCGAGTTTGAATTTTTGGGACAATGAATTTTGATAGTTGAAAATTATTTCGAGTCGAGTCGAGAGAAATACGTTGCCAACCTTTGCTCACTTCGTTCGCACATAAACTGGTCGTTCATCTCTGTTGCGCAACATATTTGCGCTAAACTTCACCTGTGGCTGAATATGCTCCATGAATAAGTGCGCTTCATAAACAAATATACTCATTAAAATAAGAGTGTTAAAATATATTACTATATATTCAGTTTTAAGAGGTGATTGCCTCATTACCCTACAGTCTAACTCTGAGGAATCTTCTGGCTTGGTTATCACAATTGGAAACCATTTTAATATGTTTCATCCCTGAACGATGAGCAAACAGCATCACTAATTTTTCCCGGAAGCTCCTGCTGACGATAAGAAACACGAGCAAATCCGAGCAACTGGTGAGGAAGCCGCTGATAAGCTTTGTTTTGTGAGCAAGACTCATAGACCGTTTGTTGGGAAATTTTCCGTTTGACGTAGTAACCCTCTACCTCTACGGAGACCTCGTTACATGAGCATAACAAATGAACAGCTTCCGACGTGGACATTAATATATGGAGTTCATATATCCACAGAAACGAAGAGCGTATTGTTACCTTCTTGATGACCTTTCCTGGAGTCATCTACATACACCACATGTCCCTCCGCCATCAACAGCTGATCAACAAGTTACCCGCAGGGACCTTATTATTCAGCCATTCAAAGATAATTACAGGCGTGAGATAATCAACCTTGTTGATTTGTTTTAACAATGCAACATAATTCTGTATTGTAAACAATAGCTGCACATGGCTGATGAATCACCTCATTTCGGTTCGGATCCAGAATGGTCAGTTTGAAACAACGTCGACGATTGCACAACTCACAACTGATGAAACTACACTCAACCGCAATAGAAACGTCACCATACAAAATACAAAATAGAGCCATGGGCTCTGTAGCTCATCACGATTTCATTGACTTTTATCTAAGGTTGAATATCTAAGTTATATCAAGTAATACATTGTTAACAAGCTAAAAATAGTTTTTTTAGATCATGACCCCTGTGACCCAACTTTGGAGTCACAGGGTCACCAATCCTACAGTTACAATTTCACCTTTCTAGAGCTTTACATACTTGAGATAAAGATGAACATAGGTTTTTGGGTCATGACCCGTGACCTAGATTTACAATTTTCAATCCCCATTGGCCAAGGAGTCTTTACACAACTTTTCAGCTCTCTAGACCTTATGGAACTGGAGAAGATGATGAAAATAGGTTTTTAAGGATGTGACCCCTGTGACCGCATTTGGGATCATGGGATCACGAAATATACAATTTAAAATCCCCATTGGCCAAGGAATCTGTACACAACTTTTCAGCTCTCTTGACCTTTTGGAACTGGAGAAGAAGATGAAAATAGGTTTTTAAGGATGTGACCCCTGTGACCTCTTTTGGACGGGGTCACGAAATCTACAATTTAGAATCCCCATTTACCAAGGAGTCTGCACTGAAAATTGTTTAGCTCTGTGGAGTCATTGGTTCTGGAGAAGAAGTCGAAAAAGCGAAAAGTTTATTGACGGATGGACGGAAGGACGCCGGACACCATGCCATGTCTTAAGCCCATCGGGCCTTTCAGGCCTGATGAGCTAAAAATGTGAAAAGTTTATGGACCCGGGTTGATGCTCAGCGGGCAACGGCCTGTGCCCTAAGCCTGTCATGCCTGATGAACTAATAACACAGACAAACCAATCTGATGTGTAATTGTTTAATTGTACAAAATATTGACAAGTTGAACAGCACAAACAAAGCAAAGCAGCAATAACAGATTCAATAGAAAATATTATGGTTATCCTTGCCTGAGATTTAGACAATACCTGTCATGTTCTTCATACATTTCATATGCATTTGCTCAATCAAAGTGTGGGTGTGAAGTGTAGAGAATTAGGATTGTATATTTAAAGGCAGTGTAGCACCTCTCAGAAATATAAATAAGTGTTACCAATGGGTAAATAATACTCCAGAATCAATAAAAAGAGTTCTAACGTGAATGTACATGGTTCGGTTAAGCCATGAGAGTCTATTTCCCATCGAGCGGCCATTTTACTGTTTTCACATTAAAATGGCTGCTCGATATAAGATAGTTCAAGTGATCTGATTGATGTAGCGATATCGTAACACTAAGAGCAGAGTTTTAAGAGGTTTTTTGAGAGCTACAAATCTACCTCTCACACTGAAGAGTTTCACGCCATTGTCGCACCATTTCTTTGATTACCAATAACTGTTTTATTCGATAAACTTTAATAATAAATGGCAAATTTGAGAAATATTAAAAAAACGTGCTACAGCATCTTTAAGGCCTGGCCCTTGAAGAACGTATAATATATATATATATATTTAAGATGTGACCATGGCAGGAGTCAAACTCAAACCCTACATTTTCTATTATGTTAATGAACAGAGATTCAATCACAGGACCTATGGTAGACGTGCTGACCACTCTACTACACTTCTCACCCCTCCATTAAAAAGCTTATGATTAAGATATAATTGATAATGCCCTGCAAAATTGATTTGTGCTATCTGCCCTATACTGATAATGTAATTGTTCATTAAACTATTTCAAATTCACACAACAATATAAATTTCTGTTCCTGAAATCAACAAGACATTTCACAGGCACTTCCAGCTTAACTTAAACTAAGACAAATACTGTTGTTCAAGTTTCTATAGTTTCTATAATCAACATATAAGGGATAACAAAACAAATATATTTTCAGTAACAGTTTCTGCAAAATGCCATATTTTTAGAAAATATGCTGTGGAAATCTGCAAGTTCTCAATAAGCAAAAGGAATGCAGAAGTGAAAGGGGCAGTAGCACGTATTTTTCAAATTTTATTTTTTCAAATTTCTCATTTACAATGATAGTTTATGTCAATTATATTTACTTTAGAGGGTAAAACATCTTATTACACACACCAATTATTCGCAGTGACAAGAACGGTGTTGCGTAATCGGCAAAAATTGCATGACGGCCATTTTTATTGTGAACACATTTTATTATTTCGAATGACCAAAATGATTCCCATGGCTTTACGGAACCATGTACAATTGTTTTAAACTTGATTTTCCGAAGAGAGAATGGTGTTTTACTATTGGTAACATTATTTTTCAAATATATTTCATAGACTTATTTCAGAGAAAAAACGTGCTAATGCCTCTTTAAAATAATTCAGACTTTGTAACTGTTTCATCAAATCTGTGATCATACATTCACACTTTTGAAAATCTCATCAATACCTAAAAAATAAGAGCAAAATTTGCATCATTTATACAACTATTCATAATATCATCATATGTGTTCTAAGATGTGGTTTTGAATATATACAAAAGTATTTGATATTATAATTGATCAACAGAAAAACACATGTTCTTGAACATGTATATATACCTAGAGTTGTTTAATCAATTTTCCGACAATGCAAACAATGCAAGCCAACAACAAAAGCAAGTATTTGCAAATCTACAGCATGAAGCACACAAACATTTCACCAAAACAGTGTCTTGTTTTGTTCAGTTTATGATGAAGCAGAAAACGGTGAAGATCCTGCCTTCAACTATCTATTGTCCTCTTACGTCACTAGAGTCATGCTTAAACATGCTATTAATGGGAATGCTCTTTATTAATGCTTTTCGTTACAAATGAACACCATTATTCACTTTTTGTTCGGTGAAAACTGCAAGCCAATTCATATATGTTGGAGACTTGATTAAAATCAAGTTTTTTTCTCTGTAAGGACGATCTCAAAACAGCCAACTGAACATATACTTTATACCGAATATGTGCTTTATATGGTGTTGGTTGTTGAATCAAATGGTTCTCACAGAATCACCAACATCAGATACCAAAGGGTTGTTCAGGAAATCCACGGGTGAGGTGAGGTGAGTTGGGGTTTAACACCGCTTTCAAGAGTATTTCACTTATATCGCGGCTGCTAGTATTATGGCAGGGAGAAAGCCCGCAACGCCATGTGGTTATGCATTGCGGTGAAACCTGCGAGCATCGGCTGGAACTAGCGAACCATGGGTGGTACTGCACTGAAATTCAGTGGAAATCCACGGACTGTTCTATACAAAAAGTCAAATTGATTTCAAACTGGCGAGTAAAAGATTAGTCAAGCCCACTGATGAAGGGCTTAATGATTTTTAGAGTGAGACTGGTGTTTAAAGCCAATTGGGCAATATTGGTCCTTAGCAACAATGGGATAATAAAATACCAGATAACACTGAAACTCAAGATCAATCCAAAACTATTCCAATGGTTTCAAAGGGTTACCCAGAAGTTGTGAGGATGATCATATTTAGTTAAATAGTCCAAATATCTTATACCCAGTCTGATTAAAACCAACGGTAAAAAAAAACAGTGCATCTACCGGGATACGAACTCATATCGTTCGGAGGTTTCCACGCCAAACCGTCTGGTTACAGCCCGTAGAACACCATGTTCTGACGCAATTCAGTAAACCGATCACAAGACGTCCAACAAAAGCTTTCAGTGCGAGAAGCTAGGGGCAGATAACTCCAAACATCCTTTTGTCTGTTCCGAATGCTTTCAAAACAGCGACAGTTTTAAAACTATGATGTGATTGGTCAGCTATTTGACTGGGCTTTGGCTGCGATAAACTGATTCGGAACACACGCCTATATGGGATGTTCTCAGACCTTGTGGTGAGGAATCTACAGAACCTGTTCGTATCCCGGTAGATATATTATTTTTCAAATTTTAGTCCTTGGAACGGTCGATTTTAATCAGACTGATCTTATAACCAAATACCATGGATTAAAATGACTTCGAATATTAAGGTCCCAAATACAACGGTTTTCATTTCAAATATTCAGTTCTGACCAAGGTCGAATTACATTTCAAATTTTGAAAATGCAATATTCTCAACAAATTTGCTCATGGAATCCAAAACCTCTGTCCTGCATTCCGTCCTTTCGAAGTTCAACGTCAATACATGGAATCCAAACAATTCTTGGTTATCAGATCAAGCTGAGTTCGATATCAAATCAAACAACACTGGCTTAACAAAGCATTATATATGAAGATTGTCACTTCCACTTGTAGGTCTGTTAAAATCTTCACGTTCAGAGTCGGCCACACACCTCCTGTCATAACTTGTCTCTGAAATAAATAAGATGAGTTTGTTAAACACAGATGCCGCCGGATATATGCTATCAGTCATCACAAGGTATGCAAATGCCAAGTATGAAAGCCCTAGCTCTAAGCAATCAAAGTTATCAAAGCAATCTCCGATTCGGGGGCATAAAAAGACGCTAATAATTAGTCACATAAACAGATATATCTTGAGAAATCGGATTGACCCAAAGACCCAAAATCAAAGATGGGGAAGAATGAAAACGCAAACTTTCCATGAAATGCTACACTTATAAAGCTTGCTTATTTAATTTTAGCTGCATTATGCCACCTAGGAAAGTACAACCACAAATCTCTGGCACAGAAAAGGTGACGAGATGCAGCAAGGCTTAAATTGATATAGACTGGCGAGTGTTATGTATTATGGACGAAGCTGAGAAAAAACTCACTTGTAGGTCTATTATTTTATATATCTATCTGGATAACAATCAGAACTAGTGTTTGCCACTAATATGGCAATGTCCCCCGCCGTTAACATTGAGTTTAGTAAGACACATCATTTGGTCAAGTGTCATAGTCACCTTCAAAATAAGGTCAAGGTCACCAAAATCGACTGGTGTCTGTGTCATCCCCCCAATGCAGACTGACACCAACTTTGACAACTTTGGGTGCTTGGGATATTGAGATATTGAGATATTGCATAAACAAGAGTTCGAAAAGTGGTCAAAGCATTGTGTTGACCTTGAAAATAAGGTAAAGGTCATAAAAATAGAATGGTGTCTGCGTAAACCATCAATATAGGCTGTCAGCAAATATTAAGACACTATGTCTAACCGGTCATGAGATGTCACGTTAACAAGAGACAATAAAGTGGTCGAAGTGTCGTGGTGACCTTGAAAATATGGTCAATGTCACCAAAATGGACTTGTGTCTGCGTCATACCCCAATGTAGCCTGGCACCAAATTTGAAGACTTTGAGTTCATCCAGTCATGATATATCGCGTCACAAGAAATGTGACGTACGTACGTACGGACGCCACTGAATACATAGTCCAAAGTTCCGGCGGGGGACAATTAAATAAACACTGCTGAACTTATTTGTCTCAAGCTACTCCGAGTGGCAAATTTACAGGAATCACAGGGGATGAGTTCTTCTACGTCTCAGTTAGTCATGGACCTACAGCAGATTTTAGTACTAAGTCACAGAGCTTTGTCTGGCAGTCATGACAATGTTGAGAAGGTACATCAAAGACGTTTTGGGTATTTTTAGGGATATCAAAGATAAAATTTGGCATTGACCTGATTTTTAACACCTGAATCATGGATTTAAAACATCGCTAAAGCAAAATTTTCCTGGACTTTGTCAGAACCCCCTGGTTTTCAGTTACTTGATATTGGTGTAAGCATCAACACTGAAACTTCACCCTAATACAGTGTAAAAGTTGTAATATCATAACTTATTTCTCATTGAAGCATCAAATTTACATAATGTGTGGAAACTTACCCCTCTATATTGAGTCTACCGACTATCTCGCGTACTGTCGCTATAAGAGATTCGTTCTCCTGGGGGGAGTCCAGTATTACAGTATGCAGCTTGGCCATGTACGTGTCTATCGTGTCGAGGGAGGGAGTCTCGGAAGAACCTGTAAGTAGCAAGTGCCATGAGTAAACACAAACATATTTTATTAAATTTCAGCAATATAGCTGCTGAATTAATCAGTGCCAAAACTTTAACCACGTCATCATTTTGCATCTTAGCCATGGCCTTGATTCTGAACCATGACAACATAAATTACATGAAACTTCTAAATTCAGCGCTTTTACAACTTAGGCATAGGAGGCATAACTTAGCCAGTCTCAATCCCTGGACAATGCAAGCCTTGCCACATTCCCCTAACTTTCCTATCTCAGTGTAGTGTATCGGAACTTCATGGTGCCCACGGCTATGATAACAAAGGAAAGTGAGATGAATGCGACAAAGCTTAAATTAGCCAGTGATGGAGCCTGGCACGATTAATGCATTGCTGGGGGATGTTTGCACTTTAACATCTCAATTATTCAGTGCAAAATACATTCAGAGTGGTCAATTTAGAACTTATATATGTATCTATCACGTCAAGAGATGCACCAAAGAAACTGAAACCAGACATGAGAACAGCCAAAAAATATTTTGGAGGAAATGAGTTAATCATGTGCGTAAGCCCATAATCGAGTGCGCGCAGCGCACGAGATACCTATGGGGGTCTGGGTGCATGCCCCCCCAGGAAATTTTTAAATCTAGATGGTCTTAGAAACGATTTCCTGGCATAATTTTAGTGTTTATCTCCAAAATATTTGTGGAGAAATATGTCTTTTTATGGAAATTATTTTGATTTTTACACAAATTTCTCATACAAATTCCCAAAATTTTATGTTGAAAGCTATAAAAAGAAAACATGTAGGCTTACTTTTCCTGTTTTGTAAACAAAACTGTGAGACATAATGAGTCAATACCCAAAATATTGAAAATGCAGCATTTGGTGCAACTAATAAAATTCTCAGAGGTTAAAAAAACACCCAAAAATTAGCATTTACCTTTGCATGTACATCAACTTCATTCAAATGAACAACGATTAAGATCATAATTTCTGTTGATGGTTATCAGGTTATATACAGTGGAGTGTCATTAATCTTCAATGCATAGTCACACACAGGCTGATTTCAAGGATTGTCAGTTAAGACACAGCAACTATGAATGTACTACTTTATCTACACACTATAAACACAAGGTTCCAGACGTGAGTCACATCAGAGGAGTCTTTGTTTTTTTGTGCCCTTAAAGACAAATCCTCTAGAGCCCGCTTTCTGGCTGCCTTCCTCTGCTTCTCCATGTGGAGTTGTCTGGCCTGCTCCACACTCTTTTCAGTGGCAATCTTGTTCTGCGCCTTACTCACAAGTTTACCTTTTTTCAGTTTCAGTCTTTCTTGGGTTTTCATTCTTGCCTCCAACCTCTCTGCAGCTAAGCGCTTATGTAGTTGTGCAGCAGACCTCATGTTTCGGCACAACCTCCTGTTGACGGGAGTGTACTTGGAGTCAGGCCGACGGAAGTACTCAGTTGCTTTTGTCTTCTTTGACATGAGGGAATATTTTACAGTCTGAATTGCACTGAATGTCTCTACATTAAGACGTGATGACTTTGGATCTATAATGTCCTGCATTAGACTGAAAGAAGATTCCACTTGAGGGCCATGGAAAATCGAGAGCGCCACCCCAGCAAGTTTTGAAAGAGCTGGATATGTTCTCAACTTTGTGACCTGGCTCCACCACTGGGCAACATCAGACTCGTCTGTGAAATCTGGCACCTTTCTATCCACTTGAAACTTTAGAATCTCAAACTGAACTG
This sequence comes from Gibbula magus, assembly GCA_936450465.1. Lineage (NCBI taxonomy): Eukaryota > Metazoa > Mollusca > Gastropoda > Trochida > Trochidae > Gibbula > Gibbula magus. Next base: position 33,483,495 of record OW388302.1, read on the forward strand.
CATCTTGTTCCTCATCCGACAGAAAGGCTTTCATGTGGTTAGCCAGCTTCTTTAGTCCCTTCACAGCAACTGTATGACCTCTAGCAGTTGGGTCGATGCAGGAAAGGGCTCTCAGCAGCTCACTGTGTAGAGGTAGCTTTGACTGCATGTAAGCTGCACACTCAATATAGGCTGAGGATGCTCTCTTTTCAAAATCAACAACAACTTTGTCATCCTTCCTGCACTCTTTTCGGATTTGGGTAACATGGTCTCCAACAAACATATCTGCCATCTTCAGAAATAGTCCATTGTCAGTCTTTATTGGAAACTGCTTGAGTTGTTTGGCAGAGAGATTGGCAATCACCTCTGGTTTCACAAAGCAAACTAGAAACTGCTGGAAAGTGTCTAGTTGCCTGTCATGAAGCTCATGAATAAGACTGCCTCTTGATTGGAACACCTTCACGTAGGCCTGTAGAAGGGGCAGGGCAGAAATGTAGAAGTTCAGGAAGAGTTTTGTTTTCCGTTCTTGGTAGATAATTTTCTCCAAAATTCTGTTCTTCCTTTCTTTTCCGTCAACTGTAAGTGATTTCCATTTCCCTGCCAGCAACTGGTGGATTTCATTGATTCTTTGTCGTCCTTCTCTGCTGACAGACTTCTCCTCAAGAATTTTATTGAAGACATCAGTATATGTGGCTAGAGATGTTTTGGGGATGAAACCAAAGTAAAGGACTGTATATCCATTAATCAACATCTTTGTCGCCAGTGCAACATCATAAACCGACAACCATCTGTGACTCACATAGTTTGGGGGCACTGTAAACTTGATGTGAAGAATTTCACATGTTTCTTGTAGCCATTCCTTGAGATCCGCTGACCATTTGAAGTCATTGTAGATGTCCCTGAACAGTTCTTCAATCCATTTGCCAAACGGTGCACAAAACTTCTTGCACGAGTTGTGGATGTGATGGCATGAATCTCCATCGATGTCAAGTAGCTGTGGTGCCTTATTCCTCATCCTCAATTCTACACCACTCTTTGAACCTCTCATAACATTGCAGGAGTCCATCAGTGATGAAACCAAATTTGCCCATGGTATGTCAAGGGAAGTGAACAGTTCATCGATGGCCTTGTACAAAGATTCTGAGTCAACCTTTATAACTTCCAGAGAAGAAAGATGTTCCACTTTCACAACTCCCTCTTCCGGTAAAAAAACTGATACTAGCACAGCTAAGATTCTCTTGTTATTGTTTGATGTGCTCTCATCAATGTTAATGGAGAAGGGATATCGCCTCAAATTGTCCAATAGTTCCTCCCTGAAAGTCAGTGCTAAACCATGCGTCATCTTGTACGAAGCTGTATGACGACACATCTCGAGGCTGCCAAGCGCTGCTTTATCCAAGGCAGTTCCGGCACCATACTTAGAGACAGGGAGTGCTCTGCGATGAATCCAAGTACCATGCCCTGAAAAATATTATCCTTAATAAAAAAATTGTACAAATAAAAACAACACTTTTAATAAACTAGTTAACTGAGCAAGAAAAGCTAAGAATAATCAATCAAAATAACAGATATAATCATTACTTGAAGGTTACCTGGCTAAATTTAAAAAAAAAAAAACTGAAATTTTCTGTCAATTGATATATCAGAGTTAAGTTTTTAACCATTTATAATCTGTAATTAATTGAATAACATAAGTAAATGCAGTCACTTAAGAAAACGCAAGTGAGTGAGTGAGTTATTGGGCAATATTACAGCCATTAGCGACAAAAAAAAATTTAAGTACTGTTGTAATTAGTATATAGAGCCTTAACTAATTGACATAGCCCGAGACTAATATAAAGATGAAAAGAACATGTGTGGGGTGGAAAATTAGAAGAAAAAAGTGAGTGAATGAGTGAATGATCGAGTCATTGGTCGATGATGTACAGCACTTGGGCAGTAATTGAAGAATAGAGGTAGAAAGCAATTGTTATATTACATATATATCATATATACAAAGCAATATCAGAGTCATTGAAATCCATCACCAAAATGAGAGGTCTAGTTGAGGTTTAGAAACTTATAAGATATGCGAACAATAAATTATTGTATTATAAAGCAGAAAAAGTAAAGAAACTACTAGCTGATGACCAGTCACCCATTTTACCACTTACCCTCAACTGTTGAATTTTCTGGGATAAAATAAAAAAATAATTAAGGTTAATAATATAATCATTATATGACTTGCTCATTATAAACAGACGGCAAAAGAAACTCCACACCTCATTTGGTATTGTTTTTTTACAACGATTTGAAATATATGTGACAATTGATTAATTTATGGAATTATCAACATTAATTATCTAGCATATTGTGTCTAAAACTGAAAATATTTGTAATTGAATGTATCAACTAAAGTGTTTAGTTTCTTTTGCCTGTCAGTTTATATAAATTATCTTATTTATGGAACACTAATTGACTGTAATTGATGCCAGACAGTGACATAGTTTTTTATATTTTATTTGTTTATTCGAATACACTCAATAGGTGTGTTTTTTATCCTAAACAAAAAAATGTCAAGTTTATTCTTTCTAAAAAACAGCGAGTTAAAATATAGCATGAAAAATATTTGAAGACTAGTCTAAATTTCACCACAAAATAATTCGAATTTAATCATTATGAAATTTGGATCATTTGTCCAAGCTTCTCACCTCAGAGTTGGAAATTCGATCACACATGGGCACCAATGGTTGTAGCTTTTCTGCGGGAGGGTTAACTGTCACGCTGGGATGAACACCATATGTTGAATCTTCCTTGTTCTGTGTACTTGGTGTAGAAATGAAGCTGCCTAAAGTTGTATTAGTCATGCTGAGAGTCATTCTTTCGGCATGTTTCCTTGCCTTAGAACAGTGTTCTTCAAGTGACATCGCCCCTTTCGACCCATAGTTAATGAGTTTGTCACAAGTAATGCACAAAGCTACACCAGACTTGTCCACTTTTCTAATAAACTTTCCAAGTGTAAAAGAGTCCGTTTCAGTCAATCCCTTTTGGGTCCGGTATGTGATATTCACTGATCTTTCCAACCAATTCCATTTGAATTTGTTCTTCACTTCTTTATCAATTTCATTCACACGTTCGTCGGATTCCTCTCGTTTTATGACCTTCGCCATTTTTATGTTTTCCCGCGATCTCTTACCCTGATCTTAGGGGTACGAAACATGACTAAAGCTCTACTTTGCACTGTAATGTTAACCCGTGTGAAGCGAATCCTCCGTTCGCTGCAAGGAGCCTTGTCGCCATATGTTAGTGATTATGGTAAACAGAAGCTCTACTCATTGCACTGTAATGTTAACCAGTGTGAAGCGAATCCTTCGATGCTGCGAAGAGCTATAATTGACAGCTTGCTTTCAAGTTATTTACGGGTTTTAAAGATCACATTTCGTGAAAAAAAAGACCTAACCCCCCCTCAAAATTTTTATTGCATTTTTACACTGATCTCAAAAATGATCCAGAGGAAACAAAAATCCCGGAAATCCGCGAATTCGCGGAAAATTCTCATGTCTGTGAAACAGGCAAGGGCCATAAGTGCACAATAATTCATGTAAATTTATGAAATTTCAAAATAAAAGAGAGCAAATGAAAATAGATGAAAATTTTTCAGACTAGCATACAGACAGAATTTATTTAGAAAATCATAATTTGTCACTTATATTTTGAGTTTGGCAGTAAAATCAGACTACATTTTTAATTGGGAGGGGGAAATTCTAAATTTGGTAATATTTAATTTGTGAGGGATTCTGTGTAGCATTATTTTTCAAAATTGGTAAAAAACATTAAAGCAGAATCCATAAACGATTGAAATAATTTTGTTTTGCCCAAAGACAATAAGTAACTGGGTAAAGGCAAACTCCATAGGATGTTCTGGAACCTGAAAATATAGGGTCAGTAACTTTTGCAAAATTTGAAAAGTGACCAAAATTAGAACCTAAACTCAAAGCCATCAAAGTTTACAACAAGCTACAGGCCACACAGTAGATACACACTCACCAGGTAAGGGAACAGTAGAGAAGTGTGACGTGAGAGAGGTGCGCAGGTTGTCGAGGTGCGTCTGGAGCGCCATGTTGGTGCTACGTTGTTGAACCGCCTCCACCTCCAGCTTCTCTATGGCGTGCTTCATGTTCTCAATGTGCTTGCTGAGTATTGCATTCTGTTCCTCCAGCTCTGTCGTCTGTTTACGCAGCTGGCGCAGTTCTCCTTCTCGCACTGTGGGTGATAAGGTAGTTTGATGAGACATCTTTTCCCTTCAAATCTATGACACTAAATTTGAGGTGAAGTGAGGTGAGTTTTGGTTTAACGCTGCTTTCAAGAGTATTTCACTTATATCGCAGCTGCTAGTATTATGGCAGGAAGAAAGCCCGCTACGCCATGTGGCTATGCATTACGGTGAAACCTGCGAGTATCGGCTGGAACTAGCAAACCATGGGTGGTATTACGCTGAAATTCAGTGTAGCATTGCACCCAAACCTTACTGTGTGTAGAACAGTTCTCTACTGCAGACAAAGTTGCCATGCCCCTGGCGGGATTCGAACCCCTGACCTCCTGATCCGAAGCCGAACGCACTAACCACTGCGCTATCCCGCCCCCCACTAGCTTTGATTTATCAAAATATATGTTGGGACCAAATGTAAAAGGGCCACAAGTTGAACAAGAAGACATAGTCATCAACATCCCCCGCCAGACATAAAAAATCGGAACAAGGGCAATAATTTGAGAAGAAATAATTGTGCAATTCTCATTTTCATTCCATCAAAGTATTGATACCCTCAAGCCAGACAACTGATTTGCTTTTAAACAGAAAAGCTATCCCCTTTGAAGATACCTGGAACAGAGTCGAAAAAACGGAACAAGGACAATAACTCCAGAAATATAATCAGACACTTCTTATTTTCATACTCCATCAAGGTATTTATGCCCTCAGTCCACACACCAAATTTGGTTATCCTATCTTAAATAGTTTCTGAGAAAAGCTGTCCCCTTTGAACATACCATGAACAGAGTCCAGAAATACGGAACAAGGGCAATATTCCGGAAAAAATAAATGCACACTTCCCATTTTCAAACTCCATCAAGGTATTTATGACCTTAGGCCACACGCCAAATTTGGTTATCCTATCTTAAATAGTTTCCGAGAAAAGCTGTCCCCTTTGAAGATACCATGAACAAAGTCCAAAAATACGGAACAAGGGCAATAACTCTGGAAAAAATAATTGCACGCTTCTCATTTTCGAACTCCATCAAGGTATTTATGCCCTCAGGTCACACATCAAATTTGGTTATCGTATCTTAAATAGTTTCTGAGAAAAGCTGTCCCCTTTGGAGATACCATGAACAAAGTCCAAAAATACGGAACAAGGGCAATAACTCCGGAAAAAATAATTGCACGCTTCTCATTTTCGAACTCCATCAAGGTATTAATGCCCTCAAGCCACACACCAAATTTGGTAACCCTATCTTAAAAGGTTTCTGAGAAAAGCTGTCCCCTTTATCTCGGACGGACGGACACACAATGTCTCCTTCCCCCAATTCACTTCAACTCAGTTCTCCCTCTCGCACTATGGGTGACAAGTCAGTTTGATAGGACATCTTTTCCCTTCAAATCTATGACACTAAATTGATTTATTAACCCTCTCACCACTACACACCTAAAATTAGGCACGTAAACCTAATAGCGTTCAGGTGTCTTAGCGGTGAAAGCGTTAAAGTATGTGTTGAGACCAAACGTAAAATTTGGATCCCAAAGTTTCACCTTCAACTCTCTTTTAACACTTTAGATGCTGATTTAATTTATGCTGGATTATTCTGTTTTAACACTTTAGATGCTGATTTAATTTATGCTGGATTATTCTGTTTTAACACTTTAGATGCTGATTTAATTTATGCTGGATTATTCTGAGTAGCTAATTTAAAAGGAAAAACAATCATCTACAAAGGGAATAATGAACACTAGCTTTCCAGAAACAGGGCTGTAAAAATGACACTGGGCTAGTAAATGTTAGCTTCTACTAGCCCTGTGGGCCTTTAAAAATTTCTGAATCATTATGAAACTCTTAACCCTTAACATGCGGACGACGGAATTATCCGGGCGGGCTATAAGCGATTCCTAGGTGTCTGAATACGGATCCCGGATACAAGACTTAAAATAATTCACGGCTGTCTAAGTATATACTATACCCCATACCGGGTCACGAGTCGATTGTGTCCGCGACCCGACCCATGAGAATGGCTGTATTTACGCATCGCGACCCGACATGAGAATAAAGCTTTGTTCAGTGTGTGGTCGGAATATCAAGCAAAATTCACACCAATTTGCGTGTGCATTGTTGACCCGTAACGCATCGATAATTAGCTTTACAAAAGGCCAATTATGTCGGGCTTAGCCCCCGAAGCATTAATTCGCTTGAGGCTATTTTCACCCACGTGTTTGTATTGCCTCGGGTTTGCCTCGCCCGAGACTGCTATCTGCCTCGCATCTCGCGAGACGGGGAAAAAAATCGCTAACTCGCCTTACTCCCGCACTTCATATCATGTGAGCGAATTGTTTGTTTTAAAAAAAAAATACGGCAAAATAAAGGGGAAACAATGGACTACATTCCCATATAAAATTAGAAAATCTCAAAAAAATAATAAAGACACAGCAAGCGCCGTGAAAAAGGTCATGTTTACACTTCATAAATTTTGAAACAATCGGCGATTTTCACAACTTCTAAAACATTTATCAAGGCTAAAATACTGAATGCATTTTCATAATTTTTATATCACAATAAACCGAAAAGAATAATCTTTTATTCTATATAAAATGCGCAGATTTATTCACAGAAATAAAGATACAATTTTACCTTTCTGAGAGGCATGTGAAACCAAACAGCACACAAACTAATCAACATATTTTCATCAATTATGGTTCGAGGTTAGCGTTTATTTGAAAAGTCAAACAACATAACCATATTTGGGTTGACATGTGCTTATTTGTCAACTGGTTCGAGATTATGATTTCTTGGAAAAGTGCGATGAACGACCGTTTGCAATGCCGCATACATGTTGTAAGTATTGACGATTTTATAGGTGGAAATAAAGACAAACTTTACATAGCTATAGAATTATAACCAAAGGTCGCATTCTAATAATTTTTATATCATTGTGAAGCTAGACATCTTGTCTTCAATTCCGTATATAAATGTATAAAAAAACATAGAAAATTCATTCAAAGTTTCGAGTGTGAATTAGCCATTTGTGTACGGATGTCGCTACTTGAATTTGTATTGAACGCCCGTATATAGTCCTTATTCGCCATGTAGATGCGGTATATTTTGTAAAAACGATACCGGAATCGCCGCCTGGAAATTCCGCCAGCAGAGCTAGTTAGTGCCAAAGCCCAAACTACTGCTGCGAGCTGCGAGCCTGTAAATTCCGCCACAGGGGCTAAAAATGGTAAAATATATATACGCAACGTAAGGGTTAAGGTATGAATAGAGATTCTTGTTTTTATCAGCTATAATGGTATCAGATGTGAATGATTGAAGTACGGAAAATACTTGCCATTGTAGTTCAAACATAACATTTTATAATTGTTAGATTACTAGGAGATACGGGCTAGTTATACATGTATTGGGCTAGTGGAAAATAAAATGACTAGCCCTGCAGGTTACCATATGTTTGAAGTTAGTTTCTACCCTTGAGAAATATGCAGGTGGTAGTGCAGACAGACATCTCTGGCACAGAAAAGTTAATGAAATGCAGCAAACTTAGCCAGTGATAGAGACTGCTGTGAGTGATGTCTTGCGAGCAAAGTTCTGTCTTAAAGGGGCAGTAGCACGTTTTTTTTCAAATTTTATTTTTTCAAATTTCCCATTTATAATGATAGTTTATGTCATTTATATTAACTTTAGAGGGTAAAACATGTTATTACACAAACCAATTATCTGTAGTGATAATAACGGTGTTGCGTATAAAGAAAAAATTGCATGGCGGCCATTATATTGTGAACACAATTTAATCATTTCGCATTACAAAAACGATCCCCATGGCTTTACGGAACCATGTACACTCATTTTCAATTTGATTTTCCGGAGAGAGAATGGTGTTTTACTATTGGTGACATTATTTTTCAAATACATTTCATCGACTTATTTGAGCGAAAAAACGTGCTACAGCGCCTTTAAAGGGGCAGTAGCACATTTTTTGCAAATTTTTTGTTTGCAAATTTCCTATTTATAATGATAGTTTATGGCATTTATACTTACTTTAAAGGGTAAAACAACTTATTACATAAAACCGATTATCCGTAGTAGTAATAACGGTGTTGTGTATAAAGCAAAAATTTCATGGAAGCCATTTTATTGGGAACACAATTTATTATTTCAAATGACAAAAACGATCCCCCTTGCTTTACGAAACCATGTACACTCATTTTTAACTTGATTATCTGAAGAGAGAAGGGTGGTTTACTATTAGTGACATTATTTTTCAAATACATTTCATCAACTTATTTCAGCGAAAAAACGTGCTACTGCCCCTTTAAGGTTCTAGAGACGTTGAAAATGTGAAAACAGCTGACTACCCATGCCATAAATTCATCTAGCCTTACAGGGTATTAGGCCGTATAATATTCTACCTTTATTATGGTCAAGAAATTCTTCGGTGAAGATGGGAACATCAAACTGTCCGTTTTCTTCTTCCTCGTTGTTGAGCAACTGAAACCAAGTCGACATCTAATCAACTCATATGTAAAAACAGGGCTAGAACTAATTTCAAACAGATATGGCTAGTGGTGTTGATATTCTCTTTCCTAGAAAACGCATTTAAACCAGAGAAGCTCCTTTTAGTTTTGTTTTAATCTACCAAAAATGTCCTATCCTAACATAAATATATAGTCAGTTGTTGGTAAATCGCGGTAAAGAAAACAAAAGTACTGGCTTACTTTGTTCAATGTCATACAGTTTTCGAGTTAAGCTCCTGAGACAAAACACAGTTTGAATATTTGCAAGGATTTCTAAAAAATATACAATATTTGTGGTACCCTCCTTTTAAAACCGTAAATGAGACATTACCAGAAGAATTTCCATACCAAATTTGAAGTTTTTAAGGTGAGGTGATTTGGGGTTTAACGCCATTTTCAAGAGTATTTCACTTTTATCACAGCTGCTAGTATTATTGCAGGGAGAAAGCCTGCAATGTCACAATAGCTATGCATTACAGTAAAACCTGCGAGCATCGGCTGGAACTAGCGAACCATAGGTGATACTGCGCTGAAATTCAGTGTAACATTGCGCCCAAACCTTATGCATATTATAAAACTGTTCTCTACTGCAGAGAAAGCTGCCGAGCATCTTGGCAGGATTCGAACCCCTGACCTCTTGATCCGAAGTCAAACGTGCTAACCATTACATTATCCCGCCCCAACATTTTTAAGTCATGTAAATTTCAAATCAAGTTTCTGAAACAGTTTCAGATGAATGACAGACACAGGGAGTTCTACACTACAGCTACTATTTGTTGAAGGCCAAACTCCAATGCTGATTAGCTCCCTTTCTCTAAAGTCATTCAGTATTTAGCAGTGAAAGGATAAACCCTGTGTAATGTTCTTCAGTGTGTAAGTCTGCCTACCTCGAGAGAAGATCCATTTACGCCTGTGTTCTCAGTGTCTTCAGCTTCCCCTGCAACACAGCAATATTTCATACGTCATGTGAAAAGATCATATCCAAATATCAAGTCTGCATTTTAATAGTCACAAAAAATAGAGCCACTGACTCTGTAGCTCATCAGGCTTTATATAGGCTACATAACTAAATCAAAATGTCAACTTCTAGGTGAGAGAGGAAGCACTTAAATGGAGAAGATGAAATAGGTCTTGAGGTCCTTACCACTCTGACCTACCTTTGAAGCCAGAGATAAAATCCCCTACAAATCAAGACATACTTAAAGATTTAATTCATCACTGTTGTTTATTACCTCCCTTTGAAGAGCCATAAAATCTCAAGATGAAAATAGCTTTTCAGGTCAGGACTTCTGTGACCTATATTTGGGGTCAAAAGTGTGTTATAAACATACATATAGGTAGTGGTTGGGTAGATTTTTGAATTCCCTAACTCTCCATTGAAAATTCCAATCCACTACTATACTCCATTTTGACAGCAGTCTCACTTGCATGCAGCTCAACAACTCCTATTAAGATTGCTATGACAATTTGAGATTCTGAGGACACATCAGTGTCTCAAGTATACAGTCAGATTTGATTGATAACACATGGTTGTGTATACAGTAACTCAAGTTTTCCCATATCACCTCTGTTAGGAGTGGGTAGTAGTAGCACAATCAATCATAGGTGGGTCAAGGAATTATGAAGGATGGGGAGAGAGAGACTCTGGGAGTTACATGAAAACTTCACTGGTCGTCTTATATCTCTGACTGACTTTTGTCTTGTAAGACATCGCACAGAAGGAACACTGGTCTGTTCAACAGCAGTGGAAACAGGCCAATTGCTCAGCTGATTGTACAACTAGTGCAGTGTTGTTCCTAGAGGGGGTCCTGGGGACATTTGTCCACCTTTTTGGCTAGATGTCCCTTAAAATTTGGAGAACTAGGATACTTTTACCATTGCAAAGGGTCCCACTTGTTCAGAAATGGCCAAAATGCCCCCTCTGGAGATCTCCCAGGAACAACACTGCTACTAGTGAATGAGTTATTGTTTAATGCCGCTTCGGCAGTATTGTATATAACTATATTGAGTATTGCACATCTAACCCAGATTGCAACCAATCAGGAATTGTAACTTCTAGTGAAGAAAACATTTCACTTGAGTCTTCTAATAAAGCAACGTGGGAAGAAATAACTTGCGTAACCTCTGTGGGAAGAGAATAACCAGCCAAGAGAGAGTGCTTATGTTCATTACCCCTCTTGCAGTAACATTCTCTTTAAGACAGATTTAGTGTCCTACACACCTCTGAGTTTCTTCTGCTGCAGTTTGAAGGTCTTGTACGCCTCCGTCTTCTGGTACGCTTCCATTTCCTTCAGGTAGCGTTCTTTATCTTTCTCCGCGTCGTCAAGGTAACGCTGTGGAATAAAATTAAAATACATTGATAATAGTAATAGCCCGTTGAGAATTACCTGTATGTATCCTACTTATGATGACACTTTTGAGTGCTGTTCATAAATCCCACCAGATTTCAAACACCTGAACATCTGTAAAAACAATTCGACTTTCCCAGTCATATAGCTTGCATATGAAGTATAACTCTTTTGACTATTATCAAGAGAGTATTTAATTATTCTCCTGTTACAACGTATTCAGGGGTACTTAGCACTCCATCCGTCCAAATTTGTTTCCGGAGACTAATTTGAAAACAGTATGACTTCACATTTCACACTTCACATTTAAGATATTTGGTGGTCTTGTGTCATTTCCAAGGTGCCAAAATAGGCCGAAATTTTTACCAATTACGGCCAAATTTGGTCTTTATACAAAAACTTAAATGGACATTGAAAATTCATATTTATTGCTTGAAGGTGAGGTGAGGTGAGTTGGGGTTTAACGCCGCTTTCAAGAGTATTTCACTTATATCGCGGCTGCTAGTATTATGGCAGGGAAAAAGTTCGCAACACCACGTGGCTATGTATTGCGGTGAAACCTGCGAGCAACGACTGGAACTAGCGAACCATGGGTGGTACTACGCTGAAATTCAGTGTATCATTGCACCCAAACCTTACTGCGTGTAGAACAGTTCTCTACTGCAGACAAAGTTGCCGTGCCCCTGGCGGGAGTCGAACCCCGGACCTCTTGATCCGAAGCCAAACACCCTAACCACTGAGCTATCCCGCCCCCTTTATTGCTTGAAGGCAAAGTATGAAATAATCTGGCATTCATAATAATCAATTAAACTGAGCTAACAAATAGACCAATAGATAATCTGTTGAACACCTATTTAAAAAACATTCTTCTTCCAACCTGTTTCTCGGTTATTCCCAGTTTCGACCATTCCGCCCCCAGCATCTTGGTGATCTCAGAGAATGTCAGGTTGGGGTTGTCTACTCTCAACTGTTCTCGTCTCTCGTTCAGGAACCGGATGTAGCCAGTCAGAGCTGGTTTAGGGGCGTTCACATCCTTTAGACTCTTTTTCCTCTTGCGACCTTTGGGCCATCCTCCTTTTGCACGCTTTGTCTGGGAAAGAATAACATTAGTTGTTTGGAAACATCAATGAATCCTGTTTAACCCTATCTCAACAGTGAATAGACAGCTAGTCACTTCTGGGTGATACGGCTCCAATAGCTGCCATGCCAAATTAGTTGCCAACTCAAAACAATTGATATATATAATCACGATACATTTTTGTGAATCATGACATTTAGTGTATTCTGGGTGATATGGCTAAAAACGATAGCTGCCATGCTAAATTTAATTGTAACATGACATCGGTGTATCCTTCATTTTGATTTGCCTATGTTGAATGACAATGAATACAAGCATATTACCTGGGGCCAATCACTGCGAACTTATACAGCATGTTCACAAGATTCGGCCCGACTATTCACAAATATCATCATGATACATTTTTGCAAATCATGATAAGATATCATCAGGCTTCGAAATTAGCACTACTCCAGTAGCCTGCAGCTGGCAACATGCTTCGTCTGGTGAATAGTCCAAAAGGCCAGTTTGAATTTAAAGATGATATGATCCTGTAGATACTGTAAGATCCAAATTTTTATACTTTTGGTAGTTTGTCGTATGTAAGTATATTCCCACGGTGCTTGTCAGTACAATGGTACTCAGACCTTCAAGCTGCATGCTGTGACACCCCATAAAGTTTCCCCCCTGATGTGACCTGTCCAAATGTTTAGATAGTTCACAGCAGTTAAGCAAATTACCGGAACATTTTCCTTTAAGGGTTTAATTTTCTTGTCAGCTTCGAAATTGTCCTTGTAAAACAATTGGTTGTCGAGTCTAAGACTGGCCAGCTTGAAGATATGAACCCTGATAAGCATCGTGGTTAAATACTGCCCCAAACCATCAAACCATCAAACTGAGCAAACTAGCTGCATAGCAAATCAACATCGTCAAATCATCATATATCCTGGAATTATTGGACTGTAACTCTACCGGATTAAATCTATATGGAATCATCACCTGTGTTAGTGTTGGAAACCTGCATACCTAAGTGACTAGAGATATTAAGAAAAAACACATCCTACAGATACATTTGAGTGAGTTATTGCTAACACTGCTTTGGCAATATAGCAGCTTTTACCGGCAGATACATTTGATCTGATCTCAAGTAAAATGTAGCAGTCTGATTATCATTATCTCTGAAAGGCTAGTGCTTTGTGAGAACAATTTTTGCTTAATTGAATTAATATACATCTTATCAGGACTCTTGCTCCCAACTTCATTCGGCTGAGTGTGATAAGAATTTCTGAATCCTAAAACTGATCAATTGGGGAAAATATTACCTCTCCATCAACATTTTCAGGCACAGTGGTAGCTCCTGTTGTAAGTCCTGGAAAATAAATGGTTAATATATATACATGTGCAAGTGTATTTCACTTAAATCACGGCTGCTAATATTATTACAGGTGGCGGGCTGCATTGTGCCAATGCATTGTGGTGAAAGCTGCAGTTTGGGTGACAAGGGGACTGATCTGGGCTGAAAAATACACTGGTCAGTAGGCTAAAGGTCATCCTCGGTTACCCAGGGTTTTATATATGCTCCGTTACTCTCCACTATATCACCCATGGGAAACCTTATCAGAAAAATCTGTACTCAAATTACCCGCCTTTGGCCGGCGTGGCGAAGTCAGTAACCAAAGAAGGTGCTTAATAGGATAAGACGGAAATGGTCAAGGGAGATAACCGGTGACGGATGGCTAACAAAATGACCTCGTGTGCTTTGCAACGAAGTGATATGAATTGTCATTGGTTCGCAGGTCCAAGCTGCGTAGCAGTTTTATTGGCTCACGCCGGCCAAGGGCGGGTAATTTGAGTACAGATTTTCATTAATTAATAAGATAACAGGGTTTAAGACTCTTAGGCGGGGTTTACACTACGTCCGCTTTTTGGATGCGATGCGTTAATAATAATAGCACCAGAACGCAACAAGTTATTTTCAATGAGTTGTCATACACTAAGTCAGTTGTTTTCATGCGTTGCGATGCGATGCGAAAAAAAATAGAACCTGTTAATCGCATTCACAATCGCATTGGAATTCCCTATATGACGTAATTTTTCATCATCTGAAGGGGTATTTCCCAAAACATGTAGATAAGCCGTCATACACAAATTATACCAATAGACATCAGTACATCAATACAAACAAACATACATTCAGACTTTTATACATACATACATGTGTACATAATGCTTCTGTACATACATACATTTTTGTACAAACACACATCAGATTCTATACATAAAACCTGTACATACACCTACAGTAATTACATACATCTGTACATACATTCATATACATGTAGACATACGTTATAACATAAGAAACTAAAACAATCGTATTTATGATAGTCGCATTAAAATTGCATGCAAAACGTGTAGTGTAAACCCCCAAATTGCATGCGTCAACGCAATGCGATTTATTCAGACTGGGAAAGCAGGCTGTTCTGCAGTGTATTAAGATTGAAATAAAATAAGTTTGCCTTTTCATAGCCAGGTAATTACATTCGCACAGGTGGGAAGTTTCCCCTGTACCCCGCTATTAATGAATCCCCTCAGTCTGATTAAAACCGACGGTATTCCGCGGAAAAAATATGCAAAATAGTGCATCTACCGGGATACGAACTCTTATCGTTCGGAGGTTTCCACGCCAAACCGTCTGGAAACAGTCCGTAGACTAGCGTGTTCGAGCGCAATTCAGGTAGCCAATCAAAAGATGCCCAACAAATGCTTTCGGTGCGAGTAGTTAGGGGCAGATAACTCCAAACAGCTATCCTTTTGTCCGTTCCAAATGCTTTCAAAACAGCGACCGTTTAAAAACTATGATGTGATTGGTCAGCTATTTGACTGGGCTTTGGCTGCGCTAAACTGGTTCGGAACACACGCCTATACGGGATGTTCTCAGACCTTGTTGCGAGGAATCTACAGAACCTGTTCGTATCCCGGTAGATATATTATTTTGCAAATTTTATTCCTCGGAACAAGGTCGATTTTAATCAGACTGTGAATCCCCTGATCGTAATATTTTAACCAACCTGTATTGATGTCTCCTGCACTTGACATAAAATTGCTTTCAGTTGGAGGAAAACTGAAATTAAAAATGATAAATTAAAAGACAGGTGCAGCAGGCAAGAAAATATTTGTCATCTAACAATGCATGTGCGTCAAATGTCACTTATAGTTTAAGTTAGAATCAGGGTTCATACACAAATTCTGAATTTCGACAAATACGCTGGTCAGTTGGCTAAAGGGCAGTGAAATTGTTATATGGCCAGTAGTTTATATTTTCTATTGGCCAGATACCTACCTACATGATTACTTAGCTCATGTATAAAAATAACTTTTAGAGGTAAAGTTTTCGTTGAAATATTATACAATGTGCGTCAGGATTTTTATATATTTATTAGTTAAAACAGGAGGGGGAAATAAGAAAATGAATGGAAATTTCACAAGAAATATATATATCAATGACTTTTTATATGTACTACACCTATTTTCCAAAGCTTTTAAAGATCTGGAAACTTATTTTTAAATTCCAAGACTTTTCCAGGATTCCATGACCCATACGAACACTGTATAATGTATTATCTTTAAAGGATAGATGAAATGACATATGGTCAAAATAGGATTCATTAAAATGGGATGTCAATTTGACAATTGGTCGATTTTAAATTTCTGAAATCGGTCCATAAATTACTTAAATACGGCTCTTTAAAAAAACGCCTGATTTAGCCCCGGCGACCAGAATGAAAGTCTGCGGGGGTGTGGCCCCTGAAGAGATGACTTCTGTGACGTATCAGGAGGAGTCTGATTTACGGCGTTAGACATAATTCAACGTAATTTCGCAACATTTTGATTGTTAATTTCACAAAGAAATCTTCAATAAACCAACTTGAATTTACCGTATATCGAATGTTTAGATATCCAACTATGTAATTCCGCAGATGACAATTACACAATTATTACATAAACATGTCTTTTCGGCGATGTAATACACCTCATAAAATCATTTAGCGGCAGTGATAATCATCATTAATTAATTACTCAGGTCCCACGGGCGCCAGCTGACTGGCGGGCCTCGTCTGTGTTTAATCACAGTCACGCCTCACTGATTTTTCAAAGTGTTCGGCGTGCTAATTTTTGCATTGTTAAAATGGGTAAATTAAAACCGTCCTAATGATCAATTGCGAGTGTATATTGTCTCGATTTTATGCTCAATTGATTCCGATATATAATGTCTGTAGAGGTAATAATTTGTCATTCTTTTGAAAAATGCATTTCATGTGAACTTTAAAGTTTAAATATACTGTGAAAATTCTTCTGCAGAAACTAGGAGGGCCTAACAACGAAGTTGTCATCACTTAGACTGTTGTATTTCTGAAAGTACTAGCCTAACTCCAGATAGTTATGAATTATTATTATGTTAACATAAACATTAATGTTAATGGTGTTCTGAACTTCATAACTAGCCTTTTTGGTTAAAAACATCCACTGAACTTGCAAAGCATTGTTTTAATGGCATGAGTTAAAGTTTTGTCAGTGTTAGTAACTCCACAACTTACAGCAGGTTTTTGCAAGAAATTACATTGCTCATATGAAAGTCAAGCCAAATAGGCAGTAAATATTTTGTTTATATCGATGCAAGTCATTGATGTTGGTAATATTTCTTGGGTGAGCCAAACGTAAAAATTTGCATTGTCAGTAACCTTGGACTTTCCAATTTTATAATGCCTGAATAGAGCTGCAACTACAATTCAGTTTGTTACACATACACCAGACATTTGACAGCCGGAAACTAGTAACGGTTTGAGGTTTTTCTTTTAATTTTGCCATTTGAATTGATATAAGAACAGTTTAGAACACTTTGGGGCTGATCACCCTTCAAGCTTATTTCATAGGCTGCATAAGAAAAGTTAAATGTTTCTCGGGCACATTTTTTTCGAAAGTGACGAGGGCTGTAGGACTTTATTTTATTTTTTTGTTGAAAAAAATAATGATACGGTAGGTGTGCATTTTATTTTTCCATCAAATTAAACCTTGGAAGTGGTAGAAGTATACAAAATGGAAGCACATCCGTTCCTGCAGACCCATATATTTGTTGGACAAATGGGATTTGGGGGTTTACCAAAAGTGATGCGGCAAATTCTTGATTTATTTTTTCAAATAACAATAAAAAGTTGTCATGCGCACAAATAAAAGTGATGCGCCGACGCCCGAGAAACATTTAATTTATTTTATTTAGCTTAGATATATTGTGTATTATTTGATCTGTTAATCAAATAAAACATATTTGATAATTTGATTCAAATGGCAGGAGTAGTGGTCAAGGTATTGGTCAACTCCCTTGCAAGGCATAACCCCAGTCAAAATCACTGGCTAATTTAAACCTTGCCAGATTTCCTTTACTCTCCTGTGCAAATATCATGGCACGCTGCACCGGAACTGCACAGTGGGCTTTAATTTGCTAGCACTGGAGAGTAAAAGAAATGCAGCAAGGTTTTAATTAGCAAAGACACTGGCTCGAGTTATGGAAGCAGCTTAGCTATGTATAAGGAAGTTTGGTATTAGTCAATAATTAAAAAAAAAAAAAATTAGTCAATAATTAGAGGCATAATGACGCTACAAACTTTCAAACCTCTTAAGAGTGAGATAAATAAACTACCTTGCATCAACTGTGAGGTCGTTGCTCTCTTTGGACACCTCGTCGTCAAAGTTCTCGAAGTTGAGTTTGAGCCCTGACATATTAGACAGCATACTGGAAGAAGCGTTTGGGCCTAGGTCCATACTTGTCACTGAAAACTGAAAAAAGATATGGAAACATCAATATGCGACTTGAGGGTTAGTATTGAGTTATGATGTCAAAATGACCTTGATTCTGACAGTTTTAACATCGTTCAGATACTTTTACATTTAGAAATAGAAATTATGTAAAAAACATTGCATTTTCACGTAACAACAAAATTAAGTTGGACTCAGTAAATGAACAGTTTAGTGCTCATAACTTTTTTGCGTCATTGACTCAATGAATGATGCCGACAAATTTGATCTCTGACGACGTATGTGGGAGTTATTAAGAATTTATCATTTGAAACAGAGACCATAAAATAAAGGGACTGGACTCAGCCGCAGGCGGGAATATTTGTGTGCCTTGCTAGAACAAGATGGCGTCCGTTAAAAATTCAAAAGTGCCGATTATGTTTCTCTTATAACTCATTTAATATAAACATATTTCCTTGGTTACCAGGATGTATGAAATAAAGATATGATAAAGTTTCATTTGGTGTATTGTAAATGTTACATGGTGTTTCCAGTGTTGACTTTTTGCAATCACAGCAGTTCTTCAAGCAGGGGTAGACGCTTGCTAGAAATCTTTACTAGCCCGAAGTGCTCTTCGGGCTAGTGACATATCTTTTTTCTTTTTTTTATAATTTTATTTCTTTTTCAGATACATAGACATATATGAAATGTTCATAAGACAGCATTTTACAACATAAAATAGGTACAAATATTGAAAACAGAGCAACTGCAAGCTAACATTGCAAATTCAATTGAATAAAACGTAGAGTTCAAGTGTTTATGGACCTGGCATTTCCATACTTTCACCGAAGTTGCAGAGTGTCAATCTTTAAAGAGATTATGGCATACAGACCAGAATTTTGTGAACTTCGAATAGTTGCAATCTGAGTAACAGATGCGTTTATCAATTTCATAGACATTGTTTAAATCTTGTTTTATAATGTTAAATTGCGGTACAGTTTCCTTTAACTTTGATATGTATATATTATATTTGACTGTTGTTATAATAAGATTTAGAATCATATTTCGTGTTTCCGGATATCCTAGGCATATGTTTCGTTTTGAGAGGTTTAATATTGAATCTGTTTTCTGCTCTATCCATGTCTTTAGTCTATCCCAGATGTTATTTACTTTCGGGCAATCATAGAAAATGTGCACTATAGTTTCTACAGATACTTTACAGAAAGTACATTTGTTTGTGTCTTTCAATTTCATTTTAAATAGAAGGTCGTTCAATGGAAGAATTCTGTGTAAGATCGAATATTGAAACCAAATTTGTTTTGTGCCAAGATGTGATGAAAAAGGTGTATCAATTATTTCGGTCCATTCATTTTTAGCTATTGTTTGATTTAAGTCCTTTTCCCACTTATGTTTATATTTATATGAGTTCCCAATGATAGAACTTTGAAGGGTATCATAGAAGAGCCTGCATCCTTTGGTTGGTTTTACGATATCTACGATGAAGTATGGCAGGATGGGATTGGTTAACTTATTTGATAACTCGAGATTTTTTGCCTTAAGGTAAGCTTTAATCGATTTTACTATACCGGCATATTCTAAAAAGTTTGTTTTACACGTGTAGACATTTTTTAAAGTTTCAAGATTTAGAAAATCACCTTTTTCATTCACGATATCATTTACAAATATTATGCCATGTTGTATGTAATGTTTATAACATATTTCTTGTTTGCCAATTGTTATATTTTCATTACACCAAATTGGTTGGGATAAAACATAATTGACATCATTAACCTTTGAACCTTTGTTACTGATAAAACATCCCCATGCTCTTAGCACATCGCGCCAGAATGGGTTAGTCCGCGGTGTGAGGATGTTATTTTCAATATACTTAGTTGATTTGAGGTAATTATACTCAGATGTAGGAGCTACATTTTGAGTATATAGGTGTTTTATTTTATTACCATTTTTTGCTTTGAAATTTCTTTTTATCCATGCTATTTTTTGTGCAAATATTGTGTTTTTTATGTCTGGGACTCTTATTCCGCCGTCTTTGTACGATCGTGTAATTTCGTTTCGACTTATCTAATCTGGTTTGTTTCGCCAAATAAAGCTAAAGCATAAGGAGGTTAATTCTTTTATGATTTTATCACTTGGGTTTGGAAGAATTGAAAACAGGTGATTTAATTTTGGAAGAATCAGACTTTTTAAGACTGTATTTCTTCCTAGGGGAGTGAGATCTCTTCCTAACCATTGATTCATTGTAGTTTTAATCATCTTTAGTTTGTCCTTATAATTTCTTTCCACCATTTCGGCCAGGTTATGTGTAAAAGTTATTCCAAGGATAGTGAAATCTCGTTGATTCCAGTCTAGTTTATGATTTTTACAGAGGATGTTCTGCGAGTGTTTTGATGCTCCTATCAAGACATATCTTAATCTGTAGTGCTTCAAACAAATTTCAAAAGCCCTTCTGAAATTTTACTGGCCTCGGGCCAGCGCGAGTGTCGATCCCTGCTTCAAGTCGGGTCGATTACACATCTGGCCGAGGCACACATAGTTGATGATAATCTACTGTCGAGTCTAGTCCCTTTATTTGATGGTCTCTGTTTGAAAGCATGCTCAGTATTAGTGACAAAATACTTCTAGAAGTTAATCATCACGTGATGTGACTAACATTAATAAGAAGGCGAGTTAGGTGAGGTGAGTTGGGGTTTAACGCCGTTTTCAAGAGTATTTCACTTATATCACGGCTGCTAGTATTTTTGCAGGGAGAAAGCCTGCAACGCCATGTGGCTATGCATTGCAGTGAAACCTGCGAGCAACGACTGGATCTAGCGGTACTGGTACTGCACTGAAATGCAGTGTAGCATTGCACTCAAACCTTACTGTGTGTAGTCTAGAACAGTTCTCTACTGCAGACAAAGTTGCCGTGCCCCTGGCTGAATTCCAATCATGGACCTCTTGAACCGAAGCCTAACACGCTAACCACTGTGCTATCCTGCCCCTCATTAATAAGAATCATTTTTATAAATAGTTAAACCATTTAAAAGTAATTGAGCGATTACTTTGAAACCTCTCTTGAACATGGAACTTTAGGTTGTACTATCCGATGTTAGGTGAAAACTGTCCGAATCTCGGACGAACTGGTAAACTCAACTGAAACCTTATTTTTCAGTTAATCTAAAGCAATTTAGCATATTTATGTCTAAATTGAGTGAAAATTTTTATAATTAATATTTTGATTTGCTGAAATTGACATTTTACAGATTATCAATTATTACACAGGCTATCATAATATTGGGAGACTACCCTGTCCAAACTTCAGTCAGTTTGCCCTAATTATTTTATGTTCTCTGGTTTTCAAGGAGATATGATAGCTACATGACACTGCCAGTTTAAGAAATTGACAGATGTACATTTCATTGATGGTTAGATCTCCTTGGTTCAAACTAACTTCATCATAAATTTATTTTGAAAAGTAGAACATGTCAAATGTGTGTTAAATTCTTCAGTAGGCTATCCATGCATTTGTGGAAATTTAAAATAACTAAATCTAATATTTAATACATATCAAAATATGAAAAATAAAATAAATTATGT
Source organism: Gibbula magus (assembly GCA_936450465.1). NCBI lineage: Eukaryota > Metazoa > Mollusca > Gastropoda > Trochida > Trochidae > Gibbula > Gibbula magus. Next base: position 33,505,024 of record OW388302.1, read on the forward strand.
CAAAATTGAAGTTAAATCAACAGTCCAGCTAAGCCAAATATGGTTGTCAATCTTTTTCTACTTGCATAATTTCAAGTTAACTTGTTGACAAGTGCGTTATTCGTTTGAGCAGATCGTCTGTCTCGATTATGTCTACACTACAGATGATAATGATACTCTTCATCACTAAATCTTACTCTTTTTCTGTGAGAGGAAAATGTCAAGATCGATTAACGATTTCACTTCCGCTTACACCCAGTCATCCCACACAAGGCGCCAAGCAGCCGACCCAAAACATTACATATGACGAAACCGCATGAGAGTTGTGACGTCTGGTTGGTCGCATGCATTTCTATCAACGGAATAGCTGCGATCATTTAGTGCATTGTGACACTGTCATATTTGTTCGTTCGATCTTATCTTTCTTCATGCTTACCAAAAAACGTGTACACCATGTGCATTTGTTTTCATCTCAATTTTCTGTAGAGGGGGGTAGCAAAATTTCTACAAGATGGCGGATCTTCATCGGGTGTGGCTATTTTTAGAACAATCATGCTATCGTGACGACATACTTTCTATTTTAATTCGCTGCAAAGACCTCTGTTGAACCGAAGAAACACATTTTATTTATAAATAACTAAGATTCAGTTGAATTCAACCTGGGTTAAAAGTTACCAAAATCGGCAATTTAATTGATTAAGTAGGTCATTATGCTCATATCAATAATATCAACTCGGTTATTTTTCAACAATATTGGTGATCAAAATAATTTTGTTGGTGATGTTGAGGCTGTAAAACTAAACGGACTCACGGGACGTACAAGCGCAGGCCCTGGGTCATTGCTTTTTACGCGCTTTTTAAAAAAGATGCAAGCAAGAAAAGAAAAACAATAAAAAGAACTTTCGAGATGACCCCCAACTTTCACGCCTTTAGAGTCTTGACTAGATCTGATAAATTCAGAGGGTGTGACAGGCAAATTCAAAAGCGTGTTAAAAGCAATGACCCAAGGGCCTGTGCTTACAGTTAGTTTTAGTAGATAATACAGTGTTCTGAATTAAGTATTAGCGCATTAACCCAGTTACAGGACAGAGGTACGGTGTACCGGCACGAGACGAAGTCGAGGGCTAAAACAATCGACCCACGACCTTTAACTGGGCCCATATGGAAACACTACATTTATGATACGCATTTTTAAAATTCTGATTGGGTGGTACGATCATTTTACCTGTGAGTATTGACTTGAAATGTCGCAAATGAGCTTGGACGATTAACTAACATATGATGTCTTGTTTATTGAGATTTTATCTTAAAATCCATCACTTTATGATTTATTTGCACCAAAGTGAAGCCTTCATTTCACCGAAAACATAATTATATCAAAGAGTAACCAGATTTAGGTGTTGATAGTTTGGAAGTGATAAGATGCATTTATAAAACAAGACACAATTAGTTGTCGGAAATCAACCATAATTTTTTTTTATTTGATATAAATTTAGATTGGTATAACTTATTTTGTTAATAAGGTAATATTTTTCTCAGAATCGCAATCATTGCGACACTTAAATTTTGATAGTTATTACAAGAAATAGTTGACAATTTCTAATAAATGACAAGTTAGTCATGTTTCGCCTAGGTGTGTCTAAAAGCATTAATTAGTTATTCTGAAAATAGTTTATGCTGATAATTGTTATTGAGGCGTTCGTAAAATATCCAAATTCGCCTCACAGTTCAACATATTGACGTGTCAGAGGAGATAAGATGCGATGTAGAAAACTCCCCAAAATAAACCATTCACCCGGACTAGTAACTGAAATCAAGAAATTAAATGTGATATACGTCTTTGCTGAAGCAAATCACCAGTCAGGAAGAAAACCTACCTGTCCGGTTTCAACATTCCCATATAACTTAGGCCCTACTGCCAGTAACAAACATGCATTATATGCCCCTATACGATGCCCGATTGTGTAGGTTCCTCGTGATTCATCAATAAACAGCTGGCCAATTTACCAAATGCCAGTCAAATTTTCATTTAATTATATATGTAGGCTACAATCATCCGTCCTTTTTTGGACAAAATGTTGAATTGCGCATTATATGCCTATTGGCTAACATAACTTGACGTCTGGTCGACAATTAGTTGAATTTCCGACTGCATTCAACATCCCTTGACGACATCTTGACGATTTTTGACATTGAAACTACGGATTAGATTGTATTATGTCCCATATATGTACGTAAATGTGTACAAAACCTCCAATCAAGGCGTTTTTCTTCACGTGAAATAGATAAATTTGTTCTTGAAGTTCTAAAAGTTAAAAATGTTTTAATGTTTTATATATGATAATATATTTGGGATCACACTTTGTGCAATAGCGATCCCATATATAAGACAATGGTATACTTGGTCGCTGTCTAAATAGCATTTATTTTCAGAAGTCAGCTCAACTCCCGGGTATGTGAGCTTTGTTCAAGAATCAAGAATTCAAATAATTGTCGACCATGACTCCGTTCCATAACAGCGAGCGCTTATAATCGCTCATTGATTGCTCAATGTAGCGCTCAAGTAGCGCTCATTCTCTCCTGAACGACACGGTGCAAAACCTCAAAGTTCGCTCGCTTTGCTACGTAGCGCTACATTGAGCAATCGCGTTCAGTGAGGTTTAAAAGCAATCGATAAATGAGCGATTACTTTGAAACCTCTCTTGAACACGGCCCAGGTCTAGTTATGTTAGCCAATATAATAAGCAATACAGCATTAAAAAAACCGGACTGATGATTCAACATACAAGTATGATCAAATGAAATTTGGCGGACGTTTATTAAATTGGCCAGCTGTTGATAAATGAACTACGAGGAATATGTTCAACCAGATGTTTAATAAATGTTTGGTACTTACAGTAAGTTATATGTGAATGTTGAAAATCGGACAGGTTGTTTTATTTCCGGAGTGGTAATTTATTTCAGTTACCAGTCCGGCTGTCTTGCTTGGATTTTCGAGACTATGCTGAATAAGGTCATCAATCATGGACACTATACGTGTATATTTCCACTTCATTTTTAGGTACACCTAACACCATGACAATAATCATGTTTGATGTTATACAGATGTTATTTTTTATTTTCTATCTCATTGATTTTGTAACCAGCTTTTTGAGATATATGTAGGCGTTGAAATAAGCCATTTTTGGCTTGTTCGCCAATCCTATTTTCATGTTTTTGAAATAAAATACGTTTAAACCATGTGTATTTCTAGAACAAATAAGAATGTTCTCAAATATTAAATCGTTGAGTTACGATAAATTAGATTTATCCTATCAGTAGTGCCCTCAATTGTGGCTTCGTGATTAAAACACTATTAATTCAGGGACATGGATTGGTAAACAGACATAACGCCTATGTAAATACCTCTCCAATACAAGAGAAAATATAACACACTATTCATTCATCAATACTGAGAATGATAATCTTTTAAACAACATATTCGTAATTGTATGATAGTAATTATATCATCAACTAGCAAGGAAATTAATTAAGAGAAACGTTCAGTTTGGGTAAATAGTAATGCAACGAAGTGATGGATTTCATCAGAAAATGATTTATTTCAATATAAAATCGATTGTAAATCAAAACCATGCTCGTAGAAGAAACATCTTGATCGAACTTCAACAAAATTGGACATATAAAGATAATGAATAGCATCCTCAATATGATAGCCACATTTACAAATGGAAGTATTTGGGGTATTTAGGTCACTACAACCCAGTCATATCTTACAATAGATAATTGTATTGCGTCTTGTACCCGAGTTTTTAACAAAATTATGTACATTGCAAGATAAAGTACGACGTGGTTTCATGAAGTACGTCTCATCTTTGTACATTACATTGTTGTTCTGTGGACATGACGTTTGTTGCCATCTAACATAGCTCGCACCTGGAACCAGACAAATGTATCTAAAACATTATCTGTATCCTTTTTCCATTTTTCAAAAATTAATTTAAAATCACAAATGGTGATTTTCAATTTCATAACATATAAGACATTGTACAAATCATCGTTGTGTCATCTAGCTAACGATATAACGTATAATATTCATGGAATAAAATACGTTTAAAACAACATAGGCTGGATAATATAAAGGGCATAACGAAATATGTTCCCTGATTTAGTTTTACTCACATTGCAATGTACTGGCATATACTATTACAGACCAGGGCATGTTTATCACGGTGAACAACTATATTATGAATGTTTGTTCACCTACTTATTCCAATATATAATATAATTCGCGATGCCTTTGAGGCATCCTGACATGGTTATAACAAAACCGTTAAATTTGTGTTTTTATGAGAAAATATACTCATGTCTCCCTTAACCAGGTCAAATTCCGAAAGCTATAGTTTTAAAATAAGTTTATCCTCTAGGCCTGGAAGGTCAAACTGACTTTCGTCCACGAGCTTACTTTTTCTATCTTTTCTCTTAAATCAAAAGCCCTAGAACGCTGAGGTGAGGTGAGGTGAGTTGGGGCTTAACGCCGCTTTCAAGAGTATTTCACCGCTAGTATTACGGCCGGGAGAAAGCCATGTGGCTATGCATTGCGGTGAAACCTGCGAGCAACGGCTGGATCTAGCGAACTATGGCTGGTACTACGCTGAAATTCAGTGTAGCATTGCACCCAAACCTTACTGCGTGTAGAACAGTTCTATACTGCAGACAAAGTTGCCTTGCCCCTGGCGGGATTCGAAGGCCGGACCTCTTGATCCGAAACCGAACGCGGTAACCACTGCGCTATCCCGCCCCCAAAATATTTTGAAAAGACTTATTAGCCAATTTGATTTTGAATTATAAATGTGGGGTCACTGTAGACACAGGTGACACGTTATGAAACCTATTTTCATCTGCGGTCCAATTTAAGGGCCAGAGGTCAAGACCAAAATGTGTCTAAAACTAAAATTAAATTCACTTAAATATTGAAGTCTGATGTACACCTTGACAGATGGGAATTACAAATTACAAATTGTACTTTCATTACTCTATTGCCCCGCATAAGGCAACAGAGACTACATACACGAACTTGATAGAAACCTCTGACAAGTTTTTCTGGAAAATGTTCAACCCAATCTAATGCATTATTTTAAACTACAAGAACATTTTTAATATTGAATATTAACTAATGATGGAATAATACAAAACAGACATGAGGCATTATGCAACCGCCAAGAGATAAATCAAGCAAAACGTAATCCTATTAAACTTCATGTAAAAAGAACAAGGATTTGTAATCTGTTTCTTTAAAGATGGAAATATAAGATCGTGAAGAAAGCATTCAATCTTGTATTTCAGTAGAAAGGCCTACGGCCCACGTACAGAATCAACAAATCAAATATATAAACAGAGTTGCTCATAGGCAAATAAATTTTTTTCGTACGATCAAGGCATCTTTCACATAATTTAAAATAGCTATCAAATGTGTTACGTTATAATCTTGAAGTTTATGTATCAGTATGTCTTCATTCATGTACATTGATATATTTTCAAAATTTTTATCACGTAAATCATTATAAACTGGAATTTGTAAAGAAAATGGAATTCATCCTCCACGATGTTGGATTTACATATCTTACAGTAACGACATTCACGTGGAATACCATCTCGTCTACCAACATTTTTATAGATTTGTAGCTCACTAATTCTTAATAAAGTAATTTTACGTCTTGCTTCTTTGGATTTAATTGTTACCAGATAACGTTTGTTCACCTACACGTGTATCTTAGTGTAAATATCATGTAAATTGACGTTCCTTGTAACGTAAATAACATTACGTCGCATACAATGACAATGAATCATATATCCATGACCAAAATGATCATTTTCAAACTTACCCTGTCACGTCAGTGGTGCGTGTATATGAAATTTAGCATTATGAAATAGACAGAAGGGGTCAATTAAAAAAAATTCAAATTCAATAAATTTTCAAATAAAAGTTTTCATATCGACGAAATGAAAACTATTTCATCACATATTCATTGAATGAGTATCAGAGGAACTATATGGCGTATATTTGACCCAGTTGATCAATTACTGAATATTTCACAAAAGAACATACAAACTGTAGTTTTTAAAAGAAAAATAAGCATTGAAATATTTCATGTTGAAGAGATAAACATTATTTTAAGACATAAACCAAACTGAACATACGATGTCTTTCTCTCACTATATCTCTCTTTTCTCTTCTCTTTTCAATCGTTTCTGTTGAGTTGGAGTGTAGGGGTTAGATTATTGATTAGAGAGAGAGAGAGAGAGAGAGAGAGAGAGAGAGAGAGAGAGAGAGAGAGAGAGAGAGAGAGAGAGAGAGAGAGAGAGAGAGGGAGAGAGAGAGAGAGAGAGAGAGAGAGAGAGAGAGAGAGAGAGAGAGAGGGGAGAGAGAGAGAGAGAGAGAGAGAGAGAGAGAGAGAGAGAGAGAGAGAGAGAGGGACTTACATATTGCGATGAGTATTAAGTCAGTATAGTTTAAGGTGCATATCCTTTAACTTACGGGATATCGATTTGCCCCGAAAATTGCATCACCCAATAAGCCAGTTCCTCCTCGTATATGGATCCTTACACCTACTTTAGATGCCATTCCATTTGCCAGCCCATTGTCAATCATCTGAATGGTATGCTTATGCTCCCCAGTTGCAAACACCTATCTGCAATCTGGAATCTTGCAAACACTTACCTGATTGGCTAATGTGAGAAGGCGTAGTTAGGTAAGGTAGTTTATAAATTCCACAGGGCTGGAAAGTATCCAGTACGCCTGAAAACACCTACGTTGAACATCATTCTAAACACTAGTCATGCAACTATCCAGTGTAGTTCTCGCTGCTACTTTGCTTTCAGCAGGGGTTTTAACTATGCCGAACGAAAAGCAGGCTAGAACGTCGCCCATTCCAAGTATGGTGAGGAATTCTTTAGTGGAATCGAAAATTGGAGACGGGGACGTTAACAATCTGAAATCTCAACTCGCAACTGCGTTACATGATTTGAATGCAATGCAAACCGAGTTGGACACTGCCCAGAAAGAGATTGTTCAACTCAAGAGCGACCCTTCTTTGATGAAACAGAAGGTTGAAGACACGGCACCAGTGGGGGCCGCCATCATTCTGGAATCTCAACTCCAAGCTGAGTTGACCAAACTTGACATTTCCCCGAAAGAGTATCACGATCATGCAATTGACAAACAACAAAACAGATTTCAAGGTATGTGGCTCCAAGTTTAACTTCAAATAGTTAAAGATACGATTTACTTGAATAACAACAACTGACAATAACTATTGACAACAAATTTATGTCTCGTTGTAATTTTCTATTTTGTTATTATAAATTAACATTTGATATTTAAAATGTTCTTGTCATTTTGATAATAACATCTGACTCTTTAGTTTATCTTTAAGCTCATGTATATATAGCCATAGATGTAGAAAAATTAAAATACAGTTAATAAGTAATTCCCGTCTGTCAAGATGTACATCCGATTACAATATTAAAGTGAAGTAAATTTTAGTTTATCAAAACCCTTATCGCTCTTGACCACTGATCTCTAATTTGGACCACCAAATCTATACTTTATAATCATCACTAGCCAAAGATTATGTACACACGTTTTTAAGCTTTCAGATAAAGCAAAGAAGACGTAAATTGATATTTAGAACATGGTCCTTGAGACCCTATCATAGAGACACAAAATATCCAATATATAATGCTCAATGCCTAAGGTTTTAGAAGAAGAAAATTAGATGTTATAACGTGTCTTCTGTGGTCACAGTGACACCAAATATATAATTCAAAAACGTGGATGCATGGGAAGCCGAATAAATAGTATTAGTATAATCTCCTTGATGTCTGTAAATGTGATTTCAAGGGATTAGAATAGTGGGTAATATGAACAAATTGGAATTCGAAGTGAATAAAGGTTTCAGATTTTCAGATTTTCAGATTTTCAGATTTAATATGTTTGTGTATGAACCTCCATTATATATTAAGTCTCTTCAAGCATATTTTGGGCTGAAGGCTATACATAAAAACACATAGCTTTCCGAATATGATCCTGTGCACTTCAACAAGCTGACAAATTGGGGACTATATGGAATGAGATCATGAATATATTCACTCATGAAAACAGAAATGTAACGGTTTTGTCTTTGCCATGACAGGATGCCTCAAAAATGTATTATATTTGGACTAAACTACCCGGCAAAAAAAGTTATCACCTCAGTTTGTTTTGATTAAAGCAATATATAAAATATATAAAAGAAATCAAATGCATTTTACTATGGCACGATACAGTAATACTTATCTGCAGTAGTTTGGATGAATTAATTGGGGACTGTGGTTACATTTTAGTTAAAATTTCTTTGTTAAATGAAGACAGGGGTAAGAAATGAAATTTCCACCAACCTGATCCCTACCATGTTTAAAATGTTGTAAATTTGTGCAGAATCAGGCACATTTATAATTTTTTAGAATATGTCTTATATGTCAATGGACAATTGTGTATCATCAACAATAATTTTGGAAGAAGTTTCAAATTAAAAATTTCTTTAAAAAAAAATATTAAAGACATGTAGAAGTATTCTTTGACGGCTGACTAAACACCTGTACTTTTCAGTTTAAGATTATCATTTCGAAAACTTGAGATATTTGCAATTGAAAATCATACATATGATAAAATCAACTGAGGTGATAAGTTTCTTTTGCCGATGAGTTTAAGATACTCAAGTAGGTGAACACTCTTTCATGATAAAGTCATTCACTGTTATTAACATGCCTTGTTATAGTATTTTGCGTTATAAGGTTCTTTATCTTATACAGTCTCTTTTTTCACACGTGATATATTTATCTAGTTTGAACACAACTATGTGCTGTGTCTTATTTCATATAAAATGTATTTGTGATTTTTAAATGGAATAAAAAAGTGGAATACAATAATATAATATCATTATAATGTTTTAAGTAGAATTATCTGGTTGCAGATGCGTTCTACATTAGATGGGGGCAAATATCATGTCCACAGGTCGACAAAGTAGTGTACACAGGTGAGAGACGTATTTCATAACATTTGAGAACACTACTCACTTGATAGACCTAAGTCATAATAATTCAACGATTGAAACCAAAACATTTAACCGAGAGGCATCCTCGGTTACCCATGGTTTTATATATGCTCCGTTACTCGCCACTGATAGTGAGAGCATATATAAAACCGTGGGTAACCGAGGATGGCCGAGAGGCCGCCTTGCTATTACCAGGGGAATTCCAAATTGTGATATTGACTTTGATCGGGACATTATGTCAATATAATATTATGTACATGATGATGTATTTCATAATATGACTTCTTTAACCATTGATTGTTTCCTCACAACTCAATATAATTACTACACGCATATTTCATAGGATAATTTTTAAATGAGCAGATATTCCCCTTTAAGTTTTTCTTAACTTAGTGGTTTTTTTTGCAAATAGTCTTGTCATTTCTACAGAAATATTTGAATCCGTACATATGGATGGGAGCTTAACAGTATATCAATCAAATTATAAAATTATCCGAAAATACTATTAGTATCATTCGATAAAATTTTTATACAGAAATATTCGTACACAATGGTGTTCCTCCAATCTAATCTCTCTTGCTTATGTAACTTTCTGGGCTAGAATTAAAGAATCCTGATTGGTTGCATCATAAGCATGTGGGTCAGTCAGTCGTTGTTTCAAACTGAGCATTCTGTAACTGTTGAACAGACTAGAGTTGCTTCAGTTGAGTAATAGCCCAGCAAACATGACTGTACTGGGCCAGTACTGGCATGGTACTGGCTGGTAAAGTTGATAAAGGCATACTGGCTAACGGTAAAAAACCAGTACTGGCCCAGAACCGTTTTAACTGAATTGGCCAAGTACAGGCCCAGTACAGATTATATTAGGTTTATATACTGGCTCGGTACTGGCCCAGTACTGACCCAATTCAGGTATGACACTTCCTGTTAGGGAATTATGGGTAGTATTTCAAATTGTCGTCTGCTTTAGAGAGACAAGAGGAGAAGGCAATGATTTGGTATCCTTTGAATGTGAGTTCAATTCATGAGTTAACTTTACTTACCGTTTGCCAGTACTGGCCCAGTACCACCCCAGTGTGCAAGTTGGTACTGGACCAGTACCGGATGCCTGAATGCCTGTATCAGCCACTACTGGCCCAGTACTGTCATATTTGCTGGGAGGTTGTTTCACACATACCATTGTTGCAAACTGGTGAAAGAACTAAGTTGACGTAACCTCTGCTTGAAGAGAATGTGGACATAAGAACAATTCATGCCCCAATCAAGGACTCGCAATCGTGACAATTTTAAACTTTTAATTCAGGCATGTCAAGAGGACAAGGGAATCGTGTCCTGTGTGTGCCCGAAGATCCTACATACGGGCATCATATCTATGGGGTAGAGTATGGACCTTTGATGATAAGCGATCTGCTACACAAAAACGTCTATTGCGTTGTCTGTCTACTGCCAATGTAGATCAAACCCTGCGTCTACAGGCATATCCTGTAAATGTAACTGCACGTTTGGAGTAGAGGTATGGTATGAGCCTGACACCTGCGAAAATAGACTGTTACCTAGGCTGGAGCCTAACATTCTTTGTTATTAAATATATCTTGTATAGATTTCGAGACTTTTTTTATTTTCAATTTCAAAGAACTCAGGTACCAAGTAAACTGGCACTCTTGAAAATATAAACTTTCTACCTCACTCGATGAGATAAATGTGGTATTAGTCGAGAAAATAGAGATATTTAGGGAGTGATCTCTATCATCTTTAAAAAACGATACAGACTTTAGTTGTGATGGCGATGAGAGTGCCACTTTGAACAAATCAGAACATGACAAAAGCTTCTGAAGAACAGTGTATTTCGCCGCTAAGGGAGAACTTGCGACTGAACAGGTTGATATACTTTAAAAATCAGCAAATGACAATGTATTAAAGTCAAAATCCTTCATGGGATTTTTTGATATTCATTAAGCAATGAATATTTTGGAATTTTGATTGATGGGTCACAAGACGTAGCAGTGAAGAAGCAACCAGTAGAAATAGCTTACAATAGCACAGTACATGTTGAACAAACACTAATCTAATACAGCGTGACATCGCGGATCTCGTAAGTTGATGAATAAATAATGGTGAAGCTGTTACATTGAAACATTGAAGATTAGGTTCAGATTAAAACCAAGTTTTCACAATCATTGTTGGACAGTCATTGTCGAGCTCATTGCATGACTGCTGGCTCAACTCATTGAAGAACTTCAGGATTCTAGAACGGTGTATCTCTTTCTCTATTGATATGGTAGTTTATCATATAATGGAGGGTGTTATCGATGCAATAAAGCAATCTGATAAACTTGGTATCCACATCTGATAAATATGCAAAACAGGTCAAAGGTCAAATAAACGAACTACTTTCGCAGAATTCCACTCGTTTCATGCGAATCATAAAACTGTTTACGAATCGTTGAAAAGCGTAACCGGGAGTTTACCCGAGTATTTCCGCTTGATATTCGAAAACACGAAATCTTCTGATAGTACACTATGTGCATTTATAGTGTTAAACAAGTCAAGATAATTGTAGATTTTTTAAAAACCATTCAAAATTTCAGTGCGCTATTGACCAAGAGCAACAAGTAGCCACAGTGTCCTGTGTACAAAATGAATCTCGATGTGTCGGTGTGTGACCTACTGACGAGCCGAGTCGATCGCATTACCATTTTGGTTGTTCTTGAGGTATGAGTACACGGTATTAGGTACATTAATAGGTACTTATTGTCATAAACAAAGCCTAAGGAAACAACCCCACCTCACAAATAATTACCTTTAAAATGCGAAAGATACTGGTTATGCAGCAATCCGAATCAACCCGGCAACGCAGCTTCCAAAACGTTGAAACTAGAGTTACTTCCCTTGTTCTAGGAACGTGACCAAATTATTTATGAGTGCTTTAGATATATGCTTATGAACTGATTGAAAATATCTCCATGAACAAGAAACCAGGGGCCAATGGTTGGTTTTTGAAAGAATCGCGCACATGTGTTTTTACATTGTTTTAATTAAGAACTATTTTAGGCACTTCACAGCCGATGTCGTGACCATCACTTTGATGTACCGTCAGTGATATTACTCCGCTAAAACTAGGTCAATTCTCTTTCCACTTTTACTACAAAAACACGCTTATTTTAATAATGACACATATGATAAAGAGATTATTAACCTCGTGTGTTTCCGTATCATTAATATCATATATTTGGAATAAAAAATAATGTATTATGCTCGCCAGAGGCTCACATAATACAATTTTTATTCCAAAAATATGATATTAATGATACAGAAACACACTTGGTTAATAATCTCTATATATCAGGGCGCAGAATGATCAGATTTTAGGATCAACATTTCGTTAAGATTATCTGTTAAAGGGGCAGTAGCACGTTTTTTCGCTCAAATAAGTTGATGAAATGTATTTGAAAAATAATTTCACCAATAGTAAAACATCCTTCTCTCTTCGGAAAATAAAGTTTAAAATGAGTGTACATGTTTCGGTAAAGCCATGGAAATCGTTTTTGTAATACAAAATAATAAATTGTGTTCACAATAAAATGGCCTTCATGCAATTTTTGCTTTATACGCAACATAGTTTTTACCACTACAGATAATTGGTTTGTGTATTAAGATGGTTTTGCCCTCTAAAGTTAATTTAAATGACATAAATTATCATTTTAAATGGGGAATTTGAAAAAATAAATTTTGCAAAAAACGTGCTACTGCCCCTTTAAGTTCGTCCATTTTTATTAAACTTTTCTCTATTCTAACCGATATCGCTGAAGTAAACACAGAAACTGGAGGACATAATTTGTAAAAACATGTTTTACAAGTGTACAGCGTACAACACCACAGATCACCTCATTGACGAATTTTCAACTTTTCCCAATACATGTATTTCTCGCCCTTTTGTGATGTCCAATTAAGAAGAGAGAAAGAGAAAGACGGGAGAGCCTTATTTAGTTTTCAGATTTGGCTTTATGAGTTATAAGAGTTGTTGTGTAGCACAATTAGCTACTTTCGGTAAAAAAATATGTTACCCAGAAAATCGTGTTTTTCTTATTATCAATGATTGTTTTGAGAACACAAAAAACTTTCAATGATCTCATCTTGTCATAATTATATAAAACAGTCGCAAACAAGAATGATTCTGTTTTTATTTCGAACACACAGAGCATGTGACTTCCGAGTTGTTCATGTACGGTTGACACCTCAGAGTCCAACACATGGACTTTACCAGAAAGAGCCTCATCCCTCAAGATTCTCCAGAATCATGTGGAACAGATTCAGGATATTAGTCCGCACAGATGTAATCAGAATAAGCATATTCCGGGTGACTGCTCATCAGATAACCAGAGTATTCTAGGCTTCAGCCAGAGTAACATACTCTTTTCCAAATTTATTGACAAGGTTTCTGATGAATACAATTGCAAAATCGGCACTAAGATCAATGACATTGAGACATTATATTCTTGCCATTATGACGTCACGTCAATCGGCAGCACAAGATGTTATTACACAATGTAGATGTATTAAACTGCGATATCTTCAACGGGAGCGTAATGAATGCCCGTATGAAATACATGTGTAGTAATATACTGTTAGGAAATAATGAATATTAAACAAAGTCATATGAAATACCGCATCACCTACGGACACACTGTTGCTGTTATATGGCAGTTTGCTTCCAATCCAAATCTAACATCATCGATCATTGATCTTTCCAGAATATTTGTAGAACAAATAACAGTGCTCGTTAATATGATATATATCATTTTCAACTGCGGGGTAATGAAATACATATCTTACATCGCGGCTGCTAGTATTATGGCAGGAAGAAAGCCCGCAACGCCATGTGGCTATGCATTGCGGTGAAACCTGCGAGCATCGGCTAGAACTAGCGAACCACGGGTGGTACTACGCTGAAATCCATTGTAGCATTGCACCAAAACCTTACTGCGTGTAGAACAGTTCTCTACTGCAAACAAAGTTGCCGTGCCCCTGGCGGGACTCGAACCCCTTTCACCACTATCGTTTTATTCTTCGCAGCATTTTCTTCGACTACGGATAACCATTTGTTATGGATACGGCTTATGGGGTCATGAAATTCAATGTTTTACCCAGTAACGTATCAATATATTGTATAAACTTGATTATTACACACGTGGCGAATGTACAACTAATGACATAATAATCTCGTACGTCACACGTGTGTCGTATCACATTGACCTGTGTCGTAACAACGTGACCCCAAATTCCAACGATCTGATTGGATAACCAATGACCTCTCAGTTAGGGTCAAGTTGTAACGGAACTACTTTAAAAATTAAAAAAAACACGTAACATTTCATTTTCACAACTTTATGTGCTAGATATATGCGTCAACATAGTTTGTCAATGCTTTTAGAAAGTTCCACAGTTGGCCAGTATGCAACATTGATATCGTGAATAGCTGTAACTATCGGCGAACGCACCATATTTACTTACAGTTCAAGGGTTGTATAGAAATCCGGACACATCTCACATTCATTGTCGGTGTCAAAAGGTTTCCAATGCGGTGACTTTTAAATGCAAACATCATGTAACCATCACCAAGAACGCAATGAAGGCTTGCAATGATACTAGCTAAGTCTAGTCATAATCAAACACATTCACTCTGCGTTGACCTTGCCCTTCGATTTTGACATCATGCTGATTGCGAGTCACTTTCCAACTGTTTTTTCCCTATCGTAGGCCATGATTAGTCCTACAGCCATAATGCGTCGGTTGTTGCTGTTTACCCGAACTTAAAACCTTGACTCTCTTGCTTCATTAAGTACTGGCAATATCTAACAACATTTCGTCACAAAAAACCAACGTCAGTTGTCGCTAGCCTCCACGCCACTAACAGCGTTGACTCTTCAGGGGCGAGCCGACTGCGAGGCCAGGCGAGGTGAGGTGAGATGAGGCGAGTTGACTATAAGATTAATGTGAATGTGTGCATTAAGAATAATACCTTGCATAACATAACAAATCAAAAACAGTTCATTTGCATAAACGGTTTTGTCCATTTTTACAGTCCAATTTTGATTAATTCAACTTGTATATCACGAACTACATTATTCAGTCGTAGAACTACATTATTCAGAACGTAAGCGTTCGGGCCAGTTTACATAAATTATTACGCATTCGGTTATTGAAACCGGTCTCGGTTACGTAGAATTGTTTCCCTTATCCCAAGTATTAAAATAAGGCGCTGTGACCAGTACGCGTATGAAAAACGTATACATGTACTAAATAAAATACCACACTCGGTGTCATTAGATACGAATTATATGAAACTCGTGACCTTCCTATGGTATCTGACCTCGCTTTCACTCGATCAGATACCGTCGGAAGGACACTCGTTTCGTTTAATTCGTATCTAATGTGACCTCATGTAGTATTCTCCAAATATTAAAAAATTGAGAATTTTAGAAATTTTTAGAAAAATTAACATGCAAAAAACGTGTTACAGCGCCTTAAGATCCTCAAAATCAAAATGTGTCTTCTCAACAAAAAAAAAAGAAACTAGAAAGCTGAAATCTTTTGCACATCTTAGACGATTTCGAATATAATTTCTACTTTTCATCAACATGTTTTTTTCTCTCTCCAGAATTAAGGAACTAAATTTCAATACGTAAGATACGAATGTCAACCTTGTACCAAGAGTATATTTTCCCTTGGCTTTTCATACGGACAAAGTCTCTTTTATTAGTTCTCTAATGTTATTTGAATTTATTGAAATTGAATCAGCATGGTTTCATAATGCAATACAGTTTAATTATTATCAGTATTATTTTCTCTTTCACAGCTGCAGCCTGCTATTTCGCTCTTCACATAAACTGATTAAAAACTGATTAAAGGTAGATGAATAATATTCCCACCTCTCTATATCAACAGTCAGATTTAATATAGAGGGGTGGGGTACATATCATCTGCAATTTTCATATCAGATATTTAATATTTTCAATTTCTAGTAAAGAATAGCATAATGCTTAACGATTGTAAAGAATAGAAAAAATGGTTATTTGACATGCAAGTGTTTTGCAATTTCAAAACAAAAAGCACACCCTCATCAACAGTCGGATACTAGAAATTCTTTTGAAGGCGTCCCACACCTCTATTTGTAATATATGTAGAACTCGCAGCAGTACATTATGGGAAAATAAATGTACTTCATTTACTTTTATATATTTATCTCCCGACAATAATAACATAACACTCTAGTGTCCTCATTACAATGTAAAATTTGTAAATCCGTGCCAAATGCACCCGGCAGCCACGGTACAGCGCCAGTTCAAGTGTTGTCCTATCCTTATAATGCTGAGCGCCGAGCAAGGAAGTAACACTCTTAAAACGCCTTTGGTATGGCGTGGCCGGGAATCAAACCCCGACCTCCCGGATGAAGAGCGGAATCTCCATCAACGGAGTTACACCTACTGCTACGAATTTTCTATCTTAGAACACAGTGAGTCATGGAAAATGTATCTAAATGGAGATACTTGAAATTAAATGTGCACAGATTTGGGAAACATTCTCTAAAAAAAACCAAGTAAACAATGACATTATTCATTTCCATACGCAAATGTTACAGACATTGACGTCATAACCAACACTGAAAACAAATTGTTAAAAATGCCCTAAGTGCATAAGCTTATATAAAACGAACGAGTCGTGCAACAATATAAAGGTGTAAGTTGTAAAAGTGTAAAGTGTAAGTACGCCCATTCAAGAAGGTGATTTTACTTTTACCTTTTTGCGTTTTAAAAATGTATTTTAAAAAGTGAATGCTAATTTTCATTGAATTAGTTTATCTAATTACATGCTTTTTATTTTGGCATCAAGGGAAATGAAAATGTGAGCTATTGTATAAATTAAGATTTATACTTATTTTTGTATATGTTTAAGTATATCATGTCTATATGGCACATTCATGTATATTTTCAAACCTGGGCAACATGGTTTGATGCATGTCACTGTTTCATTTAATTTCATGATATAATTGATATGCACTTCGCAGCGACATTTAACCCCAATTGACGTCACATCACCTGCCTTACTTACATGCTTATATGTGTTTCACTTAGTAATCTCAAGCTCCCGAAAATGGACGACTCATCATCGGCGCAAGCCACTATATCCTTTCGGGAAGAGAACACTGAAATTCAGTCGAAAATGTGTTTGAGTGTTTAGCATCCACACACACAGAACGATCTTTTGGCATGCTTGTTGTTTTTATTGTTGTCATAGAACCAGTTTATGAGCACGAGACCCGAACACAACCAGGCACCTGTTTCGTCTATCGGGGTATAATTGTGCAATGAGACCTCGTTTAACCAGACATGTATATCCGGAAACCCAGCCATCCACACAGTAGTATTTCTAGTATTATATTCTCATTTTTATGCAAATGATGATTCATTTAACCGGAAGACTTGCTGTCCGGATGGTTTTTTTAACTGTAACTAAATTGTACGAATAAACGGGGTCGATAATACATTCATGATTGGACGAAAGCATTTGACTGCGCCCTAAGAATAGAGTCCAAGAGTAGAAGATTAAAACCTTAATATTGAGTTGAGCCTCTAGGATTTCCTCGGATGACACCCCCAGAGACAGAGGAATTGAAGTCCAATAATATATCTCGATGAACACGGCACCTTCGATGAAGTGAACATGCCTTCTCACTTCGATCCACGTGTGTTTAATCAGAATGACGTCATCAGTTCCCTCAACACTGGAAGGGCCACCCATCACTGACATAACAGTCTAAGCCTTATGTTGCGACGAAGTATTACAACTACATAATTATTCGACACACAACGAGTATTACATCTCAGAATGATTAATACTGCTACATAATCATTCAACACACAACGAGTATTACAACTCAGAATGATTAACACTTTAAAGCAATTATAGCTTTACATTCACTTCTCAGAACAACACTTGTTATTCATTTACACCACAATGTTAATGCTTATAATACACTGATTACCACATTGTTACAACAATGCAAAACACTGTTACTTGTACATTGTACAACAATTTCAGGATGTTATAATGATTTCATGGAAACATGGTAATTATATTTGTACAAAATTATGAGTCAACACTAAAGAAAATTCACGTAACAAAATCATACTTACGCCATGAAACAGGCCGACAACACCCTTGTCTCTCACACAAATGTTCATGACTGTGACTAACAAACTCTGACATACACCCTATATAGTGTTACAGACGATGTTTTACCCTGATTCAAGAGACTAACCGTGTGATATGACTTTGCGTTGTGTAATTGTATAAACCTTGTGAATGTCTTGAAATCAGGTGTCTCCGACCACTTGTACCATAACAGGTCAAACCTCGCTGCATCTCTTTTCGAGATCTAGCCTATGATCAATGACATACAAATAAATTAACATTCACCATTTTATTACAAATAGAAACTCAACAACTTAGGACATATCAACAAAATATACAACATGTACAATATAAGTATACTGTGGAGCAAACAACCCTTAGAACCTAATTGTAAAACCCAAACTGACCTAATGACCACCCGTCCATCCCTGCCTACTCGTAATTAACACAATCCTAACTCCCTACTACTAAATACTAAACCTTTTCCTTCCTTATTCCTTAAGAAAAACTTGATAGTTATGATTTTATCTACTTTTGAATTCTTCATCTTTGGTGTTCTTTGGACTGAGTTCTGAATAAAAAGACATCTGGAACATCTCTACCTGTATACTATACATAACCTGATCCTATTCATTTGTAGCACGGTATATCATGGTAAAAACTGTCGTACTTGGAAAAACAAATAGGTATGAAATTTTCGTGGTACCCAACCCGAATATATTGTGTATTATTTCATCATTTAATCAAATAATACATACTGATAATTTGATTCAAATGGCAGGAGTAGTGATCAAGGTATTGGTCAACTTACTTATAAGACATAACTCCAGTCTAAATCACTGGCTAATTTAAACTTTGCCAGATTTCCTTTACTCTCCTGTGCAAACATCATGGCACACTGCACCGGAACTGCACAGTGGGCTTTAATTTGCTAGCACTGGAGAGTAAAGGAAATGCAGCAAGATTTAAATTAGCAAAGACACTGGCTCGAGTTACGGAAGCAGCTTAGCTATGTATAAGGAAGTTCAGTATTAGTCAATATTTAAATCCATAATGACGCTACAAACTTTAAAACCTCTTAAACCCGCACTTCTTCATCCGGGATGAACATTTTCTATAGCCCTTGTGAGAAGGCACAGACCTTACTTAGTTGACACATTGACGACAGACCAGAGATAAGGAGATATGCTGTTTGTAACGTATGTTTACGACATCCACACTGGTGTAACGTTTTATGGCATTAACGACATTAAACACACTTACGTCACCACGCTGTGTTATGTTACATGGTGTCAGAATGTGGGCATGAAAAACCGTTAAAAAGGCAAGTGAAAGACTTTAAAAGTGAATCATTGAAGCGGAAATTCAATACGATGGCCGGAAGCAATAATCCGAGTATGAACTGGCAAGTTGCCGACTTAGATAAGGAATGGAAACGTTTCAAACAGCACTGCGAATTTACGTTTCGCGGGCCACTCGCCTCAAAAACTGAAATACAAAAAGTGAACTATCTCATGACATACATAGGTGATAAAGGTAGAGAAATATACCAGACATTTAATTGGAGGCCAGCAACTGAAGATGTTGCAGCAGAAAATGACACTTTAGAAGGAGTTTATCAGAAATACTCAACTTATGTGGCGCCAAAGAAAAATCAAATTAGAGCTACTGTAAACTTCAATAGAAGAAAACAAGAAGCAACAGAAAAATTTGATAATTTTGTCACAGATCTCAGATTACTTGTTCAAGATTGTGGTTATACTGAGGAAGAAAGAATGTTGAGAGATGCTATTGTCCTTCGCTCATTGCATGCATCAGTGCGTGAGAAATGCCTAGAAAGGGGAGATGAACTGACTTTAGAAGCTGCTATTATGATAGGACAGAACTATGAAACTTCACAAGAAAGCCTGAAAATCATCACAGATGAAGATACTTCTGTAAACAAGACACATTCAAGAAAACATGATCGCTACAAAGACACAAAACACAGTTCAAAACCTAGTCACAGTCAACATGGTCGTCACAGACGACAAAAGCAGCGACATGAATCAACTACAGAAAAGTGTGGTCGATGTGGATACCCCAATACACACAAGAAGTGTCCAGCAAAGCACAAACAATGTGATATCTGTCATAAATATGGACATTTTGGAACTATGTGTAGAAATGCAGGCAAGGCACATGCGATTTGTGAAGAAGAATTGGAAACAGTATATAGTGACTCTGAAGAAGACATAGCTCATCTTATCAACAAAGTATCCGATGGTGGTGAAGAAGATTGGTTTGAATACATCGAGGTTAATGGACAAACTATGAAGTTCCAGATAGACACAGGTGCAAACAGGTGTATCATCCCTTATGATCTGTTTCAGAACTTGAATATCAAGGGGCCACTCATGAAGGCTGACAGGAGATTCAAGTCCTTCACTCACCACCCAATACCAATTGAAGGATGTATCACGCTACAAACAAGGTACAGAGGTCAAACAATGGGTATAAAATATTACATTGCACATGTTAACCAAGAACCTTTACTGTCGGGAAGTGCCAGCCAAATGTTAGGTTTGATCCAACGGATACACAAGATCGAAGGAATTGAACAGTACCCGGAACTGAAACAAACAACATCAACGCTACCCGGAACGTACAGTCTGAAGATAGACCGGTCGGTGAAACCAACAGTGCATGGGCCGAGACGTCAGCCAAAAGCTCTTGTAGAGAAGATTACACAGAAGCTTAACGAGATGGAAGACGCAGGTCACATATGCAAGGTGATAGAGCCTACTGACTGGGTCAGTTCCATGGTCACAGTGTTGAAGAAAGGAAAAGTAAGGATCTGTATAGATCCAACAGACCTCAACAAGGCGATCCGACGAGAACACTATCCAATACCAACCGTCGAAGAAGTAGTGGCTTCATTTCCAAACGCAAAGGTATTTTCTGTCCTCGACGCCAAGTCAGGATACCTACAGATAAAGATTGACTATGAATCAAGTCTTCTAACAACCTTTAACACCCCCATAGGCAGGTACAGATGGCTCCGTCTACCCTTTGGAGTAAAATCTGCACCAGAGATTTTTCAGAGAATCATGGACACGATGCTCGAAGGCATTCAAGGTGCACAGGCGATTATGGACGACATTCTCATTGGAGGAAACGATGACGAGGAACATGATAAAATCATGAAGCAAGTTGTCAACCGGGCGACAGAATACAATTTGGGCCTGAACTTCGAGAAATGTCAAGTCAAGCAAAGCAGAGTCAAGTACTCAGGTCACATTATCACAGGAAATGGACTTGAACCTGACCCAGAAAAGGTCCGAGCTCTGCAAGATATGCCGACACCTGAAAACAAAGAAGATGTCCGTCGATTTCTCGGACTCGTGCAGTACCTGGGAAAGTTCATACCAAACTTAAGTGAAGTGGATGAACCACTGAGAGCTGTTATCAAGAATGATGTGGAATTCTTCTGGAGCAAGCAAGCTGAAACTAGCTTCAAGAAGTTGAAGGAACTTTGCAGCAGTGCTCCTGTACTAGTCCGGTATGATGGGAACAAGCCGCTGACAATACAGTGTGATGCAAGTAGTTTTGCTTTAGGAGGCGTTCTGTTACAAAATGGACAACCTGTGGCATACACATCACGTGCACTGACCACAACAGAAAAAAACTACGCACAAATCGAGAAAGAGATGCTGGCGATAGTACATTGTTGTAAGAAATTCCATTTCTACATCTTCGGGAAGTCCATCACCGTGGAGACAGACCACAAACCTCTGCAGACAATCTGTAAGAAACCACTGCTATCAGCACCGATGAGACTTCAAACCATGCTACTGCGTTTACAGCCCTATGACTTAACAGTCACCTACAAACCAGGAAAAGAAATCCCAGTTGGAGATGCGCTCAGCAGAGCGAATTTGCTGGACACTGAACCGGACATCGAACCAGTCCTCGTAAACATGATTGACTTTATTGCTGTCACCCCTTCGAAATACAAGGTATTTCAACAGTGCACTGCAGATGAGTTAAATGAGCTTCATTCAATGATTCGGAAAGGTTGGCCTGACACGAAGCAAGAAACTCCACATTGTATTCGACAGTACTGGACCAGCCGAGACGAACGCAGTGTACATGATGGAGTGATCTACAAGGGAATGAGGATTGTTGTCCCCCCTAGTATGAGGAGAGACATGCTAACCCAAATACACGGGTCACATTTGGGCAGCGCCAAATGTAAACAGAGGGCGAGAGAAGCACTTTACTGGCCAGGGATGTCTCAACAAATAGAAGACGTCGTCAATGACTGTCCAGAGTGTAACGAATATCAGAATCAGCAGCACAAAGAAACGTTAAGACCAACGAAAGTTCCAGACCTCCCATGGAGCGAACTAGCCTCAGATCTATTTGAATGGAAAGGTAACCATTACCTTCTAACAGTGGACTACTATTCAAAATTCATTGAGGTCGACCAGCTCCAAGGGACCAGCAGCGCAGCCATAATTGAAGCACTGAAGTCACAGATGAGTCGACATGGCATACCTGAACTGTTACGAACTGATAATGGTCCTCAATATTCGTCGCAGGAATTCAAACTCTTTTGTGAAAATTATGGAGTTGAACATGTGACCTCCTCGCCAGGATACCCCCAATCAAATGGAGAAGCCGAGAGAGCCGTACAAACGGTAAAACGCTTGTGGAGAAAGAACAGTGACAAACACCTAGCACTTCTAGACTACAGGTCTACACCCATGGAATCCTGTGGTCTCTCCCCATCTCAGCTTCTGATGAGCCGTCGACCAAGAAACATGTTGCCGGTTGCAGTAGAATTACTACGTCCGCAGGCACTTGATCATGCAGAAATCAAGAGACGTCTGACAATCAACAAAGAACAACAGCGCTTCTACTACGACAGAAAATGTGGGACAGACCTACCGCCATTACAAGCTGGAGATCCTGTTAGGATGGCTCCTATGAATGGAACAAGAAACTGGTTACCCGCAACAGTAGTTGACCGCCACTCATCACCAAGATCCTACGTTGTTGACTATGGTGGAAGAAAATATAGGAGAAATCGGAGACACTTGAGGTTGTCAACATACAAGGCACAGATGGGCAAGTCTAGGCCTGTACCTACAACAGCTGGTGGACCAACCCCGTCTACGAGCACTCAGAATTCAAAACTTCCAACTACCTCTACGTCAACGCCAACAACGAAGTCACCGCAGACATCCGTGAAGTCACCGCAGACATCAGTGAGGTCACCCCTCACAACGTTGACGTCTTCCCCAACAGCGTTGACGTCTACACCAACACCTCTGATGTCGCCACCTGCGGTTAGGCCGAGTGTTGTGACCAGAAGTGGTCGCCTGAGCAAGCCACCAAAGAGACTCGATCTTTAAATGTTATTTTATTGATTCATGAACTCTTAAGTGTAAAACACTCGTTTTATTCTAGTCATCCTAAAGAAAGGAAAGAGACATTTTAATTGTTTATCGTTAAATCATCCTGATAAAGGAAAGAGACTTATTATTCATTTTCAGATTCCGTCCGTCGTTGTGAGACAATGAAGACTTTTTATATTTTCAATTTGTTTTCAGATTCAATCAGTCTTTGAAAATACAAAGAGACTTTAATTCATTTTAAGCTTAAAAGATTTTCTTAAGCTTTGTTAAAGAAAGGGAGATGTAACGTATGTTTACGACATCCACACTGGTGTAACGTTTTATGGCATTAACGACACTAAACACACTTACGTCACCACGCTGTGTTATGTTACACTGTTTATTAGACTATGTCTGTACGTTAACATTCACTATAAACAGTTCTTGTCCTGTATAGGCACACAATATTGTGCCAGCATAGGTGTGACAGTACATGAACAATGATTTTGAAACATTCTCGCAAAATAAAATAGTTTATTAATATATTAAAACTAATGTCCAATTGCGATTGTGTGTTTTTTGGTACTTTTTGGACCACATAGCTGTTTCCATGGTGTTGATTCAATGTCATCACTGGTTGACAGACCCTGTGTGCTCCTGAACCCATGCTCTCAGTGGTCTCAGCTAATAGCCATATGGAGAGTGATACATTACATATATATATATGCGACAGTTCAAGACGCCTTATCAGGAACTACAGGAGATACAGAAGTTTTAGCCAAATATGTTTATGTTAAAGAAACTAGCCTCTGACAGCTTCTCAGTGGCTGTGAGTGCGGGTTTAAGAGTGAGATAAATAAACTACCTTGCATCAACTGTGAGGTCGTTGCTCTCTTTGGACACCTCGTCGTCAAAGTTCTCGAAGTTGAGTTTGAGCCCTGACATATTAGACAGCATACTGGAAGAAGCGTTTGGGCCTAGGTCCATACTTGTCACTGAAAACTGAAAAAAGATATCGAAACATCAACGGTGACATTTGTTTGCTTTAAAAATAAACATTTCCTGGAATTTGAAGAATATTGAATAGCTATTAATTCAATAAAGCCATTAAAAAAATTGTCATACACAATAAGAAGTCTGAGGCAGATTGATATCACTTGCGGCGCCATCCTATATTGTTCTCCAACTCCAATGTCCACTCCAGAATCAATCGACAAAAAATAGATTCACTAAAATTATACTCGCAACAATTAATTAGCACTAACACATAAGGCTATGGGAACTGTATGTAATAATATGGCCACCCGCTAACTGAATTTCTAGCCTACACTGTAGGGCAAACTGACCGAAGCTCAGCCATCCATAGTCGTCCAAACTTCGGACACTTTTCACTTGGAGCATTAATAACTGCAATAACTGTAATATGTTTATTTCAAAATAATTACACAATGGTTTCATTACACTAATTTTGGAGTTTCTGATTGGACGCGAGCTCTCAAAAACCTGCTGCCATTTCTCGATGAATGCAGATAAAATGTGCAACCATACCTCGTGCATTCATACCCTGTGATGTCACAATACATACGAACAAATGGTCGTGTCAGCCGGTTCTTAAAACTGAGTGTAATGTTTTGATGCAAAATATGAAATGCAGTTTGAGAAATTGACAGATGTAGATTTCATTGATGGTTTGATCTCCTTGGTTCAAACTAACTTTATCTTAAATTTATTTTGAAAATTAGAACATGTCAAATGTGTGTTAAATTCTTCAGTAAGCTAGCCATGCTGCCAACATTTTGTAGAAATTTAAAATAACCAAATCTAATATTTAATACATATTAAAATATGAAAATTAAATAAATTATATCAAAACTGAAGTTAAATCAAGACTCCAGCTAAGCCAAATATGGTTGTCAATGTAGTTCTGCTTGCATATATTTCAAGTTAACTTGTTGACAAGTGCGTTATTCGTTTGAGCAGATCGTCTGTCTCGATTATGTCTACACTACAGATGATAATGATACTCTTCATCACTAAATCTTACTCTCTTTCTGTGAGAGGAAAATGTCAAGATCGATTAACGATTTCACTTCCGCTTACACCCAGTCATCCCACACAAGGCGCCAAGCAGCCGACACAAAACATTACATATGACGAAACCGCATGTGAGTTGTGATGTCTGGTTGGTCGCATGCATTTCTATCAACGGAATAGCTGCGATCATTTAGTGCATTGTGACACTGTCATATTTGTACGTTCTATCTTATCTTTCTTCATGCTTACCAAGAAACGTGTACACCATGTGCATTTGTTTTCATCTCAATTTTCTGTAGAGGGGGTAGCAACATTTCTACAAGATGGCGGATCTTCATCGGGTGTGGCTATTTTTAGAACAATCATGCTATCGTGACGACATACTTTCTATTTGCATTCGTTGCAAAGGCCTCTGTTGAACCGAAGAAATTTTTTTATTTTTAAATAACTAAGATTCAGTTGAATTCAACCTGGGTTAACTCGCTGTCTGGAGATAGAGCAACCATTGTTTCAACCATAGGCGTAGGAACCGGGGGGCTGAATTTTTTTGGGGGACCAAAATCGAGATGTAAACGCAAATCCAGATATTTAAGACCAAATATATAGAGAAAAACTTAAATTTTGCAAGGTACTTCTCCAAAAATGTAAGTTTTTTGGGATTTAGCGGTTCTTGTGAAGGCGAAATTAAGTGTCATATTTCGGCTTAAAGAACTAAAACGACATTGAAAGACACCCACAAAATATTACCTTGTTTCAAATCATTGTATTATATGCCCCTATACAAGGGCGGGTAATTTGAGTACAGATTTCGCTGACAGAGTTTCCCATGGGTGATATATTGGAGAGTAACGGAGCATATATAAAACCCTGGGTAACCGAGGATGTACTGTCAGTAACAAACATGCATCATATGCCCCTATACAATGCCTGGTTGAGTAGGTTCCTCGTGATTCATCAACAGCTTGCCAATTCACCAAATGCAAGTCAAATTTTCATTTAATTATATATATGTATAGGCTAGACAATCATCAGTCCTTTTTGGAAAAAATGTTGTATTGCGCATTATATTGGCTAACATAACTTGACGTCTGGTCGACAATTAGTTGAATTTTCGACTGCATTCAACATCCCAGTAATCGAATCTTGACGATTTTTTGACATTGAAGAGTCATATTTATGATATCGTAAAATACATGTAGATTACAATTGATAACATGTTGATATATCAAAACGTGACTATAACATCTACTTGTAGCGTCATATCGTCATATTGTCATATTGTCATATCGTCATATTGACGTAAAAACTGGATTGACAGACATAATTAACAAGCCCACATTGCTGTATATGAGAATTGGGGACATGATAGGCCCACTTTAACAGTTTGAAGTTTTAGTTGATATTTAGAGGGTAAAACATAATATTGCACAAACCAATTATCCGTAGTAGTAATAACGGTGATGCTTAAAAGACAAACATTGCATGGCGGCCATTTTATTGTGAACACATTTTATTATTTCGAATGGCAAAAACGATCACCATTGCTTTACTGGGCCACGAACACTAATTTTTAACTTGATTTTTCGAAGAGAAAGGGTGTTTAACAATTGGTGAAATTATTTTAAAAATATATTTCATGAACTTTTTTCAGCGAAAAACGTGCTACTGCCCCTTTAAGGCATGTATTATCAATTATTTTGTTGGTCCTTTGTTGTGATATCAATCTGGGGATATTGACTGTAATGAAATTAGGTCATCTTAAAGGGAGAGTTCTGTCGCCATATTGGATTTATTTTCATTATGTGAAATGAAAACACTCTATATATTGTGCTTATGTTTGCAACTTTTTAATAACTAATGACATACACTGATATAGTATTCAGATAGTAATACATAACATGTTATAAAACTAATAAACAATTTGCTGTTATGCTGTAGCTAAGTTTTCCCTACTCGCAGCACCAGGAATGGCTTCAATTCTCATTGTTTTAATTTTCAACAAATGTGCGCATGCGTTTTTCAAGTTGTGAAATATAAAGTTATCAAAGTGTTACCTTTATCAGTATCTTTAAATTTCACTGTGTTTTAATCATTTATTTATAACATATATATCTGTACACAGGAATATCCTCTCGAATTTCGTTTCCACAAAAAAGTCCGGATAGAACCCTACTTTTTTAAAGGGAGAGTTCTGTCGCCATATTGGATTTGTTTTCATTATGTGAAAAAACCCGCTATATTGTACCTAATTTTGCAACTTTTTGATAACCAATGACATACACTGATATTTCGTTTCCACAAAAATGCACCGTTAGAACCCTCCAGTCCTTTCCCAACACATTATTATTTTAATAACATAATAATTGATAAACTTGTGTTGAAATTTCAACTGACAAAGAAAACATATAGAAAATGGAGTAGGTAGAATACACAGACATGTTGATATAAAATACTAACATCAGTGAACAACACTGAACTAGTGGGAAACTACGGATTAGATTGTATTATGTCCCATAAATGTACATAAATGTGTACAAAACCTCCAATCAAAGCGTTTTTTTCACGTGAAATAGATAAATTTGTTCTTGAAGTTCTAAAAGCTAATAATGTTTTAATGTTTTATATATGATAATATATTTTGGATCACACTTGGGATTATACTTAGTCACTGTCTAAATCACATTTATTTTCAGAAGTCAGCTGAACTCCCGGGTATGTGAGCTTTGTTCAAGAATTCAAATAATTGTCGACCATGACTCCGTTCCATAACAGCGAGCGCTTATAATCGCTCATTGATTGCTCAATGTAGCGCTCAAGTAGCGCTCATTCTCTCCTGAACGACACGGTGCAAAACCTCAAAGTTCGCTCGCTTTGCTACGTAGCGCTACATTGAGCAATCGTGTTCAGTGAGGTTTAAAAGCAATCGCTAAATGAGCGATTACTTTGAAACCTCTCTTGAACACGGCCCAGGTCTAGTTATGTTAGCCAATATAATACGCAATACAGCATTTACAAAAAAGGACTGATGATTCAACATACAGGTATGATCAAATGAAAATTTGGCTGACGTTTATTAAATTGGCCAGCTGTTGATAAATGAAATACGAGGAATCTGTTCCACCAGATATTTAATAAATGTTTGGTACTTGCAGTAAGCTTTATGTGAATGTTGAAAATCGGACAGGTTGTTTTATTTCCGGACTGGTAATTTATTTCAGTTACCAGTCCGGCTGGATTTTCGTGACTTTTCTACGCTGAATAGGGTCATCAATCATGGACACTACATGTATATTTCCACTTCATGTTTAGGCATACCTAACAACATGACAATAATCATGTTTGATGTTATACAGATGCTATTTTTCATTTTTTGTCTCATTGATTTTGTAACCAGCTTTTTGATATATATGTACCGGAGCGGCGTTGAAATAAGCCATTTTTGGCTTGTTCCCCCATCCTATTTTCATGTTTTTGAAATAAAATACGTTTAAACCATGTATATTTCTAGAAAAAATAAGAATATTCTCAAATATTAAATCGTTGAGTTACGATAAATTAGATTTATCCTATCAGTAGTGCCCTCAATTGTGGCTTCGTGATTAAAACACTATTAATTCAGGGACATGGATTGGTAAACAGACATAACGCCTATATGTAAATACCTCTCCAATACAAGAGAAAATATAACACACTATTCATTCACCAATACTGAGAATCATAATCCTTTAAAACAACATATTCGTAATTGTATGATAGTAATTATATCATTAACTAGCAAGGAAATTAATTAAGAGAAACGTTCAGTTTGGGTAAAAAGTAATGCAACGAAGTTACGATACGTTGATTGATTTCATCAGAAAATGATTTATTTTAATTTAAAATCTATTGTAAATCAAAACCATGCTCGTAGAAGAAACATCTTGATCGAACTTCAACAAAATTGGACATATAAAGATAATGAATAGCATCCTCAATATGATAGCCACATTTACAAATGGAAGTATTTGGGGTATTTACTACAACCCAGTCATATCTTATGATAGATAATTGTATTGCGTCTTGTACCCGAGTTTTTAACAAAATTATGTATATTGCAAGATAAAGTACGACGTGGTTTCATGAAGTACGTCTCATCTTTGTACACTACATTAATATAGTTGTTCTGTGGACATGACGTTTGTTACCATCTAACATAGCTCGCACCTGGAACCAGACAAATGTATCTAAAACATTATCTTTATCATTTTTCCATTTTTCAAAAATTAACTTAAAATCACAAATGGTAATTTTCAATTTCATAACATATAAGACATTGTACAAATCATCGTTGTGTCATCTAGCTAACGATATAACGTATAATATTCATGGAATAAAATACGTTTAAAACAACATAGGCTGGATAATATAAAGGGCATAACGAAATATGTTCCCTGATTTAGTTTTACTCACATTGCAATGTACTGGCATATACTATTACAGACCAGGGCATGTTTATCACAGTGAACAACTATATTATGAATGTTTGTTCACCTACTTATTCCAATATATAATATAATTCGCGATGCCTTTGAGGCATCCAGACATGGTTATAACAAAACCGTTAAATTTGTGTTTTTATGAGAAAATATACTCATGTCTCCCTTAACCAGGTCAAATTCCGAAAGCTATAGTTTTAAAATAAGTTTATCCTCTAGGCCTGGAAGGTCAAACTGACTTTCGTCCACGAGCTTACTTTTTCTATCTTTTCTCTTAAATCAAAAGCCCTAGAACGCTGAGGTGAGGTGAGGTGAGTTGGGGCTTAACGCCGCTTTCAAGAGTATTTCACCGCTAGTATTACGGCCGGGAGAAACCTGCGAGCAACGGCTGGATCTAGCGAACTATGGCTGGTACTACGCTGAAATTCAGTGTAGCATTGCACCCAAACCTTACTGCGTGTAGAACAGTTCTATACTGCAGACAAAGTTGCCTTGCCCCTGGCGGGATTCGAAGGCCGGACCTCTTGATCCGAAACCGAACGCGGTAACCACTGCGCTATCCCGCCCCCAAAATATTTTGAAGAGACTTATTAGCCAATTTGATTTTGAATTATAAATGTGGGGTCACTGTAGACACAGGTGACACGTTATGAAACCTATTTTCATCTGCGGTCCAATTTAAGGGCCAGAGGTCAAGACCAAAATGTGTCTAAAACTAAAATTAAATTCACTTAAATATTGAAGTCTGATGTACACCTTGACAGATGGGAATTACAAATTACAAATTGTACTTTCATTACTCTATTGCCCCGCATAAGGCAACAGAGACTACATACACGAACTTGATAGAAACCTCTGACAAGTTTTTCTGGAAAATGTTCAACCCAATTTAATGCATTATTTTAAACTACAAAACATTTTTAATATTGAATATTAACTAATGATGGAATAATACAAAACAGACATGAGGCATTATGCAACCGCCAAGAGATAAATCAAGCAAAACGTAATCCTATTAAACTTCATGTAAAAAGAACAAGGATTTGTAATCTGTTTCTTTAAAGATGGAAATATAAGATCGTGAAGAAAGCATTCAATCTTTTATTTCAGTAGAAAGGCCTACGGCCCACGTACAAAATCAACAAATCAAATATATAAACAGAGTTGCTCGTAGTCAAATAAAAGAATTTCGTACAATCAAGGCATCTTTCACATAATTTAAAATAGCTATCAAATGTGTTACGTTATAATCTTGAAGTTTATGTATCAGTATGTCTTCATTCATGTACATTGATATATTTTCAAATTTTTTATCACGTAAATCATTATAAACTGGAATTTGTAAAGAAAATTAAATTCATCCTCCACGATGTTGGATTTACATATCTTACAGTAACGACATTCACGTGGAATACCATCTCGTCTACCAACATTTTTATAGATTTGTAGCTCACCAATTCTTAATAAAGTAATTCTACGTCTTGCATCTTTGGATTTAATTGTTACCAGATAACGTTTGTTCACCTACACGTGTATCTTAGTGCAAATATCATGTAAATTGACGTTCCTTGTAACGTGAATAACATTACGTCGCATACAATGACAATGAATCATATATCCATGACCAAAATGATCATTTTCAAACTTACCCTGTCACGTCAGTGGTGCGTGTATATAAAATTTAGCATTATTAAATAGACAGAAGGGGTCAATTTTAAAAAATTCAAATTCAATAAATTTTCTAATAAAAGTTTTCATATCGACGAAATGAAAACTATTTCATCACATATTCATTGAATAAGTATCAGAGGAACTATATGGCGTATATTTGACCCAGTTGATCAATTACTGAATATTTCACAAAAGAACATACAAACTGTAGTTTTGAAAAGATTGACCCTTGGTTACTTCAATGAGGTATCCAATTAGATTATGTTATGGGGCGCTCAACTGTCTTCTTACATTTCCAAAATGCAAAGGGATAGTATAGTTTTCGCGTTGATAAGATGCTTCAAAGATGTGAAATATTACATAATATTTGTAATGAAATACACAAGTAGGTAGGCAGATGTAAACCAAACTAAATAAGTCAAATGGTAGAGTACAAACATAACTTGACTTTCTCTTCTTTACTTTGTAGCCTCCGCTTCTATCGATGGCAACATCCACGTGTTATATAGGCCTAAATGAAATATTTCTGACAGCTCTCTGTCTGTCTGTCTGTCTGTCTGTCTGTCTGTCTGTCTGTCTGTCTCTCTCTCTCTCTCTCTCTCTCTCTCTCTCTCTCTCTCTCAGAATTTGTATATTTTTTACAAATAAGCATTGAAATATTTCATGTTGAAGAGATAAACATTATTTTAAGACATAAACCAAACTGAACATACGAATCTTGAATTGTGAAACGATGTCTTTCTCTCACTCAGAGAGAGAGAGAGAGAGAGAGAGAGAGAGAGAGAGAGAGAGAGAGAGAGAGAGAGAGAGAGAGAGAGAGAGAGAGAGAGAGAGAGAGAGAGAGAGAGAGAGAGAGAGAGAGAGAGAGAGAGAGAGAGAGAGAGAGAGAGAGAGAGAGAGAGAGAGAGAGAGAGAGAGAGAGAGAGAGAGAGAGAGAGAGAGAGACTTACATATTGCGATGAGTATTAAGTCAGTATAGTTTAAGGTGCATATCCATTAAATTACGGGATATCGATTTGCCCCGAAAATTGCATCACCCAATAAGCCAGTTCCTCCTCGTATATGGATCCTTACACCTACTTTAGATGCCATTCCATTTGCCAGCCCATTGTCAATCATCTGAATGGTATGCTTATGCTCCCAAGTTGCAAACACCTATCTGGAATCTGGAATCTTGCAAACACTTACCTGATTGGCTAATGTGAGAAGGCGTAGTTAGGTAAGGTAGTTTATAAATTCCACAGGGCTGGAAAGTATCCAGTACGACTGAAAACACCTACGTTGAACATCATTCTAAACACTAGTCATGCAACTATCCAGTGTAGTTCTCGCTGTTACTTTGCTTTCAGCAGGGGTTTTAACTATGCCGAACGAAAAGCAGGCTAGAACGTCGCCCATTCCAAGTATGGTGAGGAATTATTTAGTGGAATCGAAAATTGGAGACGGGGACGTTAACAATCTGAAATCTCAACTCGCAACTGCGTTACATGATTTGAATGCAATGCAAACCGAGTTGGACACTGCCCAGAAAGAGATTGTTCATCTCAAGAGCGACCCTTCTTTGATGAAACAGAAGGTTGAAGACACGGCACCAGTGGGGGCCGCCATCATTCTGGAATCTCAACTCCAAGCTGAGTTGACCAAACTTGACATTTCCCCGAAAGAGTATCACGATCATGCAATTGACAAACAACAAAACAGATTTCAAGGTATGTGGCTCCAAGTTTAACTTCAAATAGTTAAAGATACGATTTATTTGAATAACAACAACTGACAATAACTATTGACAACAAATCTATGTCTCGTTGTAATTTTCTATTTTGTTATTATAAATTAACATTTGATATTTAAAATGTTCTTGTCATTTTGATAATAACATCTAACTCTTTAGTTTATCTTTAGGCTCATGTATATATAGCCATAGATCTAGAAAAATTAAAATACAGTTAATAAGTAATTCCCGTCTGTCAAGATGTACATCCGATTACAATATTAAAGTGAAGTAAATTTTAGTTTATCAAAACCCTTATCGTTCTTGACCACTGATCTCTAATTGGGACCACCAAATCTATACTTTATAATCATCACTAGCCAAATATTATGTACACACGTTTTTAAGCTTTCAGATAAAGCAAAGAAGACGTAAATTGATATTTAGAACATGGTCCTTGAGACCCTATCATAGAGACACAATATATCCAATATATAATGCTCAATGCCTAAGGTTTTAGAAGAAGAAAATTAGATGTTATAACGTGTCTTCTGTGGTCACAGTGACACCAAATATATAATTCAAAAACGTGGATGCATGGGAAGCAGAATAAATAGTATTAGTATAATCTCCTTGATGTCTGTAAATGTGGTTTCAAGGGATTAGAATAGTGGGTAATATGAACAAATTGGAATTCGAAGTGAATAAAGGTTTCAGATTTTCAGATTTTCAGATTTTCAGATTTAATATGTTTGTGTATGAACCTCCATTATATATTAAGTCTCTTCAAGCATATTTTGGGCTGAAGGCTATACATAAAAACACATAGCTTTCCGAATTTGATCCTGTGCACTTCAACAAGCTGACAAATTGGGGACTATATGGAATGAGATCATGAATATATTCACTCATGAAAACAGAAATGTAACGGTTTTGTCTTTGCCATGACAGGATGCCTCAAAAATGTATTATATTTGGACTAAACTACCCGGCAAAAAACGTTATCACCTCAGTTTGTTTTGATTAATGCAATATATAAAATATATAAAAGAAATCAAATGCATTTTACTATGGCACGATACAGTAATACTTATTTGCAGTAGTTTGGATGAATTAATTGGTGACTGTGGTTACATTTTAGTTAAAATTTCTTTGTTAAATGAAGACAGGGGTAAGAAATGAAATTTCCACCAACCTGATCCCTACCATGTTTAAAATGTTTTAAATTTGTGCAGAATCAGGCACATTTATAATTTTTTAGAATATGTCTTATATGTCAATGGACAATTGTGTATCATCAAACATAATTTTTGAAGAAGTTTCAAATTTAAATTTTCTTTAAAAAAAATATATTAAAGACATTTAGAAGTATTCTTTGACGGCTGACTAAACACCTGTACTTTTCAGTTTAAGATTATCATTTCGAAAACTTGAGATATTTGCAATTGAAAATCATACATATGATAAAATCAACTGAGGTGATAAGTTTTTTTTGCCGATGAGTTTAAGATACTCAAGTAGGTGAACACTCTTTCATGATCAAGTCGTTCACTGTTATTAACATGCCTTGTTATAGTATTATGCGTTATAAGGTTCTTTATCTTATACAGTTTTCACACGTGATATATTTATCTAGTTTGAACACAACTATGTGCTGTGTCTTATTTCATATAAAATGTATTTGTGATTTATAAATGGAATAAAAAAGTGGAATACAAAAACAAATTCGTTTTAATGTTTTAAGTAGAATTATCTGGTTGCAGGTGCGTTCTACATTAGATGGGGGCAAACATCATGTCCACAGATCGACGAAGTAGTGTACACAGGTGAGAGACGTGTTTCATAACATTTGAGAACACTACTCACTTGATAGACCTAAGTCATAATAATTCAACGATTGAAACCAAAACATTTAACCGAGAGGCATCCTCGGTTACCCATGGTTTTATATATGCTCCGTTACTCGCCACTGATAGTGAGAGCATATATAAAACCGTGGGTAACCGAGGATGGCCGAGAGGCCGCCTTGCTATTACCAGGGGAATTCCAAATTATGATATTGACTTTGATTGGGACATTATGTCAATATAATATTATGTACATGATGATGTATTTCATAATTTGACTTCATTTACCATTCATTGTTTCCTCACAACTCAATATAATTACTACACGCATATTTCATAGGATAATCTTAAAATGAGCAGATATTCCCCTTTAATATTTTCTTAACTTATTTTTTTTTGCAAATAGTCTTGTCATTTCTACAGAAATATTTGAACCCGTACATATTGATGGGAGCTTAACAGTATATCAATCAAATTATAAAATTATCCGAAAATACTATTAGTATCATTCGATCAAAATTTTATACAGAAATATTCGTACACAATGGTATTCCTCCATTCTAACCTCTCTTGCTTATGTAACACTTTCTGGGTTAGAATTATAGAATTCTGATTGGTTGCACTATAAGTATGGTGGTCAGTCAGTCGTTGTTTCAAACTGAGCATTCTATAACTGTTGAACGGACTAGAGTCACAGACACAGTTGAGTGATAGCCCAGCAAACATGACTGTACTGGACAAGTACTGGCTTGGTACTGGCTGGTAAAGTTGATAAAGGCATACTGGCTAACGGTAAAAAACCAGTACTGGCCCAGAACCGTTTTAACTGAATTGGCCCAGTACAGGCCCAGTACATATTATATTAGGTTTATATACTGGCTCGGGACTGGCCCAGTACTGGCCCAATTCAGGTATGGCACTTCCTGTTAGGGAAATATGGGTAGTATTTCAAAGTGTCGTCTGCTTTAGAGAGACAAGAGGAGAAGGCAACGATTTGGTATCCTTTGAATGTGAGTTCAATTCATGAGTTTACTTTACTTACCGTTTGCCAGTACTGTCCCAGTACCATGCCAGTGTGCAAGTTGGTACAGGGCCAGTACCGGATGCCTAAATCGGGCCAGTACCGGATGCCTGTATCAGTCACTACTGGCCCAGTACTGTCATGTTTGCTGGGAGGTTGTTTCACACATAACATTGTTGCAAACTGGTGAAAGAACTAAGTGGACGTAACCTCTGCTGGAGGAGAATGTGGACATAAGAACAATTCATGCCCCAATCAAGGACTCGCAATCGTGACAATTTTAAACTTTTAATTCAGGCATCTTAGGAGGACCAGGGAATATTGGCCTGTGTGTGCCCGAAGATCCTACATACGGGCATCATATCTATGGGGCAGAGTATGGACCTTTGATGATAAGCGATCTGCAACACAAAAACGTCCCTTGCGTTGTCTGTCTACTGCCAATGTAGATCAAGCTCTGTGTCTACAGGCATATCCTGTAAATTGTAACTGCACGTCTGGAGTAGAGGTATGGTATGAGCCTGACACCTGCGAAAATAGACTGTTACCTAGGCTGGAGCCTAACATTCTTTGTTATTAAAATATATCTTGCATAGATTTCTAGACTTGTTTTATTTTCAATTTCAAAGGACTCAGGTACCAAGTAAACTGTCACTCTTGAAAATATAAACTTTCTACCTCACTCGATGGCATAAATATGGTATTAGTCAAGAAAATAGAGATATTTAGGGAGTGATCTCTATCATCTTTAAAAAAAGATACAGACTTTAGTTGTGATAGCGATGAGAGTACCTATGTGAACAAATCAGAAAATGACAAAAGCTTCTGAAGAACAGTGTATTTCGCAGTTAAGGGAGAACTTGCGACTTAACAGGTTGATATACTTTAAAAATTCAAACAGCAAATGACATTGTATAAAAGTCAAAATCCTTCATGGGATTACTTTTCTGAAATTCATTATGCGAAGAATATTTTGGAATTTGTATTGATGGGTCACAAGACGTAGCAGTGAAGAAGCAACCAGTAACTGCATATTGATGAAATGTTGAATTAGAAGGTGGAATAGCTTACAATAGCACAGTACATGTTGAACAAACACTAATCTAATAAAGCTTGACATCGCGGATCTCGTAAGTTGATGAATAAATAATGGTGAAGCTGTAATATTGAAGATTAGGTTCAGATTTAAACCAAGTTTTCACAATTCATGTTGGACAGTCATTGTCGAGCTCATTGCATGACTGCTGGCTCAACTCTTTGAAGAACTTCAGGATTCTGGAACGGTGTATCTCTTTCTCTATTGATATGTTAGTTTATCATATAATGGAGGGTGTTATCGATGCAATAAAGCGATCTGATAAACTTGGTATCCAAATCTGATAAATATGCAAAACAGGTCAAAGGTCAAATACACGAACTACTTTCGCAGAATTCCAATCGTTTCATGCGAATCCAAAAACTGTTTACGAATCGTTGAAAAGCGTAACCGGGAGTTTACCCGAGTATTTCCGCTTGATATTCGAAAACGCCAGAGGCTCGCATAATACAATTTTTATTCCAAAAATATGATATTAATGATACGGAAACACACTTGGTTAATAATCTCTATATATCAGGGCGCAGAATGATAAGATTTTAGGATCAACATTTTGTTAAGATTATCTGTTAAAGGGGCAGTAGCACGTTTTTTCGCTCAAATAAGTTGATGAAATGTATTTGAAAAATAATTTCACCAATAGTAAAACATCCTTCTCTCTTCGGAAAATAAAGTTTAAAATGAGTGTACATGTTTCGGTAAAGCCATGGGAATCGTTTTTGTAATACAAAATAATAAATTGTGTTCACAATTAAATGGCCGCAATGCAATTTTTGCTTTATGCGCAACATAGTTTTTACCACTACAGATAATTGGTTTGTGTATTAAGATGGTTTTGCCCTCTAAAGTTAATTTAAATGACATAACTTATCATTTTAAATGGGGAATTTGAAAAAATAAATTTTGCAAAACACGTGCTACTGCCCCTTTAAGTTCGTCCATTTTTATTAAACTTTTCTCCATTCTAACCGATATCGCTGAAGTAAACACAGAAACTGGAGGACATAATTTGTAAAAACATGTTTTACAAGTGAACAGCGTACAACACCACAGATCACCTCATTGACGAATTTTCAACTTTTCCCAATGAATGCATTTCTCGCCCTTTTGTGATGTCCATTAAGAAGAGAGAAAGAGAAAGACGGGAGAGCCTTATTTAGTTTTCAGATTTGGCTTTATGAGTTCAAAGAGTTGTTGTGTAGCACAGTTAGCTACTTTCGGTAACATAAATATGTTACCCAGAAAATCGTGTTTTTCTTATTATCAATGATTGTTTTGAGAACACAAACAACTTTCAATGATCTCATCTTGTCTTAATTTTATAAAACAGTCGCAAACAAGAATGATTCTGTTTTTATTTCGAACACACAGAGCATGTGACTTCCGAGTTGTTCATGTACGGTTGACACCTCAGAGTCCCACACATGGACTTTACCAGAAAGAGCCTCATCCCTCAAGATTCTCCAGAATCATGTGGAACAGATTCAGGATATTAGTCCGCACAGATGTAATCAGAAGAAGCATATTCCGGGTGACTGCTCATCAGATAACCAGAGTATTCTAAGCTCCAGCCAGAGTAACATACTCTTTTCCAAATTTATTGACAAGGTTTCTGATGAATACAATTGCAAAATCGGCACTAAGATCAATGACATTGAGACATCATATTCTTGCCATTATGACGTCACGTTAATCGGCAGCACGAGAAGTTATTACACAATGTAGATGTATTAAACTGCGGGAGCGTAATGAATGCCCGTATGAAATACATGTGTAGTAATATACTGTTAGGAAATAATGAATATTATACAAAGTCATATGAAATACCGCATCACCTATGGACACACTGTTGCTGTTATATGGCAGTTTGCTTCCAATCCAAATCTGACATCATCAATCATTGATCTTTCCAGAATATTTGTAGAACAAATTACAGTTCTCGTTAATATGATATATATCATTTTCAACTGCGGGGTAATGAAATACATATCTTACATCGCGGCTGCTAGTATTATGGCAGGGAGAAAGCCCGCAACGCCATGTGGCTATGCATTGCGGTGAAACCTGCGAGCATAGGCTAGAACTACAAACCATGGGTGGTACTACGCTGAAATCCATTGTAGCATTGCACCAAAACCTTACTGCGTGTAGAACAGTTCTCTACTGCAAACGAAGTAGCCGTGCCCCTCGAACCGACTCGAACCCCGACACCACTATCGCTTTATTCTTCGCAGCATTTTCTTCGACTACGGATAACCATTTGTTATGGATACGGCTTATGGGGTCATGAAATTCAATGTTTTACCCATTAACGTATCAATATATTGCATAAACTTGATTATTACACACGTGGCGAATGTACAACTAATGACATAATAATCTCGTACGTCCACATGTGTGTCGTATCACGTTGACCTGTGTCGTAACAACGTGACCCCAAATTCCAACGATCTGATTGGATAACCAATGACCTCTCAGTTAGGGTCAAGTTGTAACGGAACTACTTTAAAAATTAAAAAAAACACGTAACATTTCATTTTCACAACTTTATGTGCTAGATATATGCGTCAACATAGTTTGTCAATGCTTTTAGAAAGTTCCACAGTTGGCCAGTATACAACATTGATATCGTGAATAGCTGTAACTATCGGCGAACGCACCATATTTACTTACAGTTCAAGGGTTGTATAGAAATCCGGACACATCTCACATTCATTGTCGGTGTCAAAAGGTTTCCAATGCGGTGACTTTTAAATGCAAACATCATGTACCATCACCAAGAACGCAATGAACGGCTTGCAATGATACTAGCCAAGTCTAGTCATAATCAAACACATTCACTCTGCGTTGACCTTGCCCTTCGATGTTGACATCATGCCGATTGCGGGTCGACAACGTCACTTTCCGACTGTTTTTTCCCTATCGTAGGCCACGATTAGTCCTGCAGCCATAATGCGTCGGTTGTTGCTGTTTACCCGAACTTAAAACCTTGGCTCTCTTGCTTCATTAAGTACTGGCAATATCTAATCACATTTCGTCACAAAAAACCAACGTCAGTTGTCGCTAGCCTCCACGCCACTAACAGCCTTGACTCTTCAGGGGCGAGCCGACCGACTGCGAGGCCAGGCG
The DNA here is from genome assembly GCA_936450465.1 of Gibbula magus. NCBI lineage: Eukaryota > Metazoa > Mollusca > Gastropoda > Trochida > Trochidae > Gibbula > Gibbula magus. The sequence continues at coordinate 33,545,652 of OW388302.1, forward strand.
AGGCGAGGCGAGGTGAGGTGAGGCGAGTTGACTATAAGATTAATGTGAATGTGTGCATTAAGAATAATACCTTGCATAACATAACAAATCAAATACAGTTCATTTGCATAAACGGTTTTGTCCATTTTTACAGTCCAATTTTGATTTATTCAACTTGTATATCACGAACTACATTATTCAGTCGTAGAACTACATTATTCAGAACGTAAGCGTTCGGGCCAGTTTACATAAATTATTACGCATTCGGTTATTGAAACCAGTCTCGGTTACGTAGAATTGTTTCCCTTATCCCAAGTATTAAAATTAGGCGTTGTGACCAGTACGCGTATGAAAAACATGTACTAAATAAAATAGCACACTCGGTGTCATTAGATACGAATTATATGAAACTCGTGACCTTCCTATGGTATCTGACCTTGCTTTCACTTGATCAGATACCGTCGGAAGGACACTCGTTTCGTATAGGCTAATTCGTAGGCCTATCTAATGTGACCTCATGTAGTATTCTCCATATATTAAAAAATTGAGAATTTTAGAAATTTTTAGAAAAATTAACATGCAAAAAACGTGTTACAGCGCCTTAAGATCCTCAAAATCAAAATGTGTCTTCTCAAAATAAAGAAACTAGAAAGCTGAAATCTTTTGCACATCTTAGACGATTTCGAATATAATTTCTACTTTTCATCAACATGTTTTTTTTCTCTCTCCAGAATTAAGGAACTAAATTTCAATACGTAACATACAAATGTCAACCTTGTACCAAGAGTATATTTTCCCTTGGCTTTTCATACGGACAAAGTCTCTTTTATTAGTTCTCTAATGTTATTTGAATTTATTGAAATTGAATCAGCATGGTTTCATAATGCAATACAGTTTTATTATTATCATTATTATTTTCTCTTACACAGCTGCGAGCTGCTATTTGGCTCTTCACATAAATTGATTAAAAACTGATTAAAGGTAGATGAATAATATTCCCGCCTCTCTATATCAACAGTCAGATTTAATATAGAGGGGTGGGGTACATATCATCTGCAATTTTCATATCAGATATTTAATATTTTCAATTTCTAGTAAAGAATAACATAGTGCTTAACGATTGTAAAGAATAGAAAAAATGGTTATTTGACATGCAAGTGTTTTGCAATTTCAAAACAAAATGAACATCCTCATCAACAGTCGGATATTAGAAATTCTTGTGAAGGCGTCTAACACCTCTATTTGTAATAGATATAGAACTCGCAGCAGTACATTATGGGGAAATACATGTACTTCATTTACATTTATATATTTATCTCCCGACAATAATAGTAATAACACTCTAGTGTCCTCATTACAATGTAAAATTTGTAAATCCGTGCCAAATGCACCCGGCAGCCACGGTACAGCGCCAGTTCAAGCGTTGTCCTATCCTTATAATGCTGAGCGCCGAGCAAGGAAGTAACACTCTTTAAACGTCTTTGGTATGGCGTGGCCGAGAATCAAACCCCGACCTCCCGGATGAAGAGCGGAACCAACTGAGTTACACCTACTGCTACGAATTTTCTATCTTAGAACACAGTGAGTCATGGAAAATGTATCTAAATGAAGATACTTGAAATTAAATGTGCACAGATTTGGGAAACATTCTCTAAAAACAACAAGTAAACAGACATTAACGTCATAACCAACACTGAAAACAAATTGTTAAAAATGCCCTCAGTGCATAAGCTTATATAAAACGAACGAGTCGTGCAACAATATAAACGTGTAAGTTGTAAAAGTGTAAAGTGTAAGTACGCCCATTCAAGAAGGTGATTTTACTTTTACCTTTTTGCGTTTTAAAAATGTATTTTAAAAAGTCAATGCTAATTTTCATTGAATTAGTTTATCTAATTACATGCCTTTTATTTTGGCATCAAGGGAAATGACAATGTGAGCTATTGTATAAATTAAGATTTATACTTATTTTTGTATATGTTTATTTATATCATGTCTATATGGCACATTCATGTATATTTTCAAACATGGGCAACATGGTTTGATGCATGTCACTGTTTCATTTAATTTCATGATATAATTGATATGCACTTCGCAGCGACATTTAACCCCAATTGACCTCACATCACCTGTCTTACTTACATGCTTATATGTAGAAGACAAATATTTATGGATGATCAACTTCTTTATTAACAATAGCGACGTTTCGGTATAGATCCTTCTACCGTTATCAAGCATATGGGAGGGATGATAGAATCAGAGGTTATATACATGAAACATTTTTGGTATGATAATGGGATAACAAAGACAACAAGATGAGATACCAATAAGATGAAAGCTGTAACAAGCAGGTAGTGATAACATAGATACCAGTGGAAGGTAACTTAATTAAGTTGGGATGGGGATACAATGCAGCAGTGAGGGTGAGCAATCAGTGGAGGATAATGATGGAAGCCAGAGTGAGTAGAGTGGATTAATTATTTGTGGATTAAGTGGTTGTAAGCTGATGGGATGAAATAGCCTTGATCTCTATTCAAAGAGGGGTTATGTCTCAAAATTTCAAGCAGCAAGTAGGCATAGACACATACTTCTCCACGGCCACCCCACTCAAAACCATCATTAGGGCTAATGGTAGGAAACACTCCACAGCTAAACAACAACCTAAAGGCGTTGTTTACAACATCAGCTGCAACTGTGGCAGTAACTACATTGGGGAAACATCCAGACCACTCAACATACGCATCAAAGAACACAAAACATCCACAATCAAGGCAGACAACAAATCAGCCATTTCAGAACACATCACCAAATTTCCACAACACAACATCAATTGGGACGCTGTCAAAACACTCACAAACAACAAACATGATTACACCCACCGCCGTTTATCTGAAGCTTTACAAATTTTGAGACATAACCCCTCTTTGAATAGAGATCAAGGCTATTTCATCCCATCAGCTTACAACCACTTAATCCACAAATAATTAATCCACTCTACTCACTCTGGCTTCCATCATTATCCTCCACTGATTGCTCACCCTCACTGCTGCATTGTATCCCCATCCCAACTTAATTAAGTTACCTTCCACTGGTATCTATGTTATCACTACCTGCTTGTTACAGCTTTCATCTTATTGTTATCTCATCTTGTTGTCTTTGTTATCCCATTATCATACCAAAAATGTTTCATGTATATAACCTCTGATTCTATCATCCCTCCCATATGCTTGATAACGGTATAAGGATCTATACCGAAACGTCGCTATTGTTAATAAAGAAGTTGATCATCCATAAATATTTGTCTTCTTCATCACACCAACTTCTAGAATGCCTCTCAAACAGTTTATGCTTATATGTGTTTCACTTAGTAATCTCAAGCTCCTGAAAATGGACGACTCATCATCGGCGCAAGCCACTATTTCCTTTCGGAAAGAGAACACTGAAATTCAGTCGAATATGTGTTTGAGTGTTTAGCATCCACACACATAGAACGATCTTTTGGCATGCTTGTGGTGTTTGTTGTTGTCATAGAACCAGTTTATGAGCACGAGACCCGAACACAACCAGGCACTTGTTTCGTCTATCGGGGTATAATTGTGCAATGAGACCTCGTTTAACCAGAAATGTATATCCGGAAACCCGGCCATCCACACAGTAGTATTTCAAATATTCTATTTTCATGTTGATGCAAATGATGATATATTTAACCGGGACTTGCTGTCCGGACTTTTAAAAACTGAATTGTAAAGATAAACGGGGTTGAACTTACATTCATGATTGGACGAAAGTATTTGACTGAGCCCTAAGAATAGAGTACAAGAGTAGAACATTAAAATCTAAATATTGAGTTGAGCCTCTAGGATTTCCTCGGATGACACCCTCAGAGACAGAGGAATCGAAGTCCAATAATATATCTCGATCAACACGGCACCTTCGATGAAGTGAACATGCCTTCTCACTTCGATCCACGTGTGTTTAATCAGAATGACGTCATCAGTTCCCTCAACACTGGAAGGGCCACCCATCACTGACATAACAGTCTAAGCCTTATATTGCGACGAAGTATTACAACTCAGAATGATTAATACTACTACATAATTATTCAACACACAACGAGTATTACATCTCAGAATGATTAATACTGCTACATAATCATTCAACACACAACGAGTATTACAACTCAGAATGATTAACACTTTAAAGCAATTATAGCTTTACATTCACTTCACAGAACAACACTTGTTATTCATTTACACCACAATGTTAATGCTTATAATACACTGATTACCACATTGTTACAACAATGCAAAACACTGTTACTTGTACATTGTACAACGATTTCAGGATGTTATAATGATTTCATGGAAACATGGTAATTATATTTGTACAAAATTATGAGACAACACTAAAGAAAATTCACATAACAAAATCATACTTATGCCATGAAACAGGCCGACAACACCCTTGTCTCTCACAAAAATGTTCATGACTGTGACTAACAAACTCTGACATCCACCCTTTATAGTGTAAGAGACGAGGTTTTACCCTGATTCAAGAGACTAACCGTGTGATATGACTTTATAAACCTTGTGAATGTCTTGAAATCAGGTGTCTTCGACCACTTGTACCATAACAGGTCACTTCCTTATCAAACCCGTTTCGAGATGTAGCCTATGATCAATGACATACAAATAAATTAACATTCACCATTTTATTACAAATAGAAACTAAAAAAATGAGGACATATCAACAAAATATTCAACATGTACACTACAAGTATACTGTGGAGCAAACAACCCTTAAAACGTAATTGTAAAGCCCAAACTGACCTAATGACCACCCGTCCATCCCTGCCTACTCGTAATTAACACATTCCTAACTCCCTACTACTAAATACTACACTGTGGGGATATTCTGTTTCGTCACGAAACAAGGTCTCTGTTCAATCACAGAACAAGAACTACCCCTTCCAAGTGAGCACATGGCTGATGTTAGTCGATCACCGACCAAGCAAGGCAATGAGCTTACAGTGAAGCCACCATATATACACCCTGCCTTGGGCCACCCCTGCTAACAGAATGGATTAGCCCGCTGCCCTCAACAAAGTGACAATCACTGCATGTCATGCAAACACAGTGCATGGACATGTCACTCACTGTCCTATGTGGTTCCTGTCACACCCTTATGAATATAACTTCCCAATATTATGAAAACTATCTTACATCAAACCCCCTTTATAACGCACCCGTTACAATAGCCTCCATGAATGATTTCCACCCACCATGCATGCTTCTCACTCATCACCCAACCATACAGTCGCACTCTGCATGCTTTTCACTCACCATGCATGATTCTCCCACCCCACTCCAACACCCAGTCATTCAATACAGCTCAACCAACCACATACAGTTAAACCAAGATAAGGTGATCTTGACAGACTTCGGTAATAAATAGAAAATTATGCTTTGAGCATGCACCTTGTGTATGGATATAGCGCTTTATAAATGCCCATTATTGTCATTGTTATTATTATAAAATAGATTTTTATCGTACTTTAGGCCTACTCAATTTCGTGACTTCGTTTATAAATAGAAAATTATTAAAAGTATATTTTAACGTATTTTAGGCCTACTCAATTTCGAGACTTTGGTAAAAATAAAACATTATATTTGTGTCTTTGTCATACACTATTTACAACATGACTACATTGATATTAGTATTGTTCACTCTATTAATGTTAACAAACACTATCGGCAAAATATAGACAATATTACCCATAAAGAAATCTTGCTTTCCTTATTATTGATGATTGCTTTAAAACTTAAACTCAAATCAATTTCAATGATCACATCTTTTATTGCACAGAGACAAGCAATACTGATTCCGTGTTTATTTCGAACACACTGAACATGTGAGTACCCGGTTATCCATATACGTTGCAGAGGGCAGAGTCCCACACCTGGACTCGACGGGATAGAGCCTCAACCCTTCATCATCTTGAGCACCACTGAGAGCAGTTATAGGATTCTCGTCCACACAGATGTTATCAGAGGAACTACTGTCAGGCTGACTCCCCATCAGATAACCAGTATATTCTAGGCTCCAGTTTTGGGGGCATCCTTTTTTCGCAGGTACCATGAGGACAACGGGGTTTGAATATGACTGGCAGACCACACAAGTCACGATTTCAGTGTGCAAGTAACTGGACATTAGAGATCCATACATTGCTCCGTAGATGTGTGAAGCCTGACCAGTGTTGGGGGCAAACGCGTAGTTCCCATATATAGGATCTTCTGGTAGACACAGAAAGGAAGATGAACCTCCGTGGTCATGCCGCCATGTTCCTCCAATGAAGCCTAATTTGAAAATATAAATTGTTCACCATTGCATAAAATAGTTCTGTATCAACAACTTTTGTTATAGTCATCGGCTAGTGCTTATAGCTCATCGAATGATACTTATAATGTTTTTGAATAATGAAATATTATTTTTAAAGGTTATCTGATTAGGCATAAATAAAGTTCAATCTGTCTGTAGAAATGACAATACTATAAATATGATCAACTTCGAGAGTGAAAATGATGTTTGTAATTGTAATACTGTGCAGCAAAGGTGTAATGTTTCTTTTAATTATGTCTGAGATATAACCAGTTGGCAGTGTGCATAACTGTGACGTCATGAAAGACATGATTGTCTCACCTTTGTACACAGGACCGCTTTTATGTGGACATGTCTCTCTTCCCCATCTTATGTAGGTCGCACCTTGAACCACATCATAGTAACTAAATTCAGTTGTTTACAAATAACATGAATATATCGCAAATGACGCTCTGTATGGCAAGCTTGGCCTATCAAGTATCAGTAAATCATTATATAATCAAATCGGTACATGATTTCGTTACCACATCAAAACGATTTAGTCCATTTTAAGTATTAGTTTTCCTTTGCTAAACTAGTGTTTGTTTGAGGTATGAATGATTATATTCATGTATGTGTACATTGTTTTCTACTGTTTATAACGAGTACTTTAGTAAATTACAAGATGAAATGTTGCATAAATTATGTTTTGTTATGGAGAGGTTTTGTTATAAGCCATTGGCATGTTTGCCCATCCATTTCTGTACAATTATGGAAAAAACATGTTTAAACCAAAACTGAATTATTTTAGACACCTTGACACATTGAATTAAACAATTAATCTCATAGACCTGTGGCTCTCGATTAGGGCAACAGCAGCTTCACTCATGAAACCAATTCTCTTTTTGAAAGCTGAAGCGTTTTGTCATGATCATTATGTAACATAAAGTGTGTATTGTGGACCCCTGACAGCTCAGATGTATTATGTATTTTATGACTGAAGTCATGATGAGCTACATTTCAATATAATATGATGATATGAGGTGAGGTAAGGAATTGGGGTTTAAAGCCGCTTTCAAGAGTATTTCACTCATATCGCGACTGCTGGTATTATTGCAGGGAGAAAGCCCGCAAAGCCATGTGGCCATGTGTTGCGGTGAAACATGCGAGCATTACCTGGAACTAGCGAGCCATGGGAGGTACTACGCTGAAATTCAGTGTAGCATTGCACCTAAACCTTACTGCGTGTAGAACAGTTCTCTTCTGCAGACAAAGTTGTTGTGCCCCTGGCGAGATTCAAATCCCGGACCTCTTGTTCCGAAGCCGAATACGCTAACCTGACATGGATATGAATTTTTTTTTTTAAACAATAATATCACAAGGCATAAGTTAACCAAGGATGGGATAAAACATATTGAAATAACATTGTGTTGTCTAGCTTTAGAAAATGTTAAATCGAATAAATATTATCCCTGTACCATTCAGAGTTAAGGTTTGAACCACAAACCTTGGGGTATGATTTGTTGTTTGTTGGTAACAGTATTGATAGACTCGTTCAGGAGAAGTTTTGATTGAGTTTCATTCAAGCCGTGAAGCACAGATGGGAGTTCAGATTCCAGTTGGATGGTGTCTGATGCCTTGTCTTCAATCTTCTCTTCCATTAAAAAAGTATAGCTCACAAACCTTGGATTGTCAAACGTTTCATCCGGGTTGGTTACTGACACAGTCAGAGCCTCTGCTGAAAGCAACGTGCCAGCGAGAAGGATTCTCAACAGATCCATGACGAGCGTAGGGAATGATGTTTAACGTAGGTGTTTACAAGCATCCTGGATTCTCTACATGCGTGTTGATTTTATAAACTACCTCGCCTGGCTAAGCCTGTTCACAGCAGCCAATCAGATAAGTGCTTACATCCGCATGATGAGCTCAGAGACAGATGTTCCAGCAACGTGACGCAAACATATTTAATATTAAAAGTTTACAAATGATACACTAACGGACATAAACAAATACAATCAGATTTTAATTTGTTGTCGAATTAAAAATCATTAAATCAAATATATTATATATATACCTTGGAGTGTGTTTTGTTGTTTGTTTGTTACATTATTGAGAGACTCTTTCAGATGAGTTTGGTCTGAGTTTTATTCAACTTGCGCAGATGAATCGTAGTAAGATATATATCAACATGTTCGTTGGTCGTCTAACGCTCCATCCTGGTTTCTTATTGGTCCAGTCACGATTCATTTTAAACCAAATAAAATACTACGCAAAACTGATCATGCATATTTAAGTGAATAAGGGTCAACATTTCTGTCTTTCTGATTGTTACTGTCTGTAATGAGGATATATCTCGTTAGGATATATAAAAATGTTTATTAATGATACTTAATTGTATCATATCTGCTCAATCACACATGGGGTGCTGATATTGCTATATTACAGAAGTATTATCAGGACATACTGTTTGGTGTTTAATTATGTCAGTTTAAGATGATGTCAGCATAATTTACCTTCTTGGACTTGACTTTCACGGGAGAGGGTTTTGTGGTCAATTTTCGAGTTTGAAGAGCTATTATAGTTATATTAGGGATGATATATGTTGAACAACAGTCGGGTTTTGTGAAGAAATGTTTAATGTATAGGTACATGCGTTCATTTGTGAATGTCACCAATTCTTAGGGTAACTTTTGACCTGATGTTGAATGGAACCTTAGATCGGCAAAATGGCTGCCTTGCTCCTTTATTCATGTTATATAGGGGAGTAGGGATTTTAGCTTTTTACCTACTTTTTAATTTCGTTATCGAGTTCCAGTGACCTGAAACCCTCAAAGCTGAATGGCAAATGAGCATTATAAAAGGTAGTTGTATTTCTCCTACGATAGGCTTAGAGAGAGCATCACCTAAATTTTAATCTGATTTTCTGATTTTATATCGATATTTTTATTTCCCAATCAGTAGTTACAATCTACATAAGTATGAACAGCAAATAAGTTGTATACACTCAAGATTATTCTTACAAAATACAAACAAAGGTTCCCACAGGTTATTGCAGGTGCTTTCTTGTCTTGAACTAAAAGCTTTTTAAATGCTGAGCTTTAGTGTAAATCGCAATTCGGATTAATGACTCTGTAGTACCTTAAAGGCGCTGTATCACGTTTTTTTTAATGAAATAAAGTGTTCTTACAAAAATATAAATACCAATATTACCGATTTCAAAAATAATAAAACAAAAGTTCTAAAACGAATGTACATGGTTCGGTTAAGCCATGTGAGTCCATTTCTCATTGAGCGGCCATTTTAAAATGTTCACATTAAAATGACCGTACGAAGGTAGTTCAAGTGATCTTACTGATGTTAGTGATATCTAAACACTCAGCGATTTGAATATGGTACACTGATGGAATAGTCAACAATCTTGCTATCTGAATTCTCAAAATTTCATGAGACCTACAAATCTACACCTAACACCAAACAGTTCCACACCACTATCGTTTTATTCTTCGCAGCATTTTCTTCGTATACGGATAACCGTTTGTTATGGATACGGCTTATGGGGTCATATAATTCAATGTTTTACCCATTACCCATTGAAGTATCAATATATTGCATAAACTTAAATATTAAAAAATTAAGAATTTTAGAAATTTTTAGAAAACTTAACGTGCAAACAACGTGTTTAACATCCTCAAAACCAAAATGTGTCTTCTCAAAAACTAAAATACTATATAATACTATATAATATAATATATAAAATAAGCTGAAATCTTTTCCACAGCTTGGACGATTTCGTAATTTCTAGTTTTCATCAACATGTTTTTTTTTTCTCTCCAGAATTTATAATTGGGAACTAAATTGTATATTTTCCCTTGGCTTTTCATCTGGACAAAGTCTCTTTTATTAGTTCTCGAATGTTATTTGAATTTACTAAAATTGAATCAGCATGGTTTCATTAAACATAATGCAATACAGTTTTATTAATATCAGTATTATGTTCTCTTTCACAGCTGCGAGCTGCTATTTGGCTCTTCACATAAATTGATTAAAAACTGATTAAAGGTAGATGAATAATATTCCCGCCTCTCTATATCAACAGTCAGATTTAATATAGAGGGGTGGGGTACATTTTATCTGCAATTTTCATATCAGATTATTAATATTTTCAATTTCTAGTGAAGAATAACATAATGTTTAACGATTGTAAAGAATAGAGAAAATGGACATCCTCAACAACAGTCGGATACTAGAAATTCTTTTGAAGGCGTCCCACCTCTATTTGTAATAGATATAGAACTCGCAGCAGTACATTATGGGGAAATAAATGTACTTCATTTACATTTATATATTTATCTCCCAACAATAATAATAATAACACTCGAGTGTCCTCATTACAATGTAAAATTTAGAAATCCATGACAAATGGCACCCAGCAGCCACGGTACAGAGTCAGTTCAAGCGTTGTTCTATCCTTTTAATGCTGAGCTCAGAGCAAGGAAGCAACAACTCAAATCTTTAAACGTCTTTGGTATGACGTGGCCGGGAATCGAACCCCGACCTCCCGGATGAAGAGCAGAATCCCCACCAACTGAGTTACAACTACTACTACTACGAATTCTCTATCTTAGAACACAGTGAGTCATGGAAAATGTATCTAAATGAAGATATTTGAAATTAATTGTGCACAGATTTGGGAAACAATCTCTAAAAACCAACAAGTAAACAATGACATTATTCATTTCCATACGCAAATGTTACAGACATTGACGTCAAAACCAACTGTGAAAACAAATTTTTGAAAATGTCCGAGTTGCATAAGCTTATTTAAAACGAACGAGTCCTGCACCAATATAAGCGTAAGCGTAAGTACGCCCATTATAGAAATGTGATTTTACTTTTACCTATTTGCGTTTTAAAAATGTATTTTAAAAAGTCAATGCTAATTTTCATTGAATTAGTTTATCTAATAACATGCTGTTTTATTTTGGCATAAAGAAAAGTGACAAGTTGAACTGTTTTATAAATTAAGATTTATACCTTTTTTTGTATATGCTTATATATATCATGTTTATATGGCACATACATGTATATGTTCAAACATGGGCACCATGGTTTGATGCATGTCACTGTTTCATTTTATTTCATGATATAAATGATATGCACTTCGCACCTGCCTTACTTACATGCTTATTTGTTTTTCATTTAGTAATCTCAGGTTCCCGAAAATGGAAGATCCATCATCGGCGCAAGCCACTATATCCTTTCGGAAAGAGAACACAGAAATTCAGTTTTCAGTCGAATATGTGTTTGAGTGTTTATTATCCACACACACAGAACGATCTTTTGGCATGCTTGTTTTTGTTTTTTTTTGGTCATATAACCAGTTTATGAGCATGAGACCCGAACACAACCAGGCACCTGTTTCGTCTATCGGGTTATAATTGTGCAATGAGACCTCGTTTAATCAGACATTTATATCCGGAAACCCGGCCATCCACACAGTAGTATTGCAAATATTCTATTCTCATTTTTATGCAAACAATGATTCATTTAACCGGACGACTTGCTGTCCGGACGTTTTTTTAACTGCAACTAAATTGTACAGATGAACGGGGTCGAACATACATTCATGATTGGACGAAAGTGTTTGACTGCGCCCTTAAAATAAAGTACAAGGGTAGAACAGTAAAACCTAAATATTGAGTTGAGCCTCTAAGATTTCCTCGGATGACACCCTCAGAGACAGAGGAATTGAAGTCCAATAATATATCTCGATCAACACGGCACCTTGGATGAAGTGAACATGCCTTCTCACTTCGATCCTCGTGTGTTTAATCAGAATGACGTCACACAGTTCCCTCAACACTGGAAGGGCCACCCATCATTGACATAACAGTCTATGACCTTATGTTGCTTATAAAGCTGCAACTATCACTACTCTGTGATAGATTAAGAGTTTTGGATGACTTCAACCGAATGTGTCTACTCGGATGTTTGGTACAGTTTGCTTCTGTTGCGAATTCTTGTGACATTTTGTGAATTCTTGCTTTATATCATATAATTGTCAGTATTTCCTTCCCTACTGTCAACAAGTATGAGGATCTTTACAATTTGTAATATATGGAGTATATAGAATAGAGATAATGACTATTCTGCGTTGAGTACGGTAAGGACACCAAAGTACGCTACACTTGTACTGGGACACTTAGAAGGGTCCTTGTACCTTAAGGTTGCCCAACATCTTGGATGTAAACTTGTTACATTTTTGATAACGCTACCTTCAATAATAAAAATTCTTTGACTTTGTCCATTGTCTTGTCAATTGCGGAATTCGAAACCACACTCTCAGAGAAAGGCAACTATCGCCAGCTTACCACACGCTGTTGGTACGGTCAGAGCTGGCATTGGGAGCTCCGCCAATTTACATCTATCAGAGGGGTACCTAATGTAAAATTAGCTTAACTATTGCTTGTTGGACCTTGATTCTGTCGAGGCCTGGTGGTCGTGTGGTAAGATGTTGGTACCCTATCTGACGTCATACAGAATTCAGAATTATCTTAATTGCATAAAAAATAATGCATATCAACAAACGTTTCTGAAGCGTGAAGGCTCGTCTGTAACTCGAATCGCCATAGCAACCCACGTGCTGCACGATCTTTCTTGCAAGGTACCCTTGTATCACATAACGGAATTTAAGATTGCTATATTAACAATGTTTCTTGTTCCTGAGTCCTGAGAATATGCACATTATCAACATTTAGCCTGTTTAATGTACCTTTTATTGTGATCAGACAAGCAGACTATGACAAATATATTTTCCTTGATTATACCATTCAAGCAAACTACCTAGTTGGTTAAAATGTTTATTCCAATATCTGTAGCAAATACATAATAAAATGAAATGGTAAAAAAATAACCGCCAAACATCACATATTTCAATTTCATTCATTACTCTTAACTCTGTAATATGTATACAGTGTATGCTGTGATTTTATGGCTCTTTAAGGCTCTGAGAATTAGACATCAATCAACGTCCCGGGCTTTTAAACAATTGGAACAGGAAAACGATTTGGCAGCCTTACCTTTTATTACTACATTTAAGAGACATCAGAGATCCTAAACATGCGCCCTGGATTGGATTGGATTGGATCTTCACCCAATAGACATCTGCTATACCCGTATGTGTTAAACGAATAAACGTACCACACTACAATGGCAGATGTCAATATATATTGTCCAATACTTTGTCAGACTGGATCGGAGCTCCCCATCTACATACAACTGGAATTCTTATAAATAGACACCAAGCGATTAAAATACTATTGTACGAGGACATCTCTCATTGATTGAATTTGTTTATTTTAAAGTTTTTAAATGAAAGTGATAATGTTACTATAACGACGAATATGTTATAAAGAAGACATTTGACAGATAACCATGCTATGTATTATTCTAAGATGCCTAGCGATTAGAACAATCGAAAAAAAGTATTTTATCAGACAATAAAGGTATAGTTTTTTTTATGACGTAACAATCGAATGACGTTCCCACTGTGCCACGCCGCTGCCTTGTGATCAAGTGTGCCCATGGTAACCTAACGTCGATTCGCCTCAGCCGTCTGAACTGTTACATCGCAACCTATAAAGCGTGTATTCATGGTACCCCTTTCCATGGTTTGCAACTGCAGTCGGTCAAAATTAGCGTTGGGACAATGGACATACTCTTTTTTAACAGCAGCCAACATTTGAATTAAACAAATTACGTTCCGCCACCAGGCTTAGAGTTGATCAAACTCTACCCACAATTCTTTTTGGAATGTTAGTAACGTGATCTTAGTCTATCTTAGGGGGTTGGTTTTACACGTGGAATAGCCGCCAGTTGGCCTTGTTCATGGATTGTTATATAAATAATGTAAACAATAATTTTATTTTCAAATGATTGGAAGCAGAATGTTACCTGTATCTGATCATTTGGCATCTTAGAAAAGAAATAAAGTTCGCTGTACCCCAATGTATTTTGTAATGAGGTATAGCTTTGCCCTGAACTATTATAGTTAGAGCACGAGGACGTTAGTTACAAGCAACTATTAGCTAGTCTCTTGATTTAAGGAATGACACAATCTCAAGATGACCGATTTTCACTGCAACTTGAAGAGGAGTGTCCCCTGCCTTGGTTTTTATCTTCTCAAGTACTTTCACCTTGTTAATAGTAACCAGATACTTGACCATCTCTAACTGTCCAGCTAGACAGGCGATGTGGAGAACAGTCAGTCCATCCCTATCAGTTCTTGTAAGACGAGGTTTTTTTCGCTTTAAAAGATATTTAACGGCCTTGATGTGTCCGTTCTCTACAGCACACATCAAAGGAGTTCTCCCGAGATATCCCCGGCAATCTATTTCAACAATATTAAGTGACAGAACATAATGTACCATGTCGAAACGACTACCACAGGCCAGATGAAGTATAGTATTCCTATCATCATCTACTGAGTTCATATTCGCTCCTCTACGTCTCAAAAGTTTTACAACAGTTTTGTGTCCTTTCTCAACAGCAAACATCAAAGGAGTCCTTCCGAGGTATCCCCGGCAATCTATTTCAAACATTTTAAGTGATAGAACGTACTTAACCATCCAAACATCGCCACCAAGACAGGCCAAATGAAAGATGTTATTGTTCAGATTGTTGACCGCACGTACATCAGCTCCTCTATCTATCAACAACTTTACAACCCTTCTGTTACCAACATCAGCAGCAGTCAGCAGTGGAGTTTTTCCTTCCTGTCCTCTGGATTCTATATCTATGACGTTTAGTGACAGAACAAACTTCGAAATCATTATGGGTTTTTTAACTGATCCACAAGCTAAATGTAGAACGGTGTTGTTATCATCATCTCGTATTTCGATGTCAGCACTTCTGTTGAGTAAGAATTTAAACAAATGGAAATGACCACCAATTACAGTTTCCATTAAAGGAGATCTTCCGTACTGTCCTTTACTCTCAATATCAAATTTGTGGTCCTGCAACAATGTTTTAACAATGTAGGTGCTACCAACCAAACATGCATTGTGTAAAACAGTGTCGTTGTTTTCATCAACAGCTGACAGATCACATTTGTTCATCACAAGATAGTCAAATATGTCTTGCCATTCATATAATGTTGCTATCATAACAGCTGTCTGCCCACAAATACCCTGACAGTTGATGTCCACTTCACCCGAGGACAGAAGTCTCTTCACTATGTCAAGGGTGCCCTCTTCAATGGCTTCAAAGATGGTTTTCAAATGACCAGGGGGGCAGACAGGACTTGCCTTCTCACCAGTTTCGACAACTGTAGAGGAGAGAGAATGAATGTGGATTAATATATAGTTCAATATTCAAAATTTCACTAAGTATGAATTCAACAATTAATTATTTAGAGTTAATTTCATGAGTTCTAACAAATCATTCGGAGTATCATTAATATTACAAATTAGTTTAGTGGAGATGAGTAATACTATGCTACTGTACATTTTCTCAAATTTAATCTGTCTAATTAGGGAAGATTATTTGATCTACATTCAGAGAAAATAAACTTAAAAATGAATGTCACCTATTCCACTTTTAACAACCCTCAGACAGTTGAGACATTATGAATACCAGTAACAATATATAAACAATAAGTTCCGAAATGATGATATTAAAATATGCACAAACTTAAAGGAATAAATTGTTCAATCAGAATTTGAAAGACTGAGAAAAGTAAAAAGTCTGATGTCAAACGGCATCGTTACACATCGTAAACATCCTACTTGGAGATTGATATTTCTTGTGATCAATAGGTCATTTGTGAATTTGTCTTATTTTAGCTGTTAACACTTTGAATCATTACATGATTGTTATAGACAATGAATAGTAAGCATTGATTGTGTGGCCTTGAAAGTCAAAAGTCAAGGTCATCATATATGAATCAGGCCTCGTTAAACCTTTGATAATTTTTTCAAATCAGAAATGGGTTTTAGGAACTCTAGGAAACTCTTTAGGAAAATTAAAAATGTGTTGATTCAAACCACTGACTTAGCGAATTATTTGATGACGTCACGCTGTTGCTGTGGTGATGGACTCCTCCTAGCGGTGTGATGACATTGTTAACATCTACACGACTCAAGACAATACAAACTTTGTAGCTCACTCGATGAGATAAATATGGTATTAGACAAGAACAGACAGATTTTCTCTATATCATGGTTATATAATAAGATTTCTTTATGATAATTTATGAAAAAATATCCTCTTGAAATTACTAATTCAAACACTGACTCAAATTAAAGTGATATCGGTTGCATCAAACTTAACTAATCATTTGAATTGTTTGGAAAATATTTCAGCATCGGTCTTTAAATGTTATTTATATCTTATCAAATTATTTTGAAAATCAAACAAGTGTAATTTATCACTCCTTAATGAAATTGGACATACAAAGTTCTTGATAATGTCCCGTGTTAATGCAAATAGAGGTTATCATGAGAGTGTATTTTGAGATGGTCAATATCCTGCATTAGGAATAAACATTGTATTTTGCGAGCTTTGGCGAGCTAATTACATAGTGTTTGTTCCTAATGCAGGATATTTACTATCCAAAACACACGAACATGATAACTTCTTTATCATACAATGTCATCCTTCATTCATTTTGCGCAAAACAGCATGACAACATTATTTCAAAGTTGAAATTTACTGTAACTAAGCGTATTGATATATGCAAATGAACTGCGTGCTATTCTCACAGTAAAATGACACAAAATAACGCCTCCTAAATTATGCTTTCAGTTAAAATAATTGTTATTTTTGGCATGATCTTAATTTTTAATGTTTTAATACGTTTTGTTTTTCAAATGAAAAATATTTAACGTGAGGACAGCGAATTCAAACTCTCGTCCTATTGCTTGTGTAACCATGACTGTAAGCGAATCTCAGAGTGCGAGAGCTGCTTCCCTTCAGCCCGGTTGCAAATGGCGACCCGCACCACACAAAGAGCTAAACTGAATGTTAGGCAGGTAATTCTAAAATCCCCTTTTCAAAAGTCACATTATTGAAACGTGAAGATTGGCGTTCGATAAATGAATGTGTGACTCAAACTGCCTTTGTTACCTGTGAAAATGTTTGAACATGTTTTGGCACTGCTTGAACATAATAATATTTTGACCTTGAATGTGAACATGTCCACATAATTCCTAGGGGGTATAATCAACAATCTGTTAATTTGAGTTCTTAAACGAATTTTTTTATTTCAAAATTTTATCAAAATTTCAATTGGCCTTAACTTATATCTTATAAACTGGGCCTTTGACTTTCCAGGTCACATAATCAGTGATCACTTTTCATTCTGTATAATATTCATGTAATGAATCAAAGTGTTAATGATTAAAATAAGGCATATGCGTAAGAGCATACTTAAGTTGTGACCTTAATCTTTTAATGATTTTAGCGAAAACTTTTCAAATCATGGTAATTCTCCATAGTTGAGATACACCAAAGAAGAACACCATAGCACAGCAAATTTTCAAGTTATTGTGTTTACAAGGATTTCGTTTTACCAATTTCAGACACTTGACCATGAATGTGAAAATGTCAAAAACAATTTTAGAGTTTTAAATATGAAGTTATGTATATGAATTCTTAAAACCTACTTAGAAGAAAAGTTATAGCCAAAACAAAACGTGGGGAAGTTACTGAAACTGCAAAAAAACTGATAGCAGTCAAGACTAGGTCTGAACCGCTAAATATTTTCAAAAGTATACTCAAACGTCTTAGTGTATAAGAATAATCAAAGAGTTGCAAGGAATTACAGATTATCTGTCCCGAGTTAATTATTGTGATAAACTCCGAGCTTTAGCGATGAGTTTGACATAATAATTCACGAGGGACAGAAAATTTGTAATTCCGAACACCGAGTTGGTTATTCTTTTTCTTACCCAATATCATTTTAATGCATTAAAATCGAAAAACAAGACGCGAATTCACGATCTTTGATAAGATTGCAAAATACGAATTGTACTCATTCGCCATTCATAAACTCTCTCACACCTTCAAGATGCGCACATCTAAATAGTTTACTTGCGCTCTTTTTTCCAGAAAGATTCTAAAGTAACTGTTGAATTTTATTCCCAAAACGGTTTACTTCGTAGTAAACAATGTCGC
This sequence comes from Gibbula magus, assembly GCA_936450465.1. NCBI lineage: Eukaryota > Metazoa > Mollusca > Gastropoda > Trochida > Trochidae > Gibbula > Gibbula magus. Next base: position 33,564,162 of record OW388302.1, read on the forward strand.
AGAATGAGAAAAAATATGTGGAAACGTGAATTGATAATCACTCCATTGGAATGCAAGACAGGATTGTAATTACATCACCAAATGACGTCATGGTGAATGACATCACAAAGCAATGACGTCACGGCAGTACAGTCAGCGACTCTTGCATGCTGCTTCGCCTTGCAAGTTTAGTACTGTAAATACGGTCTCGGAAAAATAGGTTGAACATGATTTTATAGTTAATATGTATTACTGACGTGTGCCTTAAATTAGGTATGCTCGAAATTGTTCAGTTATGTGATTTAGTATGAACAGGAGGGCTAAGCAATTCATGAATGAGCGCAATGTAGTTCCGTCAACCAATCAAAATGCAAGGTCTATTTAGAAAAACTGTAATTCCCATGACCATTATGAAAACTTTAATACCCGGCATATCTGTGCGCGCTTGGGTAAGAATACATTGAGAGATATGACTTGTCATTATAAATCACTTTACATAAACATTTCAAGAACAATGCAACATGTATATCAGTAGTAACTTTACCTGAATGTGTGGACTTTTTAGCTTCTTCAAACATAATTGGGCTGGTAGTGACGTTATTCTCTGATTGGTAATCATCAAGCTTCAAATCCAGTTGGCTCGAGGAATTGCAAGGAACCTTTACACAAGAGTCTTTGAATACCAGCCTACATGCCAACTGGACCCCATCAAACATATGAGCTGTACAGGTGCTGTTGCTTAGACAAAACAATTCACACATGTTTGGTCCATAAGGCTGAATAATGTTCTGGTCCAAAGTCTGACAGCTTGTGATTATCAAAATTACAAAGGTGATGAGTGCAACAGAAAACATGATGTTTAAACACAACTTCTTGGACGATGTGTTTTTAAACAGTGAACTCAGTTAAAATTCAGTTGCTTATCCGTTGTGGTTTGAGTGAGAACTAGATTTAAGAATCAATTAAACAGTCTTTATATTCTCTTTTACAGTGGACATTTCCGTGCCTTTTGAAATTTAAGAACTATATCAAAATTCCTCCATATTTGAACGTCAATTTGATCCATTAGAGAAGAATATAAAACTATAAGTAACTGGACCCAATAAAAAACATTAAACGATATGAATAATCAATTAACTTAATGTAATGTCCAATTCTTAAAGAAACCAATAATAAATCTGAGTGTTTTAATTTCTGGACATGTTTGATATGCATTTGTACGAACTTCTATTTCAAATTGCACGTGAAAATATTAAAAAATATATATACATTTTTAAGATATTTAGTCATGATTATGATCGAAAACATGCCAATGTTCCGCGACTGTCGCGCATCAATTAAACTTATAGGTAGCAAATGTAAATGGGGCGGATTAATTCGGCTTCTCATCGTGTATTAAGCCGCTACTTGAGGTTCATTGAAAGCAAGTTATTGTCAAATATTTATCATTAGGGCATGACTATGAAAGTCGAGTGAGACATTTCATATTTCAAAATGTATCCAATAAGAAAGTGTCAGTTTAATATATAGTTCAATATTCAAACTTTAATGAACAAATTATTCGGAGATCATTCATGCATGATGTTCTAAACATGGAAAAATGGAAGAAGCATCATTATTACAAGTTAGTTTCTGTAAATTTAAATAATAGATTGGGCCTATTGCAAATATAACATTTCCGGTTGACGAATATGGAGTTTATTTACATTCATAAAAAGAAGAATAAGATGATTGTCCCATGATCAATTTTAAACAACTCCCAGGCAGTTGGAACCTTCTTGATATCACAGGTGCAGAAATAGCTATGCTATTTTATGTATCAAGTCCTCAGGACTTGATTGATGTGAAAACGTTTTAAAGATGAAACCACATAAATGTATATTAGGTAATTTTAGGAAATACATGATACATAATCATGTCACAGGAGATAAACGTACTGTGTTTGAAAGTCTGTGGCATATATCATAATTATAATAGTTCTGAATTTAATTTAAAGTGGCAGTAGCACGTTTTTGGCAAATTTTAGTTTTGCAAATTTCCAATTTTTAATGATAGCTTATGTCATTTATATTTACTTTATAGGGCAAAACATCTTATTACATAAACACATTTGCCGTAGTTGCAAAAATGGTTTTGCATATAAAGCAAAAATTTCATCGTGGCTATTTTATTGTGACAACATTTTATTATTTTGAATGATTAAAACGATTTCCTTGGCTTTACGAGCCATGTACACTCATTTTACAACTTATTCGTGACTTATTTCACCAAAAAATCGTGCTACTGCCACTTTAAAGTCCAATGGAGAATTAAGAGCTATAGCTGATTTTCAAACACAGTATGTTTATCTCCATTCTACCATATCGACGGTTTAATAATATTAGGTAATGATTTGTCATTTGATGCCGTGAAGAAATTCCACGGCCTGACAGAAGTCTGATGTCATCAGAAATTTAACCTTGATAATTTGGTTTAGAAGTGTGATAATGACAATTCATGCTTTGAGCTATGTATTTCTTAAAATCTATATTTTTGATCTTTTGATTAGACTTGTATTGTTAAAATAATGTGTACATGTGTTTTATGAAGTTATACTCTGAAACTTATCCAAGTATTTCATTGTTCATAACTTAGTAAAATTATCATCTTTGTCACCTTTTGATGAGATAACATTGTTTATTTACACCATAAAAGCAGAGCACTCCTCAAATTAAGGGTGTCACCTTTAACTATACCACAATTTACCGCACTTTTAGTGACATTTTACGTATTAAACTTTTTTACATTCTAACGCAATTTTATTACAATTTACGCTATATACATCCTACCACATTTTGATTATAATTTACCGCAGTCATCACATTTTACCGCATATATTACATCTTATATCGTAACAGGGTCACCTGATACTTCATGTGCAAGGGCATCTCTTCTTATAAAACCATCGAAATAAGGTCATAATTCTACCTTCTGACTTTGACCTTACTGTAGGGTGAATTTTCTGGAAGTGTTTACCTTGGTAACATTCATTTGGTTGATATTCTATACCTGTCCCTTTAATTTTATATTTTATTTCGAACAGGTCAGCGTCATCCTGTCATTATTACAATAATATGTATGTCACCATAGTTGTAGCATTTTTTTAGCATATTATTTTTTCTCAAATTTGTCATTTATTATTAAAATGTATACAATATATTCTTTCGTTAGAGGGTAAAACATTTCAATTAGATCCATTAGAGAAAACGAATATGATACATTCTTTAAAAACCTCAAAAGAAAAAAATGTATTTATAAAATAGATAGAGTGTTACTTGATCCATACAAATAGATCTGAAAGTGCAATCCACCTTTTCTTAATGTCAACCTCTATGTAAATGTCATTTCCTCAATGTCGCCACTGCAAAGTTTGTCTTATTGATTCCTCTTTACATTGTACATATGATTATATTGTTAAAGAGGTTTACCCTGTAGAATATACATGTACGTTTTTAGCAAATATAGAATTTAAGGATCATATATATATATATATATATATATATATATATATATATATATATATATGTATATATATATATATATATATATATATATATAAATTCCATTACTTATTATATAAATTATTATCTTGACGTTATTAACAGATGAAATTCTTTATTTAAATTTAAGAAATATTATCAATACAAAAATACATTACTAACTCCTGAGAGCTAGACTTGCCCAAAATATTGAAAATATTTTAACCATACCCATACCCTGCCCTCACATTCCAGTTTTACCAAAACCTATCAAGCCCTTTACCTCACCCTTACACGGACACCACTGCGTGTATATCAGTAAATGATTAACAATCTTCTGTGAATGTTGTAGCCTCTTTAATCTTCATTAGACTGGTAGTGACGTTGATTGATTACAATAAAATGGATTAATATCCAGTTTACTCGTGGAATCGCACAATTGTATTGCAACTGTATCCCGTCAAACACATTAGCAATTGTCTAACGGCCCCATTAGTGTACCCACTAGTAAGTGGAGCATAAAACATGAAGGGCGCAGTGTTCGTGTTTTATGCTCCCTGCTGTTTCATTTTCTGATAGAGCTAGCCAACTCGTCTTCTATTTCTTAAGTATATTCACGCTATTGTATTCGGTGACAATATCAGTGCCCCCTTCCGTCCGCCCTCGTCCCCCTTCCTGTCAAATCAATGTTAAAAGTATAAATGGTTACACGAAAATAAACTGATACTGGTTGCACAGTATATTTTTACAAAAGATGTTGCAAACCCAAAGTCTTTTTTATACGGCTAAAGAGGTAAAGAGGAAGATAAATTCTATTTTTTCAGTATTTTATGCTGTTATTTTAAGTTTTAAACTGTAGAAATTTGTGCATAATTTTGAAAAATGGAATGCAAAATTTACAGTGGAATTTTGGAAAATCCTCCAAGAATTCTAGCAGGGACTTTTACATTAAGTGATTTTAATTTCTTTACTCAATTTACCCTCGTTCACTTTCTGTACTGTTAAAAATGAACTTTTTGAAAGGCAAATGACCGTGGCTGACATATATATATATATCAAATATGAACTTAAATATATAGGATGAAGTCAATTTGGCGTATTGAGCAGGTAACTGTTATATGCATGTACAGATAGTTGTTAAGATTGTTTGACTGGACTCCCACACTATTTTGTAAGTATCCTGTAACGATGATTTGTAGTCCAAAAAAAATAACGTCTTATGAATGTACTTCAGTGACAGGGATATTCTATTTGTGTTCCACCGTGGATCAAATTCACATGAAAGTATGCAGGACGAAAAATAACTCTCACATTTCAAAACAATATTAATAAAGAGAGAAAATATGAAATATGTGAACTCAATGAATTCCTGACGAAAACAACTGAAAATATATAGACATAGAATAAGTAGATACATTTTTTAGTCAATTCAGTAAGGATACTACTACTAATAATAATAATAGTGCATATTTATATAGCGCACATATCCACTCTATGAGTATGCTCATAGCGCTCATAGGATATAGTCTAGTCAAAGTATTTCGTAAAAAGATATGATTTCAGCATTTTCTTTAAAGAATCTACACTCTCAGAAAGGTTTAGTTGGATGGGAAGGATGTTCCAAAGAACAGGGGCAAATGAGGTGAAAGTCCGTTTCCCAAAAGTTGTCAGTTTGTACTTGGGTACAGTGAGGAGAGAACCAGTGTTTTAAACACTTTGCTGCTTATCATACTCATCACTATTGTAACTTTGACAAAAACGAGCTGTTAAACCAGGCATCAGAAAACAATTTCAACAAGAGAGTTAGAGAGCATAGCTCACTCATATACCCCCGCTTCTAACACAGGTCAAAGGAAAAAAGTTTCAAAATAGCAGTAGACATCAATGTTTAGTTTTTTCGTTTGAACAGATCACAGCAGTATAATGAAAGTAGAGTATGTGTGTTTTCATAGTAAGTTTGTTTCCATAGATAAACTTGTGAGAGCGCTTTAGAAGTAAAAGTCGAAACAAATTAGAACTTTTGCATAAGATATGTAAATGAGGGCATAACAACATAAAAAAGGCAAATGTACACATCATGGTGATTGCACGTACATTAAGTTTTGAAAGTGTCAGAGTTATGAGCGGAACAACAAAGGACAAACAGACGCACGGGCGGACACGATAACCGCTTTATACCCCTGACTACTTCATAGCAGGGGTATAATTAAATGTAATCAAAACGAACGAAGTGACCGTAAGGACAAATTTGACTGAAATTTCACACCAATTCGTAAGTGGTCATTCTTCTACATTCTTCTCTAATGGGTTTAATTGACTTACAAGAATGCAATTATTTAAAAATCATTTCCTAGAGTACAAAAGGTAAAGAACATATCACTATCATATAGAGAATAATGACATATTAATGGATTCCAAATATTTTACTCAAATTACTGAAAATATAATGATAACTGAGTTCTTGAGTTCATTATTATAATATACATCGTGGAAGAAGCTTCAACAGCATGTTTCCTATTGCACTTATAACCTTTGTAACTTTGACAAAAACAAGCTGTCAGGCTTGGGACCAGGACACAATTCAGCCTTATGGTCCCAAAATGTGTGAATTGTTCTGTCGAAAAGACAAGAACTGCACATCTCATATGTTTGATGGGGTACAGTTGGTTTGTAGGCTGGTATTCAATTACTCTAGTGTGAAACTTTCCTGTGATTCCTCGAGCCAAATGGATATCAAACTCTGCGATGATAACCAACCAACGTTTTGGCAAAATAATTCCGTCATTACAAGTTAAGCGAAGATTGAAGAGGTTTCAAAATTTACAAAATCTGGTAAATATATTTTAAAACATAAACTATGTTCCGATGGCATAACATTGCATCCAGTGTTCATCCATCTGTACGTCCATCAGGTGTCCTTTTTTTCGATGTTTTTCGAAACCACTGACTCTAAAGGGCTCGCATCTTATTTTGCAGACTTTTTTGCCAATGGTGAAAATGAATTGTACATTTGTTGACTTTGTGATCCCAAATAATGGTTTTTAGGGTTACAACCTAAAAACCTATTTTCATCTTCTTGTCTACTGGGAAAGCATTAACTCCTTAGCGAATAGAGATTATAAATTGTACATGTGGTGACCATGTGGTTCCAAAATAAAGAGTCACAGGGGTATCGATCTAAATAAACACCTATTTCCGTTTTCTTTTCCATTACAGAAATGGCCAATATCAACAAGAGCCCTGTGCGAAATTCAAGCTCATATCTACAAAGTCAGGCACCAATCACCAACACTGACCGCCCCATTAGCTTATCCAGTGTCTACTAACTCAGTTCTACTAAGAACAAAAACGTTTGCTATTGCAGATCCTTAATTTAACCATCTATATCTGTAACATTTAGCTGACTTCTCCACGGCCACCCCACTCAAAACCATCATTAGGGCTAATGGTAGGAAACACTCCACAGCTAAACAACAACCTAAAGGCGTAGTTTACAACATCAGCTGCAACTGTGGCAGTAACTACATTGGGGAAACACCCAGACCACTCAACATACGCATCAAAGAACACAAAACATCCACAATCAAGGCAGACAACAAATCAGCCATTTCAGAACACATCACCAAATTTCCATAACACAACATCAATTGGGATGCTGTCAAAACACTCACAAACAACAAACATGATTACACTCACCGCCGTTTATCTGAAGCTTTATAAATTTTGAGACATAACCCCTCTTTGAATAGAGATCAAGGCTATTTCATCCCATCAGCTTACAACCACTTAATCCACAAATAATTAATCCACTCCACTCACTCTGGCTTCCATCATTATCCTCCACTGATTGCTCACCCTCACTGCTGCATTGTATCCCCATCCCAACTTAATTAACTTACCTTCCACTGGTATCCATGTTATCACTACCTGCTTGTTACAGCTTTCATCTTATTGTTATCTCATCTTGTTGTCTTTGTTATCCCATTATCATACCAAAAATGTATATAACCTCTGATTTTATCATCTCTCCCATATGCTTGATAACGGTATAAGGATCTATACCGAAACGTCGCTATTGTTAATAAAGAAGTTGATCATCCATAAATATTTCTCTTCTTCATCACACTAACTTCTAGAATGCCTCTAAAAACGGTGTATGTGTTTTATCAATTGCCATTTTCAGTTGAGAAAACGGGTGGGAAGAAACGCCGTGTGTGTCCTCCAGGTCAATTGAGGACTATATTTTTAGCGATCCAAAAGGGCAACATTCGTATAGTGAAGAGACTCCTGTCCCGGGGAAAATGGATGTCAACTGTCAAGGCGAGGGTGAGCAGACAGCTGTCATGACTGCAGCAGCAAATAGAAGGAATAAAATATTTGACTTTCTTGTACTGCAAAGGTGTGATCTGTCAGCTGTGGATGAAGACAATGACACTGTATTACATATTGCATGTTTTGATGGTGGCACGTATATTGTTAAAACATTGTTGGATGCCCATAAATTCGATATTGAGAGTAAAGGACAGTACGGAAGATCTCCTTTAATGGCAACTGTAATAGGTGGTCATTTCCATGTGTTTAAATTCTTACTCAACAGAAGTGCTGACATCGAAATTCGAGATGATGATAACAACACCGTTCTACATTTAGCTTGTGCATCAGTTGATATACCCATAATGATTTCGAAGTTTGTTCTGTCACTAAACGTCATAGATATAGAATCTAGAGGAGTTGATGGAGGAACTCCTCTGATGTTTGCTGTAGAAATTGGTAGTAGACGGATTGTGAGCTTGTTGGTGGCCAGAAGGGCTGATGTAAGCTCGGTCGACGATCTGAACAACAACCTACTTCACGTGGCGTGTCTTGGAGGTTATGTAAAGATGGTGAAATATGTCCTGTCACTTGACATAGCTGAGATCGATTGCCGGGGATACTTTGGGAGGACTCCTTTGATGATTGCTGTAGAGAACGGACACACAGCTGTTGTAAGACTTTTGAGGTAGAGGAGCGAATATGAATACAGTAGATAATGATAACAACACTATACTTCATCTGGCCTGTGGGAGTGGCCATGTTGACATGGTGAAGTATGTTCTATCGCTACATTGGGTGAAACATCGTGGACTCCGCTGATGTATGCTGTTGAACAAGGTCATATTGAAGTTGTTAAATATATTTTGAAGCACAACGAAGCTAGTCTTACACTAATGGATAGGGATGGTCTGACTGTTCTCCACATCGCATGTCAAGCTGGTCAGTTAGAGATGGTCAAGTATCTGGTTACTATTAACAAGGTGAAAGTATTTGAGAAGATAAAAACCAAGGCAGGGGACACACCTCTTCAAGTGGCAGTGAAAACTGGTAATCTTAAGATTGCGTCATTCCTTAATTCAAGAGACTAGCTAAAAGTCGCAGGCAAGTTGTGATGTCTTCACACATAATGATACAAAGCATGGTTATTTGTCAAATATCTTCTTAATAACATATTCGTCTTCATAGTGACAGTTATACTTTCGTTCGAAAGTGTTAAAATAAAAAGTTGAAAATCATCTGTGCGAAGTTTGACTTTTATAGTGAACATTGTAATATTTTTGGGAATTATTGACAATAAATGAACAAGCGATAATGTTGTCTTTTTTTGCAAATAACACATTCTGAAGTAAGGAAAATTACTGTGTATTTAAAATCAATGACAGCTGTCCTTTTATTATCGACTTGTGAGAATACCAATTGCATTTGGAAGGGAGCTCCAATCCAGTCTGACATAATATTGGACAACAGAAATCATTGACATCTGTCATTGTACTTTAGTACATATTCGTTTAACAATAGCTTACGAGTATAATAGCTGTCTTTTGGTTGAAGATCCTATCCATTCAGAGAATCTCTGATGTATGAATAAATTATTGTAAATTTTGTTCATGGTTGATCTTTGATTGGCGATTATTTTCTATCACAAAGTTGTCGAACAAGACTACTACAGATTCAGTCAAACGATTTTCCCCCCAGTTATAATGCCTAGGCCTTGATACATTTCATCATTGTTCTCAATAATTGAACATTTTGTCTTAAAACATTTTCTTCTGAACCTTATTCATAAAAAAAACACTAAAGACCATTCCATTTAGTTTCATTTACACTCAAAACCCGCAATGAGTGTATTTTATCATCTGTGTGATGTGTTTGTGTGATTTGATTTTGATCATGCGAGAATTATTGACGATATTATTGATCCTTACATTTTATCTCCAAACTAAGTATTATCTACATGGGTGTCCTGATCAACCATTTATAAAAGTAAATATAGTCATTATATATAGTGTAATCAATATGGGTTTTACAGTTGCAGGATTGTGTGGTTGGACTCTATGAGGAGGTGGACATTAAATAAAGTGTGTTTGCACTGACATCAATTTATAGGTATAAGCACCGTCCTGTTTTTATCCTAATTAATTTTTCTCTGAAGTGGGGGAGGTGGGAGGTTGGAGGGGGCGGATTCAAGAATGTCACAGAAGCAACTACGACCACTATCTTTCAAACATGCCATGAAAATAATAATGATACATGAAAAAAGTCTTAAATCTATTTATATCTAGAATGAGATGAATTCTCGAATTATCATTTAAATGCTTGTCTTATTATTTTTACATGTGGACACCATTTGAAACACAATAAGAAGATATTTGATAGCACCAGGCCAGTGTTGAGCACAGTATCTTATTTGAACAAATTCATTTATTGATTGATAGCTTTTGTTGTTTTCTGTTTCATTTTGCCCTTCATAATGCTTAATTTATCACTTTTATAACCCTCAACATAAATGTGTTTAGTTCTGATTGCTCAATAACCACTGCATACGAAAACGTGTTGGCGGATTTGCCAAACTAATTTACAGATGACATACAATGGAATGAAGTAGTTGTTTGACTCGCCATTTTTCAAAATTAAAACAGCATCCGTATGGAGATTTAAATAATTATACCCTTTTTAGACTTTTTACTATTTATCAATACATAATTTAAACTAACAACAACACAAACATGTCTCTCATTTATCGAATGCCTTTTTACTCCAAGCTCCAAACAGCAGTTTGTCCAGCCGAGCTTACAGAGAACCACGTCTTTCAGAGTTGTATCACCGATTGCTAAGGATAGATTTTGTCATGAATGAGGCAGTATATATGTACAAACAACAGATTTAAGTCGTAATAAATTCGTCACCTAGTGTGTTTTATTGTGAGAGGTTGTACGTGACTGTAAGACCATTGTAAATCCGCCTCAAGATATACCAATATACAGTCCCGTACACTTCTTTGAAACACAATGTAACTAATTACATATTATTATAGTGAACATTTTTCCTATTATAGTGGTATGAAGTTGGGTTACCTTTTGTGTTTTAATCACTGCATTTAACAACATTCGCCTATTTTTCTCTTGTCTTCAGAAAGTCCATTTACTAAGTGATCTAATAGATACAGCGCACAGTCGTACTGCCAGTGATAATAATATCCTAAAATCTCTTGTATCGTGTTACTCTAAAGGAAATGAGAGGGATTGAGAAGATAAAGAACAAAGCAAGGAACACACCTATTCAAATCGCAGCAAAGACTGGTACAAATTTCAATTGATGAAAAATATCTCAATGATGCACAGCCAAAATTCAAATACACGGCAGAATTTTCCCGCGAAAAAGTGGCGTTCCTAGACAGGTGGGTAATTTTCAATAAAGAAACTCGCAGACTGGAGTTCACACTTGATTGGAAACCCACTGACACACACTCATATTTGATGTATACCTCCTGCCACCCTAGGCACATGTAAAGGCCCATTTAGAAAATTCCTGAGATTAGAACGCACACGTCATCACCACTTGAGTATGAAAGCAGTCTCAATCTCATTAATTACTATGTCAAACGAGGTTACCCGAGAAAACATTTACAACTCAACAAAACCCGAGCCGATGGCGAGGATAGAAACACTATCTTATCCAAACCATGTACCTGCATCGCCACATCTCAAAGGGGGTTCCTAGTCTGCGACTATAATCCCATGAACATGGAGCTTAATGCCATTATTCGGAAACACTTGCACCTGTTCAGTGGGTCCGACATCTACATTATTGTTTTCAACACCCCACATGTTACGGCATATATGAGGAACAAAACCCTCAAAGATCACCAGGACAGGTCCCTCTTAACCTACCCCAAACCACAACCCCAAATAAACGGCCGCTGTGTAGAGTAATCATTGTTGACAACGTCTGTGACAAACACAACTGCAAAATCTGCAGCCAGATCGATGCCTAAGACAGCTTCCGAAGCTCCGTCACCAAAAAGGTATTCTGCAAAATGCAATACATGTGTCAATCACGCAATGTAGTCTACCTACTCACTTGCAAAAACTGCAACAAGCAATATGTAGGTGAAACTATAAGACTGTCTGAGAGGTTTACCGACATTAGTCATAACGTGACAAACCAGTAGCCAAACACTTTAACTCTATTAACCATGGCAAGAATGATCTTACATGTAAATATGAGATCATGATCATTGCTCAACTCCGAGAAAACTCTAGCTAGAAGCTACCACCACGAGGAGACGTGCCCTTGAACTCAGGTGGATATTCACGCTCCACACTTTCCAACCGCAAGATCTTAATGATAAGATTGTAAGCTGAAGTATACACTTCTGTCTTTCTCTATCTTTATCTTACTGATACATTTTCAGCCAAATCTTGTGTAGACACACAGGCTTATGCTATCGCAGGTACACACCGCCAACAAAGGATGTGACACAGTCACTAATCATCCAAATCTGATTCCCACAGTAGATATCACTTATGTGAGATCAAGTGACATCTACAAGCAATATCTACATTGTAGATATAGCCACAATCCTATTACATCATTAGTTAATGACATCACAAGGCTTTGACATCAATGAGAACACTGCTAACACTGCTTATAAATACTGATGTTTATGAAATGGTATTGTTATAAAATGGTTTTATAACGGCGCGACTGCCTCCAGATCGTGTGTCACATTGTTATATCTCATCGCTATGTAATATTGTTTCAAATCCGGATCAGGACGGAATCAAACTTTTACCGTATGTCCTCTAATAGACGCCCACAGCTTTTTTTAATACCACCTTCAACCCAAACGTCTATTCAATGAAATACGATATGATATCTTTCTTAAATTGCATTAGCAACTAACTGAAGTGGTGCCTTTTGATATTTTAAGATTTTCTGTTTGAATAGAAATGCGTTGGTTTTGGACTTTGTTTAGGGAAAGGTTTGTTTCTAAATAACTAAATACTTTTCAGTCCCATCTCTATTCCATGCCATCGTTTGGCAGCAAAAGTTGAGTAATAAAAACCAGCTCGTTTGGACGATATGTTGCTAGATATAGCATTTAAACATACATGACCCTGTCTTGATGTTGATGCTGGCTTACAGTACGGTGTCGTGACTGTACTTACGACAGAGTCTGCAGTAGGTTGGTTTTTTTGGTAATTTTAGAGTAAATGGACCATTATTGGTGCTGTTTTTTTCAAGAAGGTTTTACCTTCCATGATTTTTAAGTATTTTAGAGCACACTGATGCTATTCGCGGAAAAGAAAACTTGTCAATTACTAATTACTTGATTTAAAAAGTGGGAAATACAAGAAGTAGATATACCAAACTTTTGGCAACCTGACAAGCTTATGAAGACGGATTATGTATAGGAAACGGTAGGGCAAACTGATCGAAGTTGGGACAGTGATCCGCTTCAAATATTGGGAAAGACTATGTAATGGGCCTGCACATACTTTTTTCATTTAATAACTTATTTTTCATCACATAATATTTCGACATATTTCCTTCTTTTTCCGACCATTTTAACTTGTACATGTGTACAAAAACAATCCGAAGTGTCGGAAACAAGGTCATTCGGACACATCATCAAAATTTCGATGCTTAACCCCAAAACTGCATTTTAAATACCAATAATCTAAATCATACAATGCTATGTATTTTGGATGTTCTGAACTGCGCGTTTACATTAACATTAAAACAAATATTTCGCCAATTTTAATTTCTTCCATGAAACAGTTAATTGAACCTCATTTCATTTCCAACTGTCAATTATTTACCCAAAACAAATAGAACATATAGAACAGGGACATTTTGAAATAAACAGATTACATTTATTACAGTTTTTATTATGTCCACTCCAACTGAGATATCTGATGATTATGCTTTTAGTTGTCACATAGGTTTCCTAGTATTTGTGTTGGTGGAATGCGTAGATTTTACGAGAGGAGTCGTAGGCATGATAGGGGTTGTCTCTGTATCTACTGAAATACCACTTACATCCATCCCACAAGGTTACAGCTGTAATATAATTATGAGACAAACTATCCGAATTATGAACATATATTATTGGAACATGAAACAAAAATCATGCAACACTTTCAAACAAATTGAAAACTTATTGGATTTTTTTGACAGCAGTATATATCATTCTCTCGGGAATCATACATCTTACAGAGGAGTTTATGGCTTGCTGAAGACACCGCACAAAACTGTTTTTGACATCGTTCAGAAATGGTGGAATAAGATATTGTTCATTCTATCACATATTGTGTAATTATTACGTACGTGACTTGGTCAGTGTATGCTATGCAAAAAGCATACATTGTAAAAACTATTTTTACTTCAAAATGCATCTTGATCGATGGTCAAACGGGAACATAGTTGTGAAAAGTCATCACCCAGAGGATTGATTAATTGCGCTATTTAGACAAAGAAAACATCACAGGCAATAACATTAAATGTTATACGGACAAGGACACTGAAGCAAACCATACCTTATAAAATTATGAAGCAACTGCTTAATTTAGTGAGAAAAATCAGTTATCCACTCAAAACTCAAGACACTTTTTAGGCGTACAGTTTAGTCACGTGATGCTACGGCATGTAAAAGGTGCCTTGTGAAATTTACATTTAAGGCTTGACGGGCTGGTGGTATGGCATGGTGTCCTCTGTCCGTCCGTAAACGTTTCGCTTTTGGAGCTGCAATTTTGTGTACAGACTCCTTGGCTAAAGACATACTAAATTGTAGACTTTTTGACCCTGTAATCCAACATAAGGGTCACAGGTGTCAGGACCTAAATAAAACATTTCGTCATCTCCAGTACCAAAATATGCAGAAGGCTGAAATAGTGTACATACTACTTGGCAAATGGGATTCTCAAGTTTAGATTTGGTGACCAAAAAAACTACCTAAAAACATATTTTGTTCTTCCTTCTCTTTTACCAAATGGTCAAGAAAGCTGATATTTTGTGTACAGACACCTTGGCCAATACAGATTCTAAGTTGTATATTTGGCGAACCTGTGACCCCAAATAGGGTTCACGGCCTTAAAATTACATCTTCTCCAGAATGAAACCGTAGCCTTATATATGCTGTACAATGGTCTTCTATATTATAGTTTCTCAGATAATGCTTTATTTTCTGTGCATATTTTTACTCCTTAGCCTTGTATTTTTTAATAAAGGAATTCTATATTATACATTTTTAGACAATGATTTTTTTCTGTGCATGTTTCCCGTAATTTACACACAGCTACTGTGACGGAACGCACTTTGGCGTATCGCAGTGTACCACGAGTGAAAGTGTCATTGAGGGCTAATTAGCTAAAGCGTACACTACGGGAGTCAATTTGCATGAAGGAGAATGGAACATTACACATGTTCAGGCCGCACCGAGGGGTAGATGTAATTTTGTAACCCACTGTGGATCGAGCCACAGGACCCTAACACGGGTGATACGATTGCACCGTTTTGAAATAAAGAGCATTAGCGAACACTAAATGGGATATTTGTCTTTACTGCAGAGACAACACAGTAAGCTTGTATATATGGTGTTTTATTAATCAGTCAACACCCATGTTTGAAATACCAGGATCTATACGTTGATTGTCCACATGTGTCCATATCTGCAAGATGAACAGATACTAAATGTCATCATTTGTACTGTTTAATTCCATTCAGCTCCACCAGTCACTTTTCAGTGAAGGGCATATAATCCAGTTACGAACTCTTTATTCAGTTTTTGTATCCTTCTTCCACTAACGATGACAATCATGCCTCTGAAATAATAAAGGGACTTTTTATGGTAAATAAAATATATTTCGCTTCAGATGTACTTCTACCTTCGTGTCAATCATGCATGATAAAGAAGGTAATTTTAACAATCTAATATATTCAAAGGTTTTTACTTAAAGGTACATAAAGGCGATAAAGGTTGTCACCCTTACACACAAATTTGTGACTGTATGCTCACAGAAATGATAATCGTTATGTAATGTCGTAACCACCAGGACATATCGCCAACATTTAATAACATCTTCTGAATTAAGATATTCACATGTTCCACAATGGACAAGAAATGTACACCTTTTGAAATATACATACATGAAATCTGTATCAAAAGACAGTACAAAAAGCTGTAACAAGCTGAAATGATGTGTACAGACTAGATGGATAATGGTGATTCCTCTACATCCAGTAAAGTTTGGGTGCAATGCTACACTGAATTTCTCATGGTTCGCTAGTTTCTGGGGCTGCTCGCAGGTTTCACCGCAATGCATAGCCAAATGACCTTGCGGATTTTCTCCCTGCCATAAAATCGGCAGACGTGATATAAGTGAAATACTCTTGAAAGCCTCACTTTTAAAAGCCTTACTCAGCTCGCCTAATTGTAGATTGAGTGACCCTGTGACTCAAAATATGGGTCAGCGGGGTCATGACCTTAAAAAAAACTTTTTTCATCTTCTCTTCTAGAATAAAAAGGCCAAGAAAGTTGAAATTTTGTGTAATGATTCCTGAGACAATTTCGAAATCTGATTTTGTAGTTTTATTTATTTTGGTGCCCCTAATAAGGCCCTCAGAGGCCATGATCTTAAAAAGCAAGTTTTGTCTTCTCTTCAGAGCGAAAAAAGCCATAAAGTTCCAAGATTAAGTGACCCTGTGGCCATGAGAGAGTCCATGGCTTAAAAGCCTATTTTCTTTAATATCTCTGGAGGAATTGTGATATTTGGAGAACCAATTTCATCCGAATTAACTGTCATCAAGTCATGTTTTTGTTATGCACTGACAATCTCTAATACGTTGATATTTAACATGCCTAGGGATTGAGCATTAAATTGATAAAAATGATTAAGTTTTCTACGTCATACAATACACATCCTTATGAGCTACATAGCCCATGGGTCTATTTATCATACAATGTATTCTACACCAAGGTCAAGGTCAAGGTCACACAATTTAAGGTTTTTGGTTTGTGACGTTGAAATGGCTATGCTGACATGTTAAAGTTCCAAAAATTGCGTCTTTCACCAAGGTAAAGTAAGAAGGTTTAAAGAATATGACGTTTTGTAAAGGTATCTTCTTTGTTTAGGACTATAAAAATCAAGTGTTGTAACTCTGCATATAGTTATCCTTTTACCCTAAAAAAAACACCTGCTAATGGATGATGTATTTGCAAAGCATAAGGAAAGAATCAGATCAGAAAGTGTGGGAGGTGCTGATTTCGGAACACAGGTTTTGTCACTCGGATAACGCCAAGATCTTTAAGTCAAGGACCATAGCTAAATGTGTATAAAAATAGAGCCATGTGCTCTGTAGCTCATCAGGATTTCATTTATGTGCTATCTAATGTTAGATATTTAAGTTATCTCAAGTAATACATTGTTTACAAGCAAAAGATAGGTTCTTAGATCATGACCCCTGTGACAAAAGAATATGAACATAGGTGGGGACTTGGGGTCACGGGATCAACACATCTACAATTTAGAATCCCCATTGGCCAAGGAGTATGCACACAACTTTTCAGCCCTCTAGATCTTTTGAAAGTGGAGAGATAGATGGAAATAGGTTTTTAAGATTGTGACCCCTGTGACCCCATTTGAGGTCACGAAATCTACAATTTAGAATCCCCATTGGCGAAGGAGTATGCACACAACTTTTCAGCTCTCTAGAACTTTTTGAAGTGGAGAAGAAGATGAAAATAGGTTTCTAAGGATGTGACCCCTGTGACCCCATTTGGGATCACGAAATCTACAATTTAGAATCCCCATTTGCCAAGGAGTGTGCACTCAACTTTTCAGCTCTCTAGACCTTTTGGAAGTGGAGAAGAAGATGAAAATAGGTTTCTAAGGATGTGACCCCAGTGACCCCATTTGGGGTCTCGAAATCTACAATTTAGAATTCCCATTTGCAAAGAAGTATGGACTCAACTTTTCAGCTCTCTATACCTTTTGGAAGTGGAGAAGAAGATGACAATAGGTTTTTAATGATGTGACACCATTTGGGGTCACGGGGTCACCAACTCTACAATTTAGAATCACCATTGGCTAAGGAGTAAACACTCAACTTTCAGATCTCTAGACCTGTTGGAACTGGAGAAGAAGATGAAAATAAGTTTTAAGGATGTGACCCAATTTGGGGTCACGGGGTCACGAAATCTACAATTTAGAATCCCAATTGGCCAAGGAGAATGCACCGCACCTTTCAGCTCTCTAGACCTTTTGAAAGTGGAGAAGAAGATGAAAATAGGTTTTACAGGTTGTGACCCCTGTGACCCCATTTGAGGTCACGAGGTCACGAAATCTACAATTTAGAATCTCAATTGGCCAAGGAGTATGCACCCAACGTTTCAGCTCTCTAGATTTTTTAGACTTAGATATGAACATGTTTACATTATAATCCATCAAAGTACAAGGCCACAGCGAGGTCACAACTTTTCTGACTATGCCTTATTTAACTATAAACACTTTAATTCATTACATGTTTCTTGAAAACAATGAAAAGTGATCATTGATTTGTGACCTTGAAGGTCAAGGTCATGATATTGGTTAAGGCCATGTTAACCCTAAAGAACAAACTTGTGTAATTGTTGATTTGAAGGCGAAAAGGGGAAAGGGGATATCCTTAGTTTCTGAGCTGTTCTTTTGCGGTGTTTCAGAAAAGCTAATCTAGTTTATTGAACAATGTTTGTGAATCATCTAGGGTGACAACCTTAATGCCAAGAGTTTACCCTACAAAAAGTTATATGGAAATATAACATAATATCCCCCGAATTTTCATTTCGGTGGCTTAAATATTTTATACCGTTTTTGTCCATAAATAATCGTCTTTCCTCCTACTTCGATGAAGCCATCAAAGTTACCCTTCTGCTGTAGTTGGAATCTCTTCTTAGTTATATTTGTAGAATTTATGTTAAAGTAATATTTAAAACCTTTGTTACTCTTAACAGGGCACGTCCAATAGGTGATGATATCAGCTGAAAGTCAACAAGAATGCAGAGTATTTGTACATGTAAACAATTTATATTACTTTTTTTTTTTATAAATATCCTTACCAACAGCAATTGATCCCTGACTTGGAACACCAATAAATATAAAAATTAACAACTTTTAAGATTAGCAAGAAACGCTTATAAATTGAATCTATTTGGATCTGATTGACTGTGTTCAAATTTAGTTATTCTTATGAAAATCAAACTTTGGAAGTTAAAAGAAGTTTTCATTTATAAACAAGTAGTTGTCACTAAGGTGACATGATCCCCGCCGCAAATTAATACTTCAAAATTGAAAAATAATTTCAAGATCAGCAAAATCAACTGAGCCCTGAATTTTCCCTAAAAGAACCACTGGTGTGTTATAAAGATAAGAATCCAACGAACAGTTCTTGCGATATCGATTCCCCTGACAAGCTCAACATGTTGACAAACTCAAGTTCTGCTGTGACCTTGAGAATAATCTCATGGGAGTATTCTCAAGGTCACAACAGGTGCTTTGTGTAAGATATGAAATTCCAGTGAGATATCTCGCTGACAAGCTTTACATGTACATTAACATGTCGAAATTTTTTAAGTAAATTGAAAATAACATGGTCACCAAATTCTTATCAGCCCTTTGACTTTCCTAGGAGGTGCTTTGTGTAAGATATGATGGAATCCCGGTGAATGGTTCTTGAGATATCCCGCTGACAAAGCTTTACATGGATATTAACATGTCTAAAAATTAAAAGTTTCGCTGTGACCTTAAGAATACTGTCAAGGTCACTAACAATCTAATCAGCACTTTGTCGTATCTTGGAGAAGCCATGTGTAAGATATGAAGAGAATCCAGAGAATGGTTCCTGAGATATCCCGCTGACAGGGTAAAATGACAAAGTATCGTTGTGACCTTGAAATGAAGGTCAAAGTTTGAAACCTTGAATAATTGCTTTGAAATCTTTGAAACCACTTTACATATCTTCCAACCAATAATCAAAATTAATAAACAAATGCTGTAAATGTTATTTTCTCCAAAGGGGCAAACCTG
Organism: Gibbula magus; assembly: GCA_936450465.1. Classification (NCBI taxonomy): domain Eukaryota; kingdom Metazoa; phylum Mollusca; class Gastropoda; order Trochida; family Trochidae; genus Gibbula; species Gibbula magus. The sequence goes on from OW388302.1 coordinate 33,584,038, forward strand.
TTTAATTTTGTTATCATTCAGAGCTATATTGTTGTTTTATTTCATAAATGGTGTGTTATTAGAATAGAAAACTATTTTCCGGATTCTCTTTGTTACCTTATGTGATAAAAAATTCATATTAATATACCAATATGGATTCTTCAGCAATAACTTCAAACGTCCTGTTCAAGAATAAAAATAAATGAAAAATAATTTAAACATGGAATTATTTTTTTTAGAAAACTGACTGCTGAGTCCGAAGAATAATAATAAATACTGTTTTTTTTTCTGAATTATTTGTCATAACAAATCCTACAACGCATCGTCGCATCGAAAATATGAAAATTACCTTTATAGTCCGTATTCATCACATTCAAAAGCTTGAGTTTCTTATATTCGATGGTGTTTTGGCCTTTGTAGTTCAATGACACAATGTAATTGCTGCGACTCAAGTAGAAAACCAGCCTTAAACAAATGCAAAAACGACGTGTTTTCAGGTAATACATCTTTATAAAGACATTTACAGGCTTGAAAATGTACTATTCATATTTCTTAAACGCTTGCCTTGAGACCATTGTAGCCCGTTTTGTGCATATTATGTTTTCTCAATTTTCCATTCATTATTAATTATTTTAATGTAATATCCTAATATTTCAAAGTGGGATTAGTAATGGTGGACATATTCATAGAACACATGGTTCATAGGCCTGCCCACTTTCCATCATGAGGCTTTGAATGGGGAAACACCCTCGAGATGTGTACAATTTGACGTAAGGCATTACTATATCAATGCTCGTATTGCGAAAGAGGCGTCACCTATTTTCATCGCATCGCACCGCATCACATTGACACATCAGACGTAGAGTGAGCAGACTATGAAAAATACACTGCTTTTTTAAATCATTGCAAGACAAATCGCTTGTAGTGTGCGTATCAGATGACGCATCACAAGAAACACTACGTCTGAATGCGTTGATGCATTCGAAAAGGGGGTTTACACTATATGCCGTTTGTATGCGATTTTAATGCAAATATCATAAGTGCGATTGTTTTAGTTCCGTAATGTTATACTATACTGAATGTATAGTATGTATAACATATGTATGTAATTATCGTAGGTGTACGTACAATAGGTGTATGTACAGGTTTTATGTAAATTATGATATATGTTTGTATGTACTTAAAGTTATATGTATATATATACACATGTATATGTATGTTTACAAGTCTGAATGTATACCTGTATGTATTGATGTACAGATAGATGTCTGTTGGCATGATTTTTGGTATGACTTCTTTGCGTTCACTTGGTGGAAATTACCATTCAGATGATGAAAATATGGGATTACAATGCAATTGGGAATAAGATAGAATGCATGAGAAAACTAACGTTATTTATTGAAAATAATGTGTTGCGTTCTGGTGCTATTAATTTTAACGCATCGCATCCAAAAAACGGACGTAGTGTAAACCCCGCCTATAACTATCCGTATTGGAAGAAAGCAATGCAAAGTTTAACGCGACAGTGGTGTTGAACTAGAGCAAGATGTTTGACAATTTCATCATTACACCTATTTAAAACTCTACTATGAGGTATCGCTACATCAGTTCGATCACTTGCACTACCTTCGAGCAGCCATTTTAATATGAACACCTTTAAATGACCGCTCGTTTGGAAATGGACTCGCATGGCTTAACCGGATCATGACATTGAACATTCTATTTATAACTCTTTTTATTGGCTCAGGCGTATTATTTAGCCAGTAGTACTTTCAATCCTATTGTCTATGCAGCTTATGCCTCCAACATTGCAATTAATAACCACCCTATAAAATGAGCAATATTGGAAGAGCTCCGTTGAGAAAACATTGAATTTGCAAACAAAATAAGTGAGAGATATACCTATTCTTTCCCGAGTGTATCGAATGATACCTTACAGATTTCCTCGTAGGGCCCTTCCGAGGAAGACTCCACGAGGATAACTGAAGGGTGTCATTCGATACACGGGGGAAAGTATGGGTATATCGGTCTTATATTTCACTTGCGTTCGAGTGTAAAGTGATACTATCTCATGATATTTCTAAACAAATACAGCTGTATTGTTCTTGTGTATGAAACGCACAACCAAGATTGGGTACTTTCAGCCTGTGCTGTGTTGTATGGTTATTCATGTTCGGGGCTCGACATCTAATTGATAGGAGCCAATGACGATATAATCAACGCACACACGTGCATTGAACCGTCAGCTAGCTTTGAAAGCAATCGCTAATCGTTCTGCACCTGCATATTGCTGAAATGTACAAGCCATCGCCACAGACTACATGGCTAAATTCAAATGTCATTTAGTCAATTATAGAGAAAATGGAAGCAACTTTCAATATGTTTAAGACGTTTTGCACCCACGATTAAAAAGCGCATTAATATGTACAAAGATATACAGAAATCTGTGATAATAGATCACGCATTATATGATCCTTATTCATTTGGTCATGAAAAATGTACAAAGTTTCAACTGGCCTCGTGGTCTAATGGCTTGTTCGTTCAGCCAGAAAGCAGCTGGACAATGGTTCGATCTACGGTTGCGAATGAAACATTTGTAAATGTCTTATATGTTCATGTTATCTGACATTTTATAAAGTATCATCACTTAGATTTGGAAATTTATAAAATTGACTCTAGAAAATATGCAGATTTCTCAGTTGTTAGAAAAGAAACCTTTGAAGTCTTTGTGTATATGATTGACACGTACCATTCATGCAAAATAATGATGTGACTCACCGAAATGTAAATAATGTTATCAACTTATAATGGAAGTCAACAAGGAGCAAACCACTGATGTGCAAAGGATGTAATGTCATTGGCGTCATGCATAAGTAAGATTTTCAAAGGAGGAAATTGTATTTTTCAGCGAGGGTCCAAACCAAGCGTTCGCCGAGGTCAGGCTATTATACAAGGTAGGCGATTTGAAGGACAGGCGTTTGATCTAGTCCAGCGATTATGTTTTCAATGAAGGTGTTCAAGGAATTATGGTAGTTATTCATATATAGCCATCTTTTACTGACATAATTTCCATATTTCATATTTTTGTACCTTTAGTACCAAACATGATTTCTCAAAATACCTTTTGAAATAGCTATTTCAGCACCTATATGAGTTTGACAACTATAAAATATCATACTCTCATGAATGAAATGAAATGTGTTTTAACGAAGTATATGGTCATCACAAATATTCCCGTTATCGGGCAGTTACATTTTACTTTCTTTTACCCGTGAGTGAAGTTGGTAGATACATGTAACAGATTGTTCACTCGGTTATTATACATTTTGAACCATTCGAGAAAAAAGAACATACCTCCTACGTTTGTCAATACAGATGGGACAGCGTTCTGCCTTTCTGGTGACCAACACCTTTGCCCTTGGGCCCTTCAGGTCAACCAATTGAAACATAGCTGTCTTCCTGTCATTTAACAAAGCAAATGCATTGTTATTCCGGTCCAGCGTGAAGTGTAAGTTGTTCTTTGTTACTGAGGAAAAGTAAAATATGTCAGACAAAGGTTGGAAGAAAATAAAAATACAGTAGATACACAATTGTTACTTAGGTGACATGATCCCTCACCGCAAATTACCACTTCCAAATTGGAGAAGAATGGTGAATATTAGTGTTAGATATGGGGAGAATCATGTGAATTATTCTTGAGATACACCGCTGACATCCTCAACATTCAAGTTAGTTGTATAAGGGACGGAAGTAGCACTACTATATTGATGCTCTTATTTCTACACTCAACCTCGAAATAAACGCCACCGCATTTTCAACAGCGTAAAGCAAAAAAAAACTAAATATAGTCGCAAGTGACGACAAGCAGATTTGGCGGTTAAATGTTTCATTTAATTTAAAGATAATGAATTAGGACATCTTCCAAATGTTTTTGCATATATTTTGAAAAGGTTTCCATTCTCTAGCATGTCTCTTTAAACTACAAAGAAATTCACAATGGTGGCTTAACCATGTGACCGTTTACTTTTTTGTTTGTATTAGTAGCACATATTTTTATAAAAAGTCTTAAAAGTCTTTATATATTAATTTTGAACATTTTCTTTTTGTCAATTTTTTTCCCAGCCTGCTGTACAGTGGCCATGGCAACCTGTTCTTACTGTAACCAGTTAGGTGAAGGTTTTGTGAAATTGTCTGATACAGTTTTCCTGAAACGGAGATTTGAATGTTTAACGCATTGGACAAAAATCTCATTACAGAAGTCGAAAATCCAAAATTGGCTGAGGTAATAGATTTATTTGGATATAGGCAAACAAAAATGTGTTATGACATCAGCTCATTGGTTACATGTGACAATCTGGACAGTGTTGCGAATATGATTTTTTAGATGAACAAAAGCGCAAAACTAGTCAAAACATGTTAACATACAAAACAAAATAATATTAAAAAATGATATTTAAGTCAAAAAATTTTTCTCTTGCGGATTTGAACTCAGAAATTGAGTCTGCCGAATTTGACGTCGGACATTCTACCATTGGACCAAGGTTACACTTGATTTCATTCAGGAAAATTCCTACCACTATTTATACATCTTTTAGACACTGTTTCTTTCAATAATATCTATGGAAATTAAGAGAATTAATGTAGCACTTGTTTATATGTTTACCCAGATCAATTCCTTGCTATTTGAAGAATCATTATGTATCGATACAATTATGTCAACAAACACTGTACAGCACATGTGTACGTTATTTCAGCATGAGCAACAACATCATCATAAATATGCAAAACCGAAACTACACATCCCATTGGCATGCGCTTACCTTTAAAGCAATATAAACCTACATTGTCGTGTTTGTGTGTGTTGTAAATAGGTTTCCAATATTACATTTGGCTAATAGATGCATGTGCTTTAATCGTTGGGAAGTGTCCGGTTTTCGATCAGAACTACTTTTACATATATATTGTCATTATCCTGAGTCGACTATCTTCAAATTGATAATTTTACAATGAGTAATTCTCGATACAATAACACCATCTATAATGTTTAACAGGACGGACCCCCCTAGCAACAAAATGTATCAAAACAAAAATGAAATGGACTGCATTGTCTCTGAATTGCTTCCGGGCTGAAGTAAAAGTTCATAGCTATGTCCATCGCCTGTACAATAGAAATTACTGAAAATCTAATTAGGAGTGGTCTCTTGTCTAGTGACGCTTTAATATAATCTTCACCAAGTCAGTTCAAATACAATTTGTTCAAATGTTCAAAATTACCATACTTTGAAAGGTGATTGCGAAACATGTGTTAGGAGTTGTTATTCCCCAATGCTTCAGTTGTGCATAGGGTCAAACACTTTGAAAAAGTTTAAAATTCAATATGGCGTCAAAGCCACGTGACCTACGACTTGGCAATGATAACATGTTTCCGGTCTTTACATGCTGACAAAAGTGATGCGATGACTCGATCTCTTAAATTTTATACAAAATTCAAAAACTAAATTTATACAATTATTTATATAGATAAAGCATAAATCCTCTTAATTTTGTTTTACTATTCCAAATGGTTTATAAGCTCACCCCTACACTTCATCTCAACAGAAACGAGTGACATTTTCAATGTCCAATGTTTTCTGAGGCTAAAGAATTACAGTTATGTGCCCCTTTCTTTTGTTGAAACCTAGAGAAAAAAGGCGAGGCGTGGGTTTTAAACTGACTTGAGCGGAAACCAGAAACAAATTATTTCTTTTTTTTGGCCTTAAGGAATAAGGAACTTTAGGGTAATATACATCCATGTTACCAACCCTGCTGTAGAATATGTAATATGTTCTGTGCAAACCAGTTCATTGATAAAATCTGAAAAATAGAAGAACACCCATCTTTTCTTAAATATTATTCCAAAATGTTTTCTGAAGAATTTTTTTTTTAATTTTAAAATTATGTCCTTTGAGTTTTGGAGAGAAAAGTATTTGACTGTTAAATACCTGGTAATCTGCAATCTCGTCTAAAGTGAACCGTGTAGTGTTTAAATGCTGCGATCTTTAGCTGACCTTGTTCAAAGGAAAACAGATTCCCATTTTCGTAGGCGAATACAACATCTCTGAAATACTCTCTTGCTATTCCCTTGACGGTCATTTTATGTTTCTTCAGGGACCAATCAAAATAGTACAGCTTTTTAGTTGTCGTCACCAAAAATCCTAGAACCAAATATCAAGATAATGATGAATTGTCAAAATAACATACGTATTCAGACATTATGAATGGTGTGATAACATGATTAAAATATGCAAATATGCAAATATGCAAATATCCGGTGAAAAATAACAAGGGATGAGGTGTCAATACATTGAGTTTACATGTATGTTGTTTATAATCTCCAAACAATGTATACACCGCGGGGCTATATAAACGATACCAAATGTTCAAACACAAAATATTTCTGCCATATAAAATCGGTTTTGAATGTCTGTGATGAGGATATAGTTCAAGAGATATATACAAAATTTCATGCCAGTTGAATCTCTTATTTGTAGACATAATAGTTATTTTTTATCAAAGATTTAACCAATGAAAATTATACATAACTGATAAAATATATGCAGGCTTCATGTGGACTTCTGAATAGAACAAGTACCCTAGTCATAAATGAAACGATAAAGAAATTGACAAATACTGATTGTTAACACTTCTCCAATGACATTTGAAGCACAAACACAATTATTCAGAAATAAGCTGATCAAACCTCAGAATTGAACCAAAATTAAGTCCTAATTACAAAATATTAAGTCCTAATTGGGAGATGTTATTATCTATTTAGGAGATATTAAGTCCTAATTAGGAGATGTTATGTCCTTATTAGGAAATATTATGTCCTTATTAGGAAATATTAAGTACTAATTAGGAGATGTTATGTCCTAAGTAGGAGATACTAAGTCCTAATTATGAGGGTTTGAGTCCTAATTATGAGATACTTAGTACTTATTTTCAAAAATATATGTTTTAATATGACCCTAATACGCTTCCATACATTTGCACCTGCCCCTGACAAGGTGCAAAATTGCTTACGGTAGCGAAAAATGTCCTTACGGTATAAAATATACATATGTGCAAATGCGTCCATACAGCGAATTTTGCTCCTATGAGCAAATTTGCATATGTCTAATGCTTTACTCATATGCAAACGATCTTGTTCTTATTCAATGTATTTGTGATGAAATTGTTCTCATTTAGTCCACTTAAAAAGTACATTTGAAACTTCTTTGAACATTCTTATTTCATTACGCCAAATTGTATCAGTATGCGCCACTAACATGACGATCATAGGGTACGTTTGAGATCATTTAATCATGGATATGATGATTCATTGTCATTGTTTATAATGTAATTTTACGACGTTACAATGAACGTCAATTTACAATCAACGTCAATTTATTGTTGTATTTTGCAATAAAGTACAATTTACCTTAAAACAAAACGATGGTAAGTGAATAACGAAAAACCAGGATCTGGGCGATGGTTGACGGTGGTTCAATGTTTAAGATTGAATCCTCAAGCATACCTGATGTCATCATTATGTATTAACTTTTTTAATGTTCATTTTTATAAAAAAAATAATCTGTTGCTTTTATTTTCTTACCTAATTTTCGATTCTGTTTCTTCAAAGTTACACCACACTCACAAACACTGACTTCAAATATTATTAACAGTGAGGGGACAGTGACAGGGAATACACATTGGGGTTCTTCCCCCTTTAAAAGATATGAGTGTGTTAAATGAGTGTGTCCAATACGACATCGTCGTAGGACAGAAGCTTCCTACTCGGTAAAAGAGGATAGAGATTTGTAACCTAAATGAGGTTGAATAGTGTGAAGTTTGTTATACTGTTGTTGGTTGTATGATGATGAAAGTGATGACTATTATAATATCATCAATTACAAAACCGCTGTTAGTTTGCGGCCTCAGGATCATGATATTGTGCAGCAGGGAAGCGGATCACATAGATTGATGAAACAGGATTGACGTACACAAGATACACCTGCACATTGTCGAAGATTTACCATCTCTCACCTGATGTCTGCCGTTTAAGGCAGTTGTTGTTGACTTATGCTCAAATAATACTAAACACGTTTGATAACATCTTTATGTATTTAGTGAATAGTTTGGTATTTCAACGATCGAAAGCGAGTTAAATACCCATGCCATTCACGAGTTTCATAAACATGTTATCAAACGGGACCGGGTTTAGTATTTTATTTATAACTCAATGATCTAAATAGCGCTGAAATTCAAGGAAATCGTTGTTATTGACGAACACTTGCAAATACGTCACCCGCTACTGCTAACATTGTGATGTCAACCAAAAACGACTATTACGTCACGGGTCGATTATGACGTTACGGTAGAACGTTGTGGTATCTCATATGTGTGTAATCAATTCATTGTTATCTAATGATTGTTCTCATCACGGTTGAATGATAAATATATATATATATATATATATATATATATATATGTATGTATTTATTTCAAACATGAAACAAACAAATAATCATTACACCGAGTATTGGATTTCTTTATTGACATTATTAATATCACAACATACTAGCAAAACACAATGTGTCTTCATAGAGATTATTATCCGAGTAAGTGTGCCATCTGACAACTTTGTATTAGCGGAACGAGAGGTTATATTTGCGTTTTTGTAAAAGTCATATGACACACTTTTGTTACTGTAATAATTTCTGCATTACCTATTCTATTCAATTTCATTTGCTTAAAAATAATCAGGAAACGACCCATGTCTCTTGCGACGTCAAGCTGTACGAACAATTGTTTTATGACGCCACAGACGACGAAATACGGGTAATCGCCGGGAAACAATGGATGCTAGGCAAATGTTGTATGTGCGTATGTGCTCATATCAATAATATTAACTCGGATATTTTTAACCCTATGGTAATAAGAACGCCTACGAATCCGCCGCCAGATCCATCTACGAATCCAACGAAGCCGTTGCCATGTATGTTTATCATAGTCCCTCAGACTAGATCAGGTTATTTATATTTATGTACTAAGTATTTGTATGTGCTATAAAAATAAAAACGTAATCTAGCAATGTATTTAAAATGTTTTGTTTAATATCTTTCGGTATTTACAAATATTTATTGTTTATTACCAATAAGCACACTGTACACACACATAATCATTTGCAAGCATGTAAATGAAAGTAATCTTATTTTCAAATGTTACCATGTTCTTAGTGTGTATACTTGCTAACACAATCATTTAATGACTTCGTACTTATAATAATTATGCATCTACTGCCATAATCATACTGCTATGACAACGAGATGGAATAAATAGAGAATCTCACCCATGCCTCGGATATATGTGACCTTTATCAACTCGTGTTAATATATTTGATATCAGAAGACACAAAGGTGAGATTATATTTACCATCCAAAATCAGTCTTCTTACGTTTCAATTGAAATTGTACACATATGAGCACATCAGTTTCATTTAACTTGCAATACAGTGATGTCATATCATTGTGACGTCATCATGTTAATGACGTCATAGAATGATGATGTCATTTCCATGATGTAAATTTAAAGCATTGTGATGTCATGTAGATGACTGTGGCAGGACATTGTGCAAAATCTACTGTCAAAACGATATCTCCTTGAGTTAATGTTTGATATCTCCTTTGAAACACAGTTTTGGTTCATAAATCCGATTTTTAATCAGTGCGACTGCTTTATCTTCGACATGTATATGACCTCTGCGACAATTTAAAGGAAGTAACTTAAGTCTATTACACTGGAACGTGTGTACAAAATGCACCATATGTTTAGTTTACGAGACAATGATTTATATGGATAAGCTTGATTAAGTAGAAAATGAGGTATACTGTTATCTTGTAGTAATATAACGAATAGAATGTAAAGATAATGTGTGTTACCTTGAGTTCCTTTCTTTTGTCTTCTATCAGCAACCAGAACTCTCTTGGCACGAGTTGTAGTCTTAGGACCGTTTATCCTCTTTGCTGTATCATATTGATTTCCATTGCCTAAATTAGCTTTAAAAGGAGATTATTCAAATACGATGAACTCATCAAGCAACCTCTATTACATGTATAAACATTGTTTTCCATAGGCTTCAGTTATAACCCTTTGTTACCTATCCACTGACTTGTGTATTGTTACCTTTCCTCAATCGTCCACTTGTTGTTATTCTGTATACATATCACAAATCTTTCTGTTTTCTATTTACGCATGAAAACGGTACACGAATCTCTTGGCATGAGGTGTAGTCTCAGGGCGGGATATCTTCTTTACCATATCGTCTTGATGATCCTTGCCTAAAGAAGCTTTAAAAAGAGCTTATAGACAAACAGTGACGTGCCAAAAACAATCGCTGTTTTCCAATAGGATCCAATGTTAATTCAGTCTAGCATAAATCATTTTAATTGTTTCAATTATCAAAATATTTTACTGAAATTTGACATGAAAACAGAAAATCTACTCTGCAACACGTACACAATTAATGATTTTGGATACAAAAGATTACCAAGCTTTGACCTTTTTTTCTGTCCTTTAGGCCTGCTTAGATAATGATGGCAATGTGGAAGTGACGTTACAGTAAAAACACCTAGTCATTACTTTGCATTAACTCCGAAGAAGATAGTATTTTGGGAGTGGTTTTCGAACTCGATAAAGAGTATCATCTGGACTACCTCCTTGTTTTATTTCATTCACCTAGATGTAATAGTTTCTGAGAAAACTTGTACCCATTGGAGCATCACAGTTTATTTGGTACTAAGTTCAATTTCGGATTCAAGGGCCATAACCATAAAATAATATTTCGGAAGTGGTTTTCGAACTCGATAAAGAGTATCATCTGGACTACCTCCTTGTTTAATTTCATTCACCTAGATGTAATAGTTTCAGAGAAAATTGTCCCAATTGGAGCATCACAGCTCTTTTGGTACCAAGTTCAATTTCGGATTCCAGTACCATAACCATAAAATAATATTTTGGAAGTGGTTTTCGAACTCGATAAAGAGTATGATAGTGAGTACTCACAACTAAAATTTCATTCACCTAGTTTGAACAGTTTCCGAGAAAACTTCTCCCCATTGAACACAATAAAACTAAGTCCAAAAAGTGACATTTCCATGGAAAAGACAAAAAGTTTGAATCTCAGAAAGTTGAAAATTAAACGTGTCTCATAATGTTTGTGCCTTATTACTTACCACTTGTAAACAAGTGAAACAAGCATTTAAGTGAAAATTCTAGGAATCAATCTACTTATCTTGATATTGTCTATTCAAATTAATATCAGTTAGAAATTTTAATATATTATTATTTTTTTACATGAAATATTTGTAAAACAGCGGTCTTTAAAATAACCTGAATGCAAAAAGCGAATATGTCTTTGACACATTCTGAAACCCGCCCCCTTCCCCTTCTTCAGAGAAAAGTTTTAAAGTTTAGGTTTAAAACAGAACAGTACTGGGTCCCTATATATAGAGGTTACCGATTCAACGCACCAACTGTTAAACCAATATAATTGATTTTTATTATACCTAGTTAATATATTTACATTGTTAGAATATGGTTGACACCCATGTCAAGAATAGATGTTTAGCACACATAAAATGTAAAGATCATTTATATCGTTCATAATTCAGGTATGGACGAAATCAAATCACACAAACAAATAATGTAAATGATGAACTACAGCCAATGCCGGTCTTGAGTGCAAACAAAACTAAATTGAATGTTCATTGTTTAGTTTTTATGAATAGGGTTTAGAAGAAATTATCTTCATAAATATTCAGTTATTGAACATAAATCCTATGAAAACAATGATGCAATGTTAACAATGCCAAGGCAATATCTCTTGATACATCGAACCAAATCATCGGAATGAATCTCATGGAGTCTACACATTGTTCAAGGACTTTATGGTAGAAATTAATCTACGATCCATGAAGAACCATGAGAAATCATTTCAATAATTTAATCGTGCCTTCTAGTTTGCATCTTTCCATAAATATAGAAATCGTGATAAACGTACTGCAGTGCAATGACAGATCTGAGTAATTTCCAATATTTTGTCAGACTGATACAGCTAATACTCTCAAGGATCTAAATACATTTACTTGAACACAGATGCCAATGACTTGAAATATTCACTATTGTCCGACTGCAGAATATGTTACTTGCAAACACAAGACCATATTATCGTATCTTGATTTAGTGTCAAATGTTACAATGTTCACTGTCAATTTCAAACTTGACTCAACTGAATGAAGAGAATAAAACAAACTTTTTGAAAAAAATTATAAATTCATTATCAAGAGGAAAGTGTTATCAAGAAGATATTCGAAAAATATCCAAGATACATATCATCATATGTGAACAAATCACGACTGATTCATATGTAGCAGCTTACCATTGCAACCATTAATTATTGCCTTGATTTAAGGAATGATGCAATCTCAAGATGACCAGTTTTCTCTGCCGTTTGAAAAGGTGTGTCCCCTGCCTTGGTTTTTATCTTCTCAAGTACTTTCACCTTGTTAATAGTTACCAGATACTTGACCATATCTAACTGACCAGCTAGACATGCGATGTGGAGAACAGTCAGTCCATCCTTATCAGTTCTTGTAAGACAAGGTTTCTTTCGCTTTAAAATATATTTAACGGCCTTGATGTGTCCCTTTTCAGCAGCACACATAAACTTCTATGATTTATGAAATATAATGCATACAACGTGTATTAACAAATTTTCTTCTTGCAGGCATTCATTTAAATTAGCAAGTGTTTCTGCAGAGCAAAAAAAGTGGACAATTATAGAATTTTCTTTTTAAGGTTGTAAAGTTCATTTAATATCACACTATCTTATTCAAATCAGTGAAATGATTTCTTCAATTATGTGACGTCATCGTGAATGACATGTAACAATGGTTGACATCATATACGTCTCTGATCAAGCAAGGTATTTAGTTACTGAAATATTTTCCTCACAATTCAACTGATTTGTATAGTTTGATGCAACCGAGATCAGTTTAATTTGAGGCAGTGTTTGAATTATTGATTCAAAGAGGATATTTTTTCACAAATGATCATAAAGAAATTTTATTATATAACCATGATATAGAGAAAATGTGTCTGTTCTTATCTAACACCATATTTATCTCATCCAGTGAGTTACAAAGTTTGAATTGTCTTGAGTCGTGTAGATGTTAACAATGTCATCACACCGTTTGGAGGAGTCCATCACCACAGTAACAGCGTGACGTCATCAAATAATTCGCAAAGTCAGGGGTTTGAATCAACACATTTTTAATTTTCCTAAAGAGTTTCCTAGAGTTCTTAAAACAAGGATTTCGTTTTAGCAATTTCAAACACTTGACCATGAATGTGAACATGTCAAAAACAATTCTAGGGATTTAAATATGAAGTTATGTATATGAATTCTTAAAACATACTTAGAAGAAAAGTTATAGCCAAAACAAAACGTGGGGGAGGTAACGGAAACTGCAATTAAAGTGATAGCAGTCAAGACCTGAACCGCTCAATATTTTCAAAAATATACACAAACGTCTTAGTGTGCATTGAGAGTTATGACTTGTCATTACAAATCACTTTACCTAAACACTACAAGAACAATACTACATGTATATTAGTATACACTTTACCTGAATGTGTCGACTTTTTAGCTTCGTCAAACATAATTGGGCTGGTAGTGACGTTATTCTTTGATTGGTAATCATCAAGTTTCAAATCCAGTTGGCTCGAGGAATTGCAATGAACCTTTACACAAGAGTCATTGAATACCAGCCTACATGTCAACTGGACCTCATCAAACATATGAGCTGTACAGGTGCTTTTGCTTAGACAAAACAATTCACACATTTTTGGTCCATAAGGCTGAATAATGTTCTGGTCCAAAGTCTGACAGCTTGTGATTGGCAAAATTACAAAGGTGATGAGTGCAACAGAAAACATGATGTTTAAAACACAGCTTCTTGGACGATGTGTTTTTAAACAGTGAACTCAGTTAAAATTCAGTTGCTTATCTGTTGTGGTTGAGATTTAAGAATCAATTAAACAGTCTTTATATTCTCTTTTACAGTGGACATTTCCGTGCCTTTTGAAATATAAGAACTATATTAAAATTCCTCCATATTTAAACGTCAATTTGATCCATTATAGAAGAATATAAAACTAAAAGTAGCTGGACACAGTGAAAAACAGTAAACGATATGAATAATCAATTAACTTAATGTAATGTCCAATTCTTAAAGAAATCAATAATAAATCTGAGAGTTTTAATTTGTTGACATGTTTGATATGTATTTGTACCAACTACTATTTCAAACTGCACGTAAATATATATATATATATATATATATATATATATATATATATATATATATATATATAAACTGAAGCACAAAAGAAACGTCACACCTTAATTGGTTTCAATTAATTCAATATTTTAAAGACATGCGATGCATTTGATTATGGCACGATACAATTACACCTTTTTGCAGTAGTTTTAATGACTTAATTGGTGACTGTTTTTATTTTTTTAATTACAATATCATTTTTTAAAGTAGACAGGGGTAAAAAAAGTAAATTTACACCAACATGACGGGGGGTACCCCTACCATGTTTAAAATGTTATAAACGTGTGCAGGACGAGGTATATTTATTGATTTTCACACAGAGTATGTGTTACATGTCGATTAACAGTTGTGTTTTATCAAAATTATTTTTTGGGAAATTTAAATTTCAAAATTTTGATTTTTAATTTTATTTTTAAAAACACGTATACTAATTCTTTGACTGATTTAATATTTTGGACTAATTTGAAAAACTATTCAGTTTAGGAATACGACGTCTAAAACTCGAGATATTTGACTTTAAAAATTATACATATGATAAAAACAACTGAGGGGTGACGTTTCTTTTGTGCTTCAGTTTATATATATATATATATATATATATATATATATATATATATATATATATATATATATATATATATATATATATATATATATATATAAATAAAAATGAGTCGTTTCTCACGTGAAGTAAGGTTATATATAGAAAAGAGTAAACATCAGATGGGTTTGACTGGATCAATCTTCTTTAATACGATGAGCTCATTTCGACCAGTATATCGGTCTTTTCAAGTATGTTTAGACAAGTGGAAGATTGCATATATATATACATGAACAAGAACAATAAATAATTACAACATCAATATCCTTACATGGCAGTAGGACATGGTCATTGTTTGATAATCACGCACGTCATAATTGCCTTGAGCACACTAATTGGGTGTGACTCTAGAACAATGCAGCCTTGTGAGGGTCAATGAGAATGTCTGTTGTCGAATTTTTTTTTGGTGCCAATCCGTTCGGTATAGTTACATTATTAAGATGTTTAGTCATGATTATGATGGAAAACATGGCAATGTTCTGCGATTGTCGCACATCAATTAGGTAGCAAATGTAAATGGGGCGGATTAATTCGGCTTCTCATCGTGTATTAAGCCGCTGCTTTAGGTTAATTATGAAACCACATACATGTATATTAGGTAATTTTAGGAAATACATGATACAAAATTATGTCATAGGAGATAAACGTACTGTATTTGAATGTCTGCGTCATATAACATAATTGTTATAGTTCTAAATCTAAATTGAAGGGGCAGTAGCACTTTTTTTCAAAAATTTTAGTTCATAGGGCAAAAAATCTTATTTCACACAAAAAAATTCCTTAGTTGCAAAAATGGTATTGCGCATAAAGCAAAAATTGCGCGGTGGCTATTTTAGTTTGACAAAATTGAATGATTTTGAATGCGTAACATGAGGCTTTAAATGGAGAATTTAGATCTATAGTCAGTCTGTTATATGCCGCAGATTTTCAAACACAGTCTGTTTCTCCATCTCCATTCCACCAAATCAACGGTTTAATATTGAATTATATTCTGACATGTTGACTCGGTAGTGATTTGTCATTCGATGCCTTGAAGAAATTCCACGGCCTGACAGAAGTCTGATGTCAACAGAAATTTAACCTTCATAATTTGGTATAGATTTTGATAATGAAAGTTCATGCTTTGAGCTATATATTTCTTAAAATCTATATTTTGGATCTTTTGTTTAGACTTGTATCTTTAAAATAATGTGTACATGTGTTTTATGAAGTTATACTCTGAAACTTATCCTAGTATTTAATTGTTCATTATACAGTAAAATTATCATCTTTGTCACCTTTTGATGAGATAACATTGTTTATTAACACCATAAACGCAGAGCACTCAACAAATTTAGGGTGTCACCTTTAACTATACCACCTTCTCCACAACAGTGAAATTAGAATTTCCGTTGCTTATCGTTGTAGTTAAAGTGACAACTAGATTTATGAATCTATTAATTTGTCATTATGTTCGCTTTTATATTGTCATTTTCCGTGCCTTTTGAAATATAGGATATATTTCTAAATTCGTGCATATTTGAATGTTAATTTGATCCATTAGAGAAGAATCTAGAACTATTACTAATTGGACACTTATGAATGGGTGTTAAATTTCTGTCTTGCCCTGATCTCATCTTGTTCGTTTCAATAACATTTAATCCAGGGAAATTCGTTTAGGTTATCAAGCCTCCCAAACAACCCGTTGGCTATTAATAAGTAATTTACATGTTTGAACAGTGTAAAAAGGGCAAGCAATATGAATTGTCAATTTACTAAATGAAATGTCCAGTCCTTAAAGACAACAATAATAAATGTGAATGTTTTATATGTTGACACTTAGGTGCTCAAGGCGCTTAATATGTGTTCCTTGCTGTATATGCTGTCAATAATCTTTCTAAATCCTGGCTAAGGGGCTTCTGTGTTGAAGGTAATAAGCTATCGTTTGTTGATCGAAGCACTCTGATATCTATCTAATCTGAAATCGAATCCATCAAATTAGGTCACTAATAACGGGGTTATGTAAACAAAATTACAATCATCAAGTTCATGAAAATCCTACTTAAAGGAATATATTAACAATTTATAAAGTACTTTTTCATTGTGAAGAAATGAACTTAATATGTTTAATACATTTCAAATTAATACTTTACTAAAGAAGCATTTACATTATCTGTGGATACTATGCTAATGTGTATTTGCCTTCATGCGTTTTCCTAATGGTTACATATTACATATATCAAATATAAGAAACCCACGGCAATAACACCCAAGCATTCAATGGGACAGACACGTGCTTTATGAGACAATAAAACTTGCTTGCTATTTAGAACGTCAATTAGAGCAAATGAGCTTAGCAAATGACGTAATATTTTACGTCACTTTGATTGTTTAATTACCAGTGAATGTATTCTACGATGGGAGGCATTAATATTTTCCAAATATAGTTCATACAATTAACATAATATTCCAACGGATTTGATATAAAAGCAAGAAAGGGTTTAAGGGCATATCATATAAGAAATAGAAGACACGTTGTTGTGCTTTATAGTAGAATAAAACATAGCAGGCAGCATAAAACAGTCAGGGCTGGGCCCTTCGTATTTTATGCTTCCTGGTATGTTTTATTCAACAATAAAGCACGCCAACTCGTCTTCTATTCCTTAAAGGGGCAATAGCACGTTTTTTGTAAATTTTATTTTTTCAAATTTCCCATTTGAAATGATAGTTTGTCATTTATATTTACTTTAGAGGATAAATTGGTAGTAACTAGGTTGCGTATAATGCAAAAATTACATTGCGGCCATTTTATTGTGAATACATTTTATTATTTCAAAGGACATTAATGATTCCCATGGCTTTTGGCTTTACGGAACCATCCCCACCCATCTTTTAACTTTTTCTTGAGGAGAGAAGGGTGTTTTACTATTGGTGTCATTATTTTTCAAATACATTTCATAGACATATCTGAGCGAAAAAACGTGCTACTGCCCCTTTAAACATATCAAAATAAAACTCATTCACTCACTTTATATGCTTAGAGGCAACATGTGATGAACATGTTCAAAATAATAACAAGGAGCTATTACAGAAAAATAAGTATTTGATTATAGATCTTGATGATTTCATTTCATGTACTTTATCTTTAATGAAAAGATCAATTTCTTTAAAACTTGAAATCAGTTACGTGTTAATACCGTTTCTCGTTGTTTAGAGAGAAGAACTTACATATTTTACTGACTGTTTATAGAGAAGTACCTTACCCATTTTGCAGCCTGACAATACCCGTCTTGTTAAAGTGACACTACCACAGTTTGTCATCAATATTTCCGAAACTTTACACAGTCATGCTATGGATGTGAATCTGTGATGATTATAGCGAAATTTGCAACCGGTTTTAATAACTATTTTTAAAGTAATGAACATTGACTCGGGGCACTTGACTTTTCCATATTAACTGATGGTGTTGTCTCTAATACTCATTAAGTCCCATTTGTTTCTAATCATTTTAAAAAAAAACTTCTGATTGGTCAGTGATAGAACTTAACACTTGTTAATACTTGACATGTGTGTCCCTTGGATTCAATTAGATGATAAATATATAAAAGTTTATACAATGAATATTTCGAGAGCTATTGCCCTTGTAGCTTTAGACGTTCCTAAGACAGACAAGCAGTAAACTTAAGCTTTCAGCTCCTTTTACTTTTCATATTGTCTTACAATTTACCACACTTTTAATGACATTTTACGTGTTAAACTTTATTACAGTCTTACAGTAATTTTATTACAATTTACGCGTATACATCCTACCACGTTTTTATTACAATTTACCGCAGTCATCACAATTTACCGTATACTTCATGTGCAAGGGCATCTCTTCTTAAAAAACATTGAAATAAGGTCATAATTCTATCTACAGACTTTGACCTCACTGTAGGGTGAATTTTCTGGAACTGTTTACCCTGATAACATTCATTTGGTTAATATTCTATACCTGTCTCTTTTATTTTATATTTTATTTCAAACAAGGCCAGCGTCATCCTGTCATTATTACAATAATATGTATGTCACCAAAGCTTTAGCATTTTTTAGCATATTATTTTTTCTCAAATTTCTCATTAATTATTTAAATGTATACAATATATTGTTTCATTTGAGGGTAAAACATTTCAATTAGATCCATTAGAGAAAACGAATATGATATGTTTTTTAAAAACCTTATTAGAAACAAATTCATTTGGAATAGATAGAGTGTTACTTGATCTACACAAATAGATCTGAAAGTGCAATCCACCTTTTCTTAATGCCAACCTCTATGTAAATGTCATTAACTCAATGTTGCCACTGCAAAGTTTGTCTAATTGATTCCTCTTTACATTATACATATGATTATATTGTTAAAGAGGTTGACCCTATAGAATATACATGTACGTTTTTAGCAAATATAGAATTTAAGGATCATATACATATATATTCCATTACTTATTATATAAATTATGATCTTGACATTATTAACCGATGAAATTCTCTATTCAAATTTAAGAAATATTATCAATGCAAAAATTCATTACTAACTCCTGACAGCTAGACTTGTCCAAAATATTGAAAACATTTTAACAATACCCATACCCTGCCCTCGCATTCCAGTTTTACCAAAACCTATCAAGCACTTTACCTCAATCTTTCACGGACACCACTGCGTGTATTTCAGTAAATGATTAACAAGCTTCTGTGAATGTTGTAGCTTTAATCTTCATTGGACTGGTATTGACGTTGATTGATTACCATAAAACGGATTAATATCCAGTTTACACGTGGAATCGCAAACTTTGCTTGTCTGAAGGCCCCATTAGTGAATCCACTAGTAAGATGAGCATAAAACATGAAGGGCGCAGTGTTCGTGTGTTATGCTCCCTGTTATGTTTAATTTTCTGATAGAGCTAGCCAACTCGTCTTCTATTTCCTAAGTATATTCACGCTATTGTATTCGGTGACAATATCAGTGCCCCCTTCCGTCCACCCTCAATCCCCCTTCCTGTCAAATCAATGTTAAAATTATAAATGGTTACACGAAAATAAACTGATTCTAGTTGCACATTATATTTATTTTACATAAGATGTTGCAATCCCAAAGTTATCTTTTTTAAAAGGGCTAAAGGGGTAAAGAGGAAGATACATTCTATTTTTTCAGTATTTTATGCTGTTATTTTAAGTATTAAACTGTAGAAATTTGTGCACAATTTTAAAAATGGAATGCAATATTTACAGTGGAATTTTTGAAAATCCTCCAAGAATTCTAGCAGGGACTGTTACATTAATTGATTTTAATTTTTCTACTCAATTTACCCTCGTTCACTTTCTGAACTGTTGAAAATGATTTTTTTAAAAAAAGCAATTGACCGTGGCTGACATGTATTTACGATTTTGGACTTTTGGAAATTAAATATATAGGATAAAGTCAATTTGGCGTAATGAGCAGGTAACTGTTATATGCATGTACATAAACCTGTTAAGATTGAACTCCCACACTCCAAATAGTTGTTTAGATAGTTTGACTGGACTCCCTCACTCATGTTAGTATCCAGTGACAATGATTTGTATTCCTAAAAAGGTTAACGTCTTATGAATGGACTTTAGTGAGAGGGATATTCTATTTGTGTTCCACCATGGATCAAATTCACATAAAAGTATGCAGGACGGAAAATAACACTCATATTTCAAAAAAAATATTAATTTGTAAGTATCCAGTGACGATGATATGTATTCCAAAAAGATTAACGTCTTATGAATGTACTTCAGTGACAGGGATATTCTATTTGTGTTCCACCATGGATCAAATTCACATAAAAGTATGCAGGACGAAAAGTAACTCTCATATTTCAAAAGGAAAAATACAATATTAATAAAGAGAGAAATATGTGAACTCAATGAATTCCTGACCGAAATAACTGGAAATATATAGACATAGAATAAGTAGATACGTTTGTTAGTCTATTCAGTAAAGCTACTACTACGACTAATGATAATAGAGCTTATTTTTATAGCGCACATATCTTCTCTATGAGTATGCTCATGGCTCTCACAGGATATAGTCTAGTCAAAGTATTTCGTAAAAAGATATGATTTGAGCATTTTCTTTAAAGAATCTACACTCTCAGCAAGTTTTAGTTGGATTGGAAGGCTGTTCTAAAGAATAGGGGCAAATGAGGCGAAAGTCCGTTTCCGATAAGTTGTCAGTTTGTACTTGGGTACAGTGAGGAGAGAACCAGTGTTTTAAACACGATGCTGCTTATCATACTCATCACTAACTTTGACAAAAACGAGCTGTTAAACCAGGGATCAGAAAACAATTTAAACAAGAGAATAAGTGAGCACAGCTCACTCATATACCCCCGCTTTTAACACAGGTCAAAGGAAAAAAGTTTCAAAATAGCAGTTAGACATCAATGTTTAGTTTTTTCGTTTGAACAGATCACAACGTTATTATGAAAGTAGAGTGTATGTGTGTTTTCATAGTAAGAATGTTTCCATAGCTACATTTGTGAGAGCGCTTTAGAAGTAAAAGTTGAAACAATTTAGAACATTTGCATAAGATATGTAAATGAGGGCATATGTACACATCATGGTGATTGCACGTACATCAAGTTTTGAAAGTGTCAGAGTTATGAACGGAACAACAAAGGACAGACAGACGCACGGGCCGACACGCTGAAAGCTATGTACCCCTGACTACTTCATAGCAGGGGTATAATTAAATGTAATCAAAACGAAGGAAGTGACCGTAAAGACAAATTTGACTGAAATTTCATACAAATTCGTAAGTGGTCATTCTCCTACATTCTTCTCTAATGGGTTTAATTGACTTACAAGAATGCAATTATTTAAAAATCATTTCCTAGAGCCCAAAAGGTAAAGAAAATATCACTATCAAATAGAGAATAATGACAAATTAATGGATTCCAAATCTTTTACTCAAATTACTGAAAATATAATGATAACTGAATTCTTGAGGTTCATTATTATAATATACATCGTGGAAGAAGCTTCAACAGCATGTTTCCTATTGCACTTATAACCTTTGTAACTTTGACAAAAACAAACTGTCAGGCTTTGGACCAGGACACAATTCAGCCTTATGGTCCCAAAATGTGTGACTTGTTCTGTCGAGGAGACAGGAACTGCACAAGTCATATGTTTGATGGGGTACAGTTGGTGTGTAGGCTGGTATTCAATTACTCTAGTGTGAAACGTTCCTGTGATTCATCCAGCCAACTGGATATCAAACTCTGCGATGATAACCAATCAACGTTTTGGAAAGATAATTCCGTCATTACAAGTCAAGCGAAGACTGAAGAGGTTTCAAAATTTACAAAATCTGGTAAATATATTTTAAAACATAAAGTATGTTCCGATGGCATAACATTGCATCCAGTGTTCATCTATCTGTACGTCCATCAGGTGTCCACTGTTTCGATGTCTCAAAAACCACTGACTCTAAAGGGCTCACATCTTATTTGCAGACTCTTTGGCCAATGGTGATAATGAATTGTATATTTGTTGACGCTGTGATCCCAAATAATGTTTTTTAGGGTTACAACCTAAAAACCTATTTTCATCTTCGTGTCTACTGGTTAAACATGAACTCCTTAGCGAATGGAGATTATAAATTGTACATTTGGTGACCATGTGGTCCTAAAATAAGAGTCACAGGGGTCTCGATCTAAATAAACACCTATTTCCATATTCTTTTCCATTACGGAAATGGTCAATATCTTAACAAGAGCCCAGTGTGAAATTCAAGCTCATATCTACAAAGTCAGGCACCAATCACAAACACTGACCGCCGCATTAGCTTATCCAGTTTCTACTAACTCAGTTCCATTAAGTTCAATAAATTTTGCTATTGCAGATCCTAAATTTAACCATCTATATCTGTAACATTTAGCTGTCCGCATACAAAACATGGGCTTATGACAAGGCATGACGTCCAGGGTCTATCAGTCTGTTAGTCCTAGATCTAGACAGCTAATAATAAAATGTTGTGCACAGAATCCTTTGCCAATGGGGATTGTAAATTGTTGATTGGTGACCTAATGACCCACATTAATAATCGTCAATGTTGTCACAGTGAACCTTACACTGTATTTAATCTTCTTCTCTAGTACTAGAACTATGGGAACTATGTGTTTACATTTTCTGATGTGAAAAAAAGGAAATAACTTTCTTGCAATCACTGAAACAATAAACATATACCACTGCCTTTACTGTAATGTTGGACAGTGTTTTTAATGTATGTGTGTTTTATATATATATAATCCAATGCATGACGGACCTGTATGGTACAGATTATTAAAATAATATCAACATACAACATAGCGTTAAAATAACTTGTTGTAACAATGGTATACATCCAGCGCAATGGCCATGTCTGTCCATTCGATTTTATTATTTTCAATTTTCATGGTAATAATTTGGACTACATATTTAGAACGTAGCGTTTGTTTTATTTGATTTAAATCTTGAATATCGACTATGTGTTTTATCAATTGTCATTTTCAGTTGAGACAACGGTTGGGAAGAAAGGCCGTCTGTGTCCTCCGGGTCATTTGAGGACTATATTTCTAGCGATTCAAAAGGGCAACATTCGTATAGTGAAGAGACTCCTGTCCCGGGGTAAAGTTGATGTCAACTGTCAAGGGGAAAGTGGGCAGACAGCTGTCATGACTGCAGCAGCATATAGAAGGAATAAAATATTTGACTTTCTTGTACTGCAAAGGTGTGATCTGTCAACTGTCGATGAAGACAATGACACTGTGTTACATATAGCATGTTTGGGTGGTAGCACGTATATTGTTAAAACATTGTTGGATGCCCATAAATTCAATATTGAGAGTAAAGGACAGTACGGAAGATCTCCTCTAATGGCATCTGTAGTGGGTGGTCATATCCATTTGTTTAAATTCTTACTCAACAGAAGTGCTGACATCGAAATACGAGATGATTATAAAAACACCGTTCTACATTTAGCTTGTGCATCAGTTGATATACCCATAATGATTTCGAAGTTTGTTCTGTCACTGAACGTCATAGATATAGAATCTAGAGGAGATGAAGGACGAACTCCTCTGATGAATGCTGTAGAAATTGGAAGAAGACGGATTGTGAGCTTGTTGGTGGCCAGAAAGGCCGATGTAAGAACGGTCAACGATCTGAACAACAACCTACTTCATGTGGCGTGTCTTGGCGGTTATGTAAAGATGGTGAAATATGTCCTGTCACTTGACATTGCTGAGATAGATTGCCGGGGACACCTCGGGAGAACCCCTTTGATGGTTGCTGTAGAGAACGGACACACAGATGTTGTATTACTGTTGAGGAGTCTCGGAAGAGCGAATATTAAAAGCGTAGATAATGATAACAATACCATACTTCATCTGGCCTGTGGGAGTGGTCATGTAGACATGGTGAAGTATGTTCTATCGCTACATGGGATTAGATATCGTGGTAAGTTCGGCAGGACTCCGCTAATGTATGCTGTTGAACAAGGTCATATTGAAGTTGTTAAATATCTTTTGAAGCAAAACAAAGCTGGTCTTACAACAACGGATAGGGATGGTCTGACCGTTCTCCACATCGCATGCCTAGCTGGACAGTTAGATATGGTCAAGTATCTGGTAACAATTAACAAGGTGAAAGTACTTGAGAAGATAAAAACCAAGGCAGGGGACACACCTCTTCAAGTGGCAGTGAAAACAGGTCATGTTGAGATTGTGTCATTCCTTAAATCAAGAGACTAGCTAATAGTTGCAGGTAAGTTGTGATATCTTCACACATAATGATACATAGCATGGTTATTTGTCAAATATCTTTTTAATAACATTTTCGTCTTCATAGTGACAGTTTTACTTTCGTTCGAAGATGTTAAAATAAAAAGTTGAAAATCATCTGTGCGAAGTTTGACTTTAACAGTGAACATTGTAATATTTTGGGGAATTATTGACAATAAATGAACAAACGATAATGTTGTCTTTTTTTGCATATAACACATTCTGCAGTCAGGAAAAATACTGTGTATTTGACATAAATGATCGCTGTCCTTTTTTATCGAGTTGCAAGAATACCAGTTGCATTGGATAGGGAGCTGCAATCCAGTCTGACATAATATTGGACAATAGATATCATTGACATCTGTCATGTTGCTTTAGTACGTTTTCGTTTATTCTTACCCAAGCGGGCACAGATATGCCGGGTATTAAAGTTTTCATAATGGTCATGGGAATTACTGTTTTTCTAAATATAACTTGCATTTTGATTGGTTGACGGAACTACTTTGCGCTCATTCATGAATTGCTAAGTTCTCCTGTTCAAGCTAAATCACATAATTGAATAATTTCGAGCATATCTAAATTGAAGTCATACGTCAGTAAAACATATTAAATATAAAATCATGTTCAACCTGTGTTTCCGAGACCGTAATTACAGTACTAAACTGGCAAGGCGAAGCAGTATGCAAGAGTCGCCGACTGCACTGCCGTGACGTCATTGCTTTGTGACGTCATTAACCATGACGTCATTTGGTGACGTAATTACACTCCTGTCTTGCATTCCAACATTCCAATTCACGTTTTCACAAATTTTCTCTCATTCTTCGACATTGTTCACGATATTAATGAGTTGTTTACTACGTCAGTAAACCATTTTACTTAAGAATCTTTCTGGAAAAAAGAACGCAAGTTGTAAACTATTTAGATGTGCGCATCTTGAAGGTGTGAGAGAGTTTATGAATGGCGTATGAATACAATTCGTATTTTGCAGCCTAATCAAAGATCGTGAATTCGCGTCTTGTTTTTCAATTGTTATGCATTAAAATGATATTGGGTAAGAAAAAGAATAACCAACTCGGTGTTCGGAATTACGAATTATCTGTCCCTCGTGAATTATAATGTCAAACTCCTCGCTAAAGCTCGGAGTTTATCACAATAATTAACTCGGGACAGATAATCCGTAATTCCTCGCAACTCGTTGATTATTCTTATAATAATAGCTAACCAGTAAAACAGCTGTCTTTTGGTTGAAGATCCAATCCATTCCAAGAATCTCTGATGCATGAATAAATTATTGAAAATTTTGTTCATGGTTGATCTTGGATTGGCGATTATTTTCTATCACAAAGAGGGGCGGGATAGCGCAGTGGTTAGCGCGATTGGCTTCGGATCAATAGGTCCGGGGTTCGAATCCCGCAGGGGCACGGCAACTTTGTCTGCAGTAGAGAACTGTTCTACACGCAGTAAGGTTTGGGTGCATTGCTACACTGAAATTCAGAGTAGTACCACCCATGGTTCGCTACTTCCAGCCGCTGGTCGCAGGTTTCACCGCAGTGCATAGCCACATGGCTTTGCGGGCTTTCTCCCTGCCATAATACTAGCAGCCGCATTATAAGTGAAATACTATTGAAAGCGGCGTTAAACCCCAACTCACTCTATCACAAAGTTGTTGAAACAATTTCACGATTTCAAGACTACTCCAGATTCAGTCAAACGATTTTCTCCCAGTTATATTGCCTAGGCCTTGATACATTTTATCATTGTTCTCATATGAGTTCTGTTCAATAATTGAACATTTTGTCTGAAAACATTTTCTTCTGAACCTTATTCATAAAAAACCCCCACTAAAGACCATTCCATTTAGTTTCATTTACACTCAAAACCCGCAATAAATGTATTTTATCATCTGTTTGATGTGTTTGTGTGTTTGACTTTGATCATTTGAGAATTATGGACGATATTATTGATCTTTACATTTTATCTCTCAACTATATATTATCTACTTGGGTGTCCTGATCAACCATTTATAAAAGTAAAAATAGTCATTATATATAGTGAGATCAATATGGGTTTTACAGTTGCAGGATTGTGTGGTTGGACTCTATGAGGAGGTGGACATTAAATAAAGTGTGATTGCATTGTGACATCAATTTATAGGTATAAGCACCCTTCTGTTTTAATCCTTATTTATTTTTCTCTGAAGTGGGGTAGGTGGGAGGTTGGAGGGGGCGGATTCAAGAATGTCACAGAAGCAGCTAAGACCGCTATCTTTCAAACATGCCATGAAAAGTAAAGAATAATGATACATGAAAAGAGTTTTAAATCTATTTCGATCAGGAATTAGATGAATTCTCGAATTCTCATTTAAATGCTTGTTTTATTAGTTTTTAAAGTGGAAGCCAATTAGGCACACATAAAAAGAAGATAGTGGATACCACGCCAGTGTTGATCACAATATCTTATTTGAACAAATCCATTTATTGATTGATAGCTTTTTGTTCTTTTCTGTTTTATTATGCCCTTTATAATGCTGAATTTAATCACATTTATAACCCTCAACATAAATGTGTTTAGTTCTGATTGCTCAATAACCACTGCATACGAAAACATGTTGGCGGATTTGCCAAACTAATTTACAGCTGACATAAAATGGAATGTAGTAGTCGTTTGACTCAGCATTTTAAAAAATAAAACAAGCATCCATATGGAGATTGAAATACTTATAGAGTCGGTACCTCGAATTCGGTACATGCATCTAATTTCTGTACACTTCGTATTTACACATCTAGCTGCTTTCTGATGCATGCATTCCCGAAGCGGGATGGCGGGCCGTGACCTGGGAAACCCAATTCATCTAACAATAAAGCTTGTATTATTCTAATCACGTGTTTGTATATTGTTTTTTGATTGGTTATGAGAGCTTAGCTGCGCAGACGCGGTCTTTCCGTTTTCCTGTCGAGAATAACATTGGTTGTGCTGAACACACCTCCACGCCGATTAGTCAATCCAGGTATGTTGATACGGCATGGGCGAGATTTACTGACGAACTTTGATCCTTAAGCATTCAGAGAATAAAAATACAATTACCATTTATGAAGTTTTATTTATTCAATAATTTTGTTAATTTCGAAAATGTTAACTGTACGAAATTAGATGCCTCGTTAAATACTTCATTACCTAATAGCTTTTAATTTCGTACACTTAAATTTAAATCACTCTTAGATGTGTTGAAGTCCGTTTTAAGTGTTAGTTAATGCACATATTCTTATTTTAGCCATACAATTAAATTTTTACAGTTTCATAACTATATATATTCATGAAATTATGAATGAAAATGGTTGAGTTTATAATAAATATCAATTAATATAAACAAATTATTCTGATTTTAACTTTCTAAATATGTAAAATTTGCAAATGCGTTTTAAAAAGGAATTTGAATGCATATTGACATACAAACATTATAACAAAAAGAATGATTAGGGGTACGACATTAAATGTGAAAATTATACATTATAATTACAGAAAATGTCCCTACCATCCAAATTAAATATTCGAGAGATGAGTGAGAGATCAAAATAGCCCTGCAGAAAATCACAGATGATGACGTTTATTTGGAGCAATACGCTGAACTTTTGAAAGAGTTACTTATTCCCTGTATGGGATTGCTGTTTCCGAACGTATATGTGGTATTCTAAAGAGTTTGGACAATGTTCATGATGAAATGTCCATCTTCTTTCTTTCCAGAAAGGTGGTTGAATACATAACGTCAGATCTGCACTTTAAAAACGGACTTCAACAAGACATAAAATCCATCGTGGCTATTCTTGAACATTGTGAATTATATTAAACGTTATTAAAATTATATCAACAAAAATGTTTCTGTTATCTTTTAGTTACTTAAGACATTCTTGTCCATTTTAGATGGCGAAATATAGGAACAATGACGCTGCAAAGTTACAGCAAGCTGTGGCTGATGTTAAGTCAGGGACGTCCTACAGAAAGGCATCCCGAAAGTATGGAATCCCCGTGATGACTATTTCTGACCGCGTTACTGTCAAAAAGGAGGGCAATCTCAATCTTGGGAGACCCTCGATTTTAGCACCTTACTTAAACACAGTAAAAAAAGTTAAGCACCCCCTTCTTTTTTTTTGATAGGGGTATGTTTCAGAGACCCATTATAGCAAAACTAAAGATCCCACAGGGGAAACACGAATTTCAGGAGTAAGTGTAATTCATTGTTTTATTCGTTGACATTTTGTGTAATCTTCAGAGATTTCTAATGACCAAAAACAGAACACAAAAATTGACTGGAAAATGGTTAAAAACACAGACTCGTAAATGTATTGTCATTTCAAGTTTGACGGCTGAACATGATGAAGAAATCATACTGAATAACCCGTGCCATTGTACACAAATCCTTCTTCCATTCTAGCATCCGCTTTTGCCCCCTCACATCCATTCGATCAAACACCCCTTCAGGCTACTAAAACTAAGTCCATTCAGAGTAATGATACGGGCGCATCAGGATCAAATGATCCACTTCCCAGTTCTAGTCATGAGTCTGAGCCTGCCTCTCAGGCCTTGCCGTTTCATGTCCCAGAAGGCAGTCAGCTGTTATCTGCAGAGGACTTTGTGTTATCAGTTCTATCAGGAGATGTTCCAATCACTCTTGATGATGGAGGCAATATGACAAGTTCCTTAGAACACCTGCCTCACAATGCTTCCACTCCTGATGTCTCCCCTCCTGAGAGTAATGCATCTATAGATCTATCGCATTTCATGTGTTCAGTAACAGAAACCAATGCGGTTTCTTCGGAGTGTACTCTTCCAGAACCACAACGACAACAGAGTCAGAACTCCAGGAGAATAACCTCTCATCGGATTATCACGAGCAAGAGTATACTTGCCTTGAAAAGGGAAAAGGTTGAACAAAAGAAGAAGACAGATGCCTTAAAGCAAGCCCGCAAACAAAAGCGAGAGGCTCGTAAATCTGAAAAATGAACTGAAAGAATGAATGTTCGATTTAAATATAAATATGTTTACGTCGGTTATCAATTGAGTCTATACTGAAATAAAGATAGTTCTTTTAAACACTATATATGTAAATAACATACATAAATACAAACTTATTAATCTTATAAGTACGACTGATACTAAATTGATTACTATACTTCAATATAGACACTACAAGAAGGAGTGTGTATGTTATTAAATTCCCTGTACGAATTTAAAAAACCCTGTACGAATTTTAAAAAAACCCTTTACGATATTAGAAGACTTGGCGTACGAAATTAGAAGTATTCTGTACGGAATTAGCAGCACTGTGTTTCAATACTTCACGGAATGTTATTCGTAACCCAAAACCATTATGACAAACCGGTTTGATGTAACCGACAGATGAGTGGACAAGCTTTCGTTTGGTATGTGGTAAGCACAATCGGGAATGAGGATAGCCGCCGTGCACCCTCGCTGTCCAAAGGTGTACGCAGTTTGAGGTACCGACTCGACACTTTTTAGATTTTTTATCATTTATCAATACATAATTTTAAAAAAAGAACACAAACATGTCTCTCATTTATTGAATGCCTATTCAGTCCAAGCTCGAAACAGCAGTTTGTGCATGTCCAGCCGAGCTTACACACGTACAGAACTCGATACCACGTCGTTCAGAGTTGTATCACCGATTGCTAAGGATAGATTTGGTCAGGAATGAGGCAGTATATATGTACAAACAAAATATCAAAGTTGTAATAAATTTGTCACCTAGTTTTGTGTGAGGTTGTACCATTGCAAGACCATTGTAAATCCGCCTCAAGATATACCAAATCTGCACTGGACTTACAGTCCCGTACACTTCTTTTAAACACAATGTAACTAATTACATATTATTATAGTGAACATTATTCCTATTATAGTGGTTTGAATTTGGGTTACCTTTTGTATTTTAATCACTGTATTTAACGACATTAGGCTATTTTTTCCTGTCTTCAGAAAGTCCATTTACTTCGGTATCTTGTAACTCTTAAAGAAATTAGAGGGATTGAGAAGATAAAGAACAAAGCAAAGAACACACATATTCAAATTGCAGCAAAGACTGGTCATAATACTGATAATAATGTAAACCTCTTTGGGATAGTAATTTGATTTGATGAAAAATATGTCAATGATGCACACCCCACCATCAAATTCACTGCAGAATTTTCCTGTGAGAAAGTGGCGTTCCTAGACAAATGGGTAATTTTCATGAAATAAACTCGCAAACTGGAGTTCACACTTTATTGCAAACCCACGGACACACACTCATATTTGATTTATACCTCCTGTCACCCTAGGCACATTAAGACTAAAGGCCCATTTAGTAACTTCCTGAGATTAAAACGCATCTGTTCATCACCCTTTGAGTATGAAAAGCAGTCTCTATCTCATTAATTACTACCTCAAACGAGGTTACCCGAGGAAACATATACAACTCAACAAAAGCCGATGGCGAGGATGGAAACACTTTTTCAAACCACGTACCCGCACCGGCACACCTCAAAGGGGGGTCCTCGTCTGCAACTATAATTCCATGAACATGGAGCCTAAATGGGCTGTTGCACGTTCTTTTGCTGAAATAAGTCAATGAAATGTATTTAAAAAATAATGTTACCAAGAGTAAAACACCCTTCTCTCTTCGGAAAATCAAGTTTAAAATGAGTGTACATGGTTCCGCAAAGCCAGGGGAATCGTTTTTGTCATTCAAAATAATAAAATGTGTTCACAATAAAATGGCTGCCACGCATGTTTTGCTTTATACGCAACATCGTTATTGCCACTACGAATAATTGGGTTGTATAATAAGATGTATAACCCTCTAAAGTTGATATAAATGACAAAAGCTATAATTATAAATGGGAACTTTGAATAAATAAATCCGCAAAAAACGTGTTACTGCCCCTTTAATGCCATCATTCGGAAACCTTGGCACCTGCTCAGTGGGTCAGACACCTGCAAGAGTGTTTTTAACACCCCACCTGTTGAGGCATATAGGAGGAACAAAACCTTCAAAGATCACCAGGTCAGGTCCCTCTTAACCTACCCCAAGCCACAACCCCAAATAAGCGGCCGCTGACATTAGTCATAACGTGACAAACCAGTTGCCCAACACTTTAACTCTATTAACCATGGCAAGATCTTACATGTAAATATGAGATCATGATCATTGCTCAACTCCGGGAAAACTCAGAGCTAGAAGCTACCACCACGAGGAGACGTGCCCTTGAATTCAGGTGGATATTCACGCTACACACCTTCCAACCGCAAGATCTCAATGATAAAATTGTAGGCTGAAGTATACACTTCTGTCTTTCTCTATCTTTATCTTACTGATACATTTTCAGTCCAATCTTGTGTAGACACACAGGCTTATGCTATCACAGGTACACACCGCCAACAAGCGATGTGACACAATCACTAATCATCCAAATCTGACTCCCACAGTAGATATCACTTGTGTGAGATCAAGTGTTATTACTCGCCCGTGTAAGATACTGCAGTGTAATATTTATACGGCAATATTGAACTAGTGTAATACCGCCGTGCGTATGATGTCACAATGGTTTGCAGTTATGACGTCACAATGAGAGTAACGTATTAACAATGGTATCAGACTTGCGGGAATCATAGTTTCAGAGCCATGTCGGCTGTTTCGCTGGAAAAACAGAATACCAAACTTCCTTCTATTTAATACCTTTTTATTAAACTCATGAATGATTTCGTATCAAACTCTTTTTTCGGTCGTTTCATACAAAATCATTAACTCGTTTAATAAAAATGGTATTAAATAGAAGGTCGCTTAGTATCCTCTATATATCTACAAGCAATATATCTATATTGTAGATATAGCCACAATCCTATTATATCATTAGTTAATGACATCACAAGGCTTTGACATCACTGAGAACACTGCTAACACTGCTATGACGTCTCAAAGTTGATGACGTAACAATGCTATGACACCATAATGCTGATGACGTCACAATGCTATAATATCACTGAGCTCACTGCTGAAGTTCAATGACAGTTTTGTGTTCATTATTTTGCTAATAATTGTTGAAGAATGATTTTGAATGATAAAAAAAAATCTCACCCTCGTGTCTTCTGTTATGAAATATATCAACACTCATTGATTACAGATAAAAAAATCCTCGGATACATGTAACTTTAATCAACTTGTGTTGATATATTTCATATCAGAAGACACATGTGTGAGATTCTCTATTTAGAAACTACTATGACGCCATAACTTTATATAAGTCATATTAGTAACTATGTAACTACACTCGCAGTTATCTAAAACAAGATGTCGGACCACACATGCACCCTTTGCAGCAAAATTTTTTCAATAGTCAGGGAGGCAGGAGAGAGATTTCCAGAAATAGGTGATCACTTTGCTATATTTGGTTTGACCTCATATTTGTTTTTAGGACATATTGAAGTATCAGAAAAGTGATGTTGGCAAGCCGATCGCTCTTGCAAGAAGTTTGTACAGGGTGATTTCCATGGTAACCATCCCATAAATTTCAATACCAAAACTACCATATCTCTGTCAGTTTGGAACATGGAAGATTAATTTATGATACAAATGAAAGGTTTCTCATTTCTTGTTATGACAATGAATCTATTTGTCATCATACTTTATTTTCATATTTTGGAATATTAATTTGTCTGTGACTTTTTTTTATTATGGATTGTTTTTTTCTTTCATCGCTTCTAGATATTATTATAATCATAGATTTGATGTTGTTGTGGCAATACTAAGAAAGAAACATTTTAGATTTTATAATTTTCTTTCTATACTTTCCATTATTTTCAGCTTGCCAACATCACTTTTCTGACACTACTATATATACTGGTTGTAAATATAATGTCAAACAAAATAAAGCAGAGGGCATCAAGCCATTTGATCTCTAATAATCAGGGACAACTTCATTAACGCTTATGACTACGTACTTATAACGTTAATAAACCTAAATTATCGATTCACTTTTAGATAAACCTACTCCTCTCGTATTAAACACAATATGAGAGGCCCCAGAGTCCCTAACAATTAGGGACAACTCATTAACAATAGGCTACTCTAGTCTCAAAACGAATAAACTACTACAAATATTGCTCTAATAAACTTCATTACGAACAATAAACACTTTAAATCAATATTTTCGGTTTAGAACTCTTGTAGCCATAGAAACCAGATTTTCAATTTACAACGGCAACATCACCGTCAGTCCACTAGTTACCAAGCTGGTCACACCGCCATAATGTCACAATCACACATCACCCTGTGCTACCTCTATGACGTCACAGTTGACACCGCCAACCGCCGCTGAAGCCTTTATAAGCCTAAATAACAAAAATTAAATGTTTCTAGGGCGTCGGCGCATCACTTTTATTTGTGCTCGTGACAACTTTTTATTGTCTTTTGAAAAATTGAATTAAGAATTTGCCGCATAACCCATAACACAGTCCTCTTGTAGTTTGAGGGTAGGTCGGTAGGAATCTTCCAATTCGTGATAGGATCGTATTGGTCAGAGGCGACGGTGGTGGTGATGTCGGCGATGTTCTGTTTGATGCGGCAGGTTTTCCTCTTGGGCTTTTTATGTGCGGGAATTTCGACCTCTTCGTCGGAACTCAAAACATGCGAGTGATCTCTTGTTCTTCGCGGTCCAGGTGGGTGTCGTTAAGGAACATGAGGTTAGGGTCGAAAAGTTGTGGTCGTTGGTTAGTAGAGGCAGAAGGGGTGCTGTTGGCGCTTATAACCCGAAACACAAATGGGAAGCGGCACATTTAGACTTCAGTCGATCCCTAATGAAATTATTATATTAATTTGGAGTAACCACCTTTCATAAAATCCAGAATGATAAAGCCACTCTTAATTTGAAATTAGACAAATCAGACCCCAAAGAGAACGAACATATTCAATCTCTCATCACCCGCATTGAAGCACAAGAAGAAGATTCACTAAGATAAAGAAGAGAACGGAAATCCCAGGATGCCCCGCAGATACCGCAGGGACAAACCGGACAACTGCAATAATGAAGAAAAACTCATTGTGAACCTATTTGGAATCGACCTGGAACCGCCCATCATTAAGATTCTCACTAAAGGACTCAATTTTGTTCCCACACCACGACCACCGCTTCAACTGATAGATGAATTCATCCAATTTGAGAGAAGCCTCCGTCTACAACACCACTTCAGAGATGAAGACACACCAGCCGCCACATACAGAATACCATCAGCCTTCACACCACCCAGAACCAACAACACCTCCTTTGAGACCTTCCTTTCTGTCACGTACAACAAAATCATCAACTCCAAAATTGAACCCAACCGCCACCATAATACCACCAAAGAGGAAATACAGACACTGAATCGGTTTAAGAAAAGAGAAGACATCATCATCAAACCCGCCAATAAGGGCGGCGCCATTGTAATCATAAAATTAGAGGACTATATCAAAGAAGGACACCGCCAACTAGACAACCCGCTGTACTACTGCAAAACCAAAAGAGACCTAACACCATGCTTCGCCAAAATCATCATCGCATTGCCAACTACATAAGCCCTACAACCTTTCGTACCACAGCCCTATACCTTCTCCCCAAAATCCATAAAGTGAATAACCCTGGTAGACCAATTATATCGGCAGTAGGCAGCCATACTGAACGCATTTCAGCGTTCGTTGATCACCACCTTCAACCACTGGCAATAACCGCCAAGAGCTACAAGGACTCTACAGACTTTCTTAGAAGACTTGACAACATCCAACTCACCGCTATGAGCATCATCTGAACTATAGACGTTTGCAGTCTATATACCAACATACGGCATGCTGACGGCTTAAAAGCCGCCAAAGAAGCCTTGGACACATGTGTCAATCAAAACCCACCTTCCTGGGTCCTGACCCGCCTTCTCAACTTTGTACTAACCATGAACACTTTCGAGTTTCATGGTGATTTTTACCATCAAATACTAGGTACCGCAATGGGATCTAAATGCTCAGTTGCATACTCGATCATATTCATGGACCACTTAGAACAGGCCTTTCTAACTACCGCCACATACAAACCTTGTGTGTGGTGGCGCTATATAGATGATATCTTTTTCATATGGGAACACGGGGAAGAAACACTGATGGAATTCATCACTCAACTGAATGAATACCACCCACTATTAAATTCACTGCAGAGTATTCCGCCACCTCTAACCACTATCTGGACATAGACATCCGCATTGAGAATTGCCGTCTCCTTACAAAGGTATACAACAAACCCACTGATGCCCACCAATACCTACACTACAAATCCCACCACTGCCGCACTTTGAAGACCGCCACCCCATACAGCCAGGCACTCAGATGCAAGAAGTTCTGCAACAACGAAATGGACCTCAATAATGCCCTGAACAATCTCAGACAGAACTTCATCAACAGAGGTTACCCACCATCACTCATAGAAGCCGCGATCTGTAAAGCAAGAACGAACAACCGACAGGACCTCCTGACGTATACCTCACGGAGGGCTGTCAGAACACCTACATCACCACGTTCATCCACAGAATCAATATCGCCGCCATCCTGAAGAAGTACTCATACCTACTGCTTTAGGACCCTGAGACAGCTTTCATCCTCGCTCAAGGTTACAGAGTCGCATATAGAAAGCCACCATGCCTACACAGCTTCCTGATCAACAGCCGCCCAACCACCCCCAGACCTCCGGGATGCTTCACCTGCAATCAAATCAAGTGCCGCATTTGCCCCCTCATAGTGCAAACCAACATCATCCACAGTCATCACAATGGGAACCCATACCGCATCAAGGACCAACTCAACTGCAACACAAAGGGTTAATTTACTGTATTTATTGCAATAACTGTACATACATGTACATAGCCGTCAGTCTGATGCAAGAAAAGAAACCGGTAACCCTACCCTCACCCCCATACATTTGGAATGTTCTAAATCATTGACAAATTCTTTTTACGTATATATCTTACATAAATTTATAAAGTTGTAAAAAGTAAATGGTAAGTGGTTTTTTTTACTTCAAAAGTACTTCAGTTTCAGCTTGACCTCAATTAAGAGGTCATTGTATATCAATCATATATTTGGAAAGTGCCGTACACAACTACACAGATCAACGTGTGTATACTGTATGCGTGACTACAAGATTAGTTAATTGTAATGGCCACACCCAAGTTGTCCATTTTTACCAAATCTTTTTAACTTGCTTGTGGCTAATGTGCATAAAGCCCGCTGTCAGACATACTTTTGTTTTGTTTGTTGTAAATTATAGTATTTCATGTCAATCATTATTAAAAGTAAATGGTATACCTACTGATAGGTCACTTATTCATTGTAGAACCTGTGTACGTATTTCATATCAGAAGACGTTGTTAATAATAATATTTCACACTTTCTTCAGTTGAAGTGAAGTCATCGGCAGCCACCATTGAAAGCAGTGAACATTACGAGTTTGTTTTAATGTAAATATTTCCACGTCGCCAAAATATTGTATTTATCCAGTTGTTGAAGTAATCATAATGTTGTAATTGTGTATGTTTTTGTGTTGATTATTCGGGACTGCAAGATCTCTTATTCTTTTTTTTATCAATGAGGGAGGACGATTCTCTCGGAAAAGTTAAATAATTACTAAATTCCGTGGGGCACTAATTCAAGGAACCTTTCAATTTATGTTAGCTTTGGTTGCTGCCCCTTCATTTTGCACGGGGCAGAGAATGCCCCTTCATTCTGCACGGGGCAGAGAATGCCCCTTCGTAAACGAGTAATGGTCATATTTAAACATAGGTGAATTCAGAACCTTCCACCCCCATGTTAATTCGCATTGATGATCACTGATTTGTACATTTCTTAATGAATTTTACATGTATCGTTTTGTAAAATGCATCTTGTGCATCCGCTTGTTGCAGATTTTCCACATATGTTCATATCATTGATAATTACCATTTTGTCATCGAGAAGCTCTGTGTTCATCTCTGACCCGAGATGCAACGTAATGCTTAAATGCCTGAAACGCATCATGTGACCCCTAAACTGTCTATATAACCCCTTTCGAAATCGCTGTTAGGCTTCGCAACTCATGCTCTGAGATGACAAAACCTACGATACGAAAGCTAAGTCATTTCCCTACAAAATGACCTATAAATGGCCACAATCCGATGACATAATAGTTGTCCATCAAGTTGAGCTGGTCACAAACATTCTAATGCTGATGTCCTGTCGGGCAAATTATGCAAGAATCAAGATCATCAGTTCAGTTCCGACGACGAGGATAAGGACCGCATCTTGCAAAGTTATAAAAAGAACTAACCTGCTGACTTGTCTCTTGACGATAGAAGTGATGTAAGGGCTGTTACCCGAGGCAATTCTACTCCTCTGTCTCACTTTGGGATCCTCCCGAGGTCTACCAACAACATGTCAAAGATCCTGCTGTCGGAACCATCTTTCTGGCTGCAATGGTTCAGACCATAATGACTGTGACTTGCCCTTCAAACCATGCCCCTCAACCCAATCTGACTTGGCTGCTTGTGGAATGCAATCATCATTCACTGCGACATCGACTTCATCTCGCTCGGAGTTTGTATTATACATGTTATATTATCTGCCCCTATCTATGGTGGTATAATAAATATAACTTCTGTTGCAACCACTGTCAGGGCGAAGAAAAACGTGAGCATTCTGTAACACGTACAGTGACCAAGCCGACTCAAATGCTAAACTAGATTAGACGTGAATTGACGGTTGACGGCATGTTGCGCGACATGAACTTACATTGGATGACAGTTTTGAAGCTTGAATTACTGTTATTAAATGTTTTAAAGGGTTTTTGTGTGTTTTGTTTCCGTTAAAATGCAGACATGATACAGACTATCTTAATGCGCATACCCAAGACTGTTAAAGAAGTTAAACGGTTATTTGTACCCGAGAGTCATTTGCAACCTTTTTATGAAACTATTTTTGGATTGAAAACATGAAACACAAACAATTAAGCATTTTTTACAATTTAAAGCATTTCAGATGTGAGTTATAAATTACCTGGCTGAAACTGAGGCCGTAACAACCAAACTCGGCCTTGAGAAGTCCCTGGGAAATGAAGAAGAAGAAGACATCCAGAATTGGCTGCTTCTACCAAGGCCTTGGCCCTGTTGGCCTATCAGGAAGGCTTTCCTTGGACTTAAGAAGAAGATGTAAGTTTTTGTTTGATATTCTATAAATCATTTCAGACCATTTTACTTATGTGTACATCCGTGCCGTGCTATCCGGAACGCTTTACGTGGACTGAAGAAGAACATGCTTATTTTTTTTTAACTCCATCAAGGTATCGATACCCTTTAACCACACACCAAATTTGGTTATCCTATATTAAATAGTTTCTGAGAAAAAAATTTCCCCTTTGGAGATACCATGAACTGAGTCCAAATATACGGAACAAGGGCAATAACTCCGGACAAAATAATCACACCGTTCTTATTTTCAAACTCCATCAAGGTATTTATGTCCACAAGCCACACGCCAAATTTGGAAACCCTATCTTAAACAGTCTTGGAGAAAAGCTGTCCCCTTTGGAGATACTATGAACCGAGTTCAAAAATACGGAACAAGGGCAATAACTCCGGAAAAAAAATAATCACACGGTTCTTTTTTTTAAACTCCATCAAGGTATTTATGTCCACAAACCACACACCAAATGTCACAAATATAACCTTTAGATAAACAACTGTCGTTAAGATAATTTTCAAATAAAGATATTTTATAAGTAAAATTTGTAATGAGATAAAACAAAAAAAACCAAGAAGACATAGTCATCAACATCCCCCGCCAGACTCAAGAAATTGGAACAAGGGCAATAATTAGAGAAGGGATAATTGTGCACTTCACATTTTCATTTCATCAAGCTATACCCTCAAGCCACACAACTGATTTGATCTTAAACAATTTCAATGAAAAGTTATCCCCTTGGAAGACATCTGAATCACATGATTCTAATATTGAAACCCTCAAGCCACACAACAAATTTAGTTCTATCTGAAACAGTTTCTGAGAAAAGCTGTCCCCTTTGGAGATACCATGAACAGATTAAAAAATACGGAACAAGGGCAATAACTCCGGTAAAAATAATCACACGGTTCTTATTTTCAAACTCCATCAAGGTATTTATGTCCTCAAGCAACACACCAAATTTTGTAATCCTATCTTAAACTGTTTCTGAGAAAAGCTGTCCCCTTTGGAGACACCATGAACAAAGTCCAAAAATACGGAACAAGGGCAATAACTCCGGAAAAAATAATCACACGGTTCTTATTTTCAAACTCCATCAAGGTATTTATGTCCACACGCCACACACCAAATTTGGTTATCCTATCTTACACAGTTTCTGAGAAAAGCTGTCCCCTTTGGAGATACCATGAACAGAGTCCAAAAATAAAGAACAAGGACAATAACTCCGGAAAAAATAATTGCACGCTTCTCATTTTCAAACTCCATCAAGGTATTAATCCCTAAAGCAACACGCTAAATTTGGTAATCCTATCTTAAACGGTTTCTGAGAAAACCTGTCCCCCTTTATCTCGGACGAACGGACGGGCGGAGCCCAAACCTAATATACCCCTTCCACTTCGTGGCGGGGGATAATAATAAGATAAACATGTTTTGCTGAAGGCTTGCTATTAATTGTCAGAAAGCATAGCATGTAATTGTTGATGCCCCTAGAAATGACTTATAAGACATCCAAAATTGTCCGCTATCGCGAGCACTTTCCGTAGACTGAAGAAGTATTATATTTTTTTATCCCCCGCCAACATAGTTGGGGGGATATTGAAATGGGCTCCGTCCGTCCGTTCGTCCGTTCGTCCGTCCCGATTTTGTTTCCGGAGCAGAACTCGAAAACTATAAGACATATCTCAACGAAACTTGGTGTGTGGAACAATCATCATGTCTAGATGTGCCTTTTGGGGTTTTCAACTTCTTCGAGTTATTTTTTTGACCGTTTCCATGGAAATGTAACTTAGAATTTCGTTTCCGGAGCAGAACTCAAAAACCATAAGACATATCTCAACGAAACTTGGTATGTGGAACAATCATCATGTCTAGATGTGCCTTTTGGGGTTTTCAACTTCTTCGAGTTATTTTTTTTGACCGTTTCCATGGAAATGTAACTTAGAATTTTGTTTCCGGACCAGAACTCGAAAACTGTAAGACATATCTCAACGAGACTTGGTGTGTGGAACAATCATCATGTCTAGATGTGCCTTTTGGGGTTTTCAACTTCTTCGAGTTATTTTTTTAGACCGTTTCCATGGAAATGTAACTTGGAATTTCGTTTCCGGAGCAGAACTCGAAAACCATAAGACATATCTCAACGAAACTTGGTGTGTGGAACAATCATCATGTCTAGATGTGCCGTTTGGGGTTTTCAACTTCTTCGAGTTATTTTTTTTTACCGTTTCCATGGAAATGTAACTTAGAATTTCGTTTCCGGAGCAGAACTCAAAAACCATAAGACATATCTCAACGAAGCTTGGTGTGTGGAACAATCATCACGTGTAGATGTGCCTTTTGGGGTTTTCAACTTCTTCGAGTTATTTTTTTTTACCGTTTCCATGGAAATGTAACTTGGAATTTCGTTTCCGGAGCAGAACTCAAAAACCATAAGACATATCTCAACGAAACTTGGTGTGTGGAACAATCATCATGTGTAGATGTGCCTTTTGGGGTTTTTAACTTCCTTGAGTTATTTTTTTGGACCGTTTCCATGGAAATGTAACTTAGAATTTCGTTTCCGGAACAGAACTCGAAAACTATTAGACATATCTCAACGAAACTTGATGTGTGGAACAATCATCATATGTAGATGTGCCTGAAAGGCCCGATGGGTTTATGGCATTGCACGGTGTCCAGCCGTCTGTAAACTTTTAGCATTTTGTCTTCTTCTCCAGAACCACTTTGTCTAAGGAGCTGAAATTTTGTGTGCTGTATTTAGTTGAAAAAGGTTCATAGTCACTGTTATTCAACAACTATTCCTCAATAAATTTTCCCAAAGGCGGGGGATATGGCCGACTCTGTCTGCTTGTTAAATATTCTTATCATTTCAGACCATTTTACTTTTGTACATGATTTGTACATAATCTTTCTTGTAAATACAAACTGTACATGTAAACTGTCATTAAGAAAATTTTGAAATAAATTTTCTTTTAAAGAGATAAAAAAAATCAAACCACTTCTTGTTTTCCTGTAAGAATGCAACTAATTATTGTTAAATAGCATAACATGTAATTTTGCAGCCAGTGACATGGAATTACACGCCGACGTTGCCCGTCGGTTCTCTTCATCTGGGTTGTGACACTGGGTTGTGTTTTGTCCCCCGCCGCCGCGAAGCGCGGAGCGGAGCACATAGCATTCAGCTCCGTACGTCCAACCGTCCGTACCGCTTCTTGTTAGCGCGATATCTAATGAACCGCTCAACCTAGAATGTTCAAACTTGGTACCAGTCTTCTTCTGGGGAATACGCAGACCTGAAAAGTTTTCGGTGACATTGACCTCATATTTACAAGCTTGCGGCGAGACTGACCAGTTTTGAAAATGTTGTTAGCGCGATATCTAATGAACTGCTCAACCTAGAATCTTCAAACTTGGTACCAATCTTTATCTGGAGAATACGCAGACCTGAAAAGTTTTTGATGACTTGACCTCATTTTCAAGGTTACGGCGAGACTTTGACCAGTTTTTAAATTGTTGTTAGCGCGATATTTCATGAACCCTTCGACCTAGAGTCTTCAATCTTGGTACCAGTCTTCATTTGGGCAATACGTAGACCTGAAAAGTTTTCGGTGAACTTGACCTCATTTTCAAGGTCAGGGCAAGACTTTGACCAGTTTTGAAAATGTTGTTAGTGCGATTCCTCATGAACCGCTAGAACTATTGGTTTTAAATTTATAATCAGTCTTCATTTGGGGAATATCCAGATACCAGTCGATTTGGCTGACCTTGAAATTATTTATTATGTTAACATGTTTCTCATCAAGGAACTGAGCACCGTCATTGATGGGTACGGGTCAAAAGGCATCCGTAGACGTCCAAGTTATCTTAAATATAATATAAGTACTTAAGGATGTTCGCTCCTCACGTTCTGCGCATGGGCAAACTGCCAGTAATGAAATATGAAGAACTTTTTACAACAATATCATTTTCATCATTTATAGTATCATGGCAGTAAATTAACACATCAAGTGGAATAAATTAAGAGGTATTACATAGCTCTAAATGTTATTGCATAAACAATTACGAACCGCGAAAATTGTATTATCCGATGAAGGGTTTTTTCTTTGCGTTGCGCATTCACTCGTAGTATGTACGATTTCGTCAGACTGAAACAGAAACCAAGTTTCCGGCTAGCTGCAGACGTCGCGGGTGTTATTGTTTACATTCGCAACGTGAAGAAAATATGTGGAAACCGAAGCTAAATCGCGGATTCAAGTCACAAAGGGAGATGGCTCGACTGTATAATGTTTCCAAGAATAACCTCAACAGGCGCAGAGGTAAAATCATGACAGATTTTTATCATGATCACGGTTCATTGTGTGCTAAACCCGAAAGTCAGCTTCAAACTGTTCGTGCTAATCGTGGGTGAAGGTGGGGACAGGGCAGACGTGTAGTTGAGCTAAATAAGCTTGCGGATGCTCTTTCAGCATGTTAGATATGTTCTACCCCTCTACAATTACAAAATTGTGTTGGAGAATGGAGAAAGGGCTGGGGATTTGTTTGTATGTGCGGTGCACAGTTTGTCAAGTGGTCAACAACGTATCAACAGGGAAGACATCGAAGAAAGTCTTTGATATGAACAAGAAACTGGCTACAGGTATTTATAGCAAAAAAAAACAACAACACATGATCTTTCTTAATATTAACTTCCATTGTGTGTATAGTATTCTAACATCTTTGACAACATATTTAATTCCTTTGTTTATTGTGTTATTAATTATGACATCCATTTTCTTAAAATTGATTGATGGTGGGCCTGCTACCGTAGTCATGTACTTTTTATAATCAGCTGACCATTTTAAATTATTTGTTTTAAGTGGAATTAAATAAACTGCTAGATGAAATAATAATAAGTAAGTTGAAATATGTTTATTATCTTTATTACTCAGTTTA
Source organism: Gibbula magus (assembly GCA_936450465.1). Classification (NCBI taxonomy): domain Eukaryota; kingdom Metazoa; phylum Mollusca; class Gastropoda; order Trochida; family Trochidae; genus Gibbula; species Gibbula magus. Next base: position 33,628,051 of record OW388302.1, read on the forward strand.
TTTTTGTAAACCTAATAATGTTTGTTAATAGTTATTTATATATGAGTAGTTACAAGATGCTTGGTGAGGCACAGGTGAACTCCTTCCTGGCCTCCCTCAACATACCAACATTGAGGCACAAGATGCTGGACCTGCGAATAAAGGAGAGTGGGATCGCTGTTCACGATGTTGCTGACAACTCGTTGGATGAATCCATTGAGGAGGAAATTAATCGAACAAAGTATTTATATTTCAAAATTTATCAATTTCTTTTCACCAAGTTTTAATGATAATTATGTACAATATATTAGTGTACATACTATCCAACTAGAAGTGAGTTCTGAACTTACGAATTTTATAAGATACAGAAGTTTGTATGTATTTTGTAAGGATACTGGTGATGAAGAAATAACTGTCAGCATTGATGCTGGATGGCAGAAGCGAGGCAGCAGACGGTATGTATTACCCATAGGTAATTGTATTCTTTTGAGAAGACTTTTTTTCATATTCAATTATTCATTGAATTACTTTTTATATTGTATATTCTATATGTAATTATGATTACATCTAAATATGTTATTGTGGTTAGCAAATTGATGATTAGAAATTCAAAATTACTAATAGGGATCATTTCATTTAGAGATTAGGTCACATGATCATTATATAAGAGTATTTTATTGATATATTAATGGTGACTATGCTGTGTAATAATATGTTTCTACAAACATATGGGGAAGGCTACCGGAAAAGGGACCACCTGGTCGGTATTGAGTTAGGCACAGGTTCATAAAAAAACGATGTCTACCCTTTTAAATAAAATAAAATAATCATCAAATTATGATAAACAATTTCAAAGCGATGGTCAGTTAAACAGTGGTAGGGTCAAAATTATCTGGGACCATGGAATTGAGAAAACCAGGCTTACAACTGTTGTGTGTATTCATTTAAACATAAAACATTACCAAACACGAAGTAACGGTGTGTGTATCAGAATTTGATTCAACAGGTGTTAACGGATGAGTGTGTAGAACAAAAGTTTGTTTGCATGTTGTTAATATGCACGTGCTGCATGCGTAATGGTCGATGTGGTCCCTTTTTCTTCAGATCAGCATAATGTCATAGGCTTATAAAACACGTTGATAAACCCAAAAACGAAAATTTAGATAGTGTTATAGAATAGTTGAAAGACGAAATATGTTTACTCTAATTGTGAACTGTATTGTACCACCGACAAACGATTCCGTTCATCCTTCTGTCCGTTCCATAATCTTGTCCGACCTATGAGAGAAAAAAATAATCATCCAATTCTGTTAAATTTGGCACATGTCTAAGTTTTACTTTATTCAGTGGACTCCATTGCCAAGTTGAAATGTCTTTCGTGAAGTTATTATTTTGTTCCAATGTATATTATATATTTTGAACTTAGTGCGACCTATTACAGAAAAAACTCGAAAAATCATCCGATTTTTTAAAATTTTGCAAAACTATTTTACATCAGGGTCTACTCATACAATGTCAAACAACAAATTCGAATTCCTGCATTTTTACGTTTATTTCTGTATATTGAACTAAGTCATTTTCATGAAATATTACCTATTGCAAAACTATTGATCCGATTCTGTTAAAATATTGCGCATATGATCTACATTACTTTGCGGCATAGTGTCAAGTGTCAACCACCAAATCAGCATATAATTTTATTGAGAGTCGTATTTTAAACCAAGCTGAAAGTCAAATCATATTAATTAATTAAGAAGACATATTTTGATTTAAAAACTTATTTTAAGGTGAATCACAAAGAACAAAACTAAATCAGTTTCTATTATATAAAGGGACCACTTGGTCGTATAAAGCACGTGTGTTTATGTTATCTAAACAAACGATTTGAATCTATCAATTATATAAATCATATACATGTACAACTTTATTTGTATTGTTCCTGACATATATAAACCAGATTTTACAATCGCATAGTGGTAATTATGTTGGATTAGTGATGTTTAAATGCTGACTAGTATAATTATACTACTCCGGAAGTATGTACCTGCCGAAGTGGCGGTCACTGAGAACGCTGTTATGCTGCAAACATCAATAACCCATGCTCAAAGATGCATCCGTAAAATATCTGCTAGACCAACTGGCAACAGTTCGAAAGCTTCAAAATAAAGTGATATGCAGCATAAACAGTTGCTCCGACCATGTGGCACCTTTTTAGTGTTTAATATCAATGGTTTTCAGGACTTTATAGAAGCAAAGAAGGCAATTGGAGACTTTGAACTTAAAGGAGAGATGTAAATGAACTATTATTGCACTAGCATTAAAAAAATGAAAATTTAAAATTTAATGCACAAAAAACCTTTCAGAGCCTATATATCCTAAACCAGGATCGACTAAGTGGTCCCTTTTCCGGTAGCCTTCCCCATATTTATTTAAATCACTGTATATTTAAGGTCACTTTCCATGATTGGGTGCCAGACAGGGAAGATTCTGGACTACACGGTGAGGACAAAACTTTGCCGTACCTGTCATCCAGCTGCAATAACCAGCTCAAATCCACAGGAACATTCCTGTTCTAAAAATTGGAGTGGATCCAGTAAAGGTATGGAACCAGATATGGTTTCCGAAATTATTCTAAATGCAAGTTCGAAGGACATGAAAATATCAACCGTAATCGGTGATGATGATGCTACAAACGATAGCCCGGTTGAGAAAACATCCAAAAAAGATCAGATGCGAATCATATCAAACAGACTTTGGGAAACTTGCTGTACCCCCTTAAAAAAAAACATAAATCATTGACAACCAAAACCATTCGATATATTCAGAAAATTTCAATTACATGTTGGCCCAAAATAAACAAAACCCAGATGGTATTTCAAAAGGTCTCAGAGCTATGTCCTCCCATCCGTTTGGATGTCATGAGTTTTGTAATCCCACTTGGTGTAGGTTCTTGGAAACCCCTCACACAAAACATCATGCTCTACCTTATGGGAAGCCCTTATCAGACCCAAAGCTGAGAGAGTATATCAGGGCAATATTTGAATACTTTCAAATTCATAAAGTGAAACTTTCAAACCTTGGAAGTACCCAAGCTAATGAGAGTTTTAATAAAACTGGGGCAAGCAAGGCACCCAAAAGCAAACATTGTGCTGGTTCTGCAAGCCTTGGTTTCAGGGTAGCTGCTTCAGTGGCACAGAAGGATATAGGGCAAAGTTATGTCATGAAAGTAAGAGTGTTTCACTGAGGTTCATTTTGATGCTTTTATCACCATATTCTGTTATTTTCATCACTTGGCATTAAATCGGTTCATGTTGATGTTTTTTTAAATGTTTAATATTCCCCACCATGAAATTGATTTAGCTTGATCCCTCAAAATTAAACACTGCATTAAACAGATGAGAAGTAAGCATATTTAACTTATTACAATATATATCATTCTGTTTTTGTAAAAATGAAATCAGTATTTAAATTATCAATGGTTCTCAAGTTTTATATAAAGAACATATTTAAGGATATGTCAATGATTGGTTGGGGATATAGAAGATTTTATGTTACTGTTTTGTATGAATTTATATTTTTACTATTTGTGTCACAAAACATTTCTAATACATCTGAAAAGCCAGATGGGCTTAAACATAGCATTGCAGTCTTCTGTCAATCAGTTTTTGCTTTTGCGACTTGTTTTTAATTATGATCCTTGAGTTTTTTCAAGGTCTGAAAAAAGTGCACCCCAAATTCTCAATTCTGTCTTGGCCAATAGAGATTATAAATTGTGAACCCTGATGAGCTTCAGATCTCTATGGCCCTATGTTTCTGAGTTGTTTAAATTTTTAGCTGGCCTGAAAGGCCCGATATGCTTATGGCATGGCATGGTATCTGTCCGTCTGTAAACTTTTCAAATTTTCATCTTCTTCTCCAGAACCACTTTGTCTAGGGAGCTGAAAAGTTTGTATTTTATCTCTGGCTTCAAAGATAGATCAGAGGGGTAAGGACCTTAAGACATATTTCATCTTCTCCATTTAAAGTGCTTCCTATGTGTTCTCACCTAGAAGTTGACATATTGAATTAGTTAATGTATATAAAGCCTGATGAGTTACAGAGCCCATAGCTCTATTTTTAGCTCATCAGGCCTGAAAGGCCCGATGGGGTTATGGCATGGCATTGTGTCCATCCACCCGTAAACTTTTTGCTTTTTCGACTTCTTCTCCAGAACCAATGACTACACAGAGCTGAAATGTTATGTGCAAACTCCTTGGCCAATGGGGATTCTAAATTGTAGATTTCGTGACCCCATGACCCCAAATAGGGTAACAGGGGTCACATCCTTAAAACACTATTTTCATCTTCTTCTCCAGTTCCAAAAGGTCTAGAGAGCTGAAAAGTTGTGTGCAGAATCCTTGGTCAATGAGGATTCTAAATTGTAGATTTCGTGACCCCATGACCTCAAATGGGGTCACAGGAGTCACTTCCTTAAAAACCTATTTTCATCTTCTTCTCCAGTTCCAAAAGGTCTAGAGAGCTGAAAAGTTGTATGCAGAGTCCTTGGCTAATGGGGATTCTAAATTGTAGATTTCGTGACCCCATGACCCAAAATGGGGTCACAGGGGTCACTTCCTTAAAAACCTATTTTCATCTTCTTCTCCAGTTCAAAAAGGTCTACAGAGCTGGATAGTTGTGTGCAGAGTCCTTGGCTAATGGGGATTCTAAACTGTAGATTTCGTGACCCCAAATGGGGTCACATCCTTAAAAACCTATTTTCATCTTCTTCTCCAGTTCCAAAAGGTCTACAGAGCTGAAAAGGTGTATGCAGACTCCTTGGATAATGGGGATTCTAAATTGCAGATGTGGTGACCCTGTGACCTCAATTGGGGTCACAGAGGTCATGACCGCAAAAGCTATTTTCATCTTGAGATTGTATGTGCTCTTCAAAGGGAGGTAATTAAACAACAGTGATGAATTAAATGTTCATGAGTGTCTTTATTTGAAGGGGATTTTATATCTTGCCTCAGAAATAGGTCAGAGGGGTAAGGACCTATTTCTTCTCCTCCATTTAAAGTGCTTCCTATTTGTTGTACCTCTCACCTTGAAGTTGACATGTTGAATTAGTTGATGTATAAAGCCTGATTAGCTACAGAGCCTGTGGCCCTTTTTTAAATAAAAACTTAAAACTTCAAAGTTTGTTTTATATATGCCCCCAAAATGCGCAAGTTTGAACCGTAGCAACGTATCTACTACGACAGTTGAACTAGCAATGTTACACATCGCTGGAAAGCCCATCGTCTGCGCTGTCCACTGCGCCCACCTGTCAATAGCAGCTATTTATAGATTGATTGAAAGTGTTACTTCACTGAGTAGAATACAAGTTATTTCAATCAGTGAAAATACGTATTTCATTTTTATCGATAAATGCTGTATGTCACCACTAAAAATCGAATAAATGGTGGTATTTACCTTATAGCGGCATCATAGACCTACATATTATTTCATGTATTATTTGTTTAATGTCAAGGAAGAAATTATCATTTTATTAATAATACATGACATAATAATTATGGTAGTGCATTAAATTTATTGAAAAGTTTTGTGAATAGCCTACATCAAGAAAGAGGAACCTATCGACTCGACCACGAGCATGATTATAATTCAATCCAATTCAATTTGGTTGTATTTTTCAACAGACAAAACGTTATAATTTATTTAATTTATGAAATAAAAATAAAAATCAGACTTCACATTTTGATCTGCAGTTTGTTTCCACTTCCTTATCAAATTTGATCTTTTGTTAAATTAAATATCATATTCATGATGCTCATGAGCGACTGGGCGGTAGTCACAATTTAAGAAGGCCATATTGTCTACTTTTTTTTATTACTTTTCATGCCTAGCTTTCATCTCTGAGGAATTCAAAAGAAAACGTTACAATAGTTATGTTTATGAAAATGTATGTTTAATTGACACTCCGAAGAAGATATATACATGTAACAAACTCCAATGCAAACGAATCAGTTCAATTTCTGGAGACATGTACATGTCCCTTACCCGAAATAGTTTTGACATGCACTTACTTAGGCCAATAACTTAAAAGAATGTATTTGAATTGATCTATATATTAATTTCTTACATTTATAGATAATCTTAAACCTTTTATAGGCAGTATGCGTTACTAGACCTAGAGTGCCAACCACTTCTGTTATATTATATATGCTTTGTAAGATATGATTCAGTGTGTATTAATTTGATTAAAAAAAAGTGAAATAAACAGAAACGCCTTAATAAACATGTGAGATTTGATCAACACATATGGTACGGTGCTATATACATTAAATTAAAACAAATTCATATTAAGCGATGAATTTAAAAATTAAAATTAAAGATTAAAAATATAAATCTTCGTTCAATTACACAATACAATTATACAGGACTTGCAATTTAATATTTTGCTTGTAAATAACATATTTAGACTTGAATTAAAGTTGACGTTGTGCATTTGTCATTTGATTTGTTATGAAAACGGAATTTTAGAAAATGTAGTGATTTTCCCTAAACGGTAATTACGTCATAACGTGTGAGAGAAAACCATGTGTGCTGTTTTTTCAATCAACGTGTTCCGCTGAGGTGATTATATTTAAGTTTCACCCTACATAATGTACATGTAATGTTAATAATAATAATAAATTATTATTAACATTAACTGCTTATTATTATTATTTATTATTATTTATATGTAATGTTCAATCTAATCAATTAAGCAATCAACACATTCTAATGTTCTTTATCTTTTGGTAAGATACTTGTATTATGTAGACAACCGCACATAACTACAATAGCTAATATGGCCGTTCAATTTTCATCACCATCTAACCAAATCGTTGCTGTATATAATTCTGTTTAATAATTATGGCTGTATTCAATATTTTCTATACCTATTCAACACTACCTCCGTGCCGGATCTAAGTTGTTTTGTTGTGATGGATGCAATTTTGCCAATAAATATCAATCGCTGCTGATCATCGCTGCGATACTGCCGAACCGTCGTAAAACAATAACGCACTCCAAAACGCATCACGTACATCTGTTTGATACATGAACAAAATTTATGAGAGTTTATTGATTTTCTGCAATGGTTGTCTTTCGAGTTTTAGAACAAAACGAAAACACACACATGCTCCATGAGGGTATTTTAAAAATGTCTCAGTGTTGTAGTGGACGATTATAACCTAAAGAATTTTTTTCAATATTCCCGTTTTGTTTGGACAAATGTCAAACATGAAGAAACAAACACAAATGTATCATACGTAAAATATACGTCATTGTACACACCAAAAATGTTCGTTTCGACTTGTATACACTATTTGAATGTGAACATTTCTGAAGGTTGAAATCTAAAATTTTCAAAATTATGAATGAACGGAATTAAATTCTCTGCATGTGAAGATAATATAGCGATACATACACATTTATTTTCAGAAAGTTGGCTAGAAAAATTTGTGACATGACCATAAGTTACCGCTCATTACAGAAACTGCAACGGCCATAACGTTTTGATGAATATTTGTATAAATCATGTAGGAATCATACATGTATTAAACAAATTTTAAAATGTGTAGCCTGGCATATTGATTTCTGTTTCTATTTATGTTAATATATATGTGAAAAATATTTGATAAATATACGATATAATTTATATTTATGGTGCCAATAGCCAACATCACCATGATAAAACTGCGTATGTATGATACTACATAACATTTTGCTGACGTCTAAACAACCGTCAAAACAATAACACTGAAATTTTATAATTTAGCTGAGATTAATTCTGACACGGTAAAACATATTTGAAAAAATCTGACTGAAAGTATAATTATGACAATTTTTTTCGCATCGGACTACCAACGCCTTATATCCTCTTAGAGTCGTACGGTAGTCGCTGTCAAAATGCTTTATTTTTATAAAATAGAAGAAAAGCTTGAAAAATAAACTTGATTATTGAAGTGTAAATCCATGTCATTTTGGTTTTACAAACTACGACCTTCTCAAGCTCATCAGCTGCTATTTCCACATCGCCCGGTCGCGAGGTAACGCTCTTTCCCTTTAGCATCAAGCGTGACGTTGCCCGCGGGCAAGGGCGGATAACTCTAAACGTCAAAACTGGAAAATGGTCAATTGAGAGAGCCTTTGTTCTCTTGAAGTCCAGATTTAGGTATGTAATATCAGTATTTTCAGTCACAATGCACACCTGTAATTACTCAAACAAAAGTTTAAAAGCACCCACAAATTATCCATTTGTTTTGTTCACCGAATAATGAGGTTTAAACATACATACTTTTTTCTTGTTAATGTTTAAATGACTTACTTGTATGAGAGAATTAAGCATAGTTTGCAAAATAACTTTGTGACATTGAATTTCAGTACCGGTATATGACTTGATTAAAGATGCATCCATTGGGTTTCATAAAATGTTATTTGCCTTTAATGCATGCCAACATACAATATGTGCTGATATGAGTCAAATAGTTTCACTCAACTTGCATATTCATCCCCTATTGCCAAAAATATAAAAATGTCTAGTTTACAATTAAAATCGAGCAACATCATTATGCATGTGCAGAAACCGAAACTGCACGTTTCATTTACATGCACATCAGTTAAATGACCTATTGAACATTATCAACCCAAATTTGTTATTTTGTCTGGTTTAAGATTACGTTTGACTCATTGGCGCGCGCCACACGCGGTGCATTGTCCGGTTTTCGATTGTAACTTGATACTTGTACCTTCATATCGTCAACATACTAAGTCGAATATCATTAAAATGGTAGTTTTTAGTAACAGTCGGTACTTCTCGATAAAATAAGACCATTTATAACATTTGGCATATTTGACCCCAACAACACAATGGATGTACCTTTAATGACATTTTTTCATTCTCCGAAAAAGGTGCATCCACAAGTCAGCGGGTTGCCTCTGGTATGGCGTCAACGTCTGCCAGAAGATCATCTATGCTGCAGCACAGCTGCACAACTTTTGCATAGACTTAAGACTCCCTGCACCTCCTACTGAGGTGGATGAGACTGATGAGAACGAAGTCCAAGCTCCAGTCCAGGCGCAGGATGGCTACCATGTCAGGAGACAGCTTATTCAAAATGTATTCTCTTAAAATGTTATATGTGTGATTAGCTATTACAAAAGACAACATTAAACTTCACCATGTTTATATAATTCACTTGCGATGATTCAACACTCATGTTATCTCTGTCCAATACTACACATCTTAAATTAAAAACAACACAACATCTCCTTTTACTCAATCAATAAACTTTAATTACTGGGGACACCTGTGGTGTCACCTCTGGCGAAACGACAGTCACAGAGCCAAACGATTTTAACAGCACAAGCTTCTCCTCTTCCACGGCTAGTCTCCGTCTCTCCACACTGAGCAGCTCCTTCTGTGTCTCAAGAAGTGATGTCATCACCTCCAGCTTCTTTTCTTCAATGAAGATAATTTTTCTCTTTGGCGCACTGAACAATTATAAGAGATGATGTTACATAGAGAATCTCATCCAACACGAATTAATTTGATTTACATATATCTGAGGCTTGATATATTTGATATGCTGGTGAGATTTTATTTATCATTCAAAATCATTCTTCAAAATATTTAGCAAAAGAATGAACATATTAGAAACACAAAAATTAGCTTTTTCAGCAGTAATCTCATTGAGGTCATAGCATCGTGACGTCATAAGCATTTTGATATCATAGCATTGTTAAATCATCAACTTTATCTTTATCTTGTTTCGCTGCCCATAAGATTGTTTTCTTGTCCATTAGCTTGTTTCCTTGGCAGATGTTGCTCTCTGCAAACAAATAATACACGTTTATAGACTTTGAATTGTTAAAACGAAATCTAGTTGTCCGGGAAATTAGTTATATTTGTATCAAGCATATTGATGTAAGCATGATTTTGTTTTTATGATAATGCTTTATTTCTTACACAAAAATACACGAAACAATATGTGTGTATATAGTTACGACATTTTAACAGTGTTATATTTCATGCACTATTGCATTAATTACATTTACGGGGTTACATCATTACAACAATCAATCGCTAAGGATGAGGATGATGAAACAGTAGAGATTTAATTAAACAATGTGATTAATATAAATGTTACAGGGAGGTATGATCATATTAACTATGACAACAATAGTAACTATGACAAAAAAAACAAGTACCCTGTTGAAATCGAGGCTGTCATGTTTAACTGGAGCACACTGTAAGCAATTCGAAACTTTCTTCTCGACATCAACTTCAGCTTGAAGTTTAAAAGGGAATAACAACAATCTCTCTCTCTCTCTCTCTCTCTCTCTCTCTCTCTCTCTCTCTCTCTCTCTCTCTCTCTCTCTCTCTCTCTCTCTCTCTCTCTCTCTCTCTCTCTCTCTCTCTCTCTCTCTCTCTCATATGTCTGAAGTTATAGCATTGTTGATTTGTTTTATTGATTATTGTTCGCATTATCATCATAATTTTGTTTGAATAATTGTTTAGTTTATACGACTCCACTGCTTAACTTCAAATTATATTCGTTGGCTGCATATATGTATATGTATATTTGAGAACCTCATGCCCTGCGTCACCTCATGTATGGTAAGTTAATACATAACGAAACCAATCATTCATTTACGGAACGTGTCATCAGAGAACCAAGATTCGATACTAACTATAACATCAAAGCACGTCACCATATCCTGTTTCTAACTCGAAGTAGAAGTGATTGAAAGCACAAAATTTATATCTGCATCTTCTCAATTTACCAAAATATAATCTTACCTGTATATGGCTACAATCATTCAGTAACGCTGCACCTCGATTTGAAATTAACTACATGTACTTTATGATAAATATTCATTTATCATTGATTGTATTCAAATCAAAACACAAAGCGATACATATTTTAAGCTCATTTTATATTCTTTGGTAATGGATATGCTATGGAAATCTTAGAAACTTTATTTCATATAAGTGTTGTCGTTGGGATTAATTTGTTAATGCTATTGTCACATGCCACGACCAGAATATGTGTTCAAGTTTTTCCCCAAGCATATTATGATTATAGAAAACTTACAATTGAAATGAAGCATTTACATTACTTAACTCTATCATTAACTATCTAAAATTGTGGTGAAGTTCGGCGATGATTTAAACAAAATATTTTGATATCTGAAATATATTCCTGACGCATATGGTATCCATGGACCCGAGTGTAGGATTCATAGTTAAAATACATTTTGTAAACATTATTTCAATCTAGCTTTGTGTTTTCTTCAATAGTATGCAGTAGATATTTAAAAAATGCACAACATCTAATGGCATGTAGGTTGCCTGTGTTTCGTGTTAACGGAAATATATTTGTTGAGAAACGAGTATGATTGTACGAGCTCAAGGGTTATACACATTTTATAAAAGCCTTATGATACACTTTCGAGTAAAGCCTATGGCAAGTTACAATGATGTCACGAACAACTGACGAAATCCGGGAGCTCGCAACAATGATTACTAGGCAAATGTGATATTTATACATGCATTTTTTCGTACTGTAAGTATTAACTAGGTTACAGAGAATAGTATAGGATTTTCCGATTATTGCTATTTCATGAAACGACTGAAATTGAAATTAAGCCCATGTAATGTTCGTTTGATATTGTTTATTCTTTGGGAAGTTCGTCATTATGACGTTATGAGGACTGAACGTTACATTAACTACATTAACACAGCAACAATAAAATGGGAAAATTTCTCAACAAAAAGTTTTTAATCATTGGAGTTATTACTAACAAGTTGAATCATCGTTTAGGTCTTGTTCTTAAAACCTATTTCTGATTGGATCAAAGGGTTAACATGACCTTAACCAATATTTAATTACCTTGACCTTTGACATTTGACCTTCAAGGTCACACAATCAAGGATCACTTTTCATTATGTATGACACTCATGTAAAGATTTAAAGTGTTCATAGTTAAAATATTAAGGCATATTCACAAAAGTATGCTTAAGTTGTGACCTCGCTCTGACCTTGACATATTATAGCGAAAACCTAAAAATCTATAATCTTGGTCTTTCTCCATAGTTGATATATAGCAAATAAGAGCCTTATAGCACATCAAAGTTTAAAGTTACCGCCTTAACGAGGAGTTTTGTAGTGATTTCAGAACTCATATTCTTGACCTTTGTCTTCGAATGTGAACATGTCAAAAAAAGTCTCCAGGTTTATAAGAAAGAAACTACCGGTATGTATATGAGGTGTAATACCTTCTAGGAAAAAAGTTATTTCTTGATTTCAGAACTGGTGACCGTGACCATTTCTCGTGACCTTGACCTTTGACCTTCAAGGTCACACAATCAATTATCACTTTTCATTGTGTATAACAATCATGTTTGTTTCAAAGTGTTGTCAACTGTACATGTGTCACGCTGTGACCTTGACCTTTGACGGATTTCAGTTTTATTTTTGACCTTGACCTTTGACCTTGATTGTGAAATTGTCAAAACAATTTCCCAGGGGTAGAAGTAGGAAGTTATGTACGAGTTCTTGAAACCTATTGGAAAAAAAAAGTTGTAGCCAAAACAAAACGCGGCGGTGGCACAAAAACTGATAGCAGGGCTGGTAATAAATCACCACACTGCAAAGCAGCGAACCATACACAAATGTAAGTCATTACAGAAGAACCATGGTTCTTAACATTTTGAGATTGATATTCAAGCACATCTACATTTATGAACTCATTCTCTATCTCTATATTCGGTCAATTATATGCATTTTCTTACCTAATTTTCGATTCTCTTTCTTCGAAGTTACATCAAGTTTGCTGATGCTGCCTTTGAGTCTCACCTTCCTCGTGGCCAGTTTGATGTTAATGTCATGCGAACCTGGTAAAATGCAAGTTGAGCTAAAACATGTACGATGATGAAAGTGATGACATAGCAAATTCAAAAATGTTTTTTTTATTTGAATGGAAAGTATTAACGAATTACACTGTATTCGTGATTTATGAGACATTGGTGTCCAGGATAAGGTTGTAGTAATATAATTTGTAGAATATATGAAGATAATGTTTGTACCTGGAGTTACTTTCCCCTGTCTTCTCTTTGCAGCCATAATTCTCTTGGCACGATTTCATTGCTGTATCATATTGATTTCCAATGTCATTTTAGCTTTAAAGGGGCAGTAGCACGTTTTTTGCAAATTTTATTTTTCAAATTTCCTATTTATCATGATCGTTTATGGCATTTATATTTACTTTAAAGGGTAACACATCTTATTACACAAACCAACTATACGTAGTGGTTATAACAGTGTTGAGTAGAAAGCAAAAAATTGCATGGCGGCCATTTTATTATGAACACATTTAATATTTCGAATGACAAAAACGCTTCCATGGCTTAACGGAACCGTGTAAACTCATCTTTTAACTTGATTTTCAAAAGAGAGATGGGTGTTTTACTATTGGAGACATTATTTTTCAAATACATTTCATCGACTTAATTCAGCGAAAAAACGTGCTACTGCCCCTTTAAAAGAGGTTATTCATATGATTACATACGCTGTCTTTGCTGAGAGTTGAGGACATGAGCTGACGATGTACCGTTTAAACCTGACTCGGCCAGAATCACTCAACCTTACATACTGAACATTGCAATAAGTGTCATTATGACGGTGATATTGCTATTGAATTTTTTCCTTTCATATTTATTGTTTATACAAATTTGGCTCCTTTACTTTATCACAAAATGAGATCACAAATTGATCACCGCTGGTAGCAGCACATGTGGGACAATGAGTTAAAAATGATTCGATGATAAATACCTTGTTTTTGCCACAAATAACCTTATAATTAGTTAGAAGTGACACATGTTAAAATTAAATAATATTTCATTTTATAAAGTCAATGTTTGATGTTAAAGTTTGTAAAGTGTGTATTACTGCAAGGAAAGTACTGCGGACTTTTGCAGCCAACTGATAATCACGAGTAGATATAGATATAAATAACATTTTAGATAAGCAGCTTAGAGTAGAGTGGAGTGAAACTACCAAGTTAAATTAAGGAACAAAACATTTGATACACCAACTCTATGGTGTGTAGGCAAAACAGACCGTTTTCATGATAAATCATTTTCATTTAACAATGACAGTTTTTTTCTGATAGAGACTGTGAAGCAATATTTTTAAACGATCAGATCAAATATATTTATGAAGAAAAGAATCTTTAGGACAAGACACATTTGTAATATGCATTACACATAGTAAAGAATGAAATCAATTAACCACAATCTCATTTATATTTTAAAAAATGCCATACACTTAGCTGTATAACATATATTTTATGCCTAGCCATTTGTTCATTGGAATATATTGATATTTATGAGAAAAAGTCGCAATAGGGAAAGAGCATTCACTGAATTATGTAAGACACTTTTACCAAAAACGGATATCGGGAATGGGAATAAATGGGAATAAATATTTCATCTAAATTTTGTCTGTAACAGTGATTTATACATTCGAACTATTGCCACAATATCATTCATTTCTGCACTTGTTTCTATACAGAAAACTGTAATGTCGTCACTGTCAAGCAAACTTTACATAAAGAAGCATACTCTTACTTCTCGCCTTGATTTCTTTGCAACATGATATTGTCGCCCAAATGCAAATTAAAAAATCAACATAGTTAGATCAGGAAGGTGTCATATTTAGCAATTTATTACAAACATATAGAAACATGTGAGCACAACAATAGTAAAAGTATGATGAATTGGATTCTGACAGACAACATTGAACATGCAAAATACAGTTGTATACACCAAAGAGAAAACAATGGTGGCATTTAACTTAATCGTGTGTATCTTAAATAAAAGTCGACGAATACATTTAATCCAAAAATGGAATCTTGGACAGATTAATTCCTGCATTTCTGCATCATTAGGTATATAACACTAGCTTTCTTACAAACCATACAAAACCGGGATTCATGTTGTGTCAAATAATGTAATGATTGAATGATATGAAATGTGCTATAATGTCACGTTTCTTCTTCAAAGAGAAGATGGTGTGCCAATGTATGCGAGTACATGTTGACAACCAGCTTCATATGAACAGCTTCCAGCTAGCAGCTTCATTAGGAACAGCTTCCAGCTAGCAGCTTCATCAGGAACAATTAAAAGCTAGCCCTTATCACAACATGTACATGTATACATATGTATATATATATATATATATATATATATATATATATATATATATATATTGTCTCATTGGAAAACAAGTCAAGTGATTGTTTGTCTCCAGGCCACAGGCCCGTATATACAATATATACAGGTTTACATAGATTTACAATGAATAATATAATTTGAGTCCAATGCATAGACACACTGATACAATATGTGATGGATTTTAAAATACTGTACTGCAATGACAAATACTTTGATTCTTTTTGTTCGTAGTCATGGTATAAATATTTACAAAGATTTCTCAAGAGATTTCACTATTACTTGATTTTCAGGATAACAGCTTATTATTTTTGTTAACATACACGGCGATTCGGAGTTGCCAAACAAGGTAATGATTGAGTGATCTGAAATATGTTATTAAAAAAATGCCTCTTTTCTCCTTCATGGAGAAGATAGTGTATGAGAGTACATTTTGACAAACACCACCTAGAAGCTTCATTACGAACACTTTATAGTCTCGCATTCATCACACCGTATATACAACACTCATGTAACATAAGAAAACTTTTAAAAAAACATAAACGTATTAATTGTAAACATACACTAAGTTTCGGTGTATATGCTTACTCCTTCATCATAATAAAGAAGTTGTTATCCTGTTGTCTATTTACCCTTAATCATGTCTCATATTTGTCACTCTGGCATAGCAATTACAACATTTTCGACATTGAAATTTCTGTTTTACCCAAGCAGGAACGAAGGTATCTTCCACTCCTTGTTTAAAGGCATGTATACATTAATTCTCTTTCATTTCAAAGCTATTACTTTGCTTACTGTTTTGTTTGAAGTTGACTTGAAGGTTACTTGAGAAAACAGATAATACTTCCACCTGTATTATTAATAACAATCTGAACGAATGTTGGTACATGTTTTAAAGAAAGGTATACACTTGATGTGCCAGTGCTGTAAACATTGAAATACGAAGGAATAAGAGAAGACAAGGATTTCATGGACGACCATATTTCACATTGGCCATGTGTCGATCTTATCACAATCAAAATGTGACAATGGATGTACTTGACAGTGTCCGTGGATTTGCAGTCAACATGGTTATGCATATATGATTCAAGACGTGTGAGTGACAAGGACCTTTAGGAAGAGGAGCTGCTTCAATGGGAACTGGATGCGTGATTGCTGCTGGTTAAGGTGTTGTATTGTATTTAGAGTAGACTGACCCAGCACATCACCCTGCAGAAGACAAGTCTTGTTGATTGTACTGTATAGGAATCGGTGACATGTAGGAAAGGCAATACACTGGATACAACGTGCAATCAACTCTCTATGTACATCAGATCTGCCTTTGACCACTGACAGAAGCATTACAAAAAAATTAAGAACTTATAATTGTTCATCCTCACCGATGAATCTTTCTTCTGCTAATAAGTAACTATTCATTGGAATAAAGTTAGAAGCTATATTTACTTTGTCATCAAATATTTATTTGGCTAGAGCACGCCCACGCGCACGTATGCGCTTAGCTACTTAGAATGGTATATCCATCTTTAAAGACTTCTGCACTTAACTACTTAGAATGATATATCCATCTTTAAAGACTTCTATCTCAACTGGATTTGAAAATAAAGATACCACTCTATTTTCAATATAGGTGTTATTTTCAAAGACATATAGATTATAAAAGTGAGGTCTATGCAAAAGTAATGTTTCAAGGTTTATGAAGTACTTTGTAATCTCTGTACCCATTTTCACTTTTGCTAAATATATCATTTTTGAGAATTCAACTTTTTCGGGCCTCATTTTGGACACATAGAATAATGGTATCTCTTGAATTTGTGTGATTTATTTCTCAATAAACAGTTAATCTAATTCTTTTGGAATCAAGTCAAGCTCTACGACCTATATAGCTATAACAACATAGAATACTATATTATTACAACCTTCTGCACATGTGTATACAGTATATATGTATATGTATATATGTGTAGAAAAGAGTAAACATCAGATGGTTTTGACTGGATCAATCTTCTTTAATACAATACGATGAGCTCATTTCGACCCTTATATCGGTCTTTTCAAGTATGGTTAACATTTGCAAGATTGCATATTTATGTATGAACAAAAACAATAGCATGAAATGAGCTCATCGTATTGTATTAAAGAAGATTGATCCAGTCAAAACCATCTGATGTTTAGTCTTTTCTATATATAACCTTACTTCACGTGAGAAGCAACTCATCTTATTTATGTATATATGTGTATATATATATATACACACACACATATATATATTTATGGTGAGAAACTGAAATCTTAGTTTAAACTTCTAAGATTATATCTTGTTAAATGATGTCTTTGCAGATTTGGTGAATTGTTGTCACTAATAACGGCCAACAGGGAAATGCGTTACAATCTTTTCATAATATAATCAAGAGGTCAGCCAATAAAATGTTGAAATCGTATGTCAAATGACCTTAGATGATGAGTATCATGAATTACTGATTGGTGACCCTGTAATCATTTATGGAGGTTTCACACGTTCAAAGCATAGAAGCACCAATGTCGCTGGTAGGTATAGAAAATCTCACCCAAGTGCTGTCTGATATCAAATATCAACATGAGTTGATAAAAGTTACAGAAGTTTGCCGATGATATCTTAACTTTCATCATACATTTATATTTTAATTTAGAGTGTAAAACATTTGATTACACAAACCAATTATCCGTACTGGTAATAACGGTGTTGCGTATAAAGCAAAAATTGCATGGCGGCCATTTTATTGTGAACACATTTTATTATTTCGAATGATAAAAACGACTCCCATGGCTTTACTGGGCGATGTACACTCATATTTAACTTGATTTTCCGAAGAGAGAGGGGTGTTTTAATATTGGTGAAATTCTTTTTCAAATACATTTCATGGACTTATTTGAGCGAAAAAACGTGCTACTGCCACTTTAAACTACCAGTGTGGTATTATCGTAGTATTTTGACGTCATGACAATACTGTATCATCTAGTTTATGAAGTCATAGCATGATGAATCGTTACTGGATGATGGTAAAGCATTCTGATGCCATATGGTTGACGGTGACAGGAAATTATGCCTTACAGGGAATCTACTGTCCGAAACTATATCTCCAATTAGATACCACTCAAACAAGCAATATCTCCCGTGGAACACAGTTATGGATGGTAAAGTACCTTTCTTGGAGAAATCTGATGACTCTGACTTTGCCAACTAAACTCCACACACCCAACTACTAAATTGCAAATACGACGATGGTAGTACTGTTAGTCATCTCTTTTCCCTTCCTTTATGCATCATTAATATATCACAACGTAAGCTTGATGTCCTTTTATAGCAGTAATCCACAATGATTTGATGCCAAATACCTTATAGTTTCCCCCCAAACATGTGTAATTAGGTTCTCGGCAATTATTAGATTTAAAGGGGCAGTAGCACGTTTTTTCGCTCAAATAAGTTAATGAAATGTATTTGAAAAATAATGTCACCAATAGTAGTACATCTTTCTCTCTTCGGAAAATCAACTTTAAAAAAGAATTTACATGGTTCAGTAAAGCCGTTGGAATAGTTTTGTCATTCGAAATAATAAATTGTGTTCACAATAAAATGGCCACCATGCATTTTTTGCTTTATACGCAATATCGGCATTACAACTACGTATAATTGGTTTGTGTAATAAGATGGTTTACCCTCTTAAGTTAATTTAAATGACAAAAACTATCATTATTAATGTGAAATTTAAAAAAATAAAATTTGAAAAAAAACGTGCTACAGCCCCTTTTAAAAAGGAACATGAAGTTTGATGTTTAAATTTACAGTGCATTATTGGATATTATGTCAAAACTGTTACCAAAAATATTTCAGAATCCAATATATTCATTGCTTTTTTAAACCTGTACCTAGTAATACATTAAAACAATTGCGTCCATATCAAAGGAAGATATAAGTATAGGAACATCAATTCATTCAAAAGAACTAAGCCTTTGTTTGAATAAGAAGCAGTGAGATGTCAGAACTGTTACCAGTTATGTCCAATCTGTTACCGATTTTCAATATCTCTATATACAATGATAATGTTTGAAATTCATTAGTTTTGTTAGCAGATGGTTAGAACTCAGCAAAGCCTTTTTTGCTCAGAACCACAGCACTTGATAAAATGTAACATTAGGACAATTATGTGTTGCAATATCCCAAATGTCAAAACTGTTACTTAATAAAGGCAAAAGTGTTACCAAAAAATTTATCCTAAAATATACTCCTTGTTTTACATAAACGTACATTCAAATGGGAAAATGTTTGAGTGAAAAGCAGTGAGATGTCAGAACTGTTACCAGTTATGTCCAATCTGTTACAAGTTTGAACGGCAACAGAACTGACGGTAACAGTTTTGACTATTTCCCATTTATCAGTCCTGAAATAATGGTTGCTCCTGTTTTTAACCATAAACAAATAACTCATGTGACTGATGCCTTAATTTGCTTTAATGTGGAATAACGTATGGTTTGATAAGAAGTTGTTAAATATGTTTTATTCATGGTAACAGATTTGACAATAAAAATCATATTAAACAATATTGAATATAGTGACAGTATATATATATATTTACAACGATCAAAAAAATTGTCTCGATAACATCAGACACTTTCAGCGAAAGTTCCATTTAATCATCAAACAGGCTTCATAACGAAGTTTCAGCGTCTATTTTATTTGGAGAGACTGATAAATGTAATACTAAAGTGAATATAGCATTGATTGATCGTGCTCAGATACATTTTAACCATACAACATACATATATTGTTGAGACATTCAAAAGATAGTTTGGTCTCTAATGAAGAGAATCAATTATTCTATACATTTGTAATGGTATCACTTTCTTGTGTAATGGTTCATCAAATAAAAACATCCTAACAAACTAACAGAATATGTTATTGATTGCAAATGACACTATATTGCAAATCTTCCTTTTCGCATCAATTTTGGATATAATATTATTATGATTTGTAGATATAAAAGGGATGTTAAAAGTGAGCATGGCATAATAGTAAAATGAATATTTGATGAACAAGTTTCTACTTGTATTGTGTTTATGAGTATATACGCCATTGACAGAAGTAAGCTGCATCACTAAGGATGAACAATTATAAGTACTTGTTATTTTTATTTTTAATGGTTCTGTCACTGGTCAAGGGCAGACCTGATGTACTCAGAGGGTTGATTGCATGCTGTATTCAGTGTATATCCTCGCCACCCCTCCACCGATTCCTATACAGTACAATCAACAAGACTTGTCTCCTACAGGGTGATGTTCTGGATCAGTCTCTTCTAAAAGGATTCAACAACTACTCAATAGAAGAGGTATATTGTATGTTTATTGTAAGCTATGAAATGTATATTATACAACGTTTTGGATCTTATGCAACACATCTAGCGAGATGGTTGTGTTTAAAGAATCCGAAATACACGGAAAATTTAAGTACAATAGCATTTTTTTTAAAAATCAACTCTTATCAGTTTCAGAACCACAAGCATATGATCCTCCGATACAAGGTGCATATAATTAAGCAGAAAACACAGGTAAAGCTAGAATTTACAGTAATTTATTTCTAAAGACTTTAAATTTAATAGGTGCTTCTATATGTTTTGAGTCTGACTATTGACACGTCCTTCAAGTTGTTATTAAAGTTTTACTTGATAAGTTTCTCCATACTTAGTAACCTTTATTGGTTATACATTGACAAGTAATCACATGTGAAGTGAAGGTCTAATGATATAACAATGTTAGGGGTTTGTAGATATAGCGTTATGAAACATTCAGGGCTAGTTTTAATTAAAGTGAATACAAAACTCATTCCCATGAATGTCATGGATATTGGTCACTCAATATGGAATCACAAACTATGTTAAAGTGACTTTTACATATATTTTATTTGGTGTTCATACGTGCCGAAAAATTACATGTGCTGACTTAAGTTTAAATAATTCCACTCGACTTACATATACATATTCTATCGCAAATGTATGATAATTACTCATTTTCAATCGAGAATACGAAACAGAAACATACATTCAAGTACGTACATGATCTTACATTACCAACCTAAATCTGATTTTTGTTTCTCAAAGAAAGGTTTCCAAAAGTACGTTTGTTAAATGGCATGGCACATTGTCTGGGTTTTTTTTAAAATCATGACTATATTGGCACTATAAAAGAGGAACTAGCACTAAAATTATAATATTTAGCGACTGCCAGTACATTTCTTTAAACTATCACATTTGACAAAATTGACCCCAACAACATACTTACGTCATGCTCCTTTAACCTTCAAATGCAGGAGCTGTCTCGGGATCAGATCAGTGAGTATAAATGTTTTCTTACCTTTACTGTCACTAAGGATTCGAAAACTTGGAATTTTAATGAAGACACGGATTTCTATCAGTTTCAACCAATCGTTGTAGTATGTCACCAGTGTTGCCTTTCATGAAATCTCTCATATCCGCCGCATATCCCCTCTCCACAATACCATCATGTATATCCTTGCTGACTCTGTCCCCTACACCCACTTCACTTGGGATGATGACATCTAAGAGTAAAATCATCTTCTACCTATGGAGTTCCCTCTTCGTAATCCTCTCCGAAATCTACATGACTTTCCTTGAGCAACATCTTACTTACCAAAACTTTTTTGTGGATGAGGAAAGTTTTAAACTCCCTCAAAACAAGAAAAGCCTTTAAAAAGGCAAGCTCGGGCACCTGGGTAGATGTAGCGGATGTAACGTGAGGCGGTGATTTGTTAGTGGGAGGTGATTCCAGGTGAATATAGGTGCTGGATGGACTGGCGATATGTCCGACAATGTATGATGAAAGGGCTGAGAGATGAACATACAATTAACTTTAGAAAGGAAGTATTGCGTGTGGAAAAACTGAAGTAATTCTATTTGCCAATTTGTTTCTAGTCATTTGAGACTAATGTCATTTTCGGTTAAAATAGCTAATTTTACATCGGACACTTCCAAACCTGTATGAAACCTAATCTTAGTAATTTCACTTCACAAAGGCAAATTTTATTCATATTGTCAAGAGTTCCTCGCATAAATATATCATTATATTTTGAGTTTGGTTTGACATTACAACGGTGGGCTTTAAGACCTATTCATGTAGCATCTAAACAGGGCACGTCAGCTAGCATACACGTTTATTACCTGAGATCAGTTTTACTTACTAATTCTGTATTAAAGTACACAATATATAGATATATGCATTTTACAAAATTCGAAAGTCTGCATAAGAAGTATAGATTGGATTTACCTGACAGTCCTCTCCACACATCATAACATGTCAATATATCTTATTTTATGTTTCTTTAACAAATTAGAGCCTAATTAAATATTTGCATAGGATTTGAATGTTATGTATTGGTCTTTATGTCTAGTCTTATGGCGTTCTAATTTTTTTTAAACTGTTTTTTAACTCTTTAGACTTATCCTTTGTATCCTTTGTATATTAATTCAATATCACGTTTTTACAATCATTGATTCAAGTATCATAGACACCTCGGGTGTATTATTCCATAAAAAAAAGTATCACCGAAGAATTTCGGACTTGATCTAAGGACAAAATGTAAGAGTTTCAAGACTGCAACCAACGCACAACACAACACAACACAACATCGTCTGTTATCATATCAATGTTGAACAGTGGAGAAATATGACATTGTTATTAATTTACCGTGTGACGATTCTAGTTTTATTTTTTAGATTTAAATTTGTGGAGACCAACTCCATAACATTGTTTTCACTAAGTCGACATTTTCAGTAAAAGTAGGTCAGTGGTTATGTTGATTTGATTCAGAGGCGTATGATAGTTCTGGAACCAGGCTTAAATTGAAACATCCCTAATACTAGCTTCAATAAACATGTCATTTATATGATACAACTATTTTTTTCAAATTAATATCACGAAACCTGGTTCACATTCTATTAGCGTGCAATGCGTTGTTTTAAAGGGAGGGTAATGTCGCGATATTGGATATTTTGCATTACGTGATTACGTGAAATGAAAACTAGCTGTTTTGCAATTTTTTAATAATTAAAGACATACACTGCTTGAGTATTCACATGGTAACACGTGACATGTCATAAAACTAATAAACAATTTACTGTTAAGCTGTAGAGAAATTTTCCCCACTCGCAGCGCCGATGAATTGCTTCAGTTCTTATTGTTTTATTTTTCAACAAATGTGCGCTTGTATTTATCAAGTTGTGAAATATAAAGTCATCAAAATGTTACCTTCAGGAGTATCTTTCAATTTCACTGTGTTTTAATGATGCATTAATAACACATATGTGTAAACTGAAATATCCTCCCGAATTTCGTTTCCACAGCAGATACTCCGATAGGTCCCTCCTTTTAAAGAACCAGTATTATTTTAAAAAATAAATCAGTTAGTCAAAGTGTGTAGTTGTCAAATGCAAAGTTATAGAAAATATAGTTATTAAATGTCGCAAGAATAGCATTTGTAAGCCACTTCCGCCTGACATTTAAAAACAAAGCATTCGGAGTACGCCAAAGGAGTCCTCCGCTTTCGCCACTTTTGGCGGCGTACGTCTTGGCCGAAAATACAAAGACAACGCATATCATTGGCTGAATATTCTATTTGAAAATTCCAACAGTATATAGGGAGCAATTCAACTTATTACTATTAACGATCATATGTCCTTCCTCCAACAACAACGACGAATCCACTTCCCATTGAAAATGGATATATGACCAAACTCTGTAAAAGGCAAATTAGGCACGCTTGCTACAACACCCAGTTTGACATTTTGGCAAAAAAGGAACCAAATCGTAAAATGTAGTCATCAATAATTCTCCTGTATATGTCTCCTGTTAACAGCACTGACAACTTATAGTTTAAATTAAGGTCATTCAATATTGACGGCTCACTATCAAACGATGTTTGATGGCTTGTTTTAAAGAAAAATGTATTGGCTTTTACATGGTATATACCATTGAATCAGAATATGATGACAACATTCTGAAATATAATTTCAAACGGACATGGGGTGTTGACCCCGTTACATCCCCTTACTTGTTATAACCTCGCTACGAAGTAGTCGGGGGTATATAGCGGTCAGCACGTCCGTCCGTCCGTCCGTCCGTCCGGTTTTTGTTCCGCTCATAATTCTGAATCCAGTTGCTCTAATTTTACGAAACCATGATGTGTACATTTGCCTTTTGTATGTTTCATACCCTCATTTGCATAATTTATGCAAATTTTCTCCGTTTTTCGACTTTGCCATTCACAGTTTTTGTTCCACTCATAACTCAAATACTAATTTTTCAAATGTCTTGTAACATTATACATATAATCATCACGATATGTACATCTGCCTTTTGTATGTTTCATACCCTCATTTGCATAATTTATGCAAATTTTCTCCGTTTTCGACTTAACCTTTCACACTATTTGTTCCAATCATTTCTCTGAAACCAGTTGTTCAAATGTTACGAAACTTGATATGTACAATCACCATGATGTGTACATCTGCCTTATATGTTCCATACCCTCATTTGCATAATTTATGCAAATTTTCTCCGTTTTTCGACTTTTACTTCTAAAACATGATTACAAGTGTAATACTTACTCTGCTTTAATAATACTTGAATATAATGGTCTGTTCATACACAAGTTTAAACATTGATGCCCTTTTGCTATTTTCAAACATTTCTCTTTAGCCAATGTTAAAAGCGGGGGTATCATGAGTGAGCTGTGCTCACTAATTCTCTTGTTTTTATAGTATATGGGGCTGGATCGTCGACTTCATATTCTTTGTAATCGCTAGTTTCGACAATACAAGCCCCTGTGTTTCCAAACAAGCTTGGTAACTCGATTTCTGCTGCCAGCATGATGTTAAGCTCTTGATGATGTAACAGTAACGAAATGATTACCCGGATGTACAAGCTTTCTTTGGCGTTGATGATTCTTGGTTAGCCGATTTTTTGGCCTGTAATTGGTCTGGCCTGTTTGTATCCTTCGCTAATGAAGCCTTAGTTTATTACAAAATACACATATGTGACACACAGGTTTCCTTTCAAGATGGCCGCAAGTTAAAAATGGCCGTCACTGCCAACCATGCCTCTTTTGGCATATTCATGCATATTCAAATGAACCAACACGCGTTTTATTGTTATTCGTGCTTATTCTAAAGATAATGGCCTTGAAAGTAATAGGCATGATGTTCACCAAATCTTTTCCACCGACAATAGCCTATATATACAACTAGTTCTATCAGACATAACATAATGCACTAGATTCGAGTCGCATACTGTAAACAGTGGTTGTAACAACATACGGGCAATATATTTAAAAGCAACATTAATTGATTGCACTGTCTATAAGACTATAAGCGGTCTGTATTGTTCCATTTCTTTCACCTCTTGGCAAACTTGAAACACTGAACAAATGCATCATCTCATTCTTAGCGTATCTAGAATACGTATTGTCACTGGTATCACCACTCGCACTCCAAGACATCATCACATCACCCCTGTTGAGACCTCAATTCATTACCAATACAATGCAAGATACACAGTCTGTACCTACAATCAGTGCAGGATAAACAAAGCTACAACCTATCTTTTAGAACTATTTATGCACTTTCACCGATGTACCCGATGTAATGAGTTACCACTCATTACCCGTTATCACCAGTGCTCCAACAGGAGCTTCATTATCTGTTTAACATTAGGGCAAACACATATATTTTTGATAAAAAACAGAATCCAAAGAGTTGAAAAAAGCTACTACAACGTCAGGGAAGATTTTGCCTAAGATCCCAACCGATAAAGGTATGAATTGTCAGAGACAATCTTCTATGATCCAAAGATATTGGTAAAGGTATTTGCTGGTATGAAGCTGTGTTTTTTTCCAGTAGCACATACTAGCAAGAGAGCAATGAGGCTGTTTAGACTGAACAAGGATACAGCCTATAGAACAGTGTCTGCGTCCATAGTGAGCAGCAATAAGTTTTGGTATCATTGATTATCACTGGATTGCATGAAGCAGAAACCTGCAATCAAATTCTTCATGAGTGCAAGATGTTTGGCAACGTATGCCCTTCTTGGAGATATCAGCAATGTCAACGCATCTTTTAGAGATAAATATGATGACCATTGCACCTCAATAATTGCTACTGATCAGTAAGAAAGGCGAAACACTTGTATTTTGGTGTTTGCATGCACTCCTAAGAGCGTTCTTGTAAAACGTTATTTACATATAAATCAAGTTTATCAGACACAGTGTTTCAAGGAGAGCGGTATACATGTACCAAACAGGACAGACCTGTTGAAATGTGGTTGTAGTAATTCAAACAGAGGATGTCATTGTGGATGCTCTTTTTCAAACTTTTTTCGAGGTATCATGTGTTCTCTTTGTAAATATGAGCGATATGATGACTTCAGCTGATATGAAATGTATACTGTGTACATAATAAAAACCTAAAATAATTATAACAAAATGAAAGAATAATATTGGAGAATCAACGGATTAACTTAAAGTGATTGTGGCATCTTAGGACTGTCCAGTTCACCTTGTGTAGTTTCAAATATTGCGTAGTGTTATACGACTGTGTATTATGTATGTTTCTTATAAATTACTGAACTGAACGATGTAGTGCCAGTTCACAACACAGCTATCATGTAAGTTTATTCCTTCAAGTCAATCCTGCAAAATAATGAACGGACAATTATCTGCAAAACAAGCAAGAATAATAATATAATTGGGTTATTGAATCCTTTGGTTTGATATGCGGAGCTATGCCAAAATAGATACATGTTAATGTTGGCGGCTATTTTGAATTTGGCGGCCATTTTGGAAGGACATTAATTTGACCCTTTGAAAAAGATTTATTTGAAGATCATAAGCTAAGAATACCAACCTAAATGCATTGTAAGAAGATTGGGGAAACAATTCAATTAGATTAGGAAAACAATTCAATTCTAGCTTATCGAAGGATGACCTTCAGGTACAAATTGGACGCCATTTTGGATGATGGTTGCTATTGTCAACAACAGGATTACCAATAAATTACCAGTCATGGTATTTCTAGTCTAAAGAAGCCAGATAGACAATTAAAATTGGATCATATGAACACGTAGAAACGTACAAAAAGATAAATCAACATCAACATTTTGTTTGGGCTTCTATGGATAATGTGTATCATCGTCAACAGGGTATTCATCAATACAATATCAATCCTTGTATTTCTGGGGTTCTAAGCTAGCATAAATAACAACAAAATAGCATGAAAGTATCATGACATATAGAGAAACATGAAAAAGCAGAAACGTTTTATACAGTGGCGGCCATTTTGAATTTGGCGGCCATCTTGGATCAAAAATGGACCAAATTTAATCAAATACCATGAGCTATCTTTGTGCAAAGTTTGGTACTTTTCACCCAAAGTGCACAATTTACCTGATTTTCTGCACCATTCTGCCTTACTGTAAGGCGTATATCAGTCTCCAATAGAAAACAAAACATCCTAGAACGCATCTTCCCACGCAAAGCCTAACTAGCGCCAGTCTCCTAAATTAGCCAGTTGGAGACTGGCGCTAGTTAGGCTTTGCGTGGGAAGATGCCTAGAACGTGATTATTCCTTAATAATGTATTGTCTATAATAATGTTATGTTAAAGTAATTGGAATATATTTTAACAAAGCTAAATGTATTCTAATTCATTTCTATAACAAATGTATTAAATATTAACGAATTTGTCATGTGGTCGTTATTAATCAAATTAAATTGCAAATATTACAACGTTGAATATTTAGGTTTGTCAAGATATGGCTGAGTCCGATTCAAACGGTACACTCATGTGCCCCTGTCTGTCTACACACAGCAAAAGCAGCGAATGTATCTATATCTATAACCACTTTTTAAAGTTTATTTAGGCAAGGATCATCAATACGATATGGCAAATAATATATCCCGCCCTGAAACTACAGTGTTTTTAAGCATAAATAGAAAACAGAAAGATTTGTGATATGTATACTGAATAACAACAAGTGGACGATTGAGGAAAGGTAACAATAGGGAAATAGATTACAGTGGAGAGGTAACAAAGGGTTATAACTGAAGCCTATGGGAAGCCATGTTTATACAGGTAATAGGGGTTGCTTGATAAGTTCATCGTATTTGAATAACCTGATTTTAAAGCTTATTTAGGCAATGGGAATCAATATGATACAGCAAAGAAGAAAACCGGTCCTAAGACTACAACTCGTGCCAAGAGAGTTCCGGTTGCTGAGAGAAAACAAAAGAAAGCAACTCCAGGTAATACACATAATCTTTTTCATTATATTACTACAAGGTAACAGTATACCTTATTTTCTACTTAATCAAGCTTATCCATATAAATCATTGTCTCGTAAACTAAACATATGGTGCATTTTGTACTCACGTTCCTGTGTAATAGACTTAAGTTTCTTCCTTTAAATTGTCGCAGAGGTCATATACATGTCGAAGATAAAGCAGTTGCACTGATTAATAATCGGATTTATGAAGCAAAACTGTGTTCAACAGGAGATATCGAACATTAACTCAAAGAGATATCGTTTTGACAGTAGATTTTGCACAAAGTCCTGCCACAGTGATCTTCATGACATCACAATGCTTTAAATTTACATCACGGAAATGACATCATCATTCTATGACGTCATAAACATGATCTCAAGAGACAACAATGGACGACAAATTGAATGGAGAGAACAATGACAGTGACACAATGGACCAAGCTGAGGACACTGACACTGAAATATACAGCACCCAGCTGAGTGATAATATAGACAAATCAATCTACTTGAAAATAAAAGCCAAGCTTGGAACAAAAGACAAGACAAACTTTATCGACAGCGTACAGGATATCTACAATCACAAGATCAAAGAAATCAATGATGTAAGAGAAAGTCTGTACGACTACGCAAAGCAGACGTGTGTAAACTTCCCTGCTGGTTTGCTTGTCAGACGTAAGAATACACAATCGACATCAGTCTCAGCCGTGTACAAGTGCGCTCAAGATGTGTACTAACTCTATCATTTCATTGAATATGTCCTACAAGCCAAA
This sequence comes from Gibbula magus, assembly GCA_936450465.1. NCBI lineage: Eukaryota > Metazoa > Mollusca > Gastropoda > Trochida > Trochidae > Gibbula > Gibbula magus. The sequence goes on from OW388302.1 coordinate 33,657,420, forward strand.
GTGCTCAGTAAAGCTAGTGTTCGCCACCTCTCAATCTCGACACCAACCGTGTCTTCACCAATCAACACCTCCACACCAACCAAAACCACCGACTCATCATCAACGAGGTCAACAACTGACTCACCAGGTGAGACTAACGACTCAACGTGTTCCATACTAAGCCACATTGTGCAGATAAACCAGATCGTATCACATGGACAAGGCAAGTTAGAAGAACGAAAACAAAACTTGGAAAGCAGTTTTTTCTGACCACATCAAACGTCTGATAGACAGTGCAAAGGAAAAATATTTATTAATAGCAGATTTACAGGCCAAACTCAATGACTCTGAAGATAGAAGGTCCGAACTTAGAGCAGAACTGAAACGTTCTAGTCAACATATAAGCCCATAGGGACCACATTCTACATTTAGAAAATGAAACATGTTTTAGTTGACTCCAAACTAAAGACAATCGATACAAAAGTAGCCAACATTTCAAACCAAATAAAGAATTAACATGATGGACACACCAGTTATTCGGCCCAATAAACTACCACTGTTTTACTGTTTTATTATAATGACTATCTTTGATAACATGGAACATACGTGGATTGCTTCACGGTGGTGATTACATCAATCAGACACTCTTACAGTCTGTCCATGTGCGATTCAAGAACACTGGCTTACAACAGGTAACTTGCATTATCTCAATGATTTTCGTGCTTTAAGAACTGTCACTTACAAGTGTGTGAAAGCAGACTCATCATGTCCACGTGGCTCACATGGTCTCGCACTTTTAGTTAGACCAAACTCTCCATGGAAAGCAGAGAGTATTGTTGCTCACTCTGATTATGTTATAGCAATCAAGCTTATTCGCTACAACCATTGTGATGTTTATGCCATTAACAGTCGCTTACCATCAACTAATGCTATGTGCGAGTTGTTAGATTTGTATCACTACCTATCTGAAAGAAATTCAACCTTTATTCTTGGTGATCTAAACTCTGACATATGTCAGCTTTCTCACAGAGATAAGATAGTAAAAGTTGGCCTTTTAGACAGAAGTCTTGTTAATGCCCGTTACTTGTTTAGGATATACATGTAGGTCAAAATGCAATCTGCTACAAAGCATGATTGACCATGTACTTATACCATCATGTCTGGGCAGGTGTGTTATTAGTGCTACGATAGAAGACACTTGTCCCTTTAGTGTATCGGATCATTTGCCTTGCTGTATACGCATTAGTATTCCTGTTGAGGAACGTTATAATAATCTAACTTATGGTATTCCAAAGTGGAAGTTAGCTAATGGAAATGACAGAAACTCATTCCGGAGTTTAGTTCAGGATGCTATATCTTCTCAGAATCTTTCTCTTTTGAACTTTAATCATCACCACATTATAGATTGTTACAATGATATGATAAGCTCTGCTTTATTGCATGCATCCACACAATCTATACCTCACAGTAAATACAAATCTCACCTTAAACCCTTTTGGAAATCGAATTGCTTCAATGATGCCCATTATGAAATGCGAGTAGCTAGGCGTGAATGGAACAGAAACGTCGGTCTCGCGAACATGATTCTGAGCAGCGTTTGCCGTATAAAGACGAAAAAAGGCACTTTCGACTTCTATTCGGAAAATCCAAAGGAGCTTATAAAAAGGAAATGTTAAAAGAAATTGAAATATTTGGTGAATTAGATGTCAATACTTTCTATAAAACTGTGCGAAAGCAAAGAGCAGTTGTAAAAAAAGTATCTACACTAGATTATGCAGGTGAGGTCGGTTCAACCCCCGAAGAAATATGTAAAATATGGGGAAAATACTATGCTGATTTAGCCCAAACACATGAATCAGAAACATTTGATTCTGATTTAAAAAAAACACATTTCTAAACTAGTAAGGGATATTGATAGTACATGCAACATTGCAGATTTCGATGAAGATCTGGAAAGAAACGTTCTATTTCACGATGTAAAGGATGTTGTTAAATCTCTTAGCAAAAACAAATACCCTGGTCCTGACAAAATTACTAACGAGCATATCATGTATGCAAGCGATGTATGCATTAATCACACATGTAAACTTTTCAATCACATGATTGAATATCACTATATTCCCTATGAATATAGATTTGGAATGGTAATATCAATATACAAAGGTAGGAATTATAAAAGTGACAACGAAACTACAGGGGTATCACGTTAACATCTTGCCTTGGCAAATTATTTGAAAAACTTTTGATCAGACGAAGTGAAACCAAATTACTTAAATCAAATCCCGAATTTCCTGATTAGCTACAATTTGGATTTCGAAAAGAGCACGGAGCCATAATGTCTGTTTTTACTCTTATGGAGAGCATTCAGTATTATACTCATAGAGATTCTCCTGTTTTTACAGCCTTCCTCGACAACGCAAAAGCGTTTGATAGAATTTGGCATGATGGATTATTCTATAAACTAAATGAACTTGGTATTAGAGGTAATATTTTTTAAATTAGCTGACAAGCTTAGTGTGGCATCAGAGTCTTTGGTATGGACGTTCCTTCTGTCTTGCTTGCTGATGACACTACACTCGTAAGCACATCTCCTCATCAAAGACTACAGGCATCGCTAGATATTGTATCTACAAATGTACATACGCCTCTAAATGATGACTAACATATAACCCATCAAAAAGTAGCATCATCGTTTTTAGCAAAAGAAAAGGCTATGATGTACACTTTCAATGCAGACTTGGTGATATCCCACTTCCCTTAGCATAATCTACCGTATTTGAGGTGTGCTGTTTACAAGTAACCTTTCTACAAAAACCAGAAGTGAAAAATATTGTTAGGAAGCAAGACAGAATGTCAACTCACTGAGATCCTAAGATAAGATAAGGTATTAATCATCCACATGTGTTAAGATATGGCTCAGAATGATTCTTAAAACTAGTCTGTACGGCTGTGAATTATTACCAAATATTAATTGCCAACATGCTGACTTATTTTAGCAAACACAGAGGTATTTTGCTTGACTTGTCCAAGGTCTTGATAAAAGATCATCATCAATATCAACTATTGCAAATTTGGGATTATGGTCACTTATTGCCTACATCGATAAATCTAAACTTCTCTTCCTCGGGCAACTATGTAATATCGATTGTAACAACTTTGTACAACAAATAGTTTGTGGCGCTACATCTTCAGTTAAATCAAACAGCATATGCGATGATCTTCTATTAATATCTACAAAGTATAAACAACTATGTTGACAAATATATCACTCTAGGCATATTTCCTCCAAAACATGTTTGGAGAAGAATTGTAAATAGTACTGTACATATGTAACATAAAAACATGTGGCAATCACAAACTTTATATCGCTCAAACATGTCATTTTACGCATCAAATCATATTACACTCTCTTATCATAGTATCTGGCAACTGGCATACAAATAACCAAATTATAAATCTTCCTTACACTTTTGTGACAAAATATCCTCAAGAGGTAAAATATCAAGTGAGTGTACTCTCTGCAAAAATCAAACGTTTGACTATGACTTCCATATATTACTTCACTGTGAAAAGTTACTCCAGCAAAGGAATGACTTGTTTACATATTTAATTGATAACCTTGATGTTGAAACTTATGTAATATTTGAAATGCAAGATGAACAAGATATGTTATCATGTCTCTTTAGAGCAGAACACAGCTTTTACTTCTCAATAGATCCAATGTTATGGGAAAATATTTTATTACGATTTTCACTGTTTGTGCATGACATTAAACCTTATTTTCTTAAATGTTACAGTGAGTTATACATTTCATGTCCATGATTGCTGTAAATAACCATGTATATAAGACTTATGTTATCCTCTCTCTCTCTCTCTCTCGTTCTCTCTCTCTCTCTCTCTCTCTCTCTCTCTCTCTCTCTCTCTCTCTCTCTCTGAGGTCGTCATTAATCATCGTTAAGATTGCAAATATTACAACGTTGAATATTTAGGTTTGTCAAGATATGGCTGAGTCAGATTCAAACGGTACACTCATGTGCCCCTGTCTTTCTACACACAGCAAAGGCAGCGACTGTAGCTATGTCTATAACCTTTTTTTAAAGTTTATTTAAGCAAGGATCATCGATACGATATGGCAAAGAAGATATCCCGCCCTGAAACTACCGTTTGAAGCATAAATAGAAAACAGAAAGATTTGTGATATGTTTACAGATAACAACGAGTGGACAATTGAGGAAAGGTATTAATAGGGAAATAGATAACATACAGAAGCCAGTGGAGAGGTAAAAAAGGGTTATTGCTGAAGCCTATGGGAAGCTTGATATTGGTTGCTTGATAAGTTCATCGTATTTGAATAACCTCATTTTAAAGCTTATTTAGGCAATGGGAATCAAGCAAAGAAGATAACCGGTCCTAAGACTACAACTCGTGCCAAGAGAGTTCCGGTTGCGGAGAGAAGACACAAGAAAGGAACTCCAGGTAATACACATACTCTTTACATTATATTCATTATATTACTACAAGGTAACAGCATACCTTATTTTCTACTTAATCAAGCTTATCCATATAAATCATTGTCTCGTAAACTAAACATATGGTGCATTTTGTACACACGTTCCTGTGTAATAGACTTAAGTTTCTTCCTTTAAATTGTCGCAGAGGTCATATACATGTCGAAGATAAAGCAGTTGCACTGATTAATAATCGGATTTATGAACCAAAACTGTGTTCAACAGGAGATATCGAACATTAACTCAAAGAGATATCGTTAACAACAATAATAACATACATTGTGTTGATGGGTACTTAATATGACATATATGTATGCCATACTTTAATCAACCATGTCGTGTTTCAAGAGTTACATAATTGCTTTTTGGTGTGAAGGTGTAGAATTTTTATACTGTATGGGACAAACGATTTTGATGCTCTGTAAGTTTTAAAATGCCAGATTTTGAAACGACGTCCAGATCGTAGAAATTCATAATATTCATTTAGAAAGTGTGATGGGTCTGATTGAATGGCTAGTGCCTTCTTTTTAACTCAAGAATCAAACTGGAATGAAAGATGCTCAAAATTGAAGCCGCAAAATTACTGGAGGTGTTTACAATTTTGTCAATTTTGTTTTTTTGTCTTAGAGGAAGATTTTGCACAATGTCCTGCCACAGTAATCTACATGACATCACAATGCTTTACATTTACATCATGAAAATGAAATCATCATTCTATGACGTCATAAACATGATGATGTCACAATGCTATGACATCACTGTATTACAAGTTAAATGACACTGCTGTGCTCATATTTGTACAATTTCAATTGAAAGAAGACTGATTTTGGATGGTAAATAGAATCTCACCTTCATGTCTTCTGATATCAAATCTATCAACACGAGCTTGTAAAGGTCAAAAAATATCCGAGGCTTGGTTGAGATTGTCTATTTATTCCATCTCGTTGTCATAGCAGTATGGTTATGGCAGTAGTTGCATAATTATTATAAGTACGAAGAACGTGGTAACATTTGAAAAGAAAATGACTTTCATTGACATGCTTGCAAATGATTATGACTACAGTGTGCTTATTGGTAATAAACAATAAATATTTGTAAATACCGAACGGTATTACACAAAATATGTTAAATACATTGATTGACTACGTATTGATATGTATAGCACATACACATACTTAATACATAACTATAACTAACCAGATCTAGTCTATGGGACACAGGTACACATACATGGCAACGGGTTCGTTGGATTCGAAGAAGGATCTGGCGGCAGATTCGTAGACGTTCTTATTACCATAGGGTTTAACGTATCCGAGTTAATATTATTGATATGAGCACATGTGCACATACAACGTTTGCCTAGCAACCATTGTTTCACGGCGACTTCCCGTATTTCATCGGCTGTGACGTCATAAAACGATTGTTCGTGCAGCTTGACCTCGTAAGACGCGAATGAAATTGAATAGAATAGATAATGCAGAAATTATTACAGTAGGAAATGTGTCATATGACTTCAAAGAAACGAAAATATAACCTCTCGTTCCGCTAATACACAGTTGTCAGGTGGCACGCTTCCTGGGATAATAGTCTCTATGAAGACTGCTAGGATGTTGTGATATTAATAATGTCAATAAAGAAATCCAATATTCGGTGTTATGGTTATTTGTTTGTTTCTGTATGTTTGAAATACATATATATATATTTATTATTCAACCGTGATGAGATCACTCATTAGATAACAATGACTTGATTACACACCTGTGATACCACCGCGTTCTGCCGTAACGTCTAATCGACGTGTGACGTCATGGTCATTTTCGGTCGACGTCACAATGTTAGCCGCGGGACTGCAATAGCGGATGACTTAATCAATAACAACAATTTTCTTGCAATTCAACGCTATTGAGATCATTGAGTAATAAATAAAATACTAAACTCGGTCCCGATTGATAACATGATTATGAAATCTGTGAATGTCATGGGTATTTAACACGCTTTCGCTCGTTAATATACCAAACCATTCACTAGTTACATAAAAATGTTATCAAACAGGACATCGTTTAGTATTATATATCTATAATAAGGATTATCATATTCCATTTAACACTAGACACAAATCTAGTATAAGTCAACAACAACTACCTGAAACAGCAGACGCTAGGTGAAAGATGGTAACTCTTCGTCAATGTGCAGGTGTATCTTGTGTACGTTCATCCTGTTTCATCAGTCTATGTATCCGCTTCTCTGCTACACAATATCATGATCTCCCGAGGCCGAAAACTAACAACGGTTGTGTTCAACCTTATGGGTAATAATTGATGATATTATAATAGTCATCACTTTTATCGTCATACAATCAACAACAGCATAATAAACTTCACACTATTCAACCTCATTTAGGTTACAAATCTTTATCCTCTTTTACCGGGTAGCCAGCTTCTGTACATGTCCTACGACGATGTCGTATTGGACACACTCATTTAACACACTCATATATTTTAAAGGGGGAATAACCCCCAATGTGTATCCCCTGTCAGTGTACCCTCACTGTTAATAACATTTTTTGTGAGTGTGGTGTAACTTTGAAGAAACAGAATCGAAAATTAGGTAAGAAAATAAAAGCAACATAATATTTTTAGAATAAAGAACATAAACAATTTTAATACATAATGATGGCACCAGGTATGCTTGAGAATTCAATCTTAAACATTGAACAACCGTCAACCCCTGCCCAGATGCTGGTTTTTCGTTATTCACTTACTTTTGTTTTGTTTAGGTAAATTGTACTTTGTTGCAAAATACAAAAATAAATTGACGTTCATTGTAAATTGACGTTCATTGTAACGTCAATAAAATTGCATTATATACAATGACAATGAATCATCATGTCCATGGTTAAAATGATCATTCTCAAACGTACCCTTTGATCGTCATGTTAATGGCGCATGTTGATAAAATTTGGCATAATGAAACTACAATTTCGAAAATTCAAATTTCATTCAGTTTCAAATGTGTTTTTTCGAGTCGAATAAATGAGAACATTTTCATCAGAAATACATTGAACAAGAATACGAGCGTTTGCATATGAGTAAAGCATTAGACATATGCAAATTTGTTCATATGAGAAAATTTAGCTGTATTGACGCATTTGCACATATGTATATTGTACTACCGTAAGTAAATTGTTCGCCTTCGTAAGCAATTTTGCACCTTGTCAGTGGCAGGTGCAAATGTATGGAAACGTATTAGGGTCACATGAAAACATATTTTTGAAAATATTATCTCCTGATTATCTCATAATTAGGACTCAAAACCTCATAATTAGGACTTAGTATCTCCTACTTCGGACATAACATCTCCTAATTAGGACTTAATATTTCTTAAATAGGACATAACATCTCCCAATTAGGACTTAATATTTTGTAATTAGGACTTTATCGTGGTTGATGTTGAGGTTTGATCAGCTTATTTCTGGATAATTGGGATTGTTGCTTCAAATTTCATTGGAGCAGTGTTACCAATCAGTATTTGTATATTTCTTTATCGTTTCATTTATGACTAGGGTAATTGTTCTAATCAGAAATCAACATGAAGTTTGCATATATTTTATCAGTTATGTATAATTTTCATAAGTTAAATCTTTGATACAAAATAACTAAACAATTCAACTGGCATTAAATGTTGTATATCTTTTGAGATATATCCTCATCACAGACATTCAAAACCGACTTTATCCGGCAGAAATAGTTTGTGTTTGAAAATTTGGTATCGTTTATTTTGCCCCTCGGTGTATTCTTTGTATGGAGATTATAGACAACATACATGTTAACTCAATGTATTGACACCTCATCCCTTGTTATTTTTCACCGGATATTTGCATAATTTTATCATGTTATCACACCATTCATAATGACTGAATACGTATGTTATTTTGACAATTCATCATTATCTTGATATTTGGTTTTAGGATTTTTGGTGACGACGAAAAAAAAGCTGTACTATTTTGATTGGTCCCTGAAGAAACATAAAATGACCGTCAAGGGAATAGCAAGAGGGTATTTCAGTGAAGTTTTATTCCTCTACGAAAATGGGAATCTGTTTTCCTTTGAACAAGGTCAGCTAAAGATCGCAGTATTTAAACACTACACGGTTCACTTTAGACGAGATTGCAGAATACCAGGTATTTAACAGTCGAATATTTTTTTCTCCAAAACTCAAAGGACATAAGTTAAAAATTAAACAATAGAAATTTCTTTAGAAAACATTTCGGAATAATATTCTAGAATATGGTAATGTCTCAAAAAGATGGGTGTACTTCTATTTTTCAGATTCTATTTATCAACTGGTTTGCACAGACCATATTACATATTCTGCACCAGGGTTGCTAACATTGATATATATTCCCCTAAAGTTCCTTATTCCTTTAGGCCAAAAAATAGAAAGAATTCGTTTCTGGTTTCCGCCCGAGTCAGTTTAAAACCCACGCCTCACCTTTTTTTCTCTAGGTTTCAACAAAAGAAAGGGGCCCATAACGGTAATTCTTTAGCCTCAGAAAACAATGGACATTGAAAATGTCCCTCGTTTCTGTTGAGATGAAGCGAGGGATCAGCTTATAGACCATTTCAAATAGTAACACATAAGGATTTTCGCTTTATTTATATAAATAATTGTATAAAGTTAAGTACTAAGTACATCAATGTGTTGTTGGAGTCTTCATACTGTATCTGTCGAATTAGCCACGTCGCATAAGGGAGAACACACATTTTGGGCATCTTCTGAAATATTAATACCTTTACAATCTGATGTTGTCATTTGTGGTAAGTTCATTAAGGAATAAGGTGAACAGTAGCGGACTTGACATACGGCCATGTCTTGTTCCTTGAAAGCACTGGAAGAATTCTGTGAGACCTCTAGATGTTCTGAGACAGGAGTTTAACTTTTAATACATGTTATGTAGAAGTGTTATTGTAATCCCATGTATGTTATAGTTGATGAGTCGGTACCAAAGATGGGAATGGTTAACATTGTCAAAAGCTTTCGAAAAGTAAAATAAAATTGAAACGTCCACCCGACTTTGAGAGATACTTCCTGATCATTCCATACAAGACATTCTAGACGAAAAAGTACAGGCTTGTCAATTAAGTCAAAGAAGGCTAACTATATCAACAACATTTTCTATTCATTAAATGTCTACATTTTATGATTTTTTAAGTTAAATGCCAAACATTCTGGTCAAAAGCCATTTTTGAAAAGCGATTTAAACACCCTAAGTGTAGAATGTACGTAAAAATAAAATTATTATACTCTGATGTATGAAATTGCGGGTAACTCTTTACAAATCATGTCCCAAGAAAAGGCATTCCAAATCGACTTTCTCCGGCAGCAGTATTTTTATTTTTTTTTTGCTTTACGCTGTTGAAAATGCGGTGACGTTTCTTTCGCGGTTGAGTGTAGAAATAAGAGCATTGATATAGCAATGCTACTACCGCCCCTTATGCAACTTCCTTGCATTTTGAGGATGTCAGCGGTGTATCTCAAGAATAATTAACATGATTCTCCCCATATCTTACACTAATATTCACCATTCTTATCCAATTTCGAAGTGGTATTTGCGTTGAGGGATTGTGTCACCAAGAATTGTGTATCTACTATATATTTATTTTCTTCCAACCTTTGTCTGACATATTTTACTTTCCTCAGTAACAAAGGACAACTTACACTTCACGCTGGACCGGAAGAACAATGCATTTGCTTTGTTAAATGAAAGGAAGACAGTTATGTTTCAATTAGTTGACCTGAAGGGCCCAAGGGCAAAGGTGTTGATCACCAGAAAGGCGGAACCCAGTCCCATTTGTATTGACAAACGTATGAGGTATGTATTTTTTAGCTCATCAGGCCTGAAAGGCCCGATGGGCTTATGGCATGGCATGGCATGGCGTCCGTCCATCCGTCCGTAAACTTTTCGCTTTTTCGACTTCTTCTCCAGAACCAATAACTCCACAGAGCTGAAATTTTATGTGCAGACTCCTTGGCCAATGGGGATTCTAAATTGTAGATTTCGTGACCCGTGACCCCAAACGGGGTCACAGGGGTCACATCCTTAAGAACCTATTTTCATCTTCTTCTCCAGTTCCAAAAGGTCTAGAGAGCTGAAAAGTTGTGTGCAGACTCCTTGGCCAATGGGGATTCTTAATTGTAGATTTTGTGACCCTGTGATCCCAATCTAGGTCACGGGTCGTGACCAAAATACCTATTTTCATCTTCTTCTCCAGTTTATATGTAAAGCTCTAGAAAGGTGAAAGGTTGTGTAGAGATACTTTGGTCAAAGGTGATTCTTGATTGTAGGATTGGTGACCCTGTGACTCCAAATGTGGGTCACAGGGGTCATGATGTAAAACCCATATTATTGTGCTTGTTAACAATGTATTACTTGAGATAACTTAGATATTCAACCTAAGATAATAAATCAATGAAATACTGAGCCCATGGCTCTATTTTTTTCTTAAATGGTTCAAAATGTATAATAACCAAGTGAACAATCTGTTACATGTATCTACCAACTACACTCACGGGTAAAAGAAAGTATATTTTGTTTTAACTCAGTCAAATACAAATATTTCTGCTGGATAAAGTCGACTTTGAATTTTTGTGATGACGATTGTCCTCGTTAAAACACAATTTCACGAGAGTATGATACTTTATACCTGTTCAAAATCATATAGGGTGCTGAAATGGCTATTTCAAAAGGTATTTTGGGAAATACTGTTTGGTAACAAAGGTAAAAAAAATATGAAATATGGAAATTATGTCAGTTAAAGATGGCTATATTTGAATAACTACCATAATTCCTTGAACACCTACATTGTATACATAATCGCTGGACTAGATAAAAACGTCTGTCCTTCAAATCGCTTGCCTTGTTTAATAGCCAGACCTTGGTGAACGCTTGGTCTGGACCCTCGCTGAAAAATACAATTCCCTCCTTTAAAAAATCTTACTTATGCATGACGCCAATGACATTACATCCTTTGCACATCAGTGGTTGGCTCCTTGTTGACTTTTATTATAAATTGATGACATTATTTACATTTCGGTGAGTCACGTGATGTTTTGGTTTGTATTGTACGTATCAATCACTTACACAAGACTTCAAAGGTTTCTTTTGTTACAAGAGTAGCTGTATTAGGCGAAACACCTCAACTTTTTCTGATATACCTACACTTTTCTAATATACGTACCTTCACTTTTTAACAACTGAGAAATCTGCATATTTCATAAATTTCCAAATCTAAGTGATGATACTTTATAAAATGTCAGATAATATATGAACATATAAGACATTTACAAATGTTTCATTCGCAACCGGAGATCGAACTTTTGTCCTGCTGCGTTCTGCCCGAAGGAACTAACCATTAGACCACGAGGCCAGTTGAAACTTTGTACATTTTTCATGACCAAATGAATAAGGTTCTTATAATGCGTGATATATTATCACAGATTTCTGTATTTCTTTGTATATATAAATGCGTTATAATCGTGGGTGCAAAACGTCTTAAACATATTGAAATTTGCTTCCATTTTTCTCTATATTTGACTAAATGACATTTGAATTTAGCCATATAGTCTATGGCTATAGCTTGTACATTTCAGCGATATGCAGGTGCAGAACGATTGGTGATTGCTTTCAAAGCTAGCTAGCTTGTATGAACGTGTGTGCGTTGATAATATTGTTATGGGCCCCTATCAATTAGATTTCGAGCTCTGAACATGAATAACCATACAACACAGCACAGGCTGAACGTACCCTGGAGTTGTCACAGATGAGGCCCACTCTTGGTTGTGCGTTTCATACACAAGAACAATACAGCTGCATTTCTTTAGAAATATCATGAAATAGTATCCGTTCACACTCGACCGCAGGTGGAATATAAGACAGATATACCCATACTCTCCCTAGTGTATCGAATGACACTCTACAGTTATCCTCGTGGAGTCTTCCTGGGAAGGGCCTTACGAGGAAAACTGTAGGGTATCATTCGATACACTCGGAAAAGTAAAGGTATATCTCTCACATATTTCATTTGCAAATTCAAAGTTTTCTCAACGGAGATCTGCCAATATTGCTCATTTTATAGGTTGGTTATTTATTGCAATATAGTAGGCATAAGCTGCATCAATGACGATAGGATTGAAAGTGCACAACGAAGGAGCAGGAATTCATCGTTTTAAGCTGATGAAAACCAGTTTGTTTTGGTATTATTGTTACGCTAATGGAATTTCTGATTAATGTTTTAAGGTTTTGTATCGAGCAACGATTGACAATGTATTTCATGAAGAGAGTTTCTTGCATGTGTAACGTTTGTGTGTTAAATCTAGTGTCACTTTTGCTTAGCGGGAGAAAAGAAGGCTGCAGCACAATTTTCTTACTGAAATAAGGTGCTCTCGCAAATATATAAATAAGTGTGCCAATAAAAAGAATTATAAATCGAATTTCAATGTTATGATTCGGTAAAGCCATGCGAGTCCATTTCCAAACGAGCAGTCATTTAAAGGTGTTCATATTAAAATGGCTGCTCGAAGGTAGTGAAAATGATCTAACTGATGTAGCGATACCTAAACACTCACAGTAAAGTTGTAAAGAGGTATAGTGATGAAATTGTCAAACATCTTGCTTTCTGAAATCTCAAATTTGCATAAGACTTGTAAAGCGTCCAAAAGTTCCACACCACTGTCATGTTAAACTTCGCACTGCTGTCTTTCAATACAGATAACTTGAGGCGGAGTTTACAATACGTCCGGTTTTTGGATTGTGTTAAAAATAATCGTACCAGAATGCAACACATTATTTTCAATAAGGCGGGGTTTACACTACGACCGTTCTTTGGATGCAATTCGTTAGATATATTCGCACAAGAACGCAACACGTTATTTTCAATGAGTTGTCATACACTACGTCTGTTTTTTTCATGCGATGCGATGCGATGCGATGGGAAGAAAATAGAACCAGCTCTATTTTATTCGCATCGCATTGGAATTCCCTATATGACGTCATATTTTCATTATCTGAAAGGGGTATTCCAACCACGTGTAGGCAAAGAAGTCATAAACAATTAAGCCAACGGATATATGTACATCAATACATACAAACATACATTCAGACCTGTATACATACACACATACATACATACATACATACATGCATACATACATGTGTGCATATATACATCGACACGTACATACGTACATACATGAGATTCTATACATAAAACCTGTACATACACCCATTGTACATGTACACACAGTAATTACATACATCTGTACATACATAAACTTGTACATACATTATAACACATGGACCTAAAACAATCGCACTTATGATATATGCATTAAAATCGCATGCAAAACGTGTGTAGTGTAAACCCCCAAATCGCATGTGTCATCACATTCGAATCCCATATTTGATGTCATATTTTCATCATCTGAAAGGGGTATTTTCCACCAAGTGTAGACAAAGCAGTCATACCAAAACGTATGCCAACAGACATCTATCTGTACATCAATACATACAGGTATACATTAAGACTTGTAAACATACATATACATGTGTGTATATATATAACTTTAAGTACATACATATATCAGGTTATTTACATAAAACCTGTACATACACCTATTGTACGTACACCTACGATATACATTCAGTATAGTATAACATTATGGAACTAAAGCAATCAACGTATGATCTTCGCATTGAAATTGCATACAAACGACATATAGTGTAAACCCCCTAATCGCATGCGTCAACGCATTCCGACGTAGTGTTTCTTGTGATGCGTCATGCGATACGCACACTACATACGATTTGTCTTGCAATGCGTCATGCGATGCAGACAGTGTATGTTCATAGTCTTCCCACACTACGTCTGATGAGTCAGTGCGATGCGATGCGATGCGATGCGATGGAAATATGTGCTGCACCAATTTTATCACATTGCAAACGAAATCGCATGGAGGATTACCTATCTTACGTCATATTGTATACTTCTCGAGGGTGTTTCACTATCCAAAGCCTCATGAAGGAAAGTGGGTAGGCCTATGAACCATGCATGCTATGATTATATCGATCATTACAAATCCCGCTTTGGATATGTGGATATTACATTAAAATAATTAATAATAAATGGCAAATTTCAGAAAACATAATATGCACAAAACGGGCCACACCACTTTCAAGGCAAACGTTTTAGAGACATGAATAGTACATTTTCAAGCTGTTAAATGTCTTTATAAAGATGTATTCCTGAAAACACGTCGTTTTTGCATTTGTTTAAGGCTGGTTTTCTACTTGAATCGCAGCTATTACATTGTGTCCATGAACTACAAAGGCCAAAACACCATCGAATATAAGAAACTAAAGCTTAGGAACGTGATAAATATGGACTTTAAAGGTAAATTTTCATATTTTCGATCCGACGATGCGTTGTAGGAATTGTTATGACAAATAATTCAGAAACAAAATAAGATTATTTCTTATTATTCTTCGGAATCAGAAGTAAGTTTTCTAAAAAATAAATTTCATGTTTAAATTATTTTTCATTTATTTTCATTCTTGAACAGGACGTTTAAAGTTATTGCTGAAGAATCCATAGGTAACAAAGAACATCCGGAAAATAGTTTTCTATTCTAAAAAGACACCATTTATGAAGTAAAACAAACTATAGCTCTGAATGATTGTTATTTCTTTTTTAAATTGACTTTAACAAAATTAAACAAGTTTTCCCCTTTGAGAGATAATAACTTCATTTTGCAGAAAAAAAGGTCCGTGACATCAATTGCAACTTTTTCTTGTTGAATATTAAAGAATACATCTTCAGCTTGTACCATAACATTTACAGCATATGTTTATTAATTTTGATTATCGGTGGTTTCAAAGTAATAACTCAAGGTTTCAAACCTTGACCTTCATTTCAAGGTCTCAACGAGATTTTACCCTTGTCAGCGGGATATCTCAAGAACCATTCACTGGATTCTCTTCATATCTGACACATAGCTTCTCCAAGAGAAGACAGTGCTGATTAGAGTTTAGTGACCTTGACATAATTCTCAAGGTCACAGCGAAACTTTTAATTTTTAGACATTTTAATATCCATGTAAAGCTTTGTCAGCGGGATATCTCAAGAACCATTCACCGGAATTCCATCATATCTTACACAAAGCACCCCCTTGAGAAGTCAAAGGGCTGATTAGATTTTGGTGACCTTGTTATTCTCAAAGTCACAGCGGCACTTTGAATGTTTCGACATGTTAATGTACATGTAAAGCTTGTCAGCGAGATATCTCACTGGAATTTCATATCTTACACAAAGCACCTGCTTATCCCTTGATTATTCTCAAGGTCACGGCAGAACTTGAGTTTTCAACATGTTGAGCTTGTCAGGGGAATCGGTATCACAAGAACAGTTCATTGGATTCTCATCATTTTCTTACACCAGTGGCTCTTTTAGGGAAAATTCAGGGCTCAGTTGATTTTGATGATCTTAACATTATTTTCAATTTTGAAGTATTAATTTGCGGCGGGGGATCATGTCACTCACCTTAGTGACAACTACTTGTTTATAAATGAAAACTTCTCTTAACTTCCAAAGTTTGATTTTATAAGAAATATTTATAAATATAAATATAAATATATATAAGAAGTATTACTAAATTTGAACAGTCAATCAGATCAACAAGCTTAAAATAAGATGGAATTTATAAGCGTTTCTTGCTTATCTTAAAAGTTGTTAATTTTTATATTAATAGGTGTTCCAAGTCAGGGATCAATTGCTGTTGGTAGAGATGTTTATAAAAAAAAAAGTTATATAAATTGTTTACGTGTACTAATACTCCGCATTCTTGTTGACTTTCAGCTGATATCATCACCTGTTGGACGTGCCCTGTTAAAAGTAACAAAGGTTTTAAATATCACTTTAACATAAATTCTACAAATATAACTAAGGAGAGATTCCAACTACAGCAGATGTGTAACTTTGATCACTTCATCGAAGTAGGAGGAAAGACCATTACTGATGGACCAGAAGGGTATAAAATATTTTAAGCCACCGAAACGAAAATTCGGGGGATATTATGTTATATATTTCCAAATAACTTTTTAGGGTAAACTCATGGCATTAAGGTTGGCACCCTAGATGTTTCACAAACATTGTTCAATAACCTAGATGAGCGTTTCTGGAACACCGCAAACAGCTCAGAAACTAAGGATATCCCCTTTCCCTTTTCCGCCTTCTCTAAATCAACAATTAAAAGGACACTTTACACACGTTTGTTTTTAAGACCTATTTCTGATTTCCGAATTGGATCAAAGGGTAACAAATATCTCAGGACCTTGACCTTCAAGGTCACAAATCAATGATCACTTTTCATTGTTTTCAACAAACATGTAATGAATTAAAGTGTTTATAGGTAAATAAGGCATATTCACAAAAGTTGAAATTGTGACCTCGCTGTTGCCTTGTACATTGATGGGCTATAATGTAAACTTGTTCATATCTAAGTCTTTCTCCATAGTTCACATATAGTAAATAAGACCCTGATAGGACATTTTTTTATGAAGTAATCTTGTTTACAAGGATTTTTGTAGTGATTTCAGAACTCATGACTTTGACCTTGAATGTGTATAAGAAGAAATAACCCTATGTATATGGGGTCTTAATATCTTCTCGGAAAAAAGTGTGTAGTGACTTCAGAACTGGTGACCTCGACAATCTCGGGACATTGACCTTTGACCTTCAAGGTCACACAATTTTATACACATTTAGCTTTGGTCCTTGACTTAAAGCTCTTGGCTTTATCCAAATGACAATACCTGTGTTCTGAAATCAACTCCTCCCACAGTTTCTGATCTGATCCTTTCCACATGCTTTGCAAATACATCAGCAATAAGCAGGTGGGGTTTTTTTAGGGCAAAAGGATAAATATATGCAGAGTTAAAACGCTTGATTTTTTTTAGTCCTTAACAAAGAAGATACCTTTACAAAAAGTCATATTCTTTAACCTTCTTACTTTACCTTAGTGAAAGACGCAATTTTTGGAACTTTAACCTTGACTTTTCTTTGTCAGCATAGCCATTTCAACGTCACATACCAAAAACCTTTAAATGTGTGACGTTGACCTTGGTGTAGAATACATTGTATGATAAATAGACCCATGGGCTCTGTAGCTCATAAGGATGTGTATTGTATGACGTAGAAAACTGAATCCAGTCGTAGAGATTGTAAGTGCATAAAAAAAATATCACTATATAACACATAATTTGGATGAAATTGGGTCTCCAAATATCACAATTCCTCCAGAGATATTAAAGTAAATAGTTTGTTAAGCCATGGACTCTGTCCTGGCCACAGGGTCACTTAATCTTGGACCTTTATGGCTTTTTTCGCTCTGAAGAGAAGACAAACATCGCTTTTTAAGATCATGGCCTCTGAGGACTTTATTAGGGGCACCAAAATAAATAAAACTACAATATCAGATCTCGACATTGTTTAAAGAATCATTACACAAGATTTCAACTTTCTTTGGCTTTTTATTCTAGAATGGAAGATGAAAATATTTTTTTTTTAGGTCATGACCCCGGTGACCCATATGCGCTGAGTTAGGCTTTAACGCCGCTTTAAAGAGTATTTCACTTATATCACGGCTGCCGATATTATGGCAGGGAAAAAGCCCGCAAGGTCATTTGGCTATGCATTGTGGTGAAACCTGCGAGCAACGGCTGAAACTAGCGAACCATGGGAAATTCAATGTAGCATTGCACCCAAACTTTACTGGATGTCGAGGAAAAACCATTATCTAAGGAGTCTGTACACATCAATTCAGCTTGTTACAGCTTTTTGTAAAGTCTTTTGATACAGATTTCATGCATGTATATTTCAAAAGGTGTAAATTGCTTGCCCATTGTGAAACATGTGAACATCTTGATTCGGAAGATGTTATTAAATGTTGGCAATATGTCCTGGTGGTTACGACATTACACAACGATTATCATTTCTGTGAGCATACAGTCACAAATGTGTGTGTAAGGGTGACAACCTTTACGGCAATAAGTACATATTCAAAGGTTTTTGAAAGGATTAGGTGTACATAAACGGCAGAGGCGGAGTTCTGCAGTGTGGACAGAATGTTAAAATTACCTTCGTTATCATGCATGACTGACACCAAGGTATAAGTACTACTGAAGCCAAATATATTTTATTTACCATAAATAGTGTCCTTATTATTTCAGAGGCATGATTGTCATCGTAAACGGAAGAACGTTAAAAAAACTGAATAAAAGGGTCGTAACTGGATTATATGCGCTTCACTGAAAAGTGGCCGGTGGAGCTGAATGGATTAAACAGTACAAATGAAGGCATTTAAAATCTGCTGAACTTGCAGATATGGACACATGTGGACAATAAACGTATAGATCCTGGTATCTCAAACATGGTTTTGACTGATTAATAAAACAGTGTATATACAAGCTAACTGTGTTCGTTAATTCTCTCGGTGCAACCTTATCAACAACTTAATGAACGCTGTCGAGGTTTAAAACCCTTTATCTTACCTCACAGTAAAACCCTTGAATCTGGTTGGTCAGATTCTTCGCAAGTCTAAAGATAATAAAGATTAATAAATAAAACAACGTTGTCGGTAAGCTAAACACTTTGTCAGACCGCAACCCAGAGTAGATAACATTTTCTATTTAATAAATTTCCTCACAGTAAAATACTCGTAAATTATATTTTGCATTGCTTGAACACTCAATCTTACTAAGATGAACTGGTTTTAACGCATTTAAAAGCTTTTAGTTAAACGTTATACATTAACATTTCAGTCGAAAGGGATGACGTCATTTTATATACGTTTAGTGTCGAAGTCATTCAAGTGACGTCAGCTGATCAGTGATCAGCAGTCAAAACGCAATAAATACTAATTATACCCCCGCTACGAAGTAGTCGGGGGTATATAGCGTTTAGCGCGTCCGTCCGTCCGGAACACTTTTGGTTCCGCTCATAACTCAAATACTACTTGTTCAGTTGTTATGAAACTTTATACATGTACACTTTAGGGTCCCTAGACGTGCCTTATCTATGTTTCCCTCAGATTCCATGATTATAGCGCTTAGCGCGTCCGTCCGTCCGGAACACTTTTGGTTCCGCTCATAACTCAAATACTACTTGTTCAGTTGTTATGAAACTTTATACATGTACACTTTAGGGTCCCTAGACGTGCCTTATCTATGTTTCCCTCAGATTCCATGATTATTTTTTCAGATTTTCCACTTTAAAGCGTCTTTGTGTGCGCGTCTATGGTCACACTTTTGGTTCCGCTCATAACTCAAATACTACTTGTTCAATTGTTATGAAACTTTATACATGTACACTTTATGGTCCCTAGATGTGCCTTTTCTATGTTTCACTCAGATTCCATGATTATTTTTTCAGATTTTCCACTTTTAAGCGTCTTTGTATGCGCGTCTATGCTTACACTTTTGGTTCCGCTCATAACTCAAATACTACTTGTTCAATTGTTATGAAACTTTATGTATGTACACTTTATGGTCCCCACATGTGCCTTTTGTATGTTTCGTACTCTAATTTGCATAAATTATGCAAATTTTCTCCGTTTTTCGACTTTGCCATTCAGTTTTTGTTCCACTCATAACTCAAATACTAATTGTTCAAATGTCTTGTCTTGTTGTGTTAAAATTATAAATTGTATATGGCGTTATTTTTAATAAATTTGTTCTTTAAAAATGATAATGGTAAACTAATAATAAGTAGTAATGACATAAGTCATAGTAAATTGAATATATATTTATTAACATGAGGAATATATTCAACAACATAGTTCAAACTTAACCATTAAAAATTTATTAAAACAATATATCACCATTAATTTTGTAGTAACAATTGTTTAACAATGTTATACCTATATAATAAATTAACAAGTTGGTTATGTCATATCAAACAGATTTTCAAATCAAACAAATGCTATATATAGTGCATGTTTGATAATGATCTAACATTCTTAGAAAATCTTCCTGTACATACATTTCATTCAGGCCAGATGAGCTAAAAATGAGATGATTTAAAAAAATTTAACGCCTGCTCATTTGACATATTTTAGTAATTTAAGTGGTATGATACCCATTGACAAGTATATTTGATACAATATGATTTTCTTTCTAAATATGGACATGGTATCTATATTAATATGTCCTGTTTAAACAAACAAATACAAATCCTTACATGTTTAGCAACAGTATAACATAGGATATCCAATGTAAATCTACCACTATTTTCTAAATGTTTTATGTGAATATAACATTGTTTTTGTATATACTTGTATTCTTCCCAAACATATTGTCTGAATGTTATATTGTATTTTACAATTGTATTGATGGTACTTGGGCCAATAGCATTCCTACTGAAACAAAATTACTACTAAGTGACAATGCCATAAATGGATAAATCAATGTATCTAATCACAATTGTTGTAAATACATGTTAAAATACAAAGCAATATTATTGTTCCCATTAAAAAATCACAACATTATTGATATTGACAGTATAATTAAGTGTATCTATTTTGGATGCTCTGTTACAGGTATTAAACTACATGTTTGGAAATATAATCAAATATACACCTAATTATCCAATATCAAGTACAATATATTGAAATCATATAACTACAAAGCTCAATATTTAAAATTAATGCAGTTTTAATGATACATTGTCCAAGAATATTATTTTAATGATAAATTAACATCTTAAACTGAGTCTGGTTGAATAAATGAGTTACAAATAATAAATGATTTAACTTTACACATAAGGACATTCAAATAGCCATTCCAATACAACAATGGAAGTATGCACATTAAATATATGTCGTTTATAGTTAAACAATGCATAGATTTAATGGGACTTTCTGCCTGAGAGTTAGAATTACACTGCTGTTTCATTAATTTCAACTAAATTCGAAAATCAACTGCTGAATTTTGAATTTTAATTCTCGCCTTTTGCGAGGATCATTTATGCTAGCCAGTTCACTTGCAATGTATTTGCCAAACAGGACCTCACTAGAGGACTCTCTCTGCTCAATCCCCTTTATCGTACTCATTAACCTCTCCTGAATGGAGCTAGGAGCTATTCGCTTTCTCTTTGGGTGTTGAGTTGGGCTGTTTGGAGGGGAATCTGCCTCTGCTGGTTCTTCAACTGGCACCGTAGAATTTGGTGGAGTTGCCGAGGTTGAAGGGGTTTCCGCCTCTTCTGAAATTACTGTTTCCTCCTGTAAAATAATATATTGCTTTATTTCAGGTACCCTAGACAGAAGAAGAATGGCTTGTCATCATCAAAGATTTCGAAGAAAGGTGGCAATTTCCACATTGCATTGGGGCAATGGATGGAAAGCATGTGGCAATTAAAGCTCGAAAGAGATCAGGATCTACTTTTTTTAATTACAAAAATCTTTTCAGCATAGTTCTCCTCGCTCTTGTTGATGCGAATTATAAATTTACTTATGTAGATGTAGGTTCGAATGGCAGGGCGAGCGATGCGGGTATATTTGCCAATTCCGCTCTTTACCATGCACTTGAAATGAATTCACTGAATGTACCAGGACCATCACCCTTACAGGGTAGATCAGACCCAATACCCAATGTTATTGTTGGCGATGATGCCTTTCCGCTTAAACAATATCTTATGAAACCATATCCTTTCAGGGATGTAAGTGAAGAAAAAAAGATATTTAATTACAGGTTATCAAGGGCCAGAAGAGTATCAGAAAATGCATTTGGTATATTGACCAACAGGTTTGGGGTATTCCAGAGAAGTCTCAATGTTGAGAAGGAGACTGGGAAGACCATTGTATTAGCTTTTGTTGCACTACATAACTTCCTTCGCACAAAATGTGATGTCAAGTACATCAGTACCACTGCGGACAGTGTGCGTCTCAACTCATGCTCAGGGGGTACATTTGTTCAGCAAGGTGGCAATAGGAGCACCCAGTCTGCAAGGGACATCAGGGATGAGTTTGCTGACTATTTCATCACTAATGGGCAAGTTGATTGGCAGTGGGATCAAGTGCTCTAGCCAATGAACTTGTTCATTAATGATGACATCACCTTCCTGGACAAATGTACCACACAAACATGATTAAAGTTACGCAGAGGATATGACATAATTTATTAATTTGAGAGTTTTTTTAAGTGAGAAAAAGCTTAGTCTTATTTATTCATAAGTCACTATATAGCAGAGTCTATATGAATATTATGGACAAAGCTGTCCAATTTGAGGATTGTTCTATTCTATTGATATATATTTCTGTTTACAGTTCTTGATAATGATGACAAAATCATATCTGTAATCAATCTCTTTCTGTTAGTGTTTTCTGTTAGTGAAAATTGAAACACACTAAAGTATATTATTTTTTATATACTATTTGTGGCTTTTGAAAGTGTAACCGATGAATTTTTGTTATATCAAAACTTCAAAACCATTACCAATCAAACATTTCACTGTAATGTACTAAGGAATCAATGAACATATGGATTTCTTAAACAATTCAGTACCTTCAAGGAAATAAAACCAATTTAGACATTAGTTTACTACCAAAACACATTCTTTGTCACTTTAAGTTTCAAAGTGTAAAATGTATACAGTATTAGAGGGATGAATAGATTGTTTAATGCAAGAATGACTATCTTTCATGTTGTACATCTCTTATCTTTAACAAATGAAACCTTAATCTGATTATTTAATATTAAAAGTAATCTCATTTAACAATTATCATATTGCAAAATTACACTGACATCATGCTTCTAAGAAATAACACAAATCTCTTGGAATGAAGATTAATTGACTCTTAATGAGATGATAATCAATTAGTAACATAAATACTAACATGAATTATTCAATTCTACCAAGTATAAGTAATATAATGATTCTTAAGATTTTGTTGTTTTGATGTTCAAGTTATTTTAAAATTTGGACATGGACAATAACTTAATTGATATGTAATTATGAAAATATTTACCAAGTTATTGATGCTGGGCTTTTGAGTGACCTGAGTGCGGAGGAATGGGTCAAGAAGGGAGAACCACTCCCATGTTGATTTGTAGATCTCATCTCTCCCTGCTCCACTCTTTCTTGACTGCACCTCCTTCCTCAGTTCCTTGGAATAATAAGTTCTAAGGGCTGATATCTTCATAGGGACTTGGTCAGCTTAAATACAAACACATTGTTTGTGTTATAATTGATTAAATAAATTTTATTGTAAATTTATTGTAAACAATCCACTTGAAAGAGTCTGAATCATATTCCCTTGTTTGATCTGATGAAATGAGAAATCCTGTTGTCAGAGTAAATACAAAATAAATAATTTAATTAACAATCTTTGATCAATCACTGACAGATAATTTATATTTACCCTAAAATCAAACAATTTTCTGCTATTGTTACTTTTCTACAATTATTCCTCAGCTGAATAGTTCTAAGTCCATTCTTCAATTCATGAAATCATACATATGGAATGTGAAAAAATATGTGACATTTTAACTTATTTATACATCATTATCATCAATGTACATGCAATAATCATAGGATGCTAGATATTGTTTATGATAATGTACCAATTTGCCTCAGTCATTCATCTTTATTATAAATATATTGTGTTTATTGTATTTAATATGTAATTGTAGACTAGGGTAAGTTTCTTTGTCAATGCTTAGCTTGAATTGAAAATGGAATATTCACTGCAATATTGTAGTGTCTGTATTATATATGTGTAATGTGTACATATTGGCTTTTGAAAGGCCATATCATACCATTGATAATGATAATGATATCATATAAATTATTTATGAATACAAGATGCTATATGGTCAATACAATGAATATGTCTAAAATTTTAAAACGTTCTGTTTTTTTTTTCATATTTCATTTGTTTGTCATAAAAATCATATGTTTCATTTAGTCGATAGACAGTTTCATAGTATATAATTTTATACACAAAAAAAACATTAAAAAATATTGTTTATTAATACATATATGAAACTTGTGTGAGGGAAAATTAGAGGAATGAATGCAGTAACTGTATATGTCTCTCAATGAACTGATACAAATGAAGAGCTGACATTTTTCTGACTCATCGTGAGCCTCGCGCAGAAGTAGGTCATCTATACCTAAATGTTTACAAACAAACGCATGTGCGAATTTTGGTTTCGCAATTTATCTTATGGAGAACATGGAAATATAGATTGACATGACTTCACATATCACTGTCAAGTATCTTCGAATTTATTCGGGACTATCAAGTATTCGCTCTGCAAAACACGATCACTCAGCTAACGCCGGTGTCAGTACATGATTCAGCGCCGATATAGTGGTGTGTTTTTTTTATTATAACCCTGGTTGTACATTGACTGCAACATAAAATAACCTGATTGACTGGTATTAAATTCAAAACATAATAACCTGATTGACTGGTATTAGATTCAAAACATAATTATCACAGCAAAAAGGCATTGGAGATAAACAATCTCAGACTGGCTCGATCGTCAACACTCACCTGTCATACAGTCACCCATCAAGGCCGCTATAGATGTGTAGGCAGCCTGTCGATGATCTCTTCTGGAATAAAACGGTGTCCCGACATTCCAAAGACAATCGTGCGAATGATAATACGAAATAAATTGCTCAGTTTGAGAGCGTGTCAGTTCTACTTTCTTTGATCTAGCCGGCGTCGCCATATTTGTTGTCAAAGAAGAGCTGTCGATGAGGTGAAAACATCACGTGACGCGTTAACGCGTTCTGATTGGCTAGGTTCATGCAACTTGTTGGATGAAAATAGAGCAAGTCCTATTCCTTGCAACTCGTGTACAACGTGTTGTATGCAACGAAAATTGGACAGACTCGGGGGTTCATACGTTCAAATTTGTTGCAAGCCACAAGTTTTATGCAACAAATTGCACCGTGTGAACGCGCCTTAAGAAGTAATCAGTCTGAATATCTCGTGCCTTTCCGTTGACTACGACGAAAACACATGAATGCTAATGGTTCAAAGCACATGGCAAAATGGGTGACAAACAGACGACACTTTTGTCTTTTTTCGGTGGGGGTCAACCAAAAGAGGGTAAGGCAAAACGTAAAGTAAGTAAAAATGATGGAGTTGATGAATCTGGTGAATCTGCTACTTGAACATTACGGCACGCTGATTGGCCCAGACAATTATGACGTCACTCCTGTCATCGATTCCGAGCGAACGAAAAGGGATTTCCCACTGTTCAAATGCGTGTTATCGGGAATAGGACTGACGACGTTTAAATACATGCGAGATCATAATTAAGGAATACTCTGACATCTTTCCAGACTTTGCACTACTTGCAGAGATTTCCCTCATCATACCCGTAACAAGTGACCCCGCTGCACGGGGTTTCAGTTTGCATAACCGTATACACAACAACAGTCGTAATCGGCTATCACAAAAAAAGATAGAACAATCTTATGATGCTCAATTGGCATGACTCCAAACTAACTGAGTCCGATTTTACAAATGCTGTGAAAGTTTTCAGAACCAAGAAAAACAGGAAGATTTGAAGGTATTTCTTTGTTTTTATTTCAATGCTCTTTGTGCTAGTACCGTTGAAATATTCTTATGTACCGGAAAAACTCATGGCGGTCAGTACACTGTATATTTAAACCCAATACCAAAAGAAACTTTGCACCCATCTTCTTGTCTTAATAAATCACATAATAGGCAACGATTGGATTTGGGTTTTTAAGTATGGTAATAATTATTCAATTTTACATTCGATGTATGAACATATTATTTCAAAGTTTATTTAAATAAACAGTTTGGACGCATCAACATACGAGGGGTATCAAAATGTGTTTGATCAATTCGTCTGTGATTACGTGGTGGTCTCGTACTCGGTGGTCTTTGCTAATGGGTAATATCAACGGACTTTTAACATCAGAAACTGTTTCAGTAGTGCGTTAGTTGCTTAACATGTGTGTCTTGTCAAAATTAAAAGTTTTATTTTTTTTAAATTTCATTTTTTGTAAAAAAAATTAAAAACTTCTGAAAAAAATATTTGACTGATGACAATACGCCATTACTTTTCAGTTTTAGTGTACGATGTCCAAAACTTGAAATATTTGTAATTGAAAAACATACATATGATAAAATCAACTGAGATGCAAAGTTTCTTTTGATATTGGGTGTAGTTTGAAAAGTTAGTGGAAACACTGAATTTCTATGAAAAATATCGATCGAGTTGTTAACATGTCTATAACATTTACACAAAGATCTTTTTTTTAAAATTTCATTGACATTTGCAAGATTTGTTTATGGCTTTCAAAGTTTATCTGTATTGTTCACAAAAGTTATATCTTTTTTTCTAAATGTCTAAATAATGTGTGGAAAGAGGACCAAAATGAATAGAATATTGGTTGTCTATAATTTGTAAAGGCACTGTATTTACATGCCTGGTAATACCAAAATATTTCCTTTTGGATACAGAGAAAGTTAGGGTTAGTTGATAAATTAGAATGAAGATATCTTATTATAATGTGTATATGTCTGTATACATAAACTATAGAGTATGAAATGCATTGTGTATTACATTTTAAGTACAATACTTGATTGAATCACTTCGTAGGGGAGTAAACAACAAAACACAGAAACTCAAGTCAACACAAACAAAACATAGAGGGAATAGGAAAAGGTGTTCTTGTTAGAGGAGATCAATTCAAGTGCAACAGCCCACACACTTTATTTTGGAAGAAATGTGCAGAAGGCGTCAAAGAGAAGTTTGGAGGTGCACGGACAGGTATAGATAATTAACTACTATTTGATGCAAACTGTAAAAAAAGATTAATTACATCGCATAATAAACTCAAATGATACAGTATTCATCATCTGAATGCATTAAAAGTTGAAGGTTAAGATAAAATATATATGTATGTGTACCTTTATTTGATGACCAGTATCATGTGCTGTATAGGCCTATGTCATAACCGTGTTAAACTTAATGGTAATATAATTTGCACAGGTCCAATGTGTCGCATGCTGTACAAGCAGCAACTCCAGAATGTCAACAATGCACATAGGGATCAAGTTGACAGAGCCAGCCATACCTTTGCTAAATAATGTGTGAGTTTGAAAGTCACTTCCAATTTCAAACTAATAATTTTTAAATTTTGTAAAATTTTAATATTAAAAAAAAAACTAAAAATAAAATGAAAGAAGTCTCTGAGATGTGTTGTAGAAACTTAGCTCTGCAGTCTTGTTGTAGACCGACATGGTCTCTTACAATAACTAAGGGGTCTGGATTTCAGAATAACCTAACAGTATTTTAAATGTCCATATATATACATTTCTTGAACTTGTATATTCATACCAACTAAATTTAGCTGTTTTGGTCCATTGGGTCATAGCTATTAAACTGATTGTTTCAACCAAATTAGTTTGTTCTTTTCAATGTTAACAATTTGAATTTAAGGTTTTTTGAGTGTAGGGGCCTAATCTAACTCCATTGTGTCTTATATCAAATGAAATTCAAAACTTTGTTTCAGTCCAAAATGTGAAGGCCAGGAGAGGTAGGCAGAGGTGCAGAACAGCTGGCATCACTATCAACTGAGCAGCAGGAATCTTTCAATCAAAATCAAAATTGTTAACACTTCTTCTAAACTCCTCAGATATTACTTCTTTGACAAAAGGGATTTTTGATTGCACTTCTTTGAAGGAAAAGATTTGGGAACTTGTTTTGGCTGTTATAAATGAGGATGCAAATTCACTTAAAGAGAGGAGATCAAGTTACCTCTATCATGGAAATATTGAAAATTTGATGGAATTTAATTGGGATGATGTAATTGAAGAAATGTGTACACAACAAAGGTTTCTCACTCAGGTGTTGTTATCTATTGTCACAACAACATCGTAATCTCTGGGAAAAGTGGAGAGCTGGTTGAAACGCTGTCCATGGTGTATGCCATATTGATGAAGACGAGAATCAAGGAATGTTCCCGTCTTCAAAGGGTGCTTTCTATGCTCCTTGCAAATGAACAGGTCCACCAAAAGGTATGCAAAATTACAAGTATTTTGTTGAAAAAGTTGTGCCAAACATATCTTTTGTGTTTCTCATCACTGGACAGCCCCAAATTTCCATTGTTTAGCTATGGGACAAGGGTTTTTAAGAGTAATGCTGTTCTTTCGATAGTCAAAACAGTTCAACATTGGTTTAACATGTATATATCACAAACAGTGAATCAATTTGTATCATATCAGATATCACCCAACATCACTTTCCTCTGTTGGCCACTTTAGTTGATGAGAAACACAAAAGAATGTGGATAGCATTTCATGATGCAAAGAACAACAACCTGAATAACTGTGTAGTGTCTTTTAAAACAGTTTGTAATTGGAATGCCATTTTAATTTTTTTTAAAAAGGAAATAATGCAATTTAAACTGAAGTTATTGAGGT
Organism: Gibbula magus; assembly: GCA_936450465.1. Classification (NCBI taxonomy): domain Eukaryota; kingdom Metazoa; phylum Mollusca; class Gastropoda; order Trochida; family Trochidae; genus Gibbula; species Gibbula magus. The sequence goes on from OW388302.1 coordinate 33,686,432, forward strand.
TGTGTTCTAGTTATTTTTCTGAAGATTTATAATCAATCAAAATGAATAACATTTGATGAATATTCAACACATATTTATTACATTGCATAAATTTATTAACTGACAGAGTAAAAACAATATACCTGTTATCAATTGACAGAGTAACATTTATTTACATGTAATGAACTGACACTCAGAATAGCATTAATATGCATGTAGTAAATTAAATTAACAGTAAAGTGCATTAACATGTAATAATTATTACCGGTACTTTAAGACTGGAAATACAGAATGACATGAATGATGATATATGTTTATGATTTTTTATTGGATACTGATTATTACATAACAACCAATTGATCAGTTTAAAAATAAAATTAATGTCATGATTCAAAGCTGATTTTTTCCAGTTGAAGTTCTCATGGGATTACAGTGGGAAACTTGTCTAGATGACATCATTGTCTTTGGCAGTACCTTTAATGATGCAATTAGTAGCTTGAAACAAGTGTTTGATAGACTTCGAGAAGCAGGATTAAAGTTGAAACCAAAGAAGTGTCACTTGCTCAAAAGGGAAGTAGAATACTTAGGACACATTGTAAATGCACAAGGGGTTCATACTGATCCGAAGAAGGTAGAAGCTGTCAAAAACTGTCTGAGTCCGAAGAACTTTTCAGAGCTTAGAAGTTTTCTCGGTTTTTGTAGCTACTACCAATGCTTTATTCCTGGTTTCGCTAAAGTTGCAGCTTGCCTGCATAAGTTGACAGAAAAGGGTAGACTGTACAATTGGACTGAGGAATGTTCAATCGCTTTTGAACATCTAAAGAACAAATTGATAAGTGCAGACATTTTGGCTCATCCTGATTTCACAAAACCATTCATTCTTGACACAGATGCAAGTGATTTTCCTATAGGAGCAGTGTTAAGTCAGGTACAGGATGGGGTAGAAAGACCAATTGCTCATGCCAGTAGAACATTGTCAAAACCAGAGAGAAACTATTATGTCACCAGAAAAGAGTTGTTGGCAGTGGTGAACTTTGTCAAACATTTCAAACCATAACTCTATGGTAAATCCTTTTTAATCAGGACAGATAATGGTGCACTAACCTGGTTGACTCGGATTAAAGAACCATGCGGGCAGATAGCTAGGTGGTTAGAGATTCTATCTTCTTACCACTATGAAATTTAAAATAGGCCTGGGTGTAAGCATGCAAATGCAGATGGTCTTTCTCGCCTTCCTTGCCGACAGTGTGGTATGACACCAGAGGACTCGCCTGTAACTATGAAGTCTGACAATAACAGTTAGTCGATACAGGACAGTCAACAGGATTTAATCGACAGTCAAAAACAGGATGCGGACATAAGTAAAATGTTAGCTTTCTTGGAAAAGGGACACAAACTAAAATGGTCAGAAAGTTCAATGTGCAGTGAAACCGTTCAGTTATATTGTGTATTTTGGGATCAATTAACCATTAAGAATTATGTTTTTGCAGAAAATTTCAGACAAAGCATAAAGAAGTTATACTTCAATTACTTATTCCTAGGAATAAACAGAAGTTAATCCTTGAGCAAGCTCATGATAGCTTGACAGGAGGACATCTAGGAATAAAGAAAACATTAGAAAAGATAAGGCAGAAATACTACTGGTGTGGCCTTTGTAAAGATGTAGAATTATGGATTCAATCTTGCTACGCTTGTTGCAAACGTAAACCTCCTCCAAGAAAACGTCAGGGTCCAATGCAATTGTGAGGGGCAGGAGTTCCGCTGGAACGCATAGATGTGGATATCGTAGGACCACTTTCAGAAACTGAAAATGGGAATCTTTATATCTTAGTTGTCTCTGATTATTTCACAAAGTGGGTAGAGGCATATGCAATGCCAAACCAGGAAGCAATTACTGTTGCAGAGACACTTGTTATCACCAAATTTGGGATACCCAGACAAATTCATACTGATCAGGGGAGACAATTTGAGTCAAAATTGTTCCAGGGCTTGTGTCAACTTCTTAACATACACAAGACTAGGACAACACCATTTCATCAAAGATCAGACGGGATGGTGGAAAGGTTCAATAGGACACTTGAAGCTATGTTAAGTGCTTTTGAAAGTGAAAATCAGAAGGATTGGGACTTCTATTTACCTTATTAACTATGGCTTACCGTTCCACGATGCATGATGGTACTAACTTCACCCCAAACCTATTAATGCTGGGCAGGGAAATCAATCTGCCAGTTCATATGTTTGTAGGACTCCCAATCCAAGATGAAGTCAACTCAACTCACCAATGGGTAAATGATATAAAAGATCGCCTAGAAGATGTATTTGTTCTGGCTAGGAAAAATCTGAAACAAAATCAATTAAGACAGAAGAAGTACTATGACAAAGATACAAAAACTTCTACTTACAAAGTAGGTAACAATGTTTGGGTATATTTTCCTCATAGGAAGGTAGGCATATGTCCTAAATGTTTTTGGAAAGGATCTTTCCAAATATTAAATAAACTCAGTGAAGTTAACTACCGTGTTAACTGTGGATTGAGGGGAACACCTCAAGTCATACACGTTGATCATATGAAACCGGCTATTTCTCGGGGCAGTTTGTACGAGTCGAATATCATTTCCGTAACCATCGTTCCGGAAGAAGAATACCAGGAGGATCTAACAGAAGATTTGCCTGTAGGGGAGGACAACGTACCGAATGAAGAGGTTGGTGGGTACGGGTCAAAACAAAACCCGTAGACGTCCGCATTATCTCCAAGATTACACATTATAAATACTTACTGGTGCCATATAAGAGATAAATATATATATATATATAGTGCCAACTGAACTATTGGGGGATAGAGTTCCATGTATATACATATGACGTTACATGAAGATGTAACTGACTTTCATTAATCTGTTACAGATGTTTTCACTCGGGAAAACCATAAGTGTACGAAGTGCACCAAGGTCTTCATGACCGTGGGGGCCTTGGTGTCACACGTAATGGAAGACCACAAGGAAGATGGAGAACATAAAGAAAAGTGTGACAAATGCAACTTCGCAACTAACTGAAAGAACACAAGATGGCTATCCACCGGGACCTGACCGTCAGGAAGCCGAGATCCACCCAGAGGTCCCGGGTGATAAACAAAGAGTTCGTCTCGAGCTCTGAATCAAGCTCAAGGTCGAGGTAAAGATCATCATCATCCTCGTCCTCTTCATCTTCGGCGAATTTGAAGAGGAAGAGGAAGGAAGAAAAACCAGGAGGAAGAACAGAAGAAAACCAGGAGGTTGAAAAGAAGAAAAACCAGGAGGAAGAAAATAAGAGAAGAGAAAAGAGGAAGAAGAGAGGAGAGGAGAGGAGAGAAAGAGAGAAGAGGGCGACTCAGCAGAGGAGAACGAAGGAGAGAAGGGAGGAGAGAAAAACGATGACCGATCCGAACAACATATTTAATTGGCCGAAGTGGGTGAAGAAGCATCGCCATGAAGAAAGAAAGAAGGAAATCCCGGGGGGAGGGGGGTTAGGCATGTTAGTGTAAATATAGTTGAGTGGTGGACACCAGCAACTGAGGAGTAGGCATGGGGCCTAGGTTGGGGTAGTACAACATTTTATTTTTATTTTTATTTATGGGAGGTAATATATAAACCGTAACTTTTCGGGGAAGGGAAGTGATGTGAAGTAGGATTAGTTTTCGGGCAAGAATTAATATAGAAATTTTGTACTACTCTGACACTGGTGTTCACCACTCCCCATTCCAAGTATTTTTCCAAGTAAATGTAAATGGCAATCAGTGTATGAATTAAATTATATGTCGTTATTTATTCATCAAATTTTTCAAAAATCTTATACAAATCTGTAAATATAAAATTATACAAATATATTATATAAATTGTAAATACTGTAATAAATATTGTAAATATTGTTAATATTGTTATAAAAATGCTAAAAATGTTATATATATATTGCTTTGTTTTGATTTACAGTCGTTAAATTGTGTTCTTAGGGGTTTTTCACTGCCAATCGTAGTGTTCAGGGAGGTGATGTCGGTACAACCTCCGACAGATCCGAATCACAAGGCGTACAACCAGAGACAGATCGTCATTTAGGGTTAGGTAAATAAGTGATCATGTGGCCTTTATACAAATGCGAGGACGCATCCTTTTTCTTAGGAGGGGAAACTTGAAGCGCAATAGGGAATCATTGATTTGTTCTAAAAACGTCATAATTATTACGTCATAGATTGTAAATGTTCAAATCGAATGTCCAGTTTACTTCCGGTAGGATGCTAGGTTAAATTATTACGTTAGGAGACAATTGTGAAGTTGTAGAATAGTTTAGGGATATTATTATGTTGTTTTATTATCTTACCATTATGTTTATGAGTCTAAAGGAGCCCAGTAATTAGTAGAGTGGCCAATTATTGTAAGTATTTTCGTAAGCTCCGCCATTTTGTTTTGGTCGTTCTCGCATGGTCACGTGATCTCGGCAACCGGTGCATCCTCAATGTGACGTCATAACGCGGTTGGCTGATCAAGCGGGGTTTGCATCTCATTTTCTGGACCTCTCTAAGCTAAGCAGCAAGCTATTCGGATCAGCCGACAAGGTGAGAATTTAACCAGGATTTTCTATTATTTTTGGGGAAACGTACTAAGTATTAATTAAAGTTCAGTTGGCAAATTTAAGAGCTTAGATGTCACGATAAGGATGCACCATGTTAGGTTTTTCATAAAAGTAATATTCATCTCTTTTGCCTATAACTTCATGTCTTGTGAATAAATTATTATTGTTACTCTTAAAAATCTCTTGTGTTTTCCATATAGTTCTATGTTCATTCTTTGGAATGTTTTCGTGTTGCGAGCACTTTTAAGTTTCGCGGACTTTCGCTACCAATGCTAAGTTCAGCCATCTGTGAACGTCAGCTAGCTCATTAGTATTCATGGATCTTAGGTCAAAGAGTGGTCACGCCAGTATCTGACCAATCAGGAGTTAGCATTTCCAAGATAAACATGGCTGACGTTCACGATGATCTGGCACTTTGCATTGGTTTCGAAGTTCCAGATGTGAAAAGCAGAAGTTTGTTATCTGTAAATTAAAGTATAAGAAATGGTTTGAGAAACTAAGACATTTTCATACATTATTGAGTATCATTAAAGTATCTACTTGGTGGAACAAGCGAACTCGTAGTGTAAGGCAAGTAAGCAGAGTTTAGCAGTATTTGTAAACAGTCGCACTACCAAACATATTTACTAAGTTGTTTACATGCATTAGATAGTTAGAATCTTCGTTGCGTATGATACCCTACCCTACTTACCGTTACAATATAATTAGCAGTCCCCACTTAGTCAGTTATCAGTTTTTTAGCAGTTTCCGTCGCCGCCGCCGCCGCGTTTTATAAAGCTAGAACTTTTTTCCTAGAAGGTTTTGAGAACTCATATACATAACTTCTTACTTATATACCCCTGGGGAATTGTTTTGACATGTTCACATTCAAGGTCAAAGTCACGAGTTCTGAAATCGCTCAAAAAAATCCTTGTAAAAATATTTGTGCTATCAGGCTCTTATCACTAACATAAAATCCTTGTAAACACGATAACTTGAAAAAAAATTGTGTTAGTTGGAGAAAGACCAATATTTGAAGGGGTTTTCGCTAAAATCTATCAAAGTCAAGGTCACAGCGAGGTCACAACTTAAGCATGCATTTGCAAACATGCCTTATTTCAGCTATTAACACTTTGAAGCATTACATGGTTGTTATACATAATGAAAAGTGATCATTGACTGTGTGACCTTAAAGATCAAAGGTCACGAGATAGGGTCATGATTACCAGTTCTGAAATCACTAAATAACCTTTTTCCAAGAAGGTATTAACACCTCATATGCATAGCCTCTTTCTTATAAACCTGGTGAATGATTTTGACATGTTCAAATTAAGGTCAAAGTCATGAGTTCTGAAATCACTACAGCAATCCTTGTAAACACGATAACTTAAAAAAAATGGTGTTATCAGGCTCTTATTAGGTATAAAACTATGGAAAAGACCAATATTTGAAAGGGTTTTTGCTAAAATATGTCAAAGGTCAAGCATGCTTTTGTGAATATGCCTTATTTTAACTATGAACAGTTTGAGTGATTGCAGGACTGTTATGCACAATGAAAAGTGATCATTGATGGTCAAAGTTCAAGGTCATGAGATATTGGTTAAGGCCACATTAATCCTTTTTTGAAATCAGAAATAGGTTTTAAGAACAAACTTGTGAAAAGTGACCCCAATGATGATTCACCTTGTTAGTAATAACTTGATTAATGAATATTTTTTGTTTTTAAAGAATATTCCCATTTTATTGATGCTGACGAGAAGGCGGAACAAGGACAGGCGAGACCCTAAGTTTCGGGCTGCTCTGCTTTTGCGGTGTCCCGCAAACGCTAATCTAGTTCTCTCAGGAATCAGACATCTTACAGATGAGTTTATGACTTGCTGAAGACACCGCACAAAACTGTTTTTGACATCGTACAGACATGGAAAAAGATATTTTTCATTCTATCACAGGTTGTCTAATTATTACGTGCGCTATCTTGGTGAAACTTGGTCAGTGTCTTCAGTATACGCTATTCTAAAAGTATACATTGTCAAAACTATTTTTACTTCAAAATGCATCTTGGTCGATGGTCAAACGTGAACATAGTAACTGTTGTGAAAAGTCATCACCCAGAGGCTTGTTTAATTGCGTTATTTAGGCAAAGAAAACATTACAGGCAATAACATTAAATGTTATCCAAAAGGACACTGTAGCAAACCATACCTTATAAAATTATGAAGCAACTGCTTAATTTAATGAGAGAAAAAATCGGTTATCCACTCAAAACTCAAGACACTTTTTAGGCCTACAGTTTAGTCACGTGATGCTACAGCGTGTAAAAGGTGCCTTGTGAAATTTACATTTTAGGTTCGACGGGCTGTTGGTATGGCATGGCGTTCTCCGTCCGTAAACGTTTCGCTTTTGTAGCTGCAATTTTGTGTACAGACTCCTTTGCTAAAGATATACTACCGTATTTCCTCTAATAGGCCATGGGCCGAAAGCCGTAGCTTGTCTCTAAAGTGACTTTAGGTCCAAGTTTTTGGTGAAGGCAGAAACAATATATCAATTTAATCCTGAGTGTTTACTGCTTCCAAAAATGCAATGTTTCACCTAGGATACTTGTTCATTATGAAATTAAGGCATGTTGAAGTGATGAATCAGCAGTTTCGCAAAAGGTCTTCTTAGCCACGGAAAAACTGATTTTTTGACAAAAGTTTTTAATATATTTCCACATATCACATATCTGTTGAAAGAGAATATGTTGTTCTATCTAAATATTGTGATCCAACTGGGTTTCCTATTTAAAAAATGTGAAATTTCTGCAAAAAATGTTCTGAAAAAAATTAATTTTTCTCAAACCGTCCCATTTCGTTTATGATTTTAAAAAGAAAATTAAATTTTAGCCCTAATTCAATTCATAGTGTAAGAAACCGATGTAATTACAACAATGAGAAGTTGGAATGTTTAAACTACATAAATTTCCAAGAGAGCTAAATGAATTTTTATAACAGGGGTGAGAGTTTTTTTCTGAGCAAAGGGAGGTAACTCTTGCAAGTATTTCTAATTTTTTAAACATTTCTCATAGAATTTGCCATCAAGTTACAACTGATTCTTATTACAAACGTACGAAAACACATTATCGAATGAATTTCAAATGTTCCTCTACTTATATCTTCGCTTGATATTGACGCAACTGTTCTAATGTATTTCTAGGTATAGTTTTAAAAAGCAATGAATATATTGGATGCTAAAATGTCAAAAGTGTTACCAATTATTTTCATAATTATAGCCAGGTGATTTTCCTTTCTGTTTATGAAAATAGTGTGTGTTTATGTAGTATATTGCACACTGTACTATCTTAAATAGCTTTCCCCAATTCTGATATCATATGAAATGGTTAATAAGCATGTTACCATTTTACACAAATGTCCTGACGGATCAATGTAAAAAAAGTTACTACTGTTAGTTATATTATCATGCTAAAACGAAAAGATTAAATGGATATGCACATTTGAGGAAGTGTTTAATACCCAAAATAAGTGCAAACAGATAGCTACAGTTATATCCTAAGGACTAATTACAACACTTTCCATTAATGTCAATACTGTTACCAGAAATGTCATTTATGTTACTGCCAACATGGTAACATAGCACCAGATGTATCTATAAATACAGTTATGCATATAGAATGAGAATTTCGTGGTGTAATATTCCAGGAACGTCATCAAGAATTATTTGAGAACTCATTTATATAATGTTCATGTAAATACAGTGCCGATTTTCCATTCTGTTACTGCCCTTGTCCAAACTGTTACCGGCAAAGGCCACTAATGTTATCTGAAAAAAACTATGATGTTCTAATTAAAATCATTTTTATTTCATTTAGTTTGTACATAGCCTTAGCAAACCAATCCTGAAAAGATGTATAAGGAGAACACACTATTTTCTTTCAGCAGTTGATTAAAATATAGCAAATAATAGACCTTAAGCTTTGATTAGTTCAGGTACTGCTACTATCCCAATATATATATGCATGTTTCACTATACAAATCTGACTGGTAAATAAAATGATAGTTTGAAATATTTTTTTAAAAAGTCTTAGCAAATTGGTAACAGAGCTGACATGATCACAACCAATTATCACGGTAATCGTTAACATTACTTAAGCAAGACTAAGCGGGCATATTTCACATTTGTAAACTTGAAGATGTATGAAGTTATTTGTGACCAAAGTTAGAAATAAGAATAAATGATACCATATCTGTATCTACTCAATATGTTGATATTTGCATTCAGTTGGCTGCAGACGTCTATAGTTTTGTCTATAAAATAAAGAACTGTAACTTTAAACATCAAACTTCAAGTTCCTTATTTAAATCTAAAAATTGCCGAGAACCTAATATTACATTTTTGGGGGAAACTATAAGGTATTTGGCATCAAATTATTGTGGATCACTGCTATAAACGGACATCAAGCTTACGTTGTGATATATTAATGATGCATAACGGAAGGGAAAAGAGATGACTAACGGTACTACCATCGTTGTATTTGCAATTTAGTAGTTGGATGTGTGGAGTTTAGTTGGCAAAGTCAGAGTCATCAGATTTCTCCAAGAGAGGTACTTTGCCATCCATAACTGTGTTCCACGAGATATATTGCTTGTTTGAGTGTTATCTAATTTGAGATATAGTTTGGACAGTAGATTCCCTGTCAGGCATAATTTCCTGTCACTGTCAACCATATGACATCAGAATGGTCTACCATCATCCAGTAACGATTCATCATGCTATGACGTCATGAACTTGATGATACAATATTTTCATGACGTCAAAATACTATGACATCACCACACTGGTAGTGTAATGCTATATTGAGGTTTGTAATTGTTTTCATTGAACGTAATGAAGAATGATTTTGGATGATAAATACAAGCTTACCCTTTTCTGACTTCAAATATATCACCACTCATTGATGAAAGTAAAGATATCATCGGCAAACTTCTGAAACTTTTATCAACTCATGTTGATATTTGATATCAGACAGCACTTGGGTGAGATTCTCTATTACTCCAATGCTACCAGCGACATTGGTGCTTCTATGCTTTGAACGTGTGAAACCTCAGGGTCACCAATCAGTAATGCATGATACTCATCATCTAAGGTCATTTGACAAACGATTTCAACTTTTTATTGGCTGACCCCTTGATTATATTAACGCATGTAACGCATATATGTAACGCATTTCCCTGTTGGCCGTTATTAGTGACAACAATTCACCAAATCTACAAAGACATCATTCAACAAGATATAATCTAAGAAGTTTAAACTAAGATTTCAGTTTCTTACTCACCAGCACCAGTAAGATTTTAGGGTGAATGTTAATATTGACAAATTAGGTGACATTATGTAGAATTTAAATAACAAAAGTAATTTGAATATATATATATATATATATATATATATATATATATATATATATATATATATATATATATATATATATATATATAGATGGAAAATGATTGATTAAGAAGTAGAAATAATCCATTTTTAATGGCGAGCGCTTTCAGCTACACAGCGTCTTCAGGCAATAACGGATAATACATATATAATGAACATGAATAATAAATATAATGAACATTTTGTTAGTAAGGAATCGTATACATAATGGGATAAAACAAATTCCTTTTCTATTTAAGTTATACCACTTTATATATGTCCTTCCCCGTCCACCTGAATCTTGATTCCAAAAACAACAGTTCATTGATTTGGTGTCAAATCATAATGATGCCGTCATTGGGAAGTTGTCTATCTATATATATATTTTATATATTTCGAAATACCTTAATTCCATAAGCATCATTCTTGTTTTGTATACGCATGTGCAGAATATTGTAATAATATAGTATTCTATATTGTTATAGGCCGTAGAACTTGACTTGGTTCCAAAAGAATTAGATTGGATGTTTTTTTTGTTTGTTTTTTTTATTTTATTCCATTTCCAGTTCGTACATTCATGTCATATGACAAACAAAAGCATTGAATATACATTCGTTTTGATATAAAACATTAAAAAATGCAAAGTTATTGAGGCTAGCTGATTGGATGTTTATTGTGAAATAAATCAGACAAGTTCAAGTGATACCATTATTCTATGTGTCCAAATGAGGCCCGAACAGTTGAATTCTCAAAAATGGTATTCTTAGCAAAAGTTAAAATGGGTACAGAGATTTCAAAGTACTTCATAAACCTTGAAGCATTCCTTTTGCATAGATCTCACTTTCAGAATATATATGTTTTTGAAAATAACACCTATATTGAAAATAGAGTGGTATCTTAATTTTCAAATCCAGTTTAGATAGAAGTCTTTAAATATGGATATATCATTCTAAATAGTTAAGTGCATACGTGAGCGTGAGCGTGCTCTAGCCAAATAAACATTTGATGACAAAGTCAATAAAGCTTCTAACTTTATTCCAAGTACTTCTAAGTTACTAGGTATTCCTTCGTATTTCAATGTTTACAGCACTGTTCACATTTCTTTAAAACATGTACCAAAATTCGTTTAGATTGTTATTAATAATACAGGTGGAAGTAATATCTGTTTTCAAACAACAAAAAGTCAACTTCAAACACAACAGTAAGCACAGTAATATCTTTCAAATGAAAGTGAATTAATGTATACATGCCTTTAAACAAGAATTTGAAGATACATTCGTATCTGCTTTTGTTATTTGTTTGTAATTTCTATGCCAGAGCGACAAATATGAGACATGATTAAGGGTAATTGAAGGGTAAATAGACAGGATAACAACTTCTTTATTGCGATGAAGGAGTAAGCATTTACACCGAAACAATTAATACGTTTTGGTTTTAAAAAAGCTTTCTTATCCTTCATGAGTGTTGTATATATGGTGTGATGAATGCGATACTACAAAGTCTTCGTAATGAAGCATCTAGGTGGTGTTTGTCAAAATGTACTCTCATACACTCGCACACTATCTACTCCATGAAGGAGAAAAGAGACATTATAACATATTTCACATCACTCAATCATTACATTGTTTGGTACTTCGGCAATTTCTGAATTACAAGTTCTTTATTGTGATGAAGGAGTAAGCATACACTCCGAATGTATGTTAACACACAATAAGCTATTACCCTGAAAATCAAGTAATAATGAAACCTCTTGAGAAATCTTTGTCAATATTTATACCATGACTATGAACAAAAGAATCAAAGTATTTGTCATTGCACTAAGGTATTATAATATCCATCACGTACTGTATCATTGTAACTATGTATTGTACTCAAATTAAATTATTCATTGTAAATCTATGTAAATATGTATATATTGTGTATACGGGCCTGTGACATAGAGACAAACAATCACTTGACTAGTTTTCCTATAAGACAAGATTATTGTATACAAGTACATGTTGTGATAAGGGCAAGCCAGCTGGAAGCTGTTCCTAATGAAGCTGCTAGCTGGACACTGTTACTAATGAAGCTGTTAGCTGGAAGCTGTTACTAATGAAGCTGTTTGTCAAAATGTAGTCGCATACACTGGCACGCCATCTTCTCTTTGAAGGAGAAACGTGACATTATAGCGCATTTCACATCATTCAATCATTACAGTATTTGACACAAACATGAATCCCGGTTTTGTATGGTTTGTAAGAAAGCTAGTGTTATAAACTTAATGATGCAGAAATGCACGAATAAATCTGTCCAAGATTCCATTTTTTTTTATTAAATGTATTCGTTTATCTTTATTCAAGAAACACACAATTAAGTTAAATGCCACCATTGTTTTCTCTTTGGTGTATACAACTGTATTTTGCATGTTCAATGTTGTCCGCAGAATCCAATTCATCATACTTTTACTATTGTTGTGCTCATGTGTTTCTACATGTTTGTAATAAATTGCTAAATATGACACCTTCCTGATCTAACTATGTTGATTTTTGCGCGACAATATCATTTTGCAGAGAAATCAAGGCGAGAAGTAATAGTATGCTTCTTTATGTAAAGTTTGCTTGATAGTGACGACGCTACAGTTTTTTTTGTATAGAAACAAGTGCAGAAATAAATGATTTTGTGGCAACAGTTCGAATGTATAAATCAATGCTGCAGACACAATTTTGATGAAATATTTATTCCCATTCCCGATATCCGTTTTTGATAAAAGTGTATTAAATTATTCAGTGAATGCTATTTTCCTATTGCGACTTTTTCTTATAAAATATCAATCTATTCCAATGAAAAAAAGGCTAGGGAAAAAATATATGTATAGTATTTTTTTTTATATAAATGGGATTGTCGTTAATTGAGTTCTCATTCATTCTTGACTATTTGTAATGTATATTACAAATGTGTCTTGTCTGAAAGATGCATTTCTTTATAAATACATTTGATGTGATCGTTTAAATCTATTGCTTCACAGTCTCTACCAGAAAAAAACGTCATTGTTAATTGAAAATGATTTATCATGAAAAAGGTTTGTTTAGCCTACACACCATAGATTTGGTGTATCAAATCTTTCGTTTCTTAATTTAACTGGGTAATTTCACTTCACTCTGCTCTTAACTGCTTATCTAAAATGTAATTTATATCTATATCTACTCGTGATTATCATAGTGTAATATTTTCAAATAAGTTTTGGTTTTCAGTTGGCTTAAAAAATCAGCAGTACTTTCCTTGAAATAATACACACTTTACAAACTTAAACATCAAACATTGACTTTATAAAATGAAATATTATTTAATTTGAATACGTCACCTCTCACTAATTATAATATATATATATATATATATATATATATATATATATATATATATATATATATATATATATATATATATATATATATATATTTGTGACAAAAACAAGGTATTTATCACCGAACATTCTTAACTCATTGTCCCACATATGTTGCTACCAGCGGAAGTGATAATTTTGTGATCTCATTTTGTGATCAAGTAATGACGCAAAATTTGTATAAAAGAAAGAAAGGAAAAGAAAGAAAAGAAAGGAATTCAATACCAATATCACCGTCATAATTACACTTATTGCAATGTTCAGTATGAAGGGTTGAGTGATTCTGGCCGAGTCAGCTTCAAACGGTACACCGTCAGCTCATGTAACCCTGCCCTTAACCCTCAGCAAAGACAGCGTATGTATATGAATAACCTCTTTTAAAGGGGCAGTAGCGCGTTTTTTTCGCTGAAATAAGTCGATGAAATGTATTTGAAAAATAATGTCTCCAATAGTAAAACACCCATCTCTCTTTGGAAAATCAAGTTAAAAGATGAGTGTACATTGTAAGGTTAAGCCATAGGAAACGTTTTTGTCATTCGAAATAATAAAATGTGTTCACAATAAATGCAATTTTTGCTTTATACTCAACACTGTTATAACCACTACGGATAATTGGTTTGTGTAATAAGATGTTTTACCCTTTAAAGTAAATATAAATGCCATTAACTATCATTATAGATAGGAAATTTGAAAAAAGTAAACTTTGCAAAAAAACGTGCTACTGCCCCTTTAAAGCTTAAATGACATTGGAAATCAATATGATACAGCAATGAAGATAACCGACAAATCGTGCCAAGAGAGTTCTGGCTGCTAAGAGAAGACAGGTGATAACACAATCTTTATATATTCTACAAATTATATTACTACAACCTTATCCTGGACACCAATGTCTCATAAATCACGAATACAGTGCAATTCGTAAAAACTTTCCATTCTAAAAAAAAACAACATTTTTTTTAATTTGTTATGTCATCACTTTCATCATCACACATGTTTTAGCTCAACTTGAGTTTTACCAGGTTCGCATGACATTAACATCAAACTGGCCACGAGGAAGGTAAGACTCAAAGGCAGCATCAGCAAACTTGATGTAACTTCGAAGAAAGAGAATCGAAAATTAGGTAAGAAAACGCAGTTAATTGACCGAATATAGAGATAGAGAAATAGTTCACAAATGTTGATGTGCTTGAGAATTCAATCGTTTTTTTATGAACCATCAACACTCGCCCAGAACATAACGAGAACAGAAAGACCAAGATTTTAGATTTTTGGGTTTTCGCTAAAATATGTCAAAGGTCAAGGTAAGAGCGAGGTCACAACTTGAGCATGCTTTTGTGAATATGCCTTAATATTTTAACTATGAGCTGACTAGAAGAGTTGTGTACAGTTGATGAAATACATTTAAAGTGGCAGTAGCACGTTTTCTATCTATCACTTACTCGATATGCAGATATGAACACATGAACTATCTCTGTTCAAATTAGAAACGTATCGATACGGAGCCTCTCATGTCATCATCCGGGTTGATAGTTGATTTTGTTTTCTCTGTAGTAAAGACACATGTCTCACTTTACCTTTGCTTATCAAATGTTTCAGTACATTTGACTTCTATCAGCGTTGTTTTGTTGAGCTGAAATTCGAGAAAAGACATTCCTGGTTATATTTAAATATGTTATCAATCCATGGTTATAGGAGTATCCAGTTGAAATATATCACTAAGGGTAACATTCGCCTTTAGATTTGTAAATTTGACATTCAAATAACAACACAATGTGAAGAGAAGCCACTGGCACTATCTGTATTAAAAACTTTGCTACTGCATAATAACACATTGTTCATCAGTCTATTATTTGCAAATGTGTTGAATAAGGTTGAAATAGTTGAATATTTTTCTCTTTCACATGCAAAAACAAATTGGATGACAGAACCCTCTCTTGAAGGTTGAGTCAATAGACAAAGGTTTTGTCGTTTTGTCTAGCAAAAAAACTACCATCCATGTTACCATGCGGACAGTTTGTTTTAGCACTTTTAACTGTTCATGTCTCAACCTCTGAAGCAAGACTACTAATATTTATGTATGTGTGTGTGTGTGTGAGTGTGTGTCTCTCTCTCTCTCTCTCTCTCTCTCTCTCTCTCTCTCTCTCTCTCTCTCTCTCTCTCTCTCTCTCTCTCTCTCTCTCTCTCTCTCTCTCTCTCTCTCTCTCTCTCTCTCTCTCTGAAGAAGGTAAAGTAGTGATTTCTGATCGAAAACCGGACAATGCATCGCGATTGACGCGCGCCAATGAGTCAAACGTAATTTTGGAATCTTATTTTTGACAGACAAAAGGACAAATTAAGGTTGATAATGTTTAATTGGTCAGATATCATGTAAATAGGACGTGCAGATTCGGTTTCTGTACATGTATAAT
Organism: Gibbula magus; assembly: GCA_936450465.1. NCBI lineage: Eukaryota > Metazoa > Mollusca > Gastropoda > Trochida > Trochidae > Gibbula > Gibbula magus. The sequence goes on from OW388302.1 coordinate 33,702,200, forward strand.
GATGTTATTCGGTTTTAATTGGAAACTAGTAATAAGGATATATTTGGGGATTGGCGAATTTATTTGCCCTGTAAACAGCACATATGGTGAGTTGGAACGTATTAAAGCCAAATACAATGTTATGGAACACAATGGATGCACCTTTAATGGCAGTGGATACAAACACACTGATTGACCTACTGTCAAATTTTAACTTTCCTGTTCCTGTTATCGCTTTTGACATTTGGATACTTGGATACTCATCAGTCCTGAATAAAACCCATTTCGTCATCTCCTGAAACTGATTTCTCCTTGGCCTTTGGGAATTACGAATTGCCGATTTTTGGGCTAAGGGCCGAGCCCTTTAAGTTTGTGTTACCTACTGAAATCAAGTTATACCGCCAGAGGATGGTTCTCAAGTATATACATCTGTATGATAACCATCTTTGTCAACTAATTAAGTCAATGGTAATCCGCGGAGAGATCCGAATTATTACGGAACATATAGATATATACGGAAATGGCAGAACTGTTCAAATTTTGTAAAGATTTTACAATTCAACTATTTATTGTTTACAGACAATAGTGCAGCTCTTACCCAATGTGACACATCTATAGATCTACACAGGAATACCCCTAGTCTGTAATCCAGACCCTAGAGAGAAATATTCAATTGACGACCAGCCCAGTCTAGTAAATTATAGCAAGTCTACTAAGGCAACCTTAGGGCTCCATTTTGTTTCACTATTTATATCGTTTGTAAGAAGAAATATATTTCTGAGACTAAATGTAAAGCAGAAATTTTTAAATTATATACAAGTTTTCAATTGTCTGTTGATTTTTTTTATGAATAAAGCACAAGCTCCTCGCTCAAGGGAAGTAACTCCTCAGAGCTTATAATAACTTCGTGTATAACGTACATGTAGTTATACATGCACGTATATCTGTGTTATCTGAACAGATACGAAGTCTAAAGTCTATACAATGCATCAATACACGAGAGGCGATTTGTTTCTGACACAGGTACGTTTTCTATTATACGCAAACTCTCTTTTCCTCTACACAGTAGATAATGAAAATATTATGTTCTTTGAAGTGAAGTACCGAGAGTGACATCTAATTAGTTACAGTGTCTGATGAGAACAATACAAAGCTGATCCTGTGAAGACACGTGAGTATGATAACACTGAGTCTGTACTATATCCACTGTAACCACTTTGACTGACGTTGTTTGATTGAATGCGATCCGAAGGCAGGTTATTCTTCCTGTTCATTATTTACTAATGACATTTCATTAGACACATTTACATTGAATTATATTGATAATCTTCTGATTATTATGATTTCATTATGAAAAATATTTTTAAAAAATATTGTTTGTATTTAAATAACCAGTGGTAATTTTGGATATTCGCTACCATTATAACAACAGTATTATTTGGAATCACACTCTAGTAACCACAAAAATATTTTTTAAAATATACTGAACTGAACTGAACTTTATTTACACTCAGGCCGCAGGCAGCGGCATATGAGGATACATTTTTACATTATATACATACATACAAACATACATACATACATTTACATTTGATGTTAAACTGTCATATATACAGGTACATAAAATGTTCAGGAATGATGTATTATAAATTATGATATACACTAATTAAATATGAGAAAAAGATACATGATTAACTTGAAAAATTATAATTGAGGTTACAATTAGCGACATTTAAAAACACTTATAATTACGTCATAGAACAAGGCTAGCCTTCTTAGTGTACCTATCTTTTTACTGTTAAATACTATTGTAGATAGTGTGATATGAAATATAATAATGTGAGATTATTTTTATTTTTAAATGACATATATTTCTAATACCGTCATTGTTTGTTTATAGATTCCTTGTTGTTAACCTTAGTTATTGCATAAGGAGAATTAAGGTTGGCAGAATATGAATACAACTGGGCATCATCTAAACAAAATTTAACACGTGTGTTACTGAGTACTTATTAAACATAACTTAGATACACATTTCTTACTGAGCACCGATCAAAAATGACTTAAAAACACATATGTAACAGGCGCAAAGGCGACCAGTTCACACTGTATACGTCACCCACGTCACGTTATAGTAATGAAGCTGCAGTCACAGGGTATTTTATCTTCAAGAAGTAGTTCACATCCAAGATGTCTTTAGCTTAAACTGCGACATTATTGGATATCAATACAATCACACATTTTTTCTGTTCATATCATTTCGTTCATACACAATATATAAAGACCTACCAAAAGTTGCAAAAAGGAACACTTACGTTATCTTCACAGTTTGATTTGTCCTACTATTAACAACATTGATTTCGCATAATATTTGAAAGTTTTACATTTGGATGTTTCTAAAAAATAAATTATCTGTCAGTACTTCTTATACAGCAAACGATGTGTAGGCAAGATAATGAAAAGACCGAACTACAATTTAGTTGTATAGACATTGGAAAGAGTTATGGCGAGGTCATTTGGTTTTAATTATATACGTTCAAGAGTATTTCACTTATAAGATCAGGAGGATTTTCTGAAAAACAACATCTTTAATGTGAAAATACACGACGTCTCAGAATATATACTCCCTCCTTCATCAGGTGGAATGTAAGGAAATAACAAATTGTGATGCATTTATATAGCAAACAAACCAATGGGGTGGTAACTCAATCAGGGTAAAGTCCTTGTTCTATTGGAATTCTAAGTGTAGATTTGGTAACGATATGACACCTTATAAGGACTACAGGAACCAGAGACTAAGTATATGTTTTCATCATCTTCTCCAGAATCAAAAGTACTTTCAAGCTGAAATGGTTGTGTACATACTCCTTAGCCACTGTGGATTAACATTGTAGATTTCGTTCCCCTTTAATGGCCCCCGCCTTAAGAAACTAAGCTATTTTTTTATGTTTGAGAGATTCAGTAGCCAGTAAAAACTATAAATTGTAGGGTTAGTAATTACGTGGTAATTTTGAGCACTACAAGTGCCACGAAGTTAATCAATAAGTGTCTTCTTTAAATATCTAAAGCAATAGAAAGCTGAAATCTTGGCAGATGGAGGATATCAATTGTAGACCTCAGTACGGGAAAACAATATTTCAGCCTTAGAAAGTTGAAATGTTGTGTTCAGACGCCTTGGTCAAAGTGAATTATACATTTGAGATTTACCTTAGCACTCTGACAAATATTTCTGGATAATGTAAACATTTAACCTTATATAGTACATAGTATCTAGTACATTGTTTAAAGCCCGATGACTACATATACAATGGCTCTATGTGTATGTACGATATCTGTATGCATGTATAACGACTACATACAAATTACCTTTTCTTTTTTTCATATTTACATATTTAACCATGACCGTGTATAACTTAATATATAACATGGCTTGGGTCTCACACAGGTTGCTATCAGTAGCAATATACTGATAAGCTATCAGTAAGTTGTGGCGTGATTAAGCAACGAATGTGATATTTCACAACGTTAAAGATTATTTGGTCAACAATTATAGATGATGATAAATGACTTATAAGTTTATGATTCCTTCATATTAGTAATGATATCGAAGTCACATAAGTCGAGACTTTAATCCTTGCACTTAATGATGTATTTTTCATAGGGGTTCATTAATCCATCCATATTCATAATGATGTAGATTTCACAAAGGTAGAGAGAATACCTCCAATTCTAGCACATGGGTTATGATGAAGAATTCACATAAGGGATACTTGCATATTTATGATGATTTCATGTTGTTCAAATTGAGTTTGCTTAGTTTTTACACATTGGGCACGCGACGCAAATACGACCAAATACATTGTCTATGTAAAATAATATTCACATTCATTATCACATGTTCCTGTGATTTAAAATCTGTATTTGCTTTTGCCCAGGTGGCTTTTGTCCTGGATCCGTATGTCTTATGACAGCGCAGTGGTTAGCCTTTCGGCTTCTAATCAGTAGGTCCTTGGTTCGAATCCCGCTAGGGTTTATAAATATAAGAAATATAAGGTTTGAGTGCAATGCTACACTTAATTTCATCTCAGTACCACCCATGGTTCGCTGGATCCAACCGATGCTCACTGCTCTCACCATAGCCACAAAGCTGTAGATTTTCTCCATGCAGTAATACTAGCAATTCTCGCCTCACCTCTCACCCTAAATCGACTTAGATGAAACTTAATGAACCTACATGTGTATTTTCAAGAGTCCATAAGAAACGTTGCCAGATATACAAAAGAGTCAACCACAAAAAATGCCATCGGAAATTTAAAAAAAAATCGTTTTGATAAGCTTGAGATTTGTTAAGAAGTATTGTAAACGTCATTCATCATGGTACGATACTTTCATTAAGTTTTTGTACACATGTTCAATCATTGATGGGGAGCTGAAATCAATATTTCAATTTTTATTTGGACAAAATGTTTCTTTTCAAAATGCATGAATTGTGGGATTTAAGTTAATAACATTTGTTGCCGGCGTAAGGTACCAGCTTGCCTGTCTCGTTAGTTAAAGAGATTCCAACGATTTCTTAAAAGGCATGTTTCTCAGAAACATAATAAAGTAATGTTTCCTAGAGGGACGATTTAGGTTACATGGCTTCTGGACACAATCATGTATTATATGTTTTAGTCTTAACTATCATTGTGGGTTAACTATCTGGCGTGTGTGTATTAATGGTTCCTTTGGACACTAATTTACTTAGTTACATACGTGGTTACTATTTGATAAAAATTATGTCATTGTCTGGATATAACATTATGATAATATGAAACGTTTGAATATTATACTTGATTAACGCATATTTAAGACTGCACTTCAGGAGAGTCATTGTCTAAATGAATTGCAAGGAAATTACAGACTGTAACTAACGAATTGCACGGTAATTCACCCTCCTATCTGAAGAACAGAAGCCAAGTCACTGATTGAAATCCCGGATATCTAAGATTTAAGTATTTAAATTCATCCAGTGTCTGTTTTTTTTGGGTCTCATTTATACATACATGCTGGTTATGGGAATGAAGCTGGTTTCATTGTTGACTGAAGTTGAATGCTTTCATAGTATCGCCTATTTTGAAATCGCAAAGTATCAATGTCTTTAATAGAAAGATTTCTCTCTTTTAGAACATCCGAGGAAATCATGTCTGATGCCCAGTTCTCCAGTTCAAGTAATGATGATGTTGATCACCACACATGTGATGAAGATGATGAAGCAGATTACCACACATGTGATGAAGAAGATGTTGATGTGCATTATCTTACATGTGATGAAGAGGAACAGGAGTCTGGTGATCCCCGAGCAGCTTCTCCGTCCTCGAGTTCCAGTGATGATGGTAGAGATTTGTTAGATTATCATCATTCTAGTGATGATGAAGAAGAGGAAGAGTTGGATGTTCTCGGAGCAGCAGCTCCTGTAGTGACAGTGAAGAAGGAGACACGTCAGCGATACACCAGGAGTCTCACCGGTTCGGGTTTTTCAAAATATCAAATGTTTTAATATTATATGAATACATTTTTCATTTCATTTTTAGATGCAGTAAAAAATGTGTGTTCTAAAAAGGTAAAAGGAGAGCACATATACAATTGGTACACAAAGTATGCCATGTTTTATTGTAAGACGCAAACGATTATTCTCTGGTTACTTGGACATTTTAGATTCTGATTCTTCTTCTTCTTTATTACTTTAGGACTTGACAACCAGGTTCAGGAAATTCTCGAGTCATGTGGTCAAAAGAGACATCCAGTTACTACATCAGGGTCGAGGCAAGATGAGGACACATTGGAAGTAGCAAAGTCACACACCAGACAAGTTGTCCCAATGACTGGCTCTAAACAGGGTGAAGACACATTGGCTGTAGCAGGGTCACAACATAGACCATGTATCCCAATACTGGGGAGTCAACCAACTGAGACCAGATTGGATGAGGAAACCTTGGCTGTAGCAAGACCACACTTCAGACAAATTGTACCAACACCGGGATCTCAACACGATGACGACTCATTGGCTATAGCACCAACACACCACAGACAAATAATTCCTACGTATGACAACACATTGGCCACAGCAGAAGGTATGGGAAAATTCTTCTCTTTGCATTATACCACATGAGATGTTATCAAAGTGTTTCTGATTTCCTTGTTTTTCAGTTGCATAGCAATAAGGAAGGATATATAACTTGAGATATTCGTCTGTTGTTGTTACACTACTTATTTGTATGCTTTTGTACTCAATCTGAATTCCAGTCATGTTACCATCTCTGGAAAGATATAATTATATATCAACTATGGCAATCTTTTATGTAAATAATGTGTACATGTTGGTGATTCTTAACCTTAGTTTGATTTTAATGTATTTGGTCAGATGAATGGATTGGGTCCAAATTATCAACTTCGTAGAACCCTTTCAGTATAATAAGGAAACGAAATTTATGTACACATAAGCAAGAGATGTAGAACAACTGCAAAAGGAAGACACCGGAAAGAAGAGTGATAAGAAATCATAAAAGCAATATAATAACAGGTTATAAGTGATCTATAGTATAATTATTAAGTATTGTAGAGAAACACATGAACTTCTGAATTTGAACATTTTTGTAGAGAAAATCTGCACTGCAAATTAACCATATATCCAGCGAGTTTTGACTTTTACTTATGTTACGAGTGGCGTTAACCAGACATAACAAAAAGACGGGTAAGACCCAAGAAGTAAAATAATATACAGATTTATTTACAATTAAGACATGAAGGTATACATGTTTTTATGGCAGTCTAACAAATACAATTTAGCACAGCAGTAATATCAGATTTTAATAATCTCTTACTAGTTCAGTCCACGAATAAACACAATATAATTCCAAGTTGCCAACATGGCATGAATAATCCATAATAGAGCCGACATGGCTATATTCCCGACATGGGCACACGTCACAACTGACCACTGTGAAGATATAAGATCTGTCTCCCAGAATGCATGCTAAAAAGCTATCTTAAAGGTAGTGAAGCTTGCAGTTGATAAATAATATAAGAACAAGCTGGACTGGGCTATTCAACAAAGTTACAAAGTAAGGTAAGGTAATTGATTGCTTTGGGTATTATGTAGTTACTTACAAGCCAGTAGTGAAAGGAAAAATCTATTGCATGTTATACAAATATAATAAAGTAATTGTTGATAAAATATACATTAATGTCGATACTCATACCACTTACCTTCTGAAATGAGTATAATAAACAATATAATAACAATAACACGTTTTAAATGTAAACCACCGTTTTAATGTTTCCCCTGAATGTAACAACTCAGTTGTAAATGATTCATTCCAGGTGGCTATAATGCTCTGGTCCAGCTGAATGTGAATGTAACACAACAACAGTTTGGAGACGTCACAGTGGAAAATGCTACAAACATTAATCAATCATTTGGAGGAAATCAGAACATCAGTAAAACTGCAACCTTCCATGAGGAGAAGAAAGTCATTGAACTCAGTAGAAGTGAGATTATCATGAGTGAGTGTCAATTAACATTAATGTGAGGTAAATGTTCTGTTTAAATGATGTGTAACAGTAAACATAAAAACAACAGTCAAGCATGTTGGTTTACTCTATTACTATATTACATTGAAAAGTAAGAGGTTATGCTGACACAAGGACCAATAAAATCACAAATCTCAGATACGTGAGCAGTGCAATCCTGAACCGACACAAATGATGCCAGTGGATTGGACACTATTGTGGTAGTAACTAGAAATATATGTGTGAAATCTAGATTTGAGAAAACTCCAACTGCTGACAACTGAATCGTGTTTGTTTCGTTACAGAAAGAACTCTTGAACACATTGAAGCTTGGAACCAGGGAATGGTCATAACAGCCGCCCTGTCTCAGGTTCTTAATAAACTAGAAAATGGAGCTACGTGGCTGACTATCAAAGGGAACCCGGGTGAAGGGAAGACCACAGTTGGGCACATGGCATTGGAGGAAATGCATAGGCGTGGAAGACAGGTGTTTGAGGTGAGATCACCAGATGAGTTCACTGACGTCATCTCGACATGTTCTTGTCCTGTCATTATGCTTGATGATGTGTTTGGTAATCTTGAGTTTGATCAAACTAAATGGTCAATCTGGGAGACTGTTGTAAGTCCGTTGTTGAAGGAGAGAGAACACAAATCACATGAAGGGAAAGATGAATCATCTAAAAAAGATGTGACTATAATTCTGATAGGACGGGACTATGTACTAAATTCAGCATCAGTTGACTTAGGCAGACTGTCTGACTTCCTTACATCAGATAAACATGTGGTATGTATGGACCACAGCATGAAAAGATACTTGGAAGAAAAACGTGCTATATGGGAGTCCATATCCAGATCAAGTGGTGTAGATTTAGACAAAGAGAAATTGTTCAAAATTTTGAGCATAGAAGTGGCTCATGGTTTTCCACATGTATGTCACCTTTTCGCTACAATCTACAAAGAAAACAAATCAATCAATGCAGTTGAATTTTTCTCTAAACCACTAGGTTTTCTTAATAAATCAATATCATATTTATTTAAAGATACGAATAAGGTGATGCTTTTTCAGGAAATGGTGAAATGTGAGGCAAAAATCAGTAGGAAAGAGCTGAGAAAATTAGACAAAACATACAAAATGCTACAGGTAGCTAAGAATCTTGTCGGATCCTATCTAAAAAGAGTTGATGATTATTTCGTATTTGACCACCCATCTATTTATGACAGTGTTGCATTTCATATGTGTTCACTGGACCCAGAATTTGTGATTCAAGAGTGTCATCTGTCCTTTATCCATGAACGAGTTAGACTTCAGTTGTCAGAAAATTCAACATCTGAAAATACTTCTTCATCAAGTCTAGTTGTCTATGTTGACAGGTCCTATGAAGATGAACTGGCTGAACGGTTTGCTAAAGAGATAATGGTACAAAACTTTGTCCCTGTCCTTTCACATCAAGCCTTTACAGATGGAACATTTGTTGGTATAGTAATGTCTAAACTAAAATCACCACTGAAATCATTGCTTCACTTGGCTGACAAGAACAGCATCTTTTCACAAAACACATTCCTTTCTTTGGTGCCGAGCAGCAAATCAGCAGAGCTGTTGAAGTATATAGACAGCTGTATAGATATAGTGTTATCTGAAGATGATGAAAAAGAAGTTTTGTTTGGAACATGTCGATTTGCTGCATCAGAGGTACTTTTATACTTGAAAGGGACAAGGAAGTCCCTGGACAAACACATTAGCCTCATGAATGTGAAATACTGCTTAACCCCTCTAATGATGGCTGCAGCAACCAGAGATATACCGTTTGTACATCAGATCCTATCACTCAAACCTGACCTGAATGCAAGAGGTCGTTTGGACAAGACAGCACTACACTACGTCTGTGAGTATGGACTGGTGTCATGTATATTGCATTTGATTAACAATGGTGCAGATATTGATGCGCAGGACTATTGTAAGGAGACTCCTCTATATTATGCATGTGTATTCTGCCAGCTGGATGTTGTGCAACTGTTGATACAGAGAGGAGCGAGAGTCGATGAGACATCCCTGGTCGCAGCTTGTAGAGGAGGGAACCTTCGCATTGTTGAGCTGCTGTTCGAGAAGGAAACAAACTGTAAAACAGAAAGTACGTTAACAAATGCTCTTTCTGCCGCAAGTGAGGGAGGTAACACAGACATCATGAAATTACTTGTCGACAAAGGTGCTTCAGTCACTTCATTTGCTTCCAGAATGCCTCCACTTCATGCTGCATGTCATTATAAGCAACGTCAAGCTTTGCAATGGTTGCTGCAACAAGGTATTGATGTAAACAGTAGAGACTTGGGTGGTAATACAGCACTTAACAGAGCAGCAGACAGCGGCTCTCAAGATTGTGTCGAAGTGTTAATTAAAGCAGGTGCTTCTGTGAATATACAGAATTACCAAAGTAACACGTCACTTCATAAGGCAGCAGAAAGTGGTTCTGAAGAGTGTGTTAATGTGTTACTGAAAGCAGGTGCTACAGTTGATATGCAGAATAAAGATGAAGACACACCACTCCATAGAGCAGCAGTAAAAGGATCTAAAGTGTGTGTTAAAGTTTTACTGAAAGCCGGAGCATCCGTGAATATACAAAATAAGGAAAAAGACACATCCCTTCATAACGCAGCGAGTAGTGGATCTATAGAATGCGTTGATGAGTTACTAAAAGAAGGTGCTTTGGTGAATATTGAAAATAAAGAAAATGACACAGCACTCCACAAAGCAGCAGGGAAGGGATCTAAAGAGTCTATTGCTGTGTTACTGAAAGCAGGTGCTACTGTGAATACACAGAATCAAAAAAATGACACAGCACTTCACAAAGCAGCCGGGAAGGGATCTAAAGAGTCGATTGCTGTGTTACTGAAAGCAGGTGCTACTGTGAATACACAGAATCAAGAAAATGACACGGCACTTCACAAAGCAGCAGGGGCGGGATCTCAAGAGTCTATTGCTGTGTTACTGAAAGCAGGTGCTACTGTGAATACACAGAATAAAAAAAATGACACAGCACTTCACATAGCAGCAAAGGGAAAATCAAAGGACTGTGTTGAAGTGTTACTGAAATTGGGGGCTTCAGTGAATATACAAAATAATGGAGGTAACACGGCTCTTCATATGGCAGCTTTTTCCGGATCTAAAGTGTGTGCTGAATTGTTACTGAAAGCCAGTGATGCAGTGAATATTCAGAATAAACAAAATGACACAGCACTTCACATTGCAGCAAGATTTGGATATAATGAGCTTGTTGATGTTTTACTGAAAGCAAGTGCTTCTTTTGATATAGAGAATGAAGAAAATGACACACCACTTCATAAAGCAGCAGGGAGTGGTTCTAAAGGATGTATCGAAGTGTTACTGAAAGCTGGTGCCCAATTGAATAAACAGAATAAACATGGTGACACAGCACTTCATAAAGCAGCAAGGAGTAGATCTAAAAAGTATGTTGATGTGTTAGACGAAAATGGTAAAGCACTTCATAAAAGAAACTTTCCCTGCTCTGAAGAATGTGTTGAAGTGTTACTGAAAGCAGCTGCTGCAGTAAATATACAAAATAAAAAAGGTGATACACCACTTCATGAAACAATTAATGGGTTCCTAGGGTGTACCTATAAGTTACTGAATGCAGGTGCTACTGTGAACATGCCAAATAAGGAAGGTGAAACAGCACTTCATAAAGCGGCAGCGATTGGATCAAAAGAGTGTGTAAATGTGTTACTCAAAGCAGGAGCCACAGTTAATATACAGAATGGAAAAGGTGACACAGCACTGCATCTAGCAGCATTGCTAGATTTTGTTAAGCTTTTTACCAATGTTGCCTTGATTGAACCGTCAGCATATTGCTCACCAGAGCAAGGATCTGAAGAGTGTGTTGATATGTTACTGAAAGCAGGTGCCACAGTGAACATGCCGAATAAGGAAGGTGAAACAGCCCTCCATAAAGCATCAATATATGGATCAGAACACTGTGTTATTATGCTAATGAAAGCAGGTGCTACATTGAATGTACAGAATAATGGAGGTGACAGTCCACTCCACTATGTTTGCAAATATTTTACAACTCTTGAGTGCCTCATACGTCACTTTAGAGTACCTGTATGTCATACATTGATCCTACAAGGAGCAGATGTCAATGCACAGAATTATGATGGTGACACACCATTGCATCTGCTTTGCAACGAACCTATGGACATAACAACTAACATAGAATTAGCCGAATTACTGATAGAAAATGGAGCTAATGTTGACATCCACAACAAGCAGGGGGAAATGCCCTTAATAATTGGTTATCTAGAACAAGGACAGTAACATAAGTAATGTTAAGATATGTGCAACTCCCATTGATAATCATTGTGAGACTAAAGACAGTATTTTGAGATATTCGATCAGAAGAAGCTTTTTAAGTGTTTAGGCATAATATTGGGAGAATTCTTGAAAAACTTATTGAAGCTCACAGCTCACAGATTGATCAATTCAAGAGTTCACCCTGACTGTGATGGATTGAAACAGTAACCTAAGAGGAAACAGTTAGGCAGGATTGATGAACAAACAAACTTTTTAGACTGGACCCCATAGTGTTGTCTAATCCAGTAATGACATTGGTCCTTTAATGATGGAATTCCATGAAATGACTCAAAACACTTTAGCCATATAAGATAGTTGAAGTTGAAGCTAAGAATTCTGCAACATGCTATACATGCTTCGTCACCATCTTACCTCAATTTTCAAATGAATTTTCTCATTTGTCTCATTTTTCTCATTTTTCTCAATTGCCAAACCTTTTGACACAAGCTGTAGACACATTAGTTTTGAACCATATTGTATATGTGCAAATACTTCATAGACAATAACTTCAACCATGTAATATTCTGAGGTAAAGAGAATGATTTAAATGACTTAAAAGTCAAAGAAACTTCAAATTAGTAAATTCACATCGATTGGTAACAGTAACATATATAAAGTTTGATAAAAGTAGTGCATACATTTTCAGAGGCGTTTTCAGTTTTTGGTCTGTTCAAGTTGTTGTTGATTTTTTCCTTGAGAAAATCTTTGTTAACATAATTCTACTATTTAATTACTACATAATAATCAAAAACAGTATTTATATCAAATTCAAACCCTCAAAAAGCACATTAAGTGATCAGGGCTGACAGGTATTCCAAATTTGTTGAGGCAACATGTACACTTATAGAGATAATCTCTGGACAAAATGTCTCCCATATAATATTTCAATTGAAAACCTTAAAATTAATATTAAATATATATGCCACAAAACACCTCTAGGACTTGAGATTGGGGCATAAGGATGACTTATTGGTACTGCTTGGAAGGGTGCAAACATTAGAGTTCTATCGATCTGGTATCTGTGATATTACCTAAGAAGATCTAAAGTTTGTTTTAGCACTTTTAACTGTTCATGTCTCAACCTCTGAACCAAGACTACTAATATTTATGTATGTGTGTGTGTGTGTGTGAGTGTGTGTGTGTGTCTCTGTCTCTCTCTGTCTCTCTGTCTCTCTGTCTCTGTCTCTCTGTCTCTGTCTCTGTCTCTGTCTCTCTCTCTCTCTCTCTCTCTCTCTCTCTCTCTCTCTCTCTCTCTCTCTCTCTCTCCTGTTGTGTGTGTGCACAACAAGTCTGTATTCGATTTATTAGTGTAGTATAGTCCATTAATGTAAAATGCCTTTGGTGGGGTACATGGTACATGGAACATGATAGATTTTTGTGTAATGATATTCGTTAGCATACATACACAAAGGATCAACAAATGTAAAATTTCAACAAGCAACACTGCGATATCAAGGCTTCTACATCTGCCATAGAAAGATGCATATCCGACATCACAGCCTGGACCAGCGCAACATGTTGAAACTCAATCAGGACAAGACAGAGTTCATCGTATTCAGTGCGGATAGTTCTAACATTCATCATGACCAGATTCAGGTCAAGGTTGATGACAACACAATCAATGCTACAGACTCTGTAAAAAATCTTGGCATCTTTTTTGATAAGACATTATCAATGAAAAGCAAGTCAGCTACGTATCTTAATCCTGCTACTATCAAATCAGAAACAAAGGCGCCATCGGGCAGTTCATAACTGATTATTTCTGTAAAGCACTTGTGAATTCACCAGCAACACCACGCCTTGATTATAGTAATACTTTGCTGAATGGATTACCTTAACATCCCCTATCTTGCCTACAAAAGGTACACAACTCAGCAGCAAGAACACTCGTTACAAGGAAGCCAAGCCAAGGAGATCACATTTCACCCCCTCTTATTGAACTACATTGGCTTCCGGTAAAACAAAAAATTCTGTAAAATCACTGTACGAAACAGCTCCAGTCTATCTGCAAGACCTGGTTCTATTCTGGTTAAATTTCGTATATTTTTATTATAATTATTCCACTTCATCATTGTAACAGCTAGAACGATCAGAACAATCACATCGGTTTTGTTTTGAAGTTTTATTTTCTTGTTATCAGTGTGTCTTTACTCAAATGTCATACTCGTTCTGGAACAAGATGTGATAAGTAGTCTTATGCCAATTTGTATAATGATGATAAGGTATTTGTTTGTTTACGAACAGCTAGGGCATAAACTTTTTACATTTTTTATTCTCTATTTTCTTTTTCTAATTTGTCTAATCTACAAAATATCAAAATATGCATATATTGGGTTATTATATTATGGCATTACTTGTACATACTGGTTTTAGTTGTTTCTTAAAATAATGTGTCAAAACAAACATTATAATTATAACGTTATCAGTCATCCAAATCTATTGTATGTCCATGTGTACTATAACACTAGTTTCTATTGGATATATACTTTTGACTTCAATATTGACTGTTTCCTGACTTCTTTTATTAGGCCATATATTTGTTCTATTTCATACCTCTGACACAACGTAATTTAATTTTGAAGTTTGTAAATTTGTCTCGTAATTAAATATTTTAAGATGTGAAAAGCAAGATTGTATTGTAAAGTCCAGATTATTTCTTTTCATCTAATGAATGAAGATATTTCCCAATGTGAATTAATTTGATGTAAATAAAGTGATCATTGATCTTGAAGTAGCTTATGCTATATGATCTGACTACCTGAAACGACTCATCAGAGGGGAGGCGGAGAGGAAAGATATAATTAATTACATAAAGGGGTTCGAATTGCTTTTTTGACAATATTTTCTGAATTTAAAATCTACATTTGTGTAACCATATATTGCTCATATACGACATGGCGAGCTTATTCTCAAAACATGAGCGAAGTCAGTGACGATATACAGATTTGAGATAAATATCCCTGTTAATATACAAGGGAGGTCACTTGCACTGCACAAAGCTCGGACAGCCTAATTCTTACGTGCGGTTAAATGTTCTTATTTTTACAGACAAAAAGATGTATTGAACATATAGACCAATGTTTTGCCTTTATGTGTGTTCCATACCATTTCTCATACTTTATTTCACATTTGACCACTGACCCTCGCACTTAGCTTACCCTCCTTTTTAACATAATAATCGCTGGCATCGGGAGAATGTTGTTTTCCCCGTAAATCAACACGTCGCTCTTAATCGCTCGGAAAGAGAAAACACCTCTCATTATTTTTTCTCTCATTTGCTCAAATATTAGTACCCTAATTTGCAAACATCTCATAACACGACCCGATAAGTCATATCCATAGAAAACGGCTATTCCTATTTGAGGAAAATGGTGCGACGCATAAAGCGACAGTGGTGTGGAACTCTCCATTGTGACAGGTACATTTGTGGGTCTGTTTGATGGGAACTGGACTCGTATTGCTTAACCGAACCATATAGATTCGTATTAAAGCTAATTTTGTTTATTGATTGAGGAGTTTTATTTAGCCATTGGTAACACTTATTACGATTTTCGTAAGAGCACGTTATTTCTGTAAGAAATAGTGCTACAGCGTCTGTAAACAAGTTTCCGATTGTTGATAAAGTTTTAAAGAGACAGCTTCGATCATTCACCAAATCTGCGACTGCGCATGCTCGCAATGGCTCAGGTTGTCACGTGATGATTCTGCGTTTCCTTATTGATCCCGTTTTCTACCTACATTTTAGTCTAATGTAGCAGAGTTTTCTTTATTGCCTCAAAATATGTTTAGAACATATATGCTTAGCTTCATTTAAGTACTTTTATGTCTTCAAAGATCTTCTTAATTGAAGAATACAAGTTTTCTCTATAACAACTTGTGAAAATACACTACGTTTCGGAGTATATAAACACTCCCTTATTGAAGTCGAATGAGGGCCGGGGTATGACAATATAGTGTTATTTTTACAGAATGTTGTAAGGAAACTGAGTCAAAGATAATGAGTAAGTTTTACAATGAGGATTAAAAATTAATACTCACAATACAAATAAATAATTACAACCATGAAACATAATTCATCAACTAAACAACTCTTATAGTACAAATAATTATGTTAGAAATAAATGTACTGAACGCAATACTATTCACGAGTAAATTTTGAAATATAAAACTAAATACACATCTACAAAATACATATAGTATAAGAATTCAAGTAGTAAGCTAACGTTTTCGAAGGAATACACAAATAACATATATAGAAGACATTTTAGGGAACGAATGTGAGTTTTTTGTATTTCTCCAAGGCGAGTTTCGTTAAGATCATATGGCACACCCGAGTGTAATAACGTTTTTTTTAATAATTCGCTTTCATTTGTGTCGCATTAAAAACAGCTAGAAAACAGCCAACTGCTCTTCCGACAGCAAGCTACAATGACGTCACACTGATTGTTTTATGACGTCACATATGGGGAAATACGGTGACTCGTGCTCAAACAATGGTTGCTTGGCCATCGTTACTTTATAGGGATAATGAAAAAACACAACAAATCGTGAGAAATACAAGTTGGTTATAGATACTTAACTCGCTCCCCTTCCATATCAAGTGTGTGCCCCTCAAGAAAATAATTTTGGTTTGGTCGTGACATTATCTTGATACGTAAGGGGAAGCTCTTTGCATGTGCTAAAACTACAGTATGTTAAATATAACTGCTCTACCTTTGGACAAACCATTCTGTATTTGCAATAAAGGACAGTTTTGACCTGTTGAAGTTAACAATCAGCGTAGTGCAGTTTGTTAGAAAAATATCCGGTTTTCTGAAATCAGATATCCATATTCCGTTTTGAAACAACTGTATAAATTCTTTCATTCAGCACTACTTGTTTTTCTGACCGTTATATGAAAAACATTTTCACATCTGAAAACGTTACAATAAAGAAGTAAATTAGTGAATAAATATAACTCACGGTCAGACTATAGGAGATTATAATACAGAATATATTGGACTTTCTATGCAGCGTAATGATTATGACAATGATGACTGTATATACAAATGCTACGACGGTAGCTGTTTCAAGATGTTGCATAAATACCATGACAATGGCGGATTTGCATATGCTGATATGGTAACTATTACACAAAAACCATGACGACAGTGAATCTACATATGCTGAGACACTCAACAAAAGAAACGTCATCTCATTTTCAACAGTCAAAATACGAAAAACTACAATAGGAGAAAGTCGATTTGAATGTCTTTGATAGTCAAATGTTGAGTTAAAGGGGCGTTCTCACGATGGGATTTGTTGTAACGATTTCTATCACGTGCCTAATTGAAAACGAGTGTAGACACGTTTTGGTGACTCTCAACTTGTAAAATTGTAACATTTTGAGGAGCCCGAGCTTGTTTGGTGCGAACAAATTGTTATGTTATAATATAATTAACGATATATAACGTGTAGTTGCTACAAATCGCATTGTGAGAACGGTCCTACCTACGCACTCCCAATTTCATACATCATTATGTTTTTATTTTTATGTTGGGTGCTGACATCGCATTTTTACAATGTATTTTGCCCAGAAAGTTGTGCATGTAAGTCAAACACATAGAAATTGTAACAATGTCGTTTGTAAAAGAGGTTACGGACATCAATAACCTCCTTGGACTTAAATTTATTGACGCATCATTACTGTTGGATGTCGTGATAATAAATTCGTGAAAATAACAATGAAACAGTTTCAAGGGAATCAATTTTACCTTCTTTATAATATTATATAAAAGCACATTTCCGGCAAACGATAGGATGACATATTTGATAACCTATCTATACTCTAATCATTCTGGTTTGTGACGACATCCTGAGTGGGAAAATTTCAATACACCATAACATTTTATGCGTTCATCTTTACCCCGATGAATAACCTGCAAGCAAATAAATGTAAGCTTTTTTTTAACCGCAGCATTTGAAAAAAATAGAGCCATTGGCTCTGAAGCTCATCAGGAATTGTGTTATTAATTATCTCTAAGGAAAAGATGAAGATATCACATAATAAGTCATTGGCCAGACATCAATTTTAAAAGTTATTATCAAAATTGGTTACACATTAATCCACATTCATTACAAACAAGCAGACAGAGTCGGCCATATCCCCCGCCATGTAGGAATTTTGAATATATTTATGCATTTTGAATATATAATGCATTTACTTTCTTGAAAATTGTTATAACTCATAACTCATAGCTCATAAGTGATCACATTTCTATATAGCAAAAGGCACATCTAGACTACTTGGTTGATACCTATAAAAATTTTAGCAAAATATATTGAATAGTTTTGAAGTTTGAGGCCGGAATATAGTTTTCCCTCTTCTCGGTTCTAAGTCCAGACTGTTTGCATTCGTAAAACAAACAAAAAATTCTCAATTTTCTATATTGCAAAAGGCACATCTAGACTACTTGGTTGATACCTGTACAAAGTTTAAGCAAAATATATTGAATAGTTTTGAAGTTTGAGGCCGGAATATAGTTTTCCCTCTTCTTGGTTCTAAGTCCAGACTGTTTGCATTTGTAAAAAAAAATATTCTCAAATTTCTTTATAGAAAAGGCACATCTAGACTACTTGGTTGATACCTGTACAAAGTTTCAGCAAAATATATTGAAAAGTTTTGAAGTTTGAGGCCGGAATGGAAAAGCCCGGACGCACAGACGGACAGACAGACGGACAGACGGACAGACGGACGGAGCTCATTTCTATATCCCCCGCCAACTTTGAAACTTGAAAATTAAAAAAAACTGATTGCACTTTGATTATAAATTATATATTCGCGAGGACGTCTCAGGTTTATCAGTGTGACAAAGTCACCTGTCATACAGTAATCTGGCTGACAAACGCGTTGTACCAAACGGCATACCAGATGGTTATCTGTGGCGTCATTTGTGACCCCAGTCAGCGTCTTTCCGATGATACTATCTGATTTCGAATTTCTATTGGTTACAAATATCGTTTGCTTGCTGGGCGATAAGGAATAAGGCAACATACATAGGTTTTCAGATTTCGTGAAATTACATTTCAAAAGGTGGAATTTGCATACACGTCATGGAACACGTGAATATTCTATTCACGAGATATATTTTGACAATTTGTCCCGGTAGTTTACGTTTTCGATAGTCATTTTTGTGAGCAAACATGGATGAAAACCTTAATGACTAGGAGTATACATTTCATCATATTGCCTCTGTACCATCTTTTCTTATTGGATAACTTCGGGAGGGGGGTAGCGCAGTGGTTAGCGCGTTCGCCTTCAGATCAAGACGTCGTTTCCCGCCAGGGGCACGGTAACTGTCTGCAGTAAAGAACTGTTCTACACGCAGCAAGGCTTGGGTGCAATGCCACACTAAAAATCCAACGTTGTACCACCAATGGTTCGGTAGTTCCAATCGATACTGGCAAGTTTCGCCGCAATGCATAGCCCCATGGCGTTGCGGGCTTTCTTCCTGAAAATAAATAAATCAAATACTCTTTAAAGCGGCGTTAAAACCGAAATCAGCTCACTTCACATTGGATAAGTTCCCACCTTTTTTAGAAAACAGCTTTATTCATCTACTGTTCTCAAGAAATTGTTACTGTGGTTTTCAAATTAACTTATTTGATTCTGAATGTCGTTGATTGTACTTAGATAAGAACAATACCATCTGCAGACAAATCGAGATATAGTTGAATACCAACAGTTTGTTCAATCTGTATTGCTAGTTCATTCATACACAACCTTGTCGTACTCAAATATATACATAGGAAATAGAGGTATTGGCTCTGTAACTCATCAGACATTATATGGCTTATTATAACCCCGCTACGAAGTGTCTGTGCATCCGTCCGTCCAGTTTTTGTTCCGCTCATTATTCTAAAACCAGTTGCAATCACAATGACGTGAACATCTGCCTTTTGTATGTTTCATACCCTCATTTGCATGATTTATGCAAATTTTCTCCGTTTTTCGACTTCGCCATTGACACTTTTTGTTCCACTCGTAACCCAGACGCTTATTGGTCAAATGTTACAAAACTTGATACATATCATCTATGGAAGGGGATCTGTGCTATGTGTCTGAGTGATGAGTGGTACAGAAAAGTGTGAAAGACGAAGTCGAAAATTGGATAAAATTTGCATAAATTATGCAAATTTTAACCAAAAACGACTATGACGTCACGCGCCGATTATGACGTTACGGCCGCACGCGGTGGTATCACACATGTGTGTAACCAATTCATTGTTATCTCATGAGTGATCTCACCACGGTTGAGTAATAAATTGGTTTTGAATATGTTAATTTATCTATTTTCATTTACTTATCAAGCAAACTATATTCTTAGTATTTGAAGCAGTGAAAAGTGTATTGTTGTGGGCTAGAAATATATTTGTCCATGATTAATATGTCCATTAATTCTATATGCAGAATCAAATAACTGAATTCAAGTATGAAATGTAAATCATTAGCCTAGATTACACATTAAACAATAAACATTTAACTTCTACATGCCAAAATATGAATAATTATGAATAAAGAATGCAAACTGAAAATATAATTGCACTGTTGAATTTGAAAATTGAATCGACTGTAACATGTACAGGATATAACTTGTTTTTTGTTAAACGAACAATTTCACTACAACTTCATGAATACATTGACATGCGTATGTTTTCCCCAATAAATTAAATATGTGTTTTATTTACTCATATATGAAACGATAATATTTAGATAATAGTTTCGGTAATTTATGTTTTACAACGATATGTCTCCCTAAAACATACGTCTTTGCAGTGTCTATTTAACATTGTTGTTTGTTCGTCATTAATGTAACAAACTCATTGTAATAGAAATACATATCAAATTATTAAATTAAAGGTGGTAGAAAAGATATGTTCATTCAATTATGTGTTGTAAAGGAGATACACAACACAATCCGGCCCGAAGTTGCAGAATGGGCTTCTCTATAGACATATTTCAATGATTAGTGTGCTTGAAAAGGCCAGAAACTGTACTAAGAGTGTGACATTTTTAGATGTTCAGTATATATTAATAAATAGAGCAATCTATACAAGAAGGGAACTTCTGAAAATGAAAATAAGTCATTCAAATATGTGTTATTTCTGCAAATCTGAAAAAGAAAGTTTCCAATATGAATTCATAAATGTAATCACGTAAATGAATTTTGGGGGAATCAAAGGTTTCATGAACAATCTTCTTTTATAATCCAAAACTGGCACATCCCTGAGTGCTCCCGTCCGGGAAGAGATTTAGGTATGCGGGAGGGGTCTTAGAGGGACGTGTACCGCAAGCAGAGACTGCCCCTGACCACCCAGTGGTCAGGAAACCCAACACCTGCTACCACTGGTGCAGTGTAAGGAAGTTGGTAAGGATCTTGTCCGCGAAAATAGTGAGACCATCCGTAGTCGGCACAAGGTCCGATTTGTCAAAATGTTTAGCCAACCTGGATGCATGAAAAGCTCGATAACTAAGTCCTGTTGAATCCCGAGAACAGCCCGAATGATCGGGGTTAGTGTTTGGTCTGACAACCACAGGGGTGTAGAACCCCGAGGTCAAAGTGCGGTTCACTTCCGCCACATCTTGAAGATCGACCTCAGTCCGCATCGTACTCCTCCTTCCAGGCAACACCCTAGTAATAGGCAGGCTGCTCGAGTGAAAGAACTCGCAGAGGAGAGAACAGAGGGTACGCGAACTGGCGAGGATCACTCTGTGACATGCGTGCAGTTGCGAGGGGTGAGGGCCCACGAATATCTCCTGACTCTTGAGGCCTTGCATCAATGACGGCTGACACCATGTCCTTTATTGACGCTACACTGAGACCTACTCAGGCGAGTGTGAGGGAGACGCAGAGCGTCGACATTTCTCTGCCTTCATGCTCCTCTTATGGTTTCCCGAGGAAGAACGAGAAGAGCTGCGCCACCCTTGCCACTAGACCTAAGGCCCAACCCTGGCGTCAATAGGGGCAGACACCGTATCCTTATTGACAGGCGAAGCTGCAATTAGACAGTCTACCCCCTGCAGAATATGCGCGAAATGCGGAGCGACGTAGCTTCTCTAGAAGATATATGCAAGAAGACGGAAGCCTGGACGACCCACGGCAGGGGACGGGTACGCCTGCCTCCTCCTCTTCTGCAGCGTCCTTCTCACTCTAGCGATCTTAGAGTGGGGCATACCTAACGCAACTGTCAACAGAAGGGACAGATGGCCTTGCAATGCGGCACACAGAGTCTTTGAGAGCTGACTGGGGAACTGTCCCAACAGCAAAAGGCAGCGAAGGCGAGGGCATAAGAGCCGAGACCCCGCAAACGAGTGCAACTAGAGGAGAAGCTAGTACCTTAGACGGAGGGCGTAACGCAACTCTGCAAACCATCCAGCCCCTGAGGCGGACGCTCGCAAGTGACCCACGTAGCTAGACGCTGACCCTCATGGTAAGGAGGCTGCAAAACGAAGGCTAGTGAGAGTAACTATTACTCGCAAGGCAACCCAGACGCTCGCAAAGCGTACCCTCACACGCTAACACAACTCACTATACAGGCGAGAGTGTCCTCACATGCTAACACCAATCACGAGGCAGGCAGCGTAGCGAGACACTGGTCCTCATGTTGAAAGCTAGTGAGAGTGACACTCGCAAGACAACCCTCCAACCCCCCCCCCCCCCCCCCCCCCCCCCCCCGTAATGAGACCCTGGGCTGACCAATGCAGGGCTTGCGAGAGCATCACTCATCCACAGACGAGACAGACCCTGGGAGTGTCGGAGGGCGGACTCAAACATACTAACACAACCTGCTATCAACTTTAGTATATTAGTATATATCAGTAGGCCTGATTGAAACGAGAGCAATATAAACTAGGAAACAAACATGTCTCTATCTTCATTAATGTTTTTACAACGACAATGACCCTCTGAAAATTGAACAATCGCTTATTACTGGACCCCAACATGACCTTTCTCACGATTAAGACAAAATGGTTAAGATTTTCATAATAAGGTGTAACATAAAAAGAATTGTGCTTTAATTTCCACTTAAGTAGATGTAAACATCATTAAGATTGCATACATAAGTAATGCGTTATATTCTTCTGAATATTCAAGAAAATACTCAAAAATTTCTATTTTCGGACCACTAGACGGCATTTTCGATGTTTGAAGCTTAACTATCAACTTTTTGATAAAAGTGTGAAACAGAAAAGTTGTTGTTCGTTCAATTGTGCATACGTAGGTTTGAGTAAAATTTCAATTGCATAAAAAGTAAAGCAGTAATGACCCTTTCAACTATGCTGAAAATGGCGATTTTCGAAAAATGACAATCTTCTTTGACTTGTCACATATAAACTATGATAGATACGTGCTCGAAAAATATTGTTCTTAATAAATGACGTTTTTACATCACAGCGAGCTATTAAAAGTCTTCCTATTGCCATTGGTTCATGATCAATAATTCTCCAAAGGATATACCCCTCAAAAGGTCTCAAAATCACAAAATTTAACTTTTTGGAGATTATGTCCAAATAGTGCCTACTCTATCAACTTTTACATGATCATGATATGTTATTGAATTGTTATACAAGTTATTATAAAGAGATTAAAATAAATAACTTTGACATAAATCAATTTGTTACAGAGGTATGCCTCTTTGAACATGCAGCCGAAAAACACACTTTTCGAAAAGGTCCAAATACAAGGGCAGATTACTTGAATTCTTAGCCAAAATTCCAAATTCTGTCTCGATAACTTTTTTACAGGTTTATCCACCTTTCAAATGAGCTATCACATATAGCTGTATGTGTTCCTGGGATTTAGAAGAAGATTTTTGAAGATGCGTAACCTCAAAACCGGAAAAGTACACACAAAAATCATTTTTTTCGAGATAGCAAAACATCTATTGTTACGGCCGAAATCCGCTATGACATCATTTGATGAAACAACTTGACGCCTACAGTTTGGTGCAATTATTTTGCAAATAAGTTTTCGAGATATTTCAATTTGAATTTTTTTCACGTTTTGAGATACCTCCCCTTTTAGCTGCCGAAAATCAAAAATCGGTTTCCGTAAGCCACGAGCTTACACCTAGGCCCATCAATTGTGCCAGTGTCATTGATATAGGTGCAGTCAATTTTGCTCTACACAGCGCACAAGAAAAGTACAAATAATAATAACTAGGATTGTCACAGGCAATACTTAGGTCTTCAAGACTTCTGCTTGATCTTGAACTCCATGTTGGACTCTCGGTTATTCATCAGTTTCTCTGCTTTACAATGAGCTCTCAAACAGGTCTCTATCTTTAGTAGTTTTTTTACAAAACATCTCCAAAGACAATGACCCTCTGAAAAGGGAAAAATCGCCTATTTATAGACCTCTACATTATATTTCTCATGATTAAGACAAAACGGTTAATATTTTCATACTAAGGTATTGAAAAGGAAATGTTGTGCTTTAAATTCGACTTCAGTAGATGTAATCATCATTTAGATTGCATTCATAATTAATGTGTTATGTTCTTCTGAATATTCAAGAAAATACTCATAAATGCTAATTTTCGGACCCCTAGAGAACGTTCGCCATGATCGAGGCTTAACTTTTTGATAGAAGTCGACAACAGAAAAGTTGTTGTTCTTGAAATTGCGCATACGTAGGTTTAAGTAAAAATCCAATAGCATAATCAGTTAAGCAGTTGTGAACCTTTCTGAACCTTTCCTGAAAATTGCGATTTTTTAAAAATGACAATTTTCTACGACTTGTCAAACATAAACTAAAGAGAGATACGTGCTTGAAAATTATTGTCCTTAATAAATGACGTTTCTACACCAAAATGGCATATACACATTCTCCACATCTTCAGTGGTTCATCATCAATAATTATCAACAGGATATACCCCTCGAAAATGCTCAAAATCACAAAATTTTACTTTATTGGGAATATGTCCAAATTGTGCCGAAACTATCAACTTTTATATGATATTGATGTATTATGGACTTGTTTAGCTCTTTATTAGAAATAGATGACTGTCAATAACTTTTACATAAGTCAATTAGTTACAGATGTATACCCCTTTGAAATTGCAGCCTAAAAACGCCCTTTTTAAAACGGACCATATTCAAGGGCAGATTACTCAAATTCTAGGTCAAAATTCAAAATTCTGTTAGCATATTACATTTTACGTTGTCTTGGCATTCGAATGAGCTATCACACATATCTGTATATGTTGCCGTTATTTAGAAGAATATTTTTTTTATTTTTGAATACCCTCAAAATCGCGAAAGTGTGCAACATTTTCAGTTTTTGCAACATAGCAAAAAATCTATTAATACGGCCGAAAACCGCTAATCGATGGGGAATGTTATTGCCCACATTTTGGTGTAAATATCTTGGTAAGTTTTTGAGCTATTAAAGTTTGAAGTTTCAACATCACGGGGAGATAACTCAAGAACCAGATCGAAAATCTAATTTAGGAAACGGGCTTTCATCCCTGTAAATTTCATGCAGATGGTAAGAGCCGTTTTTCGGGAAAACATACGTCGGAATAATAATGAGGAAAAACACGATAACAACAATAGGTCTTCAGACACTCGTCTTGAAGACCTAATAATCAGGATAATAACAATACGTCTTCGAGACATACGTCTTGAAGACCTAATAAGGAAAAAAATCAGGATAAGAACAATTGGTCTTCACGACATACGTCTTGAAGACCTAATTACGTTCCATTTTTATTTGAATAAGATATTCCTGCTTGCTTTGTTTCAAAATCAGTAATGAATTTCAGGTCATTATTACACAATGTGACATTAAATATGTGCCCGACCATCGGGTTGGTAAGGTTTACTTTTTGCCAGCTCGCAACAGAAATAACCGCGTCTCGGGCGTTTGGGGTCGGCAGTTGTTTCCTCCACAGTGAAAATGCGATGATAACTAACTGTATGGTCTACTACAATGTTTTAGTCAATGTACTTTTGTCAACAGTATGCTAATAATGGGAAAACTAGTATGCAACTTTCAAATATGTGTTAGTAGTTCCTGGGAGATGCTTGCCAAGGGAGAAGTCATTGTTGAACATTGTGTTTATCGGATCGGGATTATTCGTTTCTTTCCGCTTATTTCCGTAATATTCCAAATATGGTCAATGCGAATTCATGTAGAGCTGTGTTTTGAAACATTGCAATTGAAGCTATGAAAGTCTTGTCAGTCTCGAAATGCTAAAGTCCGTTTTACAAAGCTGACTTTGCAACTCTTCATTTTCCATTTTTTATTTGTCAAACTTAACTTGTAACATTACAAAATGTGTATATTATTTAGATTTAATAATTAGAAATGACAAGCTGACTTTTCGACTTAACGATTTCTAGAATTACATTTTAACTGTATAAAGTTGGGAAGTTAAGATTGACAGGATTAAAATGTTAGTTTTGCATGGTTCTTCAAATGTTTCGAAATTTGATACTTATAACCACTGATGTGTACATCTTTCATTTGTATATTTAATACCCTCATTTGCATATTTGTATATTTTATACCCTCATTTGCATATTTAACGCAAAGATTCTAAATTGTTCGATATTTACTATTAAAGCACTCTTACAAGTGTATCTATGAAGACATATACTTGCTATGAAGACATATATACTCTTCTTTCATAATACTTCTGTGGTCTGTTCATACAAATATACAATTTTTCTTCATTGACCAATGTTAAAAGCGGGGGTATATGAGTGAGCTTTGCTTGTCTTCTTGTCTAAGTTTGAAGGCTTAACGTGTTCGTGATTGTTTTATTATATGCATGTATTACTACTGGGAAAGGTCTACACAAAATGTCAACATTCTAAAGCTTTATTTGATTTATATAAGTTAAATAGAGTAGTTAATCTTGATTCAAGTGATTGCGGATTAAATAGTTCTCCAGATAACTCAAAATTCATTGCGATAAACTTGGAAACAAATTACACTAAAACTGTCAAGTGCAAGTGCACGAGACCAAAACGAGTTGATATAGAAATAAATAAAGAATATGGGTCAGCTGGTTAAAATATCAACAACACTGCAATGATTTTAAACAATTGCACAATATAAAATATTCAATTTGACTAGTTAAGATATATTTCCAAAATCATAATACATGATAAAAAAAACAGCACAATCTGTGAAGAAATTATAACATATATTTGTGTCCTGGGTCACTCAACACCTTGCAACCCATCCTATTGACATCCACCCCTCCCTTAACAATATGTAAAAACTGTGCTGTCTCTCCGCAGAAGACTTGGATCACACATGCCTTGTGCTGACAGTCTCAGGATCAAACCATTCTTAGGCAGGATGGTTTCATTTAAAATATTTTGTTTTAAAGTATGAAACGAAGCATCAGGAAATTTGGATCATTTTGAATAGATGAGTTAAAATTGGTAGCTTCCTAGCTGTATTTGTTACTGAAAGGAAGTTGAAGTTTGAAGACGAAATGAACAAACTCATCTACCTATATCAACCTGTTTCGAAGAAGAAGTCGTTACAGGTTTTAACCATACCCATATTTAAGGGGGGCGGAGGATCAGAGCGAAATGAACAAACATGATTCCTTAGGAACTTCACAAAATGTAACCTGTTGAGCTAAATCTTCCGAGAGTACAGTAATATAAGCTTTAACATTTCTCATATGTTGGTCATTTAAGGCAAAGTGCATTTGTGTCATTTTTCGCTTTTGCCTTTGCACAATCAAATCAACGCCTTTGCAAAATCAACATAAATCGCATTTAACTTACCACACTGATAATCTAAGTATCATTATATCACACATTGTAATATGGACATAATAACTCGTTTGTGTATATCCTTGTCTAAGTCTTGCATGATATGCATTTACTTGATTATATGTTGATAATTATGGGGTAAATTTACAAAACATATTTAAAAGTTTGAGAATAGCTACTTGGACATTAAAACGTCTAAAGAGCGTCTTGAGGTTGATCTTTCAGAATTCATGATTATGGATGTTCACCCAAACTAATGTATAAAGAAGAGCAGTGAAACGCCCCTATACAATCTGTTTATAGAAACATGTCCATATTTCTAAAGAATTAGTACAGAAAATATCACTCATATGTCCTGTTGCTGATTCTTTAGGGGGCATAAGTACATGTGTATACAATATACACCCAGGGACAGTTTTTAATATATTTTAATATTTTAATATATTTTTAATACACGAGGGATAGATCAATTGAAACATAGTTACACCATGTCTCTTAAAATCAACTAAACATAGTGTTTAATTTATGAAATAGTACATGTTGATTTTCTGAAAATCAAGGCTTTACAAAATCGTCGTTTTGAGATCTCCTTAACAAGGCGGGAAGGGAGAGTGAAACATGGTCTTCTGGCTTGTTTATGACATCTTACAGCAACGAAGCGTCAAACATTTTGTACTAAATAATTCCATATCATTAAAAAAAGATATTTACCTTAAATAGCAAACTTTACGTAAATATGAAATTTAAAATAACAATGAATACAACAAATGAGTGTTTGAAAAGATATAAAATATTAAGTATTATACTCTCATGAATGAACTATTGTGTACCTCTTGACGAGATAATAGACTTTTTATGCGGCAGCAACATTTCTTTGTTTGACTCTGTTGAAGGTTTCGTATCGTTTCTTTTACTCCTCGGTGTTATACATCGGGCAATCAAAATAGCCAAGGACAGGAAATACGCCTATTCGGAAATTCGCCTATTCACACTATCAACACGTTTATTGTATAGCACGTTACCAACAGAAGGTGGACGTATGACAGCATTTGCTATACATAACCAACACTACAATTGAAGGGGAATTCCCCTAGCCTCGTTCTCATAGTCTCGTCTAACCTGTTTATGAGAATGGCGGCCATGATATAACTACACATTAGGAAAGCCTCTTTGTGTTTGTACTAGGACTCGATGTGAGTATTCTAAGTGATTCTACCTGTAAACACTAAAAGCGTACGTCAAATACATGTCTATATTTTCATACCCGCCCAACCATAACTTGATGTTGAACAAAGCAGAGACGTAAGTCGGGTGTTCAGGTGAAGCTAACAGTTTCCTCATTCTGGGTCGGACTCTTAGAAAATCAATGGGTGTGGGGTTTCACCACTGTACGATACATAGTAGAACTAATAACAATATGAGGGTTCCGAGACGTTAACTATTGACACGACCAGGCATGGGCCGAAGGTATATCATAACAAAAGATGGTTACCTAAATGTAGGTTGGACAAATCAATGTATTGAACAGGAGAACTTAGATCATATGTTAATCCTAACGTCTGCCTAATGTGCAGCTTTAATTGTTTGAACATCGAGAGCTGATGCAGAGTTGACTCTTAGTGATAGCTATTTCTACACTGGCCTAAATCTCGTATTTTCAATAACTTTCCACGATTGGAAAGGCGACCTTTCAGTTAGGGAAAGGCGTTCATTCCAAGAGACTGAAAGATCGCATGTCCACAGGCATATTTCCACAACTGGCAGAGAAGTGAAGTGTTCATAAAATGGACAGTGCGTTTTCGTTTCAAAAGCAAATTCATCTACAAATACGAGTCATACATTGCAATGGATATAGTTTTATATTGTGTTATGGGTTATAGGTATTAATCGGTTATGATGGTTTGTATAAGACACGCTATACTTATTTGAAAAGATCATTAAATGAAGCATGTATACAATCACAGTTCGTTGTTTTACCATTGGGAGAGTAGGGATCACATTATCAGCAATATTATTATTTCCATAATGATCTTGCACAAACACTTATGTCCTTACTTCATCAAAGACTTTATAAAACGTGTCAATTCTATAAATTGCCTGTACATTGACACTTACATTTCTATTTTTGGTATTTGGTCATACGATAGTAAGCATTCAAATGCCATTATGTACTACATAAAAGGTATTCGAAACTATGCAAATTTATACAATTTTATGTTAGTGACGGTCTTATTTACCTTATCTCTTATGAATCTAAATAAATTGTTCCCACTTTTTACCACCCATTCATATTTCATTCACTTAATATATCTTTCTTAAAGTTATTTCTATTTAATTTAAAATTTAACTTACATTTCTATTTTTGATATTTGGTCAATATTCAAGTGCCATTATGTACTACATAAGAGGTATTCGAAACTATGCAAAATTATACGATTTTATGTTAGTGACGGTCTTATTTACCTTATCTCTTATGAATCTAATTAAAGTTATTTCTATTTGAATAAAAATTGAACTACAAATCCTTCTTGTAGTATACCTCATTAACCACATGATGGTTAAAATTGTGTATTGTACAGTTACATCACTGACGCAAAATGTACATTAAATGATTACACAACGTAATGAATCGTACAACAATTAACTAAACACAGACTACGCATATGTAATTATATTTGTCCATACATCATAGTTTAATTGACCTTGTACATTATCGCGTATTCCCCCTTGTTACTAACAACTTCCAATAGGAGACATATCAAGAGAAAAATAATGCATTTGATTGAACTTCAGCATTTGAATATTATGAATATCCATATTGTAAATTATGTAATGTAATACAAAAGTATGCGATGAAAGGTCTTGCACAGATTCTGTTCAATTTTCCGCGTTGATTATTGATCAAATATGTAATCTGAATCACTATAAATTATATTTGAACACATGTAAATGCATATGAAATAAATTGTAAGGAGTATATGTTTGATTGAATCAGCTGTCAAATCAGATCTATGGAATTAATGATACATGTTGGGTTTCAGCTCACTCATTTTTAGTTAAAATGTATATATTACATATTTATGGGATAAACGTTGAGGGATAAACAGTTGAATATCAAATCTAACTTTGGATGAATGGTTGAGAATGTTGTCCGTTTTATTTGTGTCAAACAGAAACCGTTAAAGTGTTTGTACTAGATTTATTTTGATGTAAACAATTTTTGTATAACTATACAACGTTCTGTAATTATAGACAACTTGCCCTCTCCCTCTCTCCCTCCCTCTCCGTCCGTCTCTCTCCCTCTCTCCCTCTGTGTGTGTGTGTTTGTGTGTGTGTGTGTGTGTGTGTCTCTCTCTCTCTCTCTCTCTCTCTCTCTCTCTCTCTCTCTCTCTCTCTCTCTCTCTCTCTCCGCCCCTCTCTCTCTCTCTCTCTCTCTCTCTCTCTCTCTCTCTCTCTCTCTCTCTCTCTCTCTCCGCCCCTCTCTCTGCCTCCGCCCTCTTTTCCTGAGTCAAAGGAATCTGTCTGGCCAACCCCGTGATTTACCTAGCTATAGACATATAACAGTTAAACATATGACGGGATCACAGAAACAGAATGTAAAAATCTTATACTTGTTCCACAACGCCAACATTTTGTTGTGTTATGGCGGATTTTAACGACTGGCTACAGTTGTTCAGTTTGGAAGGTATAACTATATACCGTTCTACATTTATAGACAACATACACAGTCTAATATCTCTCTCTCCGTCGCTTTCCCCCTCCCTCTCCCCCTCTCTCTGCCTCCACTCTCTTTCTCTCTCTTTTCCTTATGGCACTACGTTAATGCATGTTTGTAAAATGACAGATGATAAAGGAAACTGCCTGACCAAACCCATAAAAGTTAAACATATGACGGGCTCAAAAAACGCAATGAATTGGTAAATACCTGCAGATACAATAATACATTTTGCTCATAAACAGCCCAAAAGAAACAAACAGCCCAAAACCCAGCACTTCCAGTTTCTACTCGTAATTCTGAATAACAGAGTGTGTGCACGCGTGTATGTATGTAGAAAGTTAAGCGGACGGAAATATTGTGTATGTTATCTATCATGTTTATGTATTTTAATAATTTTCGTAAGTCTTATGGCGTTTCACAGTGTTGTTCATTGTTATTAACATAAAGATATCATCTCAGTTGAATGACATATTTATGCAATGTATATATTTTAATGTAAATATCTTAATTACACATGTATTCCACAGATATCTTGCAACATTTTACTTCATACCATCGCATGTCGTTACAAATATATTTTATCAACGTGTATTTATGTGTACGAAATGAGGCATAATAATGTCTCTCAATACATTCAACAAAAGCGCAAACAAATTATTGCATATTTTAGTCGTGAAAAGAAGGGTTCTATCGGGGTATTTTCTGTGGAAACGAAATTCCAAAGGATTTCCCGTTTACACAAATATGCTATTAATACATGATTAAAACATCGTCAAACTGAAATATATTAATACTTTGATGACTTTACATTTCACAACTTGATAAAGACAAGCGCACATTTGTTGAACAATAAAAACAATGAAATTTGAATTCATTCTTTGGCACTGCGAGTTGGGGAAAACTTTGTTACGGCCTCACAGCATAGTGTTTATTAGTTTTATGATACGTCATTTGTTACTATGTGAATGTTCTATCAGTGTATATGTTTTATTATTACACAAAATTAAAATTAGGTTAAATATAACGTGTTTTCATTTCAAGAAATGTCAAAAATCCAAGTTGGCGGATGCTGTCGATAGATCGGGTGATAGAATTTTCCCTTTAAGTACTGATTGTGTATTTAGTCTCATAATACGTGCTGAGATACACGTGTGCAGTTATTACACTGAGTTGCATAACTACTAGCGATGGCAATCTCTGCGAACAAGTTAGTTTATTCAGGTTTGTAAGATATTGATTTGGAATATATAAAACGAAATAAGCCATAATAATTAATGGTACCTGCTATGGTCTATAGTTATACTACAGCCTACATTTAATTATATTACAATTGTTGCGATTTTCGTTTGCTAAGTTTTAAAATTTGGGTTTGGTGACTGATATTTAAAACAAAAATTCAGAAGTAAATAACACAATATTGGTAGTAGTGTTTTTGCCCGTGCACTGCAACATTGTTTATGATTACCAAAATAATATATCTTTATTTTTACAATTTCCATTTTCAATTCCTCGTAGGGCATTCGGTTTATAAACAGAAGGCTACTGCTACATGTGAACAAATAATATGAATGTAAAATTACATATACGTTTTGACTTTTATTTCAGTCATATGTTAAGATATCAATAAATCTTGAAATATGTTGATGAGGGGATCCGCCTGATATTTAGACATTTGTGTATATGAAGGCGAGAACTATTTGTTAATTAACAGAATACACAACTTTGTTTATTAGGACGCACTGTGATTGGGTATAAACACACCGCTTCAGTTGTTGTCGTCGTTCTAATTGATTAATTGATTCGCAACAAGGCATGCAAGACATGAAAGACTAGCTGTCTTATGAACGTATTTCTCTTCACAAATTGACAGCTTGTGGTATGCTATTGTTGCATGTATAACCTCACAAATCAGCATCAATGAAATACACATTTTATTTTAAATGTAATTAAACACTGGAAATAAATAACCCTATTCATTATATGCGACACCTTTGCCTCATTATCAGCACTATACACTGGAGTATACCGAAGTCATTGGTAATGTTGTTTTGTCAC
Organism: Gibbula magus; assembly: GCA_936450465.1. NCBI lineage: Eukaryota > Metazoa > Mollusca > Gastropoda > Trochida > Trochidae > Gibbula > Gibbula magus. The sequence goes on from OW388302.1 coordinate 33,735,651, forward strand.
ATTTGTGTGTTTAACTCGAATACTTAATTTTAAATGTGACCATATATATTTGGCTATCATAAATTAAAATTGAAGAGAATTCGAACATTTAGGACCAAAAACAATAAGAATAAGAACGAACACTTGGTTTTAATTCGTAGTTCTCCATAAAAACAAAATGGACAACTGAAATTCATAATTACAATGATCGTAAGAAATCATTTCATTTTCAAAGAGTAGGTCTTTTTGTGAGTTTATGTAATGGTTGAATACCAGAGTGCGACCAGACTGCAATCAGTTCCGGTAAATATATATGCAAACCACTGTAACGTTATCACTGTCTTCTTACTTATGCATATAACCAGGGACATTATATACTGTCCCTGATATAACATAGAAGGCGAAGAAGAAACTCATTTTACTATAGAAGGTTAGTGTCACCCAACATATAACAAAATATGCAACAAATGCTAGGTTTGGGTTTGTTCTATATGACACTCAATTACTAATAACGTGATTAAAATATGAAAACATTTATATTATTTTAATCCATTTACATCCGCACATCATTACAGTCAAGCAAGAATGATTGAATAAATTTCAATCTAAACTTATTATTAAGTCATGCATAGAATTACGGGTTTTCACCGATAACAAGTAGACAACGTTAAATTATGTGATGACTACTTTGTAAAATTGTAAAATATAAAAAAAGAAATTTCATAAAGTAAAGATTAAGTGCCGTGATATAATGCATATATAGTTTTCAAATATGTCACCAAAATGACACATACCCGCCAAAAACACCCATAAAACCCTGTTAACCAACAATTAACATAAAATAATATTTTTTTGTTTGTAATAAATATTAATGTTGCTACAGTCAGTAAGAACAGTTTAAGTGTTTCAATTACTTACCATTCTCGTGTTTTGGACATAATGTTTTATGACCCGTAATAGCTCTCTTTAGACAACAGCGTGCATTCGCGACTTGCTGTGCATGTATATTCGGTTGTGTATTTGTGAACTCTGATGACAGTAGTCTCTTCTTTGACCAATACACATCCACATGTATGGTGTGTGCGTGTGTGTGGGTGTGCATGCGTGTGTGGTTGTTATGATGTACTTCTGTATGCCTTTTTTTGTATTCTTTTAGATTTATTGTCATATCGTGTCTCGTAGGCCACACGGCCGGATGCTGTTTTAAAAATTGTGATATTGCCTGATTTTATACCTTTATTGGTATTTTATTGTACGATTCAGCATGTGACACATTAATAAAATATATTTCTTCTTCTTTCTCTTTCTGTATATAGGAGAGGCATTCATTCTTCAACAAATCAAATTGTATTATCGAGATAGCTAACATAGGTTTTCTGTTTTATTGTTGTCTCATATGTAGATACTGTCTGTTTTGCAAGTTAATGCGTCAGGATATGATTTGCAAGTATTGTATGGTTGATAATATATAACAATAGCAAAATAAAATAATAAAATGTGTCATGTTCTGTCCATCGTACGTTGTTTTCGAAACACAACTTGAAACAGGTGGAATATATATCAATCAAATATAGTACGCAAGAGGGTGTCTATTGGTTTAGATATTAGGAACTTTTATCAAAAATCAGAAAATATCGAATCATGGGTATCGTTTATGGACAATAAAGTGAAACTGACTGAAAATTTGAGGGAAATTTAAAATTTGTGTTTGTCTTTCTAAATGATAAAATGTATAAATGTATGCTTTGTTTATGAAGCATATTTATATCTTTAATAAATATATTATACTTTAATGCAATGGACACAGTTAGCAAGTTCGTAGAAAATGTCACATGCAGGACAATAGAGTATATCATGCTTGTTTTCATATTGTTGCACACAAAATCCAAAGTGACAAAGCTTACAGTTGTCATTTATACAGCGTTGATTCCTTAACTTTTGTAATAGCAATGTAATTGAAGATTAAAAACATTTTCTCACTAAGTGTGACTTTTATTCTGATCTTAGGTATAATTTATGGCAGGATATTTCTCTTGTTAACCCTTTCTTTACACAGTTGTCAAAACAGCCCAATCCGTATCCATATTACGCAATGAGAGGTTTGTAAAGCCTCTTGCCGCTTTGGTATTAAAAATGTATAATAATAATTATCTCTTGTACATGTTGGTGTTGTAACGTGTAACATTAAATATATATATATATATATATATATATATATATATATATATATATATATGTGTGTGTGTGTGTGTGTGTGTGTGTGTGTATTTTAGAAATGTGTGTGTCTAATAGGCCGCATGGCCGGGTTGTACGTTCTTTTATTGAATGCATGTATTCTGTGTTTTTCAATGGATATATATTGTACCACGTGACACAGAAATAAAACAATTTTCTTCTTCATCTTCCCCTGAACTATTAGTTTAAGGATGCATTTTCCTGTTAACACGCATTATTGAGCTAAAATGAGAAATATTTATTGTAAAGTTGTATTGTAAAGAATCAAAATGTTGGTGACGGGCACATATTTTTCTTTTTATCTTTAAACAACGAATTAAGGATATATTTACACAAATAGGTCCGAAACAATTAATTAATCCAGTTATATTAAGTCATTGCATATTTTTTAATTGGGGTTTGGACCGGAATAGTATTTACATTTTCTCAATGATAAGTCAATCTTACGAAATCTATGTACATTTAGAATCGCATTACATTCCTTCAAAATACAACATTTTAAAAAGGATTATTATACGCTGAATAATCTATGATGTTCTCATGTTCTTCTGGTCAAGACGAAGACGAATTTCACAAATTGTTAGTTTGTGACGCTTTTGCAATCCATAAGCGATGTATACTCTTCTTACAATATTATTATTAATTCTGATAACTGAGAAACTCTTCCGCATAAACAAAATTAAAATTAACGAACAGGTGGACCAACAAGTAGAAGCTATCAAATTTAATACACTTAAACAACATGTGTTGACTTTTTATCATTAATCATTCATATTCAAACGTGTACACTTTTAAGAGTTAGTTGTGTGATAGTTGCAATGAGTCTATCGGCCAATGATAAACTCATAACCTCATAATTATAAAGTACAATCGTAAAACCATTTCTTCTATTCATTAAATATAAGACTGTAACAAATGATAAATCATGTGAAAATAACAAGATGAAATATCTTGGAAATAGCTAATTTCACAACTGATGTGTATAAAGCAGACAGGCAGACAGATATTTACCTATACATGTAACTCATTTAAATTGGATGCAGCATCTAGAAGGTAAAATTACATATACATCATGAAAAAAATGTTCGGAGTCTGTAATAATTTTAGAAGCCAGCTTTTCAATTTGCCGAGTGCCTAATAGTATTCGAATATTTAAAGTGACACCTGATGTTTTACTGGTCAACTTGATAATATTCTATTGTTTGTTTTCGTTTTGCAATGAAATACCTCCAACACCAACTTGCCATGCTAAAACAGAGAACTCTTTGAATAAAAGTTTTGTAATGAAGAAAAAGTGTAAAGGTTTTGACATTAAACGCTTTATCTTTACTTTCCTCACTCTATGATCTATAATCATTGCCTTTGTTTTCGGAGTATTAAGAACTAAAAAGTTGTCTTAGCACTAAATCGAAAACGTTCTATGGCCTTATGGAAAGTGAAGTACATATTTTATCAAAATGATAACAAATAATTATTTTCAAATGAGAAAGCCAGCAATTAAAATGTTTTTATCATAAATAATAATATAACATACTTAAAATTGATAGTTCCTTTTCTCTCTGTGTTAATGAGCGTAAGCATGCACATTGACCCTGAAGGGCTGTGCAGCGTAATATATGTGAAACTCAGCCGCCTTTGATGAAACCATTACGTAATTCATTCAAGCGGGACACAGCGTTTGTGCAGGTATGATGGTATATTAGGATCGCTAATTGGTTGTATAATCCTCGTACTGTTTATATCAAAGACGACGATCGTTTTCAAGTGTCACAGGTATAAAACCATCAAGGTAAAATTTATATAAGATAATTGAAAGGCAGTACCATGATAAACACTTAGACATGTTTATAAAATCTACCATTGATTGAACTTAATTGGCATCCAATCTGCAAGTTAGGAAGCAGCGGTGGAGCAGTAAACAGACTGTAAGATCATCAAGATGACATAACATACTTTGTCAATAAAAAGTTTTTTAAGCTTATCCTTGTTCTTACTTTAACTCATCGTTTATAACACACATGTGTTACGTTATGTAGTTTTGTGATTCAGGCCGAAAGAATACAAGATTATCTTTTTGGATACCAAATTATAATAATTTAGATCACTACTGCTTGGGTGAAGCATGCACTGAATAATTTGATAATCGGCCATTCATCAAATAAAATTTAAAAACATTGATAAAATGGATAATTTGTTTGAGCAAGCTGGTACATCAGAAGAAATGCTCAAACTCTCATGAAACAACACCTAAAATGTATCTCAATATCTTGTGTATATCCATTTAATGTTATAAATGTTGGTGAGCATTCAGAGTTTTCTGGATATAAATTAGACGATATGAATGAACATGACAATCTCTCATTCATTCTCTCTTTCGTTCCATCGTTCAGTCAATTACTATATATATTGATGTTTTTTAAAACAAACGCTATAATGTTCTTATTAAACTTATGAAATAGATTATGAATAACAGTAGGTGGCCAAACAATTCAACATTTTTCTTTTGATTAAACTTTGAGCTTTCAACTTCATATTCATGTAGCTGTCGCCCTTCTGGAGAAGATTTTCTAGACTGTATACAAGACCATGATAACATACATTATGGGTGCACCAATATACCCTAGCAATGTCTATCCAAGGTTCATTGTATTTGTAATTCTAAAAATAATAGCAATAAGGAGTGTTTTAAGTCTCATTGTTAACTTTCAATATCAAATACAGATTAAGTTGATACGAATAACTGCAGGTAAAATATCTTTTGATATATATTTTCTTTTAACACTTTAACTTGTAGAAGTGTAATTGCCTTTAATACATGAGAATCAAACATTGGTAAAACTAAATATATCGAAAAATATATAACTATTGCTGTGCCTAATACATACAACACGTATATCTATTCGACAGTAAACATCCTGAACACTTTAATCGTTGAATAACATGTTTTATTGATCTAGTCTTTTTAAGTCAACGTGGCAGAACGGTTTTCAGAAACTCTTTTGAAACTTAGAGAGTCGTTCCAATAACGTTTTCAAAAACGTTTGTTAGAGCTTGGGAGGTTTCTCAATTCTCATAATACCTTTTCAAATGTGAATAAATAATACTCAATACAGAACTTTTATTATGAACGAACTTCACGTTGAAGAAATCAGTGATCCATTTCGCGTTTGTATGTGGCAACTCAACATTATCTAACACACAGCGTTGTGTCATTTTTGTGTCATGTGATATCTTAACACACACAAATGTTGATAATGCAAGTACAACCAACAGTCAGTTTAGGATTCATTTGACCTAGCAATATTTAAATTCAGTTGAAGATAGCGTCGCGTTCTCGTCGAGTCTAATGTCAATGCCTGATTGAATATGTACTAGAATCTTTTGGTAAGTATTACGTAACTATGAAAATCATTTTGTAACATTATCGAGTAACATATACATGTATTTTATCCTTGTTCATGTATAACAAGGTTACATTTGGGATAACACTACCTTCAATAGTACAACTTATTGTACATTTTCGGGCCGAGTCTCATGCGGGATAGTTGTCTTACTCTAAGCGTGTGGTTTAGAATCTTGCATTGCACTCGGCCCTAAAAAGTACAATAATGTGTACTATTGAAGGCAGTGTTATCCCAAATATAACCTTGTTATATTTGTTCACTATCTTAATGGCAAGTATTTCTTGTTTATGTATATCAGAAAGTAAATATGGGTGAGCTTTTGCAAGTACCTGGTAAAAAATTACAGGTATGATGTTGCAAAATCTATATCAAATTAGATCAGATACATATTACTAAACAGTACACTGTTGCAAAAAGAACCTTTAAGTTATAAATAAATCAGGAATAAACTTAAAATGTAGCGTGGTTGATGACATCGACTTGTGTGTGTAAATATCTACGTTAAGGCAATGTGAAATAGGTTGGCATCATCAACCACGTCGAGTATTAAAAACATCACATTATACATATATGTAAATCTTATTCAGATATATCAAAGTTAGTATACCTTTAGAGTAGAATTTACTAGTCATATGTAAACATAAAAAACAGGGGCTGTTAAAGAGACTCCTACAATAATATGTGCCTTTTTATTGTATCTCATTTGCTTACAGAGTGGAAAGTTAGAAATACATTCCATTTAGATAGTGAACAAATATAACAAGGTTACATTTGGGATAACAATACTTTCAATAGTTCAAATTCTTGTACTTTGTCGGACCGAGTCTCATGCGGTATTCGACCCCACACCCTCCGAGTAAGGCAACACTCGCAACACTGACCGTACCAGCAGATTACCACACAAAACACATTCGCATTGGTATTCTCACTTCTAAATGCTCTTTGTAGACCCTAGTATACATGTTCAAGAATGATCACTACCTGGTAGGACCGCCACGTACCAGGATGTCACACTGCATCCTACGTCTCATGCCTCTTGTGCCTCTGTTCTTGTGTCAATAACATTCACTCAGGGTGCAGAGCTGCCTCCAACTCATGTAAATTATGTACAGCAGGGTTCCGAGGCTAGATTCGTCGCCCTAGAATCTCCAACAAAAGCTCCAGAGGGTTCAGATCTGGGCTTACTGCTGGCCAGGGTAAAGTTGTCACTGCTTTGGCTCACATGTAATTGACAACGGCATGTGATCGTTGTCGTCCATGTATTGTGGTCGTGTATCAAGTGCATGGCTATCGAAATGAGGAACAAGGACTGGCTGTAGCACGTCCCAGATATATTGAGCTCCCGTTAAGTTGCCCCTGATGGTGACTAAATCCAGCTTGCAGTCATGAGACAGGCATCCCCATATCATAACAGAGCCACCTCCATACGCAACAGCTGCCTGGATGTTCCTGGGAGTAAAGGCTGTATTCTTCTGTCTCAAAACACGTGCACGCCCATAATTAACATGAATCGACTCTCGTCAGACCAATAGATTTTACGCCAGCTCCTCAGATTCCAGTGTTGTCTGTCCAAATACCATGCCAAACGTGCACGTTTATGTTGGTCTCTCAACAAGGGACGTTTAATTACCCTTCTTGCCTTAAGTCCTGCCGATTTGAGGCAATTTCTGACTGTTCTGGTGCTGATGTTTCGATTTGGTTACCATAGACGTTTCAGCTGAGGACTTGTCAGGAAGGGTTCTCGGCGTACATGTCGTAGAAGGTGCCGGTCTCTCGATGTGTAGTAACAGTAGGTTTTCTAGACCTTGGACGGTCCATTGCACTTCCTGTCTACAACAGTGTAATGGTAGCCAAGATTTCGTCCTATCGCCTTAAAGGACATTCCTGCAGAGTGCATACCAATAATTTGATTTCTGAGATCCATTGACAATCGTCTTCGTGCCATGTACAATACATATGCTTGAATGGCTAGGGAAAGCAACGTTACATACCACCAAATGCAGTTTGGCCATACTGCTCTTTGTGATCCTCTAGCGTAGCATGTTGCACGTGCATGCCTCGAACGTGTAGGCGCGACTGTCACGCATCACTGGTTGGAACTATCGCACAAACACTGCTCTTCTCATAAATGAACCTTGTTTAACTATTTATAATATTCTCGAAAACAAAATCATCACAAATAGCCGGGGCTGCTTCACTTTTTTCTTTCGGTTATATATGTAGGACCTGCTTTTTAACTTATTAACTACTGATTAGCTAATGAAATTAAGAAGTGGAAAAACAATCTTTTCACTCTTCTCTGTTCTATCAGTGATTAGTTTCTTTAAAAAAAAGAGCACATTATGCCGGGGAGTATTTTTCTCGCCCTGTTGGATTATGTATTGTTTAGACATGGTCATAGTATTAATATAAAATGCTGGCATCAGGTTTGTTGGTTATTTGTTTTATCTCAGAACACATCTGCGATTATTTTGTACATGGAAATAGTTCTACAATATAATATGTAAAGAAACAAAAAGGTGTTCACATGCAAATGTATTCTTTTAAAGAAGCACGATCAGTTTTGCATGATTTTATTGGTTCTAAAATGTACATATTTCAAAAGTGTGCAGGTTTAAGTTATATCTTCTTACTAGACTTTCATATTCACCCCCAAAAGCGTAATATATCAATGCTTAATAGATAGACCTATTAAACGCTATAAAAGCAAATCTGTCTACCTATCTACTTTATGAAAGGTTTCTAAATTACGTATGGCTTAATGGCTGCAGCATGCCTAGTTTTTGTCCGGTTTTCGATCATAACCACGATTTTGAATGGTTGTATTTTCATTATAATGAACTGACAGACTGTTTTCTGTTAATTTGATAATTTTCAAATAAATAACCCAAATAATAACATTGGCCAGACATGTAACATGATAATGTCCCTTTAACATGAAATGTAATCAAAGTTGAGACCAAGTTTTAGTAAAGGAGCGTTAGTGACTTTGAAATACATAATATATATTTGCGCGAACTGCATGACAACTAAGTAAGCAAACTTGATTACTGATAGGAAGAAATAAATAGTTAAATTTTTCAATGGTAATTTTTCTTGGTATTATGAAGGCCAACCGTGTTTAACTCCACCATTGTAATTAATCCTATGTTAACAGGTCACAAGGTGCATGATGAGGGATGTCTAGTCGGACAGCATAAGAAATGCTTATTAAGAAGAATTTCCAGAACAACACACCTCTAGTGCAGTTTACATACACGTATGTCTTGTTAATGTTGAACGGGATATAAAATAGCACAATATTAAACAGTCAATGTCAAATCAACCTTTTACGTTCAGTTTTTTCACCTAAAGTAGGATTTGTAAAAAGTTCTGGCAAGCCTGTTTCTGGTGTTTGTTTGTAGACTGATCATATTCCATTTAAAGTCACAATTACGAATTAAATCAAAATAGAAAATCAATGGGTTTTTTTTTTAAATCATTCAACCAAAATCTATTTTAAAAAATAATATTAATTTTATCTAATTTTTGAGAAAACCTTGTACATCTTTATGTTTTAAAACTAAAATATAGCATTTAATTTTCAACATAATCATTTGTGCTATCAAAATATATTTTAAAATATGTTTTATTATTTTCATCATTTTAACAAAGTCAATATATTCTGCTGTCTCATTTTATTTCAATGTCACTCTCTTGTTGCAATATATCTAAAATCAAAGTTCGAATTTAGTATTCAAATAATATTTAATCAAATCAAAATAATGTATAATGAAAATGATATTTATCATCTTATTCTTTTAATGTCAAAATAGTTACCAAAGTCTAAAATTTTCCTAAATCAATATGACATTTAATATGATAAATCAAAGGACAATCTAGATATTTCTATACATATTATTGACAGGTCGCGCTTCACAAGGGGACATAACTCGTCGTCAGGAAAGTAATCATCTCTTAGCGAGATGGCTGTGGAAAGGCCGTTTTCCAGTCGGTATTTCCAAAGGGGTTCTGGAAGTCGTTCTTTCCGTCTTTGGAAAGGCGTGGAAAGCTGCCTCTTTCCACGGGTGGAAAGATTGGAAAGGTCGCTCTTTCCTCTCCGAAAGAACTCGTTTCCACTTGTGGAAAGAATGGTCGTTTCCTTCAGGGCTTGTTAAGATATGACACAGTTGGTATGATATGTTTGTTGTAAGTTACATGTTAGCAACAAATGCGGATGCAACTGAATACTGAATGTTTGTATTTACATGCGTATCTCATAGTCAATATAATCAAAAGTGACGTTCATTGTATTGTCAATGAAATTGCATCACATACAATGTATCTCCGTAAAGCCATGAGTAAATTAGTCATTAGAAATACGTGCCATTTAGATAGTGAACAAATATAACATGGTTACTATGGAAGGGGATTTGTGCCAAAAATGAAGACATGTTGACTTGTAACTTGTAAAGTGTAACATGTCGTTCTCAACCATACAAGTCTCGAAAAGATAAGTCCAATCATGCAAAACGAACATTTTAATTTTGTCAATCGTAACTTCGCATTCTCAACTTTACAAAGTTGAAATGTAATTCCAGAAATCGTCAAAGTCGAAACGTCAACTTGCCATTTTTAATTATTAAACCTAAATAATATGCACATTTTGTCATGTTACAAGTTACGTTTGACAAATGAAAAATGGAAAATGAGGAGTTGCAAAGTCAGCTTTGTAAAAAGGACTTTTGCATTTCGAGACTGACATGACTTGCATAGTTGTGAATGCAATGTTTCAAATTGCATCTCTTCATGAATTCGCATTGACCATATTTGGAAGTTTCCCGAACATTGCCGATGTTTTCCGCGGACGAGAGGCATTTGCGAAAAAACGAGACCTCCCTTGCCGCTGTCCCAGATGGGGAATCCCTTAGTCTATTTTGAGCCCAACGCTGGACGCATTGACCACGCCCCCTGAAAATCAAGGGACGTAACTCTTGTTATGTCCTACAAACAAACGCACGTTGTTAGTTCACGGAGCACTATTGTCACTTACATTCCGTTTGATAGTGTCGCTTAGTATTTAAATGAAAACGAAAATACCAATTGAAAATTAATTCTTAGATATTCTAATTATTATTTCAATAAATTTTAAGGACATTTGACAAACAATTATTTTTTTTGCAACTCAAAACGAATGAGGAAGTAATGGAAATGTGGGATGACACTGACAGACATAAATGAATGGCATTGAAGCTATGATAAATGTATCCGATCAGTTATCATAAAACTTATTTCACTTACAAATAAAACTGCAGATTTACAAACCATATATAGACATCATACACCCGAAAAAAATAATTACTTTCTGTGCGTTCATTTTCACAATGACATTATCTTCTCTCAGTTCAATCATGTCAACATTCACTTTTTTATACTCCAATTTTACGTGTATTCAGTAAAGTCTTTTGCATTCAGAAATGAATATCCAAGTTTTGATAAAGAAAATCCTGATATTAAAAGTATATAAACGTTGGTGGGGAAGAAATTGAAAGAAATAGATAAGCCAGTGTTGAGAACTTTATTATTAATTTTAAAATATTTTAAATGTACCACAAAGCAATGATCTAAATCAAGGAACTTCATATACTTGTTTTAAAATTTGTAAAAAATGCATTGCACTTTAATTATAACTGAAAACTGTTCTGAATGTCAATACGTCTTATTCTACAGACAAATAATCAAGGGGAAATGTTCTTTAGCTGAGTTGAATTATCTCTTTTAATTATTTTACAAACTTTTCTCAACTAGTTAAAATTATTTATTGGTTTTGAATATGTTAATATATCTATTTTCATTTACTTATCAAGCAAACTATATTTTGTAGTAATTGAAGCAGTGAAAAGTGTATTGTTGTGGGACAGAAATATATTTGTCCATGATTAATATGTCCATTATTTCTAAATAAAGAATTAAATTACTGAATTCAAGTTTGAAATGTAAATCATAAGCATAGATCTGTTGTTTCACTCTTTAAACAATAAACATTCAACTTCTACTTGCCAAAATATGAAAATAATTATGAATATAGAATGCAAACTGAAAATAGAATTGTATTGCTGGTAATTTCAAAACTATAATTGCACTGTTGAATTAAAAACTTTAATCGACTGTAACATATACAAGATATCCTATTTTTCAAAACAAACGTACAATTTCACTAAAATGACCATTCATGAATACATTGACATGCGTATTGTTTTCAATAAATCAAATATGTGCTTTATTTATTCATATATGAAACGATGATAACTTTTATTTAGATAATAGTTCCGATGATTTATGTTTTACAACAATATGTCTCCCCTAAACATACGTCTTTGCCGTGTCTATTAACACTTTTGTTTGTTAGTCATTAATGTAACAAAGTCATTGTAGTAAAAATATATACAAATATGAATGTATCAAATTATTAATTTAAAATGTCAAAGAAAAGAAACGTTAATTCAATTAATGTGTTGTCAAGGAAAAACACAACACAATCCGGCTAGAATTTGCAGAATGTGCTTCTTTATACACATATTTCAAGGATTAGTGTGTTTGAAAGAGTGTGACATTTTAGATGTTCAGTATATATATTATAAATAGAGCGATCTACACAAGAGAGCTGCTGAAAATGAAAATAAGTCATTCAAATAGTTGTTCTTTCTGTAAATCTGAACCAGAAAGTTTCCAATATGTTTTCATCAATGTAATCACGTAAATGAATTGTGGGGGAATCGAAAGTTCCATGAATAATCGTCTTTTATCACCCAAAACTGGCTCCCTAAGTAGATGGTACTTGTGTGAGATCAAGCGATATCTACATTGTAGATAACGCTAAAATCAAATCTTCATAATCCTATTATATAATCAGTTAATGACAGTTAATTTGTAACTTAATGAACTCGTGTTGAAATATTTGATATCAGAAGACACTAGGGTGAAATTCTCGATAATTATTCTGATATTATCATATCATTACAGTACCTCCAAAAAATTAAAATATCCATAGAAAGTGTTGTTAATATTGTCAAGGATGTATCTAATGTTGCAAACATTATTTGCTCGTATATAAAAAACAACGCCTTCTTTCCATGTGAAATGGATTTTTTTTAACAATATTTCCAGGTTTAAAAAGTGTTTCTTAGCTTTGCACATCCTTTATGTGTGTTTCACCTTTGTCTGTATACCTGTGAAATGAACTTAAGAAAACATTTGAAAATAATGTTTCATTGAGCTATACCTTACGGATTTTTAGTTCTGTCCCAGAAGTGTGGTCTAGCTATTCCTATGTTATTTAGAACAAATGAATAGATAATTCACAACTTTTCTCTAAATGTGTTCAATTGTTTACTTTGATTCTGCTTGCATTTTGAACTGTATACTTATTTATATGGTCACCCTGGAAAGAATGTAGAGAAACAAATGTTTTATTTTCCTTTTTGTCATGATTACACATTAAATATGTGCCCGCAACAGAAATAACCGCGTCTCGAGCGTTCGGGCGGGCAGTTAGTTCCTGCACAGTTAAATGCCATGGTCTCCTATAATGTTTTAGTCAATGTGCTTTTGTCAACAGGGAAAATGGGAAAACTAGTATGCAACTTTCAAATATGTGTTAGTAGTTGCTGGGAGATGCTTGCCAAGGGAGAAGTCATTGTTGAACATTGTGTTTATCGGATTGGGATTATTCGTTGCTTCCGCTAATTTCCGTAATATTCCAAATATGGTCAATGCGAAATCGTGCAGAGATGTGATTTGAAACATTGAAATCGTAACTATGCAAGTTGTGTCAGTCCCGAAATGTTAACTATGCAAGTCATGTCAGTCTCGAAATGCTGAAGTCGGTTTTACAAAGCTGACTTTGCAACTCCTCATTTTCCATTTTTCATTTGTCAAACGTAACTTGTAACATTACACAATGTGTATATTATTTAGATTTAATAATTAAAAATGACAATTTGACTTTTCGACTCTGACGATTTCTAGAATTACATTTCAACTTTGTAAAGTTGAGAATGCGAAGTTACGATTGACAGAATTAAAATGTTCGTTTTGCATGATTGGACTTGTCTTTTCGAGACTTGTATGGTTGAGAACGACATGTTACACTTTACAATTTACAAGTCAACATGTCTTCATTTTTGGCACAAATCCCCTTCCATGGGTTACAATAGGGATAACACTACCTTCAATAATACAAATTCTTGTCGAGTCCCCATGGTCGTGTGATAATGTGTGGGTTCGAATCCCGCAGGGGACTCGGCCCGAAAAACTACAAGAATGTGTATTATTGGAGATGTGTTATCCCAAATGTAGCCTTGTTATAAGTCATTCTCAAACGTACGCTGGGGTTGTCACGTCAGAGGTTGATACTGACAAAGACAGAAGTGGTCATATTTTGAAAAATACAATTTCATTAATTTTCGATTAAAAATGTGTTTATCGACTAAATGGAACAATTTCATAACAAAAACATTAAGGAACTATAAGATGAAATATATACTGTATGTGTGACCTAATTGATAACTTATTGAATAATTCACAGAAGAATATAAAGAATATACAATCGTCAGTTCAAAAAAACTGCCAAAACTATAACTGTTAACTATGTGATGTCAAATCAGATTATGAGAAAGTCTAGTTTTCGTGTTAATATGATGTTTTAAAGGCATTCCACGTTACATGATATTTGCACCAAAATACAAGTAGGTGAAACAATCCGGTATGCAGCTGCTCATGTACCACTTCACTGGCCATATATAACCTACAATGCTACAGAGGGAAACTCCCCGTACTTGTTTTAGTTTTTGGTGCTATTGCTAACTTCTGAACTACATTAGGAGTGCCCGAATGTTGTGTGATCGTACTTTCTTTCTTAGTACACATTATTTTACCCGGAGGCAACACGCTAACAATCGAAATATAGGGTATTTAATTAGATCCAGATGTCTGGAATAAAGATTTGTAACTGTTATGGTTGGAATAGAGGACATTTTAGGTACAAGGCTGCAAACTAACAATAACATTTAATTTCGTCTTGCTTCGTGTAACCATAATCCTTTTAATAAAATAAGGTCATTATTATGAAATATGTTTATTGTTTTGTCATGATGAGTGTGAAATGATAATGAAAAATGTAAATTTGTTTGTGCTCCCCCACATACATTGGGAGGTCATATTTAGAGGTGCATCCATTAACTTTCATTCACTCAGCTTGCATATTTATCCTCAGTCGTCAAATATATCATAATTACTAGTTTCCAATTAAAATTGAGTAACATCATTATGCATGTGCAGAAACCAAAACTACACGCCCCATTTGATTGCACAGTAGTTATGTGACCTATTATTTGTCTTTTTGTCTGTTATAAATAAGATTCCAAATTTACGTTTGACCAGGGAGGTCAGGGTGACAGGATGACAGGGTTTCAATTAATCTAAAAATGTTGTGTTATCATTGTTTATAAAATGAATTCCTTGATGAATGACCTTTCTGTCATTTTGTAGCAACAGCATAAATAATAAATAATAACTTCTTTATAAGTTTATATTTGATTTGTTTTTCTCAAGACAATAAACAGTAATCAACTTACAAAATAATAGAATAATACATGACGTAAACACCATCAGGTATTCCAAATCACTAGGTAACCTAACATTATAGTATATACTATATTTATTACGAAAGATTAATATGAAAGATACTGCAGTGTAATATTTATACGGCAATATTAAACTAGTGTAATACCGCCACGTGTGTGACGTCACAATAGTTTTCGGTTATGACGTCACAGTTGGAGTAACGTCGTCACAATGGTATCGGATTTGCGGGAATCATAGTTTTAGAGCCATGTCGGCTATTTCGCTGGATTATATGTTGGCGAGTAATAAACAGAATACTAAACTTCCTTTTATTGAATACCATTTTTATTAAACTCGTGAATGATTTGGTATCAAACTCGCTTTCGCTCGTTTTGTACAAAATCATTAACTCGTTTAATAAAAATGATATTAAATAGAAGGTCGTTTAGTATCCTCTCTATTTTGTATCATACTCATTTAAAGGTTTTTACCCGAGGAAGTGTGTCATATCACTTTTACAAAAAAAATGTGAATATTCGTATTGCCCGAGCGAGAGAGAGAGGGTTATACATTAATTTGCACAAAGTTCGTAAAATTAGAATAATCATATGGGTAATGAATAGATTTTTCTCACAGTGGTATATTTCACATATCATAACAACAATCAACAGTCTCAAAGGGAGGTTACTCTAATGTTTATTGACTTTACGAAGATTGCCGATCGATGCACGAGCGAGTCCGCAAGACTCGGAGACTGTAACTGGTAACAACAATATACTGCGCGACGAGGCGAGGTCTAATTGCACCGTTCAGTAGAAATGATCATGTAACGAGCAGAATAGACGAGTCCCTGCATATAAGGTCCCTGGTTTGACTCATTGACGCGTGCCACACGCTGTGCATTGTCCGGTTTTCGATCAGAAATCACTACTTTTACCTTCATATCGTCAATATGCTAAGTCGATTATCATCAAAATGGTAGTTTTCGGTAACAGTCGGTACTTCTCGAAAAAGTAATACCCTTTATAACGTTTTCAATATATGACCCCCAACAACACAATGGATGTACCTATAACAAACGAGCACGGTGACTCCTATTTTTCATAACAGAAATGAATGCATGTTTCTCATGTATTTTGTGAAATATTAGCAATTTCTTGAGATTTTTAAAATTGGTAAGGAACCTCCTTAAAAGGAAATGTGAGTCCTTACCATTGAGCACGTTACAAATACGCTTTTCCAAGGATATTGTTTTTCTATTTATCACAAAATATATACATGAATGAATTCACATAGCATGTTCACGAATTCATCACCATTATGTCATTATATCACCATGTCTTTTCAACAATACATCAACAAGATCATCATATAACTTTGTATTAGCCAACATATTGTAGCGAACAGACTATATATATGCATATATGTAGGAATGTTTACTGAGTCTAACATCCGACTTATGTTGGTGATGTTTACTCCTATTGACCGAGTTAAAACTGAATTTTAAATTTGGAAAAAAAAACATGCAAATTTGTTAGCTGAGGATGCACAATTATTATGAGGATGCAGATATTATCCTAATAACAGTCGAATATATTGATATTGAATTTATAGATATTATATTGTACTGAAATATTGAAACCTGATTGAAAAATATCACTAAAAAAACATTTATTATTTATCATTTATTTATTTCTTACAGCTATACCAGTGAACTCCGCTTGTGCTATGGATCAAGAACAACCAGAAAACCATGCTGGTAAATAAATACATGCCACTGTAATAGATACATGACGACACGAGTGCTATATAGATTGGTGTACACACTATTAGTTTGTTATCGCCCACGAGGGAAGGGAACGTTTTAGTGTAAACATATTTTATTCATAAAAAGATACATTCCATGAATGGATAGGCCAACAAGCTCCAAGGAGCTTATTTAAAGGCCGATCCATAGCATTTCAATTCGGATAAATAAATAAATAAATATTGTTATGAAACTAACATGTCATAGTATAGATATGTGAGCATCACAGATAGTGGCAATCCACGTCTCTACATTATGTTTGTAAGCAGTCACTAGCAAAGTGCTTATGAAATATCAAAACGATATGGTTTAATTATATAATGATGAATAAATTTCAATAATTTATGCAGATCATTAGCTGTAAGTAATGTACATCCCCATAGTACTGTATTTATAAATACTGAATCCTTTAGTATAGAAGAATGATTCTTGTCTTAATTCAGTGTATTTACTACATGTGAAGAAAACGTTTATCGATGAAATGTCTGTTGAACTTATCAGCATTCAAATCACTACTGTGGAGACTGAGGAGAGCGTGGACCCCACGTCTACTTATTGGGATGTCTGCCAGTTTTATAGGTATCACTATTCGAAATACAGAATTGGTCGTTTTAAAAGTATCAAAGGAAAATATTGGATTACTTAGGTATAACATGTGCAATCTTATAGAGTCACGTTCTAATTTCGGAGACAGATAAGAGGTGTCCCTTCCCGTTATGGGGACGAAGACCTCAGCTCATGTTTGGTTAAGCTGTTGTGCAGGTTATTGCTGCTGTTGCCGGACTCTATGCTGCAGTCTCCAAACCAGAAATCGACCCGTCCACAGAATGTGTCCAATAAATAACACCAAATATATGTTATTTGCAGTAG
Source organism: Gibbula magus (assembly GCA_936450465.1). NCBI lineage: Eukaryota > Metazoa > Mollusca > Gastropoda > Trochida > Trochidae > Gibbula > Gibbula magus. The sequence continues at coordinate 33,753,549 of OW388302.1, forward strand.
TGCAAAGTTTCGGTATAGATACTAACATCATTATCACTAAAATGATAATTGGCAGAATTACAAGATGAATATTAGACATAATAGGAGAACAAGTTTGTACAATTGAATCGGTTGATGTGCTTAGGGATATGGTAAGTTTACATAGGCAATGAGATTGTTATACAAGGTAACTGGATGTTGTTACAGTACAAATGCATACATGAAGATATATGGTAGAATGAGTGATCAAGTATAAGATAGGTTTATATAAGTTATTTGGTTGATGTACGTGGTATTTGGCTGTAATTGCAATAAACAAACATGGATTGACAGAATGAGCTATTGATGATTGGTGTTAATCAGATTGTGAAAGGATGAAGGCAGAAATTATCAATAGGACTCGTTCTCCTTCATCCAACCAACTTCAACATGCAATTGACAATAGGACAGCAAGTATACCTTTGACCGCTGTCCACTGACATGCATTATTACTCGTAGTTCAGTTATGATATCCCCTATTCGCATGGGTCAATGTTCCGATTCGAAATGTTTCCTTCCGAAATGCTTACTGTATTAGGATTACCGCAAACAATTCAACCCTGGTCACACTTTAATCAATAATCATATCATATCATGTACTGTTTCTGAATCTACAAATGACTAATGTGAATTCTTTTTTTAATTCAGTGCTGCACTCTGTGAAACAACGCAAATCATCCAATGACCATGTAGAAGTTTTAAAACAAAGGGGACAAAATGCTTACAAAATTTTGTGCTCAGGTAAATATTTAGGATAACCTCTTGAAACAATTTGTTTCGTTACTTTCAAGATGTAGTATTTAAATTTAAAAAGAGTTGGAATAGGTGCATTTGTGAAAGTCTGGAACATTTTATATTCGCTTATTAGCAATCTGGAATTTGAAATCAAAATCTAAAATGTGCAAGAAAAGATCTTGAAATTCCAACTGTGCACGAAACACTAACATGAAACCATGACAAAGGCCAAACATGTTTACGTAAATGCAAGTGTTTCAAATGGGTAGGTTTCGATAAATAGATTGCTTGTCTACCATATGAATTAATATGCTTCCGAGATTTTAATATAATGCTGATTTTCACAAGTAAAAGCCATTGACAGACTTTTTAAAAACATTTCATAATATGAAAATAGATGCAGATGTTCCGAATAGTTTTCCATGATAACGAACCGGGATATATTTCCTTTATAGATATATCACGGCTTGAATCAACCAGTATGAGTGAGCTGAGCAGTCTACACCTGATTGTGGATTCCTGTATGTATCATATTCTCATGAGTGATGGTCGTCTTCATGATATTGCCCACAGGAAATTTAGAGGTACAGTACTTACGCCAAGATCACAACATTATCGAAAGCCAAAAATATGACAAATACAAACATGTGTATTAAAGACACATAAGCGGAGCGGTATTCATATAAGCTATTGCAGCTTGTTTACCAATCCAATTCTTTAAAGTAATAAATAATGTGTGTTTAAACCAAAGACACACAATGTCACAAGTGGTGAACACAAATTATTAGTAAGCTACCATCCACGAGGTATGGTAGCAATATTTTGTATAAATTGACTTTTGTCAATCACGCCTTTGTCTTATTCAATATTCAACGAACGAGCTACTCCTTTCCCTTGATATCAAACAGAACCACGTCACTTTATCTTTAAAGTAGTAAAATCGTCATCCACATTCGCCCTGAAGTCTAATTTCGCCTTCGACCAACATGTCCAGTTATGCATGTTGAGACATCAGTTCATGATGTAACTGATACACCCAGAATTTGAAATACAGAAGATCACCGCAAATTAGACCACCCATTGAGTATATCGTAAACCATTACTCAAGGTTAAATTTAGTGACAATCTACATGTAGGCATCATTTGTTTTAGTGATGCTGACCTTTTGTTTAAGGTCACCACGCCACTTGACACGCAATGCGTTTAAATTTGGGTCTTATGTCGCTTAAATGTCCAAAGGTAGCAATATATCTTTGCAAATTGTAATATCTCATGAACCTAGAAATTGATTATATTTACATTTGTTAGGTCATCACGACACTTTGACCCCTTTTCAAAGTAATTTCTCATGAACAATGACCAAACTTAACATTTGACATCCTTTTGTCCGTCTGAAAACATTTTTCATACCTAAATCCATTGACTCTAGAAAGCTAGAATCGGGTGTCAACGAAAACTTAATTTCATCTCCTTCTCAAGGATAAAACATTAGCAAGATTAAAAGTTGTTCTTAGGGGTGACTCTGTTGTCCCATATAAGCACTACACGTGACACGCCCTTAAACCAAATATGAGTCTTCTACTCTACGCTAAATGCGCTAGAAAACTTAAATCCTCTGTACACGTTTGTATTACAATAAGGGCAACATTGACCAGATCCTTAAAACATTTTTTCGTTTTTGCCAAAACTACTCTTAGAAAGCTGAACTAATATGTACAGACACCTTCCTCATTGTCCATTGTAACTTCTTAATCCTCTAAAATAACTTTTGGAATATGTAATAGTTTTAACCTCATATAGTGTAATATATTTTATTATATTGTATGTCTAATGAATTACAGATCCAATATATTTGATGCCTCGTGGCCCTGTATAAGGTCTGCATAGGCTACATCCTTGATACATATTTTCGTTTCCTTTTTAAGAATATTTAGCCTTAGAAAACTGGTATGTTGTGTACTTAACTGATGATTGTACCTGTCTTTAGACCTTTTGGATATTTATAGCGGAAGAGGAAATTTATAGCGTAGGATAGCGTCCCCCCTCTACGGAATTACGTCATCGCTTCCCGGGGTAGGGGGATACATACGAGCGAACCAATCAGAATTCGTTAATTTATAGACGAATCGTGACGTCATGGCGTCACTACGTGAACGGATGAGGTCATATATAGGGATGAGTCATATGGGTGCGTATGTCTTTCGATAGCGTCACCACGAACGAACCATGAACGATGCGTTGACATAAAGCCTACGTTATTAGAGTCATTCTATCGTTCAAGAGTCCCATTTGATAAGTAGATATGCTTACAATCACGATCATATAGTGATAATTAAACTAATTATCGAATAGCATATATCAGTCAAAAATGATTGCCTGTGAATCACATATTCGCTATGTATTAGATGTTTTTATTGTGTCACTGAGCCTCGTATATCGTAATGTCTACAACCATCCCTCTATACAATACATTCCGTTTCAAATTGAAGAATAGCATTGAGTAGCGAGTGTAGTTGAATTATACACATTTGAAATAGGCTACATCTTGTCCGATGCAGACGACGAGAGAACGAGGGAACAGGAGTAACTAACAGGTAAACACCACTTTCAAATCTCGGCAGTGGGCTGTTCTATTTTTAGCAAAGGCGGCGGACAGACATGGAGCCTATTAGTGTTGACTATTAAAGTGCTTTGAGCATGCAATGAGCATGGATACTATGCACTATACAAGTGGACTATAACTATAACTTTAACTAAGTCATAATCTCTTCATAAACCCTACACATAACAAGTTGCGAATCTATTCGATTACATACATATAAAGAATTAATGCAGACGACACGAGGGAAGTAATGAATAGAATGTCCTACCTAACTCGACGAAACACATGGTAAATCCCATATAGTGAGGGGTGTAAATAAACTTATACGATAACCACATGCTGTTGTGATTGTTTTGAATCTTAATCAACCACGATAAGCATATACTTTTCAATAAGCATTAGTAACTGAATATATGCAATCGGCGATACGCCGACAGCTGATTCACAGGCCTGTTAGCGAGGGGACTGTTCTTTTAATAGCAAAGAATCAGTGTAGGTCATTATGTTACGCACACATTGAACAGTGTTCCGAGTCACTCCTTTCACTTCGCGCATGTACCGGACATTCGGAACAATGTTCTATATTTTGAAAGGAGCATAGCTACATTTGTAAGATGTCCAATGTTATAATATGTATTATTTAATTCAGAATGATCAACTTTAAACCCCATACTTCTTCATCAGGGATGAACATTTTCTATATCTCCTGTGAGAAGGAACAGATCTTATTTAGTTGACACACTGACGACAGACAGAGAATAGGAGAAATGCTATTTATTAGGCTGGGTCTGTACGGTGACATTCACTATAAACAGTTCTTGTCCTGCAGGCACACAATATTGTGCCAGCATACGTATGGAAGTACATGAAACATGATATTGTAACATTCTCACAAAATAAAATATGTTGTTCTTATATTAAAAGTAATGTCCATTTGCGGCTGTGTGTTTTAGGTACTTTTTCGACCACATAATTGTGTTCATTATGTGTTGATTCAATGTCATCACTGGCTGTGTGCCCCTGTACCCATGCTCTCAATGGTCTCAAGCTGATAGCCATGCGGAGAGTAATACACTAAATATATGCGACAGTTCAACACGCCTTATCAGGAACTACAGGAGATACAGTAAGCATAGCTTAGCAAACAAAAATTACCTCCCTTGTATTATGTTTGGCCTGTTAACGTGTGCTGGTATGCACAAATTTGAATGAACATTCATAATCGGCATGTTTTTTACAAATATACTTAAAAATGCACATACCTTTCAAAGAGAAAACAGATACACATGCATACACACATACACACAGAGACAGACATGCACGCCCTCAAGTGCCTAGTTAAACCAAAACCTTGCTACTACGAACAATCGTTGTTAACTTCGCTTAGTGCCTATAATCACGAGTATTATTACATCCAGTTAAACGTAATAATATGCTTAAACATATTTATAACCGTCGTATTTAGGTATCATTACCACCAGTTAAACGTATACTATGTTAGGGATAACGGACATAATCATGTTGGCGAGGTCACATATATCTTTCTATATATTAATATATATACTGTAGACCTATGTCCAATGTTACAATTTATATTATTTAATTCAAAATGATCAACTTTAACCGAACCAGTTTAAGTCCTATCAGTTCAGAAAAACAAAAATACAACCATTCGAAGTCTAGGTCATGATCGAAAACTGGACAATTGACCTTGGCTCGCTACATTCATTAATTCAACTGTCTTTTTTAAAACTTAGGTTTGCTTCAATAGCGTTTAATAGGTCTTATAATGACTATAGGTCTTACGAGTACATAAGAGACACAAGGCCTTATGTGTCGGCCCATGTACGAGTAAGGTTTGATATATTAAATAGGCAAATATGAAAGTCGGGTAAGAAGATATAACCTAGACCAGCACCTTCTGTAAGTTGGTACATTTAGTTTTATAACTATCGTATTTAGGTATGTGTATAGCTTATTCATAACGGACATACAACCATTCGAATTCGTGGTCAGGATCGGAAACTGAACTATGGTGTCACGTCTCAAACGAGAGATCTCGCTTAGATGGTTTTGGTGTTGGTGGTGTGAGTGGTGGTGGTGGTGGTGCGGGTGTGGGTGTTGGTGGTGCTGGTGTGGATGTTGGTGGTGTTGAGTGTGATGTGGGTGTGGGTGTGATGTGGGTGGTGTTGGTGGTTGTGGTGGTTGTGGTGGGGGTCGTGGTGGTGGTGGTGGTGATGGTGTTGGTGGTGGTGGTGGTGTGGGTGGTGGTGGTGGTGGTGGTGGTGTCGGTGGTGGTTGTGGTGGTGTGGGTGTTGGTGGTGGTGGGTGTGCTGTGGGTGTGGATGGTGGTGGTGGTGGTGGTGTGGGTGGTGGTGGTGGTGGTGGTGATGGTGTGGGTGGTGGTGGTGGTGGTGGTGTGGGTGGTGGTGGTGGTGGTGGTGGTGTGGGTGTTGGTGGTGGTGGGTGTGCTGTGAGTGTTGGTGTTGGTGGTTGTGAGTGTGCTGTGGGTGTGGGTGGTGGTGTGGGTGGTGGTGGTGTCGGTGGTGGTGGTGGTGTCGGTGGTGGTTGTGGTGGTGTGGGTGTTGGTGGTGGTGGGTGTGCTGTGGGTGTGGATGGTGGTGGTGGTGGTGGTGTGGGTGGTGGTGGTGGTGGTGGTGGTGGTGTGGGTGTTGGTGGTGGTGGGTGTGCTGTGAGTGTGATGTGGGTGTGGGTGTGATGTGGGTGGTGTTGGTGGTTGTGGTGGTTGTGGTGGGGGTCGTGGTGGTGGTGGTGGTGATGGTGGTGGTGGTGGTGGTGGTGTGGGTGGTGGTGGTGGTGGTGGTGGTGGTGTCGGTGGTGGTTGTGGTGGTGTGGGTGTTGGTGGTGGTGGGTGTGCTGTGGGTGTGGATGGTGGTGGTGGTGGTGGTGGTGGTGTGGGTGGTGGTGGTGGTGGTGGTGGTGGTGGTGTGGGTGGTGGTGGTGGTGGTGGTGTGGGTGGTGGTGGTGGTGGTGGTGTGGGTGTTGGTGGTGGTGGGTGTGCTGTGAGTGTTGGTGTTGGTGGTTGTGAGTGTGCTGTGGGTGTGGGTGGTGGTGTGGGTGGTGGTGGTGGTGGTGGTGGTGGTGTCGGTGGTGGTTGTGGTGGTGTGGGTGTTGGTGGTGGTGGTTGTGCTGTGGGTGTGGATGGTGGTGGTGGTGGTGGTGTGGGTGGTGGTGGTGGTGGTGGTGGTGGTGGTGGTGGTGGTGTGGGTGGTGGTGGTGGTGGTGGTGGTGTGGGTGTTGGTGGTGGTGGGTGTGCTGTGAGTGTTGGTGTTGGTGGTTGTGAGTGTGCTGTGGGTGTGGGTGTTGGTGTTGGTGGTGGTGGTTGTGAGGTGGGTGTGGGTGTGACCACCCACACCATCACCACCACCACCACCCCCACCACAACCACCACCACAACCACCACCACCACCACCAACAACATCACACCCACACCCACATCACACCCAACACCACCAATGCCTTTACACGAGGCTACGCCAATAGAGAAGACAAGTATATGTCCTGCTTCTAAACATGACAATAATGTACAAGGTGAACACACCAAGAACAAGCAGCATAAGTTATCTGTTGTAACTGAAAATAATTCAAGACAAGTACAATTTTATAAGGAACTTGAAAGAGCATTTCAGGGAACCTCACCAAAAGTAAAAAGAAAAAGATATGTGCTTTCACGTGTACGTGCAGACAGACCATTTGATATAGTGAAGGATGCTATATTCTCATATGCTAAACAGCGTGGTGTTCACATCACCTCTTCAAACCTCCTAAAACGATGGGAGGGGTATAACAGTACATATACTATCCGCATTAATGTAGATAGTAAAACTGCTAGCAAAGTAGCTCAGCCGGACTTCTGGCCAGAGAATGTGTTGTGTAGGGAATGGATACCAAATTCACAAAGATATTAATGTTTCCTACTAGAATGACAATAAAACTAGTGTATATAGTAGCAATCATATTTACAGTTGGAACCTGGAACATTAGAGGCATTATGTACAATGCTCAACAACTCGACAAACTATGTGACCACTGCGATGTGTTAACTATTACTGAACACTGGCTGAATAGTGAGACTGCATCTTATATGAGCAAATATCGTACTGATTTTCATGTAACGGTTAAGATTAAATCGAATCAGAATGGTATTGAAGGGGAAGGTGGTGTGGCCATACTGACAAGAAAGCAAGAATATTCTACAATACAGACCTTATTACATGACAGCGACTATGTTACAGCAGTAAGAATAGCTCGTTCTGGTTGTGTAGATATAGTTGTAGTTAGTGTGCTTCTGCCCTCCACAAACCATCATCTGAGCTCTTACAAAGACGCACTATTTGTCGTATTTGACATTGTTGATGAGCTGTCTCCATCAAGCTATGTTTTCCTTTGTGGGGACTTTAATACAGATTTAGTAAATAAACCAAACTCTGCAAGATCACTTCTTCTATTACGCTCACTCAATGATAGAAATATGGTGTCATGCTTTAACCCTAGCACCATAACTGGACAAAACTTCACGTGGAGGAACAAATCTAATACTCAAACTTCACTAATTGATTACATCTTTGTTCCAGAAATACTTCAATCAACTATCTGTGAGACAAAAATACATGACTATATTTCATATGAAGTGTCTGACCATTACCCAGTCAGTTTATCAGTATTTAGTGACTGCCTAGTATCAGGAGAGAAAGAATGGCATATACAGAATCTAAAATGGAATCAAGCAAATCAAATGGAACTTGACATGTATAAAACAGAAGTAGATCTGTTACTTGGGTGGCATTTACCGCAAACCGACAACATCAATAGTGACACAATAGAAGGGTACTGTGACGTCATCACCACCTCTCTTCACCATGCTGCTGCACAGTATATACCCTGTGGGGTGTTTCGTCCATACCTCAAACAATACTGGAAAGGTTCAAGTTTAGACTTTTACCACTTTCATATGCGGGAAGCAAAGCGCAAATGGAAAAAATGTGGTAAACCAAGTGATGAAAGTAACCAAACATATATAGAATATAAACAACGTAAATGTGACTTTAGAAAAATGCATAGACAAGCAAAACGACAATGGGATAGAGACAAATATGTTGAAATCACAAATGCAAGTGAAATCGATATAACTGAATTTTACAGAACAGTGAGGCGACAACGTAGACAGAAGGTATCAGTATGTAAACTTCAATTTGGTGATAAGACGGCATACACTCCATCTACAATATGCGATCTCTGGGCTGACTATTATTCTGATCTATTATCTCCCCTGGACAAACCAGAATTTGACAATGAATTCAAAAGCTATATTGATGAGAGGAAAAAACATATTGACAGTATGAATATCAAAGGAATAGACCCAATCCTCGAGAAAAACTTTAATCAGCATGAAGTATATAAAGTAACAAAAGAACTTAAGTTACGGAAAGCTCCTGGACAAGACTGCCTTATGAACGAGCATATTACGTGTGGAAGTATGCTCCTATTGAAACACATAGCCAACCTATTTAACATGATCAAACAGCTGTGTTATTTGCCAAGTACTTTTAGAAAAGGAACAATAATCACCCTTTACAAAGGAAATAATAAATCAAAATTAAACCCAGCAAACTATCGTGGCATCACTCTTACTTCGGCACTGTCAAAGATATTCGAAAAAGTGTTATTAAACAGAATAGAGCAGTACTGAAAAAGGTATGCATATAGATTTCCCCCATAAACTCCAGTGTGGCTTCCGAAAAGGATATGGTGCTACTGTTTCAACGTTCGTTGTAAAGGAAATGATTGCACAATACACTGAAAGAGGATCAAACGTATTTGCAGCTTTCTTGGATAACGAGAAAGCGTTTGATCGGATATGGCACAATGGACTCCTTGTTAAACTATATGAACTTGGAATTGAAGGAACGACCTGGCATCTGGTCAAACAAAGTTATGAAAATTCATCTGCAAATGTTCTTCATAATGGATGTACTAGTCGTTCTTTTGACTTAAACCAGGGCGTTGGACAGGGGAGAGTACTCTCCGCCTTCATGTTTCTGGTTTATTTTAACGACTTGATTGTAGAACCTAACAAGCTTTCGAAAGGTCTTATAATTGGTGAAGATCATGTACCAAGTATTCTCCTTGCAGGTGACACAACTCTGCTCAGTAGCCAATCAAACGGACTTCAAGACATGCTAAGGACATTAAGTACATACGCATATAAATGACGTCTCACATACAACGCTGAGAAAAGCTGTGTTATTGTTTTCAAGGGTTGCAATAAGCTTAACAGTGATGTGTGCTATAAAATTGGAGCAAACGTTTTACCACCCTCTAATAGCACCATTTATGCAGGATCTCTTATAAATAACAAAAACCATGGTGACAGAACTGAACGATCCTGTACAAAAGCTAGACAACTCCTACACTCACTGAAGGATATTGGACTTAAAGCTGGTGGTATCAACCCTTTAGGCTGTGTTAAAATATGGAAGAGTGTTATATTCCCTTGTGCATTTTATGCATGTGAACTATGGACAAATATAAGTGAAACAGAATACACCACTCTTGAACGCATACAGAGACTGTTTGCTCGAATTGTTCAAAATTTCCATAAACGTTCATTTACATTAGCCACAATTCAAACGCTTGGACTTTGGTCGATGCATGGTACTTTTGATAAATTAAAACTCATGTTGTTTGGAAGATTGTGTCATGCAGATGTAGGGAGTATCCACAAAAGAGTTCTTACCCACATAATTGGACAGTTCATGATGGGCAATAGATGTTCTTCTTGGATAAGTCATGATCTGTTGAATGTTGTGTTGAAATACAACCTCTGGTCATGTGTAACTGACTTTATAAATACTGGTTCTTTTCCAAACAAAAATGAATGGAACAGAATGGTGAACAAAGAAGTGAGTGCTGCTGAACAGAAAATGTGGAAAGAAACACTGATCAGAACTGAAGGAATGAGTAGGTTCAACCAGATACACAGTGTGCTTGCCCCTCATAGACTATGGGGGTTATGTGAGCTGTTTCCTATGCATACAAGGAGCATGTACTGTATTGTTAAACTTGGTTTACTGCCTGTGATATCCGGCCAGTGTCTCATATGTGATATCGAGTGCAATGATATTGTAAAACACCAACTTATTGATTGTTGTGTTTTGCTCCTGAAACGTAATTCCCTCAATGAACAGATATTTGATAACCTTAGTCTACAAAGTTATCTACAATTTGAGGATTGCTCAGATGAAGAAATAAAACTCATCACACTCCTAGGAGGTATTACACCTGTCGTGGACCACTGGACGCTAGAGGAGTGGGCTGTGTTCATGAACATTGACGCAACCAACATCAGCTCGTGGAATCTAAAATCCCTATTATATATATAAATTAACTCACTAATGTAAATATGTTCTTGTTCAAGTAAATCTTATCATGTACTCTTCATTTCATGGAGGAAATAAAGATAATTCATTCTTTCATACACACAGAGACAGACATGCACGCCCTCAAGTGCCTAGTTAAACCAAAACCTTGCTACTACGAACAATCGTTGTTAACTTCGCTTAGTGCCTATAATCACGAGTATTATTACATCCAGTTAAACGTAATAATATGCTTAAACATATTTATAACCGTCGTATTAAGGTATCATTACCACCAGTTAAACGTATACTATGTTAGGGATAACGGACATAATCATGTTGGCGAGGTCACATATATCTTTTTATATATTAATATATATACTGTAGACCTATGTCCAATGTTACAATTTATATTATTTAATTCAAAATGATCAACTTTAACCGAACCAGTTTAAGTCCTATCAGTTCAGAAAAACAAAAATACAACCATTCGAAGTCAAGGTCATGATCGAAAACTGGACAATTGACCTTGGCTCGCTACATTCATTAATTCAACTGTCTTTTTTAAAACTTAGGTTTGCTTCAATAGCGTTTAATAGGTCTTATAATGACTATAGGTCTTACGAGTACATAAGTGACACAAGGCCTTATGTGTCGGCCCATGTACGAGTATGGTTTGATATATTAAATAGGCAAATATGAAAGTCGGGTAAGAAGATATAACCTAGACCAGCACCTTCTGTAAGTTGGTACATTTTAGAACCAAATAGAATATCATGCAAAACTGGGCACTCATCTGTTAACATAGTTTATAACTATCGTATTTAGGTATGTGTATAGCTTATTCATAACGGACATACAACCATTCGAATTCGTGGTCAGGATCGGAAACTGAACTATGGTGTCACGTCTCAAACGAGAGATCTTGCTTAGATGGTGTTGGTGTTGGTGGTGTGAGTGGTGGTGGTGGTGGTGCGGGTGTGGGTGTTGGTGGTGCTGGTGTGGGTGTTGGTGGTGTTGAGTGTGTTGTGGGTGTGGGTGTGATGTGGGTGGTGTTGGTGGTTGTGGTGGTTGTGGTGGGGGTCGTGGTGGTGGTGATGGTGGTGGTGGTGGTGGTGGTGTGGGTGGTGGTGGTGGTTGTGGTGGTGGTGTGGGTGTTGATGGTGGTGGGTGTGCTGTGGGTGTGGATGGTGGTGGTGGTGTGGGTGGTGGTGGTGGCGGTGGTGTGGGTGGTGGTGGTGGTTGTGGTGTGGGTGGTGGTGGTGGTGGTGTGGGTGGTGCTGGTGTGGGTGTTGGTGGTGGTGGTGGTGGTGTGGTTGTTGGTGGTGGTGGGTGTGCTGTGAGTGTTGGTGTTGGTGGTGGTGAGTGTGCTGTGGGTGTGGGTGTTGGTGTTGGTGGTGGTGGTTGTGATGTGGGTGTGGGTGTGACCACCCACACCATCACCACCACCACCACCCACACCACCACCACCCACACCACCACCACAACCACCACCACCACCCACACCACCACCACCACCATCACCACCACCACCACCACGACCCCCACCACAACCACCATCACCACCCACACCACCAGCACCACCAACACCAACACCCACACCCACATCACACCCAACACCACCAACACCCACACCAGCACCATCTAAGTGAGATCTCTCGTTTGAGACGTGACACCATATTTCAGTTTCCGATCCTGACCACGAATTCGAATGGTTGTATGTCCGTTATGAATAAGCTATACACATACCTAAATACGATAGTTATAAACTATGTTAACAGATGAGTGCCGTGTTTTGCATGATATTTTATTTGGTTCTAAAATGTACCAACTTAAAGAAGGTGCTGGTCTAGGTTATATCTTCTTACCAGACTCTCATATTTGCCTATTTAATATATCAAACCAAACTCGTACATGGGCCGACACATAAGGCCTTGTGTCTCTTATGTACTAGTAAGACCTATAGTTGTTATAAGACCTATTAAACGCTATTGAAGCAAACCTAAGTTTTAAAAAAGACAGTTGAATTAATGAATGTAGCGAGCCAAGGTCAATTGTCCAGTTTTCGATCATGACCTTGACTATGAATGGTTGTATTTTCGTTTTTCTGAACTGATAGGACTTAAACTGGTTCGGTTAAAGTTGATCATTTTGAATTAAATAATATAAATTGTAACATTGGACATAGGTCTACAGTATATATATTAATATATAAAAAAATATATGTGACCTCGCCAACATGATTATGTCCGTTATCCCTAACATAGTATACGTTTAACTGGTAATAATGATACCTAAATACAACGGTTATAAATATGTTTAAGCATATTATTACGTTTAACTGGATGTAATAATACTCGTGATTATAGGCACTAAGCGAAGTTAACAACGATATTTTGTAGTAGCAAGGTTTTGGTTTAACTAGGCACTTGAGGGCGTGCATGTCTGTCTCTGTGTGTATGTGTGTATGCATGTGTATCTGTTTTATCTTTGAAAGGTATGTGCATTTTAAAGTATATTTGTAAAAAACATGCCGATTATGAATGTTTAATAGTATGTGTGTAAAGATTTTGTCATGTATGTGTAAATTTAATTAAAATTTAGTATGTATGAAGTCTGTTTATGTACGCTGTTAGTACGTTTGTATGAGTGTGGGTATACATTATATAATTTGTTTATATTCGCTCATTATAATACATGTAATTATAGGCACTAAGCGATCATAACAACGATATTATACTGTGTTTGATTTAGAGTTCATTCAAATTTGTGCATACCAGCACACGTTAACAGGCCAAACATAATACAAGGGAGGTAATTTTTGTTTGCTAAGCTATGCTGACTGTATCTCCTGTAGTTCCTGATAAGGCGTGTTGAACTGTCGCATATATTTAGTGTATTACTCTCCGCATGGCTATCAGCTTGAGACCATTGAGAGCATGGGTACAGGGGCACACAGCCAGTGATGACATTGAATCAACACACAATGAACACAATTATGTGGTCGAAAAAGTACCTAAAACACACAGCCGCAAATGGACATTACTTTTAATATAAGAACAACATATTTTATTTTGTGAGAATGTTACAATATCATGTTTCATGTACTTTTATACCTATGCTGGCACAATGTTGTGTGCCTACAGGACAAGAACTGTTTATAGTGAATGTCATCGTACAGACCCAGCCTAATAAATAGCATTTCTCCTATTCTCTGTCTGTCGTCAGTGTGTCAACTAAATAAGATCTGTGCCTTCTCACAGGAGATATAGAAAATGTTCATCGCTGATGAAGAAGTATGGGGTTTTCAAGTTGATCATTCTGAATTAAATAATACATATTATAACATTGGACATCTTACAAATGTAGCTATGCTCCTTTCAAAATATAGAACATTGTTCCGAATGTCCGGTACATGCGCGAAGTGAAAGGAGTGACTCGGAACACTGTTCAGTGTGTGCGTAACATAATGACCTACACTGATTCTTTGCTATTAAAAGAACAGTCCCCTCGCTAACAGGCCTGTGAATCAGCTGTCGACGTATCGCTGATCGCATATATTCAGTTACTAATGCTTATTGAAAATTATATGCTTATCGTGGTTGATTAAGATTCAAAACAATCACAACAGCATGTGGTTATCGTATAAGTTTATTTACACCCCTCACTATATGGGATTTACCATGTGTTTTGTCGAGTTAGGTAGGACATTCTATTCATTACTTCCCTCGTGTCGTCTGCAATCATTCTTTATATGTATGTAATCGAATAGATTCGTAATTTGTTATATGTAGGGTTTATGAAGAGATTATGACTTAGTTAAAGTTTTAGTTATAGTCCACTTGTATAGCGCATAGTATCCATGCTCATTACATGCTCAAAGCACTTTAATAGTCAACACTAATAGGCTCCATGTCTGTCCGCCGCCTTTGCTAAAAATAGAACAGCCCACTGCCGAGATTTGAAAGTGGTGTTTACCTGTTAGTTACTCCTGTTCCCTTGTTCTCTCGTCGTCTGCATCGGACAAGCTGTAGCCTATTTCAAATGTGTATAATTCAACTACACTCGCTACTCAATGCTATTCTTCAATTTGAAACGGAATGTATTGTATAGATGGATGGTTGGAGACATTACGATATACGAGGCTCAGTGACACAATAAAAACATCTAATACATAGCGAATATGTGATTCACAGGCAATCATTTTTGACTGATATATGCTATTTGATAATTAGTTTAATTATCACTATATGATCGTGATTGTAAGCATATCTACTCATCAAATGGGAAGCTTGAACGATAGAATGACTCTAATAACGTAGGCTTTATGTCAACGCATCGTTCATGGTTCGTTCGTGTCGACGCTATCGAAAGACATACGCACCCATATGACTCATCCCTATATATGACCTCATCCCTTCACGTAGTGACGCCATGACGTCACGATTCGTCTATAAATTAACGAATTCTGATTGGTTCGCTCGTATGTATCCCCCTACCCCGGGAAGCGATGACGTAATTCCGTAGAGGGGGGACGCTATCCTACGCTATAAATTTCCCTTCCGCTATAAATATCCTAAGGGCCAAAAGGTCTAAAGACATGTACAATCATCACTTAACGTTATGGCAAATAAAGTGTACATTTGTTACTCTTCTGGATTATTCTTAAAAAGTACAAAGAGTATTATATATAACGTCTAATGAGCGGATGGTTCGATGTTTAAGAACATTAGGCTCATAAAATATAATGTTTGGTTCAAATCGAAGAAAGCAACCATCCACTTGACAAGGACATCGGTTCATGTCATATTGTGAAATACGTTAAACACATTTTGAAATTTTTAAAATATGGCATGATATAAATGGAAATCTTTTTTCAGAGTTAGATGAATCTGACAAGAAAATATACGTCTTGAACACGTTTCAAACAGAATTTGACGATCTTTATCATCGCCTCCCTGAAAATGTAAAACATCTGTGGCCAACTACAGGACAGATAAACGAAGGTTAGCGAATATGTGTGTTCACACTTACTGAAAACACACCAATTTCATTCTAAGTTAATACAGGGCCTTCTCTTTGACCATTCGTTTTTTGATTTCCTGTTTGATTTATCCTTTCCCATATGCTAATTAGAGAACGTCATTCATAAACAGAACTGTTAACCTAAATTGAAATACTTTCTACTTGATTATTGTATGGACATAAATAATCTCAACCAAGTGTCTTTTGATAGCTTGTCAAGGATAGTTTGACCTTTATCAACGAGTGTTGATATATTTGATATCAGATGACACAAGGGTGTTTTTATTTATCATCCAAAATCAGAAAAGGTAATATAAAATGTTGTCCCTGAATTGAGTAATCGGCCCTTGAATATGAAGATTTTTTAAAAAGCCCCACTACTGTTCAGAGGGTCATAACTCTGTTACAACTTGAACATAGGTCGAAGTTACGTATTGCAATCCCTTACTTATAATCAGATTAACAATTCCATTACATAATTTTGTTATTTAAAAGTTTATAGTTAGGTCACAATTTTGTCAATTTAAAAAATAATTAAAATTACTGGATTTTGAGACTTTTCGAGGGGTATTTTCTTTTGAAAATTTAGCATCACTGGAGGTGCCCTTTACAGGGTGTTCGTGTGACCACCTTCATGTAGTTTTGAGAAAACGACCAGGCTAAAGTCAGCATATATCACGTACTCCCGCCTTATTTTGACGCCTTTGTAGATTTTCTGTATCTTCCTTTGTTTCTTTTCAGGTTCATCACAGCAACAACATGACCATCGTCTACCAAACATTGCGGTAATATAACATTTAAGGCCCGATAGGGTTAAGGCATTATATGGCATAGCGTCCGGCTTAAACCATTCTCTATCTTCTTCTCAAAAGCCCTTAGCTCAAGTGTGCTGAAATCCTGTGTATACATTCCTTGGCGAATGAGGATTCTTAATTGCTGATTTTTAATGACTCTCTCCAGTCTGATAGATTTTAACAGAACTTACTCAGCCATTTTCTTTCACTATAATAACAAATCTTCTACTATGATAGGGCAAGTGCAATGTAGAATTACAATCAGACTCAAGTTAAATTCCCTTTTAAGCTCATTCAGGTCCTCGTAACATCTCACCTCGACTACTGCAATGTGCTTATTATTGGTCTCCCAAGTTTTCTGATACAAAGGCTTCAGAATACTGCAGCTTGAGTGATCTCCCAGTCAAAGAAACCTGACCACACAACTCTTGTGTTTTATTCTCTTCACTGGCTTCCTGTATAATACAGTATTAAGAACTTCTTCTCCTTGTGTTCAAGAGTAACCATGGTCTAGCTCCACAGTACCTCACTGATCTGTTCCAGCCCTATATTCGTGCACGTTCCCTCCAATCAAGTGATCAGTGTCTGTAAACAACACATGTGACTAGTACAAAAACATATGGTGATAGGTGTCTTAAAACTGCTGGCCAACATTTCTGGAACAATCTTCCATATCACCTCGGAACACAACCAGATCTATCTGCTTTTAAATCCGATCTAAAGACCTGTCTATTCTCTGAGGCCTTTGAACATAACGTACAGGAATGTCCTCGCGAATTTCGTTTCCAGAAAAAGTACCCCTAAAAACCCTCTCTGTAAGAAAAACGTCATTCTTATCACAAAAGGCAAGACTCGTCTAAGGGTTCAACATCAATCCAAGATTTGCAAAACATTACGTTTTCATTCCACATAAAATCGCATGTTATCTTTAGCTACACACTTTATCAGATATTTATATATGTATAAACAGTATTATATTTATCAGTTAACCATTTGTGTTGAGTGTGACTTCAGTTATACGTGAGCAAATTCACAAATAGTGCATATTACTTATACTAATCAAAAGAAACATGTACATATTTTGTGAGATGACAATCCCGGTTGCCTATCAATAGGCTCAGTCATTCGGTAAATGCGTAGCAGTCGTACAGTCACGACCCGAGACAGCTGCAACAACCATTTATCGTACAGTTTAGTTTTAGTCAAAATAGGGGCTTGGAACAGCCCAAATAACGTGTATTTGGCATCAATAAATAAAATCTGCATTCTCTTCATAGACAATGTGTAATTGAATGATATAATAACGAGGGTACTTTATAGGTAACAAGAAAGCTTCATCTGCCGACACATAAAGTTTGAGCCTATTTAAAAAAAATAGTATCTATAATTTTCGTGCACTTGAAGACAAAATGGAAAATGGGTTGTGCAACATCCGGTACAATCATGTACAGTCGAATACCCCCTGTGAATAAAGGCGTGACAGAGCTGTAATTAAAAGTTGTGTATTTCATTTCAAGAACCAGTAATGCATCAAATCATCTTTGTATAATGGATACCACATGATCTAGGTTTCAAGTGTCTAGCATTAAAAATAACATAAATGCAACCATAATAGTTTGATCTAGCAACTCATAATATTGCATGCTATCTATGAGCCTTATTAAGTCAGTGTTGATAATAATGCAGTGTTTAGAGCTGGGCAGATGCTTATACATGGTTAGGTGTAAAATCAGTTGACAGTCCTATTGGGAGGGTTATTATGCAGAGAAATGGGGTTTATCCAAAGCTCTTTAAAGACGTTCCAAACAATAATCAAAATAAATGAAAAATTACCGTAAGTTGGTATGGTGTAAGCCGAGTACGTATTCTCCAAGATTCAGAAATAAAAACGAACCTTTTTTCTGCCAAATTTTTTTTTTTTATATTAATGTTTAAAAAAGGCGTAAACTTGTTTTGTTTGTCAAAGTAATTTTGATTTTAAATGAGGATAATCGTTCAGAGCTATATTATTGTTTTCTTTCATAAATGGAATGTAAAATAGAAAAGTGATTTCTGCAATTTGTAGGTTGTTCTTTTTAGAAATACAATTTAACAATGAATTCTTCAGAAATAACTTCAAACGTTCCTTTGAATAATAAAAGTAAATGAAAAGTATTTCACACATGATAAAAAGTGTAACAACATACTGTTGAACAATAATAAATAATAATAAAATATATAAGTCACGGACCTATTTTCTGACTTATGTTATGCTGCAGTTGAATATTTATGAAAAGTTATTAGCAAATGGAGATAACTCCTCACTGGAAATTTTAAATTGTTATTATATCATTAATTGATATGAGGTTCAAGACCATAAAACTCATTTCACACAATCATAACACCAATTTATTTCATTATTTGTATCCAAATATTATTTGATTTTTAATTTTTCCCATAATGTTGATGAAAATGGACCTTGTGGAGTAAGGTCCTATAATGTTCCTTCTCAAGAAACATAAACCTTAAAAAAATTATAGGCTGTTCACAGAATCTTTCACAAATGGAAATTATAAGTTGTAGACGACGGTCCCATATAAGGGCTGCAACAGCCACGCCCTAAAACCGGATATGAGTCTTCTTGTAAAACGCTTAATGGACCAGGAAACCAAAACTTGTTGTACCCCTTGGCGTTACAATAAGAGCGACATCCTTAAAACCTTTTTTGTTTTTTTTCCAAACCTAGCCTTGGAAAGATGAGATAATATTATCATGTTCTGACAGTCAAAATCTGACAATTAGAGATGTAGAGATGTGCAATTCTTGGAACGCTGTTCAAAGATCGTGCATTGCAACACACACTCAACACCTAACCACCCCTCCAAGTAAAACAATTGTTCTGTCGAGGTCCTGTGGTCGTGTGCTAAGGTGTTGATTCGGTCAGTGCTGGCGATAGTTGGCTTACTCTGAGGGTGTGGGTTCGAATGATTTATTATAGTGGCTGCAAATCCTACCCCTGGTCAACAATTGTTCAGTGATGATATGTATACATTGCTCACTTACATCTTCTTCTTCTTCAAATCATTGATAAAGACTTACATCTTTTCTCAGAAATTGGATGTAACTGGCGTTACTGGTGGAACTGTGGAAACGGCTTATGCTGTTGGCAATGTTGATGGAGGAATGGGGAACAAATTGGGCGGTAGGTTCATTTTGATGTATTTGAAAGTCTTCTCAAGAATAGCCTTAAATTTTCAGTGCATCAGACCTGAAAGAGCCAATGGGCTTGTGTTATGGCATCCCTTGTCCGTCCGCCCGTCAACTGTGTACAAATGCCTTGCCCAAAGAGGATACTTGTTAACCTACTGACAACGACGTCTGGAGTATACAATGATCAACCTTACATTATATATAGCCTGGTGAGCTACAGAACCCTAGTTTGTGGATATTATAATACATGTTTTATCCTTGAAGAAATTTGAAAGTATGAAAGAATTTGTATTCAAGGGGATGGCACCAACAACATGACGGGTGTATCAAGAGATTCAAGCACTACTGGTACAATTACTGGGGGTCAGTTCAACATGTATGGTAAGTCAACGCAGTATCTTAAGTTGATTTCCTTAAAGGTGCTGTAGCACGTGTTTTCTTATTTAAATAAAGAACTCTCACGAAAAGGTAAATTAATGTTACCAGTGGCTAAATAATACTCCATGCGAGTCAATTTCCCTTCGAGCGGCCATTTAAAGGTGTTCACCTATTTTGCTGCACGAGGGTAGTTCAAGTGATCTGACCGCTGTAACTTCACACTCAAAGTACAGTTTTGCATTTGATACCATGATAGAATGCTCAATTATTTTGATGTCAGAACTCTCTAGTTGGCATGAGACCTACAAACCTACCTCTCTTAATGAAGAGTTCCTCACCACTTTTGCTTTATACATTTTGTACGTCCCACCATTTTCATTCAATACGGATAACCGTTTTCTATGATTACGGCTTATCGGGTCGTGTGATGAGATGTCTACGCTCTTACATAATGATATATTGTAAAAACGTAATAATAAGCAGCACATTCTAGAAAACAATTTTTGCAAAAAAGGTGCTACAGCGCCTTGAAAACTTTTCCATTTACCAACACACTGTGGTCTGTTCAAGATCTAGTATCACTTAAAAGGGCTTTCCACCGCCTGCCATAACCATTATTTTTCCTTTTTTATCATTATATCTATTACATGTATGTTGTGGGTATCAAAAAAGCCAAATGATTTAATCAACGAGTTATAGGTATGACTGACACATAGATACACAAAGTCTTATAAAGCCATGATAACTTAATGTGTACGTTTTTAAAAAAGTATGTAAATAAAATTACAGCTTTTAAAAAATCTCTGTTTTGAAATCTCCTTAACCAGACGCAATAAGAGAGTGAAATTTGGTTTTCGGACTTGTTTTGACATCCTACAGCAACAATGCGTCATTGATTTAAATCCATGAAGGCACATTATTCCGACAACATCTTGTACTAACATGAGTTCCATATTTCATAAACTCTTACCTTAATCGCTAACAATTATGTCCCAAAAATAATTTGACATAGCAATTTAAGCACCGTATGTGTGTATGAACAGATATAAAATACAATACTCTCATGAACGAAATTTGGTATTTATTTTACGAGACATATCCTTATCACAGACATTTATCGACTTTATCCAGCAGAAAAAGTGTCTGTTTGACTCTGTTGAAGCATTTGTATCGTTTCTTTTGGTTTAGACGAGGAATGTGTAATATATGTTCAGTGTTTATAACTTCGTATATTGTATCCTGTTCAAAGGACCCGTCACAATGAACATGTACAACCGTGAGAGCTATGCATTGAGCGGCGTTGCTATTGAAAGAAAGGACAGTTCATCTGAAAGGGTAGAGCAAGGTGAGTGGTATTGTGCATAATACACAGGTTGGAATTTGTAAATGGAATATTATTTATACTATTCCAATACATGTTTATATTTTAAGTTTTCAATTGAATGAAAGTTTGAAATCATAACCAAATTGATATTTCCTTTGACTACCCTAATTTAAAGTATGAAATGTGCATCTCAACGAGAGATGTTGTTTTCTCAGAGCATTTGAAAAGATTGTTTTCCTTTTTAATGATAACCAGATTAAATATGCAACGTTATTTAATTGTTTTGATAAAAGTGTACATGTACATGCAACAATTTTACCAGTTTTTAGTATTGTTATGAAATATGAACAGACATGTGTGATAATGTTAGGCAATCCAGGCAATTATATTTCTGTTTTACTTTAAATAATCGTAATGTTATCTACAATGTTTAAATTTCATATCTAAAGACAAAAAAGACTTGGGTGCATCCTGGAAACCTTATGCTTGCTAACAAACTCTTGCTTACAAAATATATTTTCTCGTATGCCAGAAATTGAGTTCTTGGGAATGACATATAACTCAAATTCATCAAATTATTTCTCAACAGGACCACAACCCGATTCTCATAACCAAGTAAACGTCAAAATAAACAATGCAGAGCATAATCAGGAGATAATTGATAAAGTCATAGACAACAAAGACAAGCTGACAACCAAGCATCCAATTTCTGAAGTTGAAGCAGAGAGTGGCTGTGTCCTCATCAAGCTCACAGTTGACAGGCATCACATCATGACTGACGAATGGATACAGGAGATCCTGAAGACGATATTTCATGATATTCTGAAGGACTTCCTCGGCGGGGGAAAAACATTTGAAGTCACCGTTGACAGACATGTCTCTATAGGACTGGAAGAGCTTCTGAAGATGTGTAAGTCATCAGTTATGTGCTTAACTACTCGATTATATATTCTTTTAATGATTGTTGACCATTTTACTACATCGACATTTTGAGCTTGGTCGTTAACATTTATGCTGTACATGAATCATGGTACATCAGAAGGCACAAACCCCGCAGAGTTTATTCACACAAGAAGTACGGACATCAAGGGAGGGGTAACTTCTTGATAAGGACTGAGAAAATAATCAAATGATCCCATTTAAACGCTTGTTAATATTTGTGTACATTCCTTTCATTATATATTCTTTGTATTTTAACAAAAGAGACAGAATACCAGATTGTTTAGGTTTCTGAATCTGATATTCACATAAAGGCAATTACAGTTGATAACAAAGGCAAACTGCAAAGTTAACCAAATGAGGGAATATTTGTACCTTTTCCTAACCTTCATCTCATTCACTGTTGGATAATTTTATTTGTTTTATGTGATAATGGTTTTAATCCAGGTTAATTATAATAATGATATTAATAATAATAATATTAACGTTTTAATTTTTACTGTAATTAACGAGACCATATTAAGCATCTATGCCCTTCCAGATTCGTCTTATCACAGTCAAGATGATCACACAAACAAATGCAAGGTAAGGTAATTTTTTAAATTTCAAAATATCATTCGAACACTTTTTTACTAATGATGAATTATCATAATGCTTTCGGAGTTATTGAACATATTTATAAGATGTACCAATGCTTACTGTCTGTCGTTTGCTATAGTTCGAATCGGCGTTTGCAAGTATGTGCAAAATACATGAGAACAAGTTCTATGGATAGTCAACTTCTTTATTGATTTCAATGCGACGTTTCGATGCAGATGCTAGCACCGTTATCAAATAATTGATAACGGTGCTAGTATCTACATCGAAACGTCGCACTCATAACCACTTGCTTGATAACGGTGCTAGTATCTGCGTTGAAACGTCGCACTCATATCAATAAAGAAGTTGACTATCCATAGAACTTGTTCTCATTCATCATACTAGCTTCTAAAATGCATCTCAAAGAAGTTATGCAAAATATACAGTTATACTGACACTGCTTTCATAAATTGACTTAGGTGAAAACATTTTGATAAATTCGCTTTCTATTCTTTCTAAAAGCTTGTTATCATCAAAATTAAAAGGTTTACATCGGGAAACCGGGAAAATGCCCGTTTCCACATTCAGGTATTTTGGATTAGCCAAAAACGCACAATTCCGTTCAGTACAAATTTAGCTGAATGTGGAAACGGGCATTTTTCTGCCATCCCAATGTTTAAATTGAGAGAAAAGTGAGAAAAATGTGTAGTGATTTGTAAATTAGGATCAGATAAAGGTGTATTGCTAGAGTACCCGTATTAGGACCGCTCTGGTTTATTAGGTCTTCAAGACGAATGTCTATCATAACGTATAGCCCGCTTTTTGAATTTCGACTTCCATCTTTGGGTGCCGGGATAGCGCAGTGGTTAGCGCGTTCGGCTTCGGATCAAGAGGTCCGGGGTTCGAATCTCGCCAGGGGCACGGCAACTTTGTCTGCAGTAGAGAACTGTTCTACACGCATTCAGGTTTGGGTGCAATGCTACACTGAATTTCAGTGCAGTACCACCCATGGTTCGCTAGTTTCAGCCGATACTCGCAGGTTTCACCGCAATGCACAAGGTGTTGCGGGCTTTCTCCCTGCCATAATACTAGTGTAGTAGCGTTAGATGGGGATCTTAGCAAAGAACCACAAAGCCACTGGGGGTGAGTCGGACCATGAACTTTTATTACAAAGAATGTAATAAACACTCTAATTCTCTAAGCCTGAAACATATTAAAATAACAATATAAGTTTACACTCAACAAATATATACATCACAGGTTGAACATATTACTTGAAAGATAACTTACATCATAGGAATGATAAATTGATACATTTACCATAATTACATAGGAACTGTATTATATTCTAACAGCATTACATTAAATACATATCCATACACATACGTGTTTGATTAAATATTATATCATTGTCAACACAACCATGACAACTTTCAAAGACAATATACCACTATGCATAATCATACATTATACACAATACGCATTACATGTATAATCTATTAGATACACATTACATGGCACGAATGATAATTACAATATACAGAATACAAATGATGAATGCAAGACAACAATAAATATGCTAAAACAGTACATAGTATCATAAGCATGACAAAGGTGACAACATACCAGGTTGGTATGACCTGTGCTGCAGAGTGAAACAGCCGCCGTCACTGGCAACGTCACAAGCTACGTCATCTGCAGGATGAATGATAGATATGCAGATAATATATATATATAAATATATATATGGTTAAAAGAATAAATACGCTAAAAGCTACATACAACCACATAATCCTAAATACACATACTTACTCACACTCATTCCGTTATGATAATAATTAAGGTAGCAACGTTGTAAGTAAAACCATCCACGCTTACCACAAACAATCATGCACACACACATACATTACCCTATGATAGTGAGAAGATAATGCTAATACTGATAATAGCAATATTGCTTTAATATATACTATTAATATGAAGACTACTTCTAATGTAAAGTGATACTTAAAGGATAAATGTAACTTACGGGAATATTAAGATTAATATATGATATAATAAGATATAGCACCTACACACCTCACTGTACTGTGAGTACCAACCTTAAACTAACTTAATATAATAACTCACTCTAATGTAAGTTGTAAGAAATACAAAATATAGATATAACTAATTAACCAACATAACTCTCTGTACTGAGTTATGACCTTCAGTAATACAATCAATATAACCCACTGTACTGTGAGTTATCACATCATACCATATTTACACATAAAGAATAGTACATAATGAACTAATCCTGATCTAAACAATAGCCAATATAACTATCAACCATGAAATGCATACAAATACATAACTAAACACTAGACAAGATATTACTAACCTCAGCAATATGAACAAACACATCCCGATCACCATGATCTCGATCCAAATGATTAAGTGAACCTGAACAACTCAAATCACATGTCAAACGACGTGGACGACACAGCAAAATAGACTGACCACCAGATAATAAGAATTTAACCTATTATAAAACCTATGCTATGCTTTGGTGAACAGAGAACAATAGACCTAACCAGATAGCCTAAGCAAGGGACAAGCTTGGTGGTGATTGCAGTGAAAAAGCATGCAGTGCAAGTTAGTAATGTTGGTTACACTTTAGGTTTAGATTGATGTTTTACAGGGGCTATGGTATTAAAATGTTGAATATAAAAGATAATGAATAAAAAGATTAAGATATAGCTAATTTCATGAGAATGTGTTTCTCATCAAAACATGACAAACAACTATATCAAGATCACATGTTTATTACTAAAATTATATACACCTTAAAATATTGACTCTGCCACACTAGCAGCCGCGATATAAGTGAAATACTCTTGAGAGCGTTTGTAAACCTCATAATAATAATGATAAAAATTCGGGCAACAACATTCCTCATCGCTTAGGCCTATAACGGTTTTCGGCCGTAATAATATATTGTTTGCTTTTTCCAAAAATCTAAAAACAATTGGTGAACTTTCGCAATTTTTCGGTTACGCGTCTTTCAACATCATCTCCTCCTTCAATGCTATGAGTACATCAATGTATCGTAGCTTATTTTAAAGGCAACTGAATTGTAAAGGGGGCCTCAATCTCCGAATTTTGAAGTTTATCCTAGAATTTGAATTATCTGTCCTTGAACATGGACGTTTTTTTAAAAGGCCAAATTTCTGCCTCATGTTCAAAGCGGCATAACTCTGTTAGAAATGAACATATGTCTCAGATATTTATAGCAATGCTATCCAGATACGTTACTTAACATTTCTATAACAGATTTGTATGATGTGAAAGTTAATATTTCTGCCACAATTATCGCATTGGCCAAAAATACGAAATTTTATGTTTTTGAGACTTTTCGAGGGGCATTTTCTTTGCAGAATTTTCTATTGTTAATTAATAAAGATACCAACATGTTTAATAGCTCCTTGTGAAGCAGATATATCATTGTATTAAGGAAAACAATTTTGAAACATTTATCTGTCATACTTTAGAAGATTGTCATTTTTTTTTAAATCTCCATGTTCAGCAAAGTTCAAAGGATCATAACTGCTTAACTAATTAAGATAATTAAATTGTATTGCCACTTCCGGAAGCACAAATTCAAGAACAACAACGTTTCTGTTGAACCCGTTCTGTAGAACTCTAAACGTTGATAGTTAAGCTTCAAACATCGCAAACGTTGTCTAGGGGTAAACATTTAAGTATGTTTGAGCATTTTCTGGAATATTCAGAAAAACATAACGCATTACTTATGTATGCAATCTTAATGATGGTTACATCTACTTAGGTGGAAATTAAAGCACACATTTTTTTTTATGTTTCACCTTAGTATGAAAATATTAACCATTTTGTCTTAATAGTGAGAAAGATCATGTAGGGGTCAATTCATAAGCGATTGTTCCATTTTCAGAGAGTCATCGTCTTTGGAGAATTTTTGTAAAAAAACTAATGAAGATAGAGACATGTTTGATATTTCATTTGAAAGCAGAGAAACTGAAGAACAATCGTCTCAAGCAGAAGACTTGAAGACCTAAGTATTGACGCGTCAATCCTAGTTGTATAAATTAGTATACTGCATTGTCCGGTTTTCGATAATAAATCTATACGTTTACCTTTATATCGTGATTATACTGAGTCGTCTATCATCAAAGTGGCAATTTTCGGCAACACTCAGTACTTCTCGAAATATTAACATCATTTATAACGTTTGGCATATGTGACCCACAACAACATAATGGATGGACCTTCAACCATGGCCATAACATTTGAGTGGTCAGTGATAGGCCTGTGATACATCACATATGCATCTATTGTCTTCAGACCTTTCATATGAGGTCCATCTTCACAACGTCATGGGCGTAACGAAAATATTTCAATATCTTCTCCTTCCGCCCTTGACCTCAACCCTAGCATTTTCAGTGCTAAGATTTTAACGTACTGCAGGCTAATCGGATAAGCCAGAAGACAGTTGTATTGCCTCTGTGACTTTGTCGATCGTGGCTTATTTTGAATTGGTTTGTATGAATTGGCTATATGTTAGCAGATGGTAAGGGACATAACTCGTGATCACAATAGGTGTCGCTGATTCGTTTCACCCGTTCTGGCTAGGTTGAAGGCAAAGTAAAAAATGGAGAGATCTCGATACATTTTCACCTTGCCGTGGGAAGATGTTTGAGGTTATACCTTTTGACCTTGTGACTTTTACCTTTGGGCAGGAAGCATTTTTCGAAAACTTTACTCTTGGCCATAACTTTTGATTTGTCAATCAGAGGCCGTTGATACTTCACGTGCCTTTCAATTGTTATGAGACCTATCCAATGCGGCCATAACATTGACGTTGTGACTTTGACCATTTTTAGAAAACTTTAACTATGGCCATAACTTTTCACTCGTCAGTGATAGGCCTCTGAGGTCATTGTGATGAAATCGTTCAGAATAACCATATCATTCACATGGGGTTTTAGTACTCCAGACTATTATCGGGGACATCAGAGATCAACAAGCAGATTATTTGAAAAAGCTTTAGTAGTATACAGTTTGACATTAAAGGGACTATATCACACACAAACATCCTCGCCTAGATGTACCTGTGTCCACTCTACCGCTTGCTGTATAATGATGCCATACCATTTTTACGCAAAAACATACTATTGTGGCATCTTAACGTCACAACTGTCATATTATCTGATGATGCGAATGAAACATGTTTGAGTGAAACTGCCTCTGTGCCTTTTTTCACTTCTATGTCAAACTGTACTAGTTAAACTTTTCAAATGTTGTCAAGTTTTCTCCTTGGTTAGATAATGTTACTTTTTTGTTCCAGAAATGGCTTACTGATTCTCCGCACTCATTTTCCAAAGAGAGTGGTATTGGTATGCTGACAACTGATGATGATGATGATTATAATGATTGTGATGATGATGATGAAGATGAAGGTTTTGTTGGCTTACATCCATATGTGAAAACACCGGAAAATGCGTTTCGTTTTTTAGACAGAAGTTGCAAAGGTATGATATAATTATACTTGTGATATAACGCATATATATTTATCTATTTTTTTATTTTTTCAACAAAATAATTTCTAGGAATATAGGGTGTCACCGAATGATGTTAGAAAGGTTTACATACTGAAAATCCGAATTTTAGCAAATAGCTACATGTAGGATTATTTGTTGCGATAAAGATGACTGTCAGGATAATAAGTGTGTAATATAATTCAAACTTTCAATTCTTTCAGTATTTCCAGTTAAAACATTGCCTACTTATTCAAGGTTGCAAGTTGAGTAGTATGCAACATAACAGTGATTGTCTTTTAATCGTAGTTTTCGTGTAGGTTTAGCTCATGTGGTCTTCCGTCAGTCCATCTCTAACCTTTTTGCCTATTCATCTACGATCTGAACACTCGTGAATAAACTCGTGACCTTGAGATTCTAAACTGTAGATTTTGTGCCTTAGCTCTACAACGTTCAGTTGTACAAACACCTCTTAACCAACAATGATTATACATGCTGACCATGTTGTCCCAAATAAGGGTCACGGAACAGTATGATTAAAATCGACCCTGTTTCGAGGAATTAAATCTGCAAAATATTTCATATCGGGATACGATTAATCGCCACAACGTCTGAGAACACCACATACAGACGAAGCCCCGTCAAAAAGCTGACCAATCACATCATAGTTTTTAAAAGGTCGCCGTTTTGAAAGTATTCGAAACAGATGAAAAGATAGTCCTTTAGAGTTATCTGGAACTAGCTTCTCGCACCAAAAGCTTTTGTTGCAGGTCCTGTGATTGGTTAACTGAATTGCGTCAGAACATGGGAGTCTATGGGCTGTTATCAGACCAAACGATATGAGTTTGTATCGCAATAAACGTATTATTTTGCAACTTTTGTTCCTCGGAAAACTGTTTTAATGACTGCACAAGGACCTAATACCAGTTTTCATCTTATAAAAAGACTAAAAAAGGTGAAATGACTTGGGCGTATACATGTGACCCCCAAAATAATGGCCATAGGTCCTAGCCGTGAAACCCTTGTCGCGTTCAAGAGAGGTTTCACAGTTATCGCTCAATTAGCGATTACTTTTAAACCTCTCTTGACCGCGATTGCTCAATGTAGCGCTACGTAGCAAGGCCAGCAAACTTCGAGGAATTTGCACTGTGTCGTTCAAGAGAGAAGAAGCGCTCATTGAGCGCTACATTGAGAAATCAGCCAGCCTATTTTCGTACAAAAGCACTAGAAAGCTGAATTACTGTGTACTGGGCAATATAGAGGATAAACATATTTGATTTGGTGACCATGTGTCCCCTAATCACGACCTTAAAGACGTTTCCAGTACAAAAAATACCATTAATTTGTTAGTCATCTATCAAATTATTTGGGAACATTAAAATTGTGAAACTTATATAGCATATTGAGCTACAGAGCTAAATTATATGTCAGGACATAATAACTTTTACTAGGTCATGCTTTTTCACGATGAAGTTTCTATTTTCCAGGGTGTCTGAAATGCGAAACCATCGATGAGCTCAATGTCCTCAAAACCAACTATCTGGTGATGCATGTGAATGCTACCTCTTTATTATGGCGTTATCGGCACACCACCGCCTCCCGAGACACAAGGTTAGCCTGCAGAAAGGAAAGGGAACAGTTGTTATTGAAATTCAGTCGGCTTATCTCTGCCGCAAGGAACACTGGGGGAGGCGTGGTTCTTCTTCACATTGAAGGCCTGAAGAGGACTGACAGATCTCTGAATCAGGTCTATGAATATATAGTAACTCGTCTTAATCGGATGTTAGAACAGGCTAGTCTATATTCAAATATCTACAAAATTGAATCGTTGGAGAACTTTCTTCAGGACGAGAAAGGTAAACCTCTCGAAGTTCTGTATTCTGACATTGTATGTGTTCGTGCTGTTCCCTCCGAGAGCGTTACCACTGTAAAATTCAATACGACTGTTTCCAATGACGTTGAATGTCTAAATATGAACCGTGAACAGGCAATAAGATATTTGAAGATGAGGACATACTTTATTAACACTGTTCCGCGTGTTCTAGGACTACAGCATTTTCGTGAGGGTGTGAATGTTCACTGTAAGCGTGTTTTTGAAGAGACACTCATTGTGAAAGAGCCTGGTCCTTTTGTGGATTATATCTGGACAGATTTAAAACTTCGGCTGTATATTTCGGCATTCACAAAGGTTGAATCTGGTGGATCATATTACCTTGGAATTGATAAGACTGATGATGCATATGCAATCGAGGGGTTTCAATATGACAGCAACAATCTGAACAGTCTCCGGCATTCACTCCGACGACGAATCGAGAGTGAAACTATTGTTCTGTACTTTGATTCAGAAACTATCCCTGCTCCACTGTCTCAAGAGTATGTGGAGATTGTGTTCCACAACGTTTCGCCAAACCGGTTTGTCTGTGAAGTGGCCGTTGCTGCTGTGAATGGGCTTGTGTTTCACACCAAGCATGGTCCTGATTCCTATGAACTCACGGGAGACAACAAATTGCATCGCTTGAGCTTGCTAGAATGGCAAAGGCGACTGTTGATGGGAAATTGAAGAAATTGCACCAGGAAAAAAAAGAAATGAGTACTTACAAGATGTTTGGTCATCTTAAACATGGCTGGTGTAGCAGTCTCAAATGACTCTACCGCCTCGTATGACTCTAAGAGTTATTTGAAGCTAGCCCCATAGGACTCTAGAGTGATATTGGACTAGCAAAATGCGCAAATGAGTCCAGCCGCAAATGACTCTATCAAATGTTCTGTGAAAGAAGATTTACGTATTCATAATTTCACATTTTTCATGTTTTAATTCAGAGACCATTAGAGACCATGGAAGAGTCTGAATTGAATAGTCTTAGAAAAAAGTACCAGAGTTAAATGGGCCTAGGCTCAAAACACACCAGAGTTAAATGGGCCTAGGCTCAAACCACTCTAGAGTTAAATGGGCCTAGGCTCAAAACACTCTGGAGTTAAATGGGCCTAGGCTCAAAACACTCTGGAGTTAAATGGGCCTAGGCTCAAACATTCTAGAGTACCAACTGTGCCCAATTGATAGTAAACACCTCAAAGGTAGAAAGGGCAGAGACAATAATTAAATGGTTAAGCATTAGTTGAAATATATTTATTGAAGAAAGAACTTCTCGTTATAAGAGATCCACATTTTGGAGTAAATGCCCCTATCTATAACTTATTCTTTGGTATTCAATCAGGTAATGCCCTTACAGTTTTCATAGTTCTTGCCGATTCTGATTCTGATTGGTCTTTAAGAAAGTAATTATTAAACCATGAAACCAGTAATGTCCGGAATTCATTTTCATTATTAGAGTGACCATCACGAAGTTTGTTCACCTATATACGTATGTTGGTACAAATGAGACACTTTATAATGGTGAAAGAGAAGCCGATAACTCTGTATTGTTATGTTAGAAGTGTCGATTTTATGTACTGTAACATAATTTAATTTCATACCTCTAAATAACGTAACAGTTTGGAGAACAGAACTGACCAGGGGTTAACATTCTAAAAAGTATCATTGTTTATGTTTCTCTGTAAACTATCAAAAAATGATCAGCAATGTTACTTATTGGTGATGTTTTTTTTTGTTATACTTATTCATTGTAATTGTAGATAGTGTTTGTCCGTATGAAAATTATCTACAATTATAAAAATTATTAAAAAAAAGAAAAATCGTAATTTTGAAGAGTTTGCCCCTTCTTTCTTCTTGCAAGATACGATAACTGATCAAATAATAAATTTCAGAGTGAATATTGTATTCTAAGAAAACGATCGATTTGTCAGTACAGTTGAAATAATACAATTGACGTCCACACGAAATCCAAATTACAATTACAATTAAAATAGTACTTACATTGTTTTAAATTTTGGGATGCAGCTTTGCAATTGTTAACATTGTGTTGCTTTTATACTTGGATACAAGCATAAACCATATAAATAATCCTTACGCAAGGAACGCTGTCACACTGTGCGAAAAACCCGGTTACATGCATTGACTGTTTATCAATAAAAAAAATACCACCATCCAATGACAAAACTCTTGATTGATTAAGATTTAATTGGCATATTTACTCATGTTCTTATCAATTATTCAACTGAACAGGATATTGTATTCATTATTGATGCTCTGAATAAAATATTATGTGGGTTATTGATGTTTCTTACCAAATATATTCCATGTTCTTACATTCACTTTGAAAAGTTACCCTTGTCAGCGAGATATCAAAATACCCTTTGACTAAAATGTCTAAGACTTTATACATAACACCTACTTTCTACTCGGGCAGACAGAGGGCTGACCTCATTTTAGTGACATTGGCATAATGTTCAAGGTCAATCAGGACCCAGTCGATTTATGTGACCATGGCATTATGTTTTTACTTTGAAGTATTAATTTACGGTGAGGGATCATGTCACTTAAGTGACAATTGCTTGTTTCCAATGGTCACTATATATTGCGTGCTTAAGGCATTCGAAGTATCTCGTGACCATCGTCTCTGATTCAACGAACTATTGCATCACAATAAAGCACCGATATATAATAGACTTATAATACTCAAGGCTCAAGATATGTCTACAAAAGATTTTAGCATTAATATCTTTAAATTGAAAAAAGGACAAATTCAAATTCTATATATAGGAGAGGGCGTGATAAGTTGAGCCAATATTTGATTACAGCTGTGTAAAATATGTTGATCAATATCAATATGTTTTGGCAAATACATAACATATTTAATGCTGCAGATATCATGATACGATGCATATTTGCATTGTTACAGGCTTTCAGAGTAAGTTGATCATCTGCAAGTAGTAAGTTGATCCCTTAGCTTAGTTTATATAATAGAAACATCAATATAAGAAATACAATATTTCGGAACAAAGTTCAGTTCAGGATTTCAGACGATTTCAGGGATTTTACGAGCGACTCTATATAGTTACCAGGGATCACACGATAATAAAGCGTCTTGTAAACTTAAACAAGGTAAATAATAGCCCCCGATAGTCAGGAAAACCCTTCCTTTCCTTCCACAACATTTCCATATTCTTGATATCATGGTTTATCCTTCATCCATTGTGGATGAAATGTACTGAAGGCAGATGTACACATCATAGTGATTACGTGTATAGAGATCCGTAACTTTTGAACAATTAGTGTCTGAGTTATGAGTGGAACAAAGTGTGACGGTCGGTGCACGGATAAGCACGATGACATGGGTATAATAAACGGGGGTATAATAAACTGCCAAAAAAGCGCAAACATCTCACACAAATATTGTTGTGAGATTTCTTTGATATGTTTGCTTCTCAGAAAACAATGAAGACATAGAAGTATTCAGAATGTATATATAACAACAAGACATGGTCATAAACATCCACCACCATATTGGTTCTCATGAAAAGATAATTGATTGTTCTCATTTACGAATTTGACGCATCAATCAATATTTGTATAGGGCAAACTGACCTAAGCTCTGACACCACCCAAAGTCGCCCGAACTTCGGACACTTTCAAGTTACAGCTGACACAAAAATAAAGCAAAGTGTAACACTCCGTTGGTTTCGAAATATTTCTGTTCAATTTCGGACAATACTTGATTCTTTTGAGAAATATCTGACTATCAGATATATTTTAAAAACGAAATTTAACGAGTGGTACAAATACCGGTTTCACGAAAGAAATCCACGAAATATTTGTGTGAATGTAAATTTTGAGTGACAATTCAGGGAATGAAGGAAGCGATTATAGTGTTTCAAATAAATGCACGTACATGAAGAAACAATTAGGTAGTCGATTAAATTTGTATTTAGTACTATAACATTTATTCTTTGGTTTAGAATTGCGATTTTGATAACATGTCAAAATGACCTTAGTTCGGACAGGTTTGACCATGGTTCGGACACAAGTAGACCAAAGTTCGGACACAAATCGACCAAGGTTCGGACACTTCCGGCTACTGAACAAAATGGCGGGAACATTTTTTAGTTTTACGGGGGAGTTTCATAATGGACAGTAAAACAACAAAATAACATTGTTTTGCATGGTACAGTGCTCTAATTATATGGCGCCATTATATGCGATGCGCCTATGACGTCATATATGCAAAGTGACGTCATACAGGCCGCATCTCCGGTAACCAGTCGGTCAGACAGGTAAAAGCTGCGTTAGAAGCATGTCAAGTCCCTCCAAAGAAAACAGGCTAATGAAAGCTGTTCAAGCTGTTAGACAAGGTTTGCTGTCCATACGGAAAGCTGCCAATGTGTATAACGTTGCAAAATCTACAATTTCTGATCGGGTCACAGGCAGGATAAATATGTATGCAAAAATCGGGGTACAACCTCAACTCACGAACAATGAAGAGAGGAAGTTGATTGACATGGCCGCCAACAGGGCACTGTATGGAGTTGGATTTTCGAAAAAGACTTTTTTAAGGCATGTAGGTTTATATGCCAAAGAAAATGGGAAACCATTAAAAAGAGATGTGCCAACAGAGAAATGGTGGAGAAATCTGAAAAAAAGACATGGGGACATTTCTTTGAGAACACCCGAAGCGACCTCAATACTACGGCACAACAGTATGACTAAAAACAGAATATCAAACTACTTTTCTGTCCTTGGGAAGGAATTGCAATACCTCGGCATTTTGGAAAAACCAGAATGCATCTGGAATATGGACGAGACGTACCTGTCACTGTCCACCGAGCCAGATAAGATTGTTGCAAGGTATGTTATGCTTTTACAGTTTTCCCTTGTACTGTATACATCTGATGTATTATTTTAAGTGTTCTATTTTTTCTTTTATACTAAGGTTTGGTTAAAGTAATGCATAAAACCTCTAATAATGATTTGACGTTTTGCATATAAAGTGCTGTCGGGTGAAGCTATACGCTAAGATTAAAATGATCAATGATATCAGTGAGATAGTATGTCCGTGAAAAAAACGTGTGTCATTATGAAATGCTTAATATTGGTTGAATATGTGACAGTGCGTATCTTTACCCTCTGCATATTTTTGTCCGACAAGAATGTAACCTGTTATTACTATCGTTAACTATAGCGTCTTACTGCTTTTGTATTTTTTAAGGAAAGGGGCGAAATACCTCCACTCAAAGACAGGTTCGAGAGAGAACATAACATTGGTTGTGTGTGGTAATGCGGCCGGCACGTATATGGATCCGCATCTCGTCATCAAGGGGAAAACAAGGGCAGCTCTCAAGTCATGGGACACAGACCACGCTCCCACTGGGACTCGGCTGAGTGTATCCCCCACAGGATGGATGAAACAGGTGAGATGCAACAACTAACATTATTTCTAATCATTCAAACACACACTTTTATTGCGTGATTTTGTGAACCCATAAGTCAAGACGTCATTTATTTAAAAATGTTTTACAGTTTTCTTTGTCATTTGAGCATGCTTTCGAGGGTGGATATATGTGTGCTTTATAAATATGCACTAGTCTTTTATTATTATTATTATTTTAAAAAGAAGATATTTACATCAGTTTGCATATGCGTATATTGTACACTTACAGTAATGTTTGCGTATATATTCTTGTTATGAAGGTATATCTCAGGAAAGTTTTATTTTGATGTTAATTTATCAAGTAACAATGTCAATTTATACTTGTGTTTTAGGGACTATCACTTATGTGGTTCAAGGAAGTTTTTCTTCCAAGTATTGGACCTGCAAGACCACAGGTGCTAATCTTCGATGGACACGACTCTCATCATCATGTTGAGTTAATCCATGAAGCGAGACAAAATGGCATAACTCTGATTGAAATTCCCTCGCACTGTTCTCATTGGTTACAGCCTCTTGACCGGTATGAAAATTATTTAGATCAAGTACAGGACATTTTCACCAATATCTTTCATGCAGAACAAAATTAAGATAAATTTAACAAGAAATAAAATTACACCGGTGTTATCTCAATGTTGTACGTCTATGCTGCATCTAAATATATTATGTTTTTGCATTTGCAGGACAGTATTTGGGTCGTTTAAGTCAACATGGAAGACGGCTGTACACAGCTATACGGCTCTGACTGCATGTACTGTCACCCATGGGAATTTCTTCCACCTCTTCAGACAAACGTGGTTGCGTCTCCAGGCAGACAGACATCTCCTAGTCTCTGGGTTCAGAGCTACCGGAATCTACCCGTTTGACCCACGAGCCATTCCTGAACAGGCCTTCCTACCTTCCACCGTTAACTGTTCAGCTTCAGCTCCAGGTACATGGTCATCTTAATGTTATTCAAACGACATTATATTCAATTGGTAATGGTAATAATAATGATAGTGTCGACAAGTTACAGTTATATATTCTCATCACGATTACTATAAGACAATGCTCATACTGTTAAAACTGGCCAATAATTGACACTATTATATTAATATCTTAATGTTATAAACATGAATCATTGATGTACATAGCCTATATGTTTATGTATATACAGATGTGACATCAGACAAGGGAGACGATGATGATGACCTAAGGCTGGTGATGGATTTAATCCTTGGAGGAGAAGCCGGTGTGACCCAGTCTGACATGGGGGGAATGGACCTTGACCTGGAAGTGGACCAGTACCTGGACCCTGGCCTGGACCTGGACCTGGACCTGGACCCGAGGGAAGGAGAGGTGCTACCTGCTGGCAGTACGGTGCAGGATCTCGGCGTGTCTCTGCTGCCCAACGGTGATCTCGTGTACAACAGCCCCCCTATGGACCTGGAGCCCGAGGAGGAGGATGAGAGCACGGACCAGCTCACGGAGATACAGATCGAAATGCAGGAAGAGCCCCTTCCCAGACATGAGGTAAAGTATATATAAATAACATTCGAAATACAATGTACATGCATGTTAGTGCTGACGTTAGTTGCCTGACTCGGAGAGTGTGGGTTCGAATAGTGCAAATGACAGGGCCCGAATAAATGTCATAGAATGTTACTGTTGCACATTGTTGTAATGTGTGTTGTATCGCACATGTGTGTTATCCTAAAAATTACAATTTATAGTTACAATAGATATAAAATTGTCAACCAAATCTGACTACCAATCCATTGAGTAAGGAATTCATGAGGACCATAATGTCTCAAACGGCTCTTAATTGTCATTAATTATAGACGATGTAAAACGAAAGGGTAGGCTATGCTCTAAATTTTCTAAATTATTTTTCAGGTGCCACATCTTGATGCTATCAATTACGTTCCACCACAGAAGAAGAAGAAGTCGGAGTTTTTTATTATTTCATCAGACGCAGCATTCCGGGCTAAAGTCGAAGCTGCCGCTGTCAGAGAAGAAAGAGAGAGAAAAAAGGCTGAACGCATGAAGAAGAGACAAGTAAAACCCAGATGAAATGAAATGATTGATTAAATATTTGTCTTAAAAACCCACTTGTCTCTCTTGTTTTGTTTGGCTCAATGTAGCAAAGAATACCAAGTTATCTAAATGTGTTACAGATGAACAATGTGTATCTTCTACTCCCACTATATCTATTAGGATTAATAACTTCAATGTGATACACTGTAGTTTTTACTAAGCATTATC
This sequence comes from Gibbula magus, assembly GCA_936450465.1. Taxonomy (NCBI): domain Eukaryota; kingdom Metazoa; phylum Mollusca; class Gastropoda; order Trochida; family Trochidae; genus Gibbula; species Gibbula magus. Next base: position 33,791,632 of record OW388302.1, read on the forward strand.
GTATTTTATAACATATGAAAAGAGTTACAATTGATAAATAAATACACATGTAGAACATTGTTGCGATGAAGAGTGCGTTAGTTAGCACACCCCTCCCGGTCCCCACTCCCCTTAGAAGTTTGATTACGTCTGAACGTGGTTAGAGTACCGTAAATCATTGAATTGCTATTACATTAATTACTTGAACCATTAACTGCATATATGCTTTGATTGTTTTACTGTTCGAAATTTCTAAAAGGGGCTGTCGTTTTTTTTCAAATTTCCCATTTATAATGATAATTTATTTCGAATTACAAAACACGATTCCCATCCATGGCTTTACTGAGCCATTTACAGTCACTCATTTTAAACTTGATTTTCCCAAGAGAGATGGGTGTTTTAATGTTGTGAAATTATTTTTCAAATACATTTTATCAACTTATTTGAGCTAAAAACGTGCTACCGCCGCTTTAAACTGTTGTTTGAGTTTATTGTAATACATGCAACAGTTAAAAAAGATAAATCTATTTGAACCACAAACGCTAAACTATGTTGCGTATCAGGAAGGCGGGATACACACGGCTGTACACTGATTATGATTTACCGTATTTCCTTAATTACACGCCTGCCTTGAATAGACACCTGCCTCGAATAGACGCCCTTGCACAGGGCTTTCTGAAAACAATACACGCCTGCCTTGATTAAACGCCGGTTAAACCGAATTAAAATTTTATAATCGCTGCTTCCTATCGTAGTCGTATATCAAAATCACAATGACAGCCTGCTCAGACTCATTGATCATTCGATGTAGTTACGATAGGTTTACGGTGCTCTGAAAGTTGTTTTTAACATATGCATGTGTATTACATTGTAAGCAAGTAGTAACCAAATGATAACGTAACAACGCCCATGGTAAAGGTGAATTTTTTTCTGAATAAATAGAAAACGTGAGCTATTCTTATCGTTCAGAGCTCTTACAGGCGACACAAACAAGGTCTTACCTGCATCAGAATAGATGTAATTAATTATCTTTCTTACCATTTACTTTCCTAAACTACTAAAAGAATATTCTAGGCTGAAACTAATATCTCACTTCAGTCTATCTGTCACCCTTTCTGTGTCCATGCAGGGTTGGTAACGGAGTGTCCGAACTTCGGGCGACCCTGTCCGAACCAAGGTCAAAACTGTCCGAACCTTGGGCGCATTGGTATACTCGCCTAAAACTGCTAAATTACATATTTATTCATATAATGAACGAATATAGTGTTTGGAATTTTGAACAATAAAACCTTTCTCGACTTTCACCACTTATTGTTGGCTGTTAAAGAGTCAAATATTGAAAATACAACAAGCGAAAGTATTTAGATAGGAACACTGTCCGAACCTCGGTCAGTTTGCCCTACCGTACTTGAAAGGTCACATTATGCCAATGTCACTAAAATCAAATCAGACCTCTGTCTGCCCGAGTAAAAGTAGGTATAATGTATAAAGTCACATGCCTGTAGTACATTCATTCATGGGTAGATCACTTTCTTGACGTTATAATAGATATATTTGAATGACATGATTGCATAATAAGTATACATTTGGGGGGTTAGCATCAGCCTTAACAGTAAAGGAAGTTACAGGACCTTCCAAATATGCTGTGTTAGGATTCCAGAAAGGCACGATGGCTCAACCTACCAAGTGGTTCAACCAACCCCGTCCGCCCCTTTGTGAATTAGTTCGGTATTGTTGATACGTTCCTTCAAAATACTTGTGCAATACTTTTTATTCACTAAGATGATTACTTGATGCTTTTTGAAAATATTGTATGTTTTCTTTATTGGATATTTCATTAACAAGCTTGTTGTTTTTTGGATAACAGTGAATCAGTTTACATTTACATGTAACATATCAACTACATTATATTGACATCACAACATCCCATCAAAATAATACTTAATATACACTACCGTGTAATATGGAGCATATTATGTTTAATATATTTAATTATAGCTCTAAAATTTTGACATAGCAAAATGTAAAAATCGTCTTCAAATTCGACTAAGGTTGAGGGAACCCACTTTGATAATGAATTTGAAATTAATCAACCAATTGTCTTGAACGTTTAACATCATTCATTGCTATCACTACTACTAGACCATGGTATCAAATTATACGAAATTCACCCATCCTTTCTTGATTCATCGGTTTAAGACAAGTTTCCTATGTACGCATGTTCGCAGGTACATACGGGGATATTAATATTACACTGAGGCATACTTAAGTCACTAATATCGAAGGACTAACACGATAATAACAATCGCCATATTGATTATCACTAACACTCTCAAAATTTTCCCAAATCGTCCTTTATCTAAAAACTATGATGTATACATGTATGTACACAAATAAAATATACATACAACGTGCACTGAAAAAACATACAAGAACATTAAAATAGAAAAGCATGTTTCTCATTATCGTAATCCTATGGCATCAATGTTACGACGTAATTTGTAATAAACGCGGTAAGATTAATAACTGCGGTAAATTGTAATAAAAACGCGGTAAGATGTAATACTGCGGTAAATTGTAATAAAAACGCGGTAAGATGTAATAAAGTTTACTGCGGTAAATTGTAATAAGGGGGTGCGGTAAAATGTTACTAAAAAGTGCGGTAAAATGTAATACATAATGCGGTAAAATGTAATAACCATACATCTAATTTTTAGCTGCCATGAATGCCGTATTTGGGTCATTCATTGAACATATACATATGTATTTTTTGAATGAGAGTATTATTATTATAAGTATTATTGCATATTAAAATCATAAGTTCTCCAAAATTTACAGACGAACTGTTTTGATTAAACCTCCGCCTTACATAGGAGTATACAGGGTTTATTCTGTCAAGCTGTCTGAAACTTTAAATATGTATTTCAAATTTACTGGAGTGGTGCCTCTTGATATTTTCAGATTTCTGAAAATTTTATTATTTTTGTTTGTTTTCATGAAAAACGAGAATTTGACTCTGTTCACGTTTACAGATAGATAGGTTGTTTCCTGAGAAGAGATTGATAACCATTCATCGTGTATTATCCACTAACATAATTAAAAAGTCTATCATCATTTATATCAAAGATCGATTATACATGCTAATAAAGCACTCTGAGTTAATAGGGGACCGTTTGGATATTTTATCTTCTGATGACTCTTGTGTTTGTTTGAGTTTCTATGGAAACGAAACAGTGACTTTATGTGTATAATGGAAGAATATATATTCCATTGTTTTGCAGAATCGCTGAAACTATCATATGTTTCACTTCATTAAACTGTATTCATATTCATACCCACAGATTTACATTTTGCAAGTTTTTGTAAAAAGTGAGTGAAGCGCTTGAACAGATAGTTGCGTATGTCAATTGGACATATATCAAGATTTACACAAGAATTTTACAAAGAATTCTACAAGATGTTCGAGATTTATATGCAGCAGACGCATACGATTGGTACCACTAATAGTACTGTATTATTAAGTAGTAAATACTTAAGAATTCGTTTCAGAAGTAACAAATGCGATATTAGTTTATGAAAGCGAAGAGTAGTCCTAACAAGAGCACATACGAAAGTAAGACATACAAGGGTGACTAACGAGAGTAGCACCGACACTTGTAGCAAATACAAGAGTACCAAAAAGAAGTATATAGAAAAGTAGTACATATTTAGAGAATAACCAACGAGGTAAGAGTGATTACGGGAAATATCCACGAGTCCAAATAATGTTCAGCCACGAGCTTTAGCGAGTGGCTCTGAACATTATTTAGACGAGTGGATATTTCGCGTAATGATTGTAATTTATGGCCAATTGATTGTCTTATCAATTATCGTTTCAATATAACATTACTAAGACCATCATAAATTATATGTTATCAGATTATTCATCTCTAAGATTCATGTAGGCGTTTCTTTTGGCCGGTTGTGTACAATGGCAGATTTGCACATGGTAAAGATAGCATGTTCTCACGTGCTGTTATATTCAAAATATTATTGTCAGAGTTGCGAGCAGAACAAATTCATGACACACAAAATTCGAAAATTTGTATAAATTATGCAAATAAGACAAACCGAAACAAACAAACAGCACATCGGCAAATCATATTGATTTAATTTGTAAAGTTTAGAAACATATCATCACTTAGTATCAGAGCTGTTAGTGAAACAAAATCAGACGGACGAATTGTCAGACGGACATTTTGATTGATGAATTTTACTTTCATCAACATCAACTTCTATAAAAGAAAATATTACAATTTACAGCACATCGTATTACAATTTACCGCACCTTTCATCAAAACATTTTACCGTACCCCCTATTACAATTTACCGCAGTAAACTTTATTACATTTTACCGCGTTTTTATTACAATTTACCGCAGTAGTACATCTTACCGCGTTTATATTACAATTTACCGCAGTTATTACATCTTACCGCGTTTATTACAACTTACGTCGTAACAATCAAGCCCAAATAGGGTCATAAGGGGTCACCAAATATACAATTTAGAATCCCTTTGGATAAGGAGTCTGCACACAACTATTCAGCTGTCTAGACCTTTTGGAACTGGAGAAGAAGATGAAAATAGGTTTTTAAGGTTGTGACCCCTGTGACCCCATTTGGGGTCACGAAATCTACTTTTTAGAATCCCATTACCCAAGGAGTCTGCATATTAAATTCAGCTCTCTAGAGTCATTGTAGTCTGGAGAAGAAGTCCAAAAAGCGAAAAGTATACGGACGGATGGACGGACGGACGGACGTCGGACGCCCTGCCATGCCATGTCTGAAGTGAAGACATAGGCTAGAGTTATTTGAGGCTAGCCCCAAATGACTCTACCAGCATTGAGTTGGTAAAGCCTGAAAAATACTGAGGTTGAGGTAGAGTCATTTGAGCCTGGATAGAGTCATCTGAGCCTGAGGCAAATTCTAGCCCCAAATGACTCTAGAGTTATCTGAGGCCAGGCTCAAATAACTCTAGAGTCATGTTTGTACTAGAGACATCTGAGGCTGATACCCGGATATACAGAGTGAGTTCATTACAAACAAACAGCCTAAGTGATGTTTCAGAAGGAAACCAGCAGTAAGGAATACAATAAATTATTTGATTATTTACTGGTAAAAACAGTGTCCACTGAGAGCTATGTTTCTATTGCTAGTTTTTTTAAAAATAGGTTTTTTATTATACACGCACCATGTGTTTAAAAGTTTACCCTTTTTGTAAAAACGTTTCATGCATACTTTTAGTAACTTCATTTGTAACAAAGTTATGTCCCTTTGAATGCGAACCCTAAAAATAAGTTTTTCAAAAAGTTCAATTTTAAAATTTCTGCAGCTCGATATTCGTTTAAAATAGAGCAAGAGTTGGGGGATTACTTTTTGTAGCATTCTTTCAGCTTTCAAATGAGCTACTGCATGATGCTATATGTAGTGCAGTTATTTAGAAGATTTGTGTCGACGCGTACCCTCAAAATCGCGAAAGTGCAAAAATATCCATAAACTGCCCTAATCGATGGGGAATGTTGTTGCCAACATTTTGGTGAAGGTTAATGACATTGTCTTTATTAGTTTTCGAGCTATTGAGGTTTTAAGTTTTCACTTTAAGGGGAGATAACTCAAACACCAGAAGGAAATTCAAAATTCGACCGACGTTAAATTCTAAGTCAGGACACGGGCTATCATCTCTGAAAATTGCATGCAAATAAGGAAAAACACGATAACAGCAATAACTCTTCGAGAAACTCTTCGAGACATACGTCTTGAAGACCAAAATACAAGTTTTTGCTGATGTACACTTTTTACCACACCGGCATGTAATACCATTGAGTGTAGTCCTCTGTCTGTCCTTTCTGAAACTTCCCATGTGTATTACCCACTAACCGAGTTGTTACTTTAAAAACGTGTTTTACAATTTAATTGGGACTTATTGGGTGTGCCATCTTCTGGTGACTCTTGTTTGCTGTATCTAGTTTAATTGTTATATATCAAATATTCATCATGCGGAGGTGACTTTATGGATAGTATGTAAATTTGATCGTGTTATCCTTAACCTTTTAAGTATTAAGTTAGCCTTATAATTACAACATGTACATGTAAATTTGAGTGTAATGATGTGACAATTAATGAAAATGAATTCCTAAGATAACATTTGATAGCTAGGGTTTAAAATTAGATTCTCTTCATTAGCTCACCAGGCCTGACAAGTTCATATGGGCTTGTGGTATGAGCCGTACGTCTTCCGACGAGCCTCCTCCAGAAACTTTTCACATTTCTGACTGCATCCCCAAATATGACATTTTGTGGGAAGGTGCAGCATTGCACCTTATGAATCACAGTTTGTGCATTTGATATTATCCCTAAAACATTTGAACGACTTCTCCGAAACCAGTCAGAAATTTACAGAATATGCATCTTTGTTACATGAACAGTAACGTTTCTTCATTTAGCCTCGATACTGTCAAATAACAAAATAAGGCGTGGTAAGGGTCAAACCTAAAACATTTTTGGAATATGATCTTTGTTTGATAGAGGCTACGATTTTTAACTTTCTTACTCCCAAACAAAAGGGCGTGGCAATGGTGCAACTCTAGGTTCTTTTTTTCCATTGAGGGTTATGATAATGTTTGTAGCAACAAAGATGAAATACACTTTTTTCACTCTACCTCAGTTGCCATAGTCTTCGCAGCGGAATGCTTATTACTTGAATTGACCATTTTCCAGTTTTGTCGTTTAGAGTTATCCGCCCTTGACCGTGGAGAGCGTTACCTCGCGACCGGGGCTCCGTTCCATAACAGCGAGCTCTTATAATCGCTCATTGATTGCTCAATGTAGCGCATAAGTAGCGCTCAAGTAGCGCTCATTCTCTCTTGAACGACACGGTGCAATTTCCTCGAAGTTTGCTCGCCTTACTACGTAGCGCTACATTGAGATATCGTGTTCAAGAGGTTTAAAAGTAAACGCTCATTGAGCGATTACTTTGAAACCTCTCTTGAACATGCCCCGGGTGTTGTCGAAATAGCAGTGGACTAGCATGAGAAGGTCGTAGTTTGAAAAAGAAAAATCACAAGGATTAACACTTCAATAATCATGTGTATTTTACAAAAACAATAAAGCATTGTGACAGCGAACATCGTACCACTCAAAGCGATCATTAGGCGTCGGTAATCATTTGCGAAAAGAAATTGTTATAATTACACTTTCAGTCAGATTTCTTTAAAATATTTTTTACCATGTCGGAATTATTCTCGGCGAGATTATTTTATTTCAGTTTAAGTTTTTTTGGCGGTTATTAAGACGTCATTAATATTTTAAATCCACATCACAGGCATCTCTAAGTATCTCATTACCAACAAAATGTTTAGATCTACATAGGTAGGATCACTAACATTAAATGTCCCGTCTTTCAGGTTTATGAATAATGTACATATATCAAAGAAGAAAGTGGGAAATTAAACTAAGGATTAAATGAAAAGTGTGATTTCAGATAAAGTCTCCGAATATATTTGCTCAAAAATAACCCTACAACATTCCCAAATGAGATACATATAAAGTAGGCCTATATATATACAGCATACAGTAATCAACAGTGTTGTTCCTAGGTGATCTGCTGAGGGGGACCCTTTGCAATGGTAACAATTCCTACTTCTCCAAATTGTAAGGGCCACCAAGCCAAAAAGGTGGTCAAATGTCCCCAGGACACACTCTAGGTACAACACTGAATCAGTATTTGTCCATTTTGACACAGACTTTGACACCATATAATTACATTTGTCCATACATCATAGTTTAAATGATCATGTACATTTGTGGTAGAGTGTAATATATGACATTTATGTGTGTTTTAATTGTAAATATCCATGTACTAATATATCATTTTATTTCAGGTGTTTTAAGTGTAGCAGCCCAGCAAAATACCTGAGAGCTTGTAAATTGCAAGCCTTTAACCATGTACCTTGCTATCCCTCTCTTTTGTTCTGTGCTGTGACTACATAGCCAGTCCAGCTTCTATCTATTGTTCTCTATTGTTAGGTAAGCGCACAGCACACTCTGCATGCTCTCTAAATCTATAAAGGTTACCTCAACATTATACAATTATGGACTCTTGTTGAGGTCAATATCGTTTTTTATTGACCTGAGTCAAACAATATTGACCGAGCTTGCGAGGTCAATATTGTTTGACTCAGGTCAATGAAAACCGATATTGACCTCAACAAGAGTCCATAACTGTTTTATTATATGATTCAAAGACACACTACCAGAGAAATTGAAGCTTCCTTACTAAACGAACTGCAGCAACAGCTACTGTGACGTCACATACGCATCACTGTTCTCACTAAGAATCTATAATTATTTTGTTATATATTTTTGAGAAAAAACAACCAGAAGATAAGGAGTTGCATTTAAAACGTCTTTACTGAACACAAAGTTTGTCAAAATGATTCTTGAAAGTTTCACCAGGCAAGCATCACTACATTGCTATATCAATGTACATCAATACTTTACTGATGCTTTGGAAAATTGTAGTTAATGGTGACGTTAGTACAATTGTAAAGAACAGGCGCTGGCATCTGAAACAAAGAGTTTTGATTTGATGACAAACGATTTTGCACTTGTACATCGTTTAAAGGTATATTTTGCAGAATCATATCAAAGTCAGAGTCATTCAAAAAGTCACTGAGATCAGTGTCACGATATTCACTCGCAGCAGATGGAACAGACGCACTGGTGCAGGTTTTGTTGCTGATGGCTTTTGACATCCTTTTCTTGGTGTTCTCGTCCGTGTAGCCAGTGTACGTTTTAAGACTTGACTCAGCTTTATGGCCTGTAACAGTCATGATGTGTTTTAAACATATTTTATTCATGAAAAATACATGAATGGATAGGCCAACAAGCTCCAATGAACTTATTTAAAGGCCGCTCCAGTGCAGTTATATCTTCGTAAATAAATACAGATTGGTTTGAACATATCATATACATGGATCAGCTTCAAAGATAATGGTAATGATTGAATATAAATTCATTTCTTTAGCAATCAATATCAAAGTGCTCATAAAGTTTCAAATCGATCAGATTTTATTATATAAGTATGGATAGATTTCAATAATTTATGGAGATCATCAGTTGTGAGTGATGTACATCCCCGTAGTACTGTGTCGATACTGAATCCTTTAATATAGAAGAATGATTCCTGTCTTAAGCCTGTGTATTTACTGCATGTGAAGAAATAGTGTACAGCATTTTCAATTGGGTGACCGCATGCGCACAAGGGGCTATTGATAATATGTCTGTTGAACTTATCGGCATTCAAATCACTACAATGGAGCCTGAGGCGGGCGTGGATAATTTGGCAAATTCTTGAGCCATAACTAAGGTCGAAGACAGTAGATTTTATTTTGGGTCTGCAAATTGAATTCTTGAATCTGGATAAGGTATCAATGTTTTGAATTTCTGGACTTAGTGCATTCCACAGTTTTATTGTATCGGGTAGGAATGATCTGGCGTATGTCGCCGTTCTACATTTAATAGTTCGCACGGACGAGTTTTCTCTCAGATTGTAGTCATGAGTACTAGGTGTTGTAGGTAGAAGGTCACTGAGATATTGAGGCGCGAGATTGTTCTTCATTTTGTAAAAAGTTGTCAGTTTAGAAATATATCTACGTTCCGCCAGTGGTGTTAGGTTAGTTTCTTCATATAACTTGTCATGACTTGTACCACGAACTGCACCACAAATGGATCTCAACGCGTCTAGATTCAGTTTTTCTAGCATATTACACTGTTCCTGGGTACAATTGTCCCAAATGTGACTGCAGTAATCGAAAATTGGTATGATGAAGGATTTATAGATAGTTTCCAAGCTTTTACGCGATAGGCGGTATTTAAGACTTCGTAAGCAGTTTATCAAAGGACTAACTTTTTTAATCATGGAGTTTATATGAATATCCCAGTAGCAGTTTGTTTGGAGGGTCAAGCCAAGATGCTTGTGATTTTCTACTTCTTGTATTGTTTCGCCATTCATTATGAGATCAGGTTTGATGCTTCTGTTTACTTTTCTGCTGAACTGTATTTATTTTGTTTTTTTAGGGTTGAACAAAACTTTCCATTTTTTGGCCCAATTTGATATTACCAATAGATCATTATTTAGACAGTTTGCCGCTGTATTAGGATCGTCAATTATAACGTAGAGGGAAGTATCGTCTGCGAATAGTCTAATATTACTATCAATATCATCTACAATATCATTAATGTATATTATGAACAGTAGGGGTCCCAAAACAGAACCTTGAGGGACTCCTGCTAAAACGTGTTGGGAATTTGATGTATACCCATTAATTACTACTCGCTGGGTTCTGTCATTTAGATAACTTTCAAACCAAGCTAATAGATTTCCATCAATTCCATATGACTTTAATTTGTGGATTATTCCTTTGTGCCAAACTTTGTCAAACGCTTTGCTAACATCACAAAATACCGCTCTTATTTCTTTTCCATTGTCTAATGCTTTAGCTATGAAGTCATATAGGTAGGTCAGTTGATTAGTTGTCGAGTCACCCGGGGTAAATCCAGATTGAAGATTTGAGAGCAGGTTATTATCTCTTAGGTAATTATTTACATATCTAAAAATACATTTCTCGAATATTTTAGCTACACAACTTGTTAATGCAACTGGTCTATAATTTGAGCAGTCATAGATGTTGCCCGTTTTATGAATAGGGATTACGTACGCTTCTTTCCACGAAGCAGGACATTTGGCCACTTTCAATGACAGATTAAATAATTTAGTTAGGATTGGAGCTATTGAACTAGCACATGTTTTTAGAACTTTATTTCCGATTTTATCAGGTCCTGTTGCTTTAGTAGTATCTACCGATAGTAATATATCCTTGACTTCCCCGACCTCCAATATTATATCAGTTAGGGTACTATTACAACGTGCATCAAGTGAAGGGGGGTCGTCATCAGGATCTATAACTTGAGATTGATCAGTGAAATAGCTATTCATGATTTCCGTAACATCGTTTGGATCATCATAGAGAACATCATCGTCTATAATTGAATGACACGTTTTTTTGGCCGATTTGTTTTGCAAATAATTCTTAACCAGTTTCCACCAAGTTTTGGTTCCAGTTGATTCACTTATTGCGGCGTCAATTCTATTTGTATGCAATTTTTTGGCTTTGCGTACAGAGGATATTACTTTATTTCGAAGAGATTTGAATTTTTGCCATTCGAACGGACAGTTTTTCCTCTTAGCTATTTTGTGTTGCCTATTTCGTCTCCTGATTAGTGAACGTATTTCGTTGTTCATCCAAAGCGGGTCCCTAGGTCTGATCAGTACCGTTTTGTTTGGTATGTTCGCGTTGCAGATGCATATCAATTCGTTGGTTAGTTTGGATGTTAAGGTATCTATATCTTCTGTTTCCTTAAAACAGATATTATTGATTTCTTGGTTCATTCGATCTGTATTCGCTCGAGAATAGTCATAAATCTTTCGCTTGTAGCAAGTTTCTTTCGGATTGTTTGTTTCAATGTTAACGTAAACCGGACAGTGGTCACTGCATATTGGATCCAGCACCCCCGAATGTCGTACTTTGTTTACGCATGTAACGAATATCAAATCAATCAACGTACGAGAATGAGAAGTGATACGCGTTGGTTCAGTTATTAATTGCGTGAGACCGTATGCAGCTTCAAAATATTTCAGTTTTGATTTGTTATCGTTAAAGAGGTCTAAGTTAAAGTTCCCTACGATAATAGTATTCAGATTAAGATCCACCGCATTTGCAATGCTGTTGTCAATGAGATCCCAATATGCTGCACTTTTGTCTGCTCTATAGAATGTACCTATAAGATACGTCTGTTTTCTACTTCTAACTTTTATCCATATTGCCTCAAGGCCTGTTACATCCAAATCATCCATTTGTATTGCACACAAATTGTCTTTTACATACACTGCAACCCCTCCTCCCCGACTTAATCTATCTTTTCGAAATGGCGCTTGAAAACCCGGGATAGTGATATCCATATTATCAATCTTTGAGTGTAACCAAGTTTCGGTTATACATATTACATCTATATTGCTAAACTCAACTTCTAGTATGTCTACTTTTTCTTTTAAACTTCTAACATTTAGGTGAATTATTTGAGATCAGTATGAATAAGAGGCCCCGGATGGGGATGTACATCCCCACAACACAATAACAGGAGTGATATGAAGATATTTACAGAGGGACTGTATAAACATAATCGTCTCAGATTATATGTCACAAATGTAAAATTAACCAGAGATTTTATGTACACTTTGATTGCAAACTGTCCCACTGCCTGTCTATACTGTGCTATATCAACCGTTATCTATATGCAAAATGTAACATAGATATAAGGCAGTGTGGGACAGCATAAGTATACATGCATGACCAGTCTGTAAATCACAGTAATATGAGGTAGTATATTTGATATCGCTATACAATCTGTATCTATTTTGTGAATCTTTCACGTGTTCAAGCAAAGACGAAGTGATATTTACAAAAAGATAAAGGAAGAGAAAAGTAAAAATAAAATATAACATGACTGAAGGTGAAAAATTAGGATAGATTCAGAGAAGATCTGTGATATTGTTAATCTCAGGATTGGTTGGTTAAGATGCAGTTCAGCTGTTAACGCCAGTAACTGACGCACGATTTACATGATGCCCGTGCTGAAATTGACAACTTAGGCCAACGTCAGGGCTAGGCCGTAGTTTTTCAAGGTGCAAGTGAGTGAGTTATTTTGATTTTGGAGTGGATATTGATAAAGATTAAAGCGTAAGTAAACATTAATTGCACTTTTGTTGCCATAGCATGTGTATGAAGTTGTAGGAGAAAGTGATATTAATATCCAGTGATGCATTAGCCATTAGTATATATGTGTTATTGCAATATTTTGTTAATATATGAATATTATATAAATAATTAATGTTGTATAAGTTAATTATGGACTACATTTCCATATTGATCTTATCATGTTCTAGTATATAGAAGATCCAGAACAATAAAAGATTTTCAGCTGGCTGTATACTGTATGTCAAAATCATGTTGTCCATGCCTATATGTTGTCACTATTTTACACCATATTAGTTAATGTAGTGTATATTCATTTAAATTATAACTGTATGCCATGTCCTGCATAATATAATAGGAGAACAAAATTATAATTCATCTTGGGAGTAGTTGTGAATGGGTGCAGATAGAAATGTCACTGTGACCCTATGTACCACAGTAGATGTGCAAACAGATAGGGTTACGGTGTGCACATGTTATGATAATCCAGAGATAATTATCAAAGTATGAAATAATGTACCCTGATCAAGCATATCCTTTCTTTTATAAGGAAAATTAAACGAAGGAAAATATTTAAAAACTGAGAAAGTGCCCCAAGCAATGACAATGAGATAGTGGTATATAAATAATTAAATAAATATCCTATAGACATAGTTATTATCATGTCTTTTATACCAAAACCACTCTTCATCATAACGAAATAAAGGATTTCTTTATGCAGAAATTATTGAAAAAAGGAAAAGGTAAAATAAACAAGCTTGATTATTTTAAAGAGCAAATATCAAATGAAGCTTTACAATTAAAGTCAAGGTCACGTCCACCTCATCAAGTGATTGTTATTCAACATCAATGTTAGGAAATTGTTCAAATCATATTTTTTCAGATAACTTGACATAGAACCAAATTACTGACATCTATTGAAGACAATAGTTCAACAACTTGTGATGTATTTATCAAATATTGGTGTTCTTGGTTAATGGGTTATATTAATTCAATTTGGGATAAATTCACTTCTTTTAACTTAACTTAGTTGCCATAAATATATTTGAAGGGTGACTAAGGTTTTCAACAATTAAGAATATGACATTCATAGACATGTTGGAAAATGAATTATATATAAGAACAATAGTCCGGTGTTCACTCCTTTATGATTTCTGGAATAATGCACAATATCATTGATTTATCAGTTCGCAGCTAATTAATTACAGTCACTGTATATATTCCAAGGAAATACTCTGAATGTTCTTTATGGTATTATTTCTAAGTCTATATATTCTGTTTTCATGTAGTAACCCTACTCACACATCAGTGACTCTCCAGTCCACATATGGCTAGCACCTCCTCCATGTGTGAGTTGTTGGCAATTTTCTTGAAGGATCCATCAGTTTGTTTCACCACGATGACACCGCTCTTCACCCATGTTGAATGTATCAACTTTTGAGTAACCATTTCTCGTGCCTTCCTAGCAAGTATTGCCCTAGCCCTCGTCAGATCCTCATTCACATATAGTTTACCAGACTTGGGCAGCTTGACATGTTTAAGTTGTTTTCTATTCTCCAGTAAGGCTCTCTTTTTAGCATTGCTGGTGAACATAACGATGATGGGTCTTGCCTTGGTTTGAGGTTGGTGGGGGAACTTGGGTACACGGTGGCTGATGTCGATGTCAGATCTTGTGATTTCGACGCCCACTGACTTAGCTAGATCTATCACCAGTTGATCTGTGTCCTCCCCTTCCTCTTCCGAGAACCCCATGATTCGAATGTTATTCCTCCTGGAATATTGTTCACACCTGTCAAGCTTTTCAGAAAGTGTTTGAATGGTATTATCCCTCGCCTCGGCTTGGGTTTTCAAATCTGTTACTTCTTTTTCAAGTTTGTTTGTTTTTTCAATGAGAGCTGTTATCTCAGTTTTCAGGGTAGGTTTTATGGCCTCACCGACTGCATCCCCAATTTCTTTAAGAACAGTTTTATCTTTTAGCGCTTCGAGCAGTTGAGAGACCAGGCTACTAGGTCCGGGGGTGGAGGCCATCTTCTCCGGACGTGTCGTGGTCCGACTCTGATTCTGTAGTTAGATTACAGGGACGCTTGATGTCGTTGTCGACTTGGTCTGGCGATGTAAATACGTCGTCTCGTGAACGTTTGCTGGTACTTGGGGTTTTATCCATATGCAGAATGTATTTCCGAGCTGCCGAACAGGGTGGTGATGGTTACCGGGTGTGATAGAGTGTACCGGTTGGTATAGTCAAAGTTCAATCTGTCAACATCTGCTTTATTAATGTACACCTTGCATCTATTTTCACAAAAACAGTTTATGTGACTTCAATGCTTACATTTGTGGTAATAATTTGTCAACTTCTCATTATCTATCCTTCAAAAATCAGTCATTTCTCATCACTCACTCTCTCTGTCGACCGAAACACGTCCATCCATTACGAGATCACGCGAGACGATCATGATGTGTCGAGAGGGAACCTGTGCACTGTCGAGAAGATGAACTGTTGTCGCTCGAAGTGAATGATTCGTGTATCTGACAGAAAGACCCGCCTTGACACTCAGTGTAGACATCATGGATCCCAGGCGATTGTGTCCGAGAGGAACGCCGATGTAGTAAACGGCATCTTCCTCTTGAGAAGTTGGTTGTTGAAATAACTTCAAACTCTCTTTGTCTAAACGCCTCACGTACTTCACAAAGGACCTCACAGGGCATCGTGGATCGTCTGAAATATCCCAAAGAAATCACCAATGATAAATATTATATATCGAGGCAAACATATGAAAATGTGGATTCGAACTGCGAACGCGAGTTATCAAAAATGGGAAATCGTTACTCCGGCCGTAAGATTTAGAGTTACTCCCCTTTTGTAAATACTGACGTCAAAAGTATTTGTCGTCATATTTGAACTTTTTATGTATCCTTGGAACTGAATCATTGGTTTGTAAAGTGGCTGTTTCATATTATCAATAGTAAGTTTGTTTGAAATGCATTTTAAATTCAGCAAGTGACATACCTTTTCTCTCGTACATTCTGCCGCGAGCTCGATCGCTGTCATCCTGATGATTCTTCGTCTGTTCGTCCGTGCACAGGTAGACATACATATCGCCGTCAGCATCGGTTGTTACAGCCAGGTCAGTGATGTTCATTGCAGCTAAATTCTCTCTACCCCGGCGTCCGAAGTGCAGCATTTGGTCGATAAACACCTGTTGAAAAATGTATCGTTATTATCAATAAATAAACAATTACATTGACAACGTAAAATAATTCGTTACAGTACAGTGCAAAATTTGAATATTTTCTATACGGTATTTCCTTATACACCACGTGGTGTGGTTATCAGGTCAATATCAGAGGTAGTTATTTTTAGATAACCGACCTCCAAGCAACCAAGAGGTCGGTTATCAAGAGGTTCACCATATCGCACCTCGAAAAAAAACTTACCCTCGGCTTGCGGGTCTAAATGACCCTTTGCCTCGATTTGTAACTTTCGACATTCTTTACATAATTTTGTTCTGTCAGTTTTGTCATGCCAATATTGTCATTTAGTTTACACAAAATACGACAAATAAGCCGATTTAAAGAATATCAAAGATCGCAAATACGTGTATATGAAATAAAACATGAGACAGAATCCACATAATTTATTAACCATCATTTTAATTTGTTTAATGTTCACACACATATTCTTGTTATCCGTTTTATAGGTACGATGAAATGAGTCACTTAGTTTGTTAATATCCCGTAATTCAGCACACACTATCGATGGTGGTCCTTGATGCTGTCTTTTCTTAATGACGACTCCAGCTAAATTCGTTTGGTTAACCCTGAAAAAAGCAAAAGTGACACAAAAGTAACAGAATCATGATGAATGAATTGTTGAGGGGGTGGGATTTCTGATGTATCATCTTGTATTAGTTTTGTTGACTTGTGTGTGTGTGATATAGGCTACTTCCTTTTACTTTACTTAAAGGTGCATCCATTGCGCCGTTTGGGGTCACATATGCCAAATGTTATAAATGGTGTTATTTGCCATGTTGGTGATAATCGACTAAAAAAATCAGCACAAATTATGGTTGATAATGTTGAATATAGGTCATGGCTACTGTACATGAAAATGGGATGTGTAGTTTCGGTTTCTACACATGCATAATGACGTTGCTCGATTTAAATTGGTAACTATTAGTTATGATATATTTTACGATTGGGGATGGGTATGCAAGTTGAGTGAAACTATTTGAACTTAAATCCGCCCTCATGGAATGTTGGCACGTATTAAAGTCAAATAAAATATTATGAAACAATACTAGATGCATCTTTAATAGCAGAATATTAACGAAATATCTAAATGATAAAATAAAAAATTTTGATAGCAAGAAAGTCAACGACATCAATTCAACACTCGATATTGATTACCGATAAAGAGCTATTCATTTTTTAATCAATGAAAATGACATGCAAAAGTATACGAGACGGTAATGTCAAAATGGTAAAGACAATCACCCACGCCCTGGTGAAAATCATTATTACGTTTTGTCAAGTAAAGTTGTATGATATTGTGAATGAAACACTATCGTGAACATGTTTATATTTCGTTTGGTCACTCGAAAACGCCCTATTACATGAGCTAAAATGTCAAATACGGTTAAACAGCAAATGAAAATACAATGTAACTCACCTTCATTTCGCTCCGAACAGACCTTGAAACTCTTATTATGTGTACTATTGTTTGAAACATCAGACCACTACATTTTGGCCTCTTCTTCGCAACCACGCGCTTTTGATTTTGTGCAGCACGTGAAGTTAGAAACGTAGCTTGGCAACATGACATTCATGATGTCCGTGCATCACAAGATGCAATGAACAACGTCCGTGCAGCCACGGTGTTCGCTTAACGAAAGTAGATAGTTGGTCATGGACTGAATGGCTTGTTAAAACAGAATAATATGTTGTCAAAAACAATCTTATAAATCTTTGTTTGTTGTTTTTCAAAGAAAAGGTGATGTAGTTTCTGTAGTAAAAACGAAAATTAACAGTTGGTTACTTACTAGGAATTTCTGTTTGACAACAATGAATGTACACGACTCGATTTTCACGTGAATTTCGCGAAGTGTACACGTGATGTTGAAGCATCGTTAGAGTAGAATTCACTCAAGCATTACAACGTTACAACTATTTCAAAACGTTCAATTAAAGTAACTATTTTGTATTTAAATTAATGAAAATAAACTTTGTTAATCATAACCATGTGGTGTATGTGAAATAATTACCTCGACCTCGTGAATATCTGTGATAACCATCTCGCGTACCGCTCGATGGTTATCACAGATATTCACTCGGTCTGCGGTCATTATTTCAACCATAAAGACGTGTTTTTTAAAATGTCAAAAATTTACCTTAAGATCACAAACAGATATTTAATGCGTAGATATATAAGGATATAGCGACAATTAATAAGGTAATTTGATTTTATGGAAAATTACCTTGTACTGAAGAAATACCGGACTGTCAGAACTGCATACATAGTCATACAACTTCGACATGTCAGCGTCAGCAATTGGAGGGTAATGGTCGATCACAGCACGGCCGATGCGCTTCAGTTCCTTCCCCATGGCTTTGAATGATTTTGTGGAATTCTTGAATTCCGAACCACGAATAATGTCAATATCCTTTCTAGTCTTTTCTAAATGCCGCTGTATTCCATGGCGGTAGTGTTCACCTTTCTCACTTCTCGCCTTCAGGTAAAATTTAGACAAGGTAGCGTCCAGATCCTCGACGGAATACCTCTCAAATCCATCGTCCTTCCCCTTCTGCCTTAGATAATCTTTGAACACTTTAACAGCCGTTGTGGTTGCTTTTTTCGTGTTCCTGGCATCAATATTGTCAAAAATTACTTTTTCTTCTTCAACGTTAACGTCGGCAAAACGATTCATCTTAGCGTTAGTGGCCGACATCAAAGGTGACGTAAACGTTGCTATGCATTACGTAAGAATGGTTGCCATGACGTCACTAAGGTATTACGTAAACAATGGGTCAATATCAAAGTTGATTGACTCGTCCATTGTTCCCAAGTCAACATCGCTTTCTATGGACTGTCATGTGACCGTCTTTGGACCAATCAAAATTGACAAAACTCATCCATCATATAATAATAGTTTATGTTCAATGCAATAATACACATCTTATGAAGAGCACGATTTGACAACTGATACATTTGACTGAACGACTGTTCTCCTTTTCATCAAGTCTATCAAACACAGGTTAGTTAAATAATAAGCATTTCATATTTAATTAATAATAATATGCATAGGAAATAGGGCTAGGCTATTATATGTATGTATGTTTGTATGAATGTATTTTATTTGTAGTTTAAGCGTTGCTAAGCGCTTAGGCTAATCTTCATTATTAATATATTATTTGGCAAATGTAACTCTTGTGTGTGTAAGTATATATTATGCAGATCAGGTAATTGTGATCTGATGGTTTTTATTAGGGAACATAACACAAAGGTGTTATGTTAGCTATATTTTATATTTTAACTATGTACATATATCATTCAGTATTGCACAAGTGTGTACAGCTATGTGTAATTATGTGATAATGTAATTGCTATCATATTGGTAATATTCATAGGTTTAGTATTTTATCATATATTTGCAAGGTAGTGTAATTGCTATTTTATGATCATCATATGCTACTATTTTTTTCTATGTTTATACATACAGTGTTACATTTCTATAAGCAGAAATGTAGTAATCATTTATCTAAATCAATATAGCTTATTCATTTACTTATATCTATCGGTATGGAGCATGTAATGATGTGCTATGGCACTGATATATATTATCCTTCTATAGCATAAACATTTATGTTTATAACACTGATATTAAGTATCAGTTGGTTTTAGTTATCAATGGTATGTACTTTTATCATGCGTAAATTATGTACGGTAATGTAAGTAATATAATTATCAATTATCTTAGGCATTTTATTTGTATTTCATTAGTTAGCCTTAATTGAGTTTTATCATTAGTTAATTTACGATTCTAGGTAATTAATGATGGCCTGAGTGTCCTCGTGAAGCAACACCTCACCCAAATCCCACATATTTGGTAGGTTATTGTAACTTTAGTTAGTATTTAACATTTGCATTTTATGTGTGTATAAAAATAACTATCATCATGTGTACTCATGTTGATGTTTCCCAATTATAATGTACATTTGTATCATATCATGATTTCATAGTTTATTATATTATGTTGTAATGTTAATGTTAATGTTAATTAATATATTATCACATTGTATTATCATACATAATTATGGTTTGTTTCAAGTGTGTATTTAATACTGCTGTGTAATGTAATCAATTTACATCTATCTTTATAATTATGGGTAATCCTGCAATTAACTTTTATGCCTTATGTACCAATTGTTTTATTATTATTCACATATACTTATTGTTGTATGTATTATTGCAGGGTGTCGATATTTGTGTTGTGGAATAAAACGTCACTGAACTTTCACCCAGCGCGTTGGTTTTCCTTTAACCAAGTGCCCTGCTACACATTATTGGGTATTACCCCGAGTGCAAAGTTCAGAAACTGATCATCATCATCATCGTATGTCCATAGTTTTACAAATACAACGACATAAAAAAGATCACATCTTTTCAAACAAGAGTCATCAGAAGATGATATATCCCACCGGTTCCACAAAATTTGTAAAACACATCTTGTGTATCTACTACCATACTTCAGTTAGTGGGTATTACAGATGCTGAGTTTCAGGTATGTTAAGGGTTTTAGACTTCTGCTCCAGAAGCAGTCACAATCAACAACAACCAACATCCCTCTCATGCTTCTATGGAAACAGAAAAAAATTAGTTTTTCAGAAAAAATCTGAAAATATCAAAAGGCACCACTTCAGTTAGTGGATAATACACATGCAAAGTTTCAGGAAGATATGATGAACGGGTTTGGAGCTGTGCTCCGGAAAAGAACCTGTCTCTGAACAAAGTCCAAATTCAACAAGTTTCTATGGAAACGAAAAAAAATAAAAAATTCAGAAATCTGAAAATATCAAAAGGCACCACTTCAGTTAGTGGGTAAAACACATGCAAAGTTTCAGAAAGATATCATGAACGGTTTTCGAGTTCTGCTCCGGAAACGAAATGATTACGGACGGACAGACGGACGGACGGACAGACGGACAGGGCGATGACTATATCCCACGGTATTACATACCGGTGGGATAAAAAATATTTCTATAGGGCATATTCATTTTTCACGACATAAAAACATGTTTTAAAATATCATATGCCTCAGTACCACATGTGCATTCCTTTGACTGAATGGGCAGGGAGCCAAGTTTGATAAGAAAAACAATACTTTTGAAATGCCATAATCTATGTACAAATCTGATCGTATTGTCTGGTTTCGTATAAATGAAAGCTTTGACTGGCTAATCTTGCTGCATTTTTATCGTACTTCAGGACCCTGTCCACTATACTTGACCATATACTTTTACATAAAAACAGAACATTCTATTGCTTAATTGCTTCGTGAATATTATATTTAACTATTTCACCATTACGGGAATATTGAAAATATCGAGTAATACTCCGCAGTTTTAGATATTAACGTCTACAACAACATCTTAAGACTGCTTTAAAATACCCTGATGTAGCATGTATGTATGAAATAAATCATTAGATATGTTCAAATACATTCATTTACGTTAAGAGAATGTCAAAACTATTTAAGGGACATGTACATGTCTCATAAAATTGATTCGTTTTGAGTTTGTCACATGCATATTTTCTTCGGTGTGTCAAATAAACATACATTTTCATAAACATAACCATAGCAACCTTTTCTTTGGAATTCGTCAGATATGAAATCTAGACATGAAAAGTAATAAAAAGCAGACAATATGGCTTTCTTAAAATGTGACTCAGTCGCTCAAAACATCATGAATATAATATTTAAATTAACAATAGAATGATAAACAAGTGGAAACGAACTGTAGGTCAATATGGTAAGTCTAATAAACATATTCCACCTGTTTTCAATTGTATTTTTAATTGCATAACTTAAATAAATTATTAATTATTGTCTTTTGAAAAATACAGCAAAATTAAATCGGACTGAATTTTAATTATGCCCGTGGTCGAGTCGGTCGGTTAATATTTCTTGATGTAAGCTATTCATAAAACCTTTCAATATATTAACAATGAGATTAAGCAAATTAAATACACTATCATAATCATTATGTCATGTATCATTTACAAAATGATATATTTCTTTCTTCCAATAAAAACCGCTATCGTGACTTTTGCAAGCAAGTTCTTTTGATGGTTAATCCTTTGACACATGTCAATGTTCGTGGCATGGTGTGTTTAGGTCGAGGCGAGAGTGAAACGGTGACCAAAATAACGTTGAGCTGAACGTAAGTTTTGACGGCTTGTCCGCGGTCACGTGACTTTTCAAAGGGACGTCACTCTAAACCCTCTGGTTTCGCGAAACTGGAAAATGGTCAACTGTGACCTTAACAGCTCTTATCCCAAACAGTTTCCATGTGAGAAAGCTATGGTATCGGGTGTGAGTTGTGGTACAGTGGTGGAAGGGTTGTTGTTGCAACGCGCCATGGGGGACTATGTATTCAGCAGCGTCCGTACGTCCGTACGTCACATTTCATGTTTACGCGGTATTTCATGAACAGTTGCATCCGTTGTGTGTTCAATTTTGGCACCAGCCTACAATGGGTGGCTATGCAGACACCAGTCGAATTGCATGACCTTGACCTTATTTTCAAGGTCACCACGGCACTTTGACCAGCTTTAAGCCTCTTGTTAGCATCCATTATCTTGATATGTGGTGATATCTGTCATTAGGGAATTATGCAGACACACACCAGTCAACTTTTAGTGCATAACATTCTTGTTAATGCTATGTCATGAACCTTAGCACACAATGTCTTCACATTTGGTGTCATAATGTCATTTTTTACCAGAAGAAGAACCACATTTAGAAAACGTGTCTTACATGACTCAACGTTGGAGGGACATTGCCATGTTAGTGGCAAACACTTGTTTCATGGTGTTTTGGGGCGGCACACAACTATTGTTTTTAGCTGATACAGTGTACAGTTTACAGATACAGGGTGATACCCACGGCGGTTTATGTCATGGCGCAGCCTTTCTGTCCGTCCGTCCCGAAAAGAGTAGAGCATGGTTAGGATGTACATCGGTGATACGTATGTGTTGTTTTTGGAACCGATCGGATTATTTGTTTCAGAGTTATGGCCCTTGACTTAGAACTCTTGGTTTTCCGATTTCAGAATGACGGTACCTGTGTTCTGAAATCAACTCCTCCCACAGTTTGTGATCAATCTTTCTGAAACTTTACAAATGGTTTGGATATACATCGGTTATACGCATGTGCTGTTCAAGGGACCGATCTGATTAATATTTACAGAGTTATGGCCCTTGACTTAGAGCTCTTGGCATTCTGATTCCAAAATGACGGTACCTCTGTTCTGAAATCAACTCCTCCCACAGCTTGTAATCAATCTTTCTGAAACTTTACACATACTCTGGATATACATCGGTAATACGCATGATTTTTTTTGGTCCGATCGAAGTATAATTTTGTAGTAATTGCCCTTGACTAAGAGCGCTTGTTTTTCCGATTTCAGACAGACATTTATTTTTATTTGTCCGCATTTGAAAATGTCATGTCTCCAAGTTACACACTGAGGTAATAACCTTTGACCTTGTGACCTTGACCTTGATGTAGGATCCATTTTGTGAGAAACCTAACCATGGCCATACTTATTTATTGATTGATGATAGGCCTTAGATATTTGACATGCTTAATAGATAAAATTTGATTAAACAATTAAATAGCTGAAATTATCATTCGGAGAATTCCTGCTCTTAAACTCATTATGTCTTATAAAACCGCTTGCTGGAATACCTGTATTTGCTACGTGGACGAGTAATGCCCACTGCTGTTAGAACTATAGACTTGATCTTGTTTCTTCTCTTTGAGGCCAACACTTTAAAAAAAACGAAACGTGTTAAACCTTTGTGTTCGAGTCAGCTCGAGTACAGATTTCTCTGATGGAGTTTCCCATGCGTGATATAGTGGAGAGAAACGGAGCATATATAAAACCATGGGTAACTGAGGATGGTCAGCTCCTCGCATTTTACAACTCCCTCTTGGTTGTGCAGACCCGGTCAAGTGTTTAAGTTCTTATAAATTCGTCGCAACAACTATGATATAACTTGACACATACGTTGGTTTGCAAACCTCTATCGAAAGTTTTACAAAAATAATTTTGATTAACTCGCTCAATTTTACATGTCTTTCAAAGTATTTATTTGAAGGCTGATAAATGATGATACACTTGCGACACATATAATTTTAAAACCGGGATATTTCATATGGATATGCCCAGTTTGATGATTAAGTTACGTGTTATGATTATGTAGTAAATAATGACCCGGGCCGAGCGATTATGGCATATAAACTAGCGAGGGCGTTAGTCCGGGCAGAGGTTTTTACCATAACGCGAGGCAATCTGATCATTATTTGCCTTACACTCCTGCGGAACACTCTATTTACAACAAAATTGATATATGCCTTTCAAAGGGATGTTTTTTTTTTATTTATACGACCTGACCAAAATATATCAATGAAATATTCCAAACACACTCATTTCTTACTAGAAAGGAAGGTTTCAAACTAAATACTTCATTCCTTACACAAAGCGAAATATATTTGTAATTATACATACATATGTATATATAACACTAGAAAAAAAATAGAGCCATGGGCCCTGTAGCTCATCAGGATTTGCTTTATTGTTATTATTATTTATCTCAAGTAATATATTGTTAACAAGCAAAAAACAGGTTTTTAGATCATGACCCGAGACCTGTATTTGGATTCACAGGGTCACCAATCCCACAATTAAGAATCACCTTTGACCAATGAGTCTCTACACAAATATTCAGCTCTCTAGACCTTTTGGAACTGGAGAAGAAGCCGAAAATAGGTTTTTTGGGTTGTGACTTCTGTGACCCCATTTGGGGTCACGGGGTCATGAAATCTACAATTTAGAATCCCCATTGGCCAAGGAGTATGCACACAACTTTTCAGCTCTCTAGACCTTTTGGAACTTGAAAAGAAGATGATAATAGGTTTGTAAGGATGTGACCCCTGTGACCCCATTTGGGGTCATGGGGTCACGAAATCTACAATTTAGAATCTCCATGGGCCAAGGAGTCTGCACACAACTTTTCAGCTCTCTTGACCTTTTGGAACTGGAGAAGAAGATGAAAATAGGTTTTTAAGCATGTGACCCCTGTGACCCCATTTGGGGTCACAGGGTCACGAAATCTACAATTTAGAATCCCCATTGGCCAAGGAGTCTGCACACAACTTTTCAGCTCTCTAGACCTTTTGGAACTGGAGAAGAAGATGAAAATAGGTTTTTAAGCATGTGACCCCTGTGACCCCATTTGAGGTCATGGGGTCACAAAAATCTACAATTTAGAATCCCCATTGGCCAAGGAGTCTGCACACAACTTTTCAGCTCTCTAGACCTTTTGGAACTGGAGAAGAAGATGAAAATAGGTTTCTTAGGATGTGACTCCTGTGACCCAATTTGGGGTCATGGGGTCACGAGATCTACAATTTAGAATCCCCATGAGCCAAGGAGTCTGCACACAACTTTTCAGCTCACTAGACCTTTTGGAACTGGAGAAGAAGATGAAAATAGGTTTCTAAGGATGTGACCTCTGTGACCCCATTTGGGGTCATGGGGTCACAAGATCTACAATTTTGAATCCCCATAGGCCAAGGAGTCTGCACACAACTTGTCAGCTCTCTAGACCTTTTGGAACTGGAGAAGAAGATGAAAATAGGTTTTTAAGGATGTGACCCCCATGACCCCATTTGAGGTCGGGGGGTCACGAAATCAACAATTTAGAATCCCCATTGGCCAAGGAGTCTGCACACAACTTTTAATCTCTCTAGAACTTTTGGAACTGGAGAAGAAGATGAAAATAGGTTTTTAAGGATGTGACTCCTGTGACCCAATTTGGGGTCATGGGGTCACAAAATCTACAAATTAGAATCCCCATTACCCAAGGAGTCTGCACACAACTTTTCAGCTCTCTAGACCTTTTGGAACTGGAGAAGAAGATGAAAATAGGTTTCTTAGGATGTGACCCCTGTGACCCAATTTGGGGTCATGGGGTCACAAGATCTACAATTTAGAATCCCCATGAGCCAAGGAGTCTGCACACAACTTTTCAGCTCTCTAGACCTTTTGGAACTGGAGAAGAAGATGAAAATAGGTTTTTAAGGATGTGACCCCTGTGACCTCATTTGGGGTCATGGGGTCACAAAATCTACAATTTAGAATCCCCATTACCCAAGGAGTCTGCACACAACTTTTCAGCTCTCTAGACCTTTTGGAACTTGAGAAGAAGATCATAATAGGTTTCTAAGGATGTGACCCCTGTGACCCCATTTGGGGTCATGGGGTCACGAAATCTACAATTTAGAATCCCCAGTGGTCAAGGAGTATGCACACAACTTTTCAGCTCTCTAGACCTTTTGGAACTGGAGAAGAAGATGAAAATAGATTTTTAAGGATGTGACCCCTGTGACCCCATTTGGGGTCATGGGGTCACAAAATCTACAATTTAGAATCCCCATTACCCAAGGAGTCTGCACACAACTTTTAAGCACTCTAGAACTTTTGGAACTGGAGAAGAAGATCTTAATAGGTTTCTAAGGATGTGGCCTCTGTGACCCCATTTGGGGTCATGGGGTCACAAAATCTACAATTTAGCATCCCCATGGGCCAAGGAGTATGCACACAACTTTTAAGCTCTCTAGACCTTTTGGAACTGGAGAAGAAGATGAAAATAGGTTTTTAAGGATGTGACCCCTGTGACCCCATTTGGGGTCATGGGGTCACAAAATCTACAATTTAGAATCCCCATAGGCCAAGGAGTCTGCACACAACTTTTCAGCTCTCTAGACCTTTTGGAACTGGAGAAGAAGATGAAAATAGGTTTCTTAGGATGTGACCCCTGTGACCCAATTTGGGGTCATGGGGTCACGAGATCTACAATTTAGAATCCCCATGAGCCAAGGAGTCTGCACACAACTTTTCAGCTCTCTAGACCTTTTGGAACTGGAGAAGAAGATGAAAATAGGTTTCTAAGGATGTGACCTCTGTGACCCCATTTGGGGTCATGGGGTCACAAGATCTACAATTTTTAATCCCCATAGGCCAAGGAGTCTGCGCACAACTTGTCAGCTCTCTAGACCTTTTGGAACTGGAGAAGAAGATGAAAATAGGTTTTTAAGGATGTGACCCCCATGACCCCATTTGAGGTCGGGGGGTCACGAAATAAACAATTTAGAATCCCCATTGGCCAAGGAGTCTGCACACAACTTTTAAGCTCTCTAGAACTTTTGGAACTGGAGAAGAAGATGAAAATAGGTTTTTAAGGATGTGACCCCTGTGACCCCATTTGGGGTCATGGGGTCACAAAATCTACAATTTAGAATCCCCATTACCCAAGGAGTCTGCACACAACTTTTCAGCTCTCTAGACCTTTTGGAACTGGAGAAGAAGATGAAAATAGGTTTTTTAGGATGTGACCCCTGTGACCCAATTTGGGGTCATGGGGTCACGAGATCTACAATTTAGAATCCCCATGAGCCAAGGAGTCTGCACACAACTTTTCAGCTCTCTAGACCTTTTGGAACTGGAGAAGAAGATGAAAATAGGTTTTTAAGGATGTGACCCCAGTGACCTCATTTGGGGTCATGGGGTCACAAAATCTACAATTTAGAATCCCCATTACCCAAGGAGTCTGCACACAACTTTTCAGCTCTCTAGACCTTTTGGAACTTGAGAAGAAGATCATAATAGGTTTCTAAGGATGTGACCCCTGTGACCCCATTTGGGGTCATGGGGTCACGAAATCTACAATTTAGAATTCCCATTGGTCAATGAGTATGCACACAACTTTTCAGCTCTCTAGACCTTTTGGAACTGGAGAAGAAGATGAAAATAGATTTTTAAGGATATGACCCCTGTGACCCCATTTGGGGTCATGGGGTCACAAAATCTACAATTTAGAATCCCCATTACCCAAGGAGTCTGCACACAACTTTTAAGCACTCTAGAACTTTTGGAACTGGAGAAGAAGATCATAATAGGTTTCTAAGGATGTGGCCTCTGTGACCCCATTTGGGGTCATGGGGTCACGAAATCTACAATTTAGAATCCCCATGGGCCAAGGAGTCTGCACACAACTTTTAAGCTCTCTAGACCTTTTGGAACTGGAGAAGAAGATGAAAATAGGTTTTAAAGGATGTGACCCCATTTGGGGTCATGGGGTCACAAAATCTACAATTTAGAATCCCCATTGGTCAAGGAGTATGCACACAACTTTTCAGCTCTCTAGACCTTTTGGAACTGGAGAAGAAGATGAAAATAGGTTTTTAAGGATGTGACCCCCGTGACCCAATTTGAAGTCATGGGGTCACGAAATCAACAATTTAGAATCCCGATCAGCCAAGGAGTCTGCACACAACTTTTAAGCTCTCTAGAACTTTTGGAACTGGAGAAGAAGATGAAAATAGGTTTTTAAGGATGTGACCCCTGTGACCCCATTTGGGGTCATGGGGTCACAAAATCTACAAATTAGAATCCCCATTACCCAAGGAGTCTGCACACAACTTTTCAGCTCTCTAGACCTTTTGGAACTGGAGAAGAAGATGAAAATAGGTTTTTAAGGATGTGACCCCTGTGACCCCATTTGGGGTCATGGGGTCACGAAATCTACAATTTAGAATCCCCATGGGCCAAGGAGTCTGCACACAACTTTTAAGCTCTCTAGACCTTTTGGAACTGGAGAAGAAGATGAAAATAGGTTTTTAAGGATGTGACCCCATTTGGGGTCATGGGGTCACGAAATCTACAATTTAGAATCCCCATTACCCAAGGAGTCTGCACACAACTTTTCAGCTCTCTAGACCTTTTGGAACTTGAGAAGAAGATCATAATAGGTTTCTAAGGATGTGACCCCTGTGACCCCATTTGGGGTCATTGGGTCACGAAATCTACAATTTAGAATCCCCATTGGTCAAGGAGTATGCACACAACTTTTCAGCTCTCTAGACCTTTTGGAACTGGAGAAGAAGATGAAAATAGGTTTTTAAGGATGTGACCCCCGTGACCCCATTTGAAGTCATGGGGTCACGAAATCAACAATTTAGAATCCCCATCGGCCAAGGAGTCTGCACATAACTTTTAAGCTCTCTAGAACTTTTGGAACTGGAGAAGAAGATGAAAATAGGTTTTTAAAGGATGTGACCCCTGTGACCCCATTTGGGGTCATGGGGTCACAAAATCTACAAATTAGAATCCCCATTACCCAAGGAGTCTGCACACAACTTGTCAGCTCTCTAGACCTTTTGGAACTGGAGAAGAAGATGAAAATAGGTTTTTAAGGATGTGACCCCTGTGACCCCATTTGGGGTCATGGGGTCACGAAATCTACAATTTAGAATCCCCATGGGCCAAGGAGTCTGCACACAACTTTTAAGCACTCTAGAACTTTTGGAACTGGAGAAGAAGATCATAATAGGTTTCTAAGGATGTGGCCCCTGTGACCCCATTTGGGGTCATGGGGTCACAAAATCTACAATTTAGAATCCCCATGGGCCAAGGAGTCTGCACACAACTTTTAAGCTCTCTAGACCTTTTGGAACTGGAGAAGAAGATGAAAATAGGTTTTTAAGGATGTGACCCCATTTGGGGTCATGGGGTCACAAAATCTACAATTTAGAATCCCCATTACCCAAGGAGTCTGCACACAACTTTTCAGCTCTCTAGACCTTTTGGAACTTGAGAAGAAGATCATAATAGGTTTCTAAGGATGTGACCCCTGTGACCCCATTTGGGGTCATGGGGTCACGAAATCTACAATTTAGAATCCCCATTGGTCAAGGAGTATGCACACAACTTTTCAGCTCTCTAGACCTTTTGGAACTGGAGAAGAAGATGAAAATAGGTTTTTAAGGATGTGACCCCCGTGACCCCATTTGAAGTCATGGGGTCACGAAATCAACAATTTAGAATCCCCATCGGCCAAGGAGTCTGCACACAACTTTTAAGCTCTCTAGAACTTTTGGAACTGGAGAAGAAGATGAAAATAGGTTTTTAAAGGATGTGACCCCTGTGACCCCATTTGGGGTCATGGGGTCACAAAATCTACAAATTAGAATCCCCATTACCCAAGGAGTCTGCACACAACTTTTCAGCTCTCTAGACCTTTTGGAACTGGAGAAGAAGATGAAAATAGGTTTTTAAGGATGTGACCCCTGTGACCCCATTTGGGGTCATGGGGTCACGAAATCTACAATTTAGAATCCCCATGGGCCAAGGAGTCTGCACACAACTTTTCAGCTCTCTAGACCTTTTGGAACTGGAGAAGAAGATGAAAATAGGTTTTTAAGGTTGTGACCCCTGTGACCGCATTTGGGGTCATGGGGTCAAGAAATCTACAATTTAGAATCCCCATTGGCCAAGGAGTCTGCACATACAATTTCTGCTCTGTGGAGTCATTGGTTCTGGAGAAGAAGTAAAAAAAGCGAAAAGTTTACGGATGGACGGATGGACGGACGGACGGATGGACGGACGCCGGACACCATGCCATGCCATAAGCCCATCGGGCCTTTCAGGCCTGATGAGCTAAAAAGAGTAATACAGCCATGACACAACAGAATGAACATTCGTCGTTATGGATCCTCAGTGGCTCAACTGGCAAAGGCGCTGCTCAACGGGATAGAGGTCCAGGGTTCGATTTCCACTTTCGTTGCTCTCATTTCTAATTTGACAAAATTTCCATGTCCATTTGTTTCCGTAGGTTGAATATCTCATAACCAACCATGGGGGATTATGAGATAACCAACCTGCACAGATAGTGGCTATGGCACATAACCTGCAACTCAAACAAAAGAAATAACTTCTCAAGGGGTGTAATGAAGAATAATACACCCGGGAATTATCATTTAGTTATTCAGGTATCTTAAAGATCGAAGTTCCGATCCTGCTCTTAGAAGAAAATTCCTCCCGTTTTTATAGACAATTGTGCGAAGTAACACCTTCGGGCTGTGATCTCCAAGCAACTTATTTTTCCAAAAATGAGTCCTCTTGTTCCGGTGTGAATACTTCAGCTTGATGAACCGGACTCC
The DNA here is from genome assembly GCA_936450465.1 of Gibbula magus. Taxonomy (NCBI): domain Eukaryota; kingdom Metazoa; phylum Mollusca; class Gastropoda; order Trochida; family Trochidae; genus Gibbula; species Gibbula magus. The sequence goes on from OW388302.1 coordinate 33,822,746, forward strand.
TTGTCGGGCCAGCGTCTTCATCTCCCAATACCTCCCAAAACAGCTCACAGTTCGGTGACCTAAGAAAAGCGATAGGCTTTTTAGTTTAAACTCGTAGATGACCCTGAATACCCATACAAAACTCAACAAGCTCGTTGGTGGATATTCACATCCATCCTTTTTCCTTACTTCACAGACGAATTTGGACATCTACTGATAAAGTTCTGTTTTATTCATTACCTCAAATGCCTTTATTTTACAATGCATAGTTTCACTTTCCTCAACGTGATGATTATTGCGTGCAATGGCCCAAGCGTCGAACGTGTTTACTGCCCATTTGTTTCTTCTAGTGGTGTTATTGGGTAAGCACGACTTGGATAAATCTAGGAGGTGTGAATCACTTACAGCTTCAGCAAAACGTTGTTTGTTGCTTGTATCGGGATTAGTTTCCATTTCTACTTCAAGTTGCAGTTAACAGTTGGTCATCAGATTTAGATTCCAAATTGGAACTAACAAATACAATTATTATTTCAGGAATTGAAGGAAAGAACAATAATCCTGTAAATGCAATCATTCTTCTAGTCAAACAGTATATATATGAACTGTATCAGCCAATTTTGGATTTATGTATCTGTGTGTATGCACCATTGTTTTGTCATGTAAATATGCTTGCCTGTATCTCAAACTATGGAGAGAAAGACACACACAAAAACAGATTCCTCTTCTTGACTGACTTGAAGCAAGTCGCCGTCGTCAGTTTCTGTTTCTGTTGAGATACTGCGCGGTGTTGTAATCGTTCAAATTTATCTATATCTTGTTGTAGGAAGGGATCCCGGACGCTGGCACTATATTCCAGTGTAGATCGTATTAACGATATATATGCGATACGTATATAGTTCCTTGGACAGTGACGTAAGTTACGACGTAAAAAGCCCATCGTGTAGTTTGCTTTCTTGTAGAGTTTGTTGATATGATGCGACCACTTTATGTCCTCTGATAACTGTATTACAAGATAGGGGTTAGTGGCAACCTGTTGGATTATATGATCATTCAGCGTGTCGTAATGATGAGATTTATTTCGCACTGGCATAATGTCAGTGTCGTCAAAGACGGCCATCTTAGCAAGCACCATAGAATATTTTCCTAAATGCGGAGTTTTCTTGAAAATGCAGATTATTTATAGTGGGAATCCGCATGCGAGGTGTGAAAAGCATGTGCTGTAGTAGGGGTGCATTCACCATGTAAATTACGAAGCATGTGCGATAGCATGTAGAACGAATATAAGCACATTTCAATTAGAGACTTTGCTTTTGTACGAATGTTTCAATATTATCAACTTTCTGTATACTTTTATTACGTTTCATAAGAAAAATGTCTAAATAAATAAAATATACATACTGATAAAGATAACACACAAAAGCTGTGCGATAAATGCATTCATAAATAAAACATACATTTAAAAACGCATTCCTATATATAAATGTGATGCTGCAGTATATCAGATATATCGAAATAACGTGTCATAAAATGTTTTTAGATAGTGTTCACCTCGGTCCGATACTGATAAACATACTCGACTGAGCCTCGCATGTTTGTCAGTATCGCACCTCGGGAAGAATGTTTCCGCTGTTCGATACTCAGTATCCTTATTTGACTTCTAAGTTCGACAAATAGTTTAAAGATCCTTTTTGAAAAACTATCATTTACAAGTGAATAGACTATTTCCCTGTGATATTATGAATAGTATTTACTGCAACCAATTGATATCACGTAAATAATTGTAGCTACTGAAGACAAAGAGGGCCTTGTTGCGTATGGCAAATAGCGACCCAGCACTCGAAGTTAGCTGTAATATCACCCTCTCTCTACCGCTCGCGGGTGATATCCACAACTAACGCCTCGTGCCGGGGTCACTATTTCACCCATATCGTTAAGTTGTGCACATCTGTAAATTATAAGCCGGTTGAGGGGATATAGTTCAAAACAGTAATGAAACGAATGTGAAGAGTTACTGTTACTTAGATGGTTAGCTATATTTCGAGTCTGATCTACATGGAGCTCATCTAAGGATTTGAAGTGTTCTCACAATGTTTAATTATTTGTTTTATCTGTTACATATGTTGACATATGTTTGTATAACATATTCACAATTAACATAACTGATATGTATGTATGTATGTATATGTGAGTATTTGTGTTGCTGCATTATATGTTTAAATTAAGTGTGGACTTTTTTCATTATAAATCAGCATAAGGATTGATAGCAAAACATTGTTTCTAATTGTTGAAAAAGTAGATTTAAACCCATAAAGATATGTCATATGAGAAAATACATTTTATCGTTTACAGTTAAACAAACATTAACTTATTGCAAGTTTTAAAAAAACATCATGATCAAATTAAATATTCCCTCAATGAAATGCTAACCTGAATTGGCATTATTTATTTATCTTCAAATATGTGAAGGCTGAATAAAAATATAATTTGAGGTAATGTTAAAGTTCTTTAGATTAAATGAAAACCAAGCGTTATCCCCATAAGGACAGAGTTCATCTTCAAACCTACATGTGCATTCATTGACAGTCCATAGTAAGAAAAAAAGAATAAGATGAGTTCACTTCTTCAGTTCTGTCTGACATTCGTCCTAGCAGATAGAGTGTTTACTCATCCACAGAAATCATATCAACCTTATGGTCCCAAAATGTGTGAAGCACGGTATCAGAGCCGAGACAATTACACAGCTTTGAACTTTGATGAAGTTCATTTGGTCTGCCATCTTAGCTTCAATACATCAGTGGAAGGTAACCTTGACAACAAAAGTTATCAGCCAATTACAGTTAGAGTGACAGCACATAAAAAGAAAACAGACGCTTCATCACATGGTAAATATGATATAAATTAGATATTCCAGAACGACCAAAGGACAACATGTTTATGTAGCAGTACCAGTAAATCTAAATGGCAGTTTTAGTCAATATCCAAATATATCCAATATCCAATAAAGGTTTTGCAGAAATAAGCTAATGGTACCGGTAAAATACCTTTCAAAATAATCAAATGTAAAGCTGACGTCAGCCGTTCTTTGTACAATAATTGTGTCAATTTCAACAACAACAAAAACCAAAAAAGTGGGATTTTACTAACAGTACCTGGTCCAACAGGAAACAATAAAAATGAGAATGTGAATTGAATTAAAATGATCATGGTCCCATATCATCGCCTAAAAAAATATCATTGATATATCTAAGTGTTTATATTTATATTTATATTATAAAAGGCATAAAATAATAATTTTAAAAAAAACATCCATATTGTCAAATAGCAGGGTGAGCAGTCATAGCATTACATCAAGATACCCAAGAACTCTTGGTCCGAGTCAGGTCCGAGAGTCCTTGTATTTCACATAATGACCTCACCATGAGTAATTAAGTGTTTTATTATATCGAAATTTTTGTTTTTCTTCTTCAGACTAAAGTATGTATTTCTTATTTGTCAAATCGAACTCATCAGCTGACGCCATCTTGAACGTCAAAACAAACAGTCACGTGAAAAATCACGTGACAAATCACGTGACAAGTCAATATCTCAGGTCAGTGACAGAAATTTCCGTCACAAAACTGACCTCATCACTGGAATCGGAGGTCATAGTACAAATATATTTTTCGATCACGTGGTGTGAACTGGCCAATGATATTCTTACAAATTTGGTCGAGGTACATGTATACTAACTTCAAATGTTGTCTCCAGCTTTGGTAGAGTCAAATTGATAATAAGGAATTTGTCTGCAATAGAGAGAATTTGTTTTCTTTTATAGGATTTTTAATGAAGACAAATATGAAACTATTCCATATCGACCCAACAATGAGAAAACAGGAAGTTACCTTGCAATTCCATCACTCACTTATTTACAACAAAAGAAAAGAGAAATCATCCATCAACATCATTGAGTACATCTTCCATTACGACAAAGAAGACAACGTTCTCTATATGGCTAATACGCGAAATGGTATCCTTTACCAAGGGGTTATCAAAAACATGCGAGTCAACGCAAAGGAATATAGGCAATTCAAAGGCCAAGGTCATTATCGTCCTATCTTTATACAGGTTTGGTAATGTGTTAAAATCTGATTTATATTTTCCGCTGAGAAGATAATCATTTTGAGAGAAGCTATTCCTTGAATTCTTATGTTAAAAAAAATAGATACTGTGTTTATTCACTGGCTTATTAGCTCTCATGTTGACCTGGTCTCATTATTTGTACAATAGTTTCAATTTCATTTATAAACTCTCTAAGTTCCAATGTTAAATAAATTAAGAATAACTTATAGATAAATCAATGAGATGAAACAAATTATTGATCCACATGTGAAATTCAAACTCTCACGTGAACTTGCTCGCAAGCTCGGGAGCTTTGACACCGTTCATTTTCCAATGCTAACACACCAACTGACATTCAATTCTTACACTTTCACTTAATAGTGAAATAAAAGAATTGTGTATTTAAGTGTTCCTATAGATAAATAGATGATATCTGTCTTTCCTTGACAAATACCATGCTTATCTCATTGAGTGAGGAAGTGAAATATGTTAACTTTTCTACCTCACGAGATGAGATAAACATGGTATTTGTCAAGGAAAAACATATATTCTATGTATTATATCATTATTTCTGTGTTTTATGTTGAGTTGGAGTGATTTCAACGGCAAACGTACAGCCTTCACAAGCTGACAATATGACGTCATAACATTGTCCCGAGGCTTTATTGATTTGCTTAGCTCAACAGAAAGCTGTTCTGTGCGATATTTTATTAAAATGTTTGATACATTTTAACAATTGGGAAGGTTGAGTTTATGTTATTCAAATCAAATCAATCATTGCGGTAAGTAGTAACCATTGAGAATTTACGAAGAAAATCACGCTCAATCAGGAAAGTAGTCCCGGTAAAAGTTCACATGACCTAAAAAGATTTCCTGGAAGTATGAACGATTTTGCAAAAGTTTATAGGTAATGAAACATGAAATTTTAGACCACATGTTCATGCTCTCAACCAAACATTGTTCAGAAATCCATGAACATTTCAAAGTGAGAAATTATTGGTGCATGAGTTAAGCAGTGTATTTCTAAAGAACAGAATCCCTCTCTTCAAAACTCTATGTATTGCTTATATACCGTATTTAATTAAGATTTTTATTAAAAAAGAAATACATAGATGATATTTGACATCTCTCGTTCAATATCATGTACATCTCATCGAGCGAATTAGAACTTTTTATTTTCACAAGTGACACTTCATAGTATTGGAAGAAGATGCCAAATGTTCTAATCACTAGATTTTAAAAAATAATGCATACATTGTAGTTCGTTCATTAGTTCATTAAACGTTCAATTTATAAATGGAGCATGCAGTTTTGCTTTACTGGTAATGATAATAATTATGATGGCATCCGTTTGATGACGTCATTTGATTGAACGTGATATTTAACAGAGTAGATGAACATTTTATTTCACTATGTAAAAATGCGGATTTTATTTTTACAGATAACTGATTTCACTCAATGAAAACAAAATAAAGCCCATTAAAAAAAGTAAATATACAAAGTATGTCATTATAAAGAAAATAAATTAATTGTTAGGCAGTGTAGTGTCATGTTGGGTTGGGGGGGTGACAGTAAGATTTGACATGTTTGGAAATTTCAAGTATTAACGTTTCTGTAGCAAATCTGTAAATTTTGTAAAGCCTATCATTGATTTGATCTTTTGTTTCCTCAGTCAAATTAGTTGGCAAGTTAGCTGTTGATAAAAAGAACAAAATGGTACTTTTGATGTTTACTTCAATGATGCCATATAAAATCAAATGTTACAACACCTCTACAAGGACCCCACGAAGATTAACCGAGGAGACGTGCAGTGTCTTCTCTGTAGTGATTGACAAACAAAAGAGGTAACTCTATTTTCAGTTTTATGATTTGTTAGCAAAAGGAAAATATCATTTGACATGATACTTTGATTTTGTTGATTCTAAGATAATTGACAATGTTCATAACAGTGCTCGGAGAGCACAGCAACCCAGTCGTTTGGTTTATTTATGCACAACTACAAGGAAGTGTTTTATTTACTTTTCCCATCGAAGGTTATTTCAAAACTTATCTTCTAATATCTATGTTTAAATAGCTGTTATTATTTTGGTAATATCTAGATAAGAGATAAGAATGTGTTCGCGATTTATGAAGAAATTTGTTACATAAAAGTAACGTTTTGCCTATATGTATCTACATGGTTATTTCATAAAATGTTGATATACTTCTCATGGAGATAAGTAGGCAAAACATTGGCGATCATATATCAAACATTTAAAGTAAATTCCATGGAATGTATCCAACTGATATTATCTTAATAACTTATGGTTTGAAAACAGTTACACATTTGTTTGAAATCTAAAGATTTCACAATGATAAAAAAAACTAGTTATTCTTTAATTGAACCGTATTTTTACTTGCTTGTTGAATCAACAAAATTAATTATTGTTAACTCACAAACACTGCATCTTCTTTATTTAAATGGTAAAATACTGAATGTTTGATTTAGTTAACAGTGTAAAAGGTGACTAAAATCTGATTGAAATAGTTAAGGACAATATTGATTGAATTTGAAAATATCATGCTCTGACATTAGATCTCGAAACATCGTAGCATGCATGTAATATTTTGTATATCTTAACTTCTCAGTGCGTGGTGTAATTGTTAATCATATTTTCTTTTTAGAATAATCTATTTTGTACAGCGCGATCGACTATGTTCCATGGATTACCTTGGACAGAACAAGAAGGTTTTTAACAAACTGAAATTTCGGGGTGCATTTCATCTCGAATTACAAGGTAAAATAACATACTTTTTAAATACGATGCAAGATGTGATCGTGATTAAATTAATTTTCTATTTTGAATAGAATTAAAGGGTACAAATATTAACAGATTACATTTTCATCATTTCACAAAACTTAAATCTGGATTGCTTTACAAGACAACACACTACATAGGCATAGTATAAAAAAACAGGACACACCACAAAAGTCAAAGGAAAGGATAAAACGAAAGACGACAATCAGACAAGAGGAATATGTAAACAAGATTACTTTATATGCATTCCTGGTTATAAATCTGATTGAAGCTCATAACAAAACAGAAATTAAAATACCTCTAAAAAGGCACATTAGCTGGTGTTCGTTTTTTGTTATTTATTTATTATTAACTATGTGTATTCGCCATTTATGACATGCATTTTAGCAGTATATAATTACTTAAGAAGGATTCGTGCTAAATGCATAGTGGGATATTAATATTATTTTTATTCAAACCTTTCTAATAAATAAACGTATTTAACATGACAAACTTAGGACACAGGAATTACATGACATCAACTTATTTTCCCTACACCTTTCCAGACTGGTACATTCTCTGCATTTTCCGGATGAAAAAGATGTTCCTGAAGTACAAGATTAACACCACATCTATGGAGAGTAAAGTTACACGAACGAATGTCAAATGTATTCCAGCAAACCGAAAATCTTTCTTTTCCATCATCAAAATTGGAGAGATGATTTTAGCTATGCATGAGGCACATACGTAAGTACATTACAAATTGTGATACATACATTTTTTTCACTTTCATGTGCTGTTAATGCGGGGTGATATACAAGTAGTCGTTGGTCCCGTCTATGTGTCCGCCCGTCCGTCCGTATGTCCGCCTGTCTGTACGGTGCAGTACTCGAAAACAAATTGGCAAATCTTCCCACATCATTTAAATGCCTTTTGGGGGTTTAAGCTTTAAAACTAACACATTTGGACTTTGTCTATTTGGAGGGTTGGGTTAGTTCCAAGAGCAAATCTCTAAGACTACTAGGTAAATCCTCATTAAAAGTGGTAAACATCCTCCCCACATCATGTAGATGAGAGAAGAAGAATTTCGTTTTGTTTCCATGGGAACAATTTTGACTCTGTCTATAAGAAGGGTGGGGTATCATTCCGGAACAGATCTCTCAAACTAGTTGACCATACCTCACCAAACTTGGTATACTGCCTCTACATATCATGCAGATGTGCCTTTTTGGGGGTTTCAACTCTCTGCGCTGTGGTCCCTGAAGCGTAACTCGCTGTAACGTACGTGGAGGCATCTCAGCATGGCCGTTTATCATAATTTAATGCGTTTTTGCAACTTTTTAACTGCTCTAATAAGATGGATTACCTAACCGTTCAACTAGGGATTTCATAGTGTTACACTGACCGGGGCCTGCTTAATTTGAGCTGATTTTGCGCTAATTTACAGTATGTTTGTAACAAATAACTGCGGGACTGCTGTCAAAACATAAAGACTTAGGCCCAGACAGAACACTGCTCTATTGAAAAATCACTATTCATTGGACGTTTATTAGATGCTATCAAAATATATTTTCACTCTATGACATATTTTACTTGTCTGTGTTTTAGCTTTGATCCTTAAGACAAAGCAATTAAGCCACTGTCAGATCATCATCGGTTACCCATGGTTTTATATATGCTCCGTTACTCTCAACTATATCACCCATGGGAAACCTTATCAGGAGAATCTGTACTCAAATTACCCGCTCTTGGCCGGATTGAGCAAATCAAACTGCTATGCACTTCGTTTCAAAGCAAGTCATTGTGTAGCCATCCGTCACCGGTTATCTCCTTTGACCATTTCTGTCTTACCCCATTGAGCATTTTCTTTGGTTACTGATTTCGTCACGCTGGCCAAGAGCGGGTAATTTGGGAATAGATTCTCCTGATAAAGTTTCCCATTGGTGATATAGTGGAGAGATACGGAGCATACCTGCAACACATGTATGAATGCTGGGAATGTTATCTTTGAACCTGAGGTCGAAGAATGTTAACGTTTGTAAAACATTCTCCAACAAAAAATAACAACAACACCGAATATCTGAATATCATATTATTATATCTTGGTTTCATTTTGTCATCTTATATTTCATTAGCATTGATTTGATTCTATGTCTACGGACGTCTATGAAGGAGTCAACAAATGTCAGTGTACCTTTACCTTCAGAATCATGCCTAGAGCATACCTTTCTGATAATGAGAAATGGCAGGCAATCGGGTGCATAAACAGCGGTCAATCAATATGCAAGACAGCCAGACAATTTATCAACACTAAAAGTGTGATTTCGCGACTGTGGAACCAGTACCGTCAGACAGGGAACGTACAGATTAGACCGGGTTGTGGTCCAAAAAGTAAGACAACGGCCCGAAACGACAGAGACTAAGACTTTGTGACCGTACTGTCAGAAACAGACATGAAACAGCAGGCTTAAAGTCACGTCGTCCTGTTGTTGGGGTAAGGCTGACTGCGGAACACAGACGTCTCAGAAGAGCATGGGCTACACAACATCGAGTTGGACAACTTTGCGCAATACCATGTTCAGTGATGAGTCACGATTCAATTTGGACTTCGCAGATGGTCGGATACGCGTTTGGCGACGCCTTCGTGAACGTCACCATCAGAGCACCATCAAACAACACGATTCCTACGGGGGCGGAGCTGTGATGGTATGGGGCAGCATAACCTACGACCATAGGATCAACCTTGTTCGACTTGATGGAAGGGTGACTGGTGTCCGTTATCGAGACGAAGTGTTGCAACCTGTTGTTTTTCCTTTCCGCCGTAGAGTGGGTGTTATCTTTGATTTCAACATGACAATGATCGACCCCACACGGCTCACGTCAGCAGGGATTTTCTCACGCAAAAACAACATCAGAGTGTTGCCATGGCCGTCCAAGAGCCCAGACATTAATCCCATTGAACATCTCTGGGACGTTCTTGGACGTCGGGTGAGGGATCGTGATGTTCTACCCCAGACACCTGATGCTATGTTCCAGGCTCTTCAAGAAGAGTGGCGCGCAATTCCTCGGGCTGTCATCCGGAAGTTGATCCAAAGTGTTCCAAGACGGTGTGAAGAGGTGATCAGGAAAAAGGGAGGACACACCAGATACTGAAATTTCACCTGTGGTGTACATATTTAATGAAATATTCTTGAACAAAAACCCATGACAATAAAACAAATGTCACCATCAATACATGCGTACCTTTATTCATGTCCATAAGTTTATAACGATATTTTGGGTCATTTGTAAAGTGAAACTTGAAAACCAACATTACTAGAACAGTGTACAGCAGAACAGTGATTTGGCATTATTGCAAAGCTTAGATATAACAGATTGACTGTCCTATTCCCCAGTGTTTGCCATTGTAAATAGTAAGTGAATGTTTACACCTCGTCCCTTCATGTACGTCACTTCCAGTTACCTTCCAAACCTCTAAGCTCCGTCCCATTTTTCGTTTGATGCTCGCTGGTGAAAAAACAGACGATTTTTATAAAATAGACGATTTATTAATATAGGAACAACATATTGATTTTGTTGAGTCTCGTTTTTCACAAAATAGTCTAATGAACTGCAGTTAAGAATTCACTAGAAAATAATGTATTTCCGTCATCCTTTAAGTTTTTTCTTCAAAGTGGATAGTCATATAACATAATCAACAGTGATTTGAACGCTTGCTTTCTGTTGTAGGGGCCTGTTAGTAGTGGAAGGAGAGAAATGTTATTGGAAGTGGAACGACGTTGACATGTATGCTGTGCTCGCTTTGGATTGAATTTAAAACGGTTAAGTTTTAAAGACCCAGCGATTTCGAGAAACCTTCCAGTTGTGGTAAAAGTCTATTTTAAGTGAATCATGTTTAAATGCATAGCTAATGTTGCTGCTTCTCTCGAATCCTGCATCATATCCTTGGAATGAATTATTTAATGTTATTAAAATTTCATTCTAATATGGCTGTTCCTTGTTTTGATTTGGCTGATCAGGTCATATTGAAGGATTTAATAATCAGAATCCTACATCCTATCGAATTTTAAGAAATAAAACTTGGAATGAAATATTTAATTTCGAAATTGTTGAGACTTGAACATTAAATCAATAAGAGCTGGCATTTTCATCTTTCAAGATTTACCATAAGTTGTCATGACAAATACGTCAAATGCGTACCTGAAAACAGCTGTTCTCTTGTGGCGATTCGATTCTAGTATCGAAATTAAAGTCAAAACTAAATTAAGTGTTTTAATTTGAATGGATCAATGAAGTGGCATCAACTTATGGCTGCTTTTTGTTTCGACTCGAAATCGAAGCTGACCATTTTTTCTCTGAGGAACGCCATACGTGATCAGATGTTTTCTACTTATAGTTACACGGGCTCAAGTTTTTGCTGTCTCACCTTTGGATTGAAATTTAAAGATGTACGGTTATATTTGCCAGAATCGTACAAGTTGGAATGAAATCTGCAGATGACATACCTGAAACACATGTATGAACGCCGAAAATGTAAGACTGTCATCTTTGAACATGAGGTCGAAGAATGTTAACGTTTATAAAACTTTATAATTGCAAGAAACACTCAAGTTGCAATCAAATCTGTAGATGACATACCTACAACACATGTATGAACGCCGGGAATGTTAGACTGTCATCTTTGAACATAAGGTCGAATAATTTTAACGTTTATAAAACTTTATAATTGCAAGAAACACTCAAGTTGTAATCAAATCTGTAGCTGACATACCTGCAACACATGTTTGAACGCGGGGAATGTTAGATTGTCATCTTTGAACATGAGGTCGAATAATTTTAACGCTTTTAAAACTTTATAATTGCAAGAAACACTCAAAATGTAATCAAATCTGTAGATGACATACCTCAAACACATGTATGAACGCCGGGAATGTTAGATTGTCATCTTTGAACATGAGGTCGAAGAATATTAACGCTTATAAAACTTTATAATTGCAAGAAACACTCAAGTTGCAATCAAATCTGTAGCTGACATACCTAAAACACATGTATGAACGCCGGGAATGTTAGACTGTCATCTTTGAACATGAGGTCGAATAATTTTAACGCTTTTAAAACTTTATCATTGCAAGAAACACTCAAAATGTAATCAAATCTGTAGATGACATACCTCAAACACATGTATGAACGCCGGGAATGTTAGATTGTCATCTTTGAACATGAGGTCGAAGAATATTAACGCTTATAAAACTTTATAATTGCAAGAAACACTCAAGTTGCAATCAAATCTGTAGCTGACATACCTAAAACACATGTATGAACGCCGGGAATGTTAGACTGTCATCTTTGAACATGAGGTCGAATAATTTTAACGTTTATAAAAACTTTATAATTGCAAGAAACACTCAAGTTGTAATCAAATCTGTAGCTGACATACCTCAAACACATGTTTGAACGCGGGGAATGTTAGACTGTCATCTTTGAACATGAGGTCGAATAATTTTAACGCTTTTAAAACTTTATAATTGCAAGAAACACTCAAAATGTAATCAAATCTGTAGATGACATACCTCAAACACATGTTTGAACGCAGGGAATGTTAGATTGTCATCTTTGAACATGAGGTCGAAGAATATTAACGCTTATAAAACTTTATAATTGCAAGAAACACTCAAGTTGCAATCAAATCTGTAGCTGACATACCTAAAACACATGTATGAACGCCGGGAATGTTAGACTGTCATCTTTGAACATGAGGTCGAATAATTTTAACGTTTATAAAAACTTTATAATTGCAAGAAACACTCAAGTTGTAATCAAATCTGTAGCTGACATACCTAAAACACATGTATGAACGCCGGGAATGTTAGACTGTCATCTTTGAACATGAGGTCGAATAATTTTAACGTTTATAAAAACTTTATAATTGCAAGAAACACTCAAGTTGTAATCAAATCTGTAGCTGACATACCTCAAACACATGTTTGAACGCGGGGAATGTTAGACTGTCATCTTTGAACATGAGGTCGAATAATTTTAACGCTTTTAAAACTTTATAATTGCAAGAAACACTCAAAATGTAATCAAATCTGTAGATGACATACCTCAAACACATGTTTGAACGCAGGGAATGTTAGATTGTCATCTTTGAACATGAGGTCGAAGAATATTAACGCTTATAAAACTTTATAATTGCAAGAAACACTCAAGTTGCAATCAAATCTGTAGCTGACATACCTAAAACACATGTATGAACGCCGGGAATGTTAGACTGTCATCTTTGAACATGAGGTCGAATAATTTTAACGTTTATAAAAACTTTATAATTGCAAGAAACACTCAAGTTGCAATCAAATCTGTAGCTGACATACCTAAAACACATGTATGAACGCCGGGAATGTTAGACTGTCATCTTTGAACATGAGGTCGAATAATTTTAACGTTTATAAAAACTTTATAATTGCAAGAAACACTCAAGTTGTTAGAATGTTAGATTGTTATAGTCCACCTCGATGTAGGTAACTACTCTACAATCCACACACAGAATGAAAATAGTTAATGTGTAAAAGTAAGGGGTTCTGTTGATGAACATACTGATGCACCAGTGACATTTCTTCCTATAAAAGAAACACAAGCTTGCTTTTACACAAGATTGCATGGCTCATTTAAATATCGCCAGTGTTTACATTTATAAATGTTTTATGTATAAACATTAAACATAATTTGAAAAGTAAACATTGTATCCTCAAATCAGTAGAGTACCACGGCTGATCAGTTCATTTTGGAGGATGGGATAATCAGCGTTTGATCAAATATGTATCCATATAGGACAAACATTACTGTCACAAAACTACGGTCTTGGGCAGTACATAGGGAAAACATAATAAATAATCTATATAACCTATCAATATATCATTTTGGGACAAACTCATTCACATCGATGATATTTAATATGTATTTTTATCAGACCACAATTACTGTCACAAAACTGCGGTATTGGGCAATGCAGCATCAGCAGTAAATGGTCAAACCAGCATAAATAGTGAACTATAGTTGAACAAAAGTTTCGCAATTCTATTTATTCCCGCTGATGATTTAAGCTGATCAATTGTAATTATATAACTCATTGCATGTTTTTTTGTTTTTTTTTCATCTGCAAAATAGTCTATAAACAATAACAAGTTCAAGTTGGTTTATTTGAATGTTAAATTGTAACTGTATACTAGCTTATGAATATATGATGCGAATTAAGATTAGTATTTCATATAGGACATGTCTAATTTGGATTTGATGGGTGTGTAACTGCCATTATATCTTAATGTCGTTTTAACTGTATATTAATACATGAATCCTATCATATAACTCGTCTTAATGGATATACATCTTCTTAATTACCCAGTAACAACTTTTGGCTTTAGATCCTGTTTCCATTTTATGAGCAATATATATGGAGTGGGTTCAAACATAGGTTAACTTATTTCATGGAAGTCAAATAAGGACAAGTGTATCGATGACAACTTCTTTATTCGGAGTTAGCGAAGTTTCGGTACAGATTCTTGTACCGTTTTCAAGCATGAATAAGACACACATATTTCTCCTTATTAAATAAACCAAGCTATACCACACACATGCAATAAACATGATTAAGCCTACATCCTTTGAGTATGTATCGTAAGAAGAAAAGAATAAGATGAGTTCCCTTCTGCAGATGTTTCTGACATGCTTAATAGCAGGCTTGGTATAGGCTCATACACAGAAATCATATCAGCCTTATGGTCCCAAAATATGTGAAGCCGTGACAGTTGTCTTTGACGTCATAAAACGATTGTTTGTGACGTCAATGTAGCTTGCCATAGCAAAAGAACTGCGCAATTTCCTGACTATATTTGCGGGAATCAAATGGAATAGAATGGGTAATAAAGAAATTATTTCATTCAAAAGTGCGTCATACGAAACTCGTGCGAAATTATGGATAACCCGCTTTGGCAATAACAAAATCCACACTTTTTTCGTAAAAGTCATATGACACGCTTCATGAGTATGTACTAATCTCATATATCAATTTCATTTCAAGAACAACCATAGGACAATATAAATTACTTAAAAACTGAAATACGAAATGTTACTCACACCAGTTAGATACTGCTTTTATATAGTTCATTTTGCATTGCAAACACAGACACTGACAATCAAATTTTAACATTTCGTAGACAAAACTGATAGGTGTTTGAAAGAGATTTTTTTTATTCTAGTGTTCCTATAGATAAAATACTTTGACAGCGGAGTATATATCAGCTCACAATTTATCCTTTCGCAATAACGTAACTTTGGGATGGATAAAACCTATGGGACAGATCATGCTGAATGAAGCGTGTCGTTAACATTTCTCCTCTCAGACACACGGGGCGAGAGTTATCTGTTCTTTGAATAACTTTTGACATCTTGTGTTAAAGATGCATGATTAGTTTTGCATGATATTTCATTTGGTTCTAAAATGTACCAACTTACAAAAGGTGCTGGTTTAGGTTATGTCTTCTTACTCGACTTGTATATTCACCCCCATATGCTTAATATATCAAATATAATATGTTTCAATGAATCCGCTTACATGTAGTTCATAATGGCTACTTGCGTACGTTACACATTACATATTGTAATTGTATTCATTAAGCGACCTTGAATAGCTTCCGGTACTGGATGAGGTGAGGTGAGGTGAGTCGGGGTTTAACGCTGCTTCCAAGAGTATTTCACTTATATCGCGGCTCCTAGTATTATGGCAGGGAGAAAGCCCGCATGTGGCTATGCTTTGCGGTGAAACCTGCGAGCATCGGCTGGAACTAGCGAACCATGGGTGGTACTACGCTGAAATTCAGTGCAGCATTGCACCCAAACCTTACTACGTGTAGTTCTCTACTGCAGACAAAGTTGCCGTGCCCCTGGTGGGATTCGAACCCCGGAACTCTTGATCCGAAGCCGAACGTGCTAACCACTATGCTATCACGCCCCCGTACTGGATGACTCACCCAGGTACTTGAACAGATTATGTGCGATTTATTGTGTAAAATACTTTCACGATATTGAGATTCATCTGGTTATGTTATTCAAGAAATAAATCATTGTAGCAAATGGTAATAAGATGTGGCTTTCAGGTATAATCATTGTGATTCTAGGAATAAATTCATGATCAATCAGGAAAGTAGTACCGGTAAAAGTTCACACGTCCCAGAAAACTTCATACAAATATGAACAATTTCCAAATTCAAGGCTAATGAAATTTAAACTTTAAATCACATGGCCGTGCTCTCAACCAATCAACGCTCAGGAATCAGGAAACTTGAGTGAGAAGTGAGAAATTATATGTTTTCATTTGACAGTAACAGTGAATATGAATGTTAAGATTCACTCAGGCAATTAACAGTGAATATGCAAATTGACTGGAAATTAAACTATTTTATTTACAAATTAGCTGAAATGTCTAATGCACACTTATTTATTCTAGTGAGTTCTTATGACTTCGTAATCAAGATTAGAAACGGAATCATTTGATATGTATAGACTATTTGCCTTTTCAAAATAGATTTAAAGCCACAATTGGGATTACATGAGTAAGACTGGATCTGACTAAGTTGATAACAAGAGATACTTTTTGAAAGTAAATTGGAATGTTTTTTTATAAATATAAATATAAATGAAGAGATTTGCGTTATCTAAGACAGGTTATTAACACATTTGAAAATTATGCTAAAAATATAGAACAATTACATCACAATAACTTATTTACTTTGATTCAAAATGACCGACTTACTTCGTATGTTTAGGATAACTTTTTCACTTCAGAAAACCAGGTTTGATTAAGAAATCAGTATTTAAGAAAATTAATAATGTTTTCTGTACTCCAATGTGTTTTGTTATAAAGTATAGTTTTGTCTTGAACAATTATAGTTGAAGCACGTGGACGTTATATTTAATATGCTAAATGAGCCATAATAATAATAATAATAATTTCGAAATAAAACTATTGTTTCCATCATTTTTATTATAAACCATAGACAGGGTCAACTGATGGCTATTCCATGTAAAGAACTCACTCCCAAGGTTAATAAGGACATTTCACTGGGTTGATGCCATAGCTTAATATCAAAATTGATTTAGTCATTGGTTTAAAATAGACATTATGTTTCTTGTCATCTGTTTCGCTGTTTACACACAAAAACAAGAAAATGGGCTGCTGGCTTCAAAAACACTTTATATATGCAGCACGATCATTTACTGTCCTTATATGATTAATCATCTAACTTACATTGCAAAAAGGATTATTGGAAGAGCAGGACCAAGTGTGGTGATGGACTGTACATTTGGTCTAATGTCTTACTTTAAGATGAAATAGTTTTTGTTTTGTTTCATAGGGTTCTTTATGACAACAGACAGAACACTATTCCTCGCCAACCTTGCAATGAACAACAGAAAGTTCCCTTGAGATACCATCACTCATTTACTTACATCAACGACAAGAGAAATCCTCCATCAATTTCATTAATTATAACTTCTACTACGACATTATCTACATATTAAACATAAATAATGGTATAATTTACCAAGGGTTGATGGGGAACATGCATGTCAAGTAATCCAGAAAGTTCAAAGGTGATACAAAATTTTATACGTAGACAGATTTTGGCGTGTGTTAAATCTGATTTGTATATTCTGCTAAAAAGATAATAGTTTTGGGAGCAGCATTTTCTTGACTTCCCATGTTAAAAGTATTTAAGGATAACACAATTACCTTGAACAAAACAGTTGTCAGTATTGTGCATGATATGGTCGTTGACTAACAACTTCTACACATGATACATACTGGCAATAGTGATATCTTGACCCATCTTGTTATTTAAACACAGTAACCCACATTTCCACAGAAACTCAAAGTTCACAATGATACAACACACTTGTTGATGATTTGATTAAACCATAACAAATATTTTCCAAAATCGTTAAAATTCAGGATTTTTTAACTCACAAAGACTGCATCTTATATTTATTAATTGTTTAATAAATGAATACTTTATTCAGTTTACAATGTTAATATTAACTTTTCTTCTATCTCATTCGATAGAAAAAAACTGACTATATTATTCAAAGATACGATTGATAACTATTAAACGAGTGTATCATATTTCAGTTGAAAGCGTATTTACTTTTAAGAATTGTGTACTATTCAAACCGCATACAGAATTATCATAGTTAATGTGTAAAAATGAATGTTCTGTTGATAACCATATTTGTGCACCATTGATCAGAGGAACAAAGGCTACTTCCGTTAACTGCAGAAGCCTGAGCAAATACCGTATAGGATGTAAACATGTACAGATGTAAAGCATAAACAATAGACTACAAGGCCTAATCATAAATCACCAATGTTTACACAAAATATATCCACAAACATT
Organism: Gibbula magus; assembly: GCA_936450465.1. Taxonomy (NCBI): domain Eukaryota; kingdom Metazoa; phylum Mollusca; class Gastropoda; order Trochida; family Trochidae; genus Gibbula; species Gibbula magus. The sequence goes on from OW388302.1 coordinate 33,841,044, forward strand.
GGACCTGAATTGAAAAGTACACATTGTATCCTCACACCAGTCCGTGTAGCTCCCTTCATTTCAGTTTATTTTGGAGAAATTGGATAATCAACGTTCTTTATCGGACAAACAATTACTGTCACAAAAGTGCGGTAATGGGCAAAGCAGCCCCAGCAGTAAATAGTCAAACCACAATAAATACAGAATTATAGTTGAACAATAGATTATAATCATATTTCATTAAATTTCATGTTTTTAGGATGATCATTAGTTACTCGTTGCACATGACCAGATTTTGTATTTCATCTCCACAATCGTCAATAAATAATAAACCAATAAATCATTTGGGGACCAACTTATGCACATCAATGACATATAAATACTTAGAATACTATAATTCACAGGACAAAAAGTGATGGAATCCGCTTGCCAGTTCCTTCCGGATTCTGCAGGATCCGCCAATATTTGGGGGAATCCGGAAGGATCCGGCAAATGGATTCAACATTTCTATGGCTGTGCATCGCAGTGAAACCTCGGAGTAATGCCTGGTTTCAACAATTCACGGCGGAATATACAGTACTGAACTTCAATATAGATCTGTGACAAACCGTGACCGCATCAATTAACCTCTCTCAAACTTACACAAAGCCTAACAGGATTCACAACCAAGGCCTCTTAATCCAAAATCGAACCACAAATCATGAAAATTTTCTGTAAGTTATGGCGTGATCTGAAAACAATTTCTAACATATGTTGTGGATGGAAGACATGTCAAGCGATATCTTAATAATACATGTCTTAATGTGATGACTGCTGAAGGGATTGTGGGTTAATTATTTGCAAAGAAATACATTACAATAACGTTTAATCCGTGCTGAGACAGTGTTATTGACGAAATAATACAAAGATTGCAATGACTTTACAAATATTGTCTGAAGTATATAACTTCTCTTCTATTTGTAAAGCCATTTCTTTTTTTAAAGATCTTTAGCAATAAAGTAATACAGACTATGTATATCCATAAAGACGTATCAAATTAGAGGCTTCATATATGCATTTACAGTAAGAACGACAAAGAGATATAATGGAAGTTAGACACCCATCAAATTCAAATTAAATATTCTCCCAATGATATACTAAACTGAATTGACATAATTTATTTATGAGCTAAACATTTAAACTGAACATTCAGCCTGTTTGACATTATAAAGTTGCATTTATTTGATTAAATAAGGATAGAGTCATTGGATATGTACATTGTAGTTCACATGATTTAAGTTGTCAGAGGGTTCACTATAATACAAATTGGCCAATGTTCTTTCTTCAAAGTTAAGGTGTTTAGTTCTAACAAACAAACAAAAAGATACAAACAAAATCAGACTCTTGGGGAACGACCATTGAGGCAGCAATTATATAATCTACTATTATAATCCCGATTGGCTGAGGAGTCTGTATGCAAGCCAGCTGTCTGGGATATTTCGTTCCAGAGAAATGGGCAAAATCGGTCTTCACGTTGTGGCCCCTGTGATCCTTACTTTTCGCCAAAGAGTCAACAAATCTACAATTTATATACAGTGCTTCAGATATGCTGCGTATCTGCGTATTTTACGCACTTGCTAAAAACTTATTAAAAGAAAAAACTGAGAGTACAGAAACGCAGGCATGTTCTTTAAAACTCAATACAATCATAATATATATCGTAATGTACGCAATAGTTTGGAAACACAAGCGTATTTGAACAAAAAATTGCCACGATTTGATATCAAAGCTCTACATCAGTGTTTGACATGTTTAGTCTGTTTTAGATTATGGGGAATCTGAACAATACATGTCATAAAACTCTACAACAGTATTTGTGTAAAACAAAGCCTCCTCAATAATGTTAGTTGTTTTACTATCACCAAGTAAATGGCACTGTCAGTCGGTGGCAATAAATCCTTTTTTTGTAACAATGTGTTACAAGCTAAGAAAACAACATTAATTTAATTTTAGACAAGTGTTTCATCAAACTGTCATGCAAACTTGAAAGAATGAAAATAAGTCTTGATGACTAATTATTCTGTGAAATGACAACATATACAATTATTTCATTTACTCTTGCAAAATGACATGACAAAATATATTGAAAAAATTGAAGAAGTAAATTAATTGCTTTCAACATCTTCAATACATGTAAGAAACATGTTCAACAGTAAGAATAACCTAATCATACAAAATCGTAAGTGTAGTGTTATCCCATTTTTTATATAAAATACCCAATTGTCAGAAATCGGAGGAGTACCATTTTACTGAATACGTGATAAAAATCGAATTACTCAATGGTAACAAAAACAAGGGGTTAATACCCAATATGTCTAAATATTATCTGGAGCACTGTTATATATAATCCCAATAGGCTGAGAACTCTGCTCGTAACACTTCAATCGTCAATGATTTTTCGTTCCAGAGAAATAGACAAAAGTTAGGTGACCCCTGTGACTCTCATATGTGGCCATTGATTCACCAAATGTACAATTTATAATCCCCAGTTACTAAAGAGTCTGCACACAACAGTTTTGCCTTCTAGGGCTTTTCGTTCTGGATACTTGCTTACCTGTAATAAACTTGTGTAATGAGTTAGGGAAATAACTGCCAGTTACCAAGGGGGAAAATACTAGTCTTTGTTTTCGAAAAAGCAATTGTCAGAAAAGTGACACGATCCTCGATCTCAAATGATCACTTCAAAATTACAATATCGAGTGGACCCTGAATCTTCCCTAGAAAACCATTCGTCATAAGAAGATTCCGGTGAATGGTTCTTGAGATATCCCACTGACGAGCTTAAGATGCAAGTTCAAATAACGAACAAGTCAAAATTCCGGGTGACATTGAGAATAAAGTCAAGGTCATCATAATCTAATGAACCCTTTGCCTTCTCTTGACCAAGCAATGTGAGAGAGAGAATATATTGAACGTTTCTTAAAATATCTCAAGCCGAGGGCAAATTGACAAAGTCTTGTTGTGAACTTGAAATTAAGGTCAAATTCATTAATCTATGTGGTAACATTACTCTCACTATGATTGACCTACATGTACAAATGTATATACAATATATGAATATAATCCAGTGAATAGTTCTTTGGATTTTCCATCTCGTAGACATAATCTACTGAATACATGTATTTCCCTCGGGGATTAATTTAACAAATCCTTTCTAAATGATAAACTATGTTGAACACAAAACAATGACGAAAGCAGGACACACTAATATTACATCTGCCTTTTGTGTCATACCCTCATTTGCATACTTTATGCAGATTTTCTAAATGTGTCTGTTCCACTAATAAGTCAGACACTAATTGTTCAAATGTTTTGAAACGTGATTATAATCACTGATGTGTACACCTGCCGTTCGTATATTTCGTACCCATATTTGCATATTTTAGGCAAATTTTATTTTTAAAAATGTACTTTACTTCTTGAGCACTATGAAGACATACATACTCATACATACAAAAGACTAAACATTGATGTCCTTTTGCTATTCTGAATACAAAAGACTAAACATTGATGTCCTTTGGCTATTTTGAAACATGTTTTTTTACCAATGTTGAAAGCAAAAGTATATGATTAAACTTGTTCAGTAGAGTACTCTTTAATGTGTCCCGAATGAATCCCGCCAGGGGCTCGGCAACTTTGTCTGCAGTAGAGAACTGTTCTACACGCAGTAAGGTTTAGGTGCAATATTACACTGAATTTCAGCGCAGTACCATCCATGGTTCGCTAGTTCAAGTCGATGCTTAACTCAACTCGACCCGACTCGACATGATTCACCTCACCTCACCTCACCTCTTTAATATGTCACTCATTCGCTTTACATTATTTACAAACTGTTTCCATTTGTTTGTTCCAACTTGTCACACTATGTTATGGAGAAACCCCGTTTACGAGGACTTACCAGAGATTGTGTACCCTGAGAGGAGGTTACCATCCTGAGGCCCGGAGGGCCGAGGGAATGTTACCGACTCTGAGGATACACAATCTCTGGTAAGTCCGAGTAAGAGGGGTTTCTTTAACTTATCAACCTTCTAAGTTAATCAAAACAGACAAAATCAATGTAAAATACGCATATACATAAACAACACGCGCCTTATAATAGATACCGTTGGGATTCACAGTATAGCGAGAGTGTGGTTATCACGTGACCTAAACTGACTGACTGTCACGAGAAGTTCATGCAATGCACGCGAAATTTTAAAGCACATGTTGTCTCATTTGAAGAGAGACTGTCAACGGGTAAACATGTCTGAGTCAGAAAACGAACTATTTTAAACAGGCTTTTTACGTGTTATCGCGTTATATTGAGGATCCCTGGTGTTATATTGAGGATCCCTGGGTGGTGTCAGCCGAGCTATATGAGTTTCTTTTGTACCGTGGTATCTCGTCTGTCTCTTAGCGCAGTCGTCAGAGGCGCTGACTCAGTAACTGCAGGTGATAGTGGATACAAGTTCGAGACGCACTTTTTGAAAAACATTTGCTGTACATATTCTGTCGTAAACTTATGAAATTTTTCAAAATTAGTCTAAGTTAGTTTCTTCCGATCTTTACTTTCAAGCCGTCATCTTAACAAATATATCAGGGTTTACAATCATTACAACGCACATCCCAGGGACTTACAACACACATCCCGGGGAGTTACAATGTGACCATTTGATACGATCTTGAAAAGCCTGTTTCAAATATACCGTTATACGCGAGGTAGGTTGATAATGATACTTAATCATCCAATGTTAACTATACTGTTATGTATATATGTGTGTAACGGTGTAAGGTATGTGTGTTAGCATACTTGCAGGCATGTCGTGTATGCTTATATGTTTATATGCATGCATTTGTGTATGGATATGTATATGTACGTTTGTACATATACGTTTGTATGATGTGAATATATGTTCGTTTGTATGTTGTAGTTTGTATATATTTGTGAGTATGTATTTCTGAAGACTATGTATATATATATAAAATGTACGTATAATACATGTAAGTTTTTAACTATTTATGTAAGTTCAACTTAAATACAGATTTAACTAATCCAATGTAGATTGGCAACATAGTTTTAACCTTCTCTCCTCTGCTAGACATTCACACGTATACAACAGGATTGCCAGTATGTGTCTTTCAGGAAGTGTGAATTGTTGACAGGAATGCATGATCAAGTATATTCAATTCAAGGGAGGGAACTCCTACATGTTTAAGGACACATGCATACTGCTACAAATAATTGACGCTTGACCACCGAGCTGGACGGACGTGTTTCGCGCAGCTCCCGCAACACGCTACAAAGTCCTACTGAAGAAACGATTCAATGTCACAATGAGCGTTATATGGGCCAGGATTTGAATACATCTGGATAATCAGTGTTGTTTTCAAACATATTCTGAACATTGGCAAGTTTTGTGTCAAGATGAATGAGTCGGATATAATCTATGATACACAACCGACTAACGTGAGAGATCATGAAATGTTCAAGGATCTAGAAGAAGTCATTGGTGGATGTGACAAACTTACAGCGGAAAAGAAGCTAGTGGAAACCTATAAAGACGATAAAGATGGACTAAATGCAGTCCGACAGTCACTGTATGATATTTCTAAAGAGAAATATGAAAACTTCCCAGAAGGTACATTGATCAAACGTGTTAACAGAACTGAAGGTGGAAAAACTGTTTTACAGAAGTATGCTGCTGATGTGTATCATCTATTCAGCTTTGTTCAGGGATCGGTGAGTGCACATGTTCTTCAATCGAAGTTTTGAGCCGACATAAACTGAGGGAAAGTAAAATGCCTACCAGAACTAATGAGGAACGGAACAGTGAGACAACTGCAGAAGAGAATAAAGATGTGCTATCTATGATGTTCACACGAATGATAAGTATGCATGAGGAAACTGTCAACAAAGTTGAGTATCTACAGACGACTCTTGAGTCGTTTTATGATAAATACAGATCGGACATGCTTGAGCTAATCACCTCATGGGAAAGTAAAAATGATGAAATAAAACGTCAATCAGATGAAAATCACCACCTATCCACTCAGTTGGATATTCTGACATCAGAAAATAGTTTATTGAGAGGAGAAGTATTACGGAAAGAGAAACACATTCTATCATTAGAAACGACAATCTCTGATGAACTCTTAGCAATAACCAAGAAAACCTCTAAAATTGATGGGAAAATAGACTGTATGAATACTCGAACCAAGATTGCAGTGTCAGAAAACGTGAAATTCTCACAAGACAAGCCAAGTCCAACATATGCAACAATAGTACAATCCTCCGTCAGCCCTACACCAAGCTTGCATTCTATTGTTCAGCCTAATTGGCCTACTATTTCACCAAACGTTGATGCTGAGCCAAGCGCGAATTCTCACAGTCAGACAAAAACAGACAATCAAGGTGTAAAAACGCAAACGAAATCTGTGACGGCCAATCAGAATAGACCACAAGCTATTACACAGCGTCGTGTTGTCTTTGATACACACTGGAAGAGAGCTTTTCGTGGGTCAGTTAAAGTGAAGACTAAGAGACTTGTATTGTCATATGTCAGTGCTGATGAACAATTTGAAACAGTGCAAGATGCCATCTGTAACTATGCTCAACAACGAGGTGTCAACGTCACTCACACTCAGCTGCTCAAACACTGGAAGGGAGATAATCCCACCTTCACAATCCGTATCAACGCCTCTGAAGATGATACCAGAAAGATAACACAAGACGACACGTTCTGGCCAGATGGAGTCCGGTGCAGAGACTGGGTTCCAAGCAAAGAATGGTATGGAAATGATTATAAGTCAACATGATTAATATGAATAATGCAACAATCATACCTATGATATTCCTTCTAATGACTTTCCAACTAATTACCTGGAATGTGAGGGGAGTTATGTATGGAACAAACTATCTTACAGAGCAACTAAGAAGATGTGATATTGTATTTGTTTGTGAACATTGGCTCCATTCACATAACGAACACTTCCTTAAGTCCATAAACAACGAGTTTAACGTCTTCTCTAAAATCTCTAATCAACAAGACTGCAATCAACGTGGATCTGGTGGAGTCTGCTTCTTCATACGTTCAGCTATAAGTAGATCTATGCGGCAGATTGATACACCGAATGACAGGGTAATAGCAGTTGAAATCAAACTCTCTTCACAACGCTTATTCCTACTAGGTACCCACCTCCCGTCGTCCAATGTTCCTGATGGTGTTTACACAGAAGCCCTTAACGATGTTATGACACTCTATGACATCTATTCTCAGATAGGTAACACTTTCATTATGGGAGACTTTAATGCGGACCTACGACAAGGTAGTACTTTGAAACTGCGTGCTAGACATTTGTTGCGAGCTGTGACTGAGAGAAATATATCTTCTGTGATACCTCTACATGACAACACAATCTATTCCTATAGCAATAAGAGTGGAAGTGTCAAATCATTGATCGACTATATTTTCATTAGTGAGGACAACTTAAGCAGTGTGTTAACCCGCTGCATAGATATCAACACCCCATTCAGTGTGTCGGACCACCTACCCGTGATGATGACCTTCCATTTTGGACAAGAACCAACTCAGTCTAGTGGATATAGAATGAACTGGCGTAAAGCAAACTGTGACGAACATACACTCTACCGCTATGAAACTGAAAACTGTTTCCGTGAACTGGATTTTATCCCTGATAACTATTCCTGTGCTAGTGACTGTATTGAAGCACATAATGCGTACATTACACAGTCTCTTCTAACATCAGCTGCTATGTACATCCCTGTCACGTCATTTCGACCACATCTTAACCCCGGTTGGAAGAGAGACAATATTAAACCGCTTCATGTTGATATGAGAAGCAAACGTAAGACGTGGGTTGATAAAGGCAAACCAAGGTCAAATGATGATGTTTCATATGTTCAATATAAACAAGCAAAGTCTGTATTCAGAAGAATGTTCCGAAAATCTAAACGTAATTCTGAAAATGAGAAGTTAAGAGAAGTTTATAATGCTGCGGAATTGGACATAAACGACTTCTTTAGAACAACTACACGTTTGAAGAATAAAAAGGGTCATATCAAAACCCTAAGCTTTGAATCTGAAGTTTGCAGCACTTCTCAAGAGATATGCAAATCATTTGGCAAATATTTTGGTAAACTCGCTACACCCTCTGAATCAGACAACCGTGTTCATGATTTTGAAAAAGATGTTTGTACTAAAATTGCCTCCATTGCTAATGATAATCAAAATTATCACCAAGAGATATTGGATACTGTATTTACGCATGATGAAATCATTTCTTCGTTAAAACGCATTAAGAATGGTAAATCCCCTGGCCCTGATCTCCTATGTAATGAACACTTAAAGTATGCTGGCAGGTCCCTGACATCTCAACTGTGTGTGCCTTTCAATAACATATTGAAGTATGAGTATATCCCTGAGATATTTAGTATTGGACATATCATACCAATACATAAAGGGAAAGGGAAAAGTAAATCTGACCCCTCAAACTATCGTGGGATAACCCTTACTTCTACCATAGGCAAACTATTTGAGCGTCTCATTTTGTCTAGAATTGAAAGGTGGGTTTCACTCAAGTTAGATAACACTCTTCAGTTTGGTTTCCGTAAGCACCTTGGAGCCGATACAGCAGCACTGACCCTGACAGAGACGATATCATACTTCAGAGAGAGGAAATCTCCAGTTTTTTTGTGTATTTCTGGATAACGAAAAGGCATTTGATCGTGTCTGGCTGGATGGGTTGTTTCTTAAATTGTATAATCTTGGCATCAGAGGTAAAATCTGGAGATTGCTTCGAAATTCATACTTGTCAATGCAATCTTGTGTTTGTTATGCTGGTTATCAATCTGATGTGTTTAGAATTTGTCAAGGTGTTGGACAGGGGAGAGTGATTTCAGCGTGGCTTTTTAGTTTGTACATCAACGACCTGATCCAGAGCTTAGACAACTCAGGGTTAGGTCTTCAGCTTCCATGGGGACATTGTCCAGGTATTCTTCTTGCTGATGATACTACCTTAACTTCTAGCAATCCACGTAACTCCCAGGCACTCCTTGAAATTGTGCATGATTATGGCTTGAAGTGGAAGTTGAAGTTTAACGTCAGTAAAAGTGCCTTGCTTGTATTCAATGCAGACAGATATCTTACACCACTTAGCTTATATCTTGGATCAACGTCAATCCCCTTAAAGCAATCGGTTATGTATGCTGGAGTTCATTTGTCTACATGTAATAGGTCGTATGATAGAACCATGTCCTCGTGTGAAAAGGCTCGAAAACTGGTAAATATGTATCATGACCTTGGGCTATGCTATGGTTCACTCAATCCAGTCTGTGCTTGTCGCATATGGAATAATGTCATCTTGCCATGTGCATTATATGGTTGTACAGTATGGAGTAGATTAACATCAAGAGAATTGGAGATATTGGAGTCGGTGCAGAGGTATTTCTGCAAAAAGATACAGGGTCTGCCCAAACGCACTGCGTCTCCTGTGGTTTTAGATACTATGGGTTTACTGCCGTTCAAGGGCATATAGAAAAAGCATGTTTGCTTATGTTTGGTAGATTATGTCGTCTAGACTATGTCTATTCTGTTAAGCAATTATTCCTTCATCGTCTCTTTGAATGTAGGTGTGTGGCCAACATCGGTAAATCCCAGTCACCTATTTTGTACATGGTTTCACTTTTAGACAAGTACAATTTGTTTGGCGTTCTTGACACATATATCACAACAGGTGTTTCATGCTCTAAAGCAAAATGGACTGATATTGTTAAATCTAAAATTTGTCAATATTACGAGAGGTTGCTGTGTCATCAGATAGCAGTGAGAGAGGATCTATCTAGATATCACCTAATCCGAGAGCCTTGTAAACCCAGCAGACTCTGGGAGCTTGCCTTAATCAACAAGCATAAATTTTTCAATATCTCTCGTATTATTCATGTTAGCTGTACAAAGATTGAATCCAGAGAATGTATATGTGGAATTGTAGCTTGTGATATTGTTAAACATGTTATACTATCATGTACAGTTTTTAATGATTTGAGAAATGACATGTTTGAAAGGATTTGTGATATCATACCAATATCTGATTTTGTTGAATTTTGTGAAAATGATGATGATGGAATTATTGTTGATTTGCTTGGTGGTTCCTGTACATCACTGGGAAAATTAAATATGACAGAATGGAAGAAGGTGATGATATTAGTGTCAGACGTTATGACTGTCTGTCACTCTCGATTGTTTTCAAAATTAATTGTTCATTGATTCACTGTATATTTAACTTGTAATGTTGCTTTGATATGTAACAATCTTCATTTTTTTGGAGGAAATGAAGTTGATCTATCTATCTATGCATGCATTTGTGTATGGATATGTATATGTACGTTTGTACATATACGTTTGTATGATGTGAATATATGTTCGTTTGTATGTTGTAGTTTGTATATATTCGTGAGTATGTATTTCTGAAGACTATGTATATATATATAAAATGTACGTATAATACATGTAAGTTTTTAACTATTTATGTAAGTCCAACTTAAATACAGATTTAACTAATCCAATGTAGATTGGCAACATAGTTTTAACCTTCTCTCCTCTGCTAGACATTCACACGTATACAACAGGATTGCCAGTACGTGTCTTTCAGGAAGTGTGAATTGTTGACAGGAATGCATGATCAAGTATATTCAATTCAAGGGAGGGAACTCCTACATGTTTAAGGACACATGCATACTGCTACAAATAACCGATCGATTTTTATATTCCTAAGCCTATTTCAAAGAATTGGCTTTAACGTACATAATATTGAAGGACGATATTAGGACAATATTCTGAAATATGATTATTTCAAACGGACACGGGGAGTCGACCGTTTACTATTTATGTCATAACGGGGTGGATCGTCGACTGTATGCTTTCAATGCGGGTAGATTTCCGAAAAAAACAAGCACCTGTAATAATGTAATAATGTCTTCTAACGATTTTCATATCATGACCTTTTTCACAATTGACACAGACTATTTGAACAACAGGAAAATACAATATACATGCAACATTTAAACGTCCATTGTTCTATGCACGTTTGCAGAACAGGGTGGATATTTGATCTCACAACCGGAAGTCGGACATGAATCCCCTTAGTTTCGTTTTCTATTCAAACCAGTTTGAAAATGGCGACTTGTATTGACAACGTGACTGCGTTTGGTGTCTCTATTTAGTTGTGATCGGTCTTCATGTGAGTAGTCAGGACGTAAACAACAACACACAACCTACAAGCAGGTAAGTTTTCAATGTATGGTGGATTCATATAGATTAATACAGTCCAGTGACAATGCTGTACTGAATTCATTGAAGCGGTAATAATAATAATGATAATTTTAACTCCTCATATCCAACGCAATGCTGCTCAGTGGCGGGTCATTATTATCTTGAAGGAAATTGTACTTTCGGTGCCGCTATAGGTATAGCTTATAGGTCAGTACTTACAATATTCAGGTACCCATTTAGACAGGTGGACTGAGTGCAATGTGGATGAAGTGCCCAAGGACACAACACAGTATGAGACCCAGGTCACAAACGTTTGGTCCACCGGGATTCGAACCCGGGCCTTTGGGGTGAGAGGCAAGTACACTAACCACTACACCACTGTGTTCAACTAATTAACTCACGGTACGAACTGTGCGGGGATATGAAACGTGTATGTACATAAATTTTAATTATTTAAAAGTAATATACATGAGTACCGTACCCGAGGAGGTCGTTTAATATCGATACTTATTTCTTTATACATCGGATGCATTCAAAATGTCCACATATCGTACCATAACATGTTAGGATATGAAATCCTTCGAATCCTGGGTCATAGAGGGCGAGATAGCGCAGTGGTTAGCGCGTTCGGCTTCGGATCAAGAGGTCCGGGGTTCGAATCTCGCCAGGGGCACGGCAAATTTGTCTGCAGTAGAGAACTGTTCTACACGCAGTAAGGTTTGGGTGTAATGCTACACTGAATTTCAGTGCAGTACCACCCATGGTTCGCTTGTCCCAGCCGATGCTCGCAGGTTTCACCGTAATGCATAGCCACATGGCGTTGCGGGCTTTATCCCTGCCATAATACCCGCAGCCGCGATATAACTGAAATACTCTTGAAAGCGGCGTTAAACCCCAACTCACCTCACCTCACCTCACCTCACCTGATTCCTAGTTATAGTCAGTTTCACGAATATTATCATCAAACTAGTCACACTTCACTGATTTCTATGTCCAATGAATCAATGACCATAATATTCCCTGGAATTATAAGACACTAAAAATCAGAAGAAAATGACATCTCTTTGAACTTTTTATTTCTAAACATATTATGTCCTCGTTTTGACGATTGACTGGTGTGGTATTTCGTCTTCTATGACTGCTCTCGTCGACATATGAAACAAAGCTACTGTACACACAGTGCACACAGTATTGACACGATCCAGGCAAAGCCAATAAATAACAAAGGGAGGTAACCTAGATAGGACTCTGGAGTTGAATTTGTTGTCAATTCTTTGGACAAGGATAGTTTGTTGTTTGCTTCTCGACCCATATTTTCGATAGTCGTAAGTGTCATACATTAAAGGGGCAGTAGCACGTTTTTTTCATTCAAATAAGTCGATGAAATGTATTTGAAAAATTATGTAACTAACAGTAAAACACCCTTCTCTCTTCGGAAAATCAAGTTGAAAATGAGTGTACATGGATCGGTTAAGCCATGAGAATCGTTTTTGTCATTTGAAATAATAAAATGTGTTCACAATAAAATTTTCGCCATGCAATTTTTGCTTCATACGCAACACCATTATGACCACTACGGATAATTGGTTTGTGTAATAAGATGTTTTACCCTCTAAAGTAAATATAAATGACACAAACTATCATTATGAATGGGAAATTTGAAAAAATAAAATTTGAAAAAAACGTGCTACTGCCCCTTTAACATTGACTTTCAACTACCTTAACGCTAAGATAGCTTCGAAAATATGGGCCCTGGTTCCCTAGTGCACTGCATTCGGGGATGGGATGCTTGTTAAGTTGGTAATCTCCTGAACAAACTGAGTACACCAAGCTCATGTACTGTATAAACACTGTGAATCAGTATCATCCGGCTTCCACTCAATATCTGTACAGCAACCCTACTGTAGAAACAACTCAAATCTTATCATCCACATGTATTTCATAAACATGGATAACCCAACAATGTGTTCATAATTACCACTTGCTTGTCAACGACATTAGTATCTCTGTCGAAACGTCGCCTACACAGAATAAAGAAGTTGTAAATCCATACAAAATATAGTTCTTCATACTTAATAAGCACAACTTCTAGAATGCCTGCAAAGTCGTCCTTTACATTATTGTATTCTCAACTCTGTGATTCAGTTAGTTTATTTAAGAAATAGATTTCATAATGTGTTTGTTGACTGGCATATAAACGGTTTGAAAGGTGCAAGTTAAACTGGTATAAATGCCGGAGCTTGTCGACGGCATTTATACTACAGTTTAACTTGAACTTCTTATGAAGGAGACTCAACTGATGTACTGCCTTACAGATATACTATTCAACTCAACACCTACCAGAGTAGTGCTATGGATCAAGACGCACCAGATGCAGTTGTGGAGGAACAGGATAATGTGGAAGATGCTGGTAAATATCAACTTTATATCCATTCATAACGAAATAATGTCAATATCATAAAGGATGTTTGTCTTTGTCTATACTATGTTGATGAGAAACGCCAACCTAAATGAAAATCTAATGTAATGTGCTCTCAACATATACAAATAATTATGTACATGCACTTTTGAGCCGGAGATCTGTTACAAAATAATATGTCTGTTGAGTAATTGGCAATACTACTGTACTGCACGTTTGATTCAGGTTTCGGAGTCACTTTTTATGTTTCATTGTGAACATAAGGTGAAAATACACGACTGTAGTATGATATTATGTTTGAACCAAGAAAAGGGATATGCAGGGATTTTTAGTTCTTATTGATTTTGAAAAAGCTTTCGACAAAGTTTCTAAAGATTTCTGTTTTAGTGAAATGTCTACAAACGTCAAGATAAAGGATACATATTGATAAGGCAAAAGCAATTTGTCTTAAAGCAGGTAGCTGATATATTATTTGTCAAAATTTGAATATAAAATTGCAAAACAATGAATTTGAAGTTTTAGGAATAAAATGTAGTCCCAAATTGACAAAGACACCAAGAAAAAAAAGAGTACTTTGAACTTTGAAAAAAACGTTAGACACTAATTTGACTAAAATGACTGTGATTAAAGCACTGGCTATGTCAATATAACTGCATTTTTCACTACTTTACCTAACCAACATAAATCACTCTTTAGTTCCCCAGTGAAAATGATTTTTTTTTTCCAATTAATTTGAAATAACAAAATAGACATAATCCAGGAGAGTACTTTGAAATTGCAAATGTCATGGAATTATTCACACTGCGATTCTAAAAAAATAAGTCCATATAATTTTCCAATAGCATATTCAATAAAATATGGTGCATACTTACAGAGCATTGTAGAAATGTGTAACCCTTTTAGGAGGGATGTGTTGATAGGCTGTGTTGTATTAAAATACTATAGAAGATGATAGCATGAATGAATTCCTATCTCAACCCATATAGCGTAATGAATGAATAAATAATGAATGAATGAAAATCTTCCTCATGTACATTGTGAATGTGAGGAATCGAAGTTGGAAACAACTACAGAATTGTATTAACAGCTTATTTGATGATTGCAAAGTGACATAATTCCTTGATTGGTTTAGTTCACATGATACAAACCCATTATTTAACCATATATTGTTTGTGCCCAAAGATATATTTATAATCGCACATGAATATATATCCACATTTGAATAGTTTTCAAAGGATTTTGAAAAACATTTTCACCGTCGAAAGATTTATATTAACAAGAAAACATATTTATGAACTAGTGTGTTTCCTTTTCTTACTGTTTTTGATTGTGTGTCCAAATTATTAATGTATGACATGATATTTATATTTTAAGTGTCTGTTTAACCAGAAACTCAATTAATGCTTGTAGGTTTGAACAGTTAAGGTAAAATGGTAACAGTTAAGATAAGTAGGTATGGTACGATGGCATATTAGGGACAGCTGTTGAGTTTGTTTTAATTTCCAGAACAAATTGAAGCTAAATATCGTACAGTTTAAAAGGAATTAGTCTTTATTTGAAAATGCAAGACCATACTTCACAATTACAAGCTAAATGGAAAAGTTGAATACCCAAACTTGAAATCTTAACTTATTAGGCAATATATAATATAAAATACACATTGACAGGATTATTCAGGGGAGACGTTTCTGGTTTAGACGACACCACAAATGGAAAAGAAAGATCGTCTTGTTCAAGTTAAAAAGCATTAAATTTGATAAGTAGAAACATTTTTCCCAAAATAATCATATGCACACAAATCACGAATAAATAAAGATATAGAAACATAAATATGTGCATTTAAAAAAGGTAAATATGGTGTACTATGGGAGAATCTGTATGCTATGATATGAGTGTAAATATAATGTAAGTGTATACATGAATGAAGAATAGGTGCACTTGTAATCATTATGTAAACCGTTAGATGAAGCATGCTGCTACGCTAGGCGAGACCATTTAACGAAATACAGCAATGCTAAGCATTAGGTCAATTACTTTTGGACCTTGAGTTTATTTCGAGGTCACCACAGTACTTTGCCCTCTTCCCCAACTCACACTGTTAAATGCTATATTTTTACATGCAATGTCTGACAATTTGGTGATCATCATGTGACGATAAACGATATCTCCAACAGTACTGTTGGAAAGCTCAACTTTTGAGAATAAGATTTGTGATGCATGACGCCTAAGATTCGTAAATATTTACGATTATTGAGACGCATTTTGATGTAGAAAGGGGTGATGTTTCTGAAGAGTAACATTGCATGACTTTTACATAAAAAAAAATTAAAATAGAATTATATCTATATCGCGATTAACTGTTGTCTTCGCCTTTCCTAAAAACTCAAGCTATAGGCATTGAGGTGCATTTCGAAAGCTCTCTGTTGTGATATTTGATGTGAGGGTGGGGAGTCAGGGCCCCAACACTTGTCGTCCCTCTCTGTAACAAACAAGGCCCCCTATAGACTTTCAGGTGCAAGAGCCTTAAATGATAAACAATGCAAAATTTGACGAGCTACAGAGCCAACGGCTCTACTGTTTAAGTTGCATGTTCTTGTCATCAACCATATAAGTGTATTTAAGACATTGAAAACACTAACAGAGCCTTGTGGTCTTCTTAAACTGCCATCTGGTCCTCCAGCTAATCGCAAATATTCTACAAATGAACACCATCCCATGTTGAGGGTTCAGTGTGAAATGTTTTTGCACATGCTTGTTTTGCAGAGCCCCAGTCTCTTCCTCAACAAGAGCCTTCTTCATCCTCTGCCGCAGGTATGTCTTAATTTGCAGTGAAACCTGCACATTTCTCCCTGAAATTCAATTCGCTGTTGCCACGGGCCGTACGTCGGGCATTGGGCTTTGGGCATCATCCTTAAACTTTTCACATTTCGACTCCAGAACCGCTGGAATTTGGGAGGAAGGTGCCATGTATCCTGCATGTTGTTTGTTCGTTGGGTCCCAAGTGAAATCTTTAATTGAGTTCTTCTGCGGAACCAATTGATATAGGATTTGCGAGTATCAGCATAACATCTTTAACATGAATACTTAAGTTTGTTTATCTCTCTTCAAATATGGGCGCAGTAGGTCAACCATATTGATCTTGTAATCATTCCATTACCCTACTCAAGCTATTTTTCAGTTTAGCTTTCACTGTTCTATCGGATTAATTCTGCTACTCCCAAGGTGAACTTGCTGTTCTATACAGGGTTGCACAGCAACTGACAGACTGGCTTAGTTCAGTGGGTCCTGTAATGGATAGAGCAAGGAGGAGGGGTAAGGTTAAAGGAGCAGTAGCACGTTCTTTCCCCTGAATAAGTCGATGAATTGTATTTGAAACATAATGTCACCAATAGTAAAACATCCTTCTCTCTTCGGAAAATCATGTTAAAAATGAGTGTATATGGTTCCGTAAAGGCCATGGGAAATGTTTTTGTCATTCGAAATAATATATTGTGTTCACAATAAAATGGCTGCCATGCAATTTTTGCGTTATACTCAACACCGTCCTTACCACAACGGATAATTGGTTTGTGTAATAAGATGTTTTACCCTCTGAAGTAAATATAAATGACATAAACTATCATTATAAATTGAAAATTTGAAAAGATAAAATTTGCAAAAAACGTGCTACTGCCCCTTTAAGGGTACTTGAGGGGGCTGGGCGGGGGTGTAGTGAGTCCCCCTCCGTCCCTACACCCCCACCAAATCCTCCTCAAGTACATCTTCACTTGCATATGGTACTGAATCACCAATTAGATCTGTCAAGCTCATTTGTCCCAACAAAATTAATAGTGGTCATTTTGTTACCTTTTGATTTAAGTGATAAATTATCTTAGATTACCAATGATGCAAAGGCCGATGAGCTACAGAGCCGATGCCTCTAGTTTTTAATTATTGTACATAATTCAAACTTCTGTATTTTTTTTAAATTTTGACTTTCAGCCCTTGCACTTTTTAATCGACCTTTTTGTTTTTTGACCAGTTTGATCTCTTTTCATAAACTGGTTAGGAGATACATAACCTGTCAAGTGCCATAAATGGATAAACAATAGAAATAACATTTTTATTTTTGCAAAAGGCCTGTGGATACTCCATCAATAACGGTATGGTTGATGGACAGTCACTAGAACACGTTTCATGTTAAGCTTATATGTTCTTTCATTCCTTTTCAGACTCCCCACAAGACTGTGGACCAAATAGTACGGTAAGACACACATTTTAGGAAATTGTGTAACACATTATATTTTAGTGGGGTTAGGTTGGGATGAGGGACCATGTCCCATTGTAACAATTGTTTGATAGGTATCAGCCATTTGTTCATCAGGCTTAAGAATAAATGATAAGTTAGAAAACATCAATTGTATAGAACTCTAAGTTTGAAAAAAAGTCAAGTATTTTGGTGATTATAGCTTTTCCTAGGAAGTCACAGGGCCAACTAATTCACAGTTATATTCCCCGTTTGTGAAGTTTCTGATAATTTTCCAATTTCTTTACTAGGCATATCAGTTCCTGAAAATGAGGAGAAGAACATACGGTTCCGGATGTGAAAGTACATGTATACTGGATGTAATGTGTTTCCCTTAACTTTGAAGTTGTATTGAAGTGTATATTCCACAGCATTTAAGTTAATGTAATCATAATTTCACTGCTCTTAAGCGCCTACCAAAGATATTATACGAAGCTTCAGACACTTCAATTAAGTCATGTGATAGTAAATTTCGTAATGGCAGTAGGACACCAGGGCTCCGTTCCATTACAGCGAGCGCTTATAATCGCTCAAGTAGCGCTCAATGTAGCGCTCAAGTAGCGCACCTTCTTTCCTGAACGACACGTTGCAAAACCTCAAAGTTCGCTCGCTTGCTACGTAGCGCTACATTGAGCAATCGCGTTCAAGAGAGGTTAAAAGTAATCGCTCATTGAGCAATTTCTTTGAAACCTCTCTTAAAAGGCCCATGTGATATGTTTGTGTGTGTGTGTGTGAAAGTGTCGGCGTGTTTCGGCCTGAAATTTTCAAATACTTTATTCTTTATAAGCTTTTGAGCAGTTTTTGTAAAATGAGTTTAATTACAGAATAATGAACTCGAGTTGGATCTTCATTGCTTAGATACGAAGAAGGCAATTAACCCCAACTCACACAACAGTAGAGTTATGGCCTTATATGCGAAATACAATGTCTTAACTTTGAAACGTAAAAATCTTTTCACTTTTGGGTTTAGATCTATTTTGGCTGCAAAAGTTACCACGATCAACAATCTTGCAGTTTTGGCATGTTGGTATGTTTGTTATGTTGAAATTCTCCCAGCTATCTTGATGTTCATTTGAATGACAAACAAAGACTTATACCTGTTCTCAGAATTCGGACATAACGGGTGTTACCGGCCGTGGAACCGCGGGAACAGCTAATACTGCTAGTTCTAATGCTGGAGGAATGGGGAACAAAACGTTTGGTAGGTTCGGTTTAACTATATTGTCTTTGCATTTGAATTGGAATAATGTTTGGACCAGCTAGTCATTTCATAGCAAATGTTTACCTTTGGTTGAGTATCAATGATTTCTCCAGAGCTTTAGACAAATTAATAGGAATATTCTTATCTATTGCTGAGGCAATTACGCGTTTTTGAGCTGTTTTACGAACATAATGTTACCGATTCATCACCTTAGTATTGTCCGATTATCTCGCCCTTCTATAAAGAAAGAATCACTTGTACATGATACTTAATTTTGTTCATATAGACATTGCTACAAGTAGTAATTTGTCTGCGTTGCTTTGTACTCAGCCGCGTCAATCCGTAAATGTATTTATTACCAACGAAGGCAATCATATGGAAGTTCATATTTTCATACGATGCTCTAGGGAAACATATCACTTGTCATTGTGACGTGACGTCATAAACAATGCTATGACGTCACGTTTCGCCTATGACGTTGGGTTCAAAATGCGGCGACTGCGGGTCGCCAGCCTATGGTATTTTCATTTATTTCATGACGAAGGTAATAAACAGAATATTATATTCGTGTCTATATCATACTATATTTACAACACAGCCTGATTATCGGTATATATATATATATATTTATTACCTACGGGGGCAATCATATCGGGGTACATATTTTTCATACGATGCCCTAGGGCAACATATCACTTTGTCATGGTGACGTGACGTCATAAACGATGCTATGACGTCACGTTTCGTCTATGACGTTGCGTTCTAAATGCGTGACGGCGGGTCGCCAGCCTATAGTTGAAAGTGGATTTTAGCGTGTTTTCGTTAATTTTACGACTTCGGTAATAAACAGAATATTATATTCGTGTCTATGCCATACTATGTTTACGACATTCGTGCTTGAATATCGGTATATCCCTCGCTCTCGCTCGGGAAATACTAATATTCAGGCACTCGTGTCGTAAACATAGTATGACATAGACACTCATATAATATCCACTATATATATATATATATATATATATAAAGTATGACATATAGTATGACTTCTAACATTCTGTGAGCCGTATACTTCGAATTCATATATATATATATATATATATATATATATATATATATATATATATATATATACCTTTGACTAATTTTAAGTGCTTTTGCACGACACATTGTCCGGATAAATAACCCTTTAACCTATTCAGTGACATTACATTGAACCAATATGTCTTAAAATTGTAATGTTCGGCACTAGTGCATAAAATAACACCACTGATATATATTGGCATATGTGACTCCAACAGTTAACTCTATGCTTCTTTAATCTAAAACACAATCAAACATGAGTGAGAGTATAAAACAATAACTCGAATTAGATCCTATTCATTGAATGTTTTGACGTCTAACATTCTGTGAGCTGTATACTTCAAATTTATTTCATTTTCTGAGAAATTTTCGCGACCCATGGTTCGCTAGTTTCAGCCGATGCTCGCAGGTTTCACCGCAATACATAGCCACGTGATGTTGCGGGATGCCTTCCTGCAGTAAAAGTGATATAACTGAAATAAGGCGTAAAACCCAACTCAACTCACCTCATCATCTGTTAAATATAATTGATGTTTTTCATTGACAATAATCCATTATCATTTAAAGCAAATAATAATAAAAACAATCGCATACAATAAAAAGGTGCCATTTGCATGTCAATTTCAAACACATTTAATAAAACCATTTAGTACTCCATATATCATTACAAAATCCGCCTAACCCTATTGTTTTTCAAATGATTTGATAACGATTTCAGGACAAAAAGTGGTGGAATCCGCTTGCCGGGCTCTTCTGGATTCACCAGGACCCGCCAATTCCGGGAAGAATCCGGATGGATCCGACATGCGGATTTCACAACTTTTTGTCCTGAGATCGATGACATGTAGACTTCATTGATGTTATTCATGATTTTATCATACATATATTTATCCATAGCTCGAATAATAGTTAGTCATCTCCATCAATGAAAGTTGCTCTCGTTTTACAGGCAAATCGAAATTTAATCCAAATAAGTTTTAAACATTTTTCTTTTTAAAACATGTTGTTAGCTTATCATCAGTGAACGCTAGGGACTTTCGAAGATCTTTGAAAACAACAACACCATATTGGGTTCGGCAATAAGCAGGTATTCAGACATGCAGGATTGCACAGGACGAAGTCATCTGTTGATGTTATCAATGTTTTCTTCATTTGACTTATGGTAGAATATTTTTTCAGGTCCAGTACAAGGAGATCAGATCGTCGTTGGTCAGTAATACTTACATATAATTATCTGCCTTAACCATTTCACCACTAAGAACCCTGAACGCTAATACGTTTTATGGCCTCTGTAGAGGTCTGTAGGGGTGAACTGTTTCCTTTAAAACACTGTTTACCTGTTAAAACTGACGATATCGTTATGAGACCTATGTCAATGTTCAGCTCATCAAGCCTGAAAGTCCCCGAGGGGCTTATTGTATTGCATCCGTAAACGTTTAACTTTTTGACTTCGTCAAATAACCATAGGCTCTAGAGATATGAAATCTCAGGTACAGAATTGTGTGTCAATGGTAATGGATTGTGATGGAGCATGTTTTTATTTTGTATCATGGTTATGTAAGGTATATAACCTACTATTATCATCTTCAATCTCTATGGAATTGTGTTTTATCTGGCAAACTATTTAGCTAACTGCAAACAATACAAAGATTAATTAACTACAGAGCTCATTAGAGTACGCGACGAAGAATGCGTTATTTTACATGGTTTTTGACATGTTATCATATGTTGCTCTCTTCACAGAAAATTTGACTATACACCCTAGCTGTAAATCTGAAACTACACCTGGCCATGGAGAAAAGTCATCTTTAACAGTTGAAAAGGGTAAGTGGCTAAAAAGAACTACTATTAGTATGTATATATATATATATATATGTATGTATTAGGCTGGTGTGTATAACAGTCATTCCGTCTTCCTTCCAAACGTTATTTTCATCGTCTTCTTCAAAAGGAAAAGCCTACCATAATATGATTTACGAATGTAAGGAGGACAGACAAATACAAACTCAACAATAGAATTAAGTGCACATAAAGTATGTTTTCATCTAACATTTTCCCCATATATACTCTCTTTACAGGAAATTTGAATATACAACCTATAAGCAATAACTCTGCAACTTCAACTGACGTAATTGACAACCCACCTGTAACAGGTGAACCAGGTGAGCGCGCTACAAAGAACTAAGGCTAGTATATAAGTAGCTACATATAGATAACTATGTGTAGAAGACAGTTCCATATAAATTTAATTTCTTCTGAGCGTCCAAAAACTATTCTCATCTTCTTCAGAACATGACTAATGACACACAAACTAAACATCAACAATCGAATTCACTGCATATAAAATCTAGAAGTGTGTTTCATATGTATATCTAATGTAAACAAAACGGTTCTTTAAAACTCATAATGACTCAAATTCTCCAAATTATGATGATGGTTTCAAAGTCTGTTGATAAAGTGACGGTTGGATGAAGTCAGAATACATAAACATTGTTATGAAATTAAATAAAGAAATATGTTTAATTTCGGATAACTTATTTGGTAATGGATTCTCAATTCAATTGAGTAAAGTATTATCATCTATGAATACAAATCGCCTTAACATTAATGACAAATATAACTTTGTGAGCTACAGAGCCAATGTCTTTATTATTATGAAACTTGTGATGGGTATTAGTATCTTTCTCGCTTCACTAGTTGGGTTTCAAACCACGCATTTGTATCATTATATCTATCAGGACTCGTAAAGGGACTGTAGCACTTTTTGCAAATTTTATTTTTTTGAATTTCCCATTTAAAATGATAGTTTGTCATTTATATTTACTAGTATTTAGTAGTAGTAGCAGCAGTAGTAGTAGTAGTAGTAGTAGTACCAGTAGTAGTAGTAGTACCAGTAGTAGTAGTAGTAGTACCAGTAGTAGTAGTACCAGTAGTAGTAGTAGTACCAGTAGTAGTAGTAGTAGTACCAGTAGTAGTAGTAGTAGTAGTAGTAGTACCAGTAGTAGTAGTAGTAGTACCAGTAGTAGTAGTAGTAGTACCAGTAGTAGTAGTACCAGTAGTAGTAGTAGTAGTAGTACCAGTAGTAGTAGAAGTAGTACCAGTAGTAGTAGTAGTAGTACCAGTAGTAGTAGTAGTAGTACCAGTAGTAGTAGTAGTAGTACCAGTAGTAGTAGTACCAGTAGTAGTAGTAGTAGTAGTAGGACAAGTAGCAGTAGTAGTAGTACCAGTAGTAGTAGTAGTAGTAGTAGTACCAGTAGTAGTAGTAGTAGTACCAGTAGTAGTACTAGTAGTAGTAGTAGTAGTAGTAGTAGCAGTAGTAGTAGTAGTAGTAGTAGTAGTAGTAGTACCAGTAGTAGTAGTAGTAGTACCAGTAGTAGTAGTAGTACCAGCAGTAGTAGTAGTAGTACCAGTAGTAGTAGTAGTAGTAGTACCAGTAGTAGTAGTAGTAGTACCAGTAGTAGTAGTAGTAGTAGTACCAGTAGTAGTAGTACCAGCAGTAGTAGTAGTAGTAGTAGTACCAGTAGTAGTAGTAGTACCAGTAGTAGTAGTAATAGTAGTAGTAGTACCAGTAGTAGTAGTAGTAGTAGTACCAGTAGTAGTACTAGTAGTAGTAGTAGTAGTAGTAGCAGTAGTAGTACTAGTAGTAGTAGTAGTACCAGTAGTAGTAGTAGTACCAGTAGTAGTAGTAGTACCAGTAGTAGTAGTAGTAGTAGTACCAGTAGTACCAGTAGTAGTAGTAGTAGTAGTAGTACCAGTAGTAGTAGTAGTAGTAGTAGTAGTAGTAGTAGTAGTAGTAGTAGTAGTAGTAGTAGTAGTAGTAGTAGTAATGATGTTGCGTATAAAGCAAAAAAATTGCATAGTGGCCATTTTAATATGAACACATTTTATTATTTTGAACTACAAAAACGATTCCCATGGCTTTACCGAACCATGTATATTCATTTTAAAACTTCATTTTCCGAAGAAAGATTGATGTTTTACTATGAGTGACATTATTTTTTCAAATACATTTCATCAACTTATTTGAGCAACAAAACGTGCTACTGCCCCTTTAAAATGTTGTCTATGTTTGGGGTATTAACAACAATCTCATCTTTCAGAGGACTGGTTCGAACGAGTGCCAGCTTCTCGGAAGGATGGACAAGTCAAGGAGAAAGATCTCATTCAGCTGGTTAAAGGGCTTGGCAATGGATGGGAGTTTATTGCTGGAGAATTGAATTTAAAACAAGTTACGATAGAACAACTGAAGATGAGCAAAGACCACCCACCGATTCAGATGTTGAATGCGTTTGTCAAGTGGAGACAGAAAGAGACACATAAAGCCACATTTGGGGCCTTCGTTAAAGCTCTTAAGGCGTGTGAGGATGTTTGTACTATCGACTGGGACGTAATAAAGAAATTTGTTGAAAATGGATAGTAATATGATAAATAAAATAAAATGTATGAATGTGAAAAATGCCAGTGCCTCTGAGAAATAAAGAAGTCAAGTTGAAAGTGTCTTTTACTCGTTTACAATCATTATTATTTTGTTTTGGAGAAATAGGTTTCCCATTAATTCAATTCTGATTTTTTTTCTCACTTTATTAATTTTTTAGGTTATCGTACTCACGCGTTTTCAATATGTAGTAAGTCGCATATTATCAAAGTAAAAATTGGCATGTTGGTTTACATGGTATGAATCTTCATTCAAATATAACAGAACCTGGGCATAGAGAATAAAACAAGATTTTTGAGCACATGTACACATGTCAATACACCTGTCAATATATCCGTTCCCCAAATAAGGGCCACATGGTCACAATCTAAAAACCTGTTTTCATCTTTTTATACAAGATCCTAAGGCACTAGAAATTCAGAATCTTGTGTACACATTCCTCAGGTAACAACGATTATAAATTGAAAATTTAGCGACTCTGTGGCCCCTAATAAGACCCAAGGGTATCGACCTTACATTTATTTTCGTCTCCATCCCCAGAACCACAGGGCCAATGAACTGAAATTGTGTGTACAGACCTTTTCGCCAATAAGGATTAAATAGTGTAGATTTAGTGACTCTGTGGCCGCCAATAGGAGATAAGCCGATTGAAAACACACATCTTTTTGTTGTGTACACAATATTTCATTTGGCCAAAGAGACCAAAATCCTATTTTAATCTTATTTTCCATAATCAATACCAATTGAAAGCTTAAATATTTTGTATAACTCCTTAATCAATTCGGTGACACTGTGGTTCCTAATAAAAGCCAAATTAAATTTGGTCGCTCCTCAAATTTATAGTATTAAACTTTTTTTACTTATATTTTTTCTCGAGATATGACGCCTGTAAGATAGTGGGGTGAAGTACAATTTTAACATGGGAGTCTATGGGAAAATGAGAAAAAAACTGCTAAAAACTCTTTTACCTTTTTTGATATGTTACAAAGTTCATGTTACAAAGTGTACCTGAAAACCCCCTTTATACTGTTTAAGCACTTTAAGAGGTTCTAAAGTCACATTTTCTGTATTTCATTTGTTTTTTAACAGTATGTAGATGATGTAAAATACTATGAAGTAAATAAAGATGAGAAAAAATCTTTACTTAATCATATTTCATTTTTGAAGTTCAACAGGAAGGAGCGGACATCCTTTAACCCCTTTTTCCCATCTCCTTCTCATTAACCATTGAAAGCTGAAATCTTGTGTACAGGTGAATGGAATTATGTTTGCCAGTACTCCTAGCAATACTCTGGATCGGGTTCGAATGACGAGTTGTTCCAGAATTGTGACCCTGGAATGTGTAATTAAACTTGTAACGAATAACTACGTTATGCTCCAGTTGGAACAAGTTTTCTCTGGAGGTGCATGACATATTGGGTGCAGTTACTCCTGGTAATACTCTTAATGAATTTGGAAATGTAGATTATCAAAAGTATATTGCTTGAAACTGAGTGTAATTTTGCCATTAGCTAGCACGGCTAGCTGATACAAGAAGAATAGAGACAATGTTATGGACATACAAACTTGTTTATTCTTTGAAGAGGACGTTTCGATAAATATTAAAATGTCAAGTGATGACAACGACATTAGAAGCCATGTCAAAACGTGGCCTTCAAAGATTAAAGAAGATGTATATCGATAAAAGTGTCTCTAGTCTGCATCACCTCAACCTCTAGAATACCAATCAACTAGTTAGCTGATACTTTTGATTTGTTTTGTAAGCCTTGACTGAATGCAATACCCAGTGGACTATGTTCATACTTAGCTCACCTTATCATCATCACTCCTGCAATCACCATTTACTATATCAATTGTATTATCACTTAAGATCTTGTATGGATCGGAGTATTGTAGTGATAGTGCAGTTGTTCTGGTATTTGTATCTTGTATGTTTAGTATATTTCACTTCATGAAAACTTTATTACAAATATCAGTACTTGCCATTGTTTTAAGAAAATATCGAATAAATTGTATTTAAAACTCAACTGATTTCACTGATTATCATTCTGCATGCATTATCAAAGTATTTTGTACCTCATTGTCCCTCTGGCTTCTTCACATGCATGTCTATTGTAAAACACTATGTACATAAACCTAATTCATTGATAACCACGTTGTACATCAAGCTATATATACATGTGCCATACCACAATGTTCAGTATCATTTGCTTGAAAACGTCGCATGTCTTTGCAATAAAAAAAGGTGCAAATCACTAAATTTGTTAATTCTTCATATTACCAACTTATAAATGCCTCTTAAAAAGTTGAAGAAACTATCAAAGTAGGGAGTAATATTTTCGCTCACTTTCTTATAATACCCTTCTTACAAGTTTCCATCCATTCGTCAATGATTGAAAATAGGACAAATGCTCCCACCTGTGAAACTGTAGCAATAACATAATTATCAGTCAATTCTCAAGACTGTTTTTAGCACAAACGTCTAACCTTATGGGATTCGATAACCTAACAAACCACGTTCCTCTGTGCTCGTATCTGTTTATGATATTAATTTTAAAGAGGTGTAACATTGCTTTTGGCGTTCTGTTTATTTTGAATCTTTTGTAAACACATAATACACTGTTCTCAATTTGTTTATGCTTTCTGTTTATTGACATATAGTACAATATGACCGTTTTTATGTATGCATTGTTATTTTCAATTATTCCTATATATGACCGTTTTTATGTATAAATTATTCCTATAAAAGTATTTTAATGTTCTTAACTAACACATTGCGCTCTCATGCGTAATATGTATGTGTGTAAGCATATCTGATATATTGTGTTATGTTTATTCATCATTAATGTATTAAAGTAAACTTATTTATATAACCTTAACGTATACATACTTAACATGTATTTGCTAAAGACAAATATGATTTGCTTGTTGCTTGTTATGTTAAACATACGTGCGTGAACAAAAATATGTTACTGTAAATGTGAAAATTATTCCATTGAGAGGTAACATTGCTGAAAGGATCATTGCATTCCTATAATAAATACCACCATTTTACAATGGACTCTCCCAAGTACGAAAATTACTCAAAGAGTCAATAATTTATTCTATTATAAACTACTTTAGCAATAACTCCTTTGAATGATTAATGATATTAGTGTATACAGTTAACAGCATACATGCACAAATAACCATATTAAAGAGAAAAAAAACTCGAACAATTATTTAAAGCTAGAGAATACAACCACAAAAGACTCTTTGAGGAAATTTAGAATGAAACATTAGCCAATATCATGATATCCATTAATATTACAAAAAAACACAATAACATTTTATAATGGAAATATCCTACTCCAGGAAATAATGGAATTTTCCAAATGAACTTGAAGACATTGAATGAATTCACACACATCATCAATGAATGAACCTACTCTTAATACTATGTTTATTGCAAAACAAAAAAATCTTTACCTGAAGGGTGATTTCTCCTCATGATTTATTGAAGTTGAGTGCACAAAAGTAACGTTTCCAGAGCTCACAAACTCTAAATGCAGGGACCATACTCACAAAGGGAAACAATAATAAGCACAGATCCGTATGCCTGCCGCTAAAGAAATTATTTGAAGTTTTAATTTTCGTAGATACTTTCAAAACAAGATAGCTTATACCGGGCCATATGTTCAATACATAAGCGTAAATGATGCCTCTTATTAAACACAACTAGTTCTGTTAAAGGTACATTCATTGTGTTGTTTGGGGTCACATTTGTCAAACGTTATATTATTGTGTAATTTTATCGAGAAGGACTGCCTTGTATTGAAAATTGCTGTTTTGATGATAGTCGACTCGGTATATCGGCGATATAAAGGTAATGTTTCATCAGTCTTATAACTACTGTGCATGTACATGGGGCGTATATTTTTTGCACATGCATAATGATGTTTCTCAGTTTTAATTGGAAAATAGTAAATATGATATATTTGACGATTGGGGATGAATATGCAAGTTGAGTGAAATTAATTTATTTCAATTAAAATCAGCAGATATCGTTTGTTGGCAGTTATTATAGTGAAATAGAATTTTATGAAACACAATGGATGTATGTTTAACAGTGGGTGAAGTGAGTTTACGGGTGAAGTAATGTATACGAGGTTTGTTAACTCGAGTAATAAAAAGAAATAGTAAATTGAGCCTCAGAGAGCTAACACATTTCGCCAACAAGAACAGGTGAGTGTTCATAGCTACATGATTCATCAAATTTGTTAAAGTCATGTGAATCAGAGTTTATAATATGACAAGCAATGAGGTACTGGGATATATCAGCGTATTGCTGTCTATCAAATTACAATGAAAATAACTTATATTTTCACTGAGACCAGTGACTGATATAACTTGACCTCATAAATAATGGTCTGACCTTACGAATTCTCTTGGGACGTCACATTGTTGCTGTGGTGACGGGTGTTCCTAGTGGCCGTTCAACATCGAAACGACCTTGTGACATAATGAAAAGGATAATAATATATAATAAATAGAATATCTGTAAATGTTTGACAAATACAATGTTTATCGCATATCGTGAGGTAGAAAAATTATACATTTCTAGCGTACTCGATGTGATAAACATGGTATTAGTCAAGGAAAGACATTGTCAGCTATCCTTTATGTATTGACAGCATAAGGAGCAAGTGAAGCGTTTTTAGCCGTATTCAGCCTAGTTGTGAGCGCTTTGTATAGGTTTTCTATATTCAAACTAACACCTTAATGCAGACATCAGATATTCATTTCTGCCTAAGGGTTTCAAAATTCAATTGAATACCTTACTGAAGAAATCAAATAGGCCATACATAATCTGAACGTAACATGAGGAGTACAATGTACAATGTACAAGTACAATGTGTGTCAGTTGTGTTTGCTGTAGAGTATCCTGCTAACAATTGGACTTCATATCTTAACTATTTCGTCTTAAAACCCTAGCGTTGTCACTATTTCTTTTCACTATTCTGTCTGCATTGAAGATGGTGAATGTGTATCATGCCAGCTTCGGATACCATCACAACTTACGATGGGAGGAGGTTATCATTATCATCAAAATTATAATGTTATTATATTGTTAGTATTAACATACAGTTTTTGTAAACTGTAGGCACTCACAATGAAAAAATCATCAAATATGTATTTACTTGATTGATTGATCTGCCCTCCCAGAGGAGTCAACGAACATATCAATATACATTACCAAAAATACAGATATTAATGAATAAATAGATAAATTAAAAAACAAACATAAAAATGTATCGTTATCAAGACGTTTTACAGTCATTTATATGGCTGTGGGTGAATCGTAGACGTACATTCTGTCGGATTCGTAGATGTAGTGGATGTTGGATTCTTAGACGTTCGTAGACATACATTTAAATCAATAGTAAAACACGTTAAATTCAAATATTAACCATATATTGACATATATACATGTATTTATTGCAAAATCTATCTACAACAATGAATATCAAGCTCTTAACAGAAACTCCACTCAGTATCCAGGTGCAGCTAAGAAGCCTCTGTGTTGAGGATTACTGAGACAAGTGTATTACATTCTGCCACATTGATTGATTATCGACTATTTGTTTCTGCAGTGGAAATCGATCTCCAGGACTCTAAAATGATACTGACATAGAAATGTGTCCCCAGAGTCAACAAAACTGTTGCATTAAATGGATCATCAGTGCAAACTTCAGAAAAGACCATGTCTACATGTACATAATAAAAACAGGTAAACGAGGCAATCAAGAAATAATTTATATTGATATAATTTTCGAAAATGGAATTAGGTAGTAATGTAATTATTTCATATAACCAGTTAGTTACAATTATTGAAATATCCTATCAAGTATTTGTCTGTGATAGACTTAATTACACAATTGATACATATATTACATCTACTAATGCAGCTGTGTTACATAATGACCATTGGTCATCACCAATCAACCACCAACAAAGAATTGACCATTACCGAGCAAGGTTTTATGAAAACTATTTCGCGAGGCAAATATATTATAAAGAAAAGGTTGTGGTTACGAACAATTTAAAGTAACTTGAAAATTACATTTATACACATTTGGATTCCAGTCATATTTTATAACCATTTCTACGGTTATTACATATTCCAGTGATAAGATACAATATGTTTTAAAGGCACTGTAACACGTATTGCAAAAATGTGCTCTCATGAGCAGGAAGTTAGTTTTATCAATGCCAGAATAATGCTAATGGACATTCAAACAAATAATGATGTTCAATTTTTTTATCATTATTTGTTTGAATGTCCATTGTTTAAACAACACAGAGACAAACTCATGTCATCTGTGAAGCGCATATGTTATTCAGCAGGTATTACAGTAAATCTTGAACTCTTGTTAGAAGGAAGTGCAGACCTACCACTATGTCGACATAGAATCATATTTAAGTTAGTGCAGTCGCTCATCAGTGCGACAAAACGATTTGAATAGCATGTAATCATTCTGTAGATTTTTTTAACTTCTCTTTTTGTATAACCTTCCTGTCAACTATCTGTCATCTTTGTCTGTAAACAATGTTATCCTAATCTTCCTAATCCTTATCTTTACGAATAAAATATGTTTAAATCAATAATGCTACGCAATCAATGCAACGAGTTTACATGATTTTAAGGTGTTCAGTCTAAAATGGCCGCTCCGAGGAATTCAAGTGTTCTGACTGATGTAGCGATACCTTAAAGGGGCAGTAGCACATTTTTTCACTCAAATAAGTCGATGAAATAAATTTGAAAAATAATGTCACCAATAGTAAAAACCCCTTCTATCTTCGGAAAATCAAATTAAAAAATGATTGTACATAGTTCGGTAAAGCCATGTGAGTCGTTTTTGTCATTGGAAATAATAAAATGTGTTCACAATAAAATGGCCGCCATGCAATTTTAGCTTTAAACACAACACCATTATTTCTACTTAGAAAAATTGGTTTGTGTAATAAGATCTTTTACCCTCTAAAGTCAATATAAATGACATAAACTATCATTATAAATGGGAAATTTGAAAAAATAAAATTTGAAAAAAACGTGCTACTGCCCCTTTAACACTTAGAGTAGAGTTATAAATGTGGCACCATGATAGAATGATCACATATATTGCTGTTTATCCTCTGAAATTCTACATGTCTCACATAAGAGATTCACAGGTCGCACCATTTTCTACCAATAAAGGTAACTTTTCTCTAATGATAAGGCTTATCGGATCTTGTGATGAGAAGTTTTGTTCTATAAAGTAACAATATGTTATTAAAACCATTATAATGACTGGCAAATTACATAAATAATATTTTTTCTTTTTTTAAAGTACTACAGGGCTTTTTAATTTAACATGCTTTCAATACTTGTTAATTTTTTAACTCAATTGATTACACAGAGAGGTATCTATTTTCAAGAAAAGGTGAACATTTTAAAATATATATATTAGAACAATTGAGAAAAATATTATTTAAGACAGTTCCATACAAATTTGATAAATTTCAAGAAATTGCTAATATTTCACTACATACATGAAAATGTGCTAAATCAATTTGATCTGTTCCCTATCGAGGTAGGGGTGTCGCAAAATACAATTTGTCACTATCATTTCACACCACCATTTTGTTAAACAAGTATAGTTCATGAGAATGGCTTTAATTGAATTAAAGGTTCATGGTTACTCTTAAATGCAAGCATTTCACTTAAGTCAAAATTTTACCAAATTTGGTTGTTTTCTTTTACCAAAAGATATTTATGTCATTTAATAGCAAGAATTGTAAGCAAAAACACTTTTTGATAGAAATACTATTCACCAGCAAAATGGATCCCCAAAAAGCATATGCATCCAGATTAAATCATAATTTTCAAACACTTAGATATTATAATTCAAAGGGAGATAACTCCGACGCTTGACGGAGTGCATCATAAAGGACCTTTTTCAATTTAAATAGATCATACAGCCATGAATTGGTTGTCATAAAAGAAATACCAATTAGAAGAATTATAATACAATGCTGTAATTGTCATTCGAATGTCTAATATACCACACTGTTACTGAAAATGGACACAAAACTAAACGTATGTGCAACATCTGAATGTGAAAACTGAGGGTGTGTTTTTACAATGGTAAGGGACCTCCTTTACCAACCCTCCTATACCAACCCTTAGCCAACCACATATGTTATGTCGAAAACATGTTTAAATATTCAAATCATTGGTCATATATGCAACCTGAAGATTACTGGTTCCACATCTCATGTATATATATTTGAGTTCGATTCTAGGAATGAAATTCTAAGTTGCATTTCCATGGAAACAGCAAACTATAAAATGCAAAGGAGTTGAAAACCCCAAAAGGCAAATATACACATGCTTCTGTGCAAATTATCAAAGTGTCAGTGACATAAGTTTGAGCTCTTACTGTGAATTCCCATTACGAATTTCTTAACGCCATTTTAGAACACACTTGATGCAAGAAATTTCGAGAATGGTGGAAAGAGGAAATGCTAATTTTAAAAAGTTGAAGACCTAAAACGTCACGTTTACACATGCATTACCATGGAAACAGCAAAACATTACAAGCTCCGGCATTTATACCAGTTTAACTTGCACCTTTCAAACCGTTTATAGTCCAGTGAACAAACACATTATGAAAACTTTTTCTTAATTGTTTCACATACATAGTTCCACTGATCTGTTATATGGATGCCATGTAGCCGTATATGTATTAAAGAGAGGGTTCTATCTGGGTATATTTTGTAGAACGAAATTCGTTAGGACATTACTGTTTATAATACATTCCTGTATATAATATGTTATTAATTCAAGCTTGTTTCACAATCCAGGTTAACCATACTACTGAGGGTATATATTTGTGACTTTGACTTATGAATTTGATATAGGCTAGATCACCTTAACAAAATGATGAGAAATTTGAGAAGCTTTGCTACGGCTAACACGATATAGTTAATAAGTTTATTGATAAAGTAGTATTTTTAAAATAAGAAATTATTTTTAAATTTTGTCATTTCACGTTATGCAAAAAAAGCAACATGGACACTAATTTGGTATATGTACACTGTGAGTACGTTTGTATGAATAACTATGTTTTAACACTCAATTGTTAATCTACTCAAAATCATCACTTATTTTACTGTAATTTGAATGTCTTTGAGGTTGTAAACATTGTTTTACTCTCCCATAACATAGTTGGCGGTGTCAATTCATAAACCTCATGAAATTGTAGTTTATATTCACTGTAATGTTATACTTATACAAACATTACCTCCCTCCTCACCTCTTCCTCTCTCCTTCTCGCCGTCTCCTTCTATTTGAAAACATTATCATCAAAATCATTGTTTTCTATTCACTTACATATCGTTAGGTGTTTCAACATTGACAAAGACTATCGGTTTAACAGGAAAATACAATAAACATGCAACATTTAAACGTCCATTGTTCTATGCACGTTTGCAGAACAGGGTGGATATTTGACCTCACTTGCTTAACCAACAACCGGAAGTCGGGAGGGGAATCCTCTTAGTTTCGTTTTCTATCTAAACCGGTTTGAAAATGGCGGCTAGGACTGACTCCAAAGCTTCTTAAGATGTCTCTATTTATTTCGGATCGGTCTTCATGTGAGTAGTCTAAGGACGTAAACAACAACACACAACTTACAAGCAGGTAAGTTTTCAATGTGTGATGGATTCACATAGATGAATACAGACCAGTGACAATCATGTACTGAATTCATTGAAGCAATACGAACTGTGTGGGGAAATGTAATGTATACATGTATGTACATACATTTTAATTATTTAAAAGGAATATACATGAGTACCGAACCCGAGTAGGTCGTTTAGTATCGATGATTTGAGCGCATTACCCATACAGCCCTTATCCCCTACACTCCATTATCAATGAGTCCGTTGTTGATCCAGTTGATCATGTCAACAACCTTGGCGTCATCTTTGATAGAACAATGTCATCGGATAAGCAGGTACTTTCTGTTGCAAAAGCTGCATCCTGGCACTTGAGAAACATCGGAAAGATCAGGAACTACCTTGATGAAGACACCACAAAGCTATTGACACACTGCTATATAACTTCAAGTTTAGACTATTGTAATTCTCTGATTCATTGATGCAACATCTCCAGAGGATCCAGAATAATGCTGCACGGGTCATTACAAGGAGCAAAAAGATCGCCCACATCACACCAGTACTACGCAGCTTACATTGGCTCCCTATCAAGCAGAGGATTAACTACAAAATCCTGACCTTGACGTACAAAGCATTGTACAAGGACACTGCACCAGTGTATTTGAAGTCCCTGCTTCAGAGGTACTGCCCAAGACGCTCCCTACGTTCAGCAGATGAAAATCTACCTGTACTCCCACACACAAACAGCAAGATTGGTGGTAGAGCGTTCTCCGTTAAGGCTCCTACTTTGTGGAATCACCTGCCACAACAGATCAAAAGTGCAGAAAACTATCCTTCATTTTGCAGCCTCCTAAAAACATTCCTCTTCACAGGAGCCTACAACTCTCATCACTAGCTTTTCCCACCTCTTAAGCGCCACTGAGCAGCATAAGTTGGAAGATAGGTGCTTTATAAATTCTTTATTTATTATATTATACAATAAGTTAAAACAACACAAGCAGTTACCTGTCTGACATAATGAACTCACCCTAACGAGTGACTAGATATAGAGTAAGGTTGAAAGTGAGGGGATAACGGGAATTAAGATTTAACATCGTTTGTGAAATAAATGAGTAGGAAGCAAGTATGGTGAGAAGGAAACGTTGTTTAAACATTAGTTTCACTAATGTCAGAATTTACATTTAAAAGAAAAGAGACTGAGAAAATAAGATTTAAAGTTGAGAAGAAGATGAAAATGCTTACATTCTGATTTTGATCGAAAATCAATTTTACAATGACAGATTAAAGTATGTTATCAGTACTTCTTTTCATAACTTACTTTGGAATTTCACGTTCCAATATGTATCTTAATTTCTATGTCATTACCTGCGCTTGAATATTCAGGCTTGTTTTTTGCGTTTCCTGTTTTGATAAAGATAATAATTTCGTTTCATTATTAATCAAGAATGTTTTCTAAATATCAATGATTCATTATTAATCAAGAATGTTTTCTAAATATCAAATGATTCATAACCTATTTCTCTGGACATCGGACGCATTCATAAAGTCCACATATCGTACCATATCATGTTAGGATATGAACTCCTTTGAAACCTGAGTCCCAAGTTATAGTCAGTTTCATGAATAGTATCATCAAACTAGTCTCACTTCACTGATTTCTATGTCCAATGAGTCAATGACCATACTATTCCTTCGAATTATAAGACACTAAAAATCATCTCTTTGAACTTTTTATTTCTAAACATATTAGGTCCTCGTTTTGACGATTGACTCTGGTGTGGTATTTCATTCTCTATAACCGGCTCTCATCGACATATAATACAAAGCTAATGTACTTGTGCATACAGTATTGACTCGACCCAGCCAAAGCCAAGAAATAACAAGAAAAATGTGCATGTGATGCACTGTGATGTCCCCCGCTCCAACTTTCAATCCAACCTAGTCATATAACCCTTATTTTTCACTTATGCTAAGCACTAAGTTCAATACTGCATTAATAACGAGAAATAAAAAAAAATCAGAATAGCCAAAGTAGCAAAAGGCACCACTCTATCACTAGTTCTAAGCAAATACAAAGTTTGCTGAAAAAATATTGAACGGTTTTGGATATAGAGGCCGGAAAAGGTCCCTACCCCAAATATGCACTAAGTTCAAATTGTTTCCATGGAAATTATTGTATTCTCAACTCTGTAATTCAGTTAGTTTATTTACGAAATAGATTTCATAATGTGTTTGTTGACTCACCAAAACATAGTTCACAGAAAATATTATTAAAGTATGTAAGTTTTGTTTCTAAACTTTCAATCAAACTACAATAAGAATTCACGTTGTAAGGTTTTTAAAAGGTTTAATAAAAAAAAGAGCTTGTGATAGCAGTGTCATAATTGCGCAATGATACATTGATAAAGTACTACCGCAGGTTATTTTTTTGTAAACGTCAGAGTATGATGGTTATCCTTTTCAGCTGTCAATCTTGTATGTATGAAAATGTATACCGGTCACATGACCTTATTTAATCCAATCAGCAGAGAGGATATCGCTTAAATTGCAAAGTCTGAATTTATAGTCATACCATTCCTATCTATTCACTGACATTGATTATGTAAAAGTTAACTGCAATTAAGAAGAAGACTAAACTGATGTACTGCCTTACAGATATACTATTCTACTCAACAACTACCATGAATCAAGACGCACCAGATGCAGTTGTGGAGGAAAAGGATAATGTGGAAGATGCTGGTAAATATCAACTTTATATCCATTCATAACGAAATAATGGCAATATCATAAAGGATGTTTGTCTTTGTCTATACCATGTTGATAAGAAACCCCAACCTAAATGAAAATGTAATGTAATGAGCTCTTATCATATATATCCCGCCAGGGGCACGGCAACTTTGTCTGCAGTAGAGAACACAGTAAGCTTTGGATGCAATGCTACACCCATGGTTCGCTAGTTCAGCCGATGCTCGCAGGTTTCACCGCAATGCATAGCCACATGACGTTGCGGGCTTTCTCCCTGCTTCTCATACTGCGATTCTACAAAAACGATCCATGTACTTTTTTCAATAACAGAATCAATTAAATATGGTGCATATTTTCAGATCATTTGTAACCCTTTTGGAACAGGTGTGTTGACAGGCTGGAAATTATGTGGTATTAAAAGTACTATAGAAGATGATAACATGAATGAATTTCTACATCAACCCATATAGCTTAATCATAACTTTAACAAACCCTAACGACTATGTTAGACTGTAGGGTTGTGAATGAAAGTCTACCTCATGTACATTGTGAATGTGAGGAAACCAAACATTTTTGGAACCAACTACAGGATTGGATTAACAGCTATATTGATGATTTCAAAGTAACACGATTCCTTGTTTGGTTTGGTTCGATTGGTGCAAACCCATTATTCAACCATATATTTGATGTGCCCAAAGACATATTCATAATAGCGCTCTAAAATGTATAAATCCACATTTGAATAGTTTTCACTGTTGTTACTGTATGATATGATATTTATATTTTAAGTCTCTATTTAAAGGTACATCCATTTTGTTGTTTGGGGTCAAATATGCTAAACGTTATTAATTGTGTTATTTTATCGGGAAGTACTGACTGTTAACTCAGTATACGGACGATATAAAGGTACAAGTATGCACTGCGTGTGGCTCGCGTCAATTAGTCAAACGTAATTTTGGAAACTTATTTACAACAGACTAAAAGAAGACTTTAAGTTGATAATGTTTAATAGGTCTTACAACTACTGTGCATGTAAATGGAACGTGTAGTTTCGGTTTCTGCACAGGTATAATGATGTTGGTGGTTTTAAATGTGAAACTTGTAATTATTATTTATTTGGCGATTGGGCATGTAAATGCAATTTGGTTAAAATTATTGAACTGACATCAGCACATAGTGTATGTTGGCATGTATTAAAGGCAAATAAAATTTTATGAAACACAATGGACGCACCGTTAACTAGAAACACAATTAATGCGTGTAGGTTTGACAGTAATGAAAGAAGACTGCATAACATAGTTGAACAGTTTAGTTAAAAATGGTAACAGTTAAGGTAAGTAGGTGTGGTACGATGGCATATTAGTAATAGCTGTTGAGTTTGTTTTAATTTCCAGAAAAAAATTGAAATCTAAAGATCTTACAATTAAAAATAAACAAGTCTTTATTTGAAAATGCAAACCATAATACACAATAACATGACAATGGAAAAGTTGAATACCCAAACTTGAAATCTTAACTCATTAGGTAGAATATAATATAGAATGCACATTGACAGGATTTCTGGTTATCTATATCTATATCTATATCTATATAAAAATTAACAAGCATACAATGTGATAAGTAGATACATCTTTCCCACAATAATCATATGCACTCAAAACACGAATACATATATATACAGCAACATAGATATGTGCATTTAAAAATGGTAGATATGGTGTAATATGCGAGGAAGTTTTTTTTAATGATATGATATGAGTGTAAATATAATGTAAGTGTATACATGAATGAAGAATAAGTGCACTTGTAATCATAATGTAAACCGTTTAGATGAAGCATGCTGCTACGCTAGGCAAGACCATTTAACGAAATACAGCAAGACTAAGCAATAGGTCAATGACTTTTGGACCTTGAGTTTATTTCGAGGTCACCACAGTACTTTGCCCTCTTCCCCAACTCACATTGTTAAATACTATATTTGTATGGACCATTACATGCAATGTCTTACAATTTTGTGATCATCATGTGACGATACACAATACCTCCAATAGTACTGTTGGAAAGATCCAATTTTGGGAATAAGATTTGTGATGCATGACGCCTAAGATTCGTAAATTATTTACGATTATTGAGACGCATTTTCATGTAGAAAGGGGTGATGTTTCTGAAGAGTAACATTGCATGACCGTAACATCACTAAAAAGGAAAATAAAATGATATCTATATCCCGACTAACTGTTGTCTTCGCCTTTCCTAAAAAAAACAAGCTATAGGGATGGAGGTGCATTTCGAAAGCTCTCTGTTGTGATATTTGATGTGAGGGTGGGGAGTCCGGGCCACAACACTTGTCTTCCCCCTCTGTAACAAACAAGGCCCCCTATAGACTTTCAGGTGCAAGAGCCTTAAATGATAAACAATGCAAAATATGACGAGCCAACGTATCTACTGTTTAAGTTGCTTTTTCTAGTCATCAACTATATAAGAGTATTTAAGACATTGAAAACACGAGCCGTGTGGTCTTCTTAAACTGCCATCTTGTCCTCCAGTTAATCGCAAGAACACCAAATGAACACCATCCCATGTTGAGGATTCAGTTTTAAATGTTTTTGCACATGCTTGTTCTGCAGAGCCCCCGTCTCTTCCTCAACAAGGGCCTGCTGCATCCTCTGCCGCAGGTATGTCTTATTTTGCACTGAAACCTGCACATTTCTCCCTCCTGCTGATTCTGAAATTCAAATTGGTCGTTGGCATGGGCCGTACGTCGGGCATTGGGCTTTGGGCATCGTCTTTTCACATTTCGACTCCGCGCAGTAGGTTAACCATATTGATATTTTGATCATTCCATTACCCTACTAAAGCTATTTTTCAGTTTAGCTTTCAATGTTCTATCGGATTAATTCTGCTACTCCAAGGTGAACTTGCTGTACTATTCAGGATTGCACAACCACTGACAGACTAGCTATGTTCAGTTGGTACTGTTATGGATAGAGCAAGGAGGAGGGGTAAGGTTTAGGGTACTTGAGTCCATCTCCCTCCCTACACATCCACCAAATCCTCCTCAAGTACCCCTACTCTAACTCCTGAGTTTGATGCATTATGTAGCTACAAACTGATTTTTGGGGTTATTTCGAACATGTTTTAAGTTTTGAAGTCAAAGGTGTTAATGTGTGTACCTTTATTTTATAATGTGTCAACCTTCCTTAAAAATATTTTAGTCTGCATTAAAATGAAGGAACTGAACAGCTTCACTTGCATATGGTACTGAATCACCAATTAGATCTGATTTGTTACCTTTTGATTTAAGTGATAAATTATCTTAGATAACAAATGATGCAAAGGCGGATGAGCTACAGAGCCGATGCCTCTAGTTTTTAATTATGTACATAATTCAAACTTCTGTCTTTTTTTCAATTTTGACTTTTTAGCTCATCAGGCCTGAAAGACCCGATGGGCTTATGGCATGGCATGGCATGGCGTCCGTCCGTCCGTCCATCCGTCTGTAAACTTTTCACTTTTTCGACTTTTTCTCCAGAACCAATGACTCTAGAGAGCTGAAATTTTATGTGCAGACTCCTTGGCCAATGGGGATTATAAGTTGACAAAATGGGGTCACAGGGATCACATCCTTAAAAACCTATTTTCATATTCTTCTCCAGTTCCAAAAGGTCAAGAGAGCTGAAAAGTTGTGTGCAGACTCCTTGGCCAATGGGGATTCTAAGTTGTAGATTGTGTGACCCCAAATGGGATCACATTGGTCATGATCTAAGAACCTATCTTTGCTTGTAAACAGTAACTTAAATAACGTAAATATTCAACTTTAGATAGTAAAACAATGAAATCCTGATGTGCTACAGAGCCAATGGCTCTATTTAAAAAAATAAAACATATACAATGATAGAAAATCCACATAGTAACACATTACATATAATAAAACTAATAAATCATATGCTTTTAATCCGTAGCAAAGTTTTACCCACTTGCAGCGCCGATGATAGGCTTCCGTTCTCATTGTTTATTTATTTCAAACTAATGGGCGCTGCGAGGCACCCTGAGAGTAAAAGAGGTAACCCCACCCCTCCCCGACTGGCTACGACTACGACTAGCCGGACACATGTAAGATCAGCGGTTAGGGGCCTGATACTAACTTTAAGGCTACAATGGCCGGTGATAACAGACAAACCTAAATTTAGGCTTCCAAGGATTACTAGTTTCTGGAGGGAAGTTGAAAGAAGGTTTCAGTGCAAACACCCTGCCACGCCCATATTTAAGGTGGATCAAGACCAAATGAAGTTTAGTCGCCATGTAACAAAGATGTTATTCTGAATATTTCAGCTTCCTTTGTCAACTGGTTTTAGGTAAAATGCCTTCCATACCAATAATTTTCAGATGGAGCGAGTGTTGACCAAATGAACAAACTTTGATTCCCTGCCCACAAAATAGTTCTCATTGTCTCAAAATATCAGTGTTTAAATCAAAGTTTATGGAAATAAGTGTGAAGGTAGAGTAAATTTGTTTGAATGTTTTGGTTGCAGGTAAAATGGAACAAAATCTAAAAGAAGATGCTCGTCCTTCACCAACAACGCCAACTGAGCACTATGATGCAGCCATTGTCTATGCTGAGCAAGATGCTGACCTGGCCATTGACATCATGGACCATCTCAACAAGGTAGTTTTGGATGACAGGAAGAATCCAAAAGTTTGCTTGTACGGAGACCTGAAAGGAACAGAATCTGAGACAGAAGCTGGAGGGAAGATCACGCAAGTCTGCACTTTGGTGTTGGTTCTTGCAACAGAACAATTTCATAATTCTCCTGTGGCTTTGCTGATTAAAGATGAAGTAATCGGTAATACAAGGCTGGACAAGAAGTGTCCCGAGGTCCTGAAACATTGTGTACGACCCGTCTATGTGGAGAAGGAAAGGACATATGGAGCTCCAGCGGGTCTCTCGTCCATCGACGCAATCAACTGGTACAATAAGGACTCACGTTCCTTCCAACGGTACATCAAGAATTTGTTCAACAAGTACACAGAATACAGGAAACAACGGGAGGAGTCCACATCTAACAGTAGCTTCAATGAAGATAATCTGCAGCCATCTGCCGTTGGGACACGCAACATCTCAAATGGTAGAACCATATCTGAAAATCAGTCCCCCCGTGATCAAGGGGAAAACTCAGGAAATCAGCCCCCAGTCATAATGCCTGAACAAGCTGCTACTCGTCAAGGTTTAAATGTAGATGATCCGGAGCTTACTGTCAGAGATACACCCAACAGTTTTCAGAGTGAGAATCTTTACATCTCGGAGCGAGAGGCAATGTCTCCAGATAGCATGCCCTCGTGTAATCTCCATTCTCTAAGCTCTAATGAGTCAGTTGATGCAGGCGAAGATTTTCAGTCATTTAAACCCGGATATTCTGCATCTGCCCTTGGTATTTCGTTTTTACAAGGCACTGCACATACTTTAAAGGTATTGAATGATGGCTGGATATATAACATGTCAAATGCCATAAATGGATACACAATAGAAATAACATTTTTATTTTTGCGAAAGGCCTGTGGAAACTCCATTAATAACGGTATGGTTGATGGACAGTCACTAGAACATGTTTTATGTTAAGCTTATATGTTCTTTCATTCCTTTTCAGATTCCCCACATCTAAAACAAGACTGTCGACCAAAAAGTACGGTAAGACACACATTTTAGGAAATTATGTAACACATATTTTAGGGGGTTTGGTTGCCTTGGGATGGGGGACCATGTCCCATTGTAGCAATTGTTTGTAAGGTATCAGTCATTTGTTCATCAGGCTTAAGAATAAATGATAAGTTAGAAAACATCAATTGTATAGAACTTTAAGTTTCGAAAAAACGTCAAGTTTTTGGTGATTTTAACTATTCCTGGACAGTCACAGGGCCAACTAATTCACAGTTATATTCCCCGTTTGTGAAGTTTCTGATAATTTTCCAATTTCTAGACTAGGCATATCAGTTCCTGAAAATGAGGAGAAGAAGATACGGTTCCGGTAATGAAAGTACATGTACATGGTTACTGGATGTAATGTGTTTCCCTTAACTTTTAAGTTGTATTGAAGTGTATATTCCACAGCATTTAGTCAATGTAATCATAATTTCACTGCTCTTGAGCGCCTACCAAAGATATTATACCACGCTTGAGACACTTTAATCAAGTCATGTGATAGTAAATTTCTTCGACCGGACGTCGTAATGACAGTAGGACACCAGGGCTCCGTTCGAAAACCACGAGCACTTATAATCGCTCAAGTAGCGCTCAATGTAACGCTCAAGTAGCGCTCCTTCTTTCCTGCAAAACCTCAAAGTTCGCTCGCTTTGCTACGTAGAGCTGCATTGAGCAATCGCGTTCAAGAGAGGTTAAAAGTAATCGCTCATTGAGCTATTTCTTTTGAAACCTCTCTTGATCATGGCCTATGCATATGTTTGTGTGTGTGAAAGTGTCGGCGTGTATGGGCCTGAAAATTTCAAATACTTTATTCTTTATAAGCTTTTGAGCAGTTTTTGTAAAATGAGTTTAATTACAGAATAGTGAACTCGAGTCTTCATTCCTTTGATACGATGACGGCAGGTAACCCCAACTCACACAACAGTAGAGTTATGGCCTTATATGCGAAATACAATGTCTTAACTTTTCAATGTAAAAACATTGTCCCTTTAAGCGGCTGTCACAACCCGTCGTACGTGCAGCTGCGTGCTGTCTACCGACAAAAACGTGGGGTAA
The DNA here is from genome assembly GCA_936450465.1 of Gibbula magus. Taxonomy (NCBI): domain Eukaryota; kingdom Metazoa; phylum Mollusca; class Gastropoda; order Trochida; family Trochidae; genus Gibbula; species Gibbula magus. The sequence goes on from OW388302.1 coordinate 33,884,950, forward strand.
ATTGGGGAATTCGTTCGTCCTCGGTACCGACGCCGTACCGATTTTGGACAAATTTTGAGCACGCAGACTCGTCGTAGAACGTTTAGTGCATGCAGAACTTTCGCTGCGTGCAGTCTACGAACGGGCTGCGAATTTTCCTCCGTACGATCGACGTGCGTGCCCTGTACGACAACCGCACGCACAACGCACCGACATCGTGCGTTATTTTAAAGCTTATCCACTCACACTTTCTCTACGAACGACGCACGTTGCACGTGCGTACAACGTGCGTTGTACGTGCGTAGTTCGTGCTTACTCGGCACGTCCAAAGTTAAACTATCAAATCATTAAAGAAAACTCACGTCGATCGTTCCGAGCAAGAACGTACAACGTACCGAGTAAGCACCTACAACGCACGAACTACTGTGTTGCCATCTGAAGTTGCTCTTGCAGCATCAGAACCCGGTGCGGGGGAATGGGCGGCATCTTGTGGCGCCAGCACATGTGACAATGTGTACCAAGCACCTGTCAATCGAGCGGGAAAACCTCATTGCATTCACACGTACTTACAACGTGCGTGGTGTAAGGACACTGTACGTGAGACAATCGCACATCACACGCACATTGTACGCACGTTGTACGCACGCCACACGCACGTACCACGTGCGCATCGTACGATGCACGCAGCTCCTCACTACCAGACGTGTCGACGGGCCACGTACGTACGACGTGCGTATGGCGTGCGTTGGCAAACTCCCTCTCTGTTCTTGATAAATCCACCCTACGTTTTCAGAAAAACGTAGCGACCGTGGCCGCCCCAAAAAACGTACGAACGAATTTCACGCACGATGGGTTGTGACAGGGGCAATAAGGTTTAGATCTATGATGGCTGCAAAAGCTACCACGATCATCATTCTTGCAATTTTGGTATGTTGGTATGTTTGTTATGTTGTAATACTCCCAGCTATCTTGATGTTCATTTGAATGACAAACAAAGACTTATATTTGTTCTCAGAATTTGGACATAAAGGATGTTACTGATGGAACCGCGGGAACAGCTAATACTTCTAGCTCTGTTGATGGAGGAATGGGGAACAAACATTTTGGTAGGTTCAGTTTAACTAAACTGTCTTTGCATTTAAATTGGAATAATGTTTTGACCAGCTATTCATTTCATAGCACATGTTTACCTTTGATTGAGTATCAATGATTTCTCCAGAGCTTTAGAAAAATTAATAGGAATATTCTTATCTTTTCTGAGGCAATTACGCGTTTTTTAGATGTTTTACGGACATAATGTTACCGATTGTAATATATTTTCATTAAATTCGTCCTTACTGTTACTGTCCTTACTGTTATAAAAAAGTAACAGTAAAGACAATTCAAGTAACAGTATGGAATTTTTATTCTTCAAAACTGATCTTAAAGGCTTAGTTGTCTTAAAATCCTTCATTTATTTTCTGAAGAAAAACATATGAAAACATTTCAGTGATGACTAACACAAAAAAAGTGTTTCACACAAGATTGTTGTTGATTTCCTTTACATTTATTCTACAATAAATGTTAAAATGGATGTTATTTGCTTTTATGTACATTTCATGCTAAATATAACCTTTAAAATATAAGTTTTGTTTGTCATAGGATAATTCTATTAAACATAAACAAACATAAAAAGGTCATCAATGTTTTCACTTTTGGTAACAGTATGGACATAAACAGTAACAGTATGGACAATCATATTTACAATCAATGAACATTTATATTTGTTATAATCTTTTTAAAATATTTACTTTTTATTTACTTGATTAACACATTGAAAAGTTTATTCTTTGCTGAAAAATATCAACTTGAATCTTAATTGTCAATGAAACATGTGTTTATGGTAACAGTATGGACATTTAACGGTAACAGTATGGACAGTTATTTTAAAAACAGTATTTTTTTTATAATTGCGATTACCTATTGACCTACCTACCGCTTTTGTTTCCTTAATGCATGTTGTGTATTGCTAAGCAATTTAAAATTTAAGTCACCATTGATAAAAATCAACTTTAATCCTAATTTTCAATGAAACTTTAATCTTGGTAACAGTATGGACGTTACGAGGTAACAGTATGGACAAACTCTATTTAAAATCAATAAGTATTGATAATGAAGTTATCTATTTATATAATGAATGTTTATTCAAATTGCTTTTGTTTTCGGAAATTTAAATCTATTGTCAATGGTCGAAAATATCTGCTCTAAATCATTTTTAAACATTAAACTGATTTCAGGTAACAGTATTGACATCAATAGGTAACAGTATGAACAAGTTTTTTTCATAATTCGATTATCTATTAATGCTTTTGTTTCCTTAATGAATGTTTAGTGTTGCTAAGTAAATTAAGATTTAAGTCAGTTTAAATCAGTTTAAACCTTATTTTCAATTAGACTTTAATTTTGGTAACAGTATGGACATTACGAAGTGACAGTATAGACAATAATATTTAAAACAAGTTAATTTCTATGCTCAAATTACTAAATATTTCTATACTCCTAATTTATTGGTACTATCATACTAAAGTTTTGATGGAAAAAATAAAGTTTGATCCACATTATCAATGAAGCTTAACTGTGGTAACAGTATAGACAATAGAAGGCAACAGTATGGTGAGTTGGTGACAAAAAAACATTTGTCAAGTTCTGTCCTCCCACTGGATCAATACATGCAAGCATTCAGGTAGCTTACATTTTAGCTCATAAGGTAAAAAAATTATCAATATTTCAACTTAATTCAAGAACCACTGACCACCTGTATCAATTGAGATTATAAATTGTAGATTTGCTGATTCTGTGGCTTTAAATAAGGGCCTCAAAGGTCATGACCTTAAATCTATTTTCATCTTTTCAAAAGACCTAGATAATCTGAAATGTTGTGTACAATCCTTTAAGCCATTTGGGATGATAAATTGTAGATTTGGTGACCTGGTCCAAAATAAGGGTCACAAGGGCCACAACCTTAAAACCTATTTTCAACTTCTTCTCCGCAACAAAAAGCCCTAAAAAAACTCAAATGCTGTGCAAAGACTCCTTAGCCATTATGGCCAATGGATCTTGTGACTCTTTGCCCGAAAAAAGGGCCTCACCGGACGTGACCTAGAAACATATTTTCAACTTCTTCTCCAGAATGAAAAGACCTAGAAAATGTAAATGTCCTCGGGCAATGGGGATTATTAACTATAGAGTTGGTGACCATTTGGCTTATTTGAGCCTCAAGGGACATGACCTAAAAAAAAGTATGGTTTTGTCTTCTTCTCCAGAACAAAAAGCCCTTCGAATATTGAAATGTTATGTACAGACCCATAGGGGTTATAAATTGTAGATATGTTGCACTGTAGCCCCAAATAACAGGCCTTACAGGCCTTCTTCTCCAGAATGAAATGGCCTAGATGAGCTGAAATGTTGTGTACAGACCTTTCAGCCAACAGGGATTATAAGTAGTAGATTTAGTGAACTGGCCCCAAATAAGGATCATAAGGCTCACACCCTGAAAACCTCTTTTCAACTTCTCACTTGCACAGATTCCTTGGTCAACAGAGATAATCAATTGTAGATTTGGTGACCCTGTGATCCCAAATAAGTGCCACAACCTAAAACTTCCTTTGTCTCTATATAAGGGCATCAGGGACCATGACCTATAAACCTCCTTTGGTCTTCTTCTCGTAAACAAAAAATCTCTCAAAAGCTGAAATGTTGTTTAGCCTCCTTGTCCAATGGAGAGGATGAATTAAATTGTAATTGAACGAAAATCCTATAAACTGAAATCTTGGCTACACATTGACCAAAGTTGATAAAAGCTTATAAACTGAAATATTGTATACACCTAGATCAAAGTTGATAAAAGCTTATAAAATGAAGTCTTGTATACATCTTGACCAAAGATGATAAAAGCTTATAAACTGAAGTCTTGTATACACCTTGACCAAAGTTGATAAAAGCTTATAAACTGAAATCTTGAATACACCTTGATCAGTGTAGATTATTTGACCCTCTGACACAAAGGCTATTGAGCTACAGAGCCAATTGCTCTATAGTTTAAAAGTTATTTTGTTAATTGCTGATACTGTTTGTAAAAAACATAATATCTGTTCTTGTTGTAATAAGCTATAAGGGGTTTCAAACAAGGTGTCAATTTATTTAAGGTTATGTTCATTTTTTTAAAATTTTCTCTAGGTTTAGACCTTAATTCACGTTTAAGTTACAATATTATTTAAGTGTTATAAAATTTGACACAAATGAAATTATATATTCAGAACCACATACCCTAATAAATGTGATGGATATCAATCAGAATATAACTTTTGTCTATACTGTTACCTTGAAATTTTAGAACTTTCTAAAGGTTTTTTTTATAAATTTGTCTTTGACAAAATGTCTTTGTATGTGTTTATTCATATTAACTGGGCACAACAAACTAGTATTTAGCTCTTCTTTAAGTTTACATTTAAATAAAAAAAATATGTTTTACTCCCTGTCCATACTGTTACCATTGTTGTCCATACTGTTACCTTGAAATTTTAGAACTTTCTTAAGTTTTTTTTTTTGCTGGTTGCTCACCATTATTTTTCGTGAGATACATTTTTTAAAATTTCAAAAGTTTCTTATCAGTCCAATTTTTTTTTTCATTTAAAAAAATATATAAAGATTTGCTTATCTTTTTGCAACAGTATATTTCTGAATATTAAATAGAATTTCTTTTTTCACCGTTTTTGTTAGTGGTAACAGTAAGGACAATTATGACGTAATAATGTTTTAAAACCTTCTATTAAAAAATTCTATAAAAGGTTAAGCTTGCAATTTTTAAATTCATTACCCTGAGTTAATGTATATTCACAATCAATAACTAATTCATCATTACCCCTCATTTTGATTTTCTGTTTTTCATCTTTCTAAATTTACACTCTTCGTGAAAATGACTCATACATGTCTTCTCATCTTCCAATGTATTTGTGATGAAATTGTTTTCATATAGGTGATATGAAAACTTTTATTCGAAAATTTGTGAAATTTGAATTTTCAACATTTGACTCCTTCTGACAATTTCATTAAGCCAAATTTCATAAACATGCACCACTGACCTGACGATGACAGGAGACTTTTGATTATTATGATTATTTTACTTGTTGATATATGATGATTCAATGTCATTGAATGTGATGTTATTCTATTGACGTTACAATGAATGTCAATTTACATGATATTGGCACTAAGGGACATATGTGAAAAAACTTTCGGTATGCAGCTGTATATCTTGATTCTTGATTCGTTTAGTTTGTTATTTCTCAAGTCCCTTCAATCTGTGTAACCATTGTGTTGTGTTATGCAAGCTGACATTTGCATTCGAGAGGAAGGGGAGACATTTTCGTTCTTAAGTGAGAGAGCTTTCTCACCTCGTGCAATGGAGGCTAAATTCTGCTAGACTGAAATCGTCATCGCATATGTAAACGTTTAAACGTTCTAAAATTCAGGTTATGTGCAAATGACTAATATGTCAATTCAAAGCAGCATAAATGAGAAATTATGTTTGAATTATTACTGTGTCAATTTCCCTTGAGTTATCACTCTGATTTACATTTGTTTTGTTAGATTTTGTTTGACCACAAAAGCACCATACCCGGTGTGGCAAGCAATCAAAACAGTCCACTATAACGGTATGGTTCGAGACAGTCACTATAATATATTTAAGAAATAAAGTTCCCTGTACCCCAATGTGTTTTGTAATAAAGTATAGTTTTGCCCTGAACTATTATAGTTAAAGTACGAGCACGGTAGTCCGAGTACTTTGACGTTATAATAGTTCAGGGCAAAACTATACTTTATTACAAAACACATTGGGGTACAGCGAACTTTATTACTTTTCTAAGATAACCCATAACACAACATTCTGCTTTGAGTAATTTTGCAAGAAAAATAGAGTTTACTTCCTTAATATTAATAATCCATGATCAGGGCCAACTGACGAGCCGTGCGACAACAGCGACTATGACGTCATTGTTCTGTTGTGACGTCATAGTGGTTCCTGGGGTTGCCCAATGCGGATTTCGTCGTTTTGGTTCAAGTACAAATGCAGCTTAAAATTGAAGACTAATTCGGATACAAAATAACACATTCCTTCAATAATTGTTATAACAACGCTACCGTTGTTTTAGTACATTATCATTTGCAGAAAAACACGGTCTTTTCACCTGCCCTCTTTCGTTGGGTTACCATTGGCACACGTGACTACGAGGGGAGCGGAAACGTCATTCAATTGTTACGTCATCACAAAAAACTATACCTTTATCGTCTGATAAAGTACTTTTATTTCGATTGTTCTAGCCGCTAGGCATCTTAGAATTCATGTTAAACTGATATATTTCCTTTCATTCCCTTTCAGGCCCTTTACATCAAACATATGACCCTCGACCACAAATTAAGGTAAAGTGCTCAAAATTATATTATTCCCTCATCAGTTACATTGTCAGATGTGTGTAATCCTTTAAACACTTTAAAGGGACAGAAGCACGTTTTTTACAATTTTTATTTGTTCAAATTTTCCATTTATAATGATAGTTTATGTCATTTATATTAACTTTAGACGCTAAAGCATCTTATGACACAAACAAATTATTCGTAGTGGTAGTAACAATGTTGCGTATAAAGCAAAAATTGCATGGTGGTCATTTTATTGTTAACACATTTTATGATTTCGAATTACAAAAAACGATTCCCATGGCCTTACCGAACCATATACACTCATTTTCAACTTCACTTTCCGAAGACAGAAGGGTGTTTTACTATTGGTGACATTATTTTTCAAATACATTTCATCAACTTATTTGAGCAAAAAAAACGTGCTACTGCCCCTTTAAGAATACATTTTCACAATATCTGCGACTTGAGTATAGTATCTATTAGGGTAAGTGGCTTAATTGAGTGTGTGTTAACTCCCTAAAATCTATGTTCTTACCTCATCTTATGATTGCGGAACCCTTGATTTTGGTGACGATTCATTGCATTTGCATTATAAATCTATCGTTTCACATATAAATCATACAAAACTGATGAGCTGCAGAGCTGTCCTTTTTACTTCCTCTAAATAATGAATGACAGCCACATTGACAAGTGCGGAATAGCTTTTGGAGATTTTTAATGATTGTGCGGCCCCAATTAGGACCGAAGAACGATAGAGGCCAATCCTAACAGCTAATCACCTATGTTCGTTGTGTCCTCCAGAAAGAAAATCCCTAGAAAGTTGAAGTTTTGCGCGCAGTCATATTGGCCAATGAGATGACGAATATATATGCGTTTAGGGCTTAGTGTACTTTATGATGCACAAGAATAACAAGATAGATCCAAAACATAAAAATAATAAAAATACATGTCTTTTTACAGAACATGGACACGACAGGCGTTACTGATGGAACAGTGGGAACAGCTAATACTGCTAGCTTTGTTGACGGAGGAATGGGACATACGACGACCGGTAGGGTCAGAAGCATTTTAACTATTTGAATAATTATTTATTTCATCTGTTTACTTCCGGTTGGCTCTTAATACTTTCTCCAGAGCTTTAGCAGAATTAACAAGAACCTTCATAGTTATGTGTCCGTCATTTTGGTCATCTACATGTACCGTCGCAATGAGGAGTGGGTGTGATAAAATTCTATCTAGCAGGTGACCTTGACGTTAATACGGCATTTTGACAAATTTTAATATCATTCTTAACACAATATCCAAAGAGCCGTAGTACCCAATATCTTACCTGTTGGTGATATTGGCAGATTGTTCAACTATAAAGACACTGTATTACATTGCACATACATATGTCACTGTATTCACTTATTGTCACGTTCTTCCCTATGAATTTTTCATAACATACCATTTTGCTGTTCTAAATTACAATATGAAGCTCAAATCATCTCACTCGAATTTCTCATTCACCTTCAAATACCAAGGAATACATACTTGGTTTTAAAGGAAGTCGCGAAACGGTTTTAAACCTGGACACGCAAAGTCGAAATTGCACGTCTTACTTACATCTATACCACATACATAGCCTATTTAACCCATGTTCGTCATTTTATATGCTTTATATAAGTTTATAAAATTATCTTTGTCTAATTTAATATTATTTCGAAATCAGCTTTGCCCTTCATGTTTTTCAGGTGATTTCATAACGCTGTCACAGATGTCAGTCATGACTTAATTGTTTATATTCATCCATAACTCTAATAATTGTTAGTAATTCTATTATAGTTGTTGTCGCATTAGAGGCAGTGTTTAAAAATTAAATCCAAATCAGTTTCAAACATGTTTCTTTACAATAAATTAAATTGTCATAGCATATCAGTTCTGAATGCTGGTTGGATAAATACAATTTATTGAATTCTGCAATGATCAGGCATTTTAAACTGCATTGTTGTACACTTACGATCTCATCTGATGTAACACTGTATCTTTATTCGGATTGTGGTAGAATTTCTGTTACAGGAAATATCGCCTCAAACGCGGAGATGTCATTTGGTCAAAATATAGTGCATGGAGATCAGAACATTTTTGGTAAGTGATAATTACATATTTAGTCTATTTCAATAAACAAATCTTCATTCTTACTCCCCATTTCATGTATCTTCTAAATCAGGCAGTTTTCAATGCTTAGCTCATCAGGCTTTAAAGTCCCCGAAGGGCTTATGGCATGGCATGGCATAGCCGTTGTCCAACTGTATTTTGCTTTTTGCTTTTTCGACCTCTTCTCAAAAACCACTGGCTCTAGAGAGCAGACTTATTGTGTAAAGACCAAAGACTCCTTGTTCAACGGGGATTACCAATTGTAGATGTGGTGACATTGAAATGATAATTATTTCTCGCCCGTGGAGTTTAGTGCAGTCTAATAAGTATACGGCAATATTAAACTAGTGTAACATGTAATACCGCCGCAAGTATGACATCAATAGTTTCCAGTGGTGACGTCACTATGGTCGTACCGTCGTCAAAATAGTGCATGACTCGCGGAAATCTTAGTTTAGGACACTGTCGACAATATCGCTTGATTCATCTTGACAAGTTAATAACAGAAAACCAAACAACCTTCCATACAATACAAATTGTATTTAACTCGTTTTCGCTCGATTAATTCTAAATCATTAACATGTTTAATAAAAGTGGTATGAAATGGAAGCTCGTTTAGTATACTCTATTAAGGACAGTTGTAGCAGATTTCATCTCTTCCCCACCAATCGAACAGCCTGGTTGAGAATTTTTTTATTTATTTATTTATTTATTTATTTATTTATTTATTTATTTATTCATTCATTCATTCATTCATTCATTCATTCATTCATTCATTCATTCATTTATTTATCTATTTATTTATTCATATTTATTTATTTATTTATTTTTTATTTATTTATTTATTTATTTATTTATTTATTTATTTATTTATTTATTTATTTATTTATTTATTTATTTATTTATTTATTTATTTATTTATTTATTTATTTATTTATTTATTTATTTATTTATTTATTTATTTATTTATTTATTTATTATTTGTTAAATTATTGGCCATGCTTCAGCCAAGCTCAGGCATCATGTACCTTTGAGGTTTTATATGATTAAGGGGAGGAGGGGTAATGGTTTTTTGGCAACTGATTAGACAGTATTAGGTTTATGTTGTTTTTTGGTATCTATATTACAGTTTATTCAATTTGTGATTATAACAATATATACATTTATAATCTTCATTAAAGGAATTGGTCGAGTGTTATTTAAGATTTCTTTTTAATATTGGTATCATGCACTGGAAATTTGTATCAAGGCCACGGCAAGGGAGTGTGTTTTATCTGGAGAATTATTTAGTTATATCATCACCAGCAGCCAATACAAATCATGATGAATATAGGGGCCATTAAATTTTTAAAGGTGCGTCCATTGTGTTTCATAAAATTGTATGTGCCTTTAATACATGCCAACATAAATTATGTGCTGATATCAGTTCAATAATTTCACCCAAATTGCATTATCATCCCCAATCGCCAAATATATAATAATTACTAGTTTCCAATTAAAATCCATCAACATCATTATACTTGTGCAGAAACCGAAACTACACGTTCCATTTTACATGTTGTAAATAAGTTTCCAAAATTACGTTTGACTAATTGACGCGCCACAAGCAGTTCATTGTCCGGTTTTCGATCAGAAGTCAATACTTTTACCTTTATATCGTCCGTATACTGTGATGACTCAGGAGTAATAGATCAACATGGCAATGGCAACAGTCAGTACTTCTGGATAAAATAACGCATTTTATGACGTTTAGCATATGTGACCCCCAACAACACAATGGATGTACCTTTAAGTGACGAAGAATGTGTTAAAGTAGATGATTTTTAACATTTTCCCCATATATTACTCCCTTTACAGGATCTTTTTTCAATATACACCCTAGCGGTAACTCTGAAACTACAGCTGGAGAAAATGACAACTCACCTGTTACAGTTGAACCAGGTGAGCGCGCTACTTATAACTACGTCTACTATTAGTATGTATATATATATATATATCAAATACTGCAAGTTAAGATTAACAACAGTGTTGCAAGGTCAGAAAACATCAACGTTGCTGTACAATAAAATGAACAAATCAAATCAACAACTTAATTTTAGTGAGCCAAGTTGGTAAAAGAGTCCTAATTCACATGGACAATGTATATGTTCGCCTTAAATTTCCCATTTATTAAGATAGTTTATGTCATTTATATTTACTCTAGAAGGTAAAACATCATATTACAAAAAACAATTATCCGTAGTAATAACGGCGTATGAATAATATATAATACATTATCATGTGTATGTAATGACTAAACAATGACTCGCAGGAAATTGTGAATGGTACAAGTATATATCTAGCTTACTTCTGTAGATACCAAACCGCCTGATTGTATCAGGGTATTTAACATAACTGTATAAGTATGTTCTATCTTTCCTGGTATTAATTGCAATCTCCTTATTTTAGAGGACTGGTTCGAAAGCGTGCCAGCTGTACGGAAGGTTGAGCAAGTCACGGATAAAGATCTCAGTCGAATGGTTGAGGGGCTTGCCGATGGATGGGAGTTTATTGCTTTAGAATTGAATTTTAAAAAAGTTCAAATAGACAAAGAGAAAATGAGCACGACTTCCCCATCGATGCAGATGCTGAATGTATTTGTCAAGTGGAGACAGAAAGAGGGACACAAAGCGACATTCAAGGCCTTCGTTAACGCTCTGAAATCATGTGATAATAGATGTACTATAGACTGGGACCTCATAAAGGATGTCGTTTTAAATCGACAATAATAGGCGATAAAATATCAATGTTTAAAGGGGCAGAATTAAAAAAGCACGTTTTTTTGCAAATTTAATTTGTTCAAATTTCCCATTTAAAATTATAGTTTATGTCATTTATGTTTACTTTAGAGGCTAAAACATCTGATTACACACACACACATTATCCGTAGTGGTAATAACGGTGTTGCGTATTAAGCACAAATTTAATGGCGGCCATTTTATTGTGAACACATTTTATTATTTCGAATGACAAAAACGATTCCCATCGCTTTACCGAACTATATACACTCATTTTTTAAACTTGATTTTCCGAAGAAGAAGGGTGTTTTACTATTAGTGACATTATATTGCAAATGCATTTCATCGACATAGTTCAGTGAAAAAACGTGCTACTGCCCCTTTAAAATGCTAGTTCTTCAGAGAAATGAAGAGTTTACTTCAAGTTGAAAGAGTCTTACTCCTTTATCATCATTATCATTTTGTTATTGAAGATCGGTTATATTTTTGAAAAACAAATCTCATTTATTCATTACTGTTTTTCTCACTTTTTCAATGAGGATCATTGAGTCACGATCCTAGACTCTCTTTTCATTTTGTTCTAAAGATCGAAAAAAACCTACAAAGCATAAACCTTGTTGACAGACTCATATTCTTTTCAAGAATCAAAGGCCCCAGACATTTGCAAACGCGTGTACACACTCCTTAGCAAATTTCGTTACTCCTTGGTTCCTTGAAATACAAATTATTCATCAAATGTACTTGTATTTTTAGGATTTTTTCGGAAATGTACGTTCTAGGCTTAATACGATTAAAACATATTCATTTAACATCATCAAACATTATATTTATTTTATTATATTGTTTCAATCCCTTCTCCGGAGTGGTATAAAGTGGTCAGTATGTCTGGTTTACTAATTCAAAATATTAAGGTGTTAATCTTTTTCAAAATTTGACATGTTTTTCCGGGAACTATGACATCCAAGTGAACTAAATTATCATTACAAGTACTTCGGTCAATACCCTTCATCGAGTGTGAAAGCCAGGTCCCAACAATAAACTGTTATGGCCCTTGAATGTGTAATTAAAATTTGTTAGGCATTGCCACTGTTAATCTTCACTCGGGAACTAGTTTTTCTACGTGCATGACAAATTGAGTGCAGCCACCCTGACAATACTTTGAATCGAGCTCGTAAGGAGTACGGAAATGATAGTTTAACACACTTATATGTTTAAAACTGTATTCAAACTTTGCCATTAACAGCAATAATGCCCATATTGACGGCTTGCTGGTTCCAGAAGGATACAGATGTTGTAAGAACAGGAAGATGTTCGGATAACAACTTCTGTTATGTAAGGAAGTAACAAAATTCCACCTGATGAAGCAGTGAGCATATAAATGAGAACAAGTTCTATGGATAGTCAACTTCTTTATTGATATGAGTGCGACGTTTTGATGCAGATACTAGCACCGTTATCAAACAAGTGATACATTATCATGACAACCAGGGGAATATGTACAATATATGAACTTGTTCTCATTCATCATACCAGCTTCTAAAATGCCTCTCAATGAAGTGAGCATATACTCAGAAACGTCATGTATTTTCACTTTAAATAAGTTGTTATCCAGAAAATCTTCATGTTCTTGTGTATATCACTTCTAAATGCCCTTCAAAGACCAGGGATGTTGTAGTCAAGCTGGAGATGACAACGACATTAGAGTCTATATGTCGAAAAGTCGCCTTCAAAGATCCATAAAATGGTCTTTCTTTTTCTTCATCACCTCTAGGACATCTAGAATGTCAATCAACGAATTAGCTGAAACCAGCTTATGGCGCCAGTATATGACTCATATCAAATTTTGATTTGTACTGTAAGCCTTGGCTGAATGCAATACTCAGTGGACTATGATGTTCATACTTAGTTCACCTTATCATCATCATTCCTGCAATCACCATTTACTATATCAATTGTAGTATAAGTTAAAGGGGCAGTAGCACGTTTTTTGGTTTAATGTTATTTTTTTCAATTTCCCATTTATAATGTAAGTTTATGTCATACATATTTACTTTAGAGGGTAAAACAAGCCAATTATTCGTAGTGGTAATAACGGTGTTGCGTATAAAGCAAAAAATGCATGGCGACCATTTTATTGAGAACACATTTTATTGTTTCGAATGACAAAAACGAGAAGGGTGTTTTACTATTGGCGACATTATTTTCAAATACATTTCATCGACTTATTTCAGCGAAAAAACGTGCTAATGCCCCTTTAAGATCTTGTATGGATTGGAGTATTGTGGTGATATTGCAGTTGTTCTGGTATTTGTATCTTGTATGTTTAGAATATATTAGCTTTTATAAAAACTTTATTACAAATATCAGTACTGGCCATTGTTTTAAGAAAACATCGAATACATTGTGTTTAAAACTCAACTGATTTCATTGATTATCATTTTGCATGCATTATAAGTATATAAGTATATAAGTATGTTGTACCTCACTGTCCATCTGGCTTCTTCACATGCCTGTCTATTGTAAAAACACTATGTACATCAACCTAATTCATTTATAACCACGTTGTGCATCAAGCTACTTAATTGTAAAAACATATATATATATATATATATATATATATATATATATATATATATATATATATATATATGCCATACCACAATGTTCAGTATCTTTACTTGAAAACGTCGCATATCTTTGCAATAAAAAAAAGTTGCAAATCACTTAATTTGTTAATTCTTCATATTACCAACTTTTAAATGCCTCTTTAAAAGTTGAAGAATCTATCAAAGTAGGCAGTAACATTTTGGCTCACTTTCTAATAATACCCTTTTTACAATTGTCCATCCATTCGTCAATTATTGAAAATAGGACAATTGCTCCCACCTGTGAAACTATAGCCAAAACATAATTATCAGTCAATTCTCAATCGCAAAAGTCTAACCTTATGGGATTCGATAACCCAACAAACCACGTTCCTCTGATCACATTTTTTTTGTATGATATTCATTTTAAAGAAGTGTAATTTCTTTTTCGTTCTATTTAATAGCATCTTTTTGTAAACACATATTATACTGTTTTCAATTATTTATATGCTTTCTGTTTATTGACCCATATTACAATATGACGGTTCTTATGTATGCTTTTCTGTTTTCAAATTATTCCTATAAAAGTATTTTAATGTTCTTAACTAACGCATTGCTCTCATGCGTAATATGTATGTGTGTAAGCATATCTGATATATTGTATTATGTTTATTCATCATTAATGTACTAAAGAAACTTAACGTATACATACTTAACATGTATTTGCTTAAGACAAATATGATTTTGAGGCGGGATAGCGCAGTGGTTAGCACGCTCGGCTTCGGATCAAAATGTCCGGGGTTGTCTGCAGTAGAGAACAGTTCTACACGCAGTAAGGTTTGGGTGCATTGCTACACTTAATTTCAGAGAAGTACCACCCATGGTTCGCTAGTTCCAGCCGTTACTCGCAGGTTTCACCGCAATTCATAGCCACATGGCGTTGCGGGGTTTCTCCCTGCTGTAATACTAGCAGCCGCGATATAAGTGAAATACTCTTGAAAGCGGCGTTAAACCCCACCTCACCTAACCTCAAATATGAATTGCTTGTTGATATTATGTTGAACATACTTGCGTAAACAAAAATATGTTACTGTAAATGTGAAAATTATTCCATTGAGAGGTAAAATTGCTGAACGGATCTTTGCATTCTTATAATAAATACCACCATTTCACAATGGACTCTCCCAAATACGAAAATTACTCAAAGTCAATAATTTCTTCTGCCATAAATTACTTTAGCAATAACTCCTTGGAATGATTGATGATATTATTGTATTCAGTTAACAGCAAACATGCACAAATAACCATATTAAAGAACAAAATCTCGAACAATTATTTAAAGCTAGAAAATACAACCACAAAAGACTCTTTGAGGAAATTTAGAATGAAACAGTAGTCAAACTCATGATATCCATTAATATTAAAAAAAATTACAATACCATTATATAATGGAAATATCCTACCCCAGGAAAAAATGGAATCTTCCACATGAACTTGAAAACATTGAATGAATTCAAACACATTATCAATGAATGAACCTACTCTAAGTAATATGTTTATTGCAACAACAAAAAATTATTTACCTGAAGGGTGATTTCTCCTCATGATTTATTGAAGTTGAGTGCACAAAAGTACCGTTTCCAGAGCTCACAAACTCTAAATGCAGGGACGATACTCACAAAGGGAAACAATAATAAGCACAGATCCGTATGCCTGCCGCTAAAGAAATTATTTGAAGTTTTAATTTTCGTAGATACTTTCAAAACAAGATAGCTTATACCGGACCATATGTTCAACACATATGCGTAAAAGATGCCTCTAATTAAACACAACTAGTTCTGTTAAAGGTACATTCATTGTGTTGTGTGGGGTCACATTTGCCAAACGCTATACATTGTGTTATTTTATCGAGAAGGACTGAAAATTGCTGTTTTGATGATAGTCGACTCAGTATACCGGCGATATAAAGGTAAAAGTGTTGATTTTTGATCGAAAACAATGCACCGCATGTAGCGCGAGTCAATTAGTCAAACGTTATTGTCAAAACTTATTTACAACTGACAAAAAGACAACTTTGAGTTGATAATGTTTCAAAGGTCTTATAACTACTGTGAATGAACATGGGGCGTGTATTTTCGGTTTTTGCATATGCATAATGATGTTGCTCAATTTTAATTGGAAAGTAGTAAATATGGTATATTTGACGATGGGGGGTGAATATGCAAGTTGAGTGAAATTAATTTATTTCAACTAAAATCAGCAGGTATCGTTTGTTGGCACGTACTATAGTGAATTGAATTTTATTAAACAAAATGGATGTATGTTTAACAGTGAGTGAAGTGAGTTTAAGAGTGAAGTAATGTATACGAGGTTTGTTAACTCGAGTAATAAAAAGAAATAGTAAATTGAGCTTCAGAGAGCTAACACATTTTGCCAACAAGAACAGGTGAGTGTTCATAGCTACATGATTCAACAAATTTGTTAAAGTCATGTGAATCAGAGTTTATAATATGACAAGCAATGAGTTACTTGGATATATTACCCATATGGGAAGACGGACACAGGGTAGTATTTTTCCTGTAAGTCACATGGGAGTTACACCTTTTTCTGGCTTTTGATTGGCTGTTACAGAAAAATAAGAATTTCATTGGTTGCCGGAACTACTTCATTCATCTTTCTTACTTTTCCCGACTAGTAACTTTAGAAACTGTCTTCTGCACTTTAACATGTTTTATTTGTTTCCCGCAGTTGAAATTAGCGTTTTCGTACATGTGCCGACGCCTCAAATGTCGGAGGAAGCAGTTAAATTGTCCGAAATTTAAAGAAACTAGCGATTATTGCTTGACTGTATAACCACGAAAAGCTTCAAGAGCGACGGCGATCGTTCGAATGTAATGACGTCATAGGCGCGAGCGGTTATGACGTCACAGTGTCGATTGTAACGTCACAGGGCTTTTCGGTTTGAGCCGACTCGTTTTTGAGCTTCGCACACCTCTTGATATGGATGTTGCAATAACTTATATGTATAATCATGGATTGATAGTAATTGGCAGGAATACAAAACTTTCAACTAAAGCCACATCTTTCTTTTATTGTGAAAGACATTTTCGCAGGGGACATTTTAATCGTGCGGAGTAAACAAGGATAGGTACGTAAGAAGTGAGTCCACGTCACTCGCGTATGGATATGAAGATTCATCTCCTTCTGGGGTCCTTTTAGAGAAGCTATTGGCTTTTGATATTCGCGTTTTTACTTTAATTTGTTATATGGGTAATATAAACAATAACGAACTCGTGACGGGGAATGGCAGGCTATCTTTCCCTCGTTATATCAATTGTGTGTAATTCTCTCGCCAAGGCTCGAGAATTACTCAAATGATATAACTCGGGAAAGATAATCTGTCATTCCCCGTCACTCGTTAGTTATTGTCTAAATATCAGCGAATTACTGTCTATCAAATTACAATGAAATTACTTATATTTTCACTTTGACCAGTGACTGATATAACTTGACCTCATAACTAATGGTCTGACCTTACGAATTCTCTTGTGACGTCACATTGTTGCTGTGGTGACGGGCGTTCCTCGCGGCCGTTCAACATCGAAACGACCTTGTGACATAATGAACAGGATAATATTATATAATAAATAGAATATCTGTAAATGTTTGACAAATACAATGTTTATCGCATCTCGTGAGTTAGAAAAGTTATATATTTCTAGCTTACTCGATGTGATAAACATGGTATTAGTCAAGGAAAGACATTGTCAGCTATCCTTTTTGTATTGACAGCAAAGGGAGCAAGTGAAGCGTATTTAGCCGTATTCAACCTAGTTGTGAGCACTTTGTATACGTTTTCTATATTCAAACCAACACCTTAATGCAGACATCAGATATTCATTTCTGCCTAAGGGTTTCAACATTCAATTGAATACCTTACTGAAGAAATCAAATAGGTCATACATAATCTGAACGTAACATGAGGAGAACAATGTACAATGTACAAGTACAATGTGTGTCAGTTGTGTTTGCTGTAGAGTATCCTGCTAACAATTTGCCTTCATATCTTAACTATTTCGTCTTAAAACCCCTAGTTTTGTCACTATTTCTTTTCACTATTCTGTCTGCATTGAAGATGGTGAATGTGTATCCTGCCAGCTTGGGATACCATCACAACTAACGATGGGGGGAGGTTATTATTATTATCATCAAAATTATAATTTTATTATATTGTTAGTATAAACATACAGTTTGTGTAAACTGTAGGCACTTATAATGAACAATTCATCAAATATTTATTTACTTGATTTATTGATCTGCCCTCCCAAAGGAGTCAACGAACATATTGATATACATTGGCAAAAATACAGATATAAATGAATAAATGAATAAATAAATTTAAAAAAACAAACATAAAAAGGAATCGTTATCAAGACGTTTTACAGTCATATATAAATTAAATTCAAATAGTAACCAAGTATTGACATATATACATGTATCTATTGCGAAATCTATCTGCAACAATGAATGGCAAGCTCTTAACAGAAACTCCACTCAGTAACCAGGTGCAGTTTAGAAGCCTCTGTGTTGAGGATTACTGAGACACGTGCATTAGGTAGCGTGCCATAACTTAGACAAGGTGAATCTCAGACACTTTAAACCAAAAACATTTCTGGTTGAGTGCACAGCATATTCTCAAGCTGTTACCTATGTATGATAATGGTACAGTCCATGAGAATCATGATATATTAACATAATAAAAAAAATAACAATAAAAAAAATAATTTAAAAAAAAATAATTAAAAAGAAAGAAGAGAAGATGGTTGACGTTTATAGCACATTTATCAACAGATAATGATGTAAATATATCATTAGTCAATTTTCCCATAACTTAGACAAAATATGTTTTTGTTTGATTCAGCACATTTATTAACAAATATTTGTCAAATGTCATCAAATAGCACATCTAACACATTTCATCTCATATGCATACATGTATTTTATGCATAAGGCAGCTCATGCATGTGACAGTGTCTATCCAAGATGTAGAAGGTGTCCCACTGCATCCAGGGACTCCATGCTGGTCTTCGCTCCTTGATGCAGTTGCTGCTTCAGTCTTGTCATGCAGTGGAACTCGATCTCCAGGACTCTCAAATGATACTAACACAAGAATGTATCCCCAGAGTCAGCCAAACTTTTGCATTAAATGGATCATCAGAAAAGACCATGTCTACATGTACATAATAAAAACAGGTAAACGAGGCAATCAAGAAATAAGTTATATTGATATAATATTCGAAAATGGAATTAGGTAGTGATGTAATTATTTCACATAACCAGTTAGATACAATTATTGAAATACCCTATCAAGTAAAACAGTTCAATATCTTACTATTTATTTGTAATAGACTTAAATACACAATTGATACATAATATTACATCTACTAATGCAGCTGTGTTACATTATGACCATTGGTCAACACCAATCAACCACCAACAAAGAATTGACCATTACCGAGCAAGGTTTTATGAAAACTATGTCGCGAGGCAAATATATTATAAAGAAAAAGTTGTGGTTACAAACAATTTAAAGTAACTTGAAAATTACAGTTATACACACTTATATTCCAGTCATATTTTTAACCATTTTCTACGATTATTACATATTCCAGTGATAAGATACAAAATGTTTTAAAGTCTCTGTAACAAGCCGTTCGTAAAAAATGTGCTCTTATGAGCAGGAAGTAAGTTTTATCAATGACAGAATAATGCTAATGGACATTCAAACAAATAATGATGTTAAACATTTTATCATTATTTTCTTGAATGTCCATTGTTTAAACAACACAGAGACAAACTCAAGTCATCTGTGAAGCGCATATGTAAGTCAGCAGGTATTACAGTAAATCGTGAACTTTTGTTAGAAGGATGTGCAGACCTACCACTTTGTCAAAATATAAATCATATTTAAGTTAGTTCAGTCGTTCATTAGTACGACAAAGCAATATGAATAGCATGTAATCATTCTGTATATTTTGTAACTTCTCTTTTTGTATAACCTTCCTGTTTACTATCAGTCATATTTGTCTGTAAACAATGTAAATCACCTTTGTACATACCAGGGAGCATCCTCGATTACCCATGGTTTTATATATGGGTGATATAGTGGAGAGTAACGGAGCATATATAAAACTATGGGTAACCAAGGATGACCAAGGAGAGGTTATTCGGTTATTCTAAGTATGAGAACTTGCTCCTAATCCTTTTCTATGTAAATAAAATATGTTTAAATCAATAATGCTACGCAATCAATGCAACGAGTTTACATGATTTTAAGGTGTTCAGACTAAAATGGCCGCTCCAAGGTAGTTCAAGTGTTCTGACTGATGTAGCGATAGCTTAACACTTAGAGTAGAGTTATAAATATGGCACCATGATAGAATGGTCAAATATATTGCTGTCTATCTTCTCAAAATCTACCTGTCTCACATAATAGATTCACAGCTCGCACCATTTTCTACCAATAAAGATAACTTTTCTCTATGGATACGGCTTATCGGATCTTGTGATGAGAAGTTTTGTTCTATAAAGTAACAATATGTTATTTAAACCATTATAATGACTGGCAACTTACATAAATAATCTTCTTTTTTTTAAAAAGAGTACTACAGGGCCTTTTAATTTGACACGCTTTCAATACTTGTTAATCTTTTAACTCAATTGATTACATAGAGAGGTATTTATTTTCAAGAAAAGGTGAAAATTTTAAATATATATATAAGAACAATTGAAAAAAAATATTCTTTAAGGCAGTTCCATACCAATTTGATAAATTTCAAGAAATTGCTAATATTTCACTACATACATGAACATGTGCTAAATCAATTTGATCTGTTCCCTATCGATGTGGGGGTGTCGCAAAATACAATTTGTCACTATCATTTCACACCACCATTTTGTTAAACAAGTATATTTCATGAGTATGGCTTTATTTGAATAAAAGGTTCATGGTTATACTTAAATGCAAGCATTTCACTTAAGTCTCAATTTTACCAAATTTGGTTGTTTTCTTTTACAAATACATATTTATGTCAATTAATGGCGAGAATTGTAAGCAAAAACACTTTTTGATAGAAATACTTTTCACCAGCAAAATTAATCCCCAAAAAGCATATGCATCCAGAGTAAATCATAATTTTCAAACACCGAGATATTATAATTCAAAGGGAGATAACTCCGACGCTTGATGGAGTACATCATAAAAGGTGTGTTTTTACAATGGTAAGGGACCTCCTATACCAACCCTTAGCCAATCACATATGTTCTGTTGAAAACGTGTTGAAAATATCCAAATCGTTGGTCATATATGCAACCTGAAGATTACTGGTTCAACAACTCATGTATACATATTTGTGTTCGATTCTAGGAATGAAATTCTAAGATGCATTTCAATGAAAACAGCAAACTTAAATATGCAAAGAAGTTGAAAATCCGAAAAGGCAAATATACACATGCTTCTGTGCAAATTATCAAAGTGTCAATGACATAAGTTTGAGCTCTTACTGCGAATTCTCATTTCGAATTTCTTAACGCCATTTTAAAACCATGAACACACTTGATGCAAGAAATTTCGAGAATAACGGAAAGGTGAAATGCTAATTTATTAAAGTTGAAGACCTAAAACGTCACGTTTACACATGATTGTTTCATATGCATAGTTTCAGTGATCTGTATGCCATATAGCCGTATATGTATTAAAGAGAGGCTTCTATCGGGGTATATTTTGTAGAACGAAATTCGTTAGGACATTACTGTTTATAATATATTCCTGTATATAATATGTTATTAATTCATGCTTGTTTCACATTCCAGGTTAACCATACTACTGAGGGTAATATATTTGTGACTTTGACTTATGAATTTGATATAGGCTAGATCACCTTCTAAAATAAAAACTATGAGAAGTTTGAGAAACTTTGCTACGGCTAACATGATATAGTTTATTAGTTTATTGATAAAATTATGAAATTATTTTAAATTTTGTCATTTCACGTTATGCAAAAAAAGCAACATGGCAACTACATGTACTTTGGTATATGTACACTGTGGGTACGTTTGTATGAATAACTATGTTTTAACACTCAATTGTTAATCTACTCAAAATCATCACTTATCATACTGTAATTTGAATGTCTTTGAGGTTGTAAACATTGTTATGCTCTCCCATAACGTAGTTGGCGGTGTCAATTCATAAACCTCATGAAATTGTAGTTTATATTCACTGTAATGTTATATTTATACAAACTCGCCGTCTCCTTCTATTTGAAAGCATTATCATCAAAATCATTGTCTTCTATTTACTTCCATATCGTTAGGTTTTTCAATATTGACAAAGACTATCAGATTACCAGGAAAATACAATAAACATGCAACATTAACCCGTCGCACGTTTGCAAAAGACGGTCGATATTTGACCTCACTTGCTCAACCAACAACCGGAAGTCGGAAGGGAAATCCCCTTAGTTTCGCTTTCTATCTAAACTGGTTTGAAAATGGCGGCTAAGACTGACTCCATGGATTCTTAAGATGTCTCTGTTTAGTTGGGATCGTTCTTGATTTGAGTATTCTCAGTAAGTTACCCACATTACACAACCTACAAGCAGGTAAGTTTTCAATGTATGGTGGATTCAGACAGATGAATACACATTAGCGACTCTGTTGTACTGAAGTCATTGAAGCGACACGAATGTTGTTATGTTATGCAGCCATGGCTATCTCGCCGAGTCTTCATTTTAAGGTATGGCTGTAGTGTTGGATTTTAACATTCTATAACCAGCAATCGATGGAATATGATGAGGAGCAAAGGGTGTTTTGGGCAAAGTGAACTGACACGACCCAGTGTAAGCTATGAATATTGGATTCATCTTGTGCATGGATATTTATATTAGCCGAGTCCTTCTTTAAAGTGTGCCAGTGGGATAATCTAGATAATCTACTTTACCTCCCTTTATTATTTCAATCTAGTAGATTGGACATAGCAATGTATTGATATCACTGACTCATGTCGATTGGTAAAGGTATAGTCTAACACTTAGACGCTAGGAATTATAAAACACTAAAAGTAGAAAACCAACTTTGAAATATTGTATAGTTCAGGTCTGCATTTTGACCTTTGGCTCTGGTGTGGGATCTCAACATTCTACAACCGGCTATCGATGAAATAAGACAATGAGTAAGCGACACTTGTGTAACGTTCTTGACACGACCCAGTCTTATCTGCGAAATCACAAAGGGGGGTAACTTGGTTTGAACAAAGTAATGTATTAATGTTGTCACCTTAGCTATTAAGTGAACTGTGAAGTATCATATCTATCTAATCGCTGTCAAACAGAAAAAACTGGCTGTGAATGCCTGTTACTGTTATCTAGATTGTTGCTTCATGTTAAACATGTAAAAACAATAAATAACTTTCATTCTTTTACATATTACTGAAGAAGGTATGACAATTAAATTTGAAATATATCAAAGTTGTTTCGCGTTGGTCTCAAGGTGTAAAATGAACTGCAATTAATATGATTAAGAAAAATGACTGAATTGATGTATCTACTCACAGATATACTATTCAACTCAACTCAACTCAACTCAACTCAACTATGAACAAAGAAACATCAGCTTCAAATGTGGAACAAGACAATATACTAGATACCGGTAACTATGAATCTTATTTTAATTTTGTGAAGTAATAAAGTCAGAATCATGTCTATCTGGCAAGTATCAATGTCACTATATTCCATGTCTCGTTCACTTGCCGGAGTCAAATTGTTATCTTATAAACAGGCGAGCTCAATGGCTGAATGGATAAGCTGTAGGAACAATCAGTGCTGCAATGTTAGTACCTAACTACGATGAGCATGTTCAATTAAGGTAATAGCCTCGTTCGGCATTAGTACCATAGTATGTACTTTTGCAGATTTGGTGGTCCTAATTGAACATTCACCAATGCTGTATTTGTTCACTATCTAACTGGTATGTATTTACAACAGATACTATTCTGTATTAGGTTAGATACAGATAAGATTGTGCAGAAGATACCTCTCGCGGGGTGATACTGTATATATTATACATCAAAGGACGTTATAAATATATAATATAATATAAATAAATATTTTTTGGAGCGGCATTTACATAAGCTCTCAGCTTGTTTGCAAATCCATTTCATTGATGAATAAAATATGTTATATATATAATAGCAACACACATACAAATGTGATAAGTAGATAATTCACTTTTCATGTGCCCCGATATACATGCATATACACATAAAACTACAACTTTATAATACTAATAATGGTGTACGTATGCTTGAAGATAAGTAGGTGAGGTTATGTATTGTATGTATGATATGAATGTAAATGATGCATGCACAAATGCAGAATATGAGGATATGTATTTATTTTGTATGAATTTCAGGCGCATCAAGTATATACGCAACAAAAAGATTTTAATTAGCCAGTGATGGAGACCTGCATAATTAATGACTTTCGGGGGAAATTTAGATAATTAAATCACTTTGAGTTTAACTCAGGTATTCATTTCCAATGTCGCTAACATATGATTTATGATTCTTGATTTGTTTAGTTTGTTAGTCCCTTCTATTTTTTTTACCATCATAATGTTTTTATGCAAGTTGCCATTTGCATTCGAGAGGACGGAGAGGAATCTTCGTTTCTAAGTGAGATAGGCGCGCTAGACTGAATTCGCCATAGCATATTTTAACGTTTAAAAGTTCAGGTTATGTGCAAATAAACTCAAAGCAGTATAAATGAGAATTTACATTTGAATTATTATTGTGTCAATTTACCTGGAGTCATCACCCTGATGTAAACATAATCTTAAATTTTACAATTATTTTGTTAGATTTTGTTCGACCAAAATACAAAAAGATTGTTTTAATTGGTAAAGAAAGTACTTGCTTGCATGTCGTTGATTTGGTAAACATGTTCATTCTTAATGAAAGATATTGACCATCCCAAAACACACTCGGATGATAACCTCTATTTATCTTACCAGTCATGCTAAAAGAAAATTACTCCACTGATGTTCCCTCTAAATGTGGCATTTATAAAATTCGCTACCGTTTGTTTGCGTTGGCCCTATATGAAAACAAAACAGTGTGAATGTGATTTTAGTGATTCTGAAATTATATCAGCCTTAGATCATTTAAAAAGAGGAAAATCCCCAGGAAACGACTGTATTGTTGTTGAAATGCTTACCTGCTCTCGAAACACAATATTGCCCTTTCTTAGAAATCTTTTTAATGCATTGTTTCATAAAGGCATTTTCCCTGAAAACTGGACTAAAGCAATTATAATTCCAATACATAAAAAGGGTGAAAGGGATAATCCAGATAATTATAGGGGGATTTCACTTTTAAGCGCACTTAGAAAGCTGTATACACGGATTCTACATACAAGACTTACTAACTGGGCAACTATAAAAGATAAAATACCTGAATTTCAAGCTGGTTTTAGAAAAGGTTATTCAACAATTGATCATGTTTTCACCTTAAATGCAATAATTCAGAAATGTTTATCTAGAAAGAAGAAAAAACTTTATGTTGCTTTCGTAGATTTCAAAAAAGCTTTTGATTCCGTTTCAAGAAATAAACTTTGGTATTGTCTTGTAAAATCTGGATTAAAGGGTAAAATGTTATCTGCATTAAAAAGTATAGATGTATCTGTTAAAGCATGTGTAAGATGCAATGGAGATAATTATACGAATTATTTCGAATGCCCTATTGGTCTAAGACAAGGGTGTATTTTAAGCCCGCTTCTTTTTTTCATTTTTTATTGGTGAATTATGTACTGACATTGTTGAAAATGGTAAATTTGGGGTACAACTGTTTCCTGACTTTTTAGAAATATTGCTATTACTGTTTGCCGATAATGTCATCCTTGTATCAGATGTTGTTTCAGGACTACAAAAGCAATTGCATATTTTAGAAGCATATTCGGATAAATGGGGTCTTGACGTTAACCTGGATAAAACTAACATTGTTGTTTTTCGAAGGGGTGGTCGATTATCAGCTAAAGAAAAGTGGTATTATAAAGATTCTGCCATTGAAGTTGTAAACTCATATCGATACCTCGGTATCATATTTTCATCCACATCTAAAATGAATAAATGTATAGATGATCTAGCATTGAGAGGCAAAAGAGCATTATTACACATATTGTATAACTTAAGGAGAATCGACATGGTTGATCATAAGATATTCTTTAAAATATTCGATACACAAATACAGCCAATTTTACTTTATGGGGCCGAAGTGTGGGGATTAAATCGTTATGATAGTATTGAAAAAGTCCATCTGCTTGCATGTAAGAATTTTTTAAATGTAGGCATGCAGACTCCTAATGCCATAGTATATGGGGAATGCGGACGGTTTCCCTTGTACATACATGCACTATGTCGAACAATTAAGTATTGGTTAAAACTAACTGAGATGAATTCTGGAAGAATACCAAAAAAATCATATGACATGTTTATATTTCTAGACAACATTGGACAAAATAATTACGCCTCTCATATCCGAAATATATTATTTTCACATGGATTTGGATTTGTTTGGCTGGCCCAGGGTGTTGGTGATAAATTGCATTTTATCAGATGTTTTAAAGATGTATGTGTTAATATGTTTTACCAATCCTGGCATTGTACTCTTGATAACAGTTCACGATACAAATTATATAGAGAATACAAAAGTTTGTTAGAACCTGAAAAATACTTAAGCGTTATAAATGAAAATAAATACCGTAATATTCCTTTAAAATTCCGAGCAGGACTACTTAGATTGAAGATAAATGAAGGAAGATGGATAAATATTGATATATCTCTACGTACATGCCCGGTATGTAAATATGGCATAGAAGACGAATTTCATTTTCTATTAGTATGTCAGTCTTATTCTGCTGAAAGACTACATTATTTTCCACATGTTTATTATTTAACTCCAAATGAATCCACATTTAGAAATTTGTTAACTGCTTCTTCAAATGAATCATTACTTAATCTATGTAAATATATACATTCTGCCTATAAAAAGAGACAGACTTTGTTAAACTCCTAAATGTGCTTATCAATGTATCCAATATATGTTGATTGTATATACTGTTTCATGTATATGGGCCCGAGGCCTTCGTGCATAATAAAGATATATATATATCAGTGTCCCCGGTATCTCCCTAAAATGTTATAAATCCTTTAACAAATTTCTACAAAATTCAAACAAATTCAAAACTGGTTACTCTTAGTGTAACTGATTGTGCAGGTTATCTAAGCTCCCTTTTCTTTCAAAATAAAACAGCGAATTCAGAAAAATAAAGCTTGTCGTGTTGGTCAGTTGAACATCATTTGACTGTTGTGGGACAGTTCCTTAAAGGGGCAGTAGCACGTTTTTTTGAAATTATATTTTGTATATTTGATAATGATAGCTTGTGTCATATATATTTACTTAAGAGGGTAAAACATCTTATTACACAAACCATGTATCCGTAGTGGTAACAGCGATGTTGCGTATAAAGCAAAAAATACATGGCGGCCATTTTGTTGTGAACAAATTTTATTATTTCAAATGACAAAAACGATTCCCATGGCTTAACGGAACCATGTAAACTCATTTTAAAACATCATTTTCTGAAGAGAGAAGGGTGATTTACTTTTAGTGACATTATTTTTCCACTACATTTCATCAACTAATTTGAGCGAAAAAAACGTGCTACTGCCCCTTTAACCAAGGAGTGTTCGCATCACAGCAGAATACATAAGAATGGTACGCGGCTAGACTCATCGGGTACACAGGAAAACTACACTCGCGGGCAAAAGAAAGGTATAGGTAGATAGGTATACAACAACGCAAGATATTTCAATCAACGGGTGTTGAACACCACTGAAACATGGTTACACCATGTCTCTAAAGGTAAACTAACTTAATCTGTAATTTTTTAAACATCTGTTCATAATTCTGAAAACACGGCTTTGAAAAATCGTCGTTATATAAAATCTCCTAAACCAGGCGAGATAGGAGAGTGCAATATGGCTGTCTGGCTTGTTTTATGACGTCCTACAGCAACGATGCGTCATTGATTTAAAGTCCAAGAAGGTACCTTATGCTGTAAACATCTTGAACTGACATGAACAGATATAAAATATTAAGTATCATACTCTCATGGATGAACTAGTGTGTATTGTTAACGAGATATATCCTTATCATAAACATTCAAAATCGACTTTATCCAGAGGATATATTTTGTGTTTGACTCTGTTGAAAAGAAGGTATACTTTCTTTTGCCCGTAAGTGTATATGTATCTACTCATATATAAGAGAGATATCATGTTGTCTACACATTGTATGTAATATTATATTATGTATGATATTAATTGATAAGAGTATGCATGTATGTATGATATGCATATGTGTATGTGTTTAATATTCCAATCATTCCAGTAAATTTGAGATGTTTCACAGTTATATATATTTAGTTGTATTTATTTATCTTGATTTGAAAGTCGATGATACCCCACTGGAAGTTAATTCGTGTTAAGCTGATATATTTTGTTTCATTCCTATTCAGACTCATCACATCTCAGACACGATCGCCGACCACACATTGAGGTAAGGTATACAATGTCTAACTGTTAAGTTTACAGACAACGCAGCACTCGCTGGACTCATAAGGGACACAGAAAATGACTATCGCTCCAAAATCAGTAAATTTTCTTAAATTAAATGTCAAAAAGACAAAAGTAATTATTATTGATATCCGGAAAAGTAAAAGTGAACTGTTGCCAATTAAAATCAACAACGAAACTATGGATAAAGTTGAGGAATACAAGTATCTTGGCACAGTCATAGACTCAAAGCTCACTTGGAACAACAATACTGAAATCATCTACAAGAAAAGATTACAGCGGTTGAACTTTTTACGTCGTTTACGCTATTTTAAAATCTCACACAACCATATTATCGTTATTTTACAAGTCTTTTATTCAAAGTATCTTAGTTTTTAATGTGCATTGCTGGTATGGGGGTCTGTCTGTTGAAAATCGATGTTAACTTTCCAAAATTATTAACACAGCAAGTAAATTTATTGGACTTAAAATGCAAGATATTGGCATTATTTACAAGCAGCAAATTGAAAAGAAAGCACGAACAATTTTAAATGTCAGCACTCATGTCCTCTCTTCGGATTTTCAACTTCTTCCTTCTGGTCGTCGTCTGCGCACGCCAATATTCAGAACAAACAGGGCTCGAAATTCGTTCATCCCAGCAAGCATCATTGTTTTGAATGAAGTCTTTAAATATGTTTTTTTGTTTGTTTATTTACCAGTTGTTCAGCAACATTTTACATGTATATATCGTGACCATATGTGCGAGTATGTTTGTCTTTGTTGTCCTGTGTGTGTGTGTGTTTTAAACTATTTAATCCAACGGTGTAAAAAAATTTCCTTCCGGATAATTAACATAAAAAAACATATAATAATAAACATTATCTTATCTTATCATTACGTACATTTTCATACCCTTTATTTGTTTATCAGTAATATTGTCAGATGTTTGTAATCCTTTAAACACTTTAAGAATACATTTTCACAATATTTGCGGCTTGAGAGGAGATATATTAC
Organism: Gibbula magus; assembly: GCA_936450465.1. Lineage (NCBI taxonomy): Eukaryota > Metazoa > Mollusca > Gastropoda > Trochida > Trochidae > Gibbula > Gibbula magus. The sequence continues at coordinate 33,914,567 of OW388302.1, forward strand.
GGTAAGTGACTAAATTGAGTGTGAGACAACTCCCTAAAACTGACTTCTTCTTATTTATGTTATTAAGTTCTTTTGTTTTGTGACGATGCATTGCTTTTACATTATAAATTAATCTTGTCACATATAAATGATACAGGAACTGATGAACTGCAGAGCAAATGCCTCTATGTTTTACTTCTTCTAAAGATTAAATGACAGCCACATTGACAAGTGCGGAATAGCTTTTGGACATTTGATGATTGTGTGGCCCCCGTTAAGGGCCCTTAGAAGAACAATAGGAGCCAGTCCTAACAGCTATTATCAATCTACCATATAACGTGATACTTGAAACGACCCTTCTAAACCGTATCACCCGTTACGAGGGACTTACAACAGTGTAAGTCCCTCCAGGAGGGTTTACACAGACAGTTGTAAACACTGTTAGAAGGAATTATAATGATTGTAAACCCTAATATATTTGCTAAGATGACGGCTTGAAAGTAAATTCAGAAGAAACTAACTTAGACTAATTTTGAAAATTTTCTTAAATTAACGACAGAATATAAACAGCAAATGTTTTGCAGAAAGTAAGTCTCGAACCCGTATCTTCTATCACCTGTAGTAACTTAGCTAACGACTCAGTCTACTGCGCCAACGGGGCAGATGAAATTTCACGGTACAAAAGCAACTCATATAGCGCCGCTGTTAATAGGCTGACATCAGCTAGGGATCCTCAATAGAACGCCAGGGATCCTCAATATAACGCCAGGGATCCTCAATATAAAGCGATAACAAGTAAAACACCTGTTTTACACTTAAAAACGGTTGATAATATGGAGAAACCATTCTACCTCGGATATGGTAAGGTTGTAGACCCTGATAGGAAGGGAAAACCCGAGGTTTTCCTTCGTATCAGGGTCCACAACCTTACCATATGCTCGGTATCATGGTTTCTCCTTATAATCACCTATGTTCGTTGTGTCCTACAGAAAGAAAATCCCTAGAAAGTTGAAGACATGTCTTTTTACAGAACATGGACACGACAGGCGTTAGAGATGGAAGAGTGGGAACAGCTAATACTGCTAGCTCTGTTGACGGAGGAATGGGAAATACGACGACTGGTAGGGTCAGAAGCATTTTAACTATTTGAAGAATTATTTATTTCACTGTTTACTTGCGGCTGACTCTTAATACTTTCTCCAGAGCTTTAGCAGAACTAATAAGAAACTTCATAGTTATGTGTCCGTCATTTTGGTCATCTACCGTCGCAATGAGGAATGGGTGTGATAAATATTGTATCTTTCAGTTGACTTTGGTGACGTTGACACGTTAATACCGCATTTTGACAAATTCTAATATCATTCCTAACACAATATTCGAGGAGCCGTAGTACCCAATGCCTTACCTGTTGGTGATATTGGCAGATTACCAAGGTACATGTCGCACATATTCAAGGCAAGATGATAGTTAAAGCGATATCTCATGAACCATGTCTTCTAAGCTGGTGACAGCGTATATTGACGTCATCATCATCATCATCAATTTTCTTTAACCTTATTTTGCCACTGATGTTATAGGTCACACTGCTGCCAAAACGTTATTTCATGTTATCTCATGAATTATTGCACCCAATGTTTTCACATTTGTTGACAGCTTTCATTATCTATATTTGTGGAGTAAGTACACACCAGTTTACTTTTGAGACTTTGCCCTATTTTCAAGTTCACCATTTTTGACAATCTTTTCAATGCTACATCAGAGTATCCGTAGCAACCAATGCCTTCACATTTGATGATCATCATGACACGTTATACCAATGATGAATATATGAAAGTCCACGTTTTGACAAAATAGTAAAAGCAAGTTAATATATCTTGCTAGACTAAAGGTAAATGGCAAACACTTGTTGCTACTTGAAGTGCTAAATTGAATTAACTCAAACACACTTCACTGGATGTTTATTTCATATTTTGCATTTAGGTTCACCATATTGAGAGTAATTTTCCAATTCATATTTGACATTTTGTCATTTCAAGCTCAGAACGAGACTTTTCCATTTTATCCTTGTCAGCGAGATATGTCAAGAACTGTTTTCTGGATTATCTTCATATCTTACGCAAAGGAAGAAGAACGGATTAGATTTGAGACACCTTAACATTAGTATATTTTTTAAATGTGCACCAACATACAAATCCATATTATGTGTATTACTTAATACATACAGAAATAGTTGATTCTAATACAGTTCCTACAGCAGAATATGTCAAACCCTTTCAACTGCATGTGGCAAAGATAAGGGCATACGACATTGAAGAAACCTATTTTGTACAACGGAAATGTCAGTTAATATATTATGTTAGCAACAATGAAATAACATTGTTCAACTATTAAGACACTGTAATACATTATACATACATATGTCACTGTATTCACTTATTGTCACGTTCTTCCCTATTTACGTGACTTTTTCATAACATACCATTTTGCTGTTCTAAATTACAATACGAAGCTCAAATCATCTCACTCGAATTTCTCATTCACCTTCAAATACCAAGGAACACATACTTGGTTTCAAAGGAAGTCGCGAAACGGTTTTAAACCTGGACATGCAGAGTCAAAATTGCACGTCTTATTTACATGTATACTACATATATAGCCTATTTAAATGGTGTTCGTCATTTTATATGCTATTTATAAGTTTATAAAATTACCTTTGTCTAATTTGATATTATTTCGAAATCAGCTTTGCCCTTCGTGTTTTTCAGGTGATTTCATAACGATGTCACAGATGTCACAGTTGTAGTCATGATTTAAGTGTACATATATACATCCATAACTCTAATAAGTGTTAGAAATCTCAATCAATGATAGTTGTTGTCGCATTTGAGGCAGTGTTTAAAAATTCAAAATCAGTTTCAAACATATTTCTATACAATAAATTAAATGGTCATAGCATATCAGTTCTAGAATGCTAGGGGAGAAGGTGGGGGGGGGGGGGGGAAGGGTAGGATGGATGAATACAATTATTGAATTCGGCGATGTTCAGGCATTTTAAACTGCATTGTTGTACACGTCATCTGAGGTAACAATGTTTTCTTTATTCGGATTGTGGTAGAATTTTTGTTACAGGAGATATCGCCACAAACGCGGAGAAGTCAATAGGTCCAAATATAGTGCATGGAGATCAGAACGTCTTTGGTAAGTAATAAAACATATTAAGTATATTTCTATAAAAAATGTCTTCATTTGTTGTCCTACACCTATTCTCGCACGTATACAAACAACACAACAACTTTAAAAACTTGGACTGCAGAACCATTTCACATTTCACATTTCACATTTCACATTTCACATCAAACCATCGATTTCCTCAAGAGAACTGTGCCCGACACGTAAAACCAGAGATAACAACTCTCCTTTAGAGAAAAACTCTGGAACCGTGTTCTCCCTACGTATGCATCAGTTCATTACTGGGGAGTTTACAGTAAAACAAAATGTATATGCAATATACAAGTTATGATATAACATTTGAATACAAAACATGTCAAAATGCATATACATAAATGTTTTGATACTTCGGATTAGTATTAATACATACATCAGTGCAATAAATGGCGCATCAACTGACAAATCCACAAACAGTATATCCAGACATCGCCACATATGGCGTCAACATTTACACATCACAAGCCATAAACGGAGTCAACACGTATCGCCATATGCGGCACTGGCCATAACAGCCTTACTTATCCATAAACGAAATCAACACGTATCGCCATATGCGGCACTGGCCATAACAGCCTTACGTATCCATTAACGGAATCAACACGTATCGCCATATGCATTACCAGCCATACCATCTTACTCATCCATAAACGGAATAAACACGTATCACCATATGCATTACCAGCCATACCAGCTTACTCATCCATTAACGGAATCAACACGTATCACCATATGCATTACCAGCCATAACAGCTTACTCATCCATAAACGGAATCAACACGTATCACCATATGCATTACCAGCCATACCAGCTTACTCATCCATAAACGGAATCAACAAGTATCACCATATGCATTACCCGCCATACCAGCTTACTCATCCATTAACGGAATCAACACGTATCGCCATAATAAATACGTTGCAACAATTCTCAATCAGCCAATGAGGGTTGAGACATTCAAGCATCATAAACTTTCTCCAACAAATCAATGGTGACCGGTTCTTTTCTGCACACAGACTTTTTGGCAGCGTGTGAAATGAAACAAACCACAATCTATTCAAGATCTGATAATAGCTCTCTTGTTTAATTTTCCCATTGAAGTTAAAATCCGTTTTGAAACTTATATTATGCAAATGAGCTTAACATCCGAGATGAAAAATCCGAAAGTATTATAAGCAATTTGTAAAGCTGCCGGTGCATTACCAACGTTTGGATCTATTGGGTTGGTAAACGACCGATTTGATTGGTCAAGAGAGGGGACGTAACTCTCTTTGGATGGTAGGTGGCGCTGACCCTGTCTCAGAAATCCCTTCGAGTTGTCGCAAGGGTCAGTATGCATTTTCTGAAAGTGCACATATGGCCCGATGCGTGCGGAAGATGCTTCATTGCAGAAATTGTGTTACTTTGGTCTATTTGTCTTCAATTTAAGATTTAAAAGCATGTTGGTCTCATGCATTGGACATACTTCAAGGCCACGGCAGAGGTTATGTTTTATCTGGCAAAGGATTTAGTATTATGTTCAACAGCAAACAATACAAAGTTTGATATACTATAAAAACCCATTAAAGTTTTAAGCGACGAATAATCAGTTATAGTTTATAACTTGTCATCATTTTCCTATGTTACAGGAAACTTGAATATGCACCCTTCCTGTAACTCTGAAACTACACCTGGACAAAATGACAAGTCATCCGTAACAGTTGATCCAGGTAGGTGACTAAAAGGACTACGGCGACAATTAGTAGGTATATAAAAATATATGGAGTAGGCTTGTGTTTATAACGTTCAATCCGTCCGTCCATTTCGCCGACTGATCAATTTTCTCACAATATCTGAACAGTTGTTCTAGAGACCTATGACCAATTTCAGGGAGTTCAAGTGTTGGTCTTTTCCACCAGAAGGTCACTTTTAGACCTCAAACACATACTTCTTCCTTAGAATGTAAAAGTCTGTAATAATGAAATTGTGTGTTGACAAATGTAGATTAATTTTTTTTTAATTTGATGACTGGGTAATGCATTATTGTTTTACATAGTCTTGATACTTTTAAGTTTAGACGTTAAACGTCATGTTAAATCCATTACTGGTATGTTAAATGTGTATTTTCCAACATTCTATTGACTCTTTCTTTAAAGAATATTTAGAGAATCTTTCTTTAAAGTGTCAAAGACAAAAAGTTAAATGATGAACCGAATTTATCCTCAGAAAGCCAATTTCAAGAAGTTTTATAGATTTAAGTTGGAGGAGGGTCATGACAAAAATACACTTAAATGGGGAGGGAATGTCAAAAAAATTACATCGAGTCGGGGACGGTCTTATTTTTATATACAAACTCAAGTAAAAATCCCCGGCCCCATCCCCTGTAATAAATGACCAGTCCCTTAGTGTCCGATGGGGACATGCTTTCCCGGAAATTATTACACCTAAATGACTGATATTGCACTTGCAAGCACTCCTGGTGATGCGCTGATCCGAGTTCAAAAGTCAATTCCGAAATCAATTGTTTCACATTATCATGGCCCTCGAATCTGAAGATGAACAAGAACAAGAACTCTTCACTTACATCTTCATATATTTACAGTGACAAACGTTCACCCACTTCCAATCACTTGCATACATCATTAACAACATTGTTAAAAAGTTAATATATGATGAGTGATATGATAATCTTAAAACCAAAGTGTTTAAAGGTATATCCATTGTGTTGTTGGGGGTCACATATTCAAAACGTTATAAATGGTGTTACATTATAGAGAAGTACCGACTGTAATCGAAAACTACCACTTTGATGATAGTCGATTCAGTATATTGACGATATGAAGATAAAAGAAATGGTTTCTGATCGAAAACCGGACAATGCATCGCGATTGACGCGCGCCAATTACTCAAACGTGATTTTGGAATCATATATATAACAGACAAAATGATAAATTTGTGTTGATAATGTTTAATAGGTCATATAACTACTATGCATGTAAATGGGACGTGCAGTTTCGGTTTCTACGCATGCAGAATGATGTTCCTCGAATTTAATTCGAAACTAGTAATTATGATATATTTGGCCATAGGGGTTGAATATGCAAACCGAGTGAATTTATTTGAACTGTAAACAGTGCATATGACGTGTTGGAATGTATTAAAGCCAAATAAAAAGTTATGAAACACAATGGATGCAAGTTCGGAAAAACGTCTGATTACTTTTAAGGACGTGTATTTGTAAGTGAGTGTGCGATTTATATAAGCAGAATATCCATAATATATTAATACTAATGATACTTTATAAGCAGATTCAGTCGTTTTGATATCTTTTTAAAAGTTTGATGCTGTTGAAATTGCCCTTGAATAGATTATCATTCATGTGACCCTAATACGCTTCCATTACAAGACACATGCTTAGTATTGAAAGACACAAGACTTCTTCGGCCAAGGGGATTACGAATTATTGATTTGGTGACGCTGCGAACCCAAAAAGCGTCACAGAGGTCGCGACCTAAAAACCTTTTTTTTCATATTCGTATGCAGTATGACAAGTCCCAGAAAACTGAAATGGTGTGTACACTCTACTTGGCCAATGGGGATTGGGGATATTTAAGGGTCCGAAACCGGTTGGCATAGTAAGAAAGCAATTTTAAAAAGCATGATTGTTACATGCAGACTAAAGTATGTCCTTTCTGATGCCATCTCAAATATCGGCGTGGCAGGGGGTCCGACCTTATATCTCTACACGAGTGCTCGTCAATAACCAGTAATTTTAAACCTTACTTTTAAACATTTTGAAATCCAGTCGAATAGTGATTTTATAAGTATAGTATACTTATTTTCTCATGGTATATTTATTATAGTTTACAGAAATAGAGCTATGAGCTCTGGAGCTCATAAAGCTTTGAATACTTAGAAGTTGAAGATTTCTACAATATTTTTTAAAAACATTAATTTTTGTTTGAACTATGTGTTTGAAAATATCAGTCATCAAACCTCAGAAGCGTGACAAACTGCCACAAAATATCAAATGAAATTTTTGTCCAGATATTACAAAAACCACAGGAAATTGAGGATACTTAAGTGCCTTGAGCATACTTAATTTTGTGGATTGCTGCGCTATACAAATTGCCTTATTATTATTATTATTATCACTCAATATCTTAACAGAATGAAGGATCGACGGTAAGTTATTTCAGATGTATAATTTAACATATGAGCCACGAATGTTGTCGAGTCGTAGTTTCGAAAACGAATCAAACATGGCGGATGTCGCTCCTTTAGCCTATAGGTATGGGGTATGGATACTTTTATATACGTTGTCTATAATGAAGATATTGAGTATCCTCAATTTCCTGTGACAAAAACCTTCTCTAAAAGAAAGGTTACCGATAACGAGGCGAATTGAAAACAGACAAAAATTCTGATTAAAGGTGCTACAAACATGACGTTTTACTGTTTTGCAGTCGAAACGGTATGCCAATATATATATATAATCCATATTTGATATTTCTCACAGGTACTATGGCGGATCGACACAAAGAAGTGATCCAAAACAAGTGGACCTGGTTGCTGGAAAATGTGATCCTGAATGCTGGACTGACGGATCATCTCTTTCAGAGCAAGGTGCTTAATCAGATAATGCTCGACCGTATTGCTGCTCAACCAATCCCCTGGGACCAAAACAAGGAATTTTTCAGGATCTTACTCAAAAAAGGACCCGAAAGTTTCGATAAATTTATAGATGCATTGAAAAAAACAGACCAGGAATACATTGCTAACGAATTGTTGGAGGATTTAAAGTTATTGACCCGGAAATGATGATTTTGCCATGCGCAAATGTATACGTATTGTGGTACATGTGTATTCTTATGTTTTACTTTGAGCATGCACCGTGTGAATGGATGCACCACTCTTAAAATATCCATTTTTATGACTATTGTCTGTTAGCGTCATTCGCTCACAATATATTATATGTCCTTAGCTCATGCGATTTATGTTAAAAGCTACAATAAAGTATGAGTCTCATGATTAATACCACATACCTAGCCTTGATCAATCGAAGGGCTAGTATCTCTTGTATTGGCGTTCATGTGAAAAGGGCGGTTCTTGCTTCGTTCATACAACTCACTATGTGATTAGAATCAGTGACCAGTGCTAACACATATATATATATTATTTTTAATTTGATATTTTCCTTTGTATTTTGTTTATCAATATGTTCAAGTTGCTTAGTTTAATTCTCATATGACACTATCAATTTGTCTCTTGTAGTTATCACCTGGGGCTATCCCCTATTTGCAGGTTTAATGTGTTATGCTTCAGTGATTATCTATTCTTTATTGTAGATCACTTGAATATACAGCAATTTTATTATTCAGAAATTAGAAAGTATCCTGTCAATCAGACCCTTTGATGACATTTTATTTGCTTTAGGGCTCTACAACCATTGGTCCTAGGAATCTGTTAAATAGAGCCCTCTCAGTGACAAAAGGCAGATAGAATTAGAATCAGATAGATTTAGACTTGGATAGAGACAACAACACGTCCTTGGCGGTCCCCAAGTCTGTGCCGCCACCACCATCATCAGCTGACCTTCAACTGTATATGTACTTATGTAACTACCACCATGACGCAACAGCAAAATAAAACATCATCGCCATGACGTCATCATCGTATGTGTCACTCAATCCACAACGCTCTCATCAGGACTTCCGAGGTCGGCTCCGATAGCATCAAGCTAATTGCCTGGGATAAACGACGCAGACAGATTGTCTTCCGGGCCGGCGTCAACTTTGTGTTAGAACCATCAATAACAAAGATAACAGAACGTGTGAGATCCAACATACAATATATTTCTTGCTACTTACTAGTTAGTCTACATTGAGCACGCCACATGTACCAGGGAATATACAGAAAAGAAGTATAAATGTTACCACACCTTTCACACTCTCACATCTATATACTGTTGCATACCAAAAGTTTGTTCACCTACTTGTGTATTTCATATCAGGTAATGTCATGTTAGTTGGCATGCCTTTGAAGCATCGTATCAACGCATAAACTAGACCTATCACTTTGCATTTTGCAAATATAAGACGAAATTTGAGTGTTCCAAACAAAATCTGATTTTTTTCTTCATAATAAACAGTTTCAGTCTGTTTTAGAAGTAACCAGGGGTCAATCTTTTCAAGACTACAGTTTGTTTATATTTTCATCTGTGAAATATTAAGTGTATGATCAACTGGATCAAACATACACTATATATTTCCTCTTATACTCATTGAATGTATTTGTGATGAAATTGTTTAGTCAATACGAAATTTTTTATTCGAAAAATTAATGAAATTTCAAGTTTGAAAAGTTGACCCTGTTATGTTAAAGGGGGTCCTTTCTAGTCTGAATGAATACACAACGAGCCTGGTGACATTCACGGGTTTACTTCGAGAGTCAGATGGAGTAAGCTCCCTTGGCTAGATTTGCGGAGGCTACAATACAGATATCACAACAGACACCTTCCGTCTACTTCATTGTCCCAAATTTCACAAACATGCAACACTGCCGTGACGATCACATTTTAAAATTATTATTTTACTCATGGATGTATGATGATTCACTGTATGTGAGATAATTTTATTGAGGGTTTATTGAACGTCGATTTACATTATATCTGCACTAAGATACACATGTACAATAACTGTGTACTTTTTAGCTTACCTGACTTTAAAAACCTAGTTTCATTTTCTTCTCCAGTTCCAAAAGGTCTACAGAGCTGATATTTTGTGCTCAGACTCATTGGCCAAAGGGGGTTCTAAATTGTAAATTTGGTGACCCCGTGACCCGACATTGGGTCACAGGGGTCACGACCCTAAAAACCTATTTTTCTCTTCTTCTCCAGTTCCAAAAGGTCTAGAGAGCTGAAATGTTGTGTACAGACTCAATGACCAATGGGGATTCTAAGTTGTAGATTTTGTGACCCTGCGACCCCATATATAGGTCACAGAAGTCATGACCTAAAAAGCTATTTTCATCTTGAGACTTTATGTGCTCTTCAAAGGGAGGCAATAAACAACAGTGATCAATTAAATCTTCATGTGTGTCTTTATTTGTAGGAGATTTTATCTCTGGCCTCGAAGATAGGTCAGAGGGGTAAGGACCTGAAGACCTATTTCATCTTCTCCATTTAAAGTGCTTCCTATTTGTTGTACCTCTCACATAGAAGTTGACATTTTGAAGTAGTTAATGTATGTAAAGCCTGATGAGTTACAGAGCCAGTGGCTCTATTTGTATGATTTTTCAGTAAATGTCAGATGACTTTTAAGTGTAAATCACGTAAATTGTATCATTTAATACGAATTTTATTTGTTCATTCTATGCAAGATAAATTACAATGCTTTACCAACTTTATTGTTATTCTATCCACGTGGTGTATGAGCAATCTAACAGCATCAGAAGTATCAGCTTGTCATTCCTGGAATACCCATTGCTGACCATAGAACCATAGAACATGATTGGTACAGTTGGCAACATTTATTGTATGGAGGGATGAGAGATATGAGATTGACACAATGATTCACAAGGGACAAATACTTTTTAATTCGAAGCATACAGATGGTTATTATTAATTTCACACTTTTCAATGATCATTGTCATTCATACAGATTAAAAATGAGATTCATATTCACGACCCTAGCTTAGACCATAAAATACGAATTACACTCATTTGAAATTGACAAACAGTTTCAAGATGCGTATATGTTGATAGTTCGCTTTCCATGCAACTCCCCGAAGTGTTTGGAGACATTGGCTTTAGATCAGTTCACTTTGGCGATGGCGTGGTTTCCGGAGCGTAACTTTAATAGTTAACCTCCAAACGTGGTATACTTCCTCTCTGAAACCAAATTCCAAACGCAAAGCATAACTCTTGCCAGTCTGCATTACTGGCTGGTTTAACCCTTGCGGTATTTCCCTCTCTTTGTTGTGTCAAAATAAGGGAATCGCTGCACCAGAAATGCATAGCGGGCCTGGATTTCTAAACACAAGGAAATACTGCAAGGCCTAAATCAGCCAGTAATGGAGACTGGCAAGAGTTATGCCTTGCGTTTGGAAGTTGCTCTGTACCGGGAAGATGTCTCAATAGAGGTTTGAGATTTATTTCAAGTTCATCACCACCCAAAGTTGACATATCGTATTGAAATGGTCTTCGTCCGTTTGTCTGTTTGTCCAGAAATGATACCCGGGGCAGGACTGAAAAACCAAGTTTCTTTGGTAATAATTTCGACTGAGGATAATTGAGGGAAGAGGGAATAATATATTTGTATGAGTCAAATACCCTTTTGTTACACTTTACTTTCTCTAATATTCGCGTTTAACTGTTGTTTGACTGTTGTTTAATTGTTGCAAAATAAGAGGACTAGCACAAGTAATTACCGAGTTTCGAGAAATGGAGTCTGTATCTTGTTGAAACGTGTGTATGTTGTTCCTAACAACCAACTTTAATATGATACTGATCCGAAATTGAGTTTGAGAGGTTGTAAAAGGATTTGATATTTCCATAGATTTGTGAAAAGTTTATTGGTAACTTTGTACCTTTGAAAATGAAACTGGAACATGAAGCCTATACAAGCGTGGTTCAAGTAGGCTTAGGAATGAGCCTTGGTATACCAAGAGTTACCTCCCTTAGCTGAGGAAACCAAAAGAAGTCTGATTCATTCTTTTGAAATCATTTTATGACTAATGGTAAAGTGTAGACATGGCATGGCAAGCTGTGAAGAATATTCAAGCAGGAGGTGGGATTGAGTCCAAAGCAGGGCAGGGAGACCTAGGAAGCGCATTCTTAGTGCATTCAGTAATTGCAAGGGTGTAAAGAAATTGTCAAATTACGTATGGAACATCTTCTGTGGTAGCTCACTCACCAGGTCCAGTACAACAGAGTCTCCATCACAGTTCTAGCACATTTGGAAGGTACAAAAGGTGTTCAAAAGGTGCTCGTAAGGTGCAAAAGATACCCAGTTAAAAATTAAGACCCCACATCTTGATACCGACCCTTGAATAAATGCCAAGATGACCGAAATATGAAACCGTATTCTAATTAAAGTTTACAGTTTTTTTTCTATTCCATGTCTATCTATGTTGGTACTTTCTACATCATCCTAAAGAAGCAGGTCCAGTGCTTCATTTACTGTTATTAATGTGACTAAATTATAGAGCTGAAATTGTCCATATAGCATATCCAAAACACCACCTAAATCCTCGTCAATTACCAAATAATGGTTTACTTCATTGTATATCGTCCCATTTTTCGGAGTATGGACAAAATTAAAATTGTGTCATTATCATCATTCTAACTTTAGTATAAAAAATCTAATTACAATAAATTTAATTTTTAAAATCCAAATATTGATTGAGAATAATGCTCTCCTACAAACAGCGACAAATTGGCATGTGAATTGCCAGGTGACCGGAAGTGGCCATGATTTTTTAAAATAAATTTAAAAAATAAAGTGAATACCTCAACCACTGATCATTTTATCCAGCTTCATTTACCTCCATATTTACATTCTCTAACTTGATGAATAAGACAAAAGTGGAACGATGAAGTACCCGTCACAAAAATGGGACGATATGCATTAAATGGGTTAATAAACATGTATAACATATTAACCGAAACAACTTTTTCAATAATTTCTTCAAATACGCGTTGCTGTTAGTGAGAAGAAGTTTTTTTAAAGACGCTTACCTTCTAAAACATATGCCATTGTTAGGGGCCAAAACTATAAAAAAAAAATATATATATATATATATATATAAAAAGTGAATTGTTGAGCAAATATCAGGGAACAAATTGCAGTAAACGACTTTAACGTAACTTCATTTGAGACCGAGTTATGTCCCTTTGAACACGAAGCCGCAAAACTAACGCTAAAAAATGGACCATATTCAAGGGCAGATAATTTCAGTTCTAACATGAAATTCAAAATTCTGTGAAGATAATATGTAAACTATTTATTGATCTTTAAAATGAGCTTCCACACATGTCTGTACATATTGCTGTTAGTGAGAAGACGCACTCGATCCCTCAAAATCGCGAAGGTGCAATACATTTTCATGTGTTTTCGCAAATGTCCAAATTGTTCCGGTCGTATCTATCACCTTTTAAATGATAATGATCTGAAATGGACATGTTGAGCAAATAATGAGGAACACATTGCAATGAATAACTTTATTGAAACTTTATTTCTGACAGAGTTATGTCCCTTTGAAGCGGAAGGTGAAACGCGAACATTTAAAAAAAGACCATATTCAAGGGCAGATAATCTTAATTCTAACATGAAATTCGAAATTTTGTGAAGATGCTTTGTTAACCATTTATTGGGCTTTAAAAGAGCTATCACACATGTCTGTACTTGTTGCCATTATTGAGAAGACGAATTTTACAGACACACTAAACCACGTGACCATTTCGTCACCATTTACTTTTCTGTTCGCATTGTCAATGCGCATGCTTTAAATAATTAATTTTCAAGTTTCTTGTTGCATTTTCTCATGTTAAAAATCGTTTAAAAAAGTTTAGATTCGAACTGGACCTTTAATCGCCAAGCCGTTTGGGCGCAAAAGCTTATTTTCGCGATTCCAGGGCAAGGATTAATAATTAATTTCATCGATAAATAATAAAACACGCCAATCTCGATAAGGATTCAGCCCCAATGCCATGTAAGAATTTAAAAAATATCATAATACGAATTTTAAAAAATCTATTTGAGAAATAATTTGCAATATTACCAGCACTCTTCGCTGCTTTGAGGAGGTGACCATGTTACCAAAGACGAAATATTGGGGTAGTGCTGGGAAGCAGAATGAATAGGAAAGTTATAATCCCTTTATATGTCATTTCAAGGGATAAGTACACTGGGTGGTGTAAACAACTGACTTGAAAGGTGAATTTGGGAATTGAAATAAATTGTTTTAGAGGCTTGTGACTTGGACCTGTGGGATTTGAAATAGACTGTTTTAAGAAACACATATTAATGGAGCATTCGAAAGCCATGTTTGATATACAAAGCAATCTTAAAAAGTATTGGTTTGTATGTGATGGACCGATTATTATAATGATTATTACTCCTTCCTAAACACAACTGATTTGTCATTTACCCCTATTCAAAGAGCGTTATATAGTCTTACACTCTGTAAAGAAAGAATCCATTCTTAAAATGTAATTTTAGTGAATACTGAAAGGGAGTCTATGAGAAATGGGATTTTCTTAAAACAGAGGCTCATTTTCACAAATGTTTTCAATGATCAGGGTCTAAGTGCTATACTAAGTGAAATATTTGTATATGTTTACTTTTAATCTTGTCCAAACAAATACATTTCTAACTATAACATGAGATACACATTTTTTAAAAAGCTTCCCCCTAAGTCAAATTATGAAGACATAACAGCATTTTACCTGGCACTCAAGTTCACTAACTACGGATATATGTTGGAATTTGGAATCTGTAAGCTCAGTTGTAAGCTGAGTGGCTCAATTTGTAATTGATTGTATTAATTGTTATTCAGATACTTAAAAACGCTATGTCATCTTTTTTTAATACTGAATACAGTACAACTTCATACTTAAACTTACTCATACTCAAAAGGTACGTTGGGTAAACGTTGCAATACGTGTCTACGCAGTATGCGTTATACTCAAACATCCACTTGCACTATCAGAATTTCCAAAAATAAACATCCTATCTTCACTTCTAACAAAGTATATAGAGCCAGTTGTGTTTGTTGTCATTGTCTATTTTGATACGTCAGACAGGATACTTGTAACTTACATGCAAACGTTACGTACATCATCAGACTTTTCCATAAGTGAAAGTCATGTTTTTCACTTCTCTCACGAAGTTATTTACAGTGTCTTTCAGGTTGAAAAACTCTTTGAAATAGAGAGCAACAAAAAAATCCCCCCCCCCCCCCCCTAAGCACCCACATGTTGCTACGGACCTGCATATATACAGCACGGCTGGCAGTGCATGACGGGTCTTCAGGATATGTTCG
The DNA here is from genome assembly GCA_936450465.1 of Gibbula magus. NCBI lineage: Eukaryota > Metazoa > Mollusca > Gastropoda > Trochida > Trochidae > Gibbula > Gibbula magus. Next base: position 33,929,796 of record OW388302.1, read on the forward strand.
AATTCAGTGTTGTCAAGAAGACATGATCAATACAGTGTGTTCAAGGGAGGTAACTCGTACATGTCTATGTACATATGTACATTTCGTCAATATATCATGTTTACTGGATAAAGCTACTAGAAGTGGCGGATACAAAATAGAGGGGATCCCCTATTTTGTAAAGGTTAGCATGTAATTAACAGTCATCTAATAAGTTCCAAATCATTAAAACACGGGAAAGTATAATATTCATGCTGCAATAACATGTATATTGTTCAGTGAACGTTTACAACAGACGGTGATTGTTTGACCTCGTTTTCTCAACCAACACGCAGTTCTGAGGGGAATCCCCTTAGTTCCGCTTGCTGTATAAACCGGTTTGAGAATTACAGTTAGAACTGACGACATGGCTCTTTTGTGATCGGTCTTGATGTGAGTATAGCCTATATATTAGTTACCGACAACACTCAACCTACTAGGAGTTATCTATGTGTTGTATGATGGGTGCAGATAGGAGAATATACATCAGTGACTATGTTGTAGTGAATTCACCGTAGCGTCACGAGATGTAGGAAGTATGTAGTTGACATCGCAAAGGGAGGTAACCTAGATTGGACTGTGGCCACCTTGGCGCTTTATGTCGACCGGAAAATATATTATAATGACAACGCAGTCACACCAAACGTAACAGCTAGTGTATTACAAAGACAGCACATATTAAAACCTCCGTGTGTCGTGGTTTCCTGAGATTGTGTTTATGAGAAGTGTGGATCAATGATCAATGCGTGCATTTGTGTATTATCTGAAGCTGATATCGTATAAAAATTAATTTCACATTATAATCATTATATCCATAGTGAAAGTATAGTTCTTATTCATAGTTTATATTACATGCCAATACATGTCGTGATGTCATTTTGTCCAACGGAACAAGGTCATGCAATGAAGAGCGGGGGCCGTTGTGCGTCTCTGTATGGAGAGTGGCTATAAAATATATAGGCCCTATTTTATCAGAATACCGTAGCGAGTGGGAGGGATTTAGGCCATGAGTTCAGAGCCTCAAAGGTTACGACGTGAATAGTGAGTGTCCTGCTATAAACATGTTTATAAGCAGAAAGGGGAAGTAACTGCAGTTGTCTGGGGGCTTCCTGAAACGACTTTGAACATTGATACATAATATACTCGTTTCGTCTATGATTTAGGGGACATATAACATTACAGCTATGTTTAACAGGATTGATATTCATATACCCTTAGATATAAAAATTATTGTGCTTAACGTCGTTTGATAGGATATTAAGTACACTGTAGGTTCGTTTATATTTAACGTTTGGATTCTTATATATGTTACGTTATGATAAACAATGTTAATACTAAATTGCCTCACAGGAGACAAAGGACATTTTACATACGGATTCACTTATCTCAGGGCTGAACAACAACATACTAATTAACATAAACATATCAATTTACCCACAAGGACAAATGTCATTGCGACATTAATTCATGAAAAGGCTCCCCGAACTTAGAGCTTCAAATAACATGAGATCATGTTTCAACAAGTTAAACTTACACCTGACTATTGTTATACTGAGTGCGCTAACTCACCCAAGTGTTTTACTACCCCTATTTGGTAATGTATCCACTGAAATAATGTACATAGAGTATCATACACAACCATAGCAAAGAATAGTTGGTGCAGAATACATGACATAAAATACATTATATAGAATACAAAACGTAGAATACATAACATAGAACACTAAACATAGAATACGTAATGTAAATACGTAATAAAATAGAATACATAACATAGAATACATAACATAGAATACATAACATAGAATACATAACATAGAATACATAACATAGAATACATAACATAGAATACATAACATAGAATACATAACATAGAATACATAACGTAGAATACATAACATAGGATACGTTATATAGAATACATAACATAGAATACATAACGTAGATTACATAACATAGCATACGTAATATAGAATAAATAAATTTGATACGTATCGATGTTATTTTTTTATTGTTTATTTTTTTATTCTCGGTTCATACATAAAACACTGTTAACAATATTATGTATTGTGTATGTACCATTAATATTGTATACATGAAAAATGATAACAGGTGAATCCAAATAATTCTAATACTAAATGGCAAATTTAAAAAAAATATAATATGCTACAGCGCCTTTGAATATTATAATTTGCATATTGGTATTATCATCCATGATTGAGACGTTATCTAAATAATTCAGTCAGTTTATTGACCTGTCGTACCCCTTTATTCGCTAACATTGAATCAAACAGAATAACAATGCCTGTTATTGTTGTCTAGAGATATGTTTAATGATGTACCTGTAAAAACAATAAATAACAATAAATAATGCTGACAGTTATACCTGATAAATGTTGTATGTGTTGTATGTGCTTATATACAGTATCAAACAATGATCTCTTAACACTGAATGTGTAAAATGTACGCATGACGATCTGAAATAAACATTTTTATGAAATGATTAAATTTATGTATTTTCCTTACAGATATATTATTCAATAACTCAACTCCTATCCGAGTCCTACAATGGATCAAGACACGTCAGATTCAGATATGGAGACCGAAGGCAATATGCAAGCAGGTAAATATCAATATTATATATACATTTTACTAATTAATAAACTGAGGTGCAAAAGAAACCTTACACCCTATTGTTTCACTCATACAGTAAAAATAACAACACAAATTGATATGATAGAAGCGGGATATTATTTAATGTTCAATGTTGACTGATTCGGCAAACAATCATACTCGTTTTTTTCAAACATGCAGAGTTAGAGTCACTGAAAGGACCAAGGGGTATTAAATCATTTTTACACCAATATGACCCCTACCATGTTTATAATGTTGTAAATGAGTGCAGAATGAGGCATTTTTATTGATTTTCACTTAGCAGATGTCTTATATGTCGATGAACAGTTGTGTTTTATCCAAATTAATTTTGGAAGAATTTATTACTTTAAAATTTCATTTTTTTTCCAAAAAAATTAAAACCACATAGAATTATTCCTTGGCTGATGACTAAACGCCTGCACTTTTCAGTTTTAGAGTACGACTTCGAAAACATAAGATATTTGTAATTGAACATAAAAGATATGATAAAACCTGAGGTGTTAGGTTTCTTTTGCTAGTCAGTTTATTATGTCAATATCATGAAGGATGTATGTATTTTCTTTACTAAGGTGACGAAATTGAATTGTAATATCCTCTTGTCATTTTGCAAAGAATCATGTATTTTGGGACGGAGGCCTGCACATGTTACTGAATAAAATGCCTGTCTGTCTGTCTATATATATATAGCTGGTAACTATCAACGTCACTATATCGCACGTCTCGATCACGTATCGGAGTCCCATTCTATACTGGACAAAAATAATAAGGTTTACATGTATTTTTTGAAATTTTAAATATTGTTCTATTTATTCATTGACACACTGATAGAATATCCAAACAAATCCAATACTCCTAATATATTTTGTCCAGTATATGTTATAAACAGACAGATGGTCTCCCTCGTTTGTTATGTTATTGTTAGAGGGGCGGAAAGCTCGGTGGCTGAATGGATCAACTTTGTGGACAATCAGTGCTGGTGATTTGTGCCATGACTCGAATTACCCATAGGTTAATGTTGGGATTATTTACTCACGTGGTCCGTATTTAGTATCATCGAAGTCAAACCCTTTTTACCTGTAGGTCTACCTGAAAATTAAACTCAACTTTACCATTTTCATAAAATCTAAATCTGTGTATGAAAGTATGAAATTTAAAGATATTATCTTGAAAAGAAAATATGGAGATGTAAGATCATTATTTACGATGACGAGATAATGAAATAAATTAATTCTTTAACTGGCAACTTCAATAATCAAGTAGAATAAAGCATGAGACAGAGACAGGATAGTCAGGAGAAAAGTGTTTGTTTTTAAGGACATACTGAAGTTTAACTTATATATAAGTTCATTTCCGAGCGATTTCACAACAAAGCATGTATACATTGCGCTCCTAATAGTATTTATAAATTAGTTCATGGTTTATGTGTCATGATTGTCGTGTTATATATATAAAAGACCGATATAATGGTCGAAATGAGCTCATATATATATATATATATATATATATATATATATATATATATATATAGAAAAACAGTTTAAAACATCTTCCAACTCCCAGATCTCATATAGAAAAAATAAAATGTTCGAAGAAATTACCATGATTTAATCAGATTCACAACATGATATTTTGCTTAATTAATATATATATTATATAAGCAAAATACAATAACCAGTGTGGTTTTGTATGGTTTAGTCTTGTAGAGGGTTGAAAGAGTGCTCAACATAACGAGAATGAGGTAAGTTCAATATAGGTTAAAAGTATAACATGGTTATATTTGGGATAACACTACCTTCAATAGTACAAATTCTTGTACTTTTTTCGGGCCGAGGCCAAATGGTCGTGTGGTAAGCTGTTGGTACAGTCAATGCTGGCGATAGTTGCCTTACTCTGAGGGCGTGGGTTCGAATCCCGCATGGGACTCGGCCCGAAAAAAGTACAAGAATTTGTACTATTGAAGGTAGTGTTATCCCAAATATAACCATGTTATATTTCCTCACTATCTAAATGGCAAGTATTTCTAAGGTTAAAAGTAGTTACAGCTCTGTTTCATGCTGCTAGGCAATTTTCAAGTGAGTGCTCATTTGAAAATTGTCTATGACATGAGTGTTAATGTTCAAATGAAGACTTATATTGCATCACTTTATGGTGACACAAGCTGCAACGCCAGGACCGGAACATTAACGAAACACAACAAAATTAATCATAAGCCAGGGACTTATCTAGCAGACTATGTATTCACACTTGGCGATAATAACGACACGTTCTACTGGTAATGCAATACATGAAGAACACTAGTTTTGATCAAATGTAGTAAATGTGTCTTAATCGACTCAACCTGAGAAGCCGGGGATTTTGCGATTTTAGTGGCAAAATATTTGTTTTTACTTTGTTAAGTTTGGATAGAGATTATCCAAAGGCCTGTGAATAGCGACAATAAAATCCGACACAAGAAGATACTGCATGTTTAGCTAATATATTTTGTTTCTTTCCTTTTCAGGCTCGCGACCAAAAATTACAGTAAGTTGGACATTTTGTTAAAAATATTTCATGCACAATATATTTCAGTGTGTATAATGTATCTACTTTATGAACTGTTGTTTTACCGACAAAATGTTGCTCTTTCATATGGGAAGATGGGTACAAGGTAATAATTTCCCTGTAAGTCCTTAAGGGCTTACACATGCATGTATTGCTGAACGTTGATTGGTTGTTGATTGGTTGTTCCCCGTTACTCATTCGTAGTTGTCTAAATGTTTTCTTGATTGGTAAAATGTTCTTTAAAATGGCATCGAACCGCAAACCACCATATTTTACATCCGTACATATTTCGCATTCTTGTAAAGAACCAAATGCTCCAGTAAGCTGACATCTTGTATCCAGGCACCTGGGTTTAAAGGGGCAGTAGCAAGTTTTTTTTGCAAAATTTATTTTTTCAAATTTCTTATTTATAATGGTAGTTTTTAATTTATTTTAGAAGGTATAACATCTAATTACAAAAAAGGAATTATCAGTAGTAGTTATAACGGTGTTGCGTATAAAGCAAACATTGCATGTCGGCCATTTTATTGTGAACACATTTTATTATTTCGAATGACAAAAATGATTCCAATGGCTTTTCTTAGCCATGTACACTCATTTATAACTTGATTTTATGAAAAGAAAAGGGTATTTTACGATTGGTGAAATTATTTTTCAAATACATTTCATCGACTTATTTGAGAAAAAAACGTACTACTGCCCCTTTAAATGACAAACTAAGATATTCCTCTTCACCATCTTGATGTTATTTCAAATGACAAAGACTTATATGTTTTCTCAGAATTTTAACATACAGGGCGTCACTGGCGGATCTGTGGGGACAGCTCATATTGCTGGCTTTGTAGACGGAGGACTGGGGAACAAGACGATGGGTAGGTTTAATTTAAGTATACGATCTAAAGCATTTGAATTTCAAACTTATTTGAAAACTTATTCATTTCATAAGAAATGCTTTACTCTGGTTGACTCTCAATTATTTAAAATGTAAAATGGCCGCTATGCATGTTTTGCTTTATGCACAACACCGTTATTGCCAATACGGATAATTGGTTTGTGTAATAAGATGGTTTACCCTCTAAAGTAAACTTTAATGAAATCAACACTCATTATAAATGGGAAATTTGAAAAAAAAAATTGTGCTAAAGCCCCTTTAATGAAGAGAGACGAAATCAGTTTTTCAAACACCTGTCAAAAACAATTTGATGATTTCTCCGGAGAACAACATCGTGCAGTCACACTTTTTATAAAAAAAATTTATTTATTCCATTTCAAATTCATACAAACATTTCATATTACAAACAAAGGCGGTTATACAATCGTTTTGTTATAACAAGTATATGAATATACATGCAAAGTCAGTGAGGCTAGATAAACCCGAGATAGAACTGCAGTCACACGTTTACCTTGGCACCGACAGAGACATGGTCAAGAACAATATTGTCAGCGATTTTTTTACTTATTTGTATCTTTATATCATCTGTATTCAAGGTAAAGGCGATGGCGCTACTGAACTCAACAGACTTCAGTGTATAAATGAAGTTGTAGATCCAGAGTTCACTCAAATATTACCCCCTTACAACTTCTAAACGTTCCCCATTTCATATTTTCATTAAAAATAAAATAAAAATTGACAGTTAATCAATCATAAACATGTTATAAATGTTGATTAATGACCTCGATGTTGGTCACTGATAACGACTTGTTCATCGGTCAGTGATTTCCACAACAGCATGACAAGCAATCAAATACACCAATAAGTGTACGGTTTATGGGCAGTCACTAGAAGATGTTTCATGTTTAGCTTTTATATTTTCTTTCATTCCTTTTCAGACTCGTCATATCAAAAACAGAACCCTCAACCAAAAATTAAGGTGAGATGCACATTTTAGAAAATGGTCATCCACATTATATTTTATTGTGTATTATCATTTTTATAAGATATACCTATTTAGTGAACTTACATTTATACTCGCATATGTTATTTCTATTTTTGCTTTTGAAACTTTTCTGAAAATTGCATCTAACTGCGCATCACGGCATTTCAATATCCGTGAATTGGATCTTGTTGATCTTGTTGACAGGTCCCTGTAACTTAATGACAAACAAAGACTTATATCTGTTCTCAGAATTTTGACATGACTGGCGTTACTGGCGGACATGTTGGAACGGTTAATATTGCTGGCTTTGTTGATGGAGGAATTGGGAACACGTCAACGGGTAGGTTCATCTTGTCTCGTGAAGGTATATGCTCCCTCTGCACCCAGGGTATGATAGTTGCATTAGCGTACGTAAAATACCCTGAGACAGGATGTGGTAATTCTCTTCCCACAGAGGTTAGTCCCTACAGTTTTCCGGTTCTACCCTCTGTTACATTACGCTTGAAATCGAGAGCAGAACCAAAGTCCCCTAGCGGTGGAAAGAGAAATCTCATACCGTATCCCTGGTTCTTAACCAATGAAAACTCATCTTTAATTGGCCATGTCGACAGGGTAACTTCAAAGATCGAGGCATTTTACTCTGAAGGATCTTGCTCATTAGCATATGTCATTCGAATATGTCTGATGTAAATAACGCAAATGAACTGTTTTGGGTATTTGTCTCTGATTTGGTCTTCTTTATTTATAATTATGTTTATGATCAATAGTTTTCACAATATCAAATAGCATAGTTCGAGGAAAACACAGAAAACACACGAAAACGAGAAAACGTTGGCCGTACGTTTATTTTATCATTATGGCGTGTCATTGGCAAATGTCACTTTTACAACGGCGTCGCTGATTGCACAACTAGATTCAATTGCAACCAATCAGGACATTCCCTTTTCGCCCCCGATTTCAAGCGAAAAGTAACAGAGTAGAACCGGATATCTGTAGGGACTTACCTCTCTGGGAAGAGAATGGGATGTGGTAGGTTCAGTTAAGTATACCATCTACAGCATTAAAGGAGTATGTACTCCGAAACGTCGTGTATTTTCACATTAAAGAAGTTATTATCCAGAAAATCTTCCTGTTCTTATGAATACCACTTCTAAATGCCCTTCAAAGACGGGATTCTTTATATCTGTTTCTACTGAAACGTTGTAATCATAAAACTCAAATACGATCAAGTTAAAAACGGGTTAAGTCTAGTGTAATATCTTGCCAAACACAGTATCCGATGATGAAAAATAAGGCTTAATACCATCTGAGTGAACTAGGAAATCGTAAACATCCGTGTGTCAGTTTGATCGCTATGCGGCATCTCCTCTAGGCGAGGAGGGGGCGGGATAGCCAGTGGTCAGCGCTTTCGGCTTCGGATCAAAAGGGCCTGGGTTCGAACCCGCCAGGGGCACGGCAAGCTTGTCTGCAGTAGAGAACTGTTTTACACGCAGTAAGGATTGGGTGCAATGCTACACTGAATTTCAGCGTAGTAACACCCATGGTTCGCTAGTTCCAGCCGCTGCTCGCAGGTTTCACCGCAATGCATAACCACATGGCGTTGCGGGTTTCCCCCTGCCATTATACCAGCAGCCGTGATATGAGTGAAATACTCTACGGTCTTAAAACCACAACTCATCTCATCGCGATACAGCAGAGTACATGAAGTTTGTACACTCAGAGTACACAGGGAACGTTTATTCACCGTCAGCCAGAAACTAGTATTTTACTGCAAGCTTAAAGGGGCAGTAGCACGTTTTTTTCACTAAAAAAAATCGACGAAATGTATTTGAAAAATAATGTCACCAATATTAAAACACCCTACTCTCTTTGTAAAATCAAATTAAAAATAAGTGTACATGGTTTGTTTAAGCCATAGGACTCGTTTTTTGTAATTTAAAATAATTAAATGTGTTCACATTAAAATGGCCGCCATGCAATTTCTCGTTATACGCAATACCGTCATTACCACTTATATCCACTACGGATAATTGGTTTGTGTAATAAGATGTTTTACCCTCTACAGTAAATATCATTATAATTGGAAAATTTGAATAAAATTGGGAAAAAAACGTGCTACTGCCCCTTTAATATGTTAAATATTCCAAGAGTACAGTCAGAACTCATATACGGACGATTTTCAACTGTAACCAAATCGTGCGGATAACTGACTGTCTGACTGTATCAATACATTTAGACATCTTCGACACTAGTAGAAGTTTTTTTTTTTTTGGTCAATGCTATTCGTATGTTAAAACAATAGATTTAAACAGCCTCCTGACTTAAACAGCTTCAAAATTACACAGATAAGACGATCCTCTGACATTAATGGCCGTCTCAAATTCATTTCAATTTATTTATTTTTAGTGTGTGAATAACAATATTTATCCAATGGCCTGTTGATACCATATATAGCACACCAATTACTCTATCAATGACGGTTAAGCTTATATATTGTCTCTCATTCTTTTTCAGGCTCATCACATACAAAACATGACTATCAACCAAAAATTCAGGTAATATGCCATTTTAAGAACGTTTTCATTCACCTTATATTTTAATGTATATTATCATTTTCGAAATATATACTTTTTTATTAAATTTAGTTTGTACCCACAAATGTTATTTTTTATGTTTGCTTGTGAAGTGAAATGTTCTTTAAAATGGCAACCCCACACTACCTCGTATCACCATCTCTAATGTTTCGCTTTGTTACATCTTCAAAATAAACATTTATAGGCCAGGACCATTAGTCAAAAGATATGGACAACCCGGAAAAAAATAGTAGAAAGCTGATTTTTTCTGAAGACCTTAAAAATATCTTACCTATATCAATGGCACAAAGTTCTGCAAATTCTAGCTGGTGGCTTTTTCAAAATGGCCGCCATTTCCAAGATGGCCGCCGGCGTTTCGGTAAATTGTTAAATTATTTTTATTTTTAAGTTTATCATGTCATGTCATATATCAAATGAAAGCCCTCTTCAAATGGAATCCAAAAATGCATAGTTTAATAGGGTAATTAGTGTATCCATTATTGGGTTTTGAAAATTGCACACTCAACAGGAGTTGCTTCATTGGTTCAAGAGGAACATCCTTGAAGTTTTGTCACAACTCCCTAGTGCTCACTACACCCTGGGTACGTCGAACTGAGGTGCTTGCTAACTCGCACAAGCTTGACGAGTCACTTTGTGGAGGCGGTGTATGTGGCAAGGTGAGATGAAAGTGTTCCTACTGGCTTCCTACGGGGCTACTGGTCCCGGGTTCGATTCCCACTGGAGGTGATCTCACAATCACTTCTGTTACAGCTTAATGTAGTGTGCTGTCCCAGTTGACTATCATGTGAAGAGTAAAACCACTAGTTTGCCTTTTGTAAATCAAGATCCTTCCCGGCCCGACACCATCCACTCTGACCTGTGTTTTGCACTACAATTGGCCGAAAAACATGCATTTGTCATTTGATCTACTTCATTATTTAAGAGCAGTTGAAATTGTGAGATCTTCAAAACTGAACAAGATTATTATTCACCTTGAAGGTATTAATTTACTGATGTCATATATGGGATCGATTGGATATGTGGTGGGAGGCAGTGGGTTGGAAGATTTATGGGCAACTTTCTTTGCTCCAAACAGTGTAATTCATCTGATAAGTGGTCATGCATATGCCTGAGCCCAACTTGCCAATTTCTGTCTTCATGTCATCATGCCTACTCTGTTAGAAACACCTGGCTGTATGGATGATTTGGATGTCACTCTGTTCAGAAATATCCACCAATCCCTGCTGAATGGAGAACGTTCTACTGATACAGTCATAGATGAAGAATGTGTTCAAAATCTGCTGCCAATGCGAGTTGGACAGGCAAACTCTGGACTGCATATGTTAAGCAAGCATCAATTCTACTTTAAATCCGAGCTGAACGCACAAGAAATTTGTATCTTGATGCAATCACAGAAATGATCCCACTGTTTCATGCTGCAGGTCATCTTGCTCATGCGAAGTCTGCTCGCCTCTATGTTGACCAGATGGTCTTCTGACCAATCCTACAAGTACAGACACATTATTGAGTGGGAATTTAGTGATCAAACAAAATTTAGAGAATCTAATGAGATTGTTGAAAGTATCTGGAGATATGACACTTGGCCATGGCACCAATGATAGCACTTTTTATCCAACCGGTATGTATTACCGTGGGATATAGTCGTCGCCTTGTCCGTCCGTAATCATTTCGTTTCCGGAGCAGAACTCGAAAACTGTTCAAGATATCTTGTTGAAACTTCCCATGTGTATTACCCACCAACTGAAGTGGTGCCTTTTGATATTTTCAAATTTCTGAAAATTTTATTTTATTTTATTTCGTTTCCATAGAAACACGTTGGATTTTGACCTTTTTCAGGGATAGGTTTGCTTCTGTTGTAGAACTCCAAAACCCTTTATCATGCCTCAAACTCACCATGTGTATTACCCCCTAACTAAAGTAATTTATATACAATTATGTGTAAAAGATGTGTTTTATAAATTATGTGGGACCGGTGGGATATGTCATCTTCTGATGACTCTTGTCTTAAAATGAGTCCATTCCATGCCACGCTGCATTCCAATATGTGATGCTCAAAGATGTACACACACACACACACACACACACACACTTGCGCTTGAGTAGCATGTCTAGAGGTGCGAGAAACTATAAAAACACATATTCTTCAACCGACTGAAAATGCACGAGGTTATTGCTAGAAAAACGGCAAATACAGATCGAGCAATTTCAGTTGGAAGCAAAGCAGCATTAGCTTTAACTTATCAAATATGTGTAAACGTAGCCAAATCACAGTGAGTGGGGTTGAATTGGAAGTAAATTCAACCATGCTATTCATGAGAGTCACATGTGTGATTCAAGTCTATGATGGTGGTCACCTTCTCCGTTGTCTTTCCTGACCTGTTGATGTTACATATGGTTAGATCTGTGACCGTTATATATTGCACATAATCATTATGTGGTTCAGAACCCATAGTAGTGTCTGATTGATATGATGATATCCCATGTGCAAACAGTTTTTTTAGAGCATGAACATCTAATGTTTGCACATGCAGCTTCTGGGTGTGACACTATCTCAACTCTCTATAATCAAGGAAAGAAGGGAGCTCTAGCCCTCCTGTTGGACAATGCTCAAACTGGGATTCTTTGGATATGTTCGATCAGCATGGAAGTTCCCAGGATGACATAACTTCATCTTGCAACTCTATGTCTCTGGACAACCATCGATGCAAAAAGTATTTCAAATCAGTCCATAGAGCTAGATTATCATCCACTTTCAAATTGGAATCCCTCCCTCCAACATCTTCAGAGCATACATGTACCTCACATAGACAGACGTGTAGCAAAAGTAATGATGTTGTAAAAGTTATGAATATTTTTTCTTTTGGATGCAAGACACGCATTGTGGTAACTAACGAACTTGTTTTAAAGCTAGGCTAGACTGTGTTCAAGCCTGTGTACTGGATGTCATGGAAACTGCTACGGTCTTTGATTTAAGTGACTTACTGTGAATACATGATATATGTATTTGGCAAGGATTGTAGTCATTATTACACTACATTTCCTTCGTACAGTAATGAGTTGCACATTTCTGAAAAGGATTATAGCCTTTCTGTTAATACACTACATGCCATGAATGGCACAAATGTATTATATAAGTCGATGATCCAGCACATCCCCCTCCAAAACGGCCGCTATTTGGAAAATGCCACCAGCTGGAATATGCAAGTCAACTTTATAACAGAAACCTCCAATGCACAAATGTATTTCTAAATGTTTTAATCATCAATACACGTAATATGATTTAATGTATCATCATTAATCATGATAAGCATGGTTTGGGTTTGGAAATTATGGTTTAAAATAGTAAACCGAAAAAAGGTATTGAAGACATTTTCAAAACCCAATAATGGATAAACTAATCATCCCATGTGGAAAAACCATGTAGTTTTGGAATGCACTGGAAGAGAGCTTTCATTTGATATATGACATGACATGATAAACTTAAAAATAAAAATAATTCATTAATTTACCAAAACGCCGACGGCCATCTTGGAAATGGCGGCCATTTTGAAAAAGCCACCAGCTAGAATTTGCAGAACTTTGTGCCATTGATATAAGGACAATATTTTTAAGGTATTCAGAGAAAATCAGCTTTCTACTATTTTTTTCCACCTCATGTCTAATGGTCCTGGCCTATTAATCTAGAGAGTTGGAATCGTGTGCACAGGCACCTAGGCCAATGCGAAAAAGCAAATCTAGATTAAGTTATTTTGTGGTCCCTGATGAAGGGCATCCTCGGTTACCCAGGGTTTTATATATGCTGTGTTTCTCTCTACTATATCACCGAAGGGAAACTCTGTCAGCGAAATCTGTACTAAAATTACCCGCCCTTGGCCGGCGTGACGAAGTCAGTAACCAAAGAAAATACTCAATAAGTAAGACGGAAATGGTAAAATTGACCTCGCGTGCTTTGCAACGAAGTTATATGAATTGTCATTGGCTCGCAGGTCCAAGCTGCGTAGCGGTTTGATTGGCTCACGCCAGCCAAGGGCGGGTAATTTGAGTACAGATTTCTCTGATGAAATTTCCCATGGGTGATAATGTGGAGAGCAACGGAGCATATATAAAACCCTGGGTAACCGAGGATGGATGAAGGGTAATATGGGCCATTCTCTGAACACTTATATCATCCAGAAAGAAGATGACTGTTTCTGTGTAAAGATACCGTGGCCATTGTCAATTATACATTGTGGACTTCTCTTTCTCAGCAGTTAAAGTCCAAGAAAGTTGAAAATATTTTGTATATATTTTTAGCATGTGAGAGTAATAGTAGATTCGGTTACTGTGTGGCCATGCCTATTTTGTAACCTTCTCTGGAACAGAAAATCTTTTAAAAGTTAAATCTTTTGTACAGTCGTCTTGGTCAATGTGGATTGTATTAGTAAATCGTTAATAACTTTTCCCATAATTAGGGAGACGAGATCTGCCGGATAAGCATGTATACTACTCTATGAAATCATGTTTCATAACGCGGATTGTTCAGATACATATAATAGATAAATGGTGTCCAGTGCACATATATATATGAGCGTGATTGTCACTTCACATGTTTTACCAACACATCATTCTATCAATGCTCCTCATTCGTTTAGTCTCATATTGCGATTGAGAATTGTTACAATATACAATATATTTATGTTGCATTGCTTAAATGGATCATTATCGTGGTTAAAAACATAATAATCTTGCAGTGATGGAATATGGACTCCTTGATACGTTTGCCGATATAATTCCAGTGATGCATTTAGTCTCATAGATTGGTGGTATGAATTGTTACTATATGTTTCTTTGCTTTTCATCTTGACTGCAAATGCTACATAGATCAACACACAGTGTAGACTAACTAGACTCTCTTATATCTTGATGTTCATTTAAATGTCAAAGACTGATTTTTTTTCTCAGACTTTTAACATAAAAGGTGTCACTGGTGGAACTGTGGGGACAGCTACTGTTGCTGGTTTTGTTGATGGAGGAATGGGGAACACGACCATCGGTAGGTTCAGTTAAAGGGGCAGTAGCACGTTTTGGGGCTGAAATAAGTCGATGAAATGTATTTGAAAAATAATGTCACTAATAATAAAACACCCTTCTCTCTTCGGAAAATCAAGTTAAAAAATGAGTGAACATGGTTCCGTAAAGCCATGGGAATAATTTTTGACGTTCGAAATAACAAAATGTGCTCACATAAAATGGCCGCCGCCGTTATTACCACTACGGGTAATTTATTTGTGTAATAAGATGTTTTACCCTCTAAAGTAAATATAAATGGCATAAACTATCATTATAAATGGGAAATTTTCAGAAATAAAATTTGCAAAAAACGTGCTACTGCCCATTTAAAGTATACCATCTGAAGCATGATTAATATTTGATAGGTTGTTCATTTCATAGCAATGTTTCCTTGATTGTCAATTCCCTAAATCTTTAGCGAATTACGAAGAACATTCATAGTTAACAATTCTTTACATGTACCGGTTTGTGAATTATGTCAGCATTAAAGCAACAAAGTATTTAGGAAGCGCATTGCGAACATGATATTAGCTAATTATCACCGACAAATTTCCTTATTTGTTTTAATTAAATAATGAATAATATTATACGTTAGTTATTATACGTTCATTCATTTTTACGTTGATTTTGAGTTTTGGAAGAGTCTGGAATATTGTGGAAAGACAGACTTTGCTTACGCTTCTAATGCGAAGAAAATGTGGGATTATGTTTATTATTTCATTCATATGTTGTCAAACATATGTGACGAAGATTATGTTTTTACATATGAGACTAGCGAAAATGTATAAATATCATGAATTGATAATATTTCAGGTTCCTTTTCAGACTCATCTCATGTAAGACGTGACCCTCGACCAAAAATTGAGGTAAGATGAACATTTTTCGTAGCTGTCATACACATAATATTTAGTATATTTTAAGAAAAATAATTATGAAAATGATAAGAAGAAGAATCGTAATAATAATGATAATTAAATATGTGTTTTCTATCAACACTTAGCTCAAACTCAGCTCAGAGATAAAATTACATGTCATCGTTTATTTTGATACATACAGCTAATTATATACACATATGAGCAATATAGTTTCTTCCACGATAAATATAAAGAAAGTGAAAGATAGTTTTTGAATTTCAATGCCTTATTTTGTGACTAACCGTACTCTTCAAAAAGTGATATCTGAACCACATGTGTGATGGAATAGACATCATATAGAGCTGCATACCAACAGTTTGTTCACCTTCTTTGTATTTCACTGGAAATGTCAACGCAAAAGGGGGCGGGATAGCTCAGTGGTTAGCGCGTTCGGCTTCGGATCAAGAGGTCCGGTCCAGGGGCACGGCAACTTTGTCTGCAGTAGAGAACTGTTCTACACGTAGTAAGGTTTGGGTGCAATGCTACACTGAATTTCAACGCAGTACCACCCATGGTTCGCTAGTTCCAGCCGCTGCTCGCAGGTTTCACTGCAGTGCATAGCCACATGGCGTTGCGGGCTTTCTCCCTGCCATAATACTAGCAGCCGCGATATAAGTGAAATACTCTTGAAAGCGGCGTTTAACCCCAACTCGCCTCAACGCAAAAAACTAGACAGATCACATTGCATTTTTGCTGACAGTTGACAGTTACATGACATACTCCGATTTCATACACCACAGTGAACAGTTACAGTTTCTGCAGCGAGAGGTCAATCTTTTCAAAACTACAATATTTATTTTCTTCTGTGAAATATTCAATATGTGATCAGCTGGGTCAAACATTCATATTTTTCCTTTTATAGTCATTCAATGAATTTGTGATGAACTTGTACTGATTTAGTCAAAATAAAGCTTTTATTCGAAAATTAATTAAATTTGAAGTTTCAAAAGTTGCCTCCTTCTGTCTGTTTCATTATGCCAACTTTCATGAACATGCACCACTGACATGACGATCATAGGATACATTTGGGAATGATTATTTTACTCGTGGGTATATGATGATTCATTGTCATTCTAAGTGAGGAAATTTTATTGAGGTTTTAATAAACGTCAATTTACATATATATTTGTACTAAGATACTCATGTAGGTGAACAAACTTTCGGTATGCAGCTGTATACTAGTATCATACTCTGATGAATGAAATTGTGAACATCTTTACAAAATAAATGTTTTTCAAATACATTCAAAATCAATTTTATCCAAAAAAATATATTTTCCTTTTTACTCTGTATAGTTTCATCTCAGTTGAGATTTGGGTTAATAATTGTTACTATGTTCATTGCGAAAATGGTTCGTTGTCTTGGCTAGGAAAATGCTACCTTGATCAGCAATCGTGCATTGTTGGTATGTGGACTTTACTCTCTTCTATACTGATGTTAATTTTTAATAACAAACCCACACATATATCTTTTTACAGAACTTTCACATGGAAGGTGTTACTGGTGGAAATGTGGGAAAAGCTCAAATATTTGGATTTGTTGATGGAGGAATGGGGAACAAAACAATTGGTAGGTTCAACTGAAATATAGCATCTAAAGCAATTAATTGAAATAATATTTGAACAACTGTTCATTCCATAGCAAATGTGTACATCTGGTCGACTCAGTATCTTTTCCAGAGCTTTAGTCAATCCGTTAGAATGTGTATAGTGTAATGTGTATAGTTATCTGTTTGTTCATTCTTTTCTAAAGTGGATAGAGACTTTGGACTTTATTTGTTGAATGATGAGGTGGAAGTACATTTTATTTCTTCCTTCGATATGTAGCTTGGAAGTTGTAGAGGTATGGAATGTATATATGTCAGTCTGATTAAAATCCGCGGTTTTCCGTGGAATAAAACTTGCAAAATAGTGCATCTACGGGGATACGAACTCATATCGGTCGTAGGTTCCACGCCAAACCGTCTGAAAACAGCCCGTAGACTCGCGTGTTCGAGCGCAATTCAAGTAGCCAATCAAAAGACTCCCAACAAAAGCTTTCGGTGCGAGAAGCTAGGGACAGATAACTCCAAACAGCTATCCTTTGGTCTGTTCGGAAGGCTTTCAAAAGAGTGATCGTTTAAAAACTACGTTGTGATTGGTCAGCTATTTGACTTGGCTTTGGCTGTGCTGAACTGGTTCGTAACATACGCCTATGTGGGGTGTTCTCAGACCTTGTGGAGAGGAATCTACAGAACTTGTTCGTATCCCGGTAGATGAATAATTTTGCACATTTAATCCTCGGAACAAGGTCGATTTTATTCAGACAGTATATATGTATGTGTATATTACATGACACAAACCAGAAGCACACCCATTTCTGCAAATAATATATATATTCTTACCCAAGCAGGCAAAGATATACCGGGTATTAAAGTTTTCATAATGGTCATGGGAATTACAGTTTTTTTCTAAATATAACTTGCATTTGGATTGGTTAACGGAACTACTTTACGCCCATTCATGAATTACTACTCTGTCCTGTTTTAGCTAAATCACATAGATGAACAATTTCGAGCATACCTAGCTTAAGTCACACGACAGTAAAGCATTTAAACTAGAAAATCATGTTGGTTTTATTTTTTCGATGCCGTAATTACAGCAGACGAAAGAGCTGAACTGCCGTGACGTCAAGACTCTGTAACGTCATTAACTATGACGTCATTTAGTGACGTAATTACATTCTTATCTTGCCTTGCAACTGAGCGATTGCTAGTTTACGTATGACTTAGTTTCTCTCATTCTGCGATAATGTTTACAAGTTGTTCATTGTGTCCGGAATTCTTTTTGGGAATAAAGATCAACAATAACATCAGAATCTTACTGAAAAAGGAGCGCTAGTAACAAACTATTTAGATGCGCGCATCTTGAAGGTGTGAGAAAGTTTATGAATGGCGAATGTATACCCAATTTGCATTTACAGTCACGTGGTGTCTTATTTTTCGATTTTCAGTCCTTAAAATGAACTTGGGTAAGAAAAATAATAACCAACTTGTTGCTCGGAATTACGAATTATCTGTCCCTCGTGAATTATTATATCAAACTCCTCGCTAAAGCTCGTAGTTTATCACAATAATTAACTCGGGACAGATAATCCGTAATTCCTCGCAACTCGTTGATTATTCTTATAATATTGTTTTATCTGGATATTTATTTTATTATGTCTTTAATAGCAAACGATACAAACATGATTAACTACAGATCAAGTTTATGTTTTAAGCGATCAAGAATGTGTTATATCACATAATTATGATTATATAATATATATATATTTACCAATATGTTACAGAAACCCAAGTGAAATCACACCCCATCACTTCATACGGCACGAGCTCTTCTATTGGAGAAAATGACAACCCATCTGAAACTGTTAAACCAGGTGAGCAGCAAAGAACTACGACTACTATAAGTAGGGATATCAATATAAATGCTTGTTCCTCCGAAGATACTGAACAAAGTAAACAGTACGCAGAATACAGAACACTCTACATAGCGCCATGAAGATATGACAATATAAGAGATTGATATATTGTACGCAATACTACTATAAGTAGGGATATCAATATAAATGCATGTTCCTCCGAAGATACTGAACAAAGTAAACAGTACGCAGAATACAGAACACACTACACAGCGCCATGAAGATATGCGGTATAAGAGATTGATATGTTGTAAGCAATATCAACAAAAATAAAACATTCTTTCAAAAGTAGAACAGTATCAATGCTGTGCTTGAATTTATACATCGGGGAAAACCTTAATCTTTCAACTATCAGATGCATCTAAATGTTCACTGCGTGCGAAAAATAGTATGTGTTCAGGGTCGATCAATGTGGGATCGATGTTAGTTCATTCTTTGTATTTGTCTTCTCTTATCCCGATATTTGACTTCTCATGACAAACCATTCAATGATCCCCCATCTGTCTACGGCAGGAGAGACACAACCACAAAGTTGTTTCAATAGGGCTGTGCGTTGTTTTCCCCCTCGAAGTATTTCTCTGTGAAAAAAGAAACAGTAAAGGCCAAAGAGCATGACCCTTGAGCATATACAGTATTTGAATATGTGATAGTAACATGACTTTTGCCTTCGATGCATAAAATAGGACATTCAATTTTTAGTCACAATGATGTATTAAAAGTCTCAATTGTGATATTATTTGAATGAAATATGCCTATGAGAAAGCTTTATGAATATAGATATTTTGGTTTTGTAGCATAAAAATCTTTGAATTATTGGAGACTTGAACTTTGAAACAAAACCCATTAAATCTGACCTGATAATACACTAATCCTGAAAAAAATCAGAGCTAAAAGGTACAACGTTGTAACAAATGTTCACCATGTTACTTCGTGTCATTTCAATAGATGTAATATATATCACAGATTCAGTGACGGGTCGTCACAAAGAAGTGATCCAAAACAACTGGACCTGGCTACTGGATAACGTGATCGTGGATGCTGGACTCACGGATCATCTCTATCAGAGCAAGGTGCTCGATCATGATATGCTCGACAATATTGCTGCTGCAAAGACCCCAAAAGAAAAATGTCGGGAGTTCTTTGGCATCTTGCGCAGAAGAGGGCCAGAGAGTTTTGATAAATTTATAGATGCATTGCATACCACCGATCAGAGTTTCATTGCCGACAAACTGTCGCAGGATTTGCAATTACTGACCCGGAGATGATGATTTTGACTTTTTTAGAGGAAATTGTTTCCTCAGTTGTAGAATGCTTAATGTGTACTTTGAGCTTATCCGATGAATGATTGAACGAACGTATAATGGGAAATGCATAAACATCTCAAATGCAAATTATATGTTGATCAAGATGTCTCATTGATCATTTTAAAGGGGCAGTAGAACGTTTTTCTGGTGAAATAAGTCGAAGAAATGTAATTGAAAAATAATGTCACCAACAGTAAAACACCCTTCCCTCTTCAGAAAATCAAGCTAAAATATGAGTGTGCATGGTTCCGTAAAGCCATTGGAAACGTTTTTTGTCATTAGAAATAATAAATTGTGTTCACAATAAAATGGCCGCCAATTTTTGCTTTATACACAACATCGTTATAACCACTACGGATAATTGTTTTGTGTAATAAGATTGTTTACCCTCTAAATAAAATATGAATGATATAAACTATCATTATATATGGACAATTTGAAAAAATAAAATTTGCAAAAAACGTGCTACTGCCCCTTTAAAGACTCCATTGCTCTTCATGTATTTTACGTGACGAACGTACATTAATGAGGTTTCAATGTTACCACGCTTTCCTTCCTATCACAGGACCATATCACAATTCCTCATATGCCGCTGTGTGCGGCCTGATTGAAATAACGTTCAGTTCAGTTCAGTTTTATCATTTAATTTCAGATTGCTGCTAATGTTTGTCCTCGTATATTGTAATATTTGTTGCGTTGTATTGTCTCTGTTGGACAAACTTTACCGCTAACCATTCTCTGAAGTGTATTATCTCTGCTGTATACATCAATCAAATCTATGTGTGCTCATTAAAGAATTTTTTTACAACCTTTATTTGTCAATGTGTGGCCTCTTAGCGATTCGTTTTAGTATTGTTGTGGAAATTGTAATTCATTTATCCACTTCAGCCTTTCAGTGTGAAACATGCCCAGAGCGAAAAAAGCCTACAATTGTTCATCAATTGTGTATATGACCGACTGATCAAATGTATTGTATTTCTAAATTCAGACTTTGAAATTTAAGCGATATACACTTTGCTGATTAAACAAGGTCATGTGACCGATGTACATTCTCAAAACCACACAATTGACAGTATCCTCGGTTACCCAGGGTTTTATATATGCTCCGTTTCTCTCCACTTTATCACCCATGGGAAATTTCATCAGAGAAATCTGTACTCAAATTACCCGCCCTTGGCCGGCGTGAGCCAATCAAACCGCTACGCAGCTTGGACCTGCGAGCCAATGACAATTCATATCACTTCGTTGCAAAGCACGCGAGGTCATTTTGTTAGCCATCTGTCACCGGTTATCTCACTTGACTAGTTCCGTCTTATCGTATTGTGTATTTTCTTTGGTTACTGACTTCGTCACGCCGGCCAAGGACGGGTAACTGTAGTACAGATTTCGCTTGTGTGATATAGTGGAGAGTAACGGAGCATATATAACACCCTGGGTAACCGAGGATGAATTGATAGTTGAACAGGATAACCACATACTTTGAAGTTAATATAGAATAACCTTCAGAAATTAAAAATCATTCCCCGAACATTCAAGTCTATGGAAATAAAGTCAACGTTGAAATACTTTTGTCCACTGTCTGTTCTTGACCATCTGGTCAAGTAATAAATCCTATCAAAAGATATCCACAGATACCTCAGCAATCATTGCGGTCTAGGTGTAGAATCCTGCGAAGGGTAAATAGTTCGATATCCTCGAGTATATTTTTTTAAATTTCAAACTTGTAATTTTTTAGGATCGAGTCTGAGGTAGGTTAAATCTAAACAGCTGCTAGTCACTTGTTTTAGAAAGTTGGCTTCAATTCAAGAATTACGCCATCGATAATAATTCCTTATAATGAAACATGAGGTATGTAAATACTTATAATCCTGAATATGTTTCCATAGTGATGGCTGTGGACGGGCTGATAGCGTGTGTGATTGTGTAGTCGGTGACAGTTACATAAATATATAGCAACACAAACCTTGGAAGTTTGAAACTCGGTTCTTATGTATATACTATTAACCGGCTTGACTAAATACTTAAATTTAGCCTACCGAAAATTGCAGTTGTGTTTGATGAATTATTTATATTTTTTAGTTTAGAATGAAAACAAGTATTTTCTAAATTCGGACAGTGTTTCCCAAAACAGATTTTGGTGATGCAGGTACATTGTATATGTTTTTCCAAAAGATTTTTTCCTCATTCATCGATGCATGTTTCCCGGCCGGTTGGAATCGTTGAATTTACTGTAAACAAATCTGTGTGCAATTATATATAAACGTATGTGTACAAGTGCAAATACATTTATTGTCAATAACCTATTCTCAGGTAGGAATTATTTTATTTTATTTCATCATACAATTTTGAAACATCACATAAAAAGTCACTATAAAGCAACCTTTTGTTTCCAATTTTGTTAATGCTTTGGAGCGTATTTTTTTTTTATTTTACTATTTTTAAATGTCATGAGGACATTTTTCTTGAATCAAAGTTTCCTATTTTCGAATTTCGAATTTTCGAACCATACAATGTGTACTTTGATCACGAATTACTATAGATTCAGTTTTATTATTTGTTCACGATAACAACTCATTTGCTCTCAATGTATGTTTGACCTACATCGGGGATGTATCCTTACTGATCCTTGGTAGACACTATGTATGCTTGACCTACATCGGGGATGTGTCCTTCCCGATCCTGGGTAGACATTATGTATGCTTGACCTACATCGGGGATGTTTCCTTACTGATCCTGGATAGACACTATGTATGCTTGACCTACATCGGGGATGTATCCTTACTGATCCTGGGTAGACACTATGTATGCTTGACCTACATCGGGGATGTATCCTTACTGATCCTGGGTAGACACTATGTATGCTTGACCTACATCGGGGATGTATCCTTACCGATCCTGGGTAGATACTATGTATGCTTGACCTACATCGGGGATGTGTCCTTACCGATCCTAGGTAGACACTATGTATGCTTGACCTACATCGGGGATGTGTCCTTACTGATCCTGGGTAGACACTATGTATGCTTGACCTACATCGGGGATGTGTCCTTACCGATCCTGGGTAGACACTATGTATGCTTGACCTACATCGGGGATGTGTCCTTACCGATCCTGGGTAGACAATATGTATGCTTGACCTACATCGGGGATGTGTCCTTACCGATCCTGGGTAGACACTATGTATGCTTTACCTACATCGGGGATGTGTCCTTACCGATCCTGGGTAGACACTATGTATGCTTGACCTACATCGGGGATGTGTCCTTACCGATCCTAGGTAGACACTATGTATGCTTGACCTACATCGGGGATGTGTCCTTACTGATCCTGGGTAGACACTATGTATGCTTGACCTACATAGGGGATGTGTCCTTACCGATCCTGGGTAGATACTATGTATGCTTGACCTACATCGGGGATGTGTCCTTACCGATCCTGGGTAGACAATATGTATGCTTGACCTACATCGGGGATGTGTCCTTACCGATCCTGGGTAGACACTATGTATGCTTTACCTACATCGGGGATGTGTCCTTACTGATCCTGGGTAGACACTATGTATGCTTGACCTACATCGGGGATGTGTCCTTACCGATCCTGGGTAGACACTATGTATGCTTGACCTACATCGGGGATGTGTCCTTACCGATCCTGGGTAGATACTATGTATGCTTGACCTACATCGGGGATGTGTCCTTACCGATCCTGGGTAGACAATATGTATGCTTGACCTACATCGGGGATGTGTCCTTACCGATCCTGAGTAGACACTATGTATGCTTTACCTACATCGGGGATGTGTCCTTACCGATCCTGGGTAGATACTATGTATGCTTGACCTACATCGGGGATGTGTCCTTACCGATCCTAGGTAGACACTATGTATGCTTGACCTACATCGGGGATGTGTCCTTACCGATCCTAGGTAGACACTATGTATGCTTGACCTACATCGGGGATGTGTCCTTACTGATCCTGGGTAGACACTATGTATGTTTGACCTACATCGGGGATGTATCCTTACTGATCCTTGGTAGACACTATGTATGCTTGACCTACATCGGGGATGTGTCCTTCCCGATCCTGGGTAGACATTATGTATGCTTGACCTACATCGGGGATGTTTCCTTACTGATCCTGGATAGACACTATGTATGCTTGACCTACATCGGGGATGTTTCCTTACTGATCCTGGGTAGACACTATGTATGCTTGACCTACATCGGGGATGTATCCTTACTGATCCTGGGTAGACACTATGTATGCTTGACCTACATCGGGGATGTATCCTTACCGATCCTGGGTAGATACTATGTATGCTTGACCTACATCGGGGATGTGTCCTTACCGATCCTAGGTAGACACTATGTATGCTTGACCTACATCGGGGATGTGTCCTTACTGATCCTGGGTAGACACTATGTATGCTTGACCTACATCGGGGATGTGTCCTTACCGATCCTGGGTAGACACTATGTATGCTTGACCTACATCGGGGATGTGTCCTTACCGATCCTGGGTAGACAATATGTATGCTTGACCTACATCGGGGATGTGTCCTTACCGATCCTGGGTAGACACTATGTATGCTTTACCTACATCGGGGATGTGTCCTTACCGATCCTGGGTAGATACTATGTATGCTTGACCTACATCGGGGATGTGTCCTTACCGATCCTAGGTAGACACTATGTATGCTTGACCTACATCGGGGATGTGTCCTTACTGATCCTGGGTAGACACTATGTATGCTTGACCTACATCGGGGATGTGTCCTTACCGATCCTGGGTAGACACTATGTATGCTTGACCTACATCGGGGATGTGTCCTTACCGATCCTGGGTAGACACTATGTATGCTTGACCTACATCGGGGATGTGTCCTTACCGATCCTGGGTAGACACTATGTATGCTTTACCTACATCGGGGATGTGTCCTTACCGATCCTGGGTAGATACTATGTATGCTTGACCTACATCGGGGATGTGTCCTTACCGATCCTGGGTAGACAATATGTATGCTTGACCTACATCGGGGATGTGTCCTTACCGATCCTGGGTAGACACTATGTATGCTTTACCTACATCGGGGATGTATCCTTACCGATCCTGGGTAGATACTATGTATGCTTGACCTACATCGGGGATGTGTCCTTACCGATCCTAGGTAGACACTATGTATGCTTGACCTACATCGGGGATGTGTCCTTACTGATCCTGGGTAGACACTATGTATGCTTGACCTACATCGGGGATGTGTCCTTACCGATCCTGGGTAGACACTATGTATGCTTGACCTACATCGGGGATGTGTCCTTACCGATCCTGGGTAGACACTATGTATGCTTGACCTACATCGGGGATGTGTCCTTACCGATCCTGGGTAGACACTATGTATGCTTTACCTACATCGGGGATGTGTCCTTACCGATCCTGGGTAGATACTATGTATGCTTGACCTACATCGGGGATGTGTCCTTACCGATCCTAGGTAGACACTATGTATGCTTGACCTACATCGGGGATGTGTCCTTACTGATCCTGGGTAGACACTATGTATGCTTGACCTACATCGGGGATGTGTCCTTACCGATCCTGGGTAGACACTATGTATGCTTGACCTACATCGGGGATGTGTCCTTACCGATCCTGGGTAGACAATATGTATGCTTGACCTACATCGGGGATGTGTCCTTACCGATCCTGGGTAGACACTATGTATGCTTTACCTACATCGGGGATGTGTCCTTACCGATCCTGGGTAGATACTATGTATGCTTGACCTACATCGGGGATGTGTCCTTACCGATCCTGGGTAGACAATATGTATGCTTGACCTACATCGGGGATGTGTCCTTACCGATCCTGGGTAGACACTATGTATGCTTTACCTACATCGGGGATGTGTCCTTACTGATCCTGGGTAGACACTATGTATGCTTGACCTACATCGGGGATGTGTCCTTACCGATCCTGGGTAGACACTATGTATGCTTGACCTACATCGGGGATGTGTCCTTACCGATCCTGGGTAGACACTATGTATGCTTGACCTACATCGGGGATGTGTCCTTACCGATCCTGGGTAGATACTATGTATGCTTGACCTACATCGGGGATGTTTCCTTACTGATCCTGGATAGACACTATGTATGCTTGACCTACATCGGGGATGTATCCTTACTGATCCTGGGTAGACACTATGTATGCTTGACCTACATCGGGGATGTGTCCTTCCCGATCCTGGGTAGACATTATGTATGCTTGACCTACATCGGGGATGTTTCCTTACTGATCCTGGATAGACACTATGTATGCTTGACCTACATCGGGGATGTATCCTTACTGATCCTGGGTAGACACTATGTATGCTTGACCTACATCGGGGATGTATCCTTACTGATCCTGGGTAGACACTATGTATGCTTGACCTACATCGGGGATGTATCCTTACCGATCCTGGGTAGATACTATGTATGCTTGACCTACATCGGGGATGTGTCCTTACCGATCCTAGGTAGACACTATGTATGCTTGACCTACATCGGGGATGTGTCCTTACTGATCCTGGGTAGACACTATGTATGCTTGACCTACATCGGGGATGTGTCCTTACCGATCCTGGGTAGACACTATGTATGCTTGACCTACATCGGGGATGTGTCCTTACCGATCCTGGGTAGACAATATGTATGCTTGACCTACATCGGGGATGTGTCCTTACCGATCCTGGGTAGACACTATGTATGCTTTACCTACATCGGGGATGTGTCCTTACCGATCCTGGGTAGATACTATGTATGCTTGACCTACATCGGGGATGTGTCCTTACCGATCCTAGGTAGACACTATGTATGCTTGACCTACATCGGGGATGTGTCCTTACTGATCCTGGGTAGACACTATGTATGCTTGACCTACATCGGGGATGTGTCCTTACCGATCCTGGGTAGACACTATGTATGCTTGACCTACATCGGGGATGTGTCCTTACCGATCCTGGGTAGACAATATGTATGCTTGACCTACATCGGGGATGTGTCCTTACCGATCCTGGGTAGACACTATGTATGCTTTACCTACATCGGGGATGTGTCCTTACCGATCCTGGGTAGATACTATGTATGCTTGACCTACATCGGGGATGTGTCCTTACCGATCCTGGGTAGACAATATGTATGCTTGACCTACATCGGGGATGTGTCCTTACCGATCCTGGGTAGACACTATGTATGCTTTACCTACATCGGGGATGTGTCCTTACTGATCCTGGGTAGACACTATGTATGCTTGACCTACATCGGGGATGTGTCCTTACCGATCCTGGGTAGACACTATGTATGCTTGACCTACATCGGGGATGTGTCCTTACCGATCCTGGGTAGATACTATGTATGCTTGACCTACATCGGGGATGTGTCCTTACCGATCCTGGATAGACACTATGTATGCTTGACCTACATGTGTCCTTACTGATCCTGGGTAGACACTATGTATGCTTGACCTACATCGGGGATGTATCCTTACCGATCCTGGGTAGACACTATGTATGCTTGACCTACATCGGGGATGTGTCCTTACCGATCCTGGGTAGACACTATGTATGTTTGACCTACATCGGGGATGTATCCTTACTGATCCTTGGTAGACACTATGTATGCTTGACCTACATCGGGGATGTGTCCTTCCCGATCCTGGGTAGACATTATGTATGCTTGACCTACATCGGGGATGTTTCCTTACTGATCCTGGATAGACACTATGTATGCTTGACCTACATCGGGGATGTATCCTTACTGATCCTGGGTAGACACTATGTATGCTTGACCTACATCGGGGATGTATCCTTACTGATCCTGGGTAGACACTATGTATGCTTGACCTACATCGGGGATGTATCCTTACCGATCCTGGGTAGATACTATGTATGCTTGACCTACATCGGGGATGTGTCCTTACCGATCCTAGGTAGACACTATGTATGCTTGACCTACATCGGGGATGTGTCCTTACTGATCCTGGGTAGACACTATGTATGCTTGACCTACATCGGGGATGTGTCCTTACCGATCCTGGGTAGACACTATGTATGCTTGACCTACATCGGGGATGTGTCCTTACCGATCCTGGGTAGACAATATGTATGCTTGACCTACATCGGGGATGTGTCCTTACCGATCCTGGGTAGACACTATGTATGCTTTACCTACATCGGGGATGTGTCCTTACCGATCCTGGGTAGATACTATGTATGCTTGACCTACATCGGGGATGTGTCCTTACCGATCCTAGGTAGACACTATGTATGCTTGACCTACATCGGGGATGTGTCCTTACCGATCCTGGGTAGATACTATGTATGCTTGACCTACATCGGGGATGTGTCCTTACCGATCCTGGGTAGACAATATGTATGCTTGACCTACATCGGGGATGTGTCCTTACCGATCCTGGGTAGATACTATGTATGCTTGACCTACATCGGGGATGTGTCCTTACCGATCCTGGATAGACACTATGTATGCTTGACCTACATGTGTCCTTACTGATCCTGGGTAGACACTATGTATGCTTGACCTACATCGGGGATGTATCCTTACCGATCCTGGGTAGACACTATGTATGCTTGACCTACATCGGGGATGTGTCCTTACCGATCCTGGGTAGACACTATGTATGTTTGACCTACATCGGGGATGTATCCTTACTGATCCTTGGTAGACACTATGTATGCTTGACCTACATCGGGGATGTGTCCTTCCCGATCCTGGGTAGACATTATGTATGCTTGACCTACATCGGGGATGTTTCCTTACTGATCCTGGATAGACACTATGTATGCTTGACCTACATCGGGGATGTATCCTTACTGATCCTGGGTAGACACTATGTATGCTTGACCAACATCGGGGATGTATCCTTACTGATCCTGGGTAGACACTATGTATGCTTGACCTACATCGGGGATGTATCCTTACCGATCCTGGGTAGATACTATGTATGCTTGACCTACATCGGGGATGTGTCCTTACCGATCCTAGGTAGACACTATGTATGCTTGACCTACATCGGGGATGTGTCCTTACTGATCCTGGGTAGACACTATGTATGCTTGACCTACATCGGGGATGTGTCCTTACCGATCCTGGGTAGACACTATGTATGCTTGACCTACATCGGGGATGTGTCCTTACCGATCCTGGGTAGACAATATGTATGCTTGACCTACATCGGGGATGTGTCCTTACCGATCCTGGGTAGACACTATGTATGCTTTACCTACATCGGGGATGTGTCCTTACCGATCCTGGGTAGATACTATGTATGCTTGACCTACATCGGGGATGTGTCCTTACCGATCCTAGGTAGACACTATGTATGCTTGACCTACATCGGGGATGTGTCCTTACCGATCCTGGGTAGATACTATGTATGCTTGACCTACATCGGGGATGTGTCCTTACCGATCCTGGGTAGACAATATGTATGCTTGACCTACATCGGGGATGTGTCCTTACCGATCCTGGGTAGACACTATGTATGCTTTACCTACATCGGGGATGTGTCCTTACTGATCCTGGGTAGACACTATGTATGCTTGACCTACATCGGGGATGTGTCCTTACCGATCCTGGGTAGACACTATGTATGCTTGACCTACATCGGGGATGTGTCCTTACCGATCCTGGGTAGATACTATGTATGCTTGACCTACATCGGGGATGTGTCCTTACCGATCCTAGGTAGACACTATATATGTATGCTTGACCTACATCGGGGATGTGTCCTTACCGATCCTGGATAGACACTATGTATGCTTGACCTACATGTGTCCTTACTGATCCTGGGTAGACACTATGTATGCTTGACCTACATCGGGGATGTATCCTTACCGATCCTGGGTAGACACTATGTATGCTTGACCTACATCGGGGATGTGTCCATACCGATCCTGGGTAGATACTATGTATGCTTGACCTACATCGGGGATGTGTCCTTACCGATCCTAGGTAGACACTATGTATGCTTGACCTACATCGGGGATGTGTCCTTACTGATCCTGGGTAGACACTATGTATGCTTGACCTACATCGGGGATGTGTCCTTACCGATCCTGGGTAGACACTATGTATGCTTGACCTACATCGGGGATGTGTCCTTACCGATCCTGGGTAGACAATATGTATGCTTGACCTACATCGGGGATGTGTCCTTACCGATCCTGGGTAGACACTATGTATGCTTTACCTACATCGGGGATGTGTCCTTACTGATCCTGGGTAGACACTATGTATGCTTGACCTACATCGGGGATGTGTCCTTACCGATCCTGGATAGACACTATGTATGCTTGACCTACATGTGTCCTTACTGATCCTGGGTAGACACTATGTATGCTTGACCTACATCGGGGATGTATCCTTACCGATCCTGGGTAGACACTATGTATGCTTGACCTACATCGGGGATGTATCCTTACCGATCCTGGGTAGACACTATATATGTATGCTTGACCTACATCGGGGATGTGTCCTTACCGATCCTGGGTAGACACTTTGTATGCTTGACCTACATCGGGGATGTATCCTTACCGATCCTGGGTAGACACTATATATGTATGCTTGACCTACATCGGGGATGTATCCTTACCGATCCTGGGTAGACACTATATATGTATGCTTGACCTACATCGGGGATGTATCCTTACCGATCCTGGGTAGACACTATGTATGCTTGACCTACATCGGGGATGTATCCTTACTGATCCTGGGTAGACACTATGTATGCTTGACCTACATCGGGGATGTGTCCTTACTGATCCTGGGTAGACACTATGTATGCTTGACCTACATCGGGGATGTGTCCTTACCGATCCTGGGTAGACACTATGTATGCTTGACCTACATCGGGGATGTGTCCTTACCGATCCTGGGTAGACACTATGTATGCTTGACCTACATCGGGGATGTGTCCTTACCGATCCTGGGTAGACACTATGTATGCTTGACCTACATCGGGGATGTGTCCTTACCGATCCTGGGTAGACAATATGTATGCTTGACCTACATCGGGGATGTGTCCTTACCGATCCTGGGTAGACACTATGTATGCTTGACCTACATCGGGGATGTGTCCTTACTGATCCTGGGTAGACACTATGTATGCTTGACCTACATCGGGGATGTGTCCTTACCGATCCTGGATAGACACTATGTATGCTTGACCTACATGTGTCCTTACTGATCCTGGGTAGACACTATGTATGCTTGACCTACATCGGGGATGTATCCTTACCGATCCTGGGTAGACACTTTGTATGCTT
Organism: Gibbula magus; assembly: GCA_936450465.1. Lineage (NCBI taxonomy): Eukaryota > Metazoa > Mollusca > Gastropoda > Trochida > Trochidae > Gibbula > Gibbula magus. Next base: position 33,961,530 of record OW388302.1, read on the forward strand.
GACCTACATCGGGGATGTATCCTTACCGATCCTGGGTAGACACTATATATGTATGCTTGACCTACATCGGGGATGTATCCTTACCGATCCTGGGTAGACAATATGTATGCTTGACCTACATCGGGGATGTATCCTTACCGATCCTGGGTAGACACTATGTATGCTTGACCTACATCGGGGATGTATCCTTACCGATCCTGGGTAGACACTATGTATGCTTGACCTACATCGGGGATGTGTCCTTACTGATCCTCGGTAGACACTATGTATGCTTGACCTACATCGGGGATGTATCCTTACCGATCCTGGGTAGACACTATATATGTATGCTTGACCTACATCGGGGATGTATCCTTACCGATCCTGGGTAGACACTATGTATGTTTGACTCATTTATCACTTTAAGGAAAATATTTTTTATATTATTCAAATTGATAAATAGAGCATATTTGGCTTTTCTTGACTAATACCATGTTTATCTTATCGAGTGGGGTAGAAAGGTTATATTATCACGATTGGCGCAGCCACGAGTGAAAATATATTACTTTTCTACCTCACGAGATGAGATAAACATGGTATTTGTCAAGAAAAGATACATTTTCTGTTTATTATATGATCAAATCCTTGCATATTCACCGAAATCGACTTGCATTTACGTTAAGTCAGCTCCAGAATGAGCCTGTCGCCTCAGCAACAATGTGACGTCATGAACGTGTCATGATGTCGGAGCATTGTTTTATGACGTCAGGTCATTGTTATATCAGTTACTAGTGACTGATAACACGTTCCATTGTTATTTTCACTAGTGACTGATAACACGGTTTATTTTCATTGATAGATCCCGGTATTTCACCTACACTCATATAATAAACATTCATCGTAAAAAAATACATTATGTTGATCAGGGAGCATAGTGTGTTCTCCCTGGCTTGTTTCTTGCCCTGCGCCATATTAAATATACAGCTTTTTGCCATACAGTACTAGTTGCTCTATATGAACGGGTTGTTGATTAGCGGTAATTAACCAAGATATAAGCAATAAGCTCCGGAATGCGTGTGAGGTGCGCCACAGTTAAGTAATGTGTGAAAGGAGGTTTATCTATCTTCTCAGGAAAATATTTTCATTTACCGAAATAACTGTATAATAGTTTTATATCAGATTATTATAAAAGTATTAAGTGTTTAAACAACGTGTCGTTACTGAGTGACTTCAGTTCCAGTGTGATGATCATTGCAAAGTTTCACTGGAACACATTTACTCGCAGTATGATAACCTGTATCGTGGATGTATCTGTCCTAATGACAATCCTGATACAAGTACTGGATGGACACAGGGTCCACGGTTTGACTGTATGTAGCAGTATGTGTAGAGTACAACTGGTTGGGCCATTCTTCTCTTTGAGATGTCACTCAGACACACCAAACTTCTTCAGAGTCAACACATCAGCTCAGACATACAGCCTCACTGCGGGACAGGTGGGAGATATTAAAGGGACAGTAGCACGTTTTTTTGCTCAAATAAGTCGATGAAATGTATTTGAAAAATAATGTCACCAATAGTAAAACACCCTTATCTCTTCGGAAAATCAAGTTAAAAATGAATGTACATAGTTCCGTAAAGTCATAGGAATCGTTTTTGTCATTCGAAATAATAAAATATGTTCACAATAAAATGGCCGCCATGCAGTATTTGCTTTATACGCAACTCGATTATTACCACTACGGATAATTGGTTTGTGTAATAAGATGTTTTACCCTCTCAAATGCATATAAATGACATGAACTATCATCATAAATGGAAAATTTGAAAAAATAAAATTTGAAAAAAACGTGCTACTGCCCCTTTTAAAACAGATCGAAATTAAAATTACTAAAATAGTAAAATAAGAGATTAGTTATGATTTAAGCGGAATATAGACTTAGGAATTTTAATATTGTATGAATCAATAATATAAAGGACAGCAGCAGCACAGTAAAGTCACTACAACTGGACCACGTGCAAGTGTTCGCTATTACAGACGTGGTGTGTTCCATGTGCAAGTGTTCGCTATTACAGACGTGGTGTGTTCCACGTGCAAGTGTTCGCTATTACAGACGTGGTGTGTTCCACGTGCAAGTGTTCGCTATTACAGACGTGGTGTGTTCCACGTGCAAGTGTTCGCTATTACAGACGTGGTGTGTTCCACGTGCAAGTGTTCGCTATTACAGACGTGGTGTGTTCCACGTGCAAGTGTTCGCTATTACAGACGTGGTGTGTTCCACGTGCAAGTGTTCGCTATTACAGACGTGGTGTGTCCATGCAAGTGTTCGCTATTACAGACGTGGTGTGTTCCACGTGCAAGTGTTCGCTATTACAGACGTGGTGTGTTCCACGTGCAAGTGTTCGCTATTACAGACGTGGTGTGTTCCACGTGCAAGTGTTCGCTATTACAGACGTGGTGTGTTCCACGTGCAAGTGTTCGCTATTACAGACGTGGTGTGTTCCACATGCAAGTGTTCGCTATTACAGACGCGGTGTGTTCCACGTGCAAGTGTTCGCTATTACAGACGTGGTGTGTTCCACGTGCAAGTGTTCGCTATTACAGACGTGGTGTGTTCCACGTGCAAGTGTTCGCTATTACAGACGTGGTGTGTTCCACGTGCAAGTGTTCGCTATTACAGACGTGGTGTGTTCCACGTGCAAGTGTTCGCTATTACAGACGTGGTGTGTTCCACGTGCAAGTGTTCGCTATTACAGACGTGGTGTGTTCCACATGCAAGTGTTCGCTATTACAGACGTGGTGTGTTCCACATGCAAGTGTTCGCTATTACAGACGTGGTGTGTTCCACATGCAAGTGTTCGCTATTACAGACGTGGTGTGTTCCACATGCAAGTGTTCGCTATTACAGACGTGGTTTGTTCCACGTGCAAGTGTTCGCTATTACAGACGTGGTGTGTTCCACGTGCAAGTGTTCGCTATTACAGACGTGGTGTGTTCCACATGCAAGTGTTCGCTATTACAGACGCGGTGTGTTCCACGTGCAAGTGTTCGCTATTACAGACGCGGTGTGTTCCACGTGCAAGTGTTCGCTATTACAGACGTGGTGTGTTCCACGTGCAAGTGTTCGCTATTACAGACGTGGTGTGTTCCACGTGCAAGTGTTCGCTATTACAGACGTGGTGTGTTCCACGTGCAAGTGTTCGCTATTACAGACGTGGTGTGTTCCACGTGCAAGTTTTCGCTATTACAGACGTGGTGTGTTCCACGTGCAAGTGTTCGCTATTACAGACGTGGTGTGTTCCACATGCAAGTGTTCGCTATTACAGACGTGGTGTGTTCCACGTGCAAGTGTTCGCTATTACAGACGTGGTGTGTTCCACGTGCAAGTGTTCGCTATTACAGACGTGGTGTGTTCCACGTGCAAGTGTTCGCTATTACAGACGTGGTGTGTTCCACATGCAAGTGTTCGCTATTACAGACGCGGTGTGTTCCACGTGCAAGTGTTCGCTATTACAGACGTGGTGTGTTCCACGTGCAAGTGTTCGCTATTACAGACGTGGTTTGTTCCACGTGCAAGTGTTCGCTATTACAGACGTGTTGTGTTCCACATGCAAGTGTTCGCTATAACAGACGTGGTGTGTTCCACATGCAAGTGTTCGCTATTACAGACGCGGTGTGTTCCACGTGCAAGTGTTCGCTATTACAGACGTGGTGTGTTCCACGTGCAAGTGTTCGCTATTACAGACGTGGTTTGTTCCACGTGCAAGTGTTCGCTATTACAGACGTGGTTTGTTCCACGTGCAAGTGTTCGCTATTACAGACGTGGTTTGTTCCACGTGCAAGTGTTCGCTATTACAGACGTGGTTTGTTCCACGTGCAAGTGTTCGCTATTACAGACGTGGTGTGTTCCACGTGCAAGTGTTCGCTATTACAGACGTGGTTTGTTCCACGTGCAAGTGTTCGCTATTACAGACGTGGTTTGTTCCACGTGCAAGTGTTCGCTATTACAGACGTGGTGTGTTCCACGTGCAAGTGTTCGCTATTACAGACGTGGTGTGTTCCACATGCAAGTGTTCGCTATTACAGACGCGGTGTGTTCCACGTGCAAGTGTTCGCTATTACAGACGTGGTGTGTTCCACGTGCAAGTGTTCGCTATTACAGACGTGGTGTGTTCCATGTGCAAGTGTTCGCTATTACAGACGTGGTTTTTTCCACGTGCAAGTGTTCGCTATTACAGACGTGGTGTGTTCCACGTGCAAGTGTTCGCTATTACAGACGTGGTGTGTTCCACATGCAAGTGTTCGCTATTACAGACGTGGTGTGTTCCACGTGCAAGTGTTCGCTATTACAGACGTGGTTTGTTCCACGTGCAAGTGTTCGCTATTACAGACGTGGTTTGTTCCACGTGCAAGTGTTCGCTATTACAGACGTGGTGTGTTCCACGTGCAAGTGTTCGCTATTACAGACGTGGTGTGTTCCACATGCAAGTGTTCGCTATTACAGACGCGGTGTGTTCCACGTGCAAGTGTTTGCTATTACAGACGTGGTGTGTTCCACGTGCAAGTGTTCGCTATTACAGACGTGGTGTGTTCCATGTGCAAGTGTTCGCTATTACAGACGTGGTTTGTTCCACGTGCAAGTGTTCGCTATTACAGACGTGGTTTGTTCCACGTGCAAGTGTTCGCTATTACAGACGTGGTTTGTTCCACGTGCAAGTGTTCGCTATTACAGACGTGGTTTGTTCCTCGTGCAAGTGTTCGCTATTACAGACGTGGTTTGTTCCACGTGCAAGTGTTCGCTATTACAGACGTGGTGTGTTCCACGTGCAAGTGTTCGCTATTACAGACGTGGTTTGTTCCACGTGCAAGTGTTCGCTATTACAGACGTGGTTTGTTCCACGTGCAAGTGTTCGCTATTACAGACGTGGTGTGTTCCACGTGCAAGTGTTCGCTATTACAGACGTGGTGTGTTCCACGTGCAAGTGTTCGCTATTACAGACGTGGTGTGTTCCACGTGGAAGTGTTCGCTATTACAGACGTGGTGTGTTCCATGTGCAAGTGTTCGCTATTACAGACGCGGTGTGTTCCACGTGCAAGTGTTCGCTATTACAGACGCGGTGTGTTCCACGTGCAAGTGTTCGCTATTACAGACGTGGTGTGTTCCACGTGCAAGTGTTCGCTATTACAGACGTGGTGTGTTCCACGTGCAAGTGTTCGCTATTACAGACGTGGTGTGTTCCACGTGCAAGTGTTCGCTATTACAGACGTGGTGTGTTCCACGTGGAAGTGTTCGCTATTACAGACGTGGTTTGTTCCACGTGCAAGTGTTCGCTATTACAGACGTGGTGTGTTCCACGTGCAAGTGTTCCCTATTACAGACGTGGTTTGTTCCACGTGCAAGTGTTCGCTATTACAGACGTGGTTTGTTCCACGTGCAAGTGTTCGCTATTACAGACGTGGTTTGTTCCACGTGCAAGTGTTCGCTATTACAGACGTGGTGTGTTCCACGTGCAAGTGTTCCCTATTACAGACGTGGTTTGTTCCACGTGCAAGTGTTCCCTATTACAGACGTGGTGTGTTCCACGTGCAAGTGTTCGCTATTACAGACGTGGTGTGTTCCACGTGCAAGTGTTCGCTATTACAGACGTGGTGTGTTCCACGTGCAAGTGTTCGCTATTACAGACGTGGTGTGTTCCACGTGGAAGTGTTCGCTATTACAGACGTGGTTTGTTCCACGTGCAAGTGTTCGCTATTACAGACGTGGTGTGTTCCACGTGCAAGTGTTCCCTATTACAGACGTGGTTTGTTCCACGTGCAAGTGTTCGCTATTACAGACGTGGTGTGTTCCACGTGCAAGTGTTCGCTATTACAGACGTGGTGTGTTCCACGTGCAAGTGTTCGCTATTACAGACGTGGTTTGTTCCACGTGCAAGTGTTCGCTATTACAGACGTGGTTTGTTCCACGTGCAAGTGTTCGCTATTACAGACGTGGTGTGTTCCACGTGCAAGTGTTCGCTATTACAGACGTGGTGTGTTCCACGTGCAAGTGTTCGTTATTACAGACGTGGTGTGTTCCACGTGCAAGTGTTCGCTATTACAGACGTGGTGTGTTCCACGTGCAAGTGTTCGCTATTACAGACGTGGTGTGTTCCATGTGCAAGTGTTCGCTATTACAGACGTGGTGTGTTCCACGTGCAAGTGTTCGCTATTACAGACGTGGTTTGTTCCACGTGCAAGTGTTCGCTATTACAGACGTGGTGTGTTCCACGTGGAAGTGTTCGCTATTACAGACGTGGTGTGTTCCATGTGCAAGTGTTCGCTATTACAGACGTGGTGTGTTCCACGTGCAAGTGTTCGCTATTACAGACGCGGTGTGTTCCACGTGCAAGTGTTCGCTATTACAGACGTGGTGTGTTCCACGTGCAAGTGTTCGCTATTACAGACGTGGTGTGTTCCACGTGCAAGTGTTCGCTATTACAGACGTGGTGTGTTCCACGTGCAAGTGTTCGCTATTACAGACGTGGTGTGTTCCACGTGGAAGTGTTCGCTATTACAGACGTGGTGTGTTCCACGTGCAAGTGTTCGCTATTACAGACGTGGTTTGTTCCACGTGCAAGTGTTCGCTATTACAGACGTGGTTTGTTCCACGTGCAAGTGTTCGCTATTACAGACGTGGTGTGTTCCACGTGCAAGTGTTCGCTATTACAGACGTGGTGTGTTCCACGTGCAAGTGTTCGCTATTACAGACGTGGTGTGTTCCACGTGCAAGTGTTCGCTATTACAGACGTGGTGTGTTCCACGTGGAAGTGTTCGCTATTACAGACGTGGTGTGTTCCACGTGCAAGTGTTCGCTATTACAGACGTGGTTTGTTCCACGTGCAAGTGTTCGCTATTACAGACGTGGTTTGTTCCACGTGCAAGTGTTCGCTATTACAGACGTGGTGTGTTCCATGTGCAAGTGTTCGCTATTACAGACGTGGTGTGTTCCACGTGGAAGTGTTCGCTATTACAGACGTGGTGTGTTCCACGTGGAAGTGTTCGCTATAACAGACGTGGTGTGTTCCACGTGCAAGTGTTCGCTATTACAGACGTGGTGTGTTCCACGTGCAAGTGTTCGCTATTACAGACGTGGTGTGTTCCACGTGCAAGTGTTCGCTATTACAGGTGTGGTGTGTTCCGTGTGTGATTTTAGCTATTTTAAAACAAGTTTGCAATTATTTGAACATGTTAGATCACTTTGTTTTAGTTGCGTTTTTCGGACAACAGTTAACTTGCACGATAAAACATGTTGTTCGGTAACCTAAGTTGGAATAATCTACACAAAAGTGTGCAGTTTCGGTGCTTTCCTTTGAATGTGTGTGCATGCATTCCGGGCCTGTTCCACTCTCTTCATTCACAGATGATTGAGCGCATTGTCCGGGAATGTATCAACGTATCACTGTGTGCTAATGTGCCTTTGACCAACCTAACCACTAAGACGGGACTTAAACAAGGTAAAGAGGATATTATTTCATTCAGTAAAATCTCAAACTGACTGTTTTATTACCCTGCAGGCCCACTACAGCTAGCTGTTAATTGATACATTAAAGGGGCAGTAGCACGTTTTTCGCTGACATAAGTCGATGAAATGTATTTGAAAAGTAATGTCACCAATAGTAAAACACTCTTCTCTCTTCGAAAAAATAAGTTAAAATATGAGTGTACATGGTTCCGTAAAGCCATGGGAATCGTTTTTGTCATCCGAAATAATAATATTTGTTCACATGTTATTACCACTACGGATAATTGGTTTGTGTAATAAGATGTTTTACCCTCTAAAGGTAATTATAACTGACATGAACTATCATTATAAATGGGAAATTTAAAAAAATAAAATTTGCAAAAAAAACGTGCTTCTGCTCCTTTAATTTGCATATGATTATGTACTCATAGCTGTCCAAGTAGATTTAACATAAATACAGAGAATTTACCTAGATCGTGGAGTTACATTCAAATATCCCAGAAGTAGAGTGGAGAATGATATTTTGTCTTTGACATTTTCTAAAAAAATAATGTGTTTGATTAAATTTCCTAAAGCAGCGTTGTCTGTTGACTATGTATTTGTACACAACTAAAACTGTTTTTAACATCAAATTAACATTTTCATCAAGATCAAGATCAAGATCCAAGACATTTCCTAGCCTCGTCCATCTATGTATCGTTTAAAAAGGGGACCTACTGCTACACTATGAGAGGGAAAAGCTGGCGGAAAGTTGGAAGAACATTGAAGAAGCTCCACAGCGACAGAGTGGGAGACAGAATCCTTGGGTCCACAAACTCTGCGATATACTCTATAGACAAGAGGGACAAGGTGCTCGAGGTATACCGGGCTTCAGGAGGCTGGTCACGTAAGTAACAGAATCCTTGGGTCCACAAACTCTGCGATATACTCTATAGACAAGAGGGACAAGGTGCTCGAGGTATACCGGGCTTCAGGAGGCTGGTCACGTAAGTAACAGAATCCTTGGGTCCACAAACTCGGCGATATACTCTATAGACAAGAGGGACAAGGTGCTCGAGGTATACCGAGCTTCAGGAGGCTGGTCACGTAAGTAACAGAATCCTTGGGTCCACAAACTCTGCGATATACTCTATAGACAAGAGGGACAAGGTGCTCGAGGTATACCGAGCTTCAGGAGGCTGGTCACGTAAGTAACAGAATCCTTGGGTCCACAAACTCTGCGATATACTCTATAGACAAGAGGGACAAGGTGCTCGAGGTATACCGGGCTTCAGGAGGCTGGTCACGTAAGTAACAGAATCCTTGGGTCCACAAACTCTGCGATATACTCTATAGACAAGAGGGACAAGGTGCTCGAGGTATACCGGGCTTCAGGAGGCTGGTCACGTAAGTAACAGAATCCTTGGGTCCACACACTCTGAGATATACTCTATAGACAAGAGGGACAAGGTGCTCGAGGTATACCGAGCTTCAGGAGGCTGGTCACGTAAGTAACAGAATCCTTGGGTCCACAAACTCTGCGATATACTCTATAGACAAGAGGGACAAGGTGCTCGAGGTATACCGAGCTTCTGGAGGCTGGTCACGTAAGTAACAGAATCCTTGGGTCCACAAACTCGGCGATATACTCTATAGACAAGAGGGACAAGGTGCTCGAGGTATACCGGGCTTCAGGAGGCTGGTCACGTAAGTAACAGAATCCTTGGGTCCACAAACTCGGCGATATACTCTATAGACAAGAGGGACAAGGTGCTCGAGGTATACCGAGCTTCAGGAGGCTGGTCACGTAAGTAACAGAATCCTTGGGTCCACACACTCTGCGATATACTCTATAGACAAGAGGGACAAGGTGCTCGAGGTATACCGAGCTTCAGGAGGCTGGTCACGTAAGTAACATAATCCTTGGGTCCACACACTCTGCGATATACTCTATAGACAAGAGGGACAAGGTGCTCGAGGTATACCGAGCTTCAGGAGGCTGGTCACGTAAGTAACAGAATCCTTGGGTCCACACACTCTGCGATATACTCTATAGACAAGAGGGACAAGGTGCTCGAGGTATACCGAGCTTCAGGAGGCTGGTCACGTAAGTAACAGAATCCTTGGGTCCACAAACTCTGCGATATACTCTATAGACAAGAGGGACAAGGTGCTCGAGGTATACCGGGCTTCAGGAGGCTGGTCACGTAAGTAACAGAATCCTTGGGTCCACAAACTCTGCGATATACTCTATAGACAAGAGGGACAAGGTGCTCGAGGTATACCGAGCTTCAGGAGGCTGGTCACGTAAGTAACAGAATCCTTGGGTCCACACACTCTGCGATATACTCTATAGACAAGAGGGACAAGGTGCTCGAGGTATACCGAGCTTCAGGAGGCTGGTCACGTAAGTAACAGAATCCTTGGGTCCACAAACTCGGCGATATACTCTATAGACAAGAGGGACAAGGTGCTCGAGGTATACCGAGCTTCAGGAGGCTGGTCACGTAAGTAACAGAATCCTTGGGTCCACACACTCTGCGATATACTCTATAGACAAGAGGGACAAGGTGCTCGAGGTATACTGAGCTTCAGGAGGCTGGTCACGTAAGTAACCGTATTCCTTCAAATAATAATTCCTTGAGCAGAGAGAGAGACTGAGATTAAGATCACATGGTTCTCAGTGTTGTCCATCGTCTACTAAGACTCAGAGTTGGGGACCTCTGATGCAAAAGACAAGAGTTGATACAAATGTACTCGAACATTATAAAACCACCACAGACTTAAGAAGTATGTGTGTGGCCAATAAATGGACGAGCTCAGTGTTCCAAAAGATGAATTTTACAACTATACATGTTAATGTGTCGACATTTTATTTCACAGAATACATCAAAACCTTTGACTATGATTCCAATACAGGGGAGTTTTACATTTTGCAACCCAACTTCCGAGTGTATCAATGGAAAGAGGACAAGAAACTGATGTCCATCAAATATGACGTCACAGATATAAAATTGGATGAAAAGGAGAGGTAAGCAGTTTTATATTTCCTTATCGTTCACGGTGTACAAATTTAATGTGCCCTGCTGCCATAGTAACAGCTCCTAGCTAAGAGTAGGTGTCGCATTATGGTCAGATGACGTTTTATAAAATGACACACGTGATGTAAAGAGTTTTGAACAGATTCAAGGTCTCTAGTACTAGAGCGTTTTTGCACGTGCTGCCCATGCTTTACCATTGAAGCGCTAGCAGGTTCTCGCTAGCACTGGCGGTCTTGAACACAGGGCAGGTCGATCGGCTGTTTACAGGTACACTCAATCAAAACAGAATTAGCACGTTTAAAAGGCATTTATAAGCTTTAAGCAATACGTTACACGACTTTAACATTTCAGTCGAAACGGATGACGCCATATTGTTTAAATTCAAGTCAATGTCGTTCAAACTGCTGAAAGAAAGAGAACGAGGATATGAATGAATGTCGCAGGGATAGGTCTGAAGGTCTGAAGTTCCGAGGTCTGAATGTGGATGAAAGACAGGAAGGGGGAATTATATCATGTCCAGCATTCCGAGGTAGGTAATATGTCAATGATATAACACTCTCCCGAGGTTTTGGTTGAACATGTAAACATGAGGGAGAGGGAGAACCCGCGGGTCGAAGATATGTCAACTGCTGAAAGAAAGAGAAAGAGGATATGAATTAGTTTAAATCTGTGGGTTGACGACAGACAGACAGAAAGACAGACCGACCATTGGTATTCAACACACCAGCACCTACTAACTGATGAGAGGAGGCTCAAGGATGAGAAGCAGTTCGGGTAATGGTTCGTTGTTATATATGTAAAGGATGTAATATCCTCACGAAGATTGGTTGTTATATATGTAAAGGATGTAATATCCTCACGAGGATTGGTTGTTATATATGTAAATGATGTAATATCCTCACGAGGAGTGGTTGTTATATATGTAAAGGATGTAATATCCTCACGAGGAGTGGTTGTTATATATGTAAAGGATGTAATATCCTCACGAGGAGTGGTTGTTATATGTGTAAAGGATGTAATATCCTCACGAGGATATGCTGTTTTGTTATATGGCGAGCAGTGAAATACCGGGATTTATCAGTGAAATAAACTGTCTATCAAGCTACAGTGAAAATAACTTATATTTTCACTGCGAACGGTGACTGATATAATTTGACGTCATAAAACAATGGTCTCGCGCGGCCATTTAGCTTATGACGTCACAGTGTTTCTGTGGAGACGGGCTGTTCCTTGCGGCCGCTTGGCGTGAAAACGACCCTTTTCGGACGTAATTACATGGATAATATCATATAATAAATAGAATATCCGTCAGTTCTTGACAAATACCATGTTTATCTCATCTCGTGAGGTAGAAAAGTTATATATTTTCACTCCTGGCTGCGCCACTCGTGAAAATATAACCTTTCTACCTCACTCGATGAGATAAACATGGTATTAGTCAAGAAAAACAGATATCCTCTATATATTTGTAAAGGATGTAATATCCTCACGAGGAGTGGTTGTTATATATGTAAAGGATGTAATATCCTCACGAGGATTGGTTGTTATATATGTAAAGAATGTAATATAATCACGAGGATTGGTTGTTATATATGTAAAGGATGTAATATCCACACGAGGATTGGTTGTTATATATGTAAATGATGAAATATCCTCACGAGGAGTGGTTGTTATATATGTAAAGGATGTACTATCCTCACGAGGGTTCGTTGTTATATATGTAAAGGATGTAATATCCTCACGAGGAGTGGTTGTTATATATGTAAAGGATGTAATATCCTCACGAGGAGTGGTTGTTATATATGTAAAGGATGTAATATCCTCACGAGGAGTGGTTGTTATATATGTAAAGGATGTAATATCCACACGAGGAGTGGTTGATATATATGTAAATGATGTAATATCCTCACGAGGAGTGGTTGTTATATATGTAAAGGATGTAATATCCTCACGAGGAGTGGTTGATATATACGTAAAGGATGTAATATCCTCACGAGGAGTGGTTGATATATATGTAAAGGATGTAATATCCACACGAGGAGTGGTTGATATATATGTAAAGGAAGTAATATCCACACAAGGAGTGGTTGTTATATATGTAAAGGATGTAATATCCACACGAGGGTTCGTTGTTATATATCTAAAGGATGTAATATCCTCACGAGGAGTGGTTGATATATATGTAAATGATGTAATATCCTCACGAGGAGTGGTTGATATATATGTAAAGGATGTAATATCCACACGAGGAGTGGTTGATATATATGTAAAGGATGTAATATCCACACGAGGAGTGGTTGTTATATATGTAAAGGATGTAATATCCACACGAGGGTTCGTTGTTATATATCTAAAGGATGTAATATCCTCACGAGGAGTGGTTGTTATATATGTAAAGGATGTAATCCCTAACGAGGATTGGTTGTTATATATGTAAAGGATGTAATATCCACACGAGGATTGGTTGTTATATATGTAAAGGTTGTAATATCCTCACGAGGATTGGTTGTTATATATGTAAAGGATGTAATATCCTCACGAGGAGTGGTTGATATATATGTAAATGATGTAATATCCTCACGAGGAGTGGTTGTTATATATGTAAAGGATGTAATATCCTCACGAGGAGTGGTTGTTATATACGTAAAGGTTGTAATATCCTCACGAGGATTGGTTGTTATATATGTTAATGATATATTATCCTCACGAGGAGTGGTTGTTATATATGTAAAGGATGTAATATCCTCACGAGGAGTGGTTGTTATATATGTAAAGGATGTAATATCCTCACGAGGATTGGTTGTTATATATGTAAAGGATGTAATATCATCACGAGGATTGGTTGTTATATATGTAAAGGATGTAATATCCTCACGAGGATTGGTTGTTATATATGTAAAAGATGTAATATCCTCACGAGGATTGGTTGTTATATATGTAAAGGATGTAATATCCTCACGAGGAGTGGTTTTTATATATGTAAAGGATGTACTATCCTCACGAGGAGTGGTTGATATATATGTAAATGATGTAATATCCTCACGAGGAGTGGTTGATATATATGTAAAGGATGTAATATCCACACGAGGAGTGGTTGATATATATGTAAAGGATGTAATATCCACACGAGGAGTGGTTGTTATATATGTAAAGGATGTAATATCCACACGAGGGTTCGTTGTTATATATCTAAAGGATGTAATATCCTCACGAGGAGTGGTTGTTATATATGTAAAGGATGTAATCCCTAACGAGGATTGGTTGTTATATATGTAAAGGATGTAATATCCACACGAGGATTGGTTGTTATATATGTAAAGGATGTAATATCCTCACGAGGATTGGTTGTTATATATGTAAAGGATGTAATATCCTCACGAGGAGTGGTTGATATATATGTAAATGATGTAATATCCTCACGAGGAGTGGTTGTTATATATGTAAAGGATGTAATATCCTCACGAGGAGTGGTTGTTATATACGTAAAGGATGTAATATCCTCACGAGGATTGGTTGTTATATATGTTAATGATATATTATCCTCACGAGGAGTGGTTGTTATATATGTAAAGGATGTAATATCCTCACGAGGAGTGGTTGTTATATATGTAAAGGATGTAATATCCTCACGAGGATTGGTTTTTATATATGTAAAGGATGTAATATCCTCACGAGGATTGGTTGTTATATACGTAAAGGATGTAATATCCTCACGAGGATTGGTTGTTATATATGTAAAAGATGTAATATCCTCACGAGGATTGGTTGTTATATATGTAAAGGATGTAATATCCTCACGAGGAGTGGTTGTTATATATGTAAAGGATGTACTATCCTCACGAGGATTGGTTGTTATATATGTAAAGGATGTACTATCCTCACGAGGATTGGTTGTTATATATGTAAAGGATGTACTATCCTCGAGAAGGAGAGGTTGTTATATATGTAAAGGATGTACTATCCTCACGAGGGTTGGTTGTTATATATGTAAAGGATGTAATATCCACACGAGGATTGGTTGTTGTATATGTAAAGGATGTAATATCCTCACGAGGGTTGGTTGTTATATATGTAAAGGATGTAATATCAACACGAGGATTGGTTGTTATATATGTAAAGGATGTAATATCCTCACGAGGATTGGTTGTTATATATGTAAAGGATGTAATATCCTCACGAGGATTGGTTGTTATATATGTAAAGGATGTACTATCCTCACGAGGATTGGTTGTTATATATGTAAAGGATGTACTATCCTCACGAGGGTTCGTTGTTATATATCTAAAGGATGTAATATCCTCACGAGGAGTGGTTGTTATATATGTAAAGGATGTAATATCCTCACGAGGAGTGGTTGTTATATATGTAAAGGATGTAATATCCTCTCGAGGGTTGGTTGTTATATATGTAAAGGATGTAATATCCACACGAGGATTGGTTGTTATATATGTAAAGGATGTAATATCCTCACGAGGATTGGTTGTTATATATGTAAAGGATGTAATATCCTCACGAGGATTGGTTGTTATATATGTAAAGGATGTAATATCAACACGAGGATTGGTTGTTATATATGTAAAGGATGTAATTTCGTCACGAGGGTTCGTTGTTATATATGTAAAGGATGTAATATCCTCACCTCACGAGGATTGGTTGTTATATATGTAAAGGATGTACTATCCTCACGAGGGTTGGTTGTTATATATGTAAAGGATGTACTATCCTCACGAGGGTTCGTTGTTATATATGTAAAGGGTGTAATATCCTCACGAGGATTGGTTGTTATATATGTAAAGGATGTACTATCCTCACGAGGATTGGTTGTTATATATGTAAAGGATGTACTATCCTCACGAGGATTGGTTGTTATATATGTAAAGGATGTAATATCCTCACGAGGAGTGGTTGTTATATATGTAAAGGATGTAATATCCTCACGAGGGTTGGTTGTTATATATGTAAAGGATGTAATATCCTCACGAGGATTGGTTGTTATATATGTAAAGGATGTAATATCCTCACGAGTGTTGGTTGTTATATATGTAAAGGATGTAATATCCTCACGAGGAGTGGTTGTTATATGTGTAAAGGATGTAATATCCTCACGAGGATTGGTTGTTATATATGTAAAGGATGTAATATCCACACGAGGAGTGGTTGTTATATATGTAAAGGATGTAATATCCACACGAGGGTTCGTTGTTATATATCTAAAGGATGTAATATCCTCACGAGGATTGGTTGTTATTTATGTAAAGGATGTAATATCCTCACGAGGATTGGTTGTTATATATGTAAAGGATGTAATATCCTCACGAGGATTGGTTGTTATATATGTAAAGGATGTAATATCCTCACGAGGATTGGTTGTTATATATGTAAAGGATGTAATATCCTCACGAGGATTGGTTGTTATATATGTAAAGGATGTAATATCCTCACGAGGATTGGTTGTTATATATGTAAATGATGTAATATCCTCACGAGGAGTGGTTGTTATATATGTAAAGGATGTAATATCCTCACGAGGAGTGGTTGTTATATATGTAAAGGATGTAATATCCTCACGAGGATTGGTTGTTATATATGTGAAGGATGTAATATCCTCACGAGGAGTGGTTGTTATATATGTAAAGGATGTAATATCCTCACGAGGAGTGGTTGTTATATATGTAAAGGATGTAATATCCTCACGAGGGTTGGTTGTTATATATGTAAAGGATGTAATATCCTCACGAGGAGTGGTTGTTATATATGTAAAGGATGTAATATCCTCACGAGGAGTGGTTGTTATATATGTAAAGGATGTAATATCCTCACGAGGGTTGGTTGTTATATATGTAAATGATGTTATATCCTCACGAGGGTTGGTTGTTATATATGTAAAGGATGTAATATCCTCACGAGGGTTGGTTGTTATATATGTAAAGGATGTAATATCCTCACGAGGGTTGGTTGCTATATATGTAAAGGATGTAATATCCTCACGAGGGTTGGTTGTTATATATGTGAAGGATGTAATATCCTCACGAGGAGTGGTTGTTATATATGTAAAGGATGTAATATCCTCACGAGGAGTGGTTGTTATATATGTAAAGGATGTAATATCCTCACGAGGGTTGGTTGCTATATATGTAAAGGATGTAATATCCTCACGAGGGTTTGTTGTTATATATGTAAAGGATGTAATATCCTCACGAGGGTTGGTTGTTATATATGTGAAGGATGTAATATCCTCACGAGGGTTGGTTGTTATATATGTAAAGGATGTAATATCCTCACGAGGGTTGGTTGTTATATATGTAAAGGATGTAATATCCTCACGAGGAGTGGTTGTTATATATGTAAAGGATGTAATATCCTCACGAGGGTTGGTTGCTATATATGTAAAGGATGTAATATCCTCACGAGGGTTTGTTGTTATATATGTAAAGGATGTAATATCCTCACGAGGGTTGGTTGTTATATATGTAAAGGATGTAATATCCTCACGAGGGTTGGTTGTTATATATGTAAAGGATGTAATATCCTCACGAGGGTTTGTTGTTATATATGTAAAGGATGTAATATCCTCACGAGGATTGGTTGTTATATATGTGAAGGATGTAATATCCTCACGAGGAGTGGTTGTTATATATGTAAAGGATGTAATATCCTCACGAGGAGTGGTTGTTATATATGTAAAGGATGTAATATCCTCACGAGGATTGGTTGTTATATATGTGAAGGATGTAATATCCTCACGAGGAGTGGTTGTTATATATGTAAAGGATGTAATATCCTCACGAGGAGTGGTTGTTATATATGTAAAGGATGTAATATCCTCACGAGGGTTGGTTGTTATATATGTAAAGGATGTACTATCCTCACGAGGGTTGGTTGTTATATATGTAAAGGATGTAATATCCTCACGAGGGTTGGTTGTTATATATGTAAAGGATGTAATATCCTCACGAGGGTTGGTTGTTAAATATGTAAAGGATGTAATATCCTCACGAGGGTTGGTTGAACTTGTACACAGGGCCAGGAGAACCCGCAGGCTGAAACCCCCAACGTTCCCCCGTATCCGAATGTTTACATTTTCAACTAAAACTGAGGAGACTCTTTTAAGCGAAGCAAAATACAACAAGGTTATCAAGTAGAGGATATTACATGAGTGTCTTTGTCATACTATGTTTACAACACGAGTGCCTGAATATTAGTATTTCCCGAGCGAGAGCGAAGGATATACCGATATTCAGGCACGAATGTCGAAAACATAGTATGGCATAGACACGAATATAATATTCTGTTTATTACCGAAGTAGTAAAATTAATGAAAACACGCTAAAATCCACTTTCAACCATAGGCTGGCGACCCGCCGTCGCGCATTTAGAACGCAAAGTCATAAACGAAACGTGACGCCATAGCATTGTTTATGACGTCACGTCACCATGACAAAGTGATATGTTGACCTAGGGCATCGTATGAAAAATATGAACCCCGATATGATTTACCCGGTAGGTAATAAAATCGGTTATTAATCATGAAGGTATTTCCTTTGAAATATCGATGCTGATGAACCGTGAACCATGAGAAAGTATGCACAAACGCGGATGCAGGTTCGAATCCCACCATGTCAAATGTGAAATTGTAACTTAGTATAATTTTCGGTTTCTTTTGATAAGGGCTGTGATTAAAGTTGTTCTGTAGGTATAACATGGTCTTTAAAATATTAACACCTCAAATGAGGAAATCCCGACAGTTACACAGTTCAGGACCATGTATGGAGTATTCTATAGAATGTCGCAGGGATATGTCTGAAGGTCTGAAGTTCCGAGGTCTGAGAGGTCTGAAAGTGGACGAACGAGAGAGGTGGGTAATATCTAATTTTTCAAAATGTTGAGGTCTGAATGTGGATGAAAGAAAGGTCCAGCATTCCGAGGTAGGTAATATGTCAAGGATATAACACTCTCCGAGGTTTTGGTGGACAATGTAAACATGAGGGAGAGGGAGGACCCGCGGGCCGAAGGTCCAAGGGTTCTCCCGACCCCCAATGTTTACATTCTACCAAAACCGAGGGAGAGTGTTATATTTGTGATATAAAGCGAAGGAAAAGGCGACAACTTTATCAAAATCGGTTATTACTTATGAAACATGCTTCTTATGAAATGACAAAGCCATGCCGTGAATAAATAAAAGTATCACGCAAACGAAGCCGGGGACTGTTCGACTTTCGCGAAAAGCTCGTGAATCTCGCGCTCTACAAAGAGCATGTCTCCCTTACTATCTTCATATTGAGATAAAGGAAACGTGATTGTAGATAGAGTTGTTAAACGTTTCATTGTCAGGTCCTTTGTGGTCTCGTGGTAGAGCGTCCAGTTTAAGGAGCGAAGGGATGCACGTTCGAATCTCATAATGTCAAGTATGAAATTTTAACTTAGAATCATTTTCGATTTGTTCTGTGATTGAAATAAAAAAATCAAATGACGTTATTCCGGAATTTACAATTCACCTTAAAGTCTACTTTCAGGGCCAGGGATATTCTATAGACTGCGCAAGGGAGTTGTATGGCCTTGAAAGAAGGTTTACCTGAGAAAAGAATAAGGCTCCAAAATACAAATATGACACCTTAGGTTTATATGTCATTTTTCAAAATGTCGAGGTCTGACTACGAATGGGAGAGAGAGCTAGGCAGATAGTCGCTGTTTATCAGTAACATTGAAGTGTTAAAATTATTGGTTGCGTTATAGAACTCTGTACCTGATCATGTTGGAGCACAGAGGTAACGTGGTGAGCTCCCTGGCGTATGGTTCACATCAGATCAAGAGACATATCACGTCTATGAACTCCATGCACTTCTGTGGACACTTCGACTATTGGAGTAAGTTACTTACATATTACCTACATAATGATGATGGTGCATGCATGTATGTGTGTGACAAGACTGAGGGAAAACCTCTCCATAGGTTCGGATTTGAGTCCACCCGAGGTAGATGTTCATCATAGGTTTAAATCAGGGAAACGGTCTGGGCAATACATAAGGTGCATTGAGGGATATAAGACTCCATGATACAATGGCACTGGTATCAATATGACATATATGTGATATAGCAATAAGCAATACTTCAGTTACACAGTGTGCAAATATACGCTCTCTAATGCAATTATCCTTGGAGAAGAGATTTTTTTAAAGGTACATGCAATCGGAAAATTTGAAAAAGTTAAAAATTCAATAAAGCGCAAAAAACACCTGACCAACAACTTCGCCATGGTCTACTTTTTTATCGCATTATCATTTCGCATACTTGAATGATAGTTTCAAGTTGGCAGGTGCATTTGAAATTTAATTTTTCCCATGTTGAAACTATGTTCTCTCGGCTGGACTGGGCCTTTAAGGCCTTGGACCAATCGGGTCAATCTTGTGGGTGGAGCCAGTTGCTATTTAATGAATCCTGCAAAACATCGACTGCTAGAACATATTTGGTGTTTTCCCACTGTTTAATGTTAATGAATCCTGCAGGTCACCGCCTGGTAGTACAGAGTTGTTATTTTCCCACTGTTTAATGTTAATGAATCCTGCAGGTCACCGCCTGGTAGTACAGAGTTGTTATTTTCCCACTGTTTAATGTTAATGAATCCTGCAGGTCACCGCCTGGTAGTACAGAGTTGTTATTTTCCCACTGTATAATGAATCCTGCAGGTCATCGCCTAGAAGTACAGAGTTGTTATTTTCCCACTGTTTATTTTTAATAAATCCTGCAGGTCACCGCCTGGTAGTACAGAGTTGTTATTTTCCCACTGTTTAATTAATGTTAATGAATCCTGCAGGTCACCGCCTGTTGGTGCATAGTGATAACGTGAGGAAGATGAGGTATTTCCCTTCTGTAACTAAATATTCATCTCTTCCGGGCAATACTGTGGATGTGGATTATGATTCTAAACTGATCTTCAGTGTGACATGGCGTGGCAAGTAAGTGGTTACTCAACCAATTGACTCATTGTTTTCTAACATGTTCCATAACACTCCCATCTTTCATATTGACATAAAACATCTCGTCTGAGCCCTTACATTATTGTTTCCTTTAAACTGTCTATATTAGTCCAAGTCCAAGTTTTCAAACCCATTAATCAATTTGCAGGGTCTTGGCAAGCAGAAGGAGTAGCAATGGCGGTAAAGTGGCATTCATCAGGAAACCGCAAGAACAAGGATTTAAAGGCCGGGTCATCAAGGCAATTACAGTCATTTAGAACATGGCCGGGTCATCAAGGCAATAACAGTCATTTAGAACATGGCCGGGTCATCAAGGCAATAACAATCATTTAGAACATGACCGGGTCATCAAGGCAATTACAGTCATTTAGAACATGGCCGGGTCATCAAGGCAATAACAGTCATTTAGAACATGGCCGGGTCATCAAGGCAATTACAATCGTTTAGAACATGGCCGGGTCATCAAGGCAATAACAGTCATTTAGAACATGGCCAGGTCATCAAGGCAATAACAATCATTTAGAACATGACCGGGTCATCAAGGCAATTACAGTCATTTAGAACATGGCCGGGTCGTCAAGGCAATAACAGTCATTTAGAACATGGCCGGGTCATCAAGGCAATTACAGTCATTTAGAACATGGCCGGGTCATCAAGGCAATAACAGTCATTTAGAACATGGCCGGGTCATCAAGGCAATAACAGTCATTTAGAACATGGCCGGACCATCAAGGCAATAACAGTCTTTTAGAACATGGCCGGACCATCAAGGCAATAACAATCATTTAGAACATGGCCGGGCCATCGAGGCAATAACAATCATTTAGAACATGGCCGGGTCATCAAGGCAATAACAATCATTTAGAACATGGCCGGGTCATCAAGGCAATAACAATCATTTAGAACATGGCCGGGTCATCAAGGCAATAACAGTCATTTAGAACATGGCCGGACCATCAAGGCAATAACAATCATTTAGAACATAGTCGGACCATCAAGGCAATAACAGTCATTAAGAACATGGCCGGACCATCAAGGCAATAACAGTCTTTTAGAACATGGCCGGACCATCAAGGCAATAACAGTCTTTTAGAACACGGCCGGACCATCAAGGCAATAACAATCATTTAGAACATAGTCGGACCATCAAGGCAATGACAGTCATTTAGAACATGGCCGGACCATCAAGGCAATAACAGTCTTTTAGAACACGGCCGGACCATCAAGGCAATAACAATCATTTAGAACATGGCCGGGCAGTCGAGGCAATAACAATCATTTAGAACATGGCCGGGTCATCAAGGCAATAACAATCATTTAGAACATGGTCGGGTGTTTTCCACGGTTTCAGAAAACACTTTACCCGGATATTTCAATAAAAGCAATACCTCAAGGTAAGTTTCATTGTATGACCATTTAACGTTTGCTATTTTACTGAAGGATTGAATCAATGGATAAACTTACCTATTCGAGTAAATGAAAACATTACAATGTTTACTTACCCTATCGGAATACTTATGTTAACGGTTTCTTTGTTCATGATGTTGACAATTTCAAATCCACCAACAAATGGGACTGATGCTTAGATGTTCTTTGGTGCATATGCTGTGGTTTGACGATATTTCTGGACAAGATGGCTTATCACAGTGTGGTGAATGTCCAACTGTCGTCCAATAGCTCTACAAGACATTCCGGTGGAACTCATTCCAATAATTTGCCATCTTTTTGTTTCAGTGAGTCTCCTTCGAGCAATGTTCAGAGGTAATGACACAATCATTTGAAAATTTCCAAGATTTATACTGATTTCAAGAAGGACTTAAAACTGCAATTTCAGAAATTCTTGGATGGTGTGCTTCACATGCATTGTGGGGTGTGTTTGTGCGATTGACCTCACAGAAAACCTGAACACTGTTGAGAGGAAATGCAGTTCCATACCAATTACCATCTAACAATACATATTCGTTACTATGTATATTTGTATCACTGAAAATATTAGGTGGTGCTTAATTAAGTTATTTGTGTATATATAGTTGCTAATATTAATACATTACCCCTGAGGGTTCGTCTGAAAGGTCGTTTTTCAGTATCTGAGATTAAAGAGATATTATTTGTATGTGCTGTGGTGACTCGTCTATCTGAAGCACCGTAACAGTATTTTTGTTATGTTTTGAAAAATCTTTTGTTCAAAATAACTTGGTTTTAAAGGCGCTGTAGCAAGTTTTTTTGCAAATTTTATTTTTTCAAATTTCTCATTTATAATGATAGTTTATGTCATTTATATTTACTTTAGAGGGTAAAACGTCTTATTACACAAATAAATTTTCCGTAGTGGTAATAACGGTGTTGCGTATAAAGCAAAAATTGCATGGCGGCCATTTTATTGTGAACACATTTTATTATTTCGAAGGACAAAAACGATTCCCATGGCTTTACGGAACCATGTACACTCATTTGTAACTTGATTTTCCGAAGAGAGAAGGGTGTTTTACTATTGTTGACATTATTTTTCAAATACATTTCATCGACTTATTTGAGCGAAAAAACGTGCTACAGCGCCTTTAACATTAAACAGTGAGTATAACAGCCCCTCTGACATTGTTGCAAGACAAAAATATAAAGAGTCTTTGAACTTGACATATTTCAAGTCACGCAAATCAGTGTAAATGTAAACTGGGGGAAATAGTCTGTAACATTAAATAAGCGAGTATGCATGAGAAAGTAGACATACATAGTATACCTTTGTATCTTATTTAAACTAAAAACCTTTACGATTCCGTGATTTTATTTTACGTTGAATTCTCCCGGCGAATGTTCTTTTACATCAGAGTAAAATCAAAGATAGGAAACCAATGCAACGATTGTGAAATAAAAATCCAAACCATACGAATCCATGTTTTTGTGTTTATTGTTAAAAAAATGTGGTGGCGTGGTACGGGATTGTAAAATGTAACTTTCAAATCAAAGCAGATTGGAATATTGGAACTCAAACGTTCGACCTCCGAAGTGCATACACTACTGATAAATAGAACACAAACTCAACTTGCATCTAATTAATACCACTGTATAAATAAACTGTTATAGAGATAATAGTTACATCACTTGAAAGCCAATTGATATGTGATTCGGACAAATCAATGTTAAGGTTCTATCGGAATTTTTGTGTTGAAACGAAATTCAAGTGGATATATATATATGAATGGGTACCTCGTAAGGATGAGCATGGTGATTAAACTTGGTGCGCCTAGTGGCTGCAAAAGTTGCATACTCCAAATGGAGTTGAGATTGACAAAAGAGTGTCAGTAACAGTGACATCCCATGATCGGGGGCAAACGGAGCGCATTTGAGCAGCTTAGCTTAGATGTTTATATGTATGTATGTATGTATGTTTACATATACATACGTTATTAATACAGTCAAATTCAAAAAGACTAATGAAGGTAACATTTGATGACTTTATATTTCTCAATTTGATGAATACGAGCGCACATTTGCTGAAAAACAATGAGAACTGCATGAAGCCATTCATTGCCGCAGATTTGAGTGGGAAAAATTTCGCTACAGCAAGACAGCAAATTGTTTATCACTTTTATATCATGTTTTGAGTTGCCAAGTTGCTAAGTTGTTGAGTTGTCTTTTATTATTATTTATTTAAAAATAGGTATAACATACCCAGCAGGCAATTCGACGTTGAACCGACGTTGAAACGACGTCGTTCATCGACGTTGAAATGACGTTGTATTATGGTTGCATATGAAATTTGTGGCGACGTCGATTATTAACGTTGTTGCTACCACATCAATTATTAACGTTGTTGCTACGACGTCGTAACAACGTTGTTGCTAAAACGTTACATCAACGTAGATTCGACGTTGGAATAACGTTGGTTCGACGTTGTTTCTACGTTGATACGACGTTGCACCAACGTCGATGCAACGTCGTATCAAAAACGTTAAGACGTCGATTCAACGACAATACATCGACGTCGCCGCAAATTTAATATGCAACCATAATACAACGTCAATTCAAAGTCGATAAATGACGTTCTTTCTGAGCAGTAGCAATCTCAAAAATAATCTCAATTCTAAAAGTTAGTATCTATAAAAGATAGATATTATATCTTCCGGGTTAGCTGAAGCAACAATTAAGGGATAAGTCAAAGCAACCAAAATTGAACAAGAAACAACAGACAGCTAGGGATTAAGATTACATACGTACCTGGAAGAAGACACCTATTGTTACAGTAAAAATTCTTTGATGTTTCAAGATTAAATGTGTGTGTTGTTTTAAGGGATTAAGTCTCTGGGTAATACTAAATTCTCAACTGTCAAACGAAATATGATCAGATATCCTACTTTTTCTGACTGTATGCTTACTATACGTATATGAATACATTATTAGTTGAATTAATTGAATTTATTATAAGAAACACTTTTGATAGACTGTTTGATTGAAATTGAACTCACATTGATTAAATGAACTGCAATGATAGTGTTTGATGACTGATTGAACTCACACACAACAATTTTGATTGAAATGATTGAACACAAACTCATTCTTTTGGTATATAATATGCTCTTGGACATTTCTCCCTCACCACATCCATTATGGCAAACCAACAGTTAGAGTACAAGTACATACCAACCTCAAGAGGCGGCAAATATCTGTGTATAGATGGGTATATGTTCAGATCTAACCATAAGAGGAATGCTTCTTCATGGATATCATGGTAACCCCAAATATGGATCACAGGGCCCACCACCTTAAAAACTTTTGAAATAGCTGTGAACATAATGAGATTGTATGTGCACCTCATTCAGTATAATACTTAATTCAACTATGAGAAATGCAGAAATTGGGAAAAGAAAGTAACTTTGCACTTAATCTTATTCAATAGGAAAATATATGTCAGCTTAAGAGTAATACTATGTTGTGGACATGTTTGATGTAATCAGTGTGAAATTAGAACTATTGAATAGCCTGTGAACTGAATATTGTGATAGGCTGCATAGGGAAAACTGTGAAATTAGAACTATTGAATAGCCTGTGAACTGAATATTGTAAAAGACTGCAAAGGAAAAAATTGTAAAGGAGAAATGGTTTACGTTACATTAGATATGTGAACTAAATATGACTGGTGATGAAATTTAAATAAGATAAGACTATTAGAACTAGCTACATGAGTTTGTGACACCACATCTTCTTTTCTAGTAAAGAAAAATAAATAAAGATGGGGAAAACAAAATTTAAAATATATAATTGACTGGCTGTCAGACCGGGGTCTGCCTGTTGTGTAATTGCAGGTGTTGACCTGGGGATTGACCACTCCCTAGCAGAGGGAAGGTTTCAGGTTACTTCAAACATCTCTGCTGTGTCTTGCACTCAGTTGCTAAAGTGAGCTTATTAATTAAATATTGAAAAGGAGCCTATGAGAAACCAGATTTTTAGAAAGAGATCGGGCTTGTTTTCATTATGTAATAAATGTTGGTAATTTCAGTATTAAAATACGAAGTAAAACAATGAAATGCAAAGGTCTACATTACTTATAATGAATGTGGATTAATTTGTAACCAATTTTGATAATAACTTTTAAATTTGATGACTGGGCAATGACTTATGTGATATCTTAATCTTTTCCTTAGAGATAATTAATAACATAATCCCTGATGAGCTTCAGAGCCAATGGCTCTATTTTTGTTTTACTATTAGCATTGTTATATACGTACTTACATACTAAGGCCTGCTGGTCTAATTCTATTCCTCACTTTCCCTTATATGTCGTTCTATCTTCTTCTCTATCTGCCTCTTGTCACTGAGACTGGGCTCTATTTAAGGGATTCATAGGACCAATGGCTATAGAGCCCTAAAGCAAATAGAATGTCACCATAGGGTCTGATTGACAAGATACTTCCCTATTTCTAAATAAAACAATTGCTGCATTTACAATGCCTAAAGTGATCAACAATAAAGAATAGATAATCATTGAAGCATAAACCATTAAACCTGCAGATGGGTGATAGTCCCATGTGATAACTACAAGAAACAAATATGGACAGTGTCATATGAGAATTAAACTAAGTAACTTGAACATATGATAAACAAAATACATAGGAAAATATCAAATTACAAATAATACATTTATACATGTGTTAGCACTTTGATAATACTTTGACAAACAATGTTATCAAAATTAAGTGTCAAGTCATGCTTTGTTAAGCACGGACACTTCAACATATACTTTGAACAGGAATAGGGATTGTGCATTAGTTCGACAACAATTTATTTCAGTCTTCATCATGAAACAATATAAACCCTGGTGAGCTACAAAGCCAATGGCTCTATTTGTCTATATCTGTTATGACAACATCCCTTGATTTAGGAATATTTAAATGTTTATAATTTTCTAAATCAATTTAGGGGTCCACAACAAGATTCCCATCTCCTACAATCACTAAAAAATTCAAAGAACTTATTTTTTCAAAAAGTTGGATATAAAAAATAAGAAAAATCATTGTGTGTACCATATTAGTTTGTTAATGTAAATATGTTGTCTTCAACAGTAATGTGAGCGATACTAAAATGTCCATCTATCTCTTCAATCGTTCTGTGAATAGTAATATCAACATTATTATTAATTTGATTTAAACATATTTATTCAATTGGAAGGATTGGGTACAAGTTATCCAACTTAGTGAAACCCTCTCCTATGTACAGTGCTGACATATAATATTGAAACGCAATATATGTACAATGATATAAACAGAAAAGAGAAAGATATGTTGCATATTTACAAGAAAGAAAGAAAACATAAACATGTAAAATATTAGGAAGGAACAATGAGTAATACTAACAATGATAGATTAAACATTAATGGGGCAGTAGCACGTTCTTTGCAAATTTTATTTTTTCAAATTTCACATTCATAATGATTGTTTATGTCAATTATGTTTACTTTAGAGGGTAAACATTTTATTACACAAACCAATTATCCGTAGTGGTAATAGCGAGGTTGCGCATAAAGTACAAATCACATGGCGGCCATTTTATTGTGGACACAATTTATTATTTCGATTGACAAAAAAATTTCCCATGGCTTTATGGAACCATGTACACAAATTTTTTAACTTAGCCAGCCCCCCCCCCCCCCCCCCCCCTTTTTTTTATTTGTTCTGAAAGGTGTTTATGCTTAATAACTAATCAATGTAGGTTTACAAGCGCGTCTGTACCGTCTCTCATCTCGTAAACATGCACATATATACATGTATACAGCACGACTGCCAGTGCATGACGGCCGGGTCTTCAGGAAATGTTACTGTTGTCAAGGAGACATGATCAATACAGCGTATTCAAGGGAGCTAACTCGTACATGTCTATGTACAGATGTACATTTCGTCAGTTTATTATGTTTACTGGATAAAGCTACTAGAAGTGGCGAATACAAAATAGAGGGGACCCCCTATTTTTTAAAGGCATGTAAATAACTGTCATCTAAAAAGATCCCTATCATGGAAAAGTATAATATTCATGCTACAAGAACACGTATATTGTTCAGTGAACGTTTACAACAGACGGTGGTTGTTTGACCTCGTTTTCTCAACCAACACGCAGTTCTGAGGGGAATCCCCTTTGTTCCGCTTTCTATATAAACCGGTTTGAGAATAATCAGCTAGAACTGACGACATGGCTCTTTTAGATGTCTCTGTTTGCTTGTGATTGGTCTTGATGTGAGTATATATATTTGTTAACGACAACACTCAACCTACTAGGAGTTATATATGTATTGTTTGATGGGTTCAGATAGGAGAATATACATCAGTGACTGTGTTGTAGTGAATTCACCGTAGCGTCACGAGATGTAGGAAGTACGTAGTTGACATCGCAAAGGGAGGTAACCTAGATTGGACTGTGGCCACCTTGGCTCTTTTTGTCAATCAGAAAATATATTATAATGACAACGCAGTCACACCAAGTAGCTATAGGTATAACAACTAGTGTATAACAAAGACAGCACATATTAAAACCTCCGTGTGTCGTGGTTTCCTGAGATTGTGTTTATGAGAAGTGTGGATCAATGATCAATGCGTGGATTTGTGTATTATCTGAAGCTGATATCGTATAAAAAAAATAATTTCATATTATAATCATAATATCCATAGTGAAAGTGTAGTTCTTATTCATAGTTTATATTACATGCCAATACATGTCGTGATGTTATTTTGTCCAACGGAACAAGTTCATGCAATGAAGAGCGGGGGCGTTTTGAGTCTCTGTATGGAGAGTGGCTGTAAAATATATATTTTATCAGAATACCGTAGCGAGTGGGAGGGATTTAGGTCATGAGTTCAGAGCCTCAAAGGTTACGACGTGAATAGTGAGTGTCCTGCTATAAACATGTTTATAAGCAGAAAGGGGAAGTAACTGCAGTCGGCTGGGGGCTTCCTGAAACGACTTTGAACATTGATACACAATATACTCGTTCCGTCAACGATTTAGGGGACATATAACATTACAGCTATGTTTAACAGGATTGAAATTCATATACCCTTAGATATGAAAATGATTGTGCTAAACGTCGTTTGATAGGATATGAAGTAGTACACTGTAGGTTCGTTTATATTTAACGTTTGGATTCGTATATAGGTTACGTTATGATAAACAATGTTAATACTAAATTGCCTCACAAGAGACATAGGACATTTTACATACGGATTCACTAATCTCAGGTCTGAACAACAACATAATTAACATTAACATATCAATGTATTCACAAGGACAAATGTCATTGCGACATTAATTCATGAAAAGGCTCCCCGAACTTAGAGCTTCAAATAACATGATATCATGTTTCAACAAGTTAAACTTACACCTGACTATTGTTATACTGAGTGCGCTAACTCACCCAAGTGTTTTATTACCCCGTTTTGGTAATGTATCCACTGAAAAAATGTACATAGAGTATCTTACATAACCATAGCAAAGAATACATGGTGCAGAATACATGACATAAAATACATTATATAGAATACTAAACGTAGAATACATAACATAGAACACTAAACGTAGAATACATAATGTAAGTACGTACTAAATAGAATACATAACATAGAATACATAACGTAGAATACATAACATAGGATACGTTATATAGAATACATAACGTAGAATACATAAGGTAGGATACGAAATATAAAATACATAACGTAGATTACATAACATAGCATACGTAATATAGAATAAATAAATTTGATACGTATCGATGTTATTTTTTATTGTTTATTTTTTTATTCTCGGTTCATACATAAAACACTGTTAACAATATTATATATTGTGTATGTACCATTAATATTGTATACATGAAAAATGATAACAGGTGAATCCAAATAATTCTAATACTAAATGGCAAATTTAAAAAAAATATAATATGCTACAGCGCCTTTGAATATTATAATTTGCATATTGGTATTATCATCCATGATTGAGACGTTATCTAAATAATTCAGTCAGTTTATTGACCTGTCGTACCCCTTTATTCGCTAACATTGAATCAAACAGAATAACAATGCCTGTTATTGTTGTCTAGAGATATGTTTAATGATGTACCTGTAAAAACAGTAAATACAAATAAATAATGCTGACAGTTATACCTGATAAATGTTGTATGTGTTGCATGTGCTTATATACAGTATCAAACAATGATCTCTTAACACTGAATGTGTAAAATGTACGCATGACGATCTGCAATAAACATTTTTATGAAATGATTAAATTTATGTATTTTCCTTACAGATATATTATTCAATAACTCAACTCCTACAATGGATCAAGACACATCAGATTCAGATATGGAGACCGAAGGCAATATGCACGCGGGTAAATATCAATATTATATATACATTTTACTAATTAATATTATGTCTTTATCTTGAAGGATGTATATTTTCTTTACTCAGGTGACGAAATTGTAGTGTAATATCCTCTTGTCATTATGCAAAGAATCATGTATTTTGGGAAGGAGGCCTGCACATGTTACTGAATACAATCCCTGTGTGTCTATATATATATCTATCTATATCGCACGTCTCGATCACGTATCGGAGTCCCATTCTATACTGGACAAAAATAATAAGGTTTACATGTATTTTTTGAAATTTTATATATTGTTCTATTTATTCATTGACACACGGATAAAATATCCAAACAAATCCAATACCCCTAATATATTTTGTCCAGTATATGTTATAAACAGACAGATGGTCTCCCTCGTTTGTTATGTTATTGTTAAAGGGGCGGGAAGCTCAGTGGCTGAAGTTTAAGTTTAAGTATATAAGTACATTTCCGAGCGATTTCACAACAAAGTGTTGATCATGAGCATGTATACATTGTGCTCCTAATAGCATTATGTTAACAATCATTATACGTAATAATTCATGGTTTATGTGTCATGATTGTCATTATATATATTATATATATATATATATATTATATATATATATATATATAAGCAAAATACAAAAACCAACTTGGTTTTGTGTAGTTTGGCCTTGTTACGAATTGGTAGAGTGCTCAACATTTGTAAATAAATGTAAATTCGTGATAAATGTAGAAAGTTTAAACATACATACATACATACATATCATATACATATCATATACATATATACATATATATCATATACACATACATACATATCATATATATAATTTATATATATATATATATATATATATATATATATATATATATATCAGCAAAATAGTGTGGTTTTGTATGGTTTAGTCTTGTAGAGGGTTGAACTATGGCTCAACATAACGAGAATGAAGTAGGATCAATATAGGTTAAAAGTAGTTACAGCTCTGTTTCATGCTGCTAGGCAATTTGCAAGTGAGTGCTCATGTGAAAAGTGTCTATGACATGAGTGTAAATGTTCAAATGAAGACTTATATTGTATCACGTGACACACGCTGCAACGCTAGCACAGAAAAGTTAACGAAATACAACAAGATTAATCATAAGCCAGGGATTTATCTAGCAGCTTATGCAGTCACACTTGGCGATAATGACGACACGTTCTACTGGTAATGCAATATCAAATAGTAAATGTGTCTTAATCGACTCAACCTCAGAAGCCGGGGATTTTGCCATGTTAGTGGCAATTATTTTTTTTTACTTTGTTAAGTTTTGATAGATATTATCCAAAGGCCTGTGAATAGCGACAATAAAGCCGACACTAGAAAATATTTCATGTTTAGCTAATATATTTTGTTTCCTTCCTTTTCAGGCTCGCGACCAAAAATTACAGTAAGTTGGACATTTTGTTAAACATATTTCATGCACAATATATTTCATTGTGTATTATGTTATGGAGAATGCATGAGGAGCCGTGTGCCAAATGCGGCTCCGAATGCATCCTCCATCTTAATCCATGTATGACGTCACGAAACATACATATGAGATTATCTAGCATTATAGACAATACATTTCAATTATATAACCTAAAAAAATATTATTTTGCAAATTTCGGTGCCCATTCATCGGATATGGTACACGTAGCTTCGACCCTTATGAAATGGATTCTTCCACGCACGTGCATGGCGCAAATCTTCTACGCAAAGCGATTTGACTGACAGCCGAACTCCTGCATTTCATGTTTCAGCACGATCTCCACGCGTTTCACACTTTACCAGTCTTGTTTAGAATGCAGGGATCTTACTGACAAACAATCAAATGATTACCAGCAGGCCTGGTAGTCGAATAGGTTAGGGCGCTGCGTAACAGACGAAGGGTTACATGTTCGATTCCCGGGTCAGACATACAAAAATAATCAGATATTTTAAGATTCTAATCAGATATACTGAGACAAAATACATCATTCTTGAACAAATTACTTTGTGAGCCATTACGAAAATGTCAAAACCTGACACCCCTCCTGACTGGATTAGTCAATGACCAGTAGATTCTTAAAAATAATCCACTGTTAACACAATAGAGTGACGTCATCACCATGGATTAACACACAGGAATGTATACTAAGTATCTACTATATGAACTGTTGCTTTGCCGACAAAATAATGCTCTTTCATTACCAATATGGGAAGATTGGTACAAGGTAATATTTTCCCTGTAAGTCCTTAAGGGCTTACACATGCATGTATTGCTGAACGTTGATTGGTTGTTGATTGGTTGATCCCCGTTACTCATTCATAGTTGTCTAAATGTTTTCTTGATTGGTAAAATGTTCTTTAAAATGGCATCGAACCGCAAACCACCATATTTTACATCCGTACATATTTCGCATTCTTGTAAAGAACCAAATGGTCCAGTAAGCTGACATCTTGTATCCAGGCACCTGGGTTTAAAGGGGCAGTAGCACGTTTTTTTTGCAAAATTTATTTTTTCAAATTTCTTATTTATAATGATAGTTTTTAATTTATTTTAGAAGGTATAACATCTAATTACAAAAAAGGAATTATCAGTAGTAGTAATAACGGTGTTGCGTATAAAGCAAACATTGCATGGCGGCCATTTTATTGTGAACACATTTTATTATTTCGAATGACAAAAATGATTCCAATGGCTTTTCTTAGCCATGTACACTCATTTATAACTTGATTTTATGAAAAGAAAAGGGTATTTTACGATTGGTGAAATTATTTTTCCAATACATTTCATCGACTTATTTGAGCGAAAAAACGTGCTACTGCCCCTTTAAATGACAAACTAAGATATTCCTCTTCACCATCTTTATGTTAATTCAAATGACAAAGACTTATATGTTTTCTCAGAATTTTAACATAAAGGGCGTCACTTGCGGATCTGTGGGGACAGCTGGCTTTGTAGACGGAGGACTGGGGAACAAGACGACGGGTAGGTTTAAATTAAGTATACCATCTAAAGCGTTTGAATTGCAAACCTATTTGAAAACTTATTCATTTCATAAGAAACGCTTAACTCTATTTGACTCTCAATTATTTAAAATATAAAATGGCCGCTATGCAATTTTTGCTTTATACACAACACCGTTATTGCCAATACTGATAATTGGTTTGTGTAATAAGATAAGACAGCCCCTTTAATGAAGAGAGATGAAATCAGTTGTTCAACACCTGTGCAAAAATCAATTTGATGATTTCTCCGGAGAACAACATCGTGCAGTCACACTTTTTTCTTCTTTTTTTTATTCCATTTCAAATTCATACATACATTTCATATTACAAACAAAGGCGGGGCTTATACAATCGTTTTCTTATAACAAGTATATGAATATACATGCAAAGTCAGTGAGGCTAGATGGGCCCGTGATAGAACTGCAGTCACACTTTTACCTTGGCACCGAGACAGGGTCAAGAACAATATTGTCAGCGATGTTTTTACTTATTTGTATCTATATAGCATCTGTATTCAAGGTAAAGGCGATGGCGCTACTGAATTCAACAGACTTCAGTGTATAAATGAAGTTGTAGATCCAGAGTTCACTCAAATATTACCCCATTACAACTTCTAAACGTTCCCCGTTTCATATTTTCATTAAAAATGATATAACAATTGACAGTTAATCAATTATAAACATAAACTGTTTGAGAGGCATTCTAGAAGTTGGTGTGATGAAGAAGACAATTATTTTATGGATGATCAACTTCTTTATTAACAATAGCTATTGTTAATAAAGAAGTTGATCATCCATAAAATAGTTGTCTTCTTCAATTATAAACATGTTATGAATGTTGAATAATGACCTCAATGTTGGTCACTGATAACGACTCGTTCATCGGTCAGTGATTTCCACCACATCCAGCATGACAAGCAATCAAATACACCAATAACTGTACGGTTTATGGGCAGTCACTAGAAGATGTTTCATGTTTAGCTTTTATATTTTCTTTCATTCCTTTTCAGACTCGTCATATAAAAAACAGAACCCTCAACCAAAAATTAAGGTGAGATGCACAATTTTGAAAATTCTAATCCACATTATATTTTATGTGTATTATCATTAGCTCATCAGGCCTGAAAGGCCCGATGGGCTTATGGCATGGGATGGCGTCCGTCCATCCGTCCGTCCGTCCGTAAACTTTTCACTTTTTCGACTTCTTCTCCAGAACCAATAACTCTAGAGAGCTGAAATTTTATGTACAGACTCCTTGGCCAATGGGGATTCTAAATTGTAGATTTGGTGACCCTGTGGCCCCAAATAAGGACCCCAGATATGGGCCACAGTCTAAAAAAAACCTTTGAAAATGAATTTTGAATTGATATTTTATGACACTTCAATCACAATGATTTGAAATATATGTCGACTTGAGATAACAATATACATTGTGGACATGTTTGTCAAATTGATGTAACCAATGTGAAATAAGAACTATTGAATAGCCTATGAACTGAAAATTGTGACAGGGCATAAAGGACTAAATTGAACAGGAGTTAAGAATTCTGTTATTTTACATGAACTATGTGAACTGCCTATGACTGGTGATGAAATGATAAGATAAGATTATATTTCATCTTCTTCTCCAGAATGAAAAGACCTAGAAGGCTGTCATGTTGTGTAAAGAGTCTTTAGCCAATGGAGATTCTAAATGTAGATTTGGTGACCCTATGGCCCCAAATAAGGGCCACAGGGGTCATAACCTAAAATCCTGTTTCATCTTTTTCTCCAGATGAAAATTACCTAAAAGGCTCTTATATTGTATGCAAAATATTTAGCTAACAGGGATTCTAACTTGTAAATTTGGTGACCCTGTGACTCCCAATATGGGCCATAGCCTTAAAAACCTTTAAAAATGAATTTTGAACTGATATTTTATGGCACTTCAATCACTATTTATTTGATCCCTAATAAAATCATCATTTAGATATATGAGTCCTAACTTAGGTTTAAGAAATGCTGAATTGTAAAAAAAGTAACAGTTAATCTAAATCAGCAGGAATGTGAAATATATGTCGACTTGAGATAACAATCTACATTGTGGACATGTTTGTCAAATTGATGTAATCAATGTGAAATGAGAACTATTGAATAGCCTATGAACTGAAAATGGTGATAAGTCACAAAGGACTAAATTGAAGAGGAGTTAAGAATAATTTTATTTGACATGAGATATGTGAACTGCATATGACTGGTTATGAAATGATAAGATAAGATTAGTTTCATCTTTTCCTCCAGAACGAAAAGACCTAGAAGGTTGTCATGTTGTGTAAAGAGTCTTTACCCTATGGAGATTCTAAATTGTAGATTTGGTGACCCAGTGGCCCCAAATAAGGGCCTCACAGGCCATTACCTAAAATCCTGTTTTCATCCAGAACAAACTAGAAGGAATATTTTTTCAGAATGTTTAGATGTTTGGATGACAAGGCTTAGAACCGAGATTGTGTAGCCAAGGTGATTCTAAATTGTACTATGTACCATGAGATTCATCACATTACCTGTTCTCTTTAAGCGTTATACAGTTAGATCAGTGCTGCCAGTGTTTAGTGCAAGCAAGAGTCTATTTATAATTTGGCGGTAAAACACAAAAAACACAGCTGGCATGTAACCAGAGCCAAGGGGTCAGAATATTGCATAATCTCCTGTGTGTTGACCTTGCTGAGTGCTCTCTCTTAATTTCAAGAATAATATTTGTCAGGGTTAGGGATTGTACATTATATTGAGACAACATATTTCTGTCTTCATCATCAACAAAATAAACTCTGATGAGCTACAGAGCCCATGGCTCTAATTTTTTTATAAGATATACCTATTAAGTGAGCTTACATTTATACTCGCATATGTTATTTCTATTTTTGCTTTTGAAACTTTTCTGAAAATTGCATCTAACTGCGCATCACGGCATTTCAATATCCGTGAATTGGATCTTGTTGATCTTGTTAACAGGTCCTGTACGTTAATGACAAGCAAAGACTTATATCTGTTCTCAGAATTTTGACATGACGGGCGTTACTGGCGGACATGTTGGAACGGTTAATATTGCTGGCTTTGTTGATGGATTAATTGGGAAAACGTCAACGGGTAGGTTTATCTTGTCTCGTGAAGGTATATGCTCCCTCTGCACCCAGGGTATGATAGTTGCATTAGCGTACGTAAAATACCCTGAGACAGGATGTGGTCATTCTCTTCCCACGGAGGTTAGTCCCTACAGTTTTCCAGTTCTACCCTCTGTTGTTTTTCGCAGAACCAAAGTCCCCTAGCGGTGGAAAGAGAAATCTCATACCGTATCCCTGGTTCTTAACCAATGAAAACTCATCTTTAATTGGCCATGGCGACAGGGTAACTTCAAAGATCGAGGCATTTTACTCTGAAGGGTCTTGCTCATTAGCATATGTCATTCGAATATGTCTGATGTAAATAACGCAAATGAACTATTTTGGGTATTTGTCTCTGATTTGGTCTTCTTTATTTATAGTTATGTTTATGATCAATAGTTTTCACAATATCAAATAGCATAGTTCGAGGAAAACACAGAAATCACAGGAAAACGAGAAAACGTTGGCCGTACGTTTATTTTATCATTATGGCGTGTCATTGGCAAATGTCACTTTTACAACGGCGTCGCTGATTGCACAACTAGATTCAATTGCAACCAATCGGGGCATTCACTTTTCGCCCCCGATTTCAAGCGAAAAGTAACAGAGGGTAGAACCGGAAAACTGTAGGGACTAACCTCTGTGGGAAGAAAATGGGATGTGATTAGGTTCAGTTAAGTATACCATCTACAGCATTAAAGGAGTATGTACTCCGAAACGTCGTGTTTTTTCACATTAAAGAAGTTATTATCCAGAAAATCTTCCTGTTCTTATGTATACCACTTCTAAATGCCTTCTAAGACCTGATTCTTTATATCTGTTTCTACTGAAACGTTGTAATCATAAAACTCATTTATACGATCAAGTTAAAAACGGGTTAATTCTAGTTTAATATCTTGCCAAATAAGTATCCGATGATGAAAAATAAGGCTTAAAACCAACTGAGTGAACTAGGACCTCGTAAACATCCGTGTGTCCGTTTGATCGCTATGCGACATCTCCTCTAGGCGAGGAGGGGGCGGGATAGCCAGTGGTCAGCGCTTTCGGCTTCGGATCCTGGATTCGAACCCGTCAGGGGCACGGCAACCGTGTCTGCAGTAGAGAACAATTTTACACGCAGTAAGGTTTGGGTGCAATGCTACACTGAATTTCACCCAGCCGATGCTCGCAGGTTTCACCGCAATGCATAACCACATGGCGTTGCGGGCTTTCCCCCTGCCATTATACCAGCAGCTGTGATATGAGTGAAATACTCTACGGTCTTAAAACCACAACTCATCTCATCGCGATACAGCAGAGTACATGTAGTTTGTACACTCAGAGTACACAGGGAAACATTTATTCCCCGTAAGCCAGAAACTAGTATTGTACTGCAAGCTTAAAGGGGCAGTAGCACGTTTTTATCACTAAAAAAGTCGATTAAATGTATTTGAAAACTAATGTCACTAATATTAAAACAACCTAATCTATTTGTAAAATCAAATTAAAAATGAGTGTACATGGTTTGGTAAAGCCATAGGAATCGTTTTTTGTAATTTGAAATAATTAAATGTGTTTACATTAAAATGGCCGCCATGCAATTTCTCGTTATAGGCAATACCGTCATTACCACTAATATCCACTACGGATAATTGATTTGTGTAATAAGATGTTTTACCCTCTACAGTAAATATAAATGACATAAACTATCATTATAATTGGAAAAATTTGAACAAATACAATTTGAAAAAAACGTGCTACTGCCCCTTTATTATGTTAAATATTCCAAGAGTACAATCAGACCTCATATACGGACGATTTTCAACTGTAACCAAATCGTGCGGATAACTGACTGTCTGACTGTATCAATACATTTAGACATCTTCGACACTAGTATAAAGTTTTTTGTTTTGATCAATGCTATTCGTATGTTAAAACAATAGATTTAAACAGCCTCCTGACTTAAACAGCTTCAAAATTACATAGATAAGACGATCATCCGACATTAATGGCCGTCTCAAATTCATTTTTATTTATATATTTTTAGTGTTTGAATAACAATATTTATATTTATATTTATATTATTATATGACGGTTAAGCTTATATATTGTCTCTTCTTCCTTTTCAGGCTCATCGCATAAAAAACATGACTATATACCAAAAATTGCGGTAATATGCCATTTTAAGAACGTTTTCATTCACCTTATATTTTAATGTATATTATCATTTTCGAAATATATACTTTTTTATTTTATTTAGTTTTTACCCACAAATGTTATTTTTATGTTTGCTTGTTAGGTGAAATGTTCTTTAAAATGGCAACCCAACACTACCTCGTATCACCATCTCTAAAGATTCGCTTTGTTACATCTTCTAAATAAGCATTAAATCTAGAGAGATGGAATCGTGTGTACAGGCACCTAGGCCAATGCGAAAAAGTATATCTAGATTAAAGGGGCAGTAGCACGTTTTTTTTCAAATTTTATTTGTTCATGTACACTCATTTTTAACTTCATTTTCCAAAGATAGAAAGGTGTTTTACTATTGGTGAAATTATTTTTCAAATACATTTGATCCCCTTATTTGAGCGAAAAAACGTGCTACTGCCCCTTTAAGAGATTGTGTGGTCCCTGATGAAGGGTAACATGGGTCATTCTCTGAACACTTATATCATCCAGAAAGAAAATGACTGTTTCTGTGTAAAGATACCGTAGCCATTGTCAATTATACATTGTGGACTTCTCTTTCTCAGCAGATAAAGTCCAAGAAAGTTGAAAATATTTTGTATATATTTTTAGCATGTGAGAGTAATAAATAGTAGATTCGGTTACTGTGTGGTCATGCCTATTTTGTAACCTTCTCTGGAACTGAAAATATTTTAAAAGTTAAATCTTTTGTACAGTCGTCTTGGGCAATGTGGATTGTATTAGTAAATCGTTAATAACTTTTCCCATAATTAGGGAGACGAGATATGCCGGATAAGCATGTATACTACTCTATGAAATCATGTTTCATAACGCGGATTGTTCAGATACATATAATAGATAAATGGTGTCCAGTGCACATATATATATGTCACTTCACATGTTTTACCAACACATCATTCTA
Organism: Gibbula magus; assembly: GCA_936450465.1. Lineage (NCBI taxonomy): Eukaryota > Metazoa > Mollusca > Gastropoda > Trochida > Trochidae > Gibbula > Gibbula magus. The sequence continues at coordinate 34,001,110 of OW388302.1, forward strand.
TCAATGCTCCTCATTCGTTTAGTCTCATATTGCGATTGAGAATTGTTACAATATTTATGTTGCATTGCTTAAATGGATCATTATCGTGGTTAAAAACATAATAATCTTGCAGTGATGGAATATGGACTCCTTGATACGTTTGCCGATATAATTCCCGTGATGCATTTAGTCTCATAGATTGGTGGTATGAATTGTTACTATATGTTTCATTGCTTTCCATCTTGACTGCAAATGCTACATAGCTCAACACACAGTGTAGACTAACTAGACTCTCTAATATCTTTATGTTCATTTAAATGTCAAAGACTGATTTTTTCTCTCAGAATTTTAACATAAAAGGTGTCACTGATGGAACTGTGGGGACAGCTACTGTTGCTGGCTTTGTTGAAGGAGGAATGGGGAACACGACGATTGGTAGGTTCAGTTAAAGTATACCATCTGAAGCATTATTAATATTTGATAGGTTGTTCATTTCATAGCAATGTTTCCTCGATTGTCAATTCCCTAAAGCTTAAGCGAATTACGAAGAACATTCATAATTAACAATTCTTTACATGTACCGGTTTGTAAATTATGTCAGCATTAAAGCAACAAAGTATTTAGGAAGCGCCTTGCCAACATGATATATGCTATTCATCACCGACAAATTTCCTTATTTGTTTTATTTAAATAATGTCCATATGAATAATATTATACGTTAGTTATTATACGTTCATTCAGCGCAATGTTGATTTTGAGTTTTGGAATATTGTGGAAAGACAGACTTTGCTTAAGCTTCTAATGCGAAGAAAATATGGGATTATGTTTATTATTTCAGTCATATGTTGTCAAACATATGTGACGAAGATTATGTTTTTACATATGAGACCAGCGAAAATTTATTAATATCATGAATTGATTATATTTCAGGTTCCTTTTCATTCTCTTCTCATGTAAAACCTGACCCTCGACCAAAAATTGAGGTGAGTTGCACATTTTGCGTAGCTGTCATACACATTATATTTTGTATATTTTAAGAAAAATAATTATGATAATGATAAGAAGAAGAATCGTAATAATAATGATAATATTATTACCATTATTAAATATGTGTTTTCTATCAACAGTTTCAATGTTTCTTGTGTCTAAACTTACTCTTCAAACAGTGATGTCAGTCACATGTGTGATTGAACAGACAACAAACAACATATAGAGCTGCATACAAACAGTTTGTTCACCTACTTTGTAGTTAACTGCAAATATCAACGCAAAAAAACTAGATCAATTTGAATTTTTGCTGACAGTTGACAGTTACATAACATACTCTAATTTGATACACCACAGAGAACAATTACAGTTTTTGCAGCGAGGGGTCAATCTTTTCAAAACTACAATATTTATTTTCTTCTGTGAAATATTCAATATGTGATCAACTGGGTCAAACATTCATATATTTCCTTTTATAGTCATTCAATGAGTTTGTGATGAAATTGTACTGATTTAGTCAAAATAACAATTTTGTTGAGCTTAAGAGCCAGTGGCTCTATTTTTTGTATGTAGACTTTACTCTCTTCTATAGTGATGTTAATTAGCAGCTCCGACTAAGTCGGAGTTGCTATCAGTTTTTGCGCAGTTTCAGTTGCCGCCGCCGCCGCCGCGTTTTGTATTCGCTATAACTTTTTTCCTAGAAGGTTTTGAGAACTCATATACATAACTTCTTACTTATGCCCCTGACATGTTCATATTCAAGGTCAAAGGTCAAGGTCACGAGTTCTGAAATCGCTAAAAAAAATCCTTGTAAACACGATAACTTGAAAAATATTTGTACTATCAGGCTCTTATTTGGTGTACATCAACTATAGAGAAAGGCCAAGATTTGGAAAGGTTTTCGCTAACATCCGTCAAAGGTCAAGGTCACAGCGAGGGCACGACTTAAGCATGCTTTTGCGAAAATGTCTTATTTCAACTATTATCACTTTGAATCATTAAATGATTGTTATACACAATGAAAAGTGATCACTGATTGTGTGACCTTGAATTTAAAAGGTCAATGTCACGAAATATGGTCAAGGTCACCAGTTCTGAAATCACTAAATAACCTTTTCCCAAGAAGGTATTAACACCTCATATACATAGCTTCTTTCTTATAAACCTGGTGGATGATTTTGACATGTTCACATTCAAGGTCAAAGGTCAAGGTCATGAGTTCTGAAATCGCTACAAAACTCCTTGTAAACACGATGACTTCAACAATTTCTGTGCTATCAGGCCCTAGCTTGGTATATATCAACTATGGAGAAAGACCAAGATTTGAAAACGTTTTTGCTAAAATCTGTCAAAGGTCAAGGTCACAGCAAGATCACAACTTAAGCGTGCTATTGTGAATATGCCTTTTGTTAACAATGAACACTTTGAGTCATTGCATGACTGTTACCGGTATACACGATGAAAAGTAATCATTGATGGTGTGACCTTGAAGGTCAAAGTTCAAGGTCATTAGATATTGGTTAAGGCCATGTTAATCTTTTGATCCAATTTTGAAATCAGAAATAGGTTTTAAGAACAAAGTTGTGAAAAGTGACCCCAGTGATGATTCAACTTGTTAGAATAACTTGAATAATGAAAAAAAAAATGTCCAAATAAATTCCCATTTTATTTAGGCGGAACAGGGAAAGGCGAGACCCAAAGTTTCGGAGCTGCTCTGCTTTTGCGGTGTCCCGCAAACGCTCTTCTAGTTTTAATAACAAACCAACACATATATCTTTTTACAGAACTTTCACATGGAAGGTGTTACTGGTGGAAATGTGGGAAAAGCTCAAATATTTGGATTTGTTGATGGAGGAATGGGGAACAAAACAATTGGTAGGTTCAACTGAAATATAAAGCAAGTAATTGAAATAATATTTGAACAACTGTTCATTCCATAGCAAATGTGTACATCTGGTCGACTCAGTAACTTTTCCAAAGCTATAGTCAATCCGTTAGAATGTGTATAGTTATCTGTTTGTTCATTCTTTTCTAAAGTGGAGAGAACCTTTGGACTTTATTTGTTGTTGAAGAAACGAATGATGAGGGAGAAGTACATTTTATTTCTTCCTTCGATATGTAACTTGGAAGTTGTAGAGGTATGCAATGTATATATGTATGTGTATATTACATGATACAAAACAGAAGCAAACCCATTTCTGCATATAATATATATATTCTTACCCAAGCGGGCAAATATATGCCGGGTATTAAAGTTGTCATAATGGTCAAGGGAATTACAGTATAGTAAAGCATTTTGATTGGTTGACGGAACTACTTTACGCCCATTCATGAGTTGCTATTTTTTCGATGCCGTAATTACAGCAGTAAAATTGCGAGACGAAAGAGCTGAACTGCCGTGACGTCATTACTTTGTGACGTCATTAACTATGACGTCATTTAGTGACGTAATTACATTCATATCTTGCCTTGCAACTGAGCGATTGCTAGTTTACGTTTGACTTAGTTTCTCTCATTCTGCGATAATGTTTACAAGTTAATTGTTCATTATGTCCGGAATTCTTTTTGGGAATAAAGTTCAACAATAACATCAGAATCTTACTGAAAAAGGAGCGCTAGTAACAAACTATTTAGATGCGCGCATCTTGTAGGCGTGAGAAAGTTTATGAATGGCGTATGAATACCCAATTTGTACTTTACAGTCTAATCTAAGATTGTCACGTGGTGTCTTATTTTTCGAATTTTTAGGCGTTAAAATGAACTTTGGTAAGAAAAACAATAACCAACTCGTTGTTCGGAATTACGAATTATCTGTCCCTCGTGAATTAGTATATCAAACTCCTCGCTAAAGCTCGGAGTTTATCACAATAATTAACCCGGGACAGATAATCCGTAATTCCTCGCAACTCGTTGATTATTCTTTTAATATTGTTTTATCTGGATATTTATTTTATTGTGTCTTTAATAGCAAACGATACAAATATGATGAACTACAGATCCAATTTATGTTTTAAGCGATCAAGAATGTGTTATATCATACAATTATGATTATATACTATATATATTTACCAATATGTTACAGAAACCCAAGTGAAATCACACCCCAGCACTTCATACGGCACGAGCCCTTCTATTGGAGAAAATGACAACCCATCTGAAACTGTTAAACCAGGTGAGAGCGCAGCAAAAAACTACGACTACTATTAGCAGGGATATCAATATAAATGCATGTTCCACCGAAGATACTGAACAAAGTGAACAGTACGCAGAATACAGAACACACTACATAGCGCCATGAAGATATGGCAGTATCAGTGATTGATATGTTTTTAGCAATATCATGTTTGTAATTTAATGTTGGTGCATTTTTATGAATAAAACATTCTTTCAAAAGTATAACAGTATCAATGCTGTGCTTGAATTTATACATCGGGGAAAACCTTAATCTTTCAACTATCAGATGTATCTAAATGTTCACAGCGAGAGATAGTACGGGGTCGATCTATGTTGGATCGATGTTAGTTGGGGGCGTGTTCTGCACGCAGTAAGGTTGGGGTGCAATGCTACACTGAATTGCAGCGTAGTACCACCCATGGTTCGCTAGTTCCAGCCGATGCTCGCAGGTTTCACCGCAATGCATAACCACATGGCGTTGCGGGCTTTCTCCCTGCCATAATACTAGCAGCCGCGATATAAGTGAAATACTCTTGAAAGCAGCGTTAAATCCCAACTCACTCACTCGATGTTAGTTCATTCGTTTTATTTGTCTTCTCTTATCCCGATATTTTACTTCTCATAACAAACCATTCAATGATCCCCATCTGTCTACGGCAGGAGAGACACAGCCACAAAGTTGTTTCAGTAGGGGTGTGCATTGTTTCCCCCTCGAAGTACCTCTCTGTGAAAAATAAACAGTAAAGGCCAAAGAGCATGACCCTTGAGCATATATTTGAATATGTGATAAAAACATGACTTTTGCTTTCAATGCATGAAATAATACGTTAAATTTTTATTCACAATGATGTATTGAAATCTTCATTGTGATATTATTTGAATGAAATACGCTAATGAGAAATCTTTATGTATATATTCTCAGTTTATAAATATAGATATTTTGCATAGCATAAAGATCTTTGAATGATTGGAGACTTCAACTTTGAAACACAACCCATTTAATCTGACCTGAGAATACACTAATCCTGAAAAAATCAGAGCTAAAAGGTACAACGTTGTAACAAATGTTCACCATGTTACTTCGTGTCATTTCAATAGATGTACTATATATCGCAGATTCAGTGACGGATCGTCACAAAGAAGTGATCCAAAACAACTGGACCTGGCTACTGGATAACGTGATCGTGGATGCTGGACTGACTGATCATCTCTATCAGAGCAGGGTGCTCGATCATGACATGCTCGACAGTATTGCTGCTGCAAAGACCCCAAAAGAAAAATGTCGGGAGTTCTTTGGCATTTTGCGCAGAAGAGGGCAAGAGAGTTTTGATAAATTTATAGATGCATTGCATAACACCGATCAGAGTTTCATTGCCGACAAACTGTCGCAGGATTTGCAAGTATTGACCCGGAGATGATGATTTTGACTTTTTAGAGTTTATTGTTTCCTCAGTTGTAGAATGCTTATTAGGTCTTCAAGACGAAAGTCAGAAGACCTATTGTTATTATCCTGTTTCTTTTTAATTAGGTCTTCAAGACGAATTCTGGAAGACCTATTGTTATTACTATGTCCTTTTTAGGTCTTCAAGACGAATGTTAGAATTTTAATAATATGTCCTTGAACTTGGTCATTTTTAAAAAGTGCGTTTTTCGGCCCCATGTTAAAAGGGACATTTCTCTATAACAAAGTGAGTTACATCAAATATATTGGCTGCAATCGCTTTCTTATAACTAGTTTAACAATTCCATAACTTATCATTATGATGTAAAAGTTGATAGTTTCGGCACAATTTGGACATAGTCTCAAATTTTGAGATTTTAAGACTTTTCTTGGGGGTATTTTCTTTGGAGAATTTTTTATTTTAAACTACTGAAGATACACTTATGTTTAATACGTCATTTGGAAGCACAGATGTCTTTTATTAAGAACAATACATTTAAAACATGTATTTGTCATACATTACGTGTGATAAGTCTTAGAAGATTGTCACAGCGGTTTTCGGCCGTAATAATAGATTTTTTGCTATTTCGAAAAAACTGAAAATTTTTTGAATTTTCGCGGTTTTTAGGGTATGCGTCTTTGAAAATCTTCTTCTAAATAACGGCAATACATACAGCTATGTGTGATAGCTCATTTTAAATGCAAATACAATTCGAAGGGCCTGTAAGAGTCCGAATTTGACATTTCCTCCTAGAATTTTAATAATATGTCCTTGAACTTGGTCATTTTTAAAAAGTTCGTTTTTCGGCTCCATGTTAAAAGGGACATTTCTCTATAACAAATTGAGTTACGTCAAACATATTGGCTGCAATCTCTTTCTACTAACTATTTTAACAATTCCATTACATATCATTATCATGTAAAAGTTTATAGTTTCGGCACATTTTTGACATAGTCCCAAAAAAGTTAAATTTTGAGATTTTGAGACTTTTCTACGGGTATTTTCTTTGGAGAATTTTTTATTGTAAACTACTGAATATACAATTATGTTTAATACGTTATTTTGAAGCACAGATGTCCTTTATTAAGAACAATAAATTTAAAACATGAATTTGTCATACTTTACGTGTGATAAGTCTAAGAAGATTGTCATTTTTCAAAAAGGGCGATTTTCAGCAAAGTTCAAAGGATCACAACTGCTTAACTGACAACCCTATTGACATTTTATTTGCAACTGCGTGTGCACAATTTCATGAACAACATCTTTTCTGTTGAACACTTCCATAAAAAAAATGATAGTTAAGTTTCAAATATCGCTAATGCCGTATAGGGGTCCAAAAATAAACATTTTTTAGTATTTCTTGAATATTCAGTAGAGCATAACGCATAAATTATGTATGCAATCTATATTATGATTACATCTACTTAAGTGGGAATTCAAGGACAACATTTGAATGGAAAAGTATCATGAACCTATTAACCATTTTGTCTTAATCATTAGAAAGATCATGTAGGGGTCCATTAATAAGGGATTGTTCAATTTTCATTTTAAAGCGGAGAAACTGGTGCATAACCGAGGGTCAAACATGGAGTTCAAGGTCAAGCAGAAGTCTTGGAGACCTAAGTATTGACGCGTCAATCCTAGTGTTGTACTTTGAGCTTATCCGATGAATGATTGAACGAACGCATAATGGGAATTGTTTAAATGCATAAACATCACAAATGCAAATTATATGTTGATCAAGATGTCTCATTGATCATTTTAAAGGGACAGTAACACGTTTTTCTTGTGAAATAAGTCGAATAAATGTAATTGAAATAATAAATTGTGTTCACAATAAAATGGCCGCCAATTTTCGCTTTATACACAACATCTTTATTACCACTACGGATAATTGGTTTGTGTAATAAGATCCTCTAAAGTAAATATGAATGATATAAACTATCATTATAAATGTGAAATTTCAAAAAATAAAATTTGCAAAACAACGTGCTACTGCCCCTTTAAAGACTGCATTGCTCTTCATGTATTTTCCGTGAGGAACGTACATAAATGAGGTTTCAATGTTACCACGCTTTCCTTCCTGTCATGGGACCATATCACAATTCCTCATATGCCGCTGTGTGCGGCCTGATTGAAATAAAGTTCAGTTCAGTTTTGTCATTTAATTTCAGATTGCTGCTAATGTTTGTCCTCGTAGATTGTAATATTTGTTGCGAATTGTATTGTCTCTGTTGGACAAACTTTACCTCTAACCATTCTCTGAAGTGTATTATCTCTGCTGTATACATCAATTAAATCTCTTTGTGCTTATTAAAGATTTTTTACAACCTTTATTTGTTAATGTGTTGCCTCTTAGCGATTCCTTTTAGTATTGTTGCGGAATTTGTAATTCATTGATTCACTTCAGCCTTTCAGTGTGAAACATGCCCAGAGCGAAAAAAGCCTACAATTGTTTTTCAATTGTGTATATGACCAACTGATCAAATGTATTGTATTTCTAAATTCAGACTTTGAAATTCAAGCGATATACACTTTGCTGACTAAACAAGGTCATGTGACCGATGTACATTCTCAAAACCACACAATTGACAGCATCCTCAGTTACCCAGGGTTTTATATATGCTCCGTTTCTCTCCACTATATCACCCATGGGAAATTTCATCAGAGAAATCTGTACTCAAATTACCCGCCCTTGGCCGGCGTGAGCCAATCAAACCGCTAAGCAGCTTGGACATGCGAGCCAATGACAATTCATATCACTTCGTTGCAAAGCACGCGAGGTCATTTTGTTAGCCATTTGTCACCGGTTATCTCACTTGACTAGTTCCGTCTTATCGTATTGTGTATTTTCTTTGGTTACTGACTTCGTCACGCCGGCCATGGACGGGTAACTGTAGTACAGATTTCGCTTGGGTGATATAGTGGAGAGTAACGGAGCATATATAAAACCCTGGGTAACCGAGGATGAATTGACAGTTGAACAGGATAACCACATACTTTGAAGTTAATATAAAATAACCTTCAGAAATTAAAAATCATTCCCCCAATATTCAAGTCTATGGAAATAAAGTCAACGTTGAAATACTTTTGTCCACTGTCTGTTCTTGAATCTGAGCAAATAATAAATCTTATCAAAAGATATCCACAGATACTTCAGCAATCAGTGGTGGTCTAGGTGAAGAGTCCTGCGAAGGGTAAATAGTTAGATATCCTCGTGTATATTTTTTAAAATTTCAAACTTTTAAATTTTTAGGATCGAGTCTGAGGTAGGTTAAATCTAAACAGCTGCTCGTCACTTGTTTTAGAAAGTTGGCTTCAATTCAAGAATTACGCCATCGATAATAATTCCTTATTATGAAACATGAGGCATGTAAATACTTATAATCCTGAATATGTTCCCATAGTGATGGCTGTGGACGGGCTGATAGCGTGTGTGATTGTGTAGTCGGTGACAGTTACATAAATATATAGCAACACAAACCTTGGAAGTTTGAAACTCGGTTCTTATGTATATAATATTAACCGGCTTGACTAAATGCTTAAAATTCTATGAAATGTCAGGGCTCAAAATGAACATTACTAAAACAAAAGCTATATGGATTGGTTCAATGACAGGTAGTTCTATAAATTTAGCTAATGACTTGTATTTAGACTGGCACAATGGGGACTTTGAAATTCTTGGAATAACTTTGAACGCTTCTCTTCAGGACTTGTGGGTAATCAACACAAGAAAACGCCTAGAACACATTAATAGATTACTTTCTAGCTGACGAAGAAGAAATTTAACTCTAATTGGAAAAATCACAGTTTTCAAAACCCTAGCAATCTCAACCTTAGTACATATTTTCTCTGCTCTTCCTAACCCCCCTAAATCATTTATTAATGATCTTAATAAAATTATTTATAAATTCCTTTGGAATAACAAAAATGATAAAATTAAAAGATCAAATATCAGCAGGTTGTATGAAGATGGAGGGCTTAGAATGATTGATATAGAGTGTTTTATCAATGCTTTGAAATTGAAATCACTGAAATGTCACTTGAAGAAAAATTCCAGTTTTATTAACATCTTTCCCTTAGACCACTTATATACACTAGGCTCTAATGCTATTGAATGCTTATCTAATAATGCTAATCCTTACTGGAGAGATGTTTTATCAGCCTGGAGAATATTTTATAAAAAACATTCATTTGACTTTCATGACATAGACCAAATCTTGGCTCAGCCACTTTGGTTAAATCAATTATTTAAGTCTTCTTATATTATAAGAAATTGGTATGATCAAGGTATACACTATATCAGAGATATATATTCTGAAAATGGTTTTCTCAACTTTGAAAATCTAAAAGAGAAGTTCAAAATAAAAGGAACATTTCTAGACTATAAGCATTTGTTAAACAACATCCCAATGAGTTTGAGACAGCAGCTGGATAGCAGAACTGTATGCTTGAATCATCTCACCATTAATGCTGTCCATCATGACATGATCTCTAACAGTAAAGGGTCAAGAATATTTTATGACAAATTGATTAAAAATAACACTGTACCAAAGGTACTTGAATATTGGAACACTGTTTTCCAGCATGATATAATTTGGGATGATGTGTTTAGATTTTATAAGAAATGCACAAATGATTGCAAACTCCTAGATTTCCAATACAAGTTCATTTTTAGAATTGTATATACAAAAAAAGAACTAATGAAGATGAAGCTTGTTGATAATGATAAATGCTCTTTTTGTAAGCATACCTCAGAAGATATTTTACATGTGTACTTTGAATGTGAATTTGTTCAGAATTTTTGGCTGAATTTGGAACTCTTTATTAACCAACACCTGAAGGTAATATATCACTTACAAAATGGCATATTATGTTTGGATTTTCCTTAGACAATAACATACTCAATCATATCATACGTCTAGCAAAAAGATTTATCTACATCTCAAGTATTAAACAACTTGTACTTTCTTCTGAGGGATTCTTTAAAAATCTAAAGATGACATGTTCAATTGAAAGATTTATAGCTAGGAAGAATAACAGGTTAGGGTCTTTTTTAAGAAAATGGAAACAGTTACCAGTGATACTAGACACTGTATGAAGCACCCATAAAATAATTTACTTTCATTGTCCTTGTAACTTTACCATATACAATTTTACATGTCTTTTTAAGAAAATGGAAATAGTTATCAATGATTCTAGTCACTGTATGAAGCACCCATAAAATAATTTATTTCTCATTGTTCTTGCATTTTTACTTTACAATGCCAACACTGTTACAACTATTATCTTAACTGAATATGTTCAATGCCTTTGTATGATGTATGCATATGTGATGTGAAATGGAATAATAAAAAAAAAAATAAATAAATAAAAATGCTTAAATTTAGCCTACCGAAAATTGCAGTTGTGTTTGATGAATTATTTATATTTTTTAGTTATGAATGAAAACAAGTATTTTCTAAATTTGGACAGTGTTTCCCAAAACAGATTTTGGTGATGCAGGTACATTGTATATGTTTTTCCAAAAGATTTGTTCTTCATTCATCGATGCATGTTTCCCGGCCGGTTGAAATCGTTGAATTTACTGTAAACAAATCTTTGTGCAATTATATATAAACGTATGTGTACCAGTGCAAATACATTTATTGTCAATAACCTATTCTCAGGTAGGAATTATTTTATTTTATTTCATCATAAAATTTTGAAACATCACATAAAAAGTCACTATAAAGCAACCTTTTGTTTCCAATTTTGTTGATGCTTTGGAGCGTATTTTTTATCTATTTTACTATTTTTAAATGTCACGAATTACTATAGATTCAGTTTTATCATTTGTTCACTATAACAACTCATTTGCTCTCAATGTATGTTTGACCTACATCGGGGATGTATCCTTACCGATCCTGGGTAGACACTATGTATGCTTGACCTACATCGGGGATGTGTCCTTACTGATCCTGGGTAGACACTATGTATGTTTGACCTACATCGGGGATGTGTCCTCACTGATCCTGGATAGACACTATGTATGCTTGACCTACATCGGGGATGTATCCTTACCGATCCTGGGTAGACACTATGTATGCTTGACCTACATCGGGGATGTGTCCTCACTGATCCTGGGTAGACACTATGTATGTTTGACTCATTTATCACTTTAAGGAAAATATTTTGTATATTATTCAAATTGATAAATAGAGCATATTTGGCTTTTCTTGACTAATACCATGTTTATCTCATCGAGTGAGGTAGAAAGGTTATATATAACTTTTCTACCTCACGAGATGAGATAAACATGGTATTTGTCAAGAAAAGACAAAGTGCCTGTTTATTATATGATCAAATCCTTGCATATTCACCGAAATCGACTTGCATTTATGTTAAGTCGGCTCCAGAATGAGCCTGTCGCGTCAGCAACAATGTGACGTCATGAACGTGTCATGACGTCGGAGCATTGTTTTATGACGTCAGGTCATTGTTATATCAGTCACTATTGACTGATAACACGTTCCATTGTTATTTCCCTAGTGACTGATAACACGGTTTATTTTCATTGATAGAGCCCGGTATTTCACCTACAATCATATAATAAACATTCATCGTAAGTTTTACAATGAAAATACATGATGTTGATCAGAGAGCTGATTGTGTTCTCCCTGGCTTGTTTCTTGCCCTGCACCATATTAAATATTCAGCTCTTTGCCATACAGTACTAGTTGCTCTATATGAACGGGTTGTTGATAAGCGGTAATTAACCAAGATATAAGCAATTAGCTCCGGAATGCGTGTGAGGTGCGCCACAGTTAAGTAATGTGTGAAAGGAGGTTTATCTATCTTCTCAGGAAAATATTTTCATTTACCGAAATAACTGTATAATATTTTTATATAAGATTATTATAAAAGTATTAAGTGTTTAAACAACGTGTCGTTACTGAGTGACTTCAGTTCCAGTGTGATGATCATTGCAAAGTTTCACTAGAACACATTTACTCGCAAGTATGATAACCAGTATCGTGGATGTAGCTGTCCTAATGACAATCCTGATACAAGTACTGGAGGGACACAAGATCCATGGTTTGACTGTATGTAGCAGGATGTGTAGAGTACAACTGGTTGGGCCATTCTTCTCTTTGAGATGTCACTCAGACACACCAAACTTCTTCAGAGTCAACACATCAGCTCAGATATACAGCCTCACTGCGGGACAGGTGGGAGATATTAAAGGGACAGTAGCACGTTTTTTGGTTCAAATAAGTCGATGAAATGTATTTGAAAAATAATGTCACCAATAGCAAAACACCCTTATCTCTTCGGAAAATCAAGTTTAAAATGAATGTACATAGTTCCGTAAAGTCATAGGAATCGTTTTTGTCATTCGAAATAATAAAATGTGTTCACAATAAAATGGCCGCCATGCAGTTTTTGCTTTATACGCAACTCGATTATTACCACTACGGATAATTGGTTTGTGTAATAAGATGTTTTACCCTCTGAAATGTATATAAATGACATGAACTATCATCATAAATGGAAAATTTGAAAAAAGAAAATTTGCAAAAAACGTGCTACTGCCCCTTTAAACAGATCGAAATTAAAATTACTAAAAGAGTAAAATAAGAGATTAGTTATGATTTAAGCGGAATATAGACATAGGAATTTTAATATTGTATGAATCAATAATATAAAGGACAGCAGCATCACAGTTAAGTCACTACAATTGGACCACGTGCAAGTGTTCGCTTTTACAGACGTAGTTTGTTCCACGTGCAAGTGTTCGCTATTACAGACGTGGTGTGTTTCACGTGCAAGTGTTTGCTATTACAGACGTGGTGTGTTCCACGTGCAAGTGTTCGCTATTACAGACGTGGTGTGTTCCACGTGCAAGTGTTCGCTATTACAGACGTGGTTTGTTCCACGTGCAAGTGTTCGCTATTACAGACGTGGTGTGTTCCACGTGCAAGTGTTCGCTATTACAGACGTGGTGTGTTCCACGTGCAAGTGTTCGCTATTACAGACGTGGTGTGTTCCACGTGCAAGTGTTCGCTATTACAGACGTGGTGTGTTCCGTATGTGATTTTAGCTATTTTAAAACAAGTTTGCAATTATTTGAACATGTCAGATCACTTTGTTTTAGTTGCGTTTTTCGGACAACAGTTAACTTGCACGATAAAACATGTTGTTCGGTAATCTAAGTTGGAATAATCTACACAAAAGTGTGCAGTTTCGGTGCTTTCCTTTGAATGTGTGTGCATGCATTCCGGGCTTGTTCCACTCTCTTCATTCACAGATGATTCAGCGCATTGTCCGGGAATGTATCAACGTATCACTGTGTGCTAATGTGCCTTTGACCAACCTAACCACTAAGACGGGACTTAAACAAGGTAAAGAGGATATCATTTCATTCAGTAAAATCTCAAACTGACTGTTTTATTACCCTGCAGGCCCACTACAGCTAGCTGTAAATTGATACATTAAAGGGGCAGTAGCACGTTTTTCGCTGACATAAGTCGATGAAATGTATTTGAAAAGTATTGTCACCAATAGTAAAACACTCTTCTCTCTTCGGAAAAATAAGTTAAAATATGAGTGTACATGGTTCCGTAAAGCCATGGGAATCGTTTTTGTCATCCGAAATAATAATATGTGTTCACATTTTATTACCACTGCGGATAATTGGTTTGTGTAATAATATGTTTTACCCTCTAAAGGTAATTACGATAACTGACATGAACTATCATTATAAATGGGAAATTTAAAAAAATTAAATTTGCTCCTTTAATTTGCATATGATTATGTACTCACAGTTGTCCAAGTAGATTTAACATAAATACAGAGAGTTTACCTAGATCGTGGAGTTACATTCAAATATCCCAGAAGTGGAGTGGAGAATGATGTTTTGTCTTTGACATTTTCTAAAAAAAATAATGTGTTTGATTAAATTTCCTAAAGCAGCGTTGTCTGTTGACTATGTATTTGTACAAAACTTAAACTGTTTTTAACATCAAATTAACATTTTCATCAAGATCAAGATCAAGATCCAAGACATTTCCTAGCCTCGTCCATCTATGTATCGTTTAAAGAGGGGACCTACTGCTATAATATGAGAGGGAAAAGCTGGCGGAAAGTTGGAAGAACATTGAAGAAGCTCCACAGCGACAGAGTGGGAGACAGAATCCTTGGGTCCACAAACTCTGCGATATACTCTATAGACAAGAGGGACAAGGTGCTCGAGGTATACCGAGCTTCAGGAGGCTGGTCACGTAAGTAACAGAATCCTTGGGTCCACAAACTCTGCGATATACTCTATAGACAAGAGGGACAAGGTGCTCAAGGTATACCGGGCTTCAGGAGGCTGGTCACGTAAGTAACAGAATCCTTGGGTCCACAAACTCTGCGATATACTCTATAGACAAGAGGGACAAGGTGCTCGAGGTATACCGAGCTTCAGGAGGCTGGTCACGTAAGTAACAGAATCCTTGGGTCCACACACTCTGCGATATACTCTATAGACAAGAGGGACAAGGTGCTCGAGGTATACCGAGCTTCAGGAGGCTGGTCACGTAAATAACAGAATCCTTGGGTCCACACACTCTGCGATATACTCCATAGACAAGAGGGACAAGGTGCTCGAGGTATACCGAGCTTCAGGAGGCTGGTCACGTAAGTAACATAATCCTTGGGTCCACACACTCTGCGATATACTCCATAGACAAGAGGGACAAGGTGCTCGAGGTATACCGAGCTTCAGGAGGCTGGTCACGTAAGTAACCGTATTCCTTCAAATAATAATTCCTTGAGCAGAGAGAGAGACTGAGAGAGATCACATGATGCTCAGTGTTGTCCATCGTCTACTAAGACTCAGAGTTGGGGACCTCTAATGCAAAAGACAAGAGTTGATACAAATGTACTCGAACATTATAAAACCACCACAGACTTAAGAAGTATGTGTGTGGCCAATAAATGGACGAGCTCAGTGTTCCAAAAGATGAATTTTACAACTATACATGTTAATGTGTCGACATTTTATTTCACAGAATACATCAAAACCTTTGACTATGATTCCAATACAGGGGAGTTTTACATTTTGCAACCCAACTTCCGAGTGTATCAATGGAAAGAAGACAAGAAACTGATGTCCATCAAATATGACGTCACAGATATAAAATTGGATGAAAAGGAGAGGTAAGCAGTTTTATATTTCATTATCGTTCACGGTGTACAAATTTAATGTGCCCTGCTGCCATAGTAACAGCTCCTAGCTAAGAGTAGGTGTCGCATTACGGTCAGATGACGTTATAAAATGACGCACGTGATGTAAAGAGTTTTGAACAGATTTAAGGTCGCTAGTACTAGCGAGTTATTGCACGTGCTGCCCATGCTTTACCATTGAAGCGCTAGCAGGTTCTCGCTAGCACTGGCGGTCTTGAACACAGGGCAGGTCGATCGGCTGTTTACAGGTACACTCAATCAAAACAGAATTAGCACGTTTAAAAGGCATTTATAAGCTTTAAGCAATACGTTACACGACTTTAACATTTCAGTCGAAACGGATGACGCCATATTGTTTAAATTCAGGTCAATGTCGTTCAAACGATATCCGCCTATCTGTCACCGGAAGTCAAAATAAAATGAATGTAAATAGGCTTTGACATGACGGAAAGATGAATACGTTGTAAGCTTCTCCCTGGGATAATACGTCTGATGTATCATATTTGTACCAGCTTCCCCCCTGAAGGCTCTGGGGACACTGGTACAAAGATGGTACACCAGACCGTATTACTCTTGAGAGAAGCGTACAACGTATTATACCACTATCTAAGATATGTCAACTGCTGAAAGAAAGAGAACGAGGATATGAATGAATGTCGCAGGGATAGGTCTGAAGGTCTGAAGTTCCGAGGTCTGAATGTGGATGAAAGACAGGTAGGGGGGAATTATATCATGTCCAGCATTCCGAGGTAGGTAATATGTCAATGATATAACACTCTCCCGAGGTTTTGGTTGAACATGTAAACATGAGGGAGAGCGAGAACCCGCGGGCCGAAGATATGTCAACTGCTGAAAGAAAGAGAAAGAGGATATGAATTAGTTTAAATCTGTGGGTTGACGACAGACAGACAGACAGACAGACCATTGGTATTCAACACACCAGCACCTACTAACTGATGAGAGGAGGCTCAAGGATGAGAAGCAGTTCGGGTAATGGTTCGTTGTTATATATGTAAAGGATGTAATATCCTCACGAGGATTGGTTGTTATATATGTAAAGGATGTAATATCCTCACGAGGATTGGTTGTTATATATGTAAAGGATGTAATATCCTTACGAGGAGTGGTTGTTATATATGTAAAGGATGTACTATCCTCACGAGGATTGGTTGTTATATATGTAAAGGATGTAATATCCTCACGAGGAGTGGTTGTTATATATGTAAAGGATGTAATATCCTCAAGAGGATGGTTGTTATATATGTAAATGATGTAATATCCTCACGAGGAGTGGTTGTTATATATGTAAATGATGTAATATCCTCACGAGGAGTGGCTGTTATATATGTAAAGGATGTAATATCCTCACGAGGAGTGGTTGTTATATATGTAAAGGATGTAATATCCTCACGAGGGTTGGTTGTTATATATGTAAAGGATGTAATATCCTCACGAGGGTTGGTTGTTATATATGTAAAGGATGTAATATCCTCACGAGGGTTGGTTGTTATATATGTAAAGGATGTAATATCCTCACGAGGGTTGGTTGAACTTGTACACAGGGCCAGGAGAACCCGCAGGCTGAAACTCCCAATGTTCTCCCGTATCCCAATGTTTACATTTTCAACTAAAACTGAGGAGAGTCTTTTAAGCGAAGCAAAATACAACAAGGTTATCAAGTAGAGGATATTACATGAGTGTCTTTGTCATACTATGTTTACGACACGAGTGCCTGAATATTAGTATTTCCCGAGCGAAAGCGAGGGATATACCGATTTTCAGGCACGAATGTCGAAAACATAGTATGGCATAGACACGAATATAATATTCTGTTTATTACCGAAGTAGTAAAATTAATGAAAACACGCTAAAATCAACTTTCAACCATAGGCTGGCGACCCGCCGTCGCGCATTTAGAACGCAACGTCATAAACGAAACGTTACGTCATAGCATTGTTTATGACATCACGTCACCATGACAAAGTGATATGATGACCTAGGGCATCGTATGAAAAATATGAACCCCGATATGATTTCCCCGGTAGGTAATAAAATCGGTTATTAATCATGAAGGTATTTCCTTTGAAATATCGATGCTGATGAACCGTGAACCATGAGAAAGTATTCACAAACGCGGATGCAGGTTCAAATCCCACCATGTCAAATGTGAAATTGTAACTTAGTATAATTTTCGGTTTCTTTTGATAAGGGCTGTGATTAAAGTTGTTCTGTAGGTATAACATGGTCTTTAAAATATTAACACCTCAAATGAGGAAATCCCGACAGTTACACAGTTCAGGACCATGTATGGAGTATTCTATAGAATGTCGCAGGGATATGTCTGAAGGTCTGAAGTTCCGAGGTCTGAGAGGTCTGAAAGTGGACGAACGAGAGAGGTGGGTAATATCTAATTTTTCAAAATGTCGAGGTCTGAATGTGGATGAAAGAGAGGTCCAGCATTCCGAGGTAGGTAATATGTCAAGGATATAACACTGTCCCGAGGTTTTGGTTGAAAATGTAAACATGAGGGAGAGGGAGGACCCGCGGGCCGAAGGTCCAAGGGTTCTCCCGACCCCCAATGTTTACATTTTCAACCAAAACCGAGGGAGAGTGTTATATTTGTGATATAAAGCGAAGGAAAAGGCGACAACTTTATCAAAATCGGTTATTACTTATGAAACATGCTTCTTATGAAATGACATAGCCATGCCGTGAATAAATAAAAGTATCACGCAAACGAAGCCGGGGACTGTTCGACTTTCGCGAAAAGCTTGTGAATCTCGCGCTCTACAAAGAGCATGTCTCCCTTACTATCGTTATATTGAGATAAAGGAAACGTGATTGTAGATAGAGTTGTTAAACGTTTCATTGTCAGGTCCTTTGTGGTCTCGTGGTAGAGCGTCCAGTTTAAGGACCGAAGGGATGCACGTTCGAATCTCATAATGTCAAGTGGGAAATTTTAACTTAGAATCATTTTCGATTTGTTCTGTGATTGAAATTAAAACATCAAATGAGGTTATTCCGGAATTTACAATTCACGTTAAAGTCTACTTTCAGGGCCAGGGATATTCTATAGACTGAAAGATAGGCCTTGAAAGAAGGTTTACCTGAGAAAAGAATTAGGCTCCAAAATACAAATATGACACCTTAGGTTTATATGTCATTTTTCAAAAGGTCGAGGTCTGACTACGAATGGGAGAGAGAGCTAGGCAGATAGTCGCTGTTTATCAGTTACATTGAAGTGTTATACTTATTGGTTGCGTTATAGAACTCTGTACCTGATCATGTTGGAGCACAGAGGTAACGTGGTGAGCTCCCTGGCGTATGGTTCACATCAGATCAAGAGACATATCACGTCTATGAACTCCATGCACTTCTGTGGACGCTTCGACTATTGGAGTAAGTTACTTACATATTACCTACATAATGATGATGGTACATGCATGTATGTGTGTGACAAGACTGAGGGAAAACCTCTCCATAGGTTCGGATTTGAGTCCATCCGAGGTAGATGTTCATCATAGGTTTAAATCAGGGAAACGGTCTGGGCAATACATAAGGTGCATTGAGGGATATTAGACTCCATGATACAATGGCACTGGTATCAATATGACATATATGTGATATAGCAATAAGCAATGCTTCAGTTACACAGTGTGCAAATATACGCTCTCTAATGCAATATCTTTGGAGAAGAGATTTTTTAAAGGTACATGTGATCGGAAAATTTTAAAAAGTTAAAAATTCAATATAGCGCAGAAACCACCTGACCAACAACTTCGCCATGGTCTACTTTTTGATCGCATTATCATTTTGCATACTTTAATGAAAGTTTCAAGTTGGCAGGTGCATTTGAAATTTAATTTTTCCAATGTTGAAACTATGTTCTCTCGGCTGGACTGGGCCTTTAATGCCTTGGGCCGATCGGGTCAATCTTGTGGGTTGAGCCAGTTGCTATTTAATGAATCCTGCAGGTCACCGCATGGTAGTACAGAGTTGTTATTTTCCCACTGTTTAATGTTAATAAATCCTGCAGGTCACCGCCTGGTAGTACAGAGTTGTTATTTTCCCACTGTTTAATGTTAATGAATCCTACAAAACATCGCCTGCTAGAACATATTTGGTGTTTTCCCACTGTTTAATGTTAATGAATCCTGCAGGTCACCGCCTGGTAGTACAGAGTTGTTATTTTCCCACTGTTTAATGTTAATAAATCCTGCAGGTCACCGCCTGGTAGTACAGAGTTGTTATTTTCCCACTGTTTAATGTTAATGAATCCTTCAAAACATCGCCTGCTAGAACATATTTGGTGTTTTCCCACTGTTTAATGTTAATGAATCCTGCAGGTCACCGCCTGGTAGTACAGAGTTGTTATTTTCCCACTGTTTAATGTTAATGAATCCTGCAGGTCACCGCCTGGTAGTACAGAGTTGTTATTTTCCCACTGTTTAATGTTAATGAATCCTGCAGGTCACCGCCTGGTAGTACAGAGTTGTTATTTTCCCACTGTTTAATGTTAATGAATCCTGCAGGTCACCGCCTGGTAGTACAGAGTTGTTATTTTCCCACTGTTTAATGTTAATGAATCCTGCAGGTCACCGCCTGTTGGTGCATAGTGACAACGAGAGGAAGATGAGGTATTTCCCTTCTGTAACTAAATATTCATCTCTTCCGGTCAATACTGTGGATGTGGACTATGATTATAAACTGATCTTCAGTGTGACATGGCGTGGCAAGTAGGTGGTTACTCAATCAATTGACTCATTGTTTTCTAACATGTTCACGTATTCCATAGGACTCCCATCTTTCATATTGACATACAACATGTTCACGTATTCCATAACACTCCCATCTTTCATATTGACATACAACATGTTCACGTATTCCATAACACTCCCATATTTCATATTGACATACAACATGTTCACGTATTCCATAACACTCCCATCTTTCATATTGACATACAACATGTTCACGTATTCCATAACACTCCCATCTTTCATATTGACATAGAACATGTTCACGTATTCCATAGCACTCCCATCTTTCATATTGACATAAAACATGTTCACGTATTCCATAACACTGCCATCTTTCATATTGACATACAACATGTTCACGTATTCCATAGCACTCCCATCTTTCATATTGACATAAAACATGTTCACGTATTCCATAGCACTCCCATCTTTCATATTGACATAAAACATGTTCACGTATTCCATAGCACTCCCATCTTTCATAATGACATAAAACATGTTCACGTATTCCATAGCACTCCCATCTTTCATATTGACATAAAACATGTTCACGTATTCCATAGCACTCCCATCTTTCATAAACTGTCTATATTAGTCCAAGTCCAAGTTTTTAAACCCGTTAATCAACTTGCAGGGTCTTGGCAAGCAGAAGGAGTAGCAGTGGCGGTAAAGTGGCATTCATCAGGAAACCGCAAGAACAAGGATTTGAAGGCCGGGTCATCAAGGCAATAACAGTCATTTAGAACATGGCCGGGTCATCAAGGCAATAACAGTCATTTAGAACATGGCCGGGTCATCAAGGCAATAACAGTCATTTAGAACATGGCCGGGTCATCAAGGCAATAACAGTCATTTAGAACATGGCCGGGTCATCAAGGCAATAACAGTCATTTAGAACATGGCCGGGTCATCAAGGCAATAACAGTCATTTAGAACATGGCCGGGTCATCAAGGCATAACAATCATTTAGAACATGGCCGGACCATAAAGACCATTTCGTATGTTGTCTGACTTAATCTCTGTTTTGGTCCCTTGGAATCTTATTTAACCCTAGGCCTCACGCTAGCATTACTCCGTGTATTTGCAGGGGTTGTCACAGTCATGTTTTCAAGAAATATTGCTATTTCTACGACAATTCGCGAAAGCCATTAATTTTCCGACATCGGGGTTTCCCGTCTGCATGATTGACAGGTCGCAGTGCAAACTGAGTTTGTAGTATTTATAATCCCTGGATGCATTTCGATCGCCTTAGTTAACCCTTGGACCTCTTTTAGTAAATGCTTTAGGGTTGCGATATACTTTTAATGTACATAATGTCATTTTATGTTTTTATGTTGACGGTTTCTTTGTTACATAATGTTGACTTGCGAATGTCCCGGGTTGTTGGGTGTTTTCCACGGTTTCAGAAAACACTTTACCCGGATATTTCAATAAAAGCAATACCTCAAGGTAAGTTTCATTGTATGACCATTTAACGTTTGCTATTTTACTGAAGGATTGAATCAATGGATAAACTTACCTATTCGAGTAAATGAAAACATGACAATGTTTACTTACCCTATCGGAATACTTATGTTAACGGTTTCTTTGTTCATGATGTTGACAATTTCAAATCCACCAACGAATGGGACTGATGCTTAGATGTTCTTTGGTGCATATGCTGTGGTTTGACGATACTTCTGGACAAGAGCTCTACAAGACATTCCGGTGGAACTCATTCCAATAATTTGCCTTCTTTTTGCTTCAGTGAGTCTCCTTCGAGCAATGTTTAGAGGTAATGACACAATCATTTGAAAATTTCCAAGATTTATACTGATTTCAAAAACGATTTAAAACTGCAATTTCAGAAATTCGTGGGTGGTGTGCTTCACATGCATTGTGGGGTGTGTTTGTGCGATTGACCTCACAGAAAACCCGAACACTGTTGAGAGGAAATGCAGTTCCATACCAATTACCATCTAACAATACATATTCGTTACTATGTATATTTGTATCACTGAAAATATTAGGTGGTGCTTAATTAAGTTGTTTGTGTATACATAGTTGCTAATACTAATACATTACCCCTGAGGGTTCGTCTGACAGGTCGTTTTTCAGTATCTGAGATTAAAGAGATATTATTTGTATGTGTTGTGGTTACTCGTCTATCTTGAGCACCGTAACAGTATTTTTGTTATGTTTTGAAAAATCATTCGTTCAAAATAACGTGGTTTTAACATTAAACAGTGAGTATAACAGCTCCTCTGACATTGTTGCAAGACAAAAATATATAGAGTCTTTGCTGACATGTTTCAATATTTCAAGTCACGCAAATCAGTGTAAATGTAAACTGGGGGAAATAGTCTGTACCATTAAATAAGCGAGTATGCATGAGAAAGTAGACATACCTAGTATACCTTCGTATCTTATCTAAACTAACAACCTTTACGATTCCGTGATTTTATTTTACGTTGAATTCTCTTTTGAATTGAATTTTCTTTTACATCAGAGTAAAATCAAATGTAGGAAACCAATGCAACGATTGTGAAATAAAAATCCAAACCATACGAATCCATGTTTTTGTGTTTATTGTTAAAAAAAATTTGGTGGCGTGATACAGGATTGTAAAATGTAACTTTCAGATCAAAGCAGATTGGAATATTGGAACTCAAACGTTCGACCTCCAAAGTGCATACACTACTGATAAATAGAACACAAACTCAACTTGCATCTAATTAATACCGCTGTATAAATAAACTGTTATAGAGATAATTGTTACATCACTTGAAAGCCAATTGATATGTGATTCGGACAAATTAATGTTAAGGTTCTATCGGAATTTTTGTGTGGAAACGAAATTCAAGTGGATATATATATTTATCATACAATGGATGGTGACCTCGGCAGGATAAAGGCAACGGATATTTTCGGTATCCGTTGGGGTCATATACGGATAAAGATGCAAATTACAGAGGTCAAGTGACGGAACTTCTTTTGAAAATGACGTCACAAGTATTAACATTTCGAACGCCTGTTATAACCGTAACAGTTGCAATAGCTTCATGTAAATAGACATACTTCAGTCTTCATTTCATATAGATCTGAATTAATTTGAGAAAAGAAAAAAACAAACATAGTGCAAACTGTGCAATGCATATTACGGAAACAATTATTATGATCATGCAGTGCCAAAACATGTTCATCGGGAGTCGAAAACTACAGAGTAAACACTTTATAGATACTCACATGTAACAAAGACAGTTTGAGTTACATATGTATTTATCGAACGTCAATCTTCACTGTTCTATACATTGTATAATGTGACTTTTGTAAAGGAGATTTTAGAATTCGCTGCCTATCATTCAGTTTAGCTCTCCGTGTGATGTGTGCGTCGCCATTTGCAACCGGGCGGAAGGGAAGCAACTCTTGCCCCTTCAAGATGGACTCCCCTACACTCATGATTACACGAAAGGACGCGAGTTCGAATTCGCTGTCCTCACCTTAAATATTGTTCATTTGAAAAACGTATTTTAAAACGTATTAAAACATTGAAAATTAAGATCATGCCAAAAATAACAATTACTTTCACTGAAAGCATAATTTAGGAGGCGTTATTTTGTGTCATTTTACTGTGAGAATAGCACGCAGTTCATTTGCATATATCAATACGCGTATTTACAGTAAATTTCAACTTTGAAATTAATGTTGTCATGCTGTTTTGCACGAAATGAATGAAGAATGACATTGTATGATAAAGAAGTTATCATGCTCGTGTGTTTTGGGATGGTCAATATCCTGCATTAGGAATAAACACAATGTATTTAGCTCGCCAAGGCTCGCAAAATACAATGTTTATTCCTAATGCAGGATATTGACCATCCCAAAACACACTCTCATGATAACCTCTATATATATATATATATATATATATATATATATATATATATATATATATATATATATATATATATATATATATATATATATATATGAATGGGTACCTCGTAAGGATGAGCATGGTGATTTAACTTGGTGCGCCTTCAAAAGTTGCATACTCCAAATGGAGCTGAGATTGACAAAAGAGTGTTGTTAAACAGTGACATCCCATGATCGGGGGCAAACAGAGCGCCTTTGAGCTGCTTAGCTTAGCTGGATATTGGCGCTATACAAATGTTTATATGTATGTATGTATGTATGTTTACATATACATACGTTATTAATACAGTCAAATTCAAAGATACTAATGAAGGTAACATTTGATGACTTTATATTTCTCAACTTGATGAATACGAGCGCACATTTGTTGAAAAACAATGAGAACTGCATGAAGCCATTCATTGCCGCAGATTTGAGTGGGAAAAATTTCGCTACAGCAAGACAGCAAATTGTTTATCACTTTTATGTCATGTTTTGAGTTGCCAAATTGCTAAGTTGTTGAGTTGTCTTTTATTATTATTTATTTTAAAATAGGTATAACATACCCAGCATATGAAAATTGCGGCGACGTCGATTATTAACGTTGTTGCTACGACGTCGATTATTAACGTTGTTGCTACGACGTCGGAACAACGTTGTTGCTACGACGTTACATCAACGTAGATTCGACGTTGCAATAACGTTGGTTCGACGTTGTTTCTACGTTGATACGACGTTGCACCAACGTTGATGCAACGTCGTATCAAAAACGTTAAGACGTCGATACAACGACAATACATCGACGTCGCCGCAAATTTCATATGCAACCATAATACAACGTCATTTCAACGTCGATAAATGACGTTCTTTCTGAGCAGTAGCAATCTCTAAAAAAAAATAATCTCAATTCTAAAAGTTAGTATCTCTAAAAGATAGATATTATATCTTCCAGGTTAGCTGAAGCAACAATTAAGGGATTAGTCAAAGCAACCAAAATTGAACAAGAAACAACAGACAGCTAGGGATTAAGCTTACATACGTACCTGGAAGAAGACACCTATTGTTACAGTAAACATTCTTTGATGTTTCAGGATTAACTGCGTGTGTTGTTTTAAGGGATTAAGTCTCTGGGTAATACTAAATTCTCAACTGTCAAACGAAATATGATCAGATATCCTACTTTTTCTGACTGTATGCTTACTATACGTATATGAATACATTATTAGTTGAATTATTGAATTTATTATAAGAAACACTTTTGATAGACTGTTTGATTGAAATTGAACTCACATTGATTAAATGAACTGCAATGATAGTGTTTGATGACTGATTGAACTCACACTCAACAATTTTGATTGAAATGATTGAACACAAACTCATCCTTTGGGTATATAATATGCTCTTGGACATTTCTCCCTCACCACATCCATTATGGCAAACCAACAGTTAGAGTACGAGTACATCCCAACCTCAAGAGGCGGCAAATATCTGTGTATAGATGGGTACATGTTCAGATCTAACAGTAAGAGGAATGCTTCTTCGTGGATATCATGGAAATGTATGGAGAAGACGTGCAGCTCGACTGTATCCACTGTTGAGGACATTGTCATCAAACTACCTGGCGTACATAACCACGAACGTGTCTATAATGACATAAAGGTAATATATAAATAATATAGATATATATCTCTCTATCTTACAATAGATCTAAATGTCCTAATATTTAAAGCTGAATATTATACCATCTTCTACCTATTTATATTTGTATACATTAAATAATAATATTTGTCTCTTTTGTCTTTAGGTGAAGGAAACATTGCACCACTGAAGTTGAAGGCCAAAACGACGTTGACACCCATGCCAACACTTTACAACGAGGAGGTCCTGGCCATGCAGAGAGGACCATGGACACCTGAAAGCAGATTGGAGGTCGAAACTATGCCCACTTCGACACAGTGAAGAATAGACTATATATTTCTCGACGTTCTACCTTTCCCGCCATCCCAAAATCACGACAAGATATCATAATTCCGGAGGAATATAAGACCACAGATGCTGGGGAACCTTTCGTGATCATAAATGACGGTGATGCTAACAGTTTAGACAGTTTAGCATTTGAATATTATGAATTTCCATATTGTAAATTATGTAATGAATTACAAAGGTATGCGGTGAAAGGTTTTGCACAGATTCTGTTCAATTTTCCGCGTTGATTATTGATCAAATATGTAATCTGAATCCTAAAGTTCAATCAAATGCAGTAATTTTTTTTATATGTCTCCTATTGGTATTTGTTAGTAACAAGGGGGAATACGCGATAATGTACAAGGTCAATTAAACTATGATGTATGGACAAATAATGGACGAATATTAATTGTTGTACGATTCGTTACATTGTGTAATCATTTAATGTACACTTTGCGTCAGTGATGTAACTGTACAATACACAATTGTAACCATCATGTGGTTAATGAGGTATACTACATGAAGGATTTGTAGTTCAATTTTAATTCAAATAGAAATAACTTTAAGAAATATATATTAAGTGAATGAAATATGAATGGGTGGTAAAAAGTGGGAACAATTTAATTAGATTCATAAGAGATAAGGTAAATAAGACCGTCACTAACATAAAATCGTATAATTTTGCATAGTTTCGAATACCTCTTATGTAGTACATAATGGCAATTGAATACTTACTAACGTATGACCAAATATCAACAATAGAAATGTAAGTGTCAATGTACAGGCAATTTATAGAATTGACACGTTTTATAAAGTCTTTGATGAAGTAAGGACATAAGTGTTTGTGCAAGATCATTATGGAAATACTAATATTGCTGATAATGTGATCCGTACTCTACCAATGGTAAAACAACGAACTGTGATTTTATACATGCTTCATTTAATGATCTTTTCAAATAATTATAGTTTGTAATTGTGTCTTATTCAAACCATCAAAACCAATTATTACTATAACCCATAACAAAACATAAAACTATATCAATTACTATGAATGACTCGTAATTGGTGATTAATTTGCTTTTGAAACGGAAACGCACTGTGCATTTTATGAACGCTTCACATCTCTGCCAGTTGTGGAAATATGCCTGTGGAAATGCGATCTTTCAGTCACTTGGAATGAACGTCTTTCCACAACTGAAAGGTCGCCTTTCCAAACGTGAAAAGTTCACTGAGTTGAGATTTAGTCCAGTGTCTACTACATTTTAATTTATTCCTTCATTATTTAATTCTTGATTTTTTTTATTTTCACGTAGATGCTGATACCAAATTTACCTCTTTTGATATGTAACAACCGGGTGAAACCCAAGGGGATTATTGTCTTGGCGCAGCCCGTCTGTCATGGAAACGGTACTTGTATTCTGAAATCAACTCTTCCCACAGATTTTAACTAATCTTTCTGAAACTGTACACATGCTTTCGATATACATCGGTGATACGCATGTGCTTTTTTGGTACCGGATTAATTATTTTACAGTTATGGCCCTTGACTGATTTTCAATTTCAGATTGACGGTACCTGTGTTCTAAAATCAGCGCCAGCCACAGTTTTTTACATATCTTTCAACGTACCTTTTCCATAGACTGCACTATTATTTAATTAACACATATGATGACGTTGCAACATTTGAAATTGAACTCAAGTTAGTGCCAAAATGATACACTCATGAAAAGATACTCTATCTGATTTGAGTTTTATCGATTTGTATCCAATACTTATACTGAATATACTTGATATTGATGATACTATTAGAGGGACATTGAGATATGTATATTAATTTTTAGGCCATCGGTCCACTTAACATGTACATGTCATTCAAAATTATACATGAGCGTCATGGCATTATTTAGAAATGGAAAACACAACAATAAAGATTTTCTTCAAATCAACTTCTTTATTGTGAAGATACTGACGTTTCGGAATGAGCATATACTCCGAAACACCGCGTATATTCACAATAAAGAAGTTATAATACGGAAAATATGTTCTTATCTCTTAGAGCAAAAAACAACATGATGTAATGTTTAACTATGTTGTTTCAAAATAATTGAGCTTGAAATATGAAAATGAATTTAAAACATGTGTTTCTGTAGATAGTTTCAAAACTTGCTGATTCCAAATGAACGGACAAAGTAGACAACCCCTATACACCCCTCATTCGTCTTTGACGGACGCATTCAGGTTGATCATGGCCCAAACGTATGGTTTATTTATTATTCAGAAATTATGGGTGCACCAACTAGAGGATCATACACTCGCGGGCAAAAGAAAGTATAGCTACAACAATGCAAGGTATTTTAATCAACGAGTGATGAACATTACAGAAACACAGTAATAACATGTCTCTAAAAGCCAACTAACCTTCAATTACATTTTTTGAAACAATATCCGTTCATATTTCTGAGAAACCTGACTTTTTAAAGTCGTTTTACAATTTCCATAACCAGGCAAGATAGGAGAGTGAAATACGGGCTCCTAGCTTGTTTTATGATATCATACAGCAAAGAGCCATAACGATTTCAAGTCCAAGAAGGTACATTATGCCGACAATGTTACACTTACATAGTTCCCACATTTCATAAACAAATTACCTTAAGTACCAAACAGTATGTGTGTTTGAACAGATATAAAATATAAATTATCATACACTCATGAATATAATTGTTTATCAACCTACCAGCCATATAACGTGATACTTGAAACGACCTTTCTAAACCGTATCACCCGGTACGAGGGACTTACAACATTGTAATTCCCTCCAGGAGGGTTTACACAGACAGTTGTAAACCCTGTTTGAAGGAAACCCTGATATAATTGCTAAGATGACGGCTTGAAAGTAAAGATCTGAAGAAACTATCTTTAACTATTTTGAAAAATTTCACACATTATGAAACGCAAATGTTTTGACGAAAGTGCGTCTCGAACCCGTACCCAGTAAGACCAGTCTTTCATAATCCAACGCCCTAGACTGCTGCGCCACGAAGACAACGGTCAAGAAGAACCTTACATAGAAATCTTTGCCGTACTGGTATTGAGACAGTGAACAAGGATTTTACGAACGACTCTATTTAGAATATGGGGTGTTCGATATAGATATGGTGTTGCTTCGCATCCTCGGGTTTTTCCTTCCTATCAGGGTCCACAACCTTACCATATCCTCGGTATTATTGCTTATCCTTATAGTATATCTGTTTAGGAGACAAAACACAAACATTCACAGTCAACTTTATCCGGCAGGAATTTTTTTGTTTGACTCTTTTGAAAGTGAGATATACTTTCGTTTGCCCGAGAGTGTATATGATGTATATATGAGGCATTTCAACTACATGCAGGTATCATCTAAGTTGTATGCTAACCATTAACTTAATCATTATAAAAATCGTTCACGTCTCACTATATCAGATATATGTGGGTTTCACCCTATATTACCATTCATTTTACCGTGTCGCATGTCACATTATGTATGACGTGGGAAGAATTACAGAATCAATGACTCGATTTTGTCATGTTAATGTCATGACCACCCATTATGTCCAGGATAAAGGGAATACTGTAGATGGATTAATAGAGATTATTACCCGAGGAAGTGTATCATATGACTTTTACGAAACGATTGTGAATGTTTGTATTGCTCGAGCGAAAGCGAGGGCTATACACAACTTTGCACGAGTTTCGTAAAGGTCATATGGCACACTTTCGAGTGTAATAATTTCTTTATTACCCGTTCTATTCCATGTGATTCGTGTAAAAATAGTCAGAAAGCGGCCTTCTTCTCTTGCGACGGCAAGCAACAATCGTTTTATGACGTCACAGACGACAAAATACGGGAAGCCGCGGCGAAACAATGGTTACTAGGCAAACGTGATATGTGCACATGTGCTCGTATCAATAATATTAACTCGGTTATTTTCAACCATATGGGTAATAAAAGATAATATGACACTCAGTACACACCTAATTATAGTTCATGCAGTCACAGTGAAAGGGTAAGATATATATATTATATCATCCAAAACTCCACATCTGTAACATTATGTAAGCGTATCTAAACTATTTTATCTGACATAGGAGGAACACATTCTTAAGATTAATTTACAAATTTGATGTAAAGCTACTTTAAATAATTATCATTATATTTTAGTATGTGTTATGATATTACACAGACGGGATGTGAACGGTTGTACTTTCTAACAGGTCCTGTAAGCCGCTTGCAATTCACATGTACTGATTAACTATGTGAGTGTATTTGAGGGATCTTCTTACGCGTATAACTCTAAATACTTCGCGGCTTTTCTATTTTGAAGGGCCCTTTCACTCAGAAGCTAAATCCACAAAATATAAACCTTACGTGAATTGCAAAGTAACCCGACCCGCCAGATTTGTTGGACCTGTTAAAAAGTACACCAACCATTCACACAATATAATATTCCTCCTTTGTCCGATAACATATTTAGATACGCTAACAGAATGTTACAGATGTGGACAAAAAATATGATTAGAAAGATAACCAGTCCCAAAAAGTAAATTGACGGACTCTGCTCTAACGCTATTTCTTTGTAGCTGTAGACTGGTCACGTATACTTTCCTTCGCAGTTGCATTTATGTTGTGAAATGGAGACTTATGTTAACAGATACAGACTTAAAACAGAGATATGTGTCTTTAAAAAAACATGGATTTGCTAACCCTGGGAACTTAATACATGCAACAATTAAAGGCCGCATCGAATCGAGGCTGACAGTTGACCCCATTTCCCTATCTAGCTCACAGTACGGTAGAAGAGCCGGCATCTCCTTGGGTTAACTTCCTGCTTAAATTTAATAATGGCGACAATGAGGACAAGGCGTCGTACCAAGCCAGAGGCGATGGACAAAACAGATGGTTACCAGGGGAGATGCTGCTGCAGAAATGTTCTTGTATAACCTCTAACCAAACATCGTCGAGTTTAAAAGAGCCAATTACAGCGAAGCAACTGCAGCTTGTGAAATGTGAGTATATTACATGTGCAATGTGTTACGTACACAGCTGTCCCACCCATGTTGTGCGCAAACAGTGATAAACAGTGACAAACTAGATGTAAGTGCCTTACAAATGCAACATATAAACTGTATATACACCCTCTAATATCATGTTAGCGTGCTGTATTATGTTACTATAGGCTAAAATTTAGTCTATGAAATGTTTATAATTACTGTACCTTCATCCTTTTGATTATATAGTTCAGGTACTTTCAGTTCCATATTCATTGTATCTAGACTTGCTAATAAAGATGTAGGCTGTATTAAGGCGTTTTTATACAGTCATTGGACATGACTATGTTACAAATGCAATATGTAATATAACTGAACTGAACTGAATTGTATTTACACTCAGGCCGCAGTCAGCGTAGGATACATTGTATACGAGTATGTACATGCATAGCTACAAACAAACACATATTTACATTTGAACTAAAATATACAGATGTACAAGTAATATATACAAGTCAGGATATGGTGCATTAAGTATCCTGATAAACAAATATAAAACGATACATGATTATTTGAAGATAATTAATCGAGTTATACTTAGCGATATGTTTAAACACTTAAAGTAACGTCGCAGTATTCCTATCTTTTTACTGGTGAAGAAAATGTGGTTTTGTATCGAAATAAGGCTTAAGATATTTAATTCTTACTTTTATAAAAATGAGAAAAGATAAATAAGTAATGAAACTCATCACCAATGTCATTACCATTACAAAGTTTGCAAGTTTTTAAAATTATTTTGGAATATTACTCCAGCGACCTGTTTCAAATGGTGAGAAATGATTGCCGGTTACACAATATAGTAAGCTCTTGAAAGTTTATCATCTAAAATATCCAAATGTCTTCTAAACTTTAGGTCTTCTTTAGACGAGGAGCTATAAATGATACATTGATTCATTTTGATGATTGGTCAATCGTAGAAAAACACCACTATCTTAAAGGGGCAGTAGCACGTGTTTTCGCTCACATAAGTCGATGAAATGTATTTGAAAAATAATGTCACCACTAGTAAAACACCCTTCACTCTTCGGAAAATCACGTTAAAAATGAGTGTACATGTTTCGGCAAAGCCATGAGAATCGTTTTTGTCATTCGAAATAATGAAATGTGTTCACAATAAAATGGCCGCCATGCAATTTTTGCTTTAAACGCAACATTGTTATTATCACTACGGTTAATTGGTTTGTGTTGTAAGATGCTCTACCCTCTAAAGTAAATCAAACTGACATAAACTAGTATTATAAATGGGAAGTTTGAAAAATACATTTTGCAAAAAATGTGCTACTGCCCCTTTAAATGCATCTTCCAGCTTAATTTGAACTAGATATTTATGTATTCTCAGATCTTAACTTAGTCCAGTTTCGTGAAAAATGTTTTTGATATTCATAAAGCGTTTATACTTACATCTTCCCAAGAGGAGTATCGTGCACATTAACCTTATATGACATTTTCATTTAATTTCACAGTTGAGGAATACACGTCTTTGTTGCATGACTTCTTCGTTCTGACATCTACATGCATACTTAATTATGTCTAATTAATTATATACATGTAAGTCTCTATTCGGTGTGATTGTTTTCTGTCCATATATACCAATTTCATATACATGTATTACTTGAATGTAAACATCCTTAATTCCACAAACATATTTTGACACGCGAGTTAAATATTTCAAAAAAACATCGACCTATTTCTTGAAACACAACTCAACTTCTGATGAGGTTTGAGTGAGAAATCATAGTAAATGGAATGTGACATCTGACACACAATCGCCTCCGTGATGTAAACCACAGTCCTCTTCGGATATCCTGACCCGTTTGTTTCACTGACACCTAGGACCGGTGTCAAATAGCCATAGTTTTAGTGAGACTCGTGTGTAGCTCCAATATCTGCTTACTAGAAATATGATACATAAACTAACGAACAAAAGAATGTATAACTCAGAAATGAGTTGCATGTGTTTATGGCACGATACAATAACACCTTTCGGCGCTAGTTTGAATGACTTAATTGATGACTTGTTAATTCTTTGATTAAAATATAATTTTTTAAAGTAGCCTGGGTAAGAAATGAAATTATACCAACATGACCCTTACCGTAAGATGTTTTAAATAACGAGGCACATTTATTGATTGTTACATGTATGTATGTGTTATATGTCGATGAACAGTTGTGTTTTATCCAAATTAATTTTGGGGAATATCAACTTTTTTTAAAAACACGTAGAAGTCTTCTTTGACTGATTTAATTTTTAGATTAATTTTCAACACTATTCACTTTTTGATTACGACGTCGAAAACTCGAGAAATTTGACATTGAAAATTAGACATATGATAAATAAAAGT
Organism: Gibbula magus; assembly: GCA_936450465.1. Taxonomy (NCBI): domain Eukaryota; kingdom Metazoa; phylum Mollusca; class Gastropoda; order Trochida; family Trochidae; genus Gibbula; species Gibbula magus. The sequence goes on from OW388302.1 coordinate 34,034,950, forward strand.
ATAAGGCTGTGACATTCAAACCATGGTCACACATTTACCCCGGGATGGTGTTAGAAACTCGCTCACAATCACACTTTTAGTAAAGTCACAGACCCACTATAGCAAAACGGTTAATGTATTCTTGTCACCAAAATCATCTAGATAATTCAGTATGACCTAACTTTTAAACATTTTATATGACCACCTAAGTGTTTGCTTACGTTATATGATATCAGTGCAGGCCACGCTAGCTGATATCGTAAACGTCAAAAAGAAATGTTTGTTTTTCAAATGTAGGTCGCCGCGATCAAGTTAGCCGACTCTGTTATTTACCAGGTCATAATGCTCTCCGTCTAGTCTTACACTTGGGCTCTGAAAAAATATTTATTTTGAAAATATATCACCATTTTATCTAATATTTGAAAGGAGATTAGTGTCTTTCGGTATGTTTTACAAACATTTTAGATGCAAATTTAGAACAGCTTATTAATAATTACGCAATTACTTACAACAGATACAAGTTCATAGAACGTATATTCACATGAACAACATAGTGTATACAATTTTGGGAGAGGAAGACAATGCATCGGAAGGCAACAAGTGTCAAAGGACATCGAGTGTGTGGGATGATAATGAAATAACTCTAGAGATGATGGCATGCTAGTTAATTACTAACTAAATTAATCATTGCTGCACCAGTTATTGTAGAATATAAGTATCCCATCTGTCAAATCCATGGTGCAATACAAATAATACATATGCATTAAAGATATGGTGTGTTATACATATTTTATATAGAAATACTTGCCATTTAGATAGTGAAGAATTATAACATGGTTATATTTGGGATAACACTAAAGTACAAGAATTTGTACTATTGAAGGTAGTGTTATCCCAAATATAACCATGTTATACTTTATATACCTTTCCATATGCATCACTAGTAACTCTAGTCTAGCTAGTCTCATGTCAGGTTCTCATACAGAATAGGTATCACGAGATATGTATCTTACTAGTACAAGCTGTATATGAGTTTAACTTATCTTTAAATATGATATATACTCATGGTAAACATTGTTGACACCCCTAAACAGAAAATGGATAGTAGCAAATAAAATGCAATTAATATTAAAATTGTTCGATCACAAACACATGATGTAAACTAAATATTACTTGCCACGTATGCACTGTGTGCGAATGAGACTCCATGAAAGATGTTGTGTATATTTGGGTTCAGTAGATTTTCTTTTCAAATGCAACTTTTCATTATTTATTAGAACCCAAATGAGAACATACACACACTGTAACAATATACCAAATGCCAAGATCTCAAGACACAAGGGATAAACTATTTCGAATAAATTTCATTATTCTTATATTCCTCTTTCTTTGGTATTTTAAAGTACAAATGGAGAAATAGCTAATGCTAAAGGAGGGGGGGGGGGGGGGGGGGGGGGGGGCTTTTATTATGGTTTCAATTATCATTTACAATACTTGGAACTAGCCTCACCTAGGTTGCCTTGGTGTCGCAATGATCGCAAATTTATAATTCCTTTAAAGGGGCAGTAGCACGTTTTTTCACTGTTGTAAGTCGATCAAATGTTTTGGAAAAATAATGTCACCAATATCAAAACATTATTCTCTCTTCGGAAAATCAAGTTAAAAAATAAATGTACATGGTTCCGTAAAGCCATGGGAATCGTTTTTGTCATTCGAAATAATAAAATGTGTTCACAATAAAATGGTTGTGATGCAAATTTTTCTTTAAATGCAACACCGTTATTACCACTAGGGAAAATTGGTTTGAGTTTCAAGATATTTTTCCCTCCAAAAGTAAATATAAATGACATAAACTATCATTATAGATAGGAAATTTGCAAAAATGTAATTTGCAAAAAACGTGCTACTGCCCCCTTAAGAATAAGTTACACAATTATATAAACATTCCATTTACATTGGGAATGAAGGTAACATTATTTACATATATACATACATGTATATTTGGGATCACAATTCTTGCATAGTACAGTTTGTTATGGGTTCGAACCCACCCCCTCAGAGTCAGGCACCAATCACCATCACTGACTTACCAACAGATTACGCACTCAGTAATAGCAATTGAAGAACGTTTAAAAATGCAGTTGATGTTGGCATTGAATTAATTATCACTGCTTACAAGTTTAACAGTAACTGTATTGTGTCATTATAAGGAAATAAAGATTGAATCATATATACACGGAATTCTGTGTCGTATTTTATTTTATATTTTGTTTCTCCACATGTGTGAATTCATTTTTTTAAATACAGAAATATAAATAGATATTTTTTAAATATCCACTGTATGATTACGCACTTCAATTTGTTATGGTTAACTTACTCTATATATAACAATTTCCTGCAAGATTTACATGACAATTTATTATCATGTGTATCCAAAATGACACATTTATCTGAAAATATAAAAAAATAAAAAAATAAAAATCCTCATCATTTGTCACATTTGTGTTATGTATATATTGTTCAGTAATAATTATCTAAATTATTTATTAAATTTATTAATTTAAATATGATTTAAGTAATTATTTATTTAATACACATCGATATAGCAGCATTGTCTGCATACAAACGTATGCATCCATCGTGGCGTTCCTAAAGTATATCCCCGTTATTAAGCATATATTTTCTAACTGAATGATTATACTCACTTACAGATGTTATATAAATAATGTATCAATGTAATGTCGACGGTTTATGAACAAATTCATTATACACCCTACAAACGTCCAGGGATATACACTGTAACATCAAGGATTACGTCCGGCCAATAGACGACATGTTTCGTCAGGCCGATGACAAAAAATACATCCATGCGATTCCTTTAAAGTACACTTCTACTACACTGCTTGTATAGGTGTCATGCCAAATTACGAGCGATTTTGTAAAATTATCTATCTTTAACGGTTGAGGCTAGAGAGGTCATAATAACTGTTAAAAAAAACGTGAGAAATTGATATATATTTATTTTTCTATCTGGCTGTCAGATAGAAGTCTGGTCAAAATAGGGAAAATACCCCCTCAACCCCCAAAATATTAAGTTGGAAAATTGCACTTACCCGCTGGGCTATTTTGCAGAACAACTATTCAACTACACTGATACCCTCCTTTGGTCTATATGAGAGACAAATCTGTTTTGATTGAACGTTGATAATTACATGATACATTATACATATTTATTAATTAATCTGAATAAGCTTTATAAAATCACATCAAACCATAGGAATGTTCTCCAGACACCTTTTGACAGGTAGAAATAAAGACACCACACATAAAGGTACGCGGGTATTAGTGAACCATGCTCTCCTTTTTTGCTTTTTACCACAGAGAATCTACAAATTGCTAAGCATAGTCCTGCCCCATTCTTGATAATAGAGTATACGCTCAGATAAATCTACTCAGTATACGCGAAATAAATGTGTATAAAATAAGAGCGTTTCATACAGTGCAGGATATTATTCAGCTAAACAAACTATAAATACACATATATGGAAAAGAAAGTTTAAAGAAATAAAATCTTTTTCATGAAGTTGGAATAATTAATAAATTTCATAGATCAAATTTTAGTGCAGCTACATTCAGGTAGACCTTGACCTTGACCTTGACCTTGCCGCAGTGGCATCTTCAGAAAACTTTAACCTTGGCCATAAATTTGCATTGCTCAGAGCTACGGCTTTCATACTTGGCACGTGGATACCTTGTGATGAGACCTTTCAGATGAGGTCATCATATTTGACCTTGTGACCTTGACATTGCCGCAGTGGACAATATTCAGAAAACTTTAACCTTGGCCATAACTTTGGTATATCCGGGGCATCCGTGTTTAACAAACACATCTTGTTTATTAGGCTTTAATACGTTCCGACTCACCATATGTGCTGTTTACAGTGCAAATGAATTCAATCGACTTGCATATTCATCCCGAATCACCAAATATATCATAATTACTTTCCAATTAAAATAGAGTAGCATCATTATTCATGTGCAGAAACCGAAACTACACGTCCCATTTACTTGCTCAGTAGTTATATGACCTATTAAACATGATCAACCAAAATTTATCAGTTTGTCTGTTATAAATAAGATTCTAAAATTACGTTTGACTCATTGGCACGCGCCACACGCAGTACATTGTCCGGTTTTCGATCAGAAATCACTACTTTTACCTTCATATCGTCAATTACAAGTCGACTAAGATCAAACTGGCTATTTCCAGGCAACAGTCAGTACTTCCAAAAAAGATAACACAATTTATAACGTTTAGCATATGTGACCCCAAACATCTTCACAACGTCACAGGCGTAACGAAAAGATACATATCTTCTCCTTCCGCCCTTGACCTCAACCCTCGAATTTTCAGTGCTAAGATTTTAACGCATTGCAGGCTAATCGGCTAAAGCCAATCAGAAGACAGTTGTATTGCCTCTGTGACTGTGTCGATCGTCGCTTATTTTGAATTGGTTCAGAATGTAAACGGCGATTTCATTGGCTGTATGTAAGCAGATGGTAAGGGACGTAACTCGTTATCACGATAGGTGTCGCTGACTCGTTTCACCACTTCTGGATAGGTTGAAGGCAAGGTAAAAAATGGCGAGATCTCGATACATTTTCACCTTTCCGTGGGAAGAGTGTAATAAGATAATAAAGGTTATCGAGATTGTAATAGTTTTGATGAACACAATTGAAAACGTGCATATAAAACGATAAGACCTACGATGATAGGGCCCAACATCATCGATGGCACCTTCAGATATCTACCAATAAGAGTGTCTGAAGTCATTCTAAATTGTCAGTATGTTATTTATAACTGGGTGGTTTTTATCATAGGTGGCATATTTCCTAGGTTGGTTAAGTCCATCAGGCATTTGTTTGAATGTTTATTGTTTTGATTTATGTTTACCATGTGCACGCTGGTTTTTGTCAAGTACACATTTGAGGGTATTTGTTATTATAGGGCAATTGTTTAACTTGAGAATGAACTCGTTTATTTATATATCTTTTGACAAAATTTTCAAGAAATTGTACCTCTTAGGAACATTCACGATTATGTCACGAGGCTAAGTATTTTGGGGTTTCTTGATCTTTAATGTAAACTGACTGTGTATTGTTTCTCTGTTGCAGAGCTTTTTTCAAACATGTCTGAAGAACAGTCGTCGAGTTACAGTGATGATGATCTAGACTACCACACGTGTGACGAGGACGAGTCTGGTGATCCTGGAGAAGTTCCTCAGTCTTCCTGTTCCATCAATGTTCAAGTCTACCACACGTGTGATGAGGACGAGTCTGTGGCTGAGTCTGGTGTTTCTGGAGCTCTTCAGTCCCTTGGTTCTAGTAGTAACGGTACAAATTATTTACCTCTACCTAAATGTTATCTGATCTATGTCGTACATAACTCGAATCTCTCATTATACCTACCCACAACCTAAATGGGCTATTCTCTTTTATCTCTCCAAAATAAAAGGCTCTGGTAAAATAAAACCGTGTCTAGATGTGGCAGATGTAGATTTGTTGAACATGTTAACCTCTGATGGTGTACTACGCCTTTTACGTTTATATTTCATTTTCTTACCCAAGCGGGCACAGATATGCCGGGTATTAAAGTTTTCATAATGGTCATGGGAATTACAGTTTTTCTAAATATAACTTGCGTTTTGATTGGTTGACGGAACTACTTTGCGCTCATTCATGAATTGCTTAGCTATCCTGTTTAAGCTAAATCACATAATTGAACAATTTCGAGCATACCTAATTGAAGTCACACGTCAGTAAAACATATTAAATATAAAATCATGTTCAACCTAAGTTTCCGAGAGCGTAATGACAGTATTAAACTTGCAAGGCGAAGCAGCATGCAATAGTAGTCGGCTGCACTGCCGTGACGTCATTGCTTTGTGACGTCATTAACCATGACGTCATTTGATGACGTAATCTATATATCTATCTATATATATAATCTATAATCCTATCTTGCATTCCAACAGTGCGATTGTTAGTTCACGTTTTAATTAATTTTCTCTCATTCTGCGACATAGTTAACAATATAAACGAGTTGTTTACTATGTCTGTAAACCGTTTTGGCAATAAAATTCAACAGTTACTTTAGAACAGTTCTGAAAAAATAGAGCAAGTTGCAAACTATTTAGATATGCGCATCTTGAAAGTGTGAAAGAGTTTAGGAATGGCGTATGACTACAATTTGTATTTTAGAGTCTAATCAAAGATCGTGAATTGGGGTCTTGTTTTTCGATTTTTACACATTAAAATGATCTTGGGTAAGAAAAAGAATAACCAACTCGGTGCTCGGAATTACGAATTATCTGTCCCTCGGAGTTTATCACAATAATTAACTCGAGACAGATAATCCGTAATTCCTCGCAACTCGTTGATTATTCTTATATTATTATTTTGGATCTCAACCTCTCGAAGGCTGAAAGAACACTCAACAGTAAAATAAACGTCACCATACACAATACATAGGGGATATTTGGCTTTTCTTGACTAATACCATGTTTATCTCATCGAGTGAGGTAGAAAGTTTCTATTTTCACGAGTGGCGTAGCCACGAGTGATAATATTTAAATGTTCTACCTCACGAGATAAGATTAACACGGTATTTGTCAAGAAAAGACACATTTTCTATTTATTATATGACCAAATCCTTTCATATTCACCGAAATCGACTTGTATGAACTTTGAACAAAATATTATCTTTTGGAATATAACGTACTCCAAATTTACACTTTTTTCACGTTTTATTTTGAGCTTAAACTGCTTTGCTGATAGCAACAAGTTGAACTCAGAGTAATGAACATGTGTTAACTAAACATGGTAAGTTAAATTAATTTGCTGGCAAAACCCTACAAGCATTGATTGTAGTTATTGTTGTTGCTGTAACTTTTGTGTTACCATGCAGTCGATACTGACAGATAATGAACTCACCAATATCTTGAGTATTTTAATACATAAGGGTTAAGCACACAAATAAATGTCATATGAATAATGCCAATATGCGGGGTAGATAAAAGACACTTCATTGATTTTCCAAATTGAGACCTCTTGGAGAGGTTCGTAACAATTGCCCACGCACATCTCCAATTGTCAGATTTTCGGTCTCAGAACTTAATAGCTTAGGTCCATTTTTCATCAACAGTGTGTTGTGAGAAACCTTAAAAATCAAATAGACTTTGGATACTAATAAAGAAAGGTATTATGGTTGCGTGAAATAGTTTATGTTTTATGGTAAAAAAAGTATCTGCTCTAAAACCACATATAAATGAATAATGTCATAAAAATTCAAATTTTCCAGTGAAGAGTTATCTCCCTTAGCCGGTACTTTTCAAATGTTGTGAGAAACATTAAAAATCAAATTACCTTTGGATACTAATAAAGAAAGGTAATGGTATTATGGTTGTGCGAAATAGTTTATATTTTATGGTAAAAACATCATCTGTTCTACAACCTTATATAAATGAATTATGTAATAAAAATCTAAATTTTCCAATGAAGAGTTATCTCCCTTTGCCAATATTTTTGATAAATATTCAACTTCAGCATCAAATTACTCAGAAAATAGGTCCGTAACATATATTTTTTATTTTCTATTATTCTTCAGCGGTAGGTGTTCCACAAGTATTATCATGTTTAAATTATTTTTCATTTATTTTTATTCTTGAACAGGACTTTAGAAGTTATTTCTGCAGAATCTAGTGTTGACATTTTATTTTATCATGTAAGGCAAATGAAAAAAAAGCAACATACAAATGAAGAAATCACTTTTCTATTCTAATAACATTCGATTTATTAAATAAAACAACAATATAGCTCTGAATGGTTATAATATTTTTGAAAAAGTGACCTTAAAAAAAAAAAAAGAGTTTGCCTCTTTTTGAGATATTACGACAAAAAACATCATTTTGCAGTAAAACAAGGTCCGTGACACGCACTTTTTCTTTTTGAATTTCGAATTATACATATTCAGCTTGCATCATGCCAATTAACAGCAATTGTTCATTTAATTTCATTATTGTTTGGAACCTCTTTAACTTAAAAGGAGGGTTCTATCTATCGGTTTTTTTTTTGTGGAAACGAAATTCGAGAGGATATTCCTGTCTATACATATATGGTATTAATACATGATTAAAACACAATCAAATTGAAAGATATTAATGAAAGTAATATCTTGATGACTTTATATTTCACAAATTGATAAAAGCGAGCCAAACGTGTTGAAAAATATAAACGATGAGAACTGAAGCCATTCATCTGCGCGTGGGAAACATTTCGCTACGGTCTAACAGCATATTATTTATTAGTTTTATTATGTGTTATCTGTTACTATGTGAGTTTTCTATCATTGTATATGTTTTATTTTTTCGAAAGTGTAAAATTGGGTTAAATATAGTGTGTTTTCATTTCACGTAATGCCAAGAATCCAATATGGTAGATGCTGCCGATAGATCGGTGATAGAACTTTCCCTTTAATACTACTGGGAGGGTAGAGATGGGTGAAAATTAAAATTTTAACTGCCAGACAATATGCCAGCAGGCGTGACATAGCATTGCGTGAAAGTGAAAGGGGGGTAACTCCGAAACTACAAGTTGAGGTAACTGATTTTTACATGTCTTAAGATACTTTAACATGTAAACATTTCAAACCACTAACATATCATGGAATCGTTATTGAAATGTTTTGATTAGTTCATATGCAGAACATTTTGTCTTTCAGATCTATTACCAAAAATGGATGCCGACCTGAGTTCTGGTGCAGGAGATATTGCAATAAATGTAAGCATCTGATTTGAACTTATCTTCATTTTTAATGACCAATTATGAAATTGTTATCATACTGAAATATTGTAAGATAATAACATATCTTTGTAATGGTCTTGTATATGTTATTTTAGAAGGGGCAGTAGCACGTTTTTTTTGCTGAAATAAGTCGATGAAATGTATTTGAAAAATAATATTGCCAATAGTAAAGCACTCTTCACTCTTCGGAAAATTAAATTTAAAAATGAGTGTACATGGTTCCATAAAGCCATGGAAATCGTTTTTGTCATTCAAGATAATAATTTAAAATACATGGCCGCCAAGCAATTTTTGCTTTATACGCAACACTGGTATTACCACTACGGATGGTTGGTTTATGTTATAAGATTGTTTTACCTTCTAAAATAAATTTAAATGACATAAACCACCTAGTGGCTTGCCACTGGTGGAAAGCGTGTGGCCCACCAGCATGGTAGCAGGTGGGCCGCTGGTGACAGATAGCTACTAGTGGCTGCCACCGGTGGCCCACCTTCTATCAGTTGGACAAACTACTAGTGGGCCACTGGAACAGGTACTAGTGGCCCACCAGTGGTCCACCAGTTGTGTGTTATCTGGGAATAGAATTGTAAAGTCACACTTAATTGGAATGACGACCACTAACCATCATGTCATAATCGTTCCATATCTTGTCAGGTGACTGGTGTAAGAGGAGGGAATGTAAAAACAGCAAACATCGCTGGTATTGTTCAGGGAGGAATGGGGAATACAACGCTCAACACTGGCGGTAGGTACCTGCTGTTTTTGACATGCCAAAAGTAAAACTATTGTTAAAACATTGAACAAGCAAATAAGATAGCTTTTTCCTTGAGCGAAATTATTATTCGAAGCAATTGCACTTAGTTATGAGCTAAGGCTTTGCATCTACTTTCATTTTGTAAACTTTCTTTGGGGATTTTACTGTCTGACTAAACGTTACTGTCATCAATACATTTTCTTCATTTTGCAAAATGTCTTTGACTGCTTTTGTACAATGAGATATTTGTTTGAGTCAATGATAAATGCAATAATAATGATAATAATGATGATAAAATAATGGAATTCATCTATTTCATGCAGAGGATTCCAAGTCAAATATCTGAGAGAAATTTTGTTCGAGAGAAGGCGGGGTTTACACTACGTCCGGATAAATCGCATTGCGTTGACACATGCGATTTTGGGGTTTACATTACACGCGTTTTGCATGCGATTTGAATGCGAATATCATAAGTGCGATTGTTTTAGTTCCATATGTAACAATGTATGTACATTATATGTATGTACAGATGCATATAATTACTGTAGGTGCGTGTACAATGCGTGTATGTTCAGGTTTTATGTATAGAAAAAAACGGACGTAGTGTATGACAACTCATTGAAAATAACGTGTTGCGTTTTTGTGCGATTATTTTTAACTCATCGCATCCAAAACACGGACGTAGTGTAAACCCCGCCTAACTGTTGTTGCAGGATTCTTCGAAAATTATGGTACCTCTCAAGTCCTTACATGTGGAATACATTGGGGTAGTGGTTAGCGTGCTGGTCTCTAATGCAGAAGGCCCGGGTTCGAATCCCTGTGGAAACACCAGACTTTTGTGACCTTGGTCTTATACCACGTTGTGCCCCCACTTTACCCACATTGCACTCAGCCCACGAGGCTGTTTAGGGACACCGCGTCAAGAAAAAATCAGATCATGTGTATCTACCTATGCTGATTAACATGTATGCTAACGAGTTACATACACCGAATTCCAGACAATTGACGTAATTGGTAATAAAAACTACTGCATGTAGACAGTGAAGTGAAGCGTAACTCGTTAGCAGACACCCTAATCAGCTCAGTGAGATAAAGATGGGACTCATTTTATTATCGACGTAGTGTCCCTTTAAATGGATACATGGACACTGGTATTACAGACATATACGCATAGCGCTTAGTAACTGCACCGAAAGTAAAATTTCTGTCTGGATAAAAATATGTAATGCTTTGAGCAACCGCTTAACATATGGATATTTGCGCGGTTAAAGCGGACAATGTTTATTATTACAATGTTTTACAATACAGATGGATCAAGAATGACACTGAACCTTACAAAACACATTGTGGTACAGAAAGGAACAGAACTGAGTAGAACAGACGTCATCAAGAGTGAGTAATGTGATCTTATCTACATGTATAATACATATTTTCAAGTTATGATGTAGTACTTGAAATGTCAGTACAAATGGATTCTGTCGGTGTCATAAAATAAAATAAAAGTATTCCATGTCACGTTAACTAAACAATAAAATATATATCCTGCATATGTCATGTAATGGCATGACATTGTGTCTGTTTTTAATGAAATTATTACCATCAAACATGCTCTTAAATTGCTACAATCATTTCTCTAATTGCGATTTGTTTGTTATTCACTGTAATTCTTTATTCAGTCCACAATGTCCTCATGTTTATAATGTACAGCTGTATCAAGAAAGTTTGGTTACAAACTTGTATATTTTAGTGCTAATATCATGTAATTTGGGATATCTTCGAAGCGTCATATCAACTCGATTACTAAATCGATCATTTTGCATTTTCACTGAATAAAAATATCGTTGAATGTTCCATAACTTTATATAACTGTATACCGTATAGCAAACAGTAACAGTTTGGTCAGCTATGTGAAGTGACCTCAGGTCAGACTTTCAAAACCTATCCGTTAAGTGCTCAACTTAGTCAAACATTCATGAAGTATATTTTCTTACATTCATTCAATATTTTCGAGATGATTTGTTCTCATTCAAATTTTAAACGTTTACTCGAAAATTAACAAGATTTTAATTTTCAAAATTTGCCCACTCTGTTTATTTATTTATGCCAAAGTTCAAAAACTTACACCAGTGATGTAAAGATCACTTGATACTCTGAGAATTATTGTTTTACTCATGGATATATGATGATTCGTTGTCATTGCATTTTATGTAATTCTATTGAAATCAAAATGAAAGCAAATTTACATAATATTTGCACTAAGATATACAAGCAATGTAGAGATACAGGGAGTACCTCAACAGGAAGTTGCTATTTAACCCATATACAAATTATCATATGTATTGAATGTGACATGTATCAATCCATAACAGTTAAAGTTAAAGCAGCATTAGATGCATAGGTGATAATATGATAGTATTGATATATATGTAACCATATGAAAACGGCTTCCTAAAAGACTTAAGGACTATAAGAATACAGATAGTGTTGACATCAACAAACTACAGTGAGATATTTGATGTTTCAGAGAGAACGATCCAGTATTTCATGGACTGGAATAGGGACATGGTCAGAACTGCTTCGCTGGGACAGGTCTTAGATAAACTAAATAAAGGGACAACCTGGCTGACTATCAAAGGGAATCCAGGTGAAGGGAAGACCACAGTTGGATACATGGCATTAGAAGAACTACACAGGTGTGGAAGACAGGTGTTTGAGGTGAGGTCACCAGATGAGTTCACTGAAGTAATCTCGAACTGCCATCGTCCTGTTATCATGCTTGATGATGTATTTGGTAATCTGGAGTTTGACCAAGTAAAATGGTCAAATTGGGAGCCTGTTATAAGTCCAATGTTGAAGGAGCGAGAACACAAATCCTTAGACCAAACATCCAAGATGGAAGTGACTGTTATTCTAATAGGACGTGCCTTTGTGCTGAATGCGGCATCTGTCGATGTAGGTAGATTGTCTGACTTCTTAACATCAGATAAACATGTGGTATTGATGGATCACAGCGTGAAGAGAGACATTGAAGAAAAACGTGCTATATGGGAGTCTTTGTCTAAACTGAGTGGAGTGACCTTGAATAAAATGACTGTTGATAAAATCCTGAGAACGGAAGTGCCGCATGGTTTCCCGCATGTTTGTCGACTTTTCACAACAATCTATAAAGAAAACAATTCAAACAGTGCAGAAGAGTTTTTCAAGAAACCCTTGAAATTCTTGAATGAATCAATACGAAAGTTATTGAAAGATGCCAATAAGTTGTCACTGTGTAAAGAGATGGTGAAATGTGAAGGGAAAATCAGTTCGAGACAATTGCGACAAATGGATCCATCCTACAAGGTGCTCGAGACAGCGCAAAGTCTCATTGGATCGTATCTGAAAGTTGAAGAGGATTGCTATATATTTGACCATGCGTCTATCTATGACAGTGTGGCTTTTCACATGTGCTCTTTGGATCCAAGATTTGTTATTCAGCAGTGTCACTTGTCATTTGTCCATGAGCGGATCAGACTGAAGTTTTCAAGGGACACAGGGTCTTCATCCAACTCCGAATCCAGCCTTGTTGTCTTTGTTGACAGATCCTATGCAGATGATCTAGCGGAACGGTTTGCTGCTGAGGTTATGGAACACAATTTCGTCAATGTGATTTCGCATCAAGCGTTCACAGATGGGAAATTTGTTAGAAATGTGATGTCTAAGATCAAAACACCACTGACATCACTGCTGCAGATGAAAGACCGAAAACATTGTTCATGGTACAATAGTACATTTCTCTCTTTGGTCCCAAGCAGCAAGTCCCCTGAGCTTCTGAAATACATTGATAACTGCCCAGATTTAAAACTAAATGAAACTGATCAAAACATTGTTTTGTATGGAACATGTAAATATGCTGCATCACAAGTACTTACTTACCTGAATGACACGAGGTATTCACTAAACATAAACGTCCAGTTCAATCATACGGGCTACCTATTCAAGAGAAAAAATGCTCTCATGATTGCTGCAGAGACTAAAGATGTACAGTTTATTCATCAGATCCTGTCACTCAAGCCTGACCTGAAAGCAAAAGATGCCTTGAAAAGAACAGTTCTTCACTACTTTTGCCAAAATGGACTGCCGTCTGCTGTGGCAGAGGTTATTGACAGTGGCGCTGATGTTGATATGCACGACAGATTTGGAATATCTCCATTGTGTTTTTCATGTGAATCCAACCAGATTGAAATTGTTGAACTATTGATAGAGAGGGGAGCAAAAATTGATGGGAAATCTCTTCACGCAGCCTGTGCAGAAGGTAATTTTGCGATTACTAAGTTGTTGATAGAGAGGGGAGCCAAAGTTGATGAAACATCACTTGAAGCAGCGTCTAGAGGGGGGAACCTTAATATTGTTGAACTGTTCATAGAGAGGGGAGCAGGGGTACACAAGAAATCATTGAAGGCAGCATGCAGAGGAGGAAATTTAAAGATTGTTGAGCTGATTATTGATAGGGGAGCAATAATCGACGAGGCATCACTTGAAGAAGCATGTAGGGCAGGTTTTCATAAGATTGTTGAACTGTTGATAGAAAGAGGGGCCAGAGTTGATAATATATCACTGACTCCAGCATGTAGGGAAGGGAGCCTCAAGATTGTTCATCTGTTGATAGAAAAGGGAGCTCGAGTTGATAAGACATCACTGAAGGCAGCCTGTGGAGATGGAGACCTTGAAATCGTTGAGTTGTTGATAGAACGGGGAGCAACAGTGGATGGGGCATCACTTGAGGCGGCCTGTAGAGGGGGCTACTTTAATATTGTTGAACTGTTGTTGGAAGAGGGAGCCAGAGTTGATATAGCATCACTGAATGTAGCCTGTAAACGAGGGGACTTTAACCTTTGTGAGCTGTTGATAGAGAGAGGAGCCATAGTTGATGAGACATCCCTTAGGGAGGCATGTAAATCAGGTAACCTTGAGACTGTAAAGCTGTTGTTAAGTAGGGGAGCCACAGTTGAGGAAACATCAATGGAAACTGCTTGTGGGGAAGGAAACGTCAATATTGTTGAGCTATTGATAAAGAGTGGCGCAAAGGTAGATCATACATCACTGAATGCAGCGTGCAAAGGAGGAGGCTTTAAGGTTGTTGAGCTGTTGATAGAAAGGGGAACATCAGTTGATGAGTCATCATTTGAGGCGGCATGTAGAGGAGGCTACTTTGATATAGTTGAGCTGTTGTTGGAACAGGGAGCAGGGGTTAATAAGAGATCACTATGGGCAGCCTGTAAAGGAGGAAACGTTGAGATCGTTGAGCTGTTGATAGTGAGGGGTGCTATGGTTGATGAGACATCACTGGAAACAGCGTGTAGGGACGGACATCTTAAGATTGTTGAGTTGTTGATAGAGAAGGGGGCCACGGTTGAGAAGTCATCACTTATTGCAGCCTGTAAAAACGGAGATGTTACTAGTGTAGAACTGTTGGTAGAAAAGGGAGCCTTAATTGATAGGACATCACTGGAAACAGCATGTCAGAGAGGCAATCTTGATATTGTTGAGTATTTGATAGAAAGAGGAGCTAAGATTGGGGAGACTACACTAAAGGAAGCGTGTCGAGGAGAGAATGTTCAAATTATTGACCTATTAATAAAAGAGGGAGCTAGAGTTGATGAGAATTCGCTGGAGATAGCATGTGCAAGAGAGAACATCGAAATAGTTGAGCTGCTAGTAGACAATGGAGCAAAATTAAAAAACTTTTCATTTTATGAAGCATGTGGTGGAAGAGATATTAAGATCGCTGAGCTGTTGATAGAAAGAGGTGCCATAGAGAATGAAGTAACACTACCTGAAGCATGTAGCGAACATTACCTCGATATTGTTGAGTTGTTGGTAGAGAAAGGAGCAACAGTTGATAAGGCATCATTGAAGGCAGCATGTACAGTTTGTAATGTTGACATCGCTAGGTTCTTGATTAAAAGGGGAGCCATAGTTGATGAAACATTACTGTATGAAGCATGCAGAGACGGGGATATGGAGATTGTACAGTTGTTAATAGAGAAAGGAGTCAAAGTTGATGAGACATCACTGAAAGAAGCATTTAAGGGACGGGACGTTGAGATTGTTGAGCTGTTGATAAATAATGGAGCCAACATTGATGAAACATCACTAAGGGATGCATGTAGAGAAGGGGGCATCGAAATAGTCAAGCTGTTGATAAAGAAAGGAGCCAAAGTTGACGAGACATCACTAATGGAAGCGTGTAGAGGAGGAGAACTTGATGTTGTTGAGCTGTTGATAGAGAGGGGAGCGAGAGTTGATGATTCCTCACTGGAAGCAGCGTGTAGAGCGGGGAATCTTGATATTGTTGATTTTTTAAAGGAGACAGGAGCCACCTCATTGGATGATGCATGCAGACGTGGGAATGTTGAGTTTGTTGACCTGTTGATAGAAAAGGGAGCAATAGTTGATGAGACATTAATCAGGAAGGCGTGTAGAGGGGTGAACTTTGAGAAAATTGAATTATTGATAAAAAGGGGAGCTGTAATTGAGGAGGGATCATTAAAAACAGCATGTTATGAAGGAAATCTTAATATGGTTGAGCTTTTGATAGATAGGGGAGTCAGCGTTGATGAAAAGTCAATGGAAGCAGCATGTTGTGCAGGAGAACGTAAGATTGTAGAGCTGTTGATAGAACGGGGAGCAAATGTTGATGAGACATCACTGGCATATGCCTTTGAGCGTGGGACCGTTGGAATAGTAGATCTGTTGATAGAGACGGGAGTCCGAGTTGATCAAAAATCGCTAAAAGCAGCATGTAGAGCGGGAGACCGTAATATCGTTGAGCTGTTGATAGCGCGGGGAGTCACAGTTGATAACACATCGATGGAGGCAGCGTGTAAAGGTGGAAACCTTAACATCGTTGAGCTTTTACTAGAGAGGGGAGCATATGTTGATGAGGCATCACTGTCATCTGCGTGTGGAGGGGGCAACATTAGAATAGTTGGGCTGTTGATAGAAAAAGGGGCCAGAGTTGATGAGTCATCACTAGAAGCAGCATGTCGGAAAGGAAACCTCAGTATTGTTGAGCTGTTGTTAGAAAAGGGAGTCAAACCTGATAAGAAATCACTAAAGGCAGCCTGTATTGCGGGTGACGATAAGATTGTTGAGCTTTTGATCAAGAGAGGAGTTGCAGTTGACCAAACATTACTAAAAAGAGCCTGTAGAGACAGGCACCTTAAAATTGTTGAGCTCTTGATACAGGCGGGAGCAAGGGTCGACACATCATCACTAAAGGCGGCATATAGAGGATATTTTATGACTCCTTTTCGCCGTTCTGATAAAGGATCAGCTAAATTATATAGAGAGAAAAAAATCGTCATTATTGAGCTGTTGTTAGATAATGGAGCCACAATAGATAACAAATTGTTTTGGAGAGCATGCAGCGATGACGACGTTAAGATTGTTGAGTTGTTGATAAACAGGGGAGCCACAGTTGATGAGAAATCATTGGAGGAAGCCTGTGAGGGAGGGAAGATCGAGATTGTTGAGCTGTTGATAGAGAGGGGAGCAAGGGTGGGAGCGTCATCAATGAAAGCGGCGTGTAAAGAGAGGAACATTAAGATCGTTGAGTTGTTGATAGAAAGGGGAGCAGAAGTTGATGAGACATCACTAAAGGAAGCATGTGGTGAAGGACGCATAAACACTGTTAGGTTGTTAACAGATAAAGGGGCAAACATTGAAGCGTCATCTATGGAAGCTGCCTGCAGAGGAGGGCATGTTGAGATTGTTGAGTTTTTGATAGAGAGGGGAGCAATAGTTGATGAGACATCTCTTGCAGCAGCATGTAGATCTGGGAATCTAAAGCTTGTCGAGATGTTGATAGAGAGGGGAGCAAGGGTTGAAGTGTCATCATTGAAAGCAGCGTGTAGAGGGGGGAACATAAAGATAGTTGAACTGTTGATAGACCTTGGAGCACGAGTTGATGAGACATCTCTACTGGAAGGATGTAAAGGAGGCCATGCTAAGGTTGTTGAACTGTTGATAGAGAAGGGAGCCAGAGTTGAAGCATCTTCACTCGACTTAGCGTGTAGAGCAGGGCATGTTTTAATTGTTGAGCTGTTGATCGAAAGGGGAGCCATAATTGATGATATGTTACTGACAACAGCTTGTAGAGCAGGGAAACTTAAGGTTGTTGAGGTTTTGATAGAAAAGGGAGCGAGAGTTGATGAGACATCGCTAGAAGCAGCGTGTAGAGCGGGTAATGATAAGATCGTTGAGTTGTTAATAGGAGAGGGAGCGAGAGTTGATGAGACATCGCTAGAAGCAGCGTGTAGAGCGGGTGACCTTAAGATCGTTGAGATGTTGATAGAAGAGGGAGCGAGAGTTGATGAGACATCACTAAAGGCAGCCTGTGAAGGAGAGAGCGTTAAGGTTGTTGAGCTGTTGTTAGAGAGGGGGGTTATGGTAGATGAGGAATCACTAAAGGTGGCCCAAAGAGGTGACAACGTTGATATTGTTAAACTGTTGACAGAGAGGTGAACCAGATTTGGTGAAACAGCAAAAAACTCATTATGTGAGGACTATCAGATCGTTGAGCTTTTGACAGAGAGGGATTTAATGGGAAACGACACATCTCTACTGGAGGGATTTAGAGGAGGCCATGTTGAGGTTGTTGAGCTGTTGATAGAGAAGAGAGCCAGAGTTGAAGTGTCTTCATTCGAATTAGCATGTTGTGTTGTTTGAGTTGTTGATCGAAAGGGGAGTCATACGTGAGGAGATATCACTGACAACAGCTTGCAGAGCAGGGACACTTAAAGGGGCAGTAGCACGTTTAGAGGGTGGGGGGGGGGGGGGGGGGGGGGGGGGGGGGGGGTTGTGGAGGCATCACTAAAAACAGCCTGTAGAAGATTAAAATCAGATCAAACGTACCACTGTAGCTCGCTGCGTTTCAGATCTGCACCATAGAGGTCATGTCGGGTAAAGTCATAATCTAGCCAATCAGCGACGTGGCTAGAAAGTCATCGGATTGACCCGAGTTGACATCCGAAAAACCTTAGTCAATGTCATATCTAAGAAGGCCTCTGATTGGCTGGATTTATTATAGGTGAAAGGTTACAGTGGAGGTCACCTGGCATGACATCTGTGGGATAGTAGTGGGATCTGCGAATGAGGGACGAGTGTTAGGGTTGATCTGATCTAAATGAGATTGCACTGTAAATTTACCCTTCTGCTATCATTTGTGTTACTATTTAACTTATTTTATTCCATACATAATATGTTCATATGTTTTGCTCTTTGTGATAGTTATATTACAATTAGCTTCTTATCTCTAGTTTCGGGGTTTCGGGGCGTGTGGTGGCTACATTACAGTTAGTAACACGTTTTCTGTATATCATTAATATATATCAATTTTCCATATGGTATTCTGTAAGATTCAACTATAATGGGAGAAAGTGTTTACCTTAAAGGGACACTGCGTCGAGGATACAAATGAGTCCCATCTTTATTTCACTAAGCTGATTAGAGCGTCTGCTAACGAGTTACGCTTCACTTCACTGTCTACCTGCAGTAGTTTTTATTACAAATTACGTCAATTGTCTGAAATTTGGTGTCTGTGACTTGTTAGCAGACATGTTAATCAGCATAGGTAGAAACACATGATCTGAATTTTATTCTCGACGCGGTGTCCCTTTAAAACATTGTGTATGTTCACAGTAGAAATGATTATCCAGAGAATCTGACTTTTCAATTGTCAATTTGTATATTCGTTCTTAATTGTGGCCGTGACACATTAGTTACATTGATGTAAGAAAATGTGTTCAAAGCAATGTGCTTCTAAGTGCCACATTAATTACAGCGACAGGGCCGTGTTCAAGAGAGGTTTCAAAGTAATCGCTCAATTAGCGATTTTTAAACCTCTCTTGAACACGATTGCTCAATGTACCGCTACGTAGCAAAGCGAGCGAACTTTGATGTTTTGCACCGTGTCGTTCAGGAGAGAATGAGCGCTACTTGAGCGCTACATTGAACAATCAATGGGCGATTATAAGCGCTCGCTGTTATGGAGACCGGATGTAGTGTTCTATCAAAGTATCCGCCATTTTGGTTTGTTCGTTTTGTGAAATTATTGAGAAAAACGTTAGATTTAGATTCTACAGCTAAATACCGAAGGTTCATTCACCTACATGTGTATCTTGGTGCAAATATCATGTATATTGACGTTCATTGTAACATCAATAAAATCAAGTCGCATACAAAATTCAACGATGTATAAAATAATCATTCATAAACGTATTATGTAGGGGTGACTATTGACCCTAAGAGACTATTGCGATTGCGATAGCGATAGACTATTGTAACTCACTATTGCAATAGCTATTGCGATAGTGTTTTTTTTTTGTACAAATAGGCAATAATCAGCTAGATTTCTTAATGTTTAATTGATGTAAGGACTATGGAACCAAAATCAGTAAAGAAATCATAAATGAACAAACTTTTTGTCATTTGCTATTTCCTCTCTGTAGTTATTCCCTTTTGACATTCTAAAATGAAAATCTTGAATCAAATGCAGTGAGGCTTGTGCATATCATTCATGATTAAGGGAAATTCAATAGTTTCGATAGTATGGATAGTTAACCTTACTATTGCGATAACGATAGTGTTTTTGTATATACTATCGACATAGAACTATTGCCAAGCCAACTATTGCGATGCATCGATAGTTCAATGTATTGTTACATCCCTATGTTTTATGTGATCAGAAGTATTCAGTGGTGTATGTTTATGACATTTGGCATAACGGAACAGATAGAAGGGGTAAAATATTAAAAATTCAAATTTCATTAATGTTCTAATTGAAATTTTCACATCCACTAAATGAGAACAATTTCATCACTAATTTCATTAAACAAGTATAATATATTGGTCACTAACTGAATATTCCACAGAAAAAAAGTAGTTTTGAAAAAAAATACCCCTGTCTACTTCAAAGAGCTGTCAAAATTGTAATTGTTTATTTTGAGACACCATATGAGTTTATGTTATGTAACAATCAGCTGTCTTCTTTTAATTCAAAAATGTAAATTAATCGATTTAGTTGTCATGTTGATACGATGCTTCAAAGACATGCCAAATAACATGATATTTGCTAGCTAAGTAACAAAAAAACGCTACCGCACTTTCGTAATGAGTACAAGCCAAAATACTGCTGCTGGAAACAGTTGGTTTTGAATAGAATAGTTCGTTAGAACCTGAAATATATTTAAGTAGCTAGGATTAATGAAACCAAATACCGTAATATTCTTGTGAAATTTCGAGCATGATTTTTAAGATAACCTCACACGTGTTTGCCACTAACATGGCAATGTCCCCCACCGCTAATATTGAGTTTAGTTAGACACATGATTTGGTCAACAGGAGCTACTTCATATTGCATTACTGGTAAAAGTGTCATGATGATCAGCAAACTTGAAGACATTGGGTGCGACATTTCATGAGATATCGGGTTAAGAAGAGTGGGACGTATGTACTACGTACGGACGCCACTGAATAAATAGTCCCCCGTTCAGAGTTGCGGCAGTGGACAAAAAACACAAATGAGAGATTTAAGTACAAAAGAAATTTTATCAAAATGTCTGATAAGATACAATATCATTACTTCAACAAATCTACATAACCACATCTCAATAATAAACAGCTAAACACAAACATTTATAAAAATTGACATTCACACACAGTACATTGCACTTAAAATTCATAACCATCAACTTCTATCAATAATATGTTCGTTAGTACTATATCATGTAAATCAATTTTCCTTGCAATTGATAAAATATGAAAACGTGAAACAAAAGAAATTTGAGTATTAAGTTTTAAAAAATGATTAAAATGTCTTTTTTCAACACTTACACGCAAGCTTGAAATGATAAAATGAACAGAAATTTTCCATCTTTGTGTTTGTTGTTAGTTTGGAGCAGAATGTGTTTCTTGAATACCTATACCAAGGTGAGGTGAGTTGGGGTTTAACGCCGCATTCAAGAATATTTCACTTATATCGCGGCTACTAGTATTACGGCAGGGAGAAAGACAGCAACGTCATGTGGCTATGCATTGCAGTGATACCTGTGAGCATCGGCTGGAACAAGCGAACCATGGGTGGTACTACTCTGAAATTCAGTGTAGCATTGCACCCAAACTTTACTGCGTGTAGAACAGTTCTCTACTGCAGACAAAGTTGCCGTGCCCCTGGCGGGATTCGAACCCCGGACCTCTTGATCCGAAGCCGAACGCGCTAACCACTGCACTATCCCGCCCCCTCCTACACCAAATACAAGGTCTTTAGTGTTCAACAAGGATATTGTTTTGAAATCATTAAAAAACAAAATCCAAAATCATGCATATTTCAGCTTCGAGATAAGATGCATATCTGAGTGAAATACACATGGACAAATCAGATTTACGCCTAAATGTGTGACAGATACGCAAAGACTCAGAATATGAGTCAAACCTTTTTTACATGCGTAATTATCAAATTTTCTTTCAGTTTTCAGATTAAAAGTTTTCAGAATGAGCCTTTATTAACATATATATCCATGTTCAGGGACATTTTCTCTTACAGCAAGCCCTCAAACAACGTTTCTTACATTACATTCTACTGTTCATATCATTAATAAGGGTAGACCACATAAAATTGAAAAAAGTATTGGTCTCGCTAATAAAATTTTGAAAGTGATGAAAATCTCTTCATTTTTTGCTGTTTTACTTCTCCTTTTAAAATTTGATGGGAGAAAAACTCTTGAATCAAAATAATTTTCTGGAGCCGTGTGTTTTCACAAATGCAACATAAAGTCTGTAAATATCAGCCATCAATGTACATGTAAAATAATATTGATGAAATTATTCTATCGAAATTTATAAATAAAATCCAAACTGCTTCACAAACCAAGGCAAAAATATTTCAACAGAAAACCAACATTCAGTTTGTTAATAATGATTCGGAATGCTTACATAGATTTACACAAAGACGTTAAATATCAGACATTTATCGAAATTTATCAAGAGTAAAGTATGACTATTTACAAGTTCACATTTATTTTTAAAATATGTTCAGTTATTACATTATAAAGACGTAAATAACATAGTGTAATAATAATGAAATAGTACCAAAAGAAAGCTTCATTTCAACTTTTTTACAACATGTCTGACAATTGTTTATGACTGAAGTTTGAAAACATATTTTCATAAAATCTAACAACACAAATACATTTATAACATAAATAGCACTTTTCAACCAATTACTTATGGTATATAAATACTGATTATTTAGGTAAATTTAAACAAAGATATCATAACACCACACCATCTAACATATTACATTTACTTTCTAACATATAAACAAGTCAATGGCTTCAATGATTGATCCTGTAGAGAAGCAAGCTGCAATTGGTTTCTCCAGTCTCCATCACTGGCTGATTTAAGCCTTGCTGCATCTTGTTACCTTTTCTATGCCAGCTTGTCAGCACTCACTATAAAGTTGCATGGCGCTGCTATGACGAAACGTTTAATTAAATATTATGACGTGATTCTATCTTCAGTAGTTTTTGAACAAAAAATCTCCAAAGAAAATCCCCTAAAAATCGTCAAATGTGATCATGTCGACGTTTTGCTTAAACGGTCAACTTTTCCATGATCACATTCTGATGAAATTCAAAAATCGACTTCTACAACCCTCTTAAGAATTCATTTATCTTCAAAATAAGCTATCCCATGTAGCTATAGTCATAGAATTGAAGGAGGAGAAGATTTTCTTAGACGCGTACCTCAAAAACCGCGAAAGTTCACCAAAAATTCAGTTTTTTCGAAATAGCAAATTAAATATTCAATCTGATTAAAATGGACCTTGTTCCAAGGAATAAAATTTCCAAAATAAGGAATCTTCCGGGAAACGAACAGGTTCTGTAGATTCCTCGCTACAAGGTTTGAAGACACCCCGTATAGGTGAATGTTCCGAACCAGTTTAGCGCAGATGAAGCCCAGTCAAATAGCTGACCAATCACATCATAGTTTTTAAATGGTTTGAAAGCAATCAGAACAAACGAAAGGATAATTGTTATCTGCCTCTTGCTTCTTGCACTGAAAGTTTTTGTTGGAGGTCTTGTGATTGGTTAACTGAATTGCGTCAAAACATGGGAGTCGGGCTGTTTTCAGAAGGTTTTGCGAGGAAACCAACAAACAATGTGAGTTCTTTACCGGTAGATGCACTTTTTTGCAATGTTTATTCCTCGGAAAACCGTTTAATTTAATCAGACATATTAAATATTGCATTGTAAAAATGTTACCTTTTTAAAAACAAATCAGAAACACAAACTGCATACTTTCATTACTGAAACTTCATGAGTATTTTAATGATGAAATATTCCATGCAATTATCATTACATCAAATTTAAATGATTGAAATCAACATAATTAATTCGATTGATATAAACTTTGCCATCTCTGAATTAAATTAAAAGACAGCAGGTAAATAGTCGGGCCATCATGTAATCCCAGCTTATTGATCATGCAGAATATGGACAATTTTCATTTTGGACACATATTTTTTTAATATGACATGATGTCTTGTGAACAAAATATTTATTGGAATACATAAATAATATTAACGGTTGTGTTGTCCAGATTTTAAACATGATTATATTAACAGACAATCATATTTCATAAGATATTGTGGTAAAGATTATAAACATGATTATATTAAAAGTCAATCATATTTTGCTAATACAAGTCTTGTAAAATATTTTTAATGGAATATAGAAATAATTTTGAAGATTGTGTGGTACAAATTTAAACTAGATAACATTTAGAAAATCATCCACTTCTTTGGTATTACCACATCACTTGCTACACACAATGTAAGCTACTTCAACTACAGTTGCTATGACTCATTCATCTATGAGTCAGATTCAGATATGATAATGCATAAATATCATGCAATGGACTATATTGATCATCCATGACAACATGGGAGATAACTCTCAATGAAAACATTCTCCTCATAAGGCCTGATCCATTCGATTACTGGTATTTGTTCCGAACATCTAGTACAGTCAAGCCGCGATAATCCGTCCACCGATAATCCGAATCTCGCAGTTTTGGAACGGTAGGAAGATGTAACCAAACTAATCTCTTTAGTAGTCCTCCGTACTCAGTAATCCGAACATTTCACTTTCCGAACGTTTTTGATGAAAAACGGAAGCGTTTGGATTATCAAGGCCTGACTCAAAATGTGGAAAGCGAAAGGAGTGGCTCAGAACAATTTTCTTTGCATGTAGAATGTGGTCCCATAAGAAGGTGGTGCAAGCCCCACAGCAATGAAACATGTTCTGCCCACAACAGTGTTCGATGCCACTCCTTTCACTTCGCCCATGTACCCATGTTCACAACAAACTTCGGTAAATCTAAAGGAGAAGGCCGATAAACTCTTTGACTAGATTGGATTATATTATCAACATGACGGCTGGGTTTGATTTGCAGATTACGTTTTGCAAATCAAACTCTGGTTCTATGGGAACTCGACGCTAAGAGTCAAATCAAAAACAAACTCCCCGATTTTGCGAGAAAAACTTGCAACATCACATAATAAAACAGGAGATGAGATTGCATGACCTTAAACTGTCAACCAATGAATAGCTATTCAGATATTGAAGCACATGTTCGGACAATTGCCACCTGGACAGTCATGGTTGGACTAGAGCGGTTGAGCAGACCGGTCCACAAATGTGTACCGAACCTAACTAAAGAATCAGTCAAGTACTTGGACCATACCTCTATATCGTCAAACCCTGATCTTGCACTTGACTGACTTGGTGTTAACAATTTAGAGCAGGCTCACTCGGGCAATGGTTTGTCTCTTACAGCAGGGTAACTCTCTGGGCGGCCTTGATTTGCCAGCCGGACTATCGCCCGGGTCGCCCTTTTTCGCCGGCAATCCGGTTGTGAAGCGGGGACACACTTGTTTCAGGGTAACCCATTTGACCCGGTTTCAAATGAGCGCGTTATAATGGCGGCATATGGAAACATCTAAACATTTCCAAGAAAATTATCTGTAAGAAGACTTAAGGGAAAGACTAATGTAGCAGATATTTCTACCAGAAGTAATATATTGCTTATCATTTTCGAGATATCGTTGTCATTGTCGCAAACACTTTAGAAGAGTTCAATATTTGGTTGCAGCACAACTAAATTGGGTATGATGGTTGCCATAACAATAACCCGAATCAACTTGATTTGTTTCGTCTGCTCCATGACCGGGCTATACCGGGTTATGTCCGGGATAGAGCAAATCAAGTGCACCCTAAACGAAGGTCTCCTACACCGAGGGAGGTAACTTAAGAGTAACTTAAACGCCAAGGGAAGTAACTCTAGAGTAACTTCTACATCAAGGGAGGTAACTCTAGAGTAACTTCTACACCAAGGGCGGTGACTCAAGAGGAACTTCTATACCAAGGGAGGTAACTCTAGAGGAACTTCTACAACAAGGGAGGTAACTCTAGAGGAACTTCGACACCAAGGGAGGTAACTCTAGAGGAACTTCTACAACAAGGAAGGTAACTCCAGAGGACCTTTTACACCAAGGGAGGTAAATTCTGCAGGAACTTCTCCCACACCAAGGGAGGTAACTCTAGAGGAAGGTCTCTCTGTCCGCGCCCCCGACACTGGTCTGTGAGGTTTCAAGCTGCTTCTGTTGTAGAAGACGGATCTGCAGCTTGACGCTGAGACAGATCATCCGTTCCTCGTGGATCTTCTGACACAACTCTGCATTCTTCTTCTGCAAAAGAGAGAGAAACATAATAATTTCAGGGTTCATACACTTGAAAGCAACACAAATTTCATTACTTTTCCATTGACTTTTCCAAGGATGCTTCCAGAGTTTTCCTGGACCAACCAAGCTGGGTTCAAGCGAGACAGAATGCTGATCAATAACTTGTTGCAGGATTTTTATGTATTCTTTTAGTTAAAACAAGTGGCCAAAACAAATAAATGAATGGAAATTTCACAAAATTTGAAAATTCAAAGACCTTTCCATGACTTTTTACATGTATGTCTATTTTCAAGGAGGTGAAACTCCCAAGATTTTCCAAGATTCCATGACCAGTACGAACCCTGATAATTTCTTGTCTGACAAGTATACTGACAAACTGGTACTCCTTAAAATTCCACATTATCGTATCAGGCCATTAAATAATTTTGTGTATCTTATCTCCACCATATTCTATCATGGTATGGACAATAAACACTTATCATGGTGACACAGGTGTACAGCTCAGTTGACCGCTTTCAGAGAATTGCAGCACCAATGGGTGCAGTTAAAAAGCTGTTACACGCACAAATAAAAATGATGCGCGGAAATATTTAACCTTTTTTTATTTAGCCTTATCTCTGATTCCAGCAGCACTCACCTCCAGGTCCTCATTCTCGTGTATCAGCTGACCGAGGATGTCCTGTAGGTCCTCCTCGTCGTCGCTGTCGTAGCTGCTCTCGGAGGACGAGCTGAGGTCCTCGAGGTCCGAGTCCTGTCGGAGGTAGTGGAGCTCCTGGATCTCCTGGTGGAGGCGCTCGATCTCACTCTGCTCCGTCTCGATCTTCTGACGCAACTCGTCACCTGCGCACACATTATTTCATTTTATATTATTACTCCCCCGTGGAAGTGAGGCAGAGTGATATTTAGACACACCCAAGTGTCTTCTCATACACAATATTTCATTTTATATTATTACTCGCCCATGGAAGTACTGCAGAGTGATATTTAGACAGTAGAACACAGATATAACAAACTCCAAGGGACCAAAGAATTCAGTTTCTCCTCACCTATAGCCAGCAGCTCCTCCTCCTCCATCTTCATGGCCTCCTCCTCCTCCATCAGCCTGGCCATCTCCTCGTCATCAATAGGCTCCCACTCCTCATCTACAACAAGTACACGAGCATACCACATAAACAAGGGAGAAGTGAACCTTGGAGTTGAAAACCCTTAAGGGCACAATATTAAAAGTTACTTCCATACCCAATGAGAACTTTCTGAGTTATTTAGTTTTCGAGTTATGCTCTGGAAACTATTTTGGACAGACGGATGGTGGAAGAAGAAGTATAACAGTATCAACGTTTCCCTAACAGGTGAGGTGAGTCTGGGTTTAACGTCGCTTTCAAGAGTATTTCACTTATATCGCGGCTGCTAGTATTATTGCAGGGAGAAAGCCTGTAACGCCATGTGGCTATGCATTGCGATGAAACCTGTGAAGATCGGCTGGAACTAGCGAACCATGGGTGGTACTACGCTGAAATTCAGTGTAGCATTGCACCCAAACCTGATTGCGTGTAGAACATTTCTCTACTGCAGACAAAGTTGCCGTGCCCCTGGCGGGATTCGACCCCTGAACTCTTGATCCAAAGCCGAACGCACTAACCACTGCGCTATCCCGCCCCCTGCCCCCTTACAGGACATATAACTTACACATTGAAATGTAATCATACTGCAATATCAATAATTATTTCATTTTCATGTTTGTAAATAGTTGAATGTACAAGTTCAAAACAAGCTGAACATGTGGTACAAATACAGATGTATTCAACCAGTTTACAAAGGTAAGTTCCAGTTATCATAAAATATCAAACATAAATCTATTATAATTCTAAGTAGACATAGAAACAAGTTTACCACTTATTTGCTTCACAAAATTTCATAACATCTTCAATCAGATCTAAGTTTTGGTCTTGGTCCAAAGTGTGATGGATGAAGAGACGGATACACAATGCAGGCATGAAATAGTGTTAGTTAACTATGAACGTCACGATACACTGATGCACCGGTACATCGCCGAGGTTCAGTTCACGATACGATACACGATACAGTAAAATAAATCACGATCCAAATTTTAGTGTATATCGATCAATTTTTTTTTCTTGATCCAATAAAAAAATAAAAACTTACATTATTATTTATTTCAGAAACTCAGTTCTTGAAATTGATAGAGTTCTGACTTTTTGTTCATGTTAAAGTTGGAAAACTATTGAAATATGAGATTCATGATCAAGTTGGCGTGTATGTGTTTTGAACTGTTGTTCACCATCTTGTTAGAAATGTTGCATTGAGATCCTGAAATGGTATCTCTCCGCAAGAATGTCGCATTTACTGTATCGTGATATGTATCGAATCGTGACCTCAGTATCGTGATACGTATCGTGAGGTACCTGTATCATGACATCCCTAATGATATTCAAGGCAATATCAAACACTCCCACCTTTCTCCTCGACCACTACTTCAGCCTGAGGGACTTCCACCTCCTCAACAATCTTCTCTGTTCGTTCCTCGGAAAACTTGACCCTCTTCTTCCCGTCCCCGAGCAGTTCTTCCTCCAACTCTCTCAGCTCAACTGATTTCTTCATCGTGTCTTCATCCTCCTTCCTTGGTTGGACTGGTCGCTCTGCTTTGATTGGCTGGAGAGGTCCGCTAGAGAGGTGGATGTGTGGGTACGGAGAGGGCTCGGCATTCTTCTTCTTCTTCTGCTTCGTTGATTCTTTCTTTTCTTCTTTAACGACATCTTTTTTCACATCCTTATCCTTTTCAGCGGATTCGGTTTCAGATTTTTCTTCACCTTCCTGAGATTCTGTAGTTTCCTTCTCTGACACCTTGTTGACGTCTGCTTTCACTGTGACCTTGACCCCGCCTTGCTCCGTTTGAGAGTTTCTCTTATTATCCTTTGTGTCGCTTTCTGCCTCACAAGCAGCCTCTTTTTTAGAATCGCCAGCCTCTTTCTGAGTTCCATCAGCCTCATTCTGAAATTCAGGCTCTTGTTTGTTCCCTTCAGTTGTTTTCTCGAACTTGACCTTTGTTTCCGATTTTTCACTTTTCTTGTCGTCTGGTGTTCCCTCTTTAGAGAGTCTCTTGGACTTGGGTTCTGGTTTCTTGGGCGTCAAGTCCAGCTCTTCCTCCTCGTTCAGATGTGTCGACAGTTTCTTGCTCTCAATGTCCTTCCTTCTCTTCTCAGCAGCTTCCACAGCCTTCTTTGCAAATTTAATCTTGAATAGAAAAGAATATGTTGCTTAATTAATGATTATAATGAGGACAGTTGCACATGCAAATCTATGCTGAGGGTATTGATGACATCAATTCACAACAGCTGTTATTACAAAACGAAAATTGGTGATAAAAATCAACCCTCAACAAAAGCAGCAAAATAACCCAGCCCACTTTAATTCACTTCCCTTCTCCCTCCCATGATGTTCACACTCTACCACTCATACCAGCCCACTCAACCCACCCTCTTTACCCCACAGCAAAGAATCCTCAATCAACCATCCCTACTTAACCCACAGCACAGAATCCCCAATCAACCCACCCTCCTCGCCATCCAAAGGACTGACCCCCAAACAACCCATCCACCTCATCCCCCACAGGAGAGAACCCCAAAACAACCCACCCCCTCATCCCCAAAGGATTGACCCCCAAACAACTTAACCTCACCGAAAAGTAGAGGAACCCCAACCATCCCACCACAAACAATGGGACCTGCAAACCACCAACCCTAATCATCCTCACCTCACAACACAAGATCCCAAAACAACCCACCATCCTCACCCTTACATCACAGAACCCCAAGCCACCCACCCTCATCATCCCCACCTCACAACACAAGATCCCCAACAACCCACCATCCTCACCCTCACATCACAGAACCCCAAGCCACCCACCCTCATCATCCCCACCTCACAACACAAGATCCCCAACAACCCACCATCCTCAGCCTTACATCACAGAACCCCACACAACCAACCCTCCTCACCATAACATCACAGAACTCCGAATAACCCAATAATGATAGAACCCACCTTGCGCTTGAGTTGTGTGACAACCCGCTGCACTTCCCAGAGCTGTTCCTCCTTAGCGGAGTCCGTGACTCCAGCGTTGAGTTCCCCGTGCAGCTGGTTCAGGAGCGACTCCTGTTTCGCTAGCTCCTCCTCCAGAGCTGTAGGGTTGTCCGGGAGCTCCAGGGACCAGCGTGATGTGGCCGGCTTCAGGGGCGGAACATACCTGCAATAATAATAATGGGGTATTTATATAGCACACATATACACACTGTTAACATGCCCAATGTGCTCCCAGTATTATTATCCCGGTCTAACCCATGCCACCAATTGAAGAGTTCGAAGGTCATCTCCCATGTACCCATTTGAACTGCTGGGTGAACAGAGATACTATTTGAACACTGATTTAAGGTAACAGCACAAGTCTCTCAACTTATGTCTCAGTGTGGGGCAGGGAAACATCCTTTAAATTCTCAGTTTTTTCAGCAATGAAGTGGGTTACACTCCCATGCAGTAAGCAGCACACATTGTTGCTGAATTTCACTGATAGGCGTCAACTGAACAATGCTCAGGACCATGTGCCAAGACCTATAGGGAATATCAGTCTTGCCTAATCTGCTAATACAGAAAAAGTTATTAAGTTCTACACACATGGGAGATAACTCTTCATTGAAAACTTAATTTCTTGTGACCTTTTCATCTGTAACTAAGAAAGGTTACAGAGTAAGATGTAAGAATGTAAGAGCAATGTAAGATCAATGTAACAATTTGAAATCAACCAATTCTTAACCATACCAAATTTTCTTTTACAGTAAAAGTGTACAATTGGTATAGAATCATATTTTATAACTGTTGTGTTTAGAAAATACTCAAAAACAATACATAAGTAGGCTACATGGTCAATAAGCATGTATTTATCTCTGATCTGGTCTTCTTTCTTTAGAAGCATGTTTATGATCACTTGTTTTCACAAAATCAAATAGCATATTTCGAAGAAAACATATTAAACGTTTACCTTACGATTATTATAACATCATGACGTGTCATTGGCAAATGTCACTTTTACAACAGCATTGCTGATTGCACAACTAGATTCAAATGCAACCAATCAAGCGGAGACAATTCAGTTCTCATAGAAGAACAGAGATTAGGATTGGAATTTGAAGGGAGTCACCTCTGTGGGAAGAAAATGCAGGATGCCATGACCGGAGGCGTGTTAAGGACCACGAGAACAGACAAGTTTTTCGCGAGTACCCACAAAAGCGAGTTCACTCGTACTCGCGAATACACAGATGAACACTTTAGTGCAAGCGAGTATACACAATCAAAGCTTGATTATCTCATTTTTCTTTTCTTTTCTTTCCTTTATTACCCCCTCAATTTAAATTTGGTGGGTTGCTATGTGCAAGGCACCTATTTTTTCCAAAATGGTGATAAACTGAAAACATGGGAAGTACTCGTGACCCGAGTTTTTGTTCAGAAGCCATTCGTGTGTACGTACGTACGTACACGTAGCGAGTACTCAGGCTGCTGAACATGCCCCTGTATGAACCTGTACGTACTAAAGTAAAGTACAAAACAAAAACTCTACACACCGCTTGACGATGGTTTCCACAAAGAGCTGTGAGGAGTAGGTGAAGAGGATGTTGAGCACGCGGTGACTGATCTGCATCGTTGGACTCAGCACGATCGACACGTTCTGTAGCGTCATCTTGTTCTCTTTTTGCTGAAACCACATCAAACTTATACTTGCATAGTTACTAATACAGTCAGACCTCGTATATCCGAAACCCTGCCATCCATTGGTAGTATTTCAAATCTCCTCTAAGCATTTCTATGCAAATGGTTATTCGCTTTTACGCTTTCCTTGCTATCCGGACAATTTTCAACTGTAACTGCGGATAAACGGGATCTGACTGTAATCAATTATGGGTTCAGTAATAAGTAACGGGTAGACACTTGATTGATGTATGCAGATCACCAAATACGTATTATTGAATAGATGAATACACAGACAAACATGGGCTGACAATGGTAGTTCTTTAAGTAGTAATAGTGTTTCCCCTAGGCAGTTTAAGCAGGGCGCAGTGCCCTGCCCTTTTCAACATGGGCCATGCCCTGTCTCTGTCCCGCCCTGCCCTTTTTTCTGACCAACCTGCCTGTTTAGAAGTCAAAACTTTCGTATTAGTATTTTCTATAAATTACAAGTGCATTTCATGCAAGCACTTTATAAAGTTGTCTTTATATTTTCACAAAAATTGATGACCATTATGTGTGAAATCATCATCTATGAAATACAAAAGAGAAAGGAATACAAACATAGCAAGAACGTGTCTGTTGCAACCCCCTTTCAACAGGATACACCTGCTGACCACATGTTTAGTTAGAGACAAAAACAATACTTTTACTTGGTTAATTCAAAGTTTTAGTGTTTGAGTACATTTTATATCTATATACATGCCCTATTGGGTGAAGAAGTGCCCTTTTCTCAATTTAGTTGCCCTGCCCTTTTTTCAACCTGGGGGAAACACTAGTAGTTTTATTTAAGAAGTTGTGGATGCATACCAGTAATATTAAATTTCATTCTCTACATATAAAGTGAAATTAAAGTTCTCTTAATAATATTTTGATATAATGATTAATAGAAAATACTGAACTATAGCTGTTTAATAGACAATTTGAACTAAAACTGGTAAATATGCATTACTAAACAAAAATTATTAACAGCAAATACTGAACTAAAACTGATTAAAAGAAAACTAACTAAAACTGGTTTGTAGAAAATACCAAACTAAAACTGGTTTGTAGAAAATGCCCCATTAAAACAGATACTCACAAGTTCAATGATGTGCGACATGTGTACAATCATCCACGACAGCAGAAGTCTGTTTGGAGTCGGCAAATCGTCCGTCAACTTGCGGAACTGTTCAATTCTTTTCTTTTCGTTCTTGATCGCTGAAATACAAAGAAGATGTATGACATATTTCATGAATATATTAAGAGTGAAACTCATTCTTTGAGAACTCAATTTCTGAATTTTTCCATATGACAACATTTCTTAAGCACCCCTAATCAATCTGTGATAAGTCCCTGATACATAGACCCCGTTTACCCGGATCTTGTATATCCGGAAACCACGCTATCCGCACAATTTTCAAGTGAAACAAATATTTTTTAACAAATTGTATTCAAATAACCGGACCCCGTTATTCCGGCCGGTTATTCTGGTCGAAATTATATCAAATCGTCTGCGTGTATTTTAACGCAAATGATGATTCACTTAAACCGCACATACTGAACACATCTTACGTCTCACCTGAGTGTGGTAACTAACGATCAGTGTTGTTCCTAGGTGAGGGGTCATTTTGGACAATTCTGAACAGAGATGGCCCTTTGCAATGTTAAAAGACTCCTACTCCTCCAATTATTGAGGGATATGTAGTCAAAAAGGTGGACAAATTTCACCAGGACCCTCTCTAGGAACAACACTGAACGAGTATTCTTAATTGTTTTCACACGGCGGTTGTCTGATGTCTGTCTGAGTCATGCCATGTCAAAATATATTGACTAGGAATTTGAGAAATAAAGTTTGCTGTACCCCAATGTGTTTGGTAATAAAGTATAGTTTTTCCCTGAATTATTATAGTCAAAGCACAAGGAC
The DNA here is from genome assembly GCA_936450465.1 of Gibbula magus. Lineage (NCBI taxonomy): Eukaryota > Metazoa > Mollusca > Gastropoda > Trochida > Trochidae > Gibbula > Gibbula magus. Next base: position 34,069,030 of record OW388302.1, read on the forward strand.
GTTAGTCCGAGTGCTTTGACGTTGTAATAGTTCAGGGCAAAACTATACTTTATTACGTCTGCAGCCGTTGAAGGAGGAAAGAGAAAGGAGTACAATTGTGTTGCTTGCGATGTATGTGTGCAGTCCGCTGAAGCGAATCGACGTTACGTTACCATGGGCATACTTGATTACGAGGGGGAGGCGTAGAACAGCAGGAACGTCAGTCAATTGTTACGTCATAAAAAAAACTATACCTTTATTGTCTGATAAAGTACTTTTTTTATATTGTTCTAACCGCAAGGAATCTTAGAATGTTAGTTATAAAAACATTTAGAAGTGTATATGTTTGTCTGTCCATTTGATTGCTAAAGCCCAACAACAAAAAAGAAAATTTTTACAGGCAAATTTAATGGACCCCTTGGATAAACCACACTCTTTTCACACCCCTTCTTTTGAAAATTCCTGAATCTGTCCGTCCGTCTCTCTGTCTATCTCTCTGTTAATCCAAACTCTTACTCGATGCTTCCTCAAACTTCGGCATGAGGGCGGTGGTGAGGACGGGTTCGGGGAGGTCACGCAGGAACTGTTTGAGGAGGCTGGCCACCACGTTGGGCTCATGATCCTGGAGGTAGACCGGCACCCCCTTGTTGTAGCAGTCCTTGAGGTGCTGCACCTTCGACTTGACGCCCGAGATACGGTAGATACCCTCGCACGACAGACCTGGGTGGAGAGGGATGAAAGTAAAGCCCAATGTAATCATGCATCAATCTAAAGTAATCACAATTCAATTAATTCAGGAGTAGAATTTGCTACTGACTAAAGTTATAAACCTCCAGTGGCGTCGCTCTATTGTTTGGGGATACTTTTTCTTTTAATTCCCCAAAATCTGATACAATCTTGTTTCCTCAGAAATTATCTTAAAGAACACTCATTATGTTATTGTAGTTACATAGGTCAGAAGTTACCAAGGGTGTTATTTTATCGAGAAGTAATGACTGTTGTCGAAAATTACCCTTTTATTGCCACTCTGTACAGTATAGTTACATTAAGATGTTTAGTCATGATTATGATCGAAAACCGGACAATGTTCCACTGCTGTCTCGCGTCAATTATTCAAACTAATTTTTAAAACTTATGTAGCAGACAAAGAGACAGATATTGGTTGTTACTGTTCCATGGAACATACAACTGGTATACTTGTAAATGGGGCGCATGAATTCGGCTTCTCAACTTGTATTAAGCCGCTATGCAAGTTTCATTGAAATTAAGTTATTGTCAAATATTTGGCGTTAGGGATACATATGCAAGTTGAGTGAGATTTTGGACGTAAACAGGACATTTGATATTTTTTTATGTATCAAATGTAAATAAAATTTCATGAAAAACACGAAGTGTCCCTTTAATAATGTTTCTCTGTTCCTGGCAATTATCTTAATAATACCCTCTTAAAGTTGGATAAAACATGACCCATGGACATTATTCAAAATTATTACTCGACCGTTGAAAATATCAGTTTAATAAATCTACGATGTTATTACACATTTCTCCCTGCAATAATACTAGCAGCCGCGATATAAGTGAAATACTCTTGAAAGCGGCGTTAAACCCTAAATTACCTCACCTCACCTCAAGAAAATAACGACAGCAATTAACCGTTTGCCTTTATAGAGTCTCACCGTATTCTTCGATATAGTCGACACATTCACGGAATATGGCAGGCAATTCGATTCCGTCATGCGACTTGTTTCTCTCCACGGAAATGGCTAGCGGAACTCCAAATATGGGCTTCTCATACTCATCTGAAACAACCCAGTAAATTAGAACAACTGACACCATTTACATGTGATAGCTATAATGGATGGAGTTATCATGAAACAGGCCACAATTGATAATACGCTGACAACAGGCCACTTCATTTGTTCATTTCTGCTAATGATAAAGCCCTGTAAAATAGCATTACCCTACATCATTGGTAGTAGATTGAGCACAAACTTACTTGGGGTGGACACAGTAACAGTGACGTCATGATGGGCGTGTTTGGATTTCTTCTTCTCCTTCAGCTTGTGTTTCTTTCCTTCCTTCTCTTCCTTCTTCTTTTCTTCCTTCTTCCCTTCCTTCTTGTCTTCCTGCAAACACAAAATCAAACATATTGCCATTCAAATACATTACATCTTGATATCGTGCTTTGTTATGCGAACGGATGCATGATTAAACTTTACAACGCAACCATATAATCTGCTTTATTATATACCCATGTAAACTTAAGATAGTAATACAGGGGTGCAATACGGTTTCCGTGGTCGATTTCCGTATTGCACGGTGAATTCCGTATTGCACGGCTGACGGTTCTACTTTCTCTAAACTTCGGCACTTCTCGGAATTTTCCGTACTTTTCAATGTTTTCCAATTTAAATCACCGGAAGTTATGTTTTAATAACACTGCTAGTATTTGTTCAGTTGATTAAAGTATCAGCATGGATTTGGCTTAATATTAACAGCACAAGCAGGGAAAATGTCACTCAAATTATCATTAACAAGGCAGAAAAGAGCAAAGTGTAAGGGGAATCGAAAGCATTGCCGAAAGCTTCATTAGCGATGCTGCGTCACTGTGACGTCACAACCGTTTTCTAGTGTGACGTCATAACCATGGCAACGTCATTCGAAAGAAGCACGACGGACGGAAGCCTGAATGTTGTTTCTTATTTTCAGTTCTTTGTAATTAAATAATAGTAAAGCAAATTTGATGGTTTAATTATGTTACCACACTGAAGAAAATTTTACTTACAGCTCTATTGGGTTGACAAATGAGAAAATAAAGATATTATTAAGTTATCAAATCGTGAGTCGTGCTGGTCAAGCAACCGTCCGTGTATCAATACGCAGCACGTCGTCCCAGTAAATTTATGCAACTTTATTTGATTACAAATTTGCTAATAAAAAGGGCCATATGATAAATAAAGAACATCATACTTGTGCATTTGGATCGTTTGTATTGAACTCGAAGCTGTCATGGAAGCGGAGGAACAACTCGTTCTTCGAACTCGTTGTTCCTCCGCTTCCATGACATCTTCTCGTTCAATACAAACGATCCAAATGCACAAGTATGATGTTCTATATATGTATTTTCTCTTGAAGTCAGTAATTGCACATATAGATTACAGATCTAGAGATTATTATCTGAGGAAGTGTGTCACAGGATTTTACGCAATAAATTTGAATTTGTAAACTGAGCAAGAGTTATACATAAATTTGCAAGAGTTTCGTACAAGTGTTATGACACACTTTGGAGTGTAACAATTTCTTTATTAGTAATTTATATACCGTTTAAATCCCGTAAAAATAGCTAGAATACAGTACACTTCTCTTGTGACAGCAAGATACAATAACCCCACGAACAGTTGTTTTATGCAGTCACAGACAAAAAAATGGGGTCACAGACAAAGAAATGAGAAATCCTCAAGAAAGAATGGTTGTGCGAAACGTGATATGTGCACATGTGCTTATATTGAAAATATTAACATAGATTTCATTATAATTAATAAAGAAAAGCACATAGATCATAGCATGGTCATGTCAAATTTTCCTTCCATGATTACAAGAAAGAAGGGAATGATTCCAGAATGATTATTGTAAGTGTATTCATGCTTTTTCTGTTATTTCTGCCCTAAGGTCAATATTTTTGTGTTATCATTTTACTAAGGCGGCATAAAAAAATTAAGATTCTCAAGCACTTTTTTTTCAAAAGTGACGAGAGTGGTACGACTTTCTTTTATTTCTTGTTGAAAAAAATAATAACAAGGGAGGAGAAAATTTGTTTTTCCCCATGAAAATAAAGCTCGGAAGTGGTAGAAGTATACAAGATTAGAGTACACCCATTCTGCTATCGATAAAAATGAATGCGACAAATACTTAATTTATTTTTTTTAAATGACGATGATTAAAAAACTGTCACACGCACAAATAAAAGTGATAAGCCGATGCCCGAGAAACATTTCAATGTTTTTATTTAGCCTAAATATAGTCTTGACCGAATAATATAAGAAATATGAGTTTAAAAAGCTTATTTTTAAAAACGAATTTGATGATCACCTTGATATTGTTATCACTGAAAACAGCCCAGAACAAATTTCTTCGAAGTCTTTTGCACTTGTTTCATGACAATGGTGAAGAGATATAATACATACCGGTATTTGTCACAAACGTGACAATGTCCCTGGCCACAATCAAGAAATGAGCTAAAAGAATGGACACAGTTTCTACAGTGTAGTGAGCTTTTGATGTTTGATTCAATTGTTATTATTTCGCGCTTTGAACATTTTAAAAACCGGTCAAAATCTTGAAGTAACCTTGAAAATGAGGTCAAGGTAAATCGATTGGTGACTGTGTATTCCCCAAATGAAGGTTGACCGACACCAAATTAGGTGCAGCAGTTCATGTAAAATCATACAAACAAAGTATGGTCAATGAAAATGAGGTCAAGGTCACCCAAATGGACTGGTGTCTGCATATTTCCTAATGAACACTGATACCAAATTTGAAGACTCTAATTGAAGCAGTTCATGAGATAGGTTGCTAAGAAGTAATGGGACCGACAGACTGATGGACATACGGAGCTGAATACCATGTCTCCCGCTTTGCAGCAGTGGGAGACACAAACATTGCTGACAGTTACTTGACGATCCTCGTTGCCACAGTGATCTGTAAAGTCTCACCTTTTCCTTCTTGGGAAAGATGTCTTTTCTTGCAGGGAACTTGAAGCCTGCTTTACTCTTCTTCCCTTTACTAGGACTCCTGGGTAGAGGAATAGAATCAAATTACTTGTATACAGTCCCTTGAACACACACATCTTGCTAAAATAATGTTGACACTAGGGGTGCAACCATGCAGGTAGGTCATGATACCATACATATCTTGATACAGCTGCCACGATACCATACATATCTTGATACAGCTGCCACGATACCATACATATCTTGATACAGCTGCCACGATACCATACATATCTTGATACAGCTGCCACGATACCATACATATCTTGATACAGCTGCCACGATACCATACATATCTTGATACAGCTGCCATGATACCATACATATCTTGATACAGCTGCCACGATACCATACATATCTTGATACAGCTGCCCCGATACCATACATATCTTGATACAGCTGCCCCGATACCATACATATCTTGATAGAGCTGCCCCGATACCATACATATCTTGATACAGCTGCCATGATACCATACATATCTTGATACAGCTGCCACGATATCATACATATCTTGATACAGCTGCCCCGATACCATACATATCTCGATACAGCTGCCATGATACCAAACATATCTCGATACAGCTGCCCCGATACCATACATATCTCGATACAGCTGCCACGATACCATACATATCTTGATACAGCTGCCACGATACCATACATATCTTGATACAGCTGCCATGATATCATACATATCTTGATACAGCTGCCCCGATACCATACATATCTCGATACAGCTGCCATGATACCAAACATATCTCGATACAGCTGCCCCAATACCATACATATCTCGATACAGCTGCCACGATACCATACATATCTTGATACAGCTGCCACGATACCATACATATCTTGATACAGCTGCCACGATATCATACATATCTTGATACAGCTGCCCCGATACCATACATACCTCGATACAGCTGCCATGATACCAAACATATCTCGATACAGCTGCCCCGATACCATACATATCTCGATACAGCTGCCACGATACCATACATATCTTGATACAGCTGCCACGATACCATACATATCTTGATACAGCTGCCCCGATACCATACATATCTCGATACAGCTGCCATGATACCAAACATATCTCGATACAGCTGCCCCGATACCATACATATCTCGATACAGCTGCCACGATACCATACATATCTTGATACAGCTGCCACGATACCATACATATCTTGATACAGCTGCCACGATACCATACATATCTTGATACAGCTGCCCCGATACCATACATAACTTGATACAGCTGCCCAGATACCATACATATCTTGATACAGCTGCCACGATACCATACATATCTTGATACAGCTGCCCCGATACCATACATATCTTGATACAGCTGCCACGATATCATACATATCTTGATACAGCTGCCCCGATACCATACATATCTTGATACAGCTGCCATGATACCATACATATCTTGATACAGCTGCCACGATATCATACATATCTTGATACAGCTTCCCCGATACCATACATATCTCGATACAGCTGCCATGATACCAAACATATCTCGATACAGCTGCCACGATACCATACATATCTCGATACAGCTGCCACGATACCATACATATTTTGATACAGCTGCCACGATACCATACATATCTTGATACAGCTGCCACGATACCATACATATCTTGATACAGCTGCCCCGATACCATACATATCTCGATACAGCTGCCACGATATCATACATATCTCGATACAGCTGCCCTGATACCATACATATCTCGATACAGCTGCCACGATACCATACATATCTTGATACAGCTGCCACGATACCATACATATCTTGATACAGCTGCCACGATATCATACATATCTTGATACAGCTGCCCCGATACCATACATACCTCGATACAGCTGCCATGATACCAAACATATCTCGATACAGCTGCCCCGATACCATACATATCTCGATACAGCTGCCACGATACCATACATATCTTGATACAGCTGCCACGATACCATACATATCTTGATACAGCTGCCCCGATACCATACATATCTTGATACAGCTGCCATGATACCATACATATCTTGATACAGCTGCCACGATATCATACATATCTTGATACAGCTGCCCCGATACCATACATATCTCGATACAGCTGCCATGATACCAAACATATCTCGATACAGCTGCCCCGATACCATACATATCTCGATACAGCTGCCACGATACCATACATATCTTGATACAGCTGCCACGATACCATACATATCTTGATACAGCTGCCACGATACCATACATATCTTGATACAGCTGCCCCGATACCATACATATCTTGATACAGCTGCCCCGATACCATACATATCTTGATACAGCTGCCCCGATACCATACATATCTCGATACAGCTGCCACGATATCATACATATCTCGATACAGCTGCCCCGATACCATACATATCTCGATACAGCTGCCACGATACCATACATATCTTGATACAGCTGCCACGATACCATACATATCTTGATACAGCTGCCATGATATCATACATATCTTGATACAGCTGCCCCGATACCATACATATCTCGATACAGCTGCCATGATACCAAACATATCTCGATACAGCTGCCCCAATACCATACATATCTCGATACAGCTGCCACGATACCATACATATCTTGATACAGCTGCCACGATACCATACATATCTTGATACAGCTGCCACGATACCATACATATCTTGATACAGCTGCCACGATACCATACATATCTTGATACAGCTGCCACGATACCATACATATCTTGATACAGCTGCCCCGATACCATACATATCTCGATACAGCTGCCACGATATCATACATATCTCGATACAGCTGCCCCGATACCATACATATCTCGATACAGCTGCCACGATACCATACATATCTTGATACAGCTGCCACGATACCATACATATCTTGATACAGCTGCCATGATATCATACATATCTTGATACAGCTGCCCCGATACCATACATATCTCGATACAGCTGCCATGATACCAAACATATCTCGATACAGCTGCCCCAATACCATACATATCTCGATACAGCTGCCACGATACCATACATATCTTGATACAGCTGCCACGATACCATACATATCTTGATACAGCTGCCACGATATCATACATATCTTGATACAGCTGCCCCGATACCATACATACCTCGATACAGCTGCCATGATACCAAACATATCTCGATACAGCTGCCCCGATACCATACATATCTCGATACAGCTGCCACGATACCATACATATCTTGATACAGCTGCCACGATACCATACATATCTTGATACAGCTGCCCCGATACCATACATATCTTGATACAGCTGCCATGATACCATACATATCTTGATACAGCTGCCACGATATCATACATATCTTGATACAGCTGCCCCGATACCATACATATCTCGATACAGCTGCCATGATACCAAACATATCTCGATACAGCTGCCCCGATACCATACATATCTCGATACAGCTGCCACGATACCATACATATCTTGATACAGCTGCCACGATACCATACATATCTTGATACAGCTGCCACGATACCATACATATCTTGATACAGCTGCCCCGATACCATACATAACTTGATACAGCTGCCCAGATACCATACATATCTTGATACAGCTGCCACGATACCATACATATCTTGATACAGCTGCCCCGATACCATACATATCTTGATACAGCTGCCACGATATCATACATATCTTGATACAGCTGCCCCGATACCATACATATCTTGATACAGCTGCCATGATACCATACATATCTTGATACAGCTGCCACGATATCATACATATCTTGATACAGCTTCCCCGATACCATACATATCTCGATACAGCTGCCATGATACCAAACATATCTCGATACAGCTGCCACGATACCATACATATCTCGATACAGCTGCCACGATACCATACATATTTTGATACAGCTGCCACGATACCATACATATCTTGATACAGCTGCCACGATACCATACATATCTTGATACAGCTGCCCCGATACCATACATATCTCGATACAGCTGCCACGATATCATACATATCTCGATACAGCTGCCCTGATACCATACATATCTCGATACAGCTGCCACGATACCATACATATCTTGATACAGCTGCCACGATACCATACATATCTCGATACAGCTGCCCCGATACAATACATATCTTGATACAGCTGCCCGGATACCATACATATCTTGATACAGCTGCCCTGATACCATACATATCTCGATACAGCTGCCCCGATACCATACATATCTTGATACAGCTGCCACGATATCAGATATAAATTTATTCATGACTTTCTTGACATCAGGGAGATAACTCACATACAAAATTCTACTTGTTATTGCATCACTTATATCATCAAAACAGATTTTTAAAAAAGAATAATATTGTGACTAACTTGACATCATCGAGGGAGACGATATCTTCCTCCGAGTCTTCCTCCTCAAACATCATGTATCCCTTCTCCTTCTTCTCCTTCTTTCCATCCTTCTTCTTCCCTAGCTCCTTCTTCTTGCTCGATTTGTCGTGGTCTTCCTCCGACACTGTAACATGCACCATTGTTTTATAGGTAGATCAAGGTGAGTTGAGATGGGTTGAGGTGAGAAGGGGTTGGGTGAGGTGAGGCGAGGTTTGGTAGTTGAGATGAGGAGAGGAGAGGAGAGGAGAGGAGAGGAGAGGAGAGGAGAGGAGAGGAGAGGAGAGGAGAGGAGAGGAGAGGAGAGGAGAGGAGAGGAGAGGAGAGGTGAGGAGAGGAGAGGAGAGGAGAGGTGAGGAGAGGAGAGGAGAGGTGAGGTGAGGTGAGGAGAGTTGGGGTGAGATGAAGTGAGATAAGAAGGGGTGGGGTTAGGTGAGGCATGGTTTGGTAGGCGAGATGAGGTGAGGTGAGTTGGGGTGAGATGAGGTTAGGTGAGGTTTGGTAGGTGAAACAGCAGTGAAATCTGGGAACATTGGCTGGAATTAACGAACTATTGGTGGTACTATTCTGAAATTCAGTGTAACATTGCACTCAAACCAAGATTTATAACCTCTGATGCATACTTGGCAAACAAGACAAAACATGAGCACAACTTCTCACTTATTATTAGGGTTTTCCTGACATCAATGGTGGATTGCAAAAAATTTTTAAAGGGTGGGGGTTACTTATTGAAATGGGGTTGGTTCAACTTCGCGTTCATTAAATTTATGCAAAACTTTTCTAAGAGGAATGGGTGGATTCGAATTCGAGAAGACATGCAGACAGACAGGTGAACCTACGTCTCAGTGGGGGCAAAATAAATCTTTAATATCTAATTCATCATTACACTATCATAGCCTCTATTTATCATTCAATCATCACAGCACAAACAATATGAAGACTTATTAAAGATACATGCCACATGAAACAGAACTTTGAGAAATATCATACAAAAAATATAAATTTTAAAATTATGATTTATGAAATAATCTGAAAAATGAATTTTATTACTAAATAACCATCAGGATGAACATTTCAGCAAGTAATAAGATCAATGTTATTGTTAACATCATAGGTCATCATCTCATCTCATGTCACGCCGACCTCAACTTTTCCTTCCCCTCCAACTAAAAGTTTGTTTATAATTGTAAAATAAATTCTGATTAATTTCCTAATGCCACCGACTCAACATCAAGGCAAAATGTATTTTAAATATATATGTTCAAAACTAAAAATTCATGCAATCATACTTTACTGTACACATACAAACAACAAATCTTGTTTTCTCAATAGTTTCCCACTATAAGGAGTATAGCTGAAACAACATGCAGAAAAGACTATAGAATCATTATGAGATGTGTAATATACAGGGATGGATACATAGAGGGATGCATATTTGATATGAAATTTGTTATTTGACCATTGAAGCTTTAGTCAAAACTGGGCCGTTTTCAAGATTGGTTTCAAAGTAATCGCTCAATTAGCGATTACTTTTAAACCTCTCTTGAACGCGATTGCTCATTGTAGCGCCAAGTAGCAAGGCGAGCAAACTTCGAGGAATTTGCACTGCGTCGTTCAAGAGAGAAGAAGCGCTCATTGAGCGCTACATTGAAGAATCAATGAGCGCTACGAAGCGCTTCATTTTGTTGAACCGCCGGCTGGTGTGCCCCCCTTTTTCCAAGATGGTTGAGGTGAGATGGGCTTTTACGCCGCTTTGAAAAAATATTTCACTTATATCGGGGCTGCTAGTATTATTGCAGGGAGAAAGCCCGCAACGCCACGTGGCTATGCATTGCGGAGAAACCTGCGAGCATCGGCTGGAACTAGCAAACCATTGATGGTATTACGCTGAAATTCAGTGTAGCATTGCACCCAAACCTTACTGCGTGTAGAACAGTCCTCTACTGCAGCCAAGTTGCCATGCTCCTGGCAGGATCAAATCAGGAACCGCTCTTTTTCCAAGAGAGAGGATGGACATAAATCATAAGATACACAGTCAGTGTGGTACTCTTATTATTGAGAAAATGTCGTACAACATGGCACATGGAAGTTGGAACGCAATCTTCCCTCCTCTCCCTTCCCGTCCCCCAAACCCTCCACTGAGACCATTTTTTAATCCTGGAAATGTGCATCCCTTTTCTAAAAAAAACTGTATCCAACCCTGATTTAAATAATAAAAAAAACAGTGCACGAAATTAACCTTCCTTTGGTATGGTCTTGGTACCACTTGTAGTAATTTCTTATTACATGATTACTCAATTACTTGGGTCTGAATAGAATATAGCAATCCTCAAATCCAGTCGGAAACGTTAAACAACATGTAATAATCATTTTATCTCTGCTGGGTTCTTTGTTCTCATGATATATACTTGCATTTTGATGATATTAAGTTCAGTTATCAAATGATGTAAGTTAACTTAAATCCTTTAATAACTTTAAAAAATCCACCTTTACATGTTATTAATAATCAGGTCAATGATAGAGTCAAATAATAGATACTGGAAGTGAAGTGACATGGGGGGTTTAACGCCACTTTCAAGAGTATTTCACGGCTGTTAGTATTATGGCAGGGAGAAAGCCTGCATCGCGATGGTGACTATGTATTGCGGTGAAACCTGCCAGCATCGGCTGGAACTAGCGAAACATTGGTGGTACTGGCCTGAAATTCAGTGTAGCATTGCACCCAAACCTTACTGCATGTAGAACAGTTCTCTACTGCACATACAGTTGCCAAGCCTATGGTGGGATTCGAACCACATCCAAACCAAAAATAGACAATCGAGTGATGGGTCAGGATTTTCTAACTTATGGTGCTTACTCGGGACACAACACCAACAGAGCTTCACAGATCTAGGAACTGGATCTGTATGCCTGTTACTCCCTTCAGACTTCCAATCATAACCTCTGTTATGCCATGTTACTTAGTTCCAGCAACACTCTCTGACGGGGAAAAGGGGAACCTCATACTGTATCCCTGCTTCTTATCCAATGAAAACACATCTTTCATAGGCTACATTGACCGAGTGATATAATCTTTGACCATAAAAGTCTAGCATATGGCCTTCAAATATGTCTGATGTAAATATGTTAAAATAACACAAATAAACTATTTTTGGTATTTGTTTCTGCTTTCGTCTTCTTTATTTATCAGCATGTTTATCAGAATATTCCAAGACCAATCAAGAAAGGTTAATTTCGCACATTGACAACAGAGGTTCGAATGTACGACACAGCGACAGCGGTTACTCCACGAGACTGCATGCATACTGCGTGCACCTGTGAAATACCTGAGGCCTGGTCGCTTAGTGACCCTGCTTTATACAGACCAGGGAAATTCTTCTCATTGTCGGGACTTTCAAAACTCATTCTGGCAGTCGCTCAATCAAACGTTGATCACCATTGTTCGCTGTCTGTCTGTAGCTGAAAATATAAGGAAGAAAACATTGGCTAAGTGTAGAAATTTGTAGTTGTAAATACTCTAGGATAGTACATAACATTTGATTATATAAGACAACTGCAATCATGGAAATGTATATTATTTCTTCAGCACCCTTTGAACCAACAGCGCTTATTAGAGGCCCGGCGCTTTTTGGGACCGTGTGCTTATTTCTTTAATAGAAAATTGAAGTTTACCGAGGAAGCATTATCAAATGGTTTAGCGCAGTGCGCTTATTAGAGGCCCGGCGCTTATTTTCTCAATTACCCTTGACCCCCGACGCTTATTAGAGGAAATTGGTACGCTCCCGCCAAACTCTATTATAACCGTTCCTGGAATAAAGAAGTAGTTTTCAACACAAGGTTTAATATCGTTCTTGTACAAAAGAAGGAACGGAACAGAAGGGTCTTGAGACTTTAAAAGGAAGGTACTATCGGGGTATTTTTTGTGGAAACAAAAATTCGAGAGGATATCCCCGTTTACACAAATATGTTACTAATAACTGATTAAAACACAGTCAAGTTAAAAGATAATAATAACGGTAATATTTTTATGAATTTATATTTCACAACTTAATGAAGACAAGCGTACAATTGTTGAAAAATAAAAACAATGAGAACTGAAGCCATTCATCGGCGCTGCGAGTGGGGAAAAGTTTGCTACGGCATAACAGCAAATTGTTTATTAGTTTTATGACACACTATGTGTTACTATGTGCATGAACTTTCTATCAGTGTATATCTTTTATCATTTAAAATGTTGTAAAATTAGGTATAATATAGTGTTTTCATTTCACGTAATGCACAAAATCCAATATGGCGGATTTTGCCGACAGAACGGCCCCTTTAAACATTGTTGACTACCAAGCAGAATTTGCAACTCTTGCTACTGACAGGCCAATAACAAAAATATCAGTTTATTCATTATTGACTGATCAGCATGATTTTATAATATCATATTAATATGTATGATTGATAAAGAAGCAACCATTGTATGCTATGTAGTTAGTTTACAAAATTTAGCGTCATTTTCGGCTACACTGCACTTTACCGGGCGCACATGATTCTTATTAATTTCGTACTATCTTTTTTAACCCTTGGATTCCAACTAGACTGTCTTCTTTAGCCCTTGGATATCAGTAGACTATCTTTTAACCCTTGTATCCCTTTCAACGATCTTAGGGTTAGTTTGTCTAGCGTAAGGGTTGGTAGTGTAGTAAAGTTGATAATTACTAGCGCCTGGTAAAGTGTACTGGCTGGCGACCAATTATCGCCGCATACCAATTATCGCTTGCGCAGACAACTTTATCCTATGGTTCCCTATTATTTCACACATTAAGATATCACCAAACTGATAACCAACAAAAGTTCAATTCAACTTAAGTATTTATCTATGTAGCTATGTGTTGGCGATAATTGGTATGCAGCGATAATTGGTCGCCAGCCAGTAGTAATCCCTCATTTTCTTCTCTTTTATTTTAAAAAATCTGACTGTGTAACATATTTTATTATGCAAACCAAGAATTTCATAGCCTATGTCGGTTATTCTTAATTATAAATATTTTATTAAGTATATATATGAAGATATTTTTTACAGAAAATAAAAAAAATATTTAATATATAATCGCAAAATATTGGAATGATACTGTTCCGATGACTCACACAGCTGACTCGGAGCCTGTGCAAGAAAAATGTCAAACAACAAGCTCCAAAAAACGAAATGTCGCACACCGTATGGAAGAACAATTGCATAAATGCACAAACTACTAACAAAGCTTAATGTATTTAATGTATTGCTTCACAAACAAAACCTCACAGCTGTCAGGATTAATAAAGTTTAGCGAGTAAATAAATTACCACTGCAGTTTTCCTCCTTTCCCCGGAAACAACAATAGCAGGCTGCGTTTGATTTAACAACACGAGAGTCGAGTCGACGCATGAGCTTTGAGGTTTTTAATCAGAGAATCGAATATAAAAAAAGTGCGTGTAACCTCACAACTCGAGTTGAACTGACAAAATCGGGGAGTGCGTGTTCCAACTCCATTCTAAAGTCGTGTTGGCCGAGAATCGGCGTATGATTTCCAAACTCGATACCCAGTCCGCAAATCAAACGCAGCCAAAAGTGCTTGGGTTTTACTAAAAGTCGGATCCAGCATTTTAACGAACGCCAGTGTCGCTAAAGCATTAAAACGTTTTTCACTTATCGAAGAGAAAGTTTTAAAAAGGATTGTATTATCTTTTTAAAGTAATAGATTCTGACTATAAAATGTTTATTTTTTCTCTCTATTATTAATTTATAGTGTGTGTATACGTGCAACCAATCCTTCGAAACGTCATGTCAAGTAAAATTTCCCTGAAAATACAGATCGCAGGTGTCAATATCGCCTTTATTTCCTCAGGAAGCTCCGATTTATCACATTGACTCAACATTTTTTTATATGTTCTATAAAACCGGTGTTCACTCTATCCAAGTTGTTTCTCTATCCAATGTTGAAACAAATTAAAAAAGATAATTAAACAAGGAGAGAACATTTCTAATCGTATGACTAGATGAACTTCATGAAGGACATGATTTAAATTAAGCTTAAAACTTATCAGTTTCCCTTCTCGTGTATTAAATGACTGTTTTGACTTACCACCCTACGGCCGTCGTGTATGTGCCGACGTGCACAACCAAACGTTATAAAATGTCTTTTGTACAAAAGTCAATTGCTCTATTGAATAAGCATGTCATGAATCAACTTCCTAATGCAAAGCATAACTCTTGCCAGTCTTGATTACTGGCTGATTTAGGCCTTGCAGTATTTCCTTAAGATCTCTGTGCTTGGAAATCCGGGCCCACTATGCATTTCAGGTGCAGCGAATCACTATCTTGGCACAACAAACCGAGGGAAATACTGCAAGTCTTAAATCAGCCAGTAATGGAGACTGGCAAGAGTAATGCCTTGCGTTACGAAGTTGGTCATGAGTGTTCTAATCATCACACTCTTTGTACATATATTATATCATATTGTTTCCATGTAGTTATTATAAATGAATGTGTATAATATTATATTAATGCTCACTCAGACGTGAAACAAGTTCCCAAACGGGCTATTTTATAGAATTGTCTATGTCGAAGAACATGCATTAAAAATAATTAAAGCCGTTTCAGCACGTTTTTTGCATGTTATTTTTTCACAAATGTTCTATCCATTTTGTAAATTTATACAATATATTGTTATTACATTGAAACATTTCTATATCTATGCCTATAAATAACTTTCAGTATTCTATATATGGAAGTAACTATGCAGCCAAACTGTGAGTAGAAATATGTCTTTGTCGCCTGGGTAGCGTTATAGGCCTACACATCCTGCCTTGTGAGAATTCAACAAATATAGAATTAATCAATGGAGGTAAGGCTGGGCGCACACTACGTCCCAGAAATGTAAAATATGACGTAAAATAAGGAATCTTCCACGCGATTTCGTTTGCGATACGAACAAATAGATGCAGCACCTATTTTCATCGCATCGCATCGGATCGGATCGCAGGCATTGACGCATCGGACGTAGTGTGCGCGGCCAATGAAATATACACTGTCTGCATTTTGGGGGTGGGGGGTGGTTGTTCATTGGATTTTGGTCTTTGTGCATACATTTTTCCAATTGTAAGCAGAATTCATTGATAACTACTAAGTTACTTGAGGAGAGATTAGTGTTGTTTGGTTTCTCTCCAAAATTTATATCATTTTGCGTGATGTTTTGGGGGATATGTTAATTCAGGGACCTTATATAGACCTCTATATAAGGTCCCTGGTTAATTACATTTGAATTGGGAAGAAAACCTTTTCTTCAATACCTTTTCAGGAATTGTGATAATTGAAGAAACACATTAATTTTTTTTAATTAAAGTCATGTTTGTTTTATTCACCGCCAATTGTGAGTGAGATTGTTCAGGTCAAGGGATTGTGAATTATATTTAGAACATTTTATTTGGCTTTTCTAAACGGACACAATTCACGTTGTAAAGTGACGAGTCCAGACGATATGCAGGTGGGAGGATGATGCTGGGGTCCAATTATGCATGTTTGCAATCAAAATCCAACGTTTGGTGACCACCCTGATAAACAAACTTGTGAAGTAACCTCAGTGACGATCGATTCACAATGTGTAGTGACCGTATGTTAGTAATAATGCCAGTGGCACCCGGCAGCCACAGTGCAGCGACAGTTCAAGCGTTGTTTTATCCTTATAATGTTGGGCGCCAAGCAAGGAAGCAACAATTCCCATCTTTTATCGTTTTTTGGTATGACGCGGCCGACCTACCGGGTGAAGAGCAGACGCTCTACCAACTGAGCTATGACTCATTGTAACTCAATCAATCTTTATTCGCACTGAAAAGGCCTCAGGTCTATAGTACATATGCATATAACATGGGAATATACACGCGTTTATATATTTACACTGTTAAGGTGTTGTGGTTTTTGATCTATAAAACATTGCATTGTGAATATATAAAGCAATATTTTGTAATATAGTTTCATTTGTACTGTTCATTAGATTAATGAATTTTATAGTACTTGGATGGACATAGAGGTAGCGTTTAATATACTTTTCACGTAATGAATTATACATTGGGCAAATGAGAAGAAAATGGTACTCGTCCTCAATTTTGTTTAAACTACATAATGTACATAGTCTGTCTTCTTTTTTAACATTTTTATATCTGCCACTTTCAATAACCAAATCATGGGATGAACATCAGAATCTTTCTAGTGATTGCTTATATTTCTTAATATGGACACATGATAGATATATTTCAGTAGAAAGGTCATTTTTAAACATTGAGTAATAAAAACATTTTCTGGCCCAACAAATTTGTTCACACCATGTTTGAATATACATGTCTTAAAGTCTTCTGGTTAAGGACTGAATGAATAATGGATGAGTTTCTACACGTTGTGCATTCCACACGTTTCCAAAACCACTAGAGAATAAGAATTTCTTTACTTGGGATGCCTAATTTCTTTGTCCATTTTCATCATATAATAACATCATATTATAGCATTTTCTCGGTATTCTGTTGGATACATTGCTCAAAGTTTTAGCCAATATTTGACAGCATTTATCGAAGAGTATAGATATTCAACGAGAACCTCCCAAGTTTACCATAAATCACAGCACTCGAAGTATTCGATTTTACTTCTAGGAATTTCTTGCATGCAAAAAGGTGAACATTTTCAATTATATTTGTATTTTGTAAACCCGAGACTTCTGAGCCATATAACAATATTATTTTAACATCAAAAGATTTTGAAAAAGGTCTGGGGGGATAGATCACCTAGGACATGTGTCTGTTTAAATATACCTATGAACACGTCGCTGCCTGATAGGAATGTTTGTACCATGAGAGGCAGCTAAACATAGGGCGTCTGCTAGGTAGATACACTTATAGAGGATATTTGACATGTCTCGTCGAATACCATGTATATCTCATAGAGTGAAGTAGAAATAGTAGTATAGTAAGAGGGAGCACATACTCCTTAACCGGATCCAAACCGGATCAGCGTTAATGTATGCAGCGTAGCTCATTAATAGGCTAATGTATGCATGACGTCACGGGTCAGAAAGGTCGAGGAATCATTAGACTATCCAATGCAAGGATGCTTTTGAACCTATCCATGATCATTAGCGAGAACAATGGTCTTTTATAACACTACCCATCGAGTAATGAAAACCAGTCGAACGAGTTTGTAGTTTGGCGCCAAAAAACTATTTGTAGGTATGACGTGTCACCCGTCCCCTCTCTGATTAAAATGCACATATGAATACATTATGTATACCTAGCGAAGCGTGAGGATTTGACCTGGCTATACAATACCGTATGGTTTTCTGAATATACACCTAGGCTTAAATTGAGCTGGCCATAAGAAGTCCTGACCTACTGCTTGAACAAAAGGTCTTTATTTATATCGCTACAGAGTCGGCCAAGAAACGTCTCTTAAATATCCATATATTATATAGGTCGAATGTTTATTTTCTACTTTTCTAGTATTATTATTATATCTCTCAGTGAACCAGTGAAATAGTACACGAAATTGACGGATGAAATATTCTCGAAAATATGTTTCATACAGTGAGTGAGTGGGTGATTTCATTTACACGAATCTTACAGAAGTATAACAATGTTCGAGTCCTTTAAGTTTGATATTAGTGTACGTTTCTTAGCGTAATATTTAAGATCGGGTATGCAAACTTCATATGAAGTGATTTTGAGTTGACTGATAGTTATACATAAAATACCATTCCATAACGAGTTAAAAGCGAAATAGGAATATACTTAACGTCATTTAAAATATATATTGGGTATATGAGTTTTTGCCTTGATAGGTTGTCAACTTTAAAAAGATATGGTAGTTAGTACTGATATAAGGTGAAATGAAGGCTGTCTCGTCAAACATTCTAACACATTTTATCATAGAACTCAAGCATGTTCAGACCTGCTGTCTAACACGTCGAGTTATTAACCTAGTCATTATCATTAGTGGAGAACAAAGGCTTTTTTTGTAATGGTACCCCCCTATTCTAACATCTATCACTCAAAAACCCTTTCAGATTAGTCAAAAGGGGGATTCCCCACAAGTGTTGAGTATAACTATAACTATGACGACGGATCTCGCAATACCTGCAGATAAGCGAGTTTAACCCATCGTCACGACTGGCCAATTTCTTTATGAAACCTCACAAAGAATTAGGATCTGAGCGGACGTTATACAAAGCGTGATAGCTTATATAAATAAAGGGTGCTTCTAGAAATGACATCTTAAATATAGAGGTCACCCTTGTTGTAGCAAGACAGATTTTATATGAAAATTTAATACTTACCTGAAGGTTTAGATGGTGATAGAGAAAGCAAGCACAAGTTAAACATCTAGTTTGATAATACTTATATCCATTCCAAAACATAAATAAAAAACGAAATATTCATTGGAAGATCTTTAACATTTATGTGAAAAGTGAATAGGCTATTTTATTTCAACTTTAGATGGCCAAGTTAGAAATGTTTTTTCTAGAATGTTACTATACGTTTAAAGGCGTTTTATCATATATTAGCTATATAACTTCATTTAAACGTGTTCAGAATCGTATTGGCTATTTTATAACACGATCTATCACGTGACTGACTGTGACGTATCACCCGATTTATAGGCGAGGGGTACAAAGTCACCTGTCCACTAGAAGCAATACATTAAAGGTTGGATATCATGAGTCGAAAGAAGCTGAAAACGGATGAGATGCATCGAGGCAGAAAGGTGTATACCTTCGAAGGTGTAAAGTTTTTGAAACGCTCAGATGGTTGGGGCTCTTATGGTCACTCCGAAAAATTATCAAATGGACGTTATTACGTTTCCTTGAAAAACTATGAAAAAAGGGAGGACTCCTTATTTGTGGTCACAGCTTACACGACATGCCCGTTGGTTTGCTTCAAAGACCATACGAAATCTCAAGAACTGGAAGTGTGTGGTTCGACAAGCTCAGCAACGTGAAAGACTAGATCAACTTATCATCTCTCTGAGACTTCACGGCTGTGGAAAGAGATTGAAGCAATCAGAACTCTATCAAAACGCAAGGGAAACTATGAGGAAAAGACGTACTTGTCCTACTTGTCAAGTTGAGGGTATGGTTGAGAGGTTTGAAAGCCGTTCATGTGAATGCAGCACTTGTGAAAATTGGTTTGGATGTGGTCGAGAACCTTCTAAAATACCTATATTTCTGTGTTTAAAGTGTGGTGATACAAGTGGGAGACGTACGGTGAGCAGATACCAACCCTATTATCTATACAAGCACGACAAGGTCAACTGAGATCTATATAAATTGTGTGTGACATCTACTTTGAGTTCATTTCCACCATAGTTCAACAACGGATCAGTTATCACTAGGTGTTTGCAGTTCTCAACTTATCATGGAGAGGAAACCGTATATTGCAGATCCCCAAAAGTTTATGAAGTTTTTTGAGCGTCGACGCGAGGAACAGAAAGGAGGCAAAGCTCAACCTGGTTCCCGTATCATCACCATAACTTCCCCAACGAATGTTGACGAGAACTCTCATGAAGGCCAAAAGACTAAGAGATCTCCAAAGCGAAGCAAGATGATGAAAAAACGCAAAGGTGAAGACAAACCATCTCCAGAAGGGCAAAATGCGGCTAAACGATCTTTTGTGGATAACCCATCCAATCATCACAGAGATTTCTTTCTAGAGTAAACAAGGCTGTGTTCAACTGAGCATGCGTCCAACTATATCTATACGACGCATGCGCTTCATTTTAAACTATAACTATCCCGCCATAGGGGGGAGAGAATCTGTGTGTGTGTGTGTGTGTGTGTGTGAGATTCAAGATGTCCTTCCAATGTACTGTCTGTCTCGGCTTGTTACCTGTTGATGTTCAAGGAGAAGATGTGAGTGGATGTTTTACCTGTGTGTACTGCCGGACAAAGTTGAAATATACATACCACCGTTTCTTGGTTCACAGCGATAAATGTACCGTGAAAAGAAAACTATCACGTCACATTCCCTCGTGTATTTGTAACAGCCCTAAGACAGCATAAAACGCGGTCACAACAGGCTCTAGGCGTTCATTTCTCTCTGACCAGAAGACAGATCACACCTATGAAAATGAAGAGAACGTTAGTGGTGAGACCCAAGGACATTTTCAGTACCCATGATAAGGTCATAAAACCCAGGAAACCAAAGAGTACTTTGAAGAGACAAATCAAAACGAAACAGGCTACCTCTAAAGTAAGGAGTAAGCAAAGCAAACCGACTGGACTTCACATAAAACACATCTCGACCACACAAGGCGTTGTGAACAGGGCTATAGCTGCCTTGAAACGACAGCGGATCCGGCAAGGGTATAAAAAGGAAGCTTGAGAAACACTAACTCCATATACATTCTAGGTCGCCATGGCTACCTGTCCGGATTGTGGGAAGTCCTTTTCGAGAAAAGATGTTATGTATCGACATAGGAGGAATATACACTCGAACACAGCTACTCCGCCGCCGCCGCCGCCGCCGCCGCCGCCGCCACCGCCGCCGCCGCCGCCGTTGCCACCCTCAGTACAGTCCACTACGCCGCTGCCGCTGCCGCCGCCGCCGCCGCCGCCGCCGCCGCCGCCCTCGGAGGAGTTCACGACATCCCCGGTGACTTCATCACTACAGCATCCGCACACACCTTCTCTAGAACGACCCTTCCGATTTGGGATCCCCTCCAACGGCCTGTTGGTCGGTCCGAGTGGCTCGGGCAAGACAACCTTCATGTTCAACGTACTACAACAGGGACTGATCAAGCCCCAGCCTGACCATATCACCTGGTGTTATAATGTATGGCAACCTCTCTACGATCGTATTCTGCAAGTCTTACCCTATGTGCAGTTTGTGAAAGGACTCCCTTACAATCTCGAGGATGAACATTACTTCGATGCTCATAAGCAGAACGTGTTGATCCTGGACGACTTCCTTGCTGAAGCCAAGAATGACAAGCGAATCTCTCGTCTGTTCACTCAAACCTCACATCACAAAAATGTACTGATCTTTTTACTCCTGCAAAACCTGTTCCCCAGGGGTAAGGAATCTCGTGACATTGCTCTCAATTCTCATTATGTGACTTTATTTAATTCACCCGTGGACAGACAGCAGATTAAGGTATTTGCGAGAAGAATATTCCCCGAGGATATATCTAAATTTATGAGTCTTTACGAAACAGCGGTGGAAACACCTTATGGAAACTTAACAGTGGATCTTAAACCTGGTACGAGCGAGAAGAACAGGCTACACGTGAATATTTCGACATCTCTTCCAGCCACCACCGCAACAACAGGTCATCTGCAGGGTGGGACGTTAGTTCAAGACCACCACCAACGAGAGATAAAAGCGATCCCACCAGGCTTAGACGACCAGTCAGGTCGAGACCTTCTTGCTGAACAGACGTTTCTCGACGACCCCATCGAAACAGCTTCCCCTACGAGCAGTGAAGAATCGGGGCCTTTCACTATGGCTACAGCTTGCGCCGATTGTGGTGTACTCATAGACAACATGCATGATTTACAACGTCACATCAAGTCCTGGTGTCCAGCTGTTAATGACAAGGCATTGACATCTAGAAAACGAAAACGCTACATTAGCGATGAAGATTCGGATGGGGACCTTCCCGTACAGAAAGGGAGTGGTAGCGAAGATTCAAAACCAATACCTCGTCACTGGAAACCCATCAACGACATGGCAGCCGAGGAGTGGCAAAACGTGGGCTTGCAGCGTATCTGGAAGCGGGTGTATGAGCTTTATCAAGGTGACATGGCAGTCAACAGGACGAAATATAAGCGGCTGGGTCGGACAGTAGAATGGACCGATCGCAAATTGAAACAGCTTTGGGATACTAAATTGATGGACACTCTCAACAGCGTCCTCGAGTTTACTCAATATTTTAAAGAAGCTCCCCTGTTTGTACCCATCCTCAGCAGTCTGGATGAGATAGATCCGTCCTCAGAACAGAGCATGGTGAAGGGGAAAATCAGACGCTATATCAATCCTAAACTGAAAGACATTCTCACTCGACTGGATAGGCCTGAATTGGACACTGACACGGAATCAGACGTGGCTACAGATGGCAGTGCCGCTGATGATGAGGAGAGTGATCAGGACTGATTTATTACAGAAGGCGTAGACTCATCCACTCACTGTTAGTTCAGTCTTTTACCTCTGCTGAGACAGGATGTATAAACGAAGCTTGCTTCATGTTGTGAAATCACCAAACCCACTCCTAAGACAGAACCACAAGAACGATAAGAAAAAAACTGTTTCTCTCTATGTCAAAGGGGTGATCAAGCGAGGACCGCCTGGACGACGGACATTGGATAGGGTAGAGACTAAAGGATAGGATAGAGACCAAAAGGATAGATATGCATCCAAAAGAGACAATTTTATATTTCGTCTACCTGTGTAAAACTCTATATCCGGAAATAGGTGTAGTCAAACGCGTTCCTGACATGTATGGACTGATTAACTTAATTGTATCATGATTTAATTATTTAATGACTCAATATTATATCATGACTTGTGCCTAGATTGAATAAATATGTTAGAAGAATGTATGTGTTTTGTTCTCAATGTGGATGATATTCAAACTCGAAACAGACAGGGAGTTATAGAACATATGTAAAACCTAGTGAAGCAAATACTACCCGTGCTTTATAGACTTACCTATTATGATTCGTATACACTCATTTCCACGATAAACCTATGGTTGTATAAAACACCAAACATTGGTGTCTGTGTACATAGTTATCTATACATGAAACAATCCTCACCCCCTATATAAGCATATTTCGTCAAAATCATGCATTTATCATGATTAGTTTTGCTAGATCCATCCCATGAAAGCAGGTTTCATCAGAACGCATGCATAGCCATAGGGGTGTTGCGGGCTTTCCTCTTAAATTAAATGTCTTTAATTTAATTTAATTTAATTTAATTTAGGTTAATGCCTAAAACACGCTTACCCCCGTTATAGTGCATAGAGGAGAGTTTGGTCTCGAAACCACGTGCGTTTGAGTGGGCCAGTGTTTATAACAGTGTTATAACGGGGATGTGAACCATAATGGGTAGATTGACAGCTCAAGTGTCAAGCTTCACTGGTCATTGTTTGCTTAACGTAGGTAGGTCTTGCCTGTTAGACCTTGCCAGTTACATGTAGCTCGAACCTAGATGTTTACATCAATGAGTAATACACACGAACTCTGAACCCTATAGTACAATGCCCATATATGGATGTTTTACTATGAAAACATCTATCACCATCTAAACCTTCAGGTAAGTATTAAATTTTCATATAAAATCTGTCTTGCTACAACACGGGTGACCTCTATATTTAAGATGTCATTTCTAGAAGCACCCTTTATTTATATAAGCTATCACGCTTTGTATAACGTCCGCTCAAATCCTAATTCTTTGTGAGGTTTCATAAAGAAATTGGCCAGTCGTGACGATGGGTTAAACTCGCTTATCTGCAGGTATTGCGAGATCCGTCGTCATAGTTATAGTTATACTCAACACTTGTGGGGAATCCCCCTTTTGACTAATCTGAAAGGGTTTTTGAGTGATAGATGTTAGAATAGGGGGGTACCATTACAAAAAAAGCCTTTGTTCTCCACTAATGATAATGACTAGGTTAATAACTCGACGTGTTAGACAGCAGGTCTGAACATGCTTGAGTTCTATGATAAAATGTGTTAGAATGTTTGACGAGACAGCCTTCATTTCACCTTATATCAGTACTAACTACCATATCTTTTTAAAGTTGACAACCTATCAAGGCAAAAACTCATATACCCAATATATATTTTAAATGACGTTAAGTATATTCCTATTTCGCTTTTAACTCGTTATGGAATGGTATTTTATGTATAACTATCAGTCAACTCAAAATCACTTCATATGAAGTTTGCATACCCGATCTTAAATATTACGCTAAGAAACGTACACTAATATCAAACTTAAAGGACTCGAACATTGTTATACTTCTGTAAGATTCGTGTAAATGAAATCACCCACTCACTCACTGTATGAAACATATTTTCGAGAATATTTCATCCGTCAATTTCGTGTACTATTTCACTGGTTCACTGAGAGATATAATAATAATACTAGAAAAGTAGAAAATAAACATTCGACCTATATAATATATGGATATTTAAGAGACGTTTCTTGGCCGACTCTGTAGCGATATAAATAAAGACCTTTTGTTCAAGCAGTAGGTCAGGACTTCTTATGGCCAGCTCAATTTAAGCCTAGGTGTATATTCAGAAAACCATACGGTATTGTATAGCCAGGTCAAATCCTCACGCTTCGCTAGGTATACATAATGTATTCATATGTGCATTTTAATCAGAGAGGGGACGGGTGACACGTCATACCTACAAATAGTTTTTTGGCGCCAAACTACAAACTCGTTCGACTGGTTTTCATTACTCGATGGGTAGTGTTATAAAAGACCATTGTTCTCGCTAATGATCATGGATAGGTTCAAAAGCATCCTTGCATTGGATAGTCTAATGATTCCTCGACCTTTCTGACCCGTGACGTCATGCATACATTAGCCTATTAATGAGCTACGCTGCATACATTAACGCTGATCCGGTTTGGATCCGGTTAAGGAGTATGTGCTCCCTCTTACTATACTACTAGAAATGTATATTTTCACGAGTGGCGCAGCCACGAGTGTAAATATATTATTTCTTCTTCACGAGATGAGATACAATACATGGTATTCGATGAGACATGTCAAATGTTCTATTTATTAGATTAAACAAACCATGCACATGTAGTTGGTAATTGACGTTCATTTTATAAACGGAGCCTCCGAGATCGCCTTCCTTTCCACGGCCATCCTATGACGCCATCCTAATGTTACGATGACGTCATATGATTGAAAGTGTTATTTCACTGAGTAGAATAACATGTTATTTCACTCAGTGAAAATACGTACTTTATTTTAACCGATAAATGCCATATTTCACCAATGAAAATCGAATAAATAGAGGATATTTTGCTTTTCTTGACTAATACCATGTTTAACTCATCGAGTGAGGTAGAAAGGCGGAAGTTTCATTTATAATGAAAGTATGGCAAAAAAAGGAATACATTTTGTATATGATATTGTAGATCAAAATGGAAATTTCTATGAAAAAGCTGACATTAAAACAAATATGGAATTCTCAATATTAATTTGTTGTACTTTGAAGGAATTAAAAGTGCAATCCTAGCATATTGTAAATCTCAAAAGGTAGATGGCATAGGTAAGACTTTCTACCAGGTACTGCATCCCACTTTGCCTTTCAACATTTCTTGCATCTGTGGACAAAATCAAAGGAGCACATTCTTTTATATCATACTGTCATCACAATCTGCAACCAATCCTGCTGGCCAAAAAAAATGGGAGACTGTTTTTGGCAAAAAATATGACAAATATGATTGGTCAAACATTTATTTAATGGCAAGTAGATGCACAGAAATTGTACAGTTAAGGTGGTTCCATTTCAAAATTGCCATAATATTCTAATGACTTAATATAAGTTGTTTTGTTAATGAAAGATATTGATTCTCCAGTATGCCCTTTTTGTGAATCACCTCCTGAAACAATACTACATTTATTATGCGAATGTCAATATAGCATGAATGTATGGAAGAAGTTGTCAGAACGGCTTAAAATATTATCTGAAGGAAATATTGAATTTTCACATAAAAATGTGATCTTTGGTTTTAAAGGAAAAAATGATAATCCACTAAATGTTGGCATGTTATTAATAAAATGCTCATTGTATAGATAAAAAGGTAAAGCCAAATTTCTCCTATCTTCAAAAAGAAATACTCAAATATTATAAGGCTACAAAATACATAGCCTTTTCAAAAGCACAACCAGCGCAAGTAGTATAGAAGGGGGGAGCCGATACTCCTTAACCGGATCCAAACCGGATCAGCGTTAATGTATGCAGCGTAGCTCATTAATAGGCTAATGTATGCATGACGTCACGGGTCAGAAAGGTCGAGGAATCATTAGGCTATCCAATGCAAGGATGCTTTTGAACCTATCCATGATCATTAGCGAGAACAATGGTCTTTTATAACACTACCCATCAAGTAATGAAGACCAGTCGAACGAGTTTGTAGTTTGGAGCCAAAAAAACTATTTGTAGGTATGACGTGTCACCCGTCCCCTCTCTGATTAAAATACACATATGACTACATTATGTATACCTAGCGAAGCGTGAGGTTTTGACCTGGCTATACAATACCGTATGGTTTTCTGAATATACACCTAGGCTTTTGAGCTGGCCATAGCCATAAGAAGTCCTGACCTACTGCTTGAACAAAAGGTATTTATTTATATCGCTACAGCGTCGGCCAAGAAACGTCTCTTAAATATCCATATATTATATAGGTCAAATGTTTATTTTCTACTTTTCTAGTATTATTATATCTCTCAGTGAACCAGTGAAATAGTACACGAAATTGACGGATGAAATATTCTCGAAAATATGTTTCATACAGTGAGTGAGTGGGTGATTTCATTTACACGAATCTTACAGAAGTATAACAATGTTCGAGTCCTTTAAGTTTGATATTAGTGTACGTTTCTTAGCGTAATATTTAAGATCGGGTATGCAAACTTCATATGAAGTGATTTTGAGTTGACTGATAGTTATACATAAAATACAATTCCATAACGAGTTAAAAGCGAAATAGGAATATACTTAATGTCATTTAAAATATATATTGGGTATATGAGTTTTTGCCTTGATAGGTTGTCAACTTTAAAAAGATATGGTAGTTAGTACTGATATAAGGTGAAATGAAGGCTGTCTCGTCAAAAACCTATTTTATCATCATAGAACTCAAGCATGTTCTGACCTGCTGTCTAACACGTAACGTGTCCTGACTTGAATATCACGTGACTATGATCTATCACGTGACTGACTGTGACGTATCACCCGATTTATAGGCGAGGGGTACAAAGTCACCTGTCCACTAGAAGCAATACATTAAAGGTTGGATATCATGAGTCGAAAGAAGCTGAAAACGGTTGAGATGCATCGAGGCAGAAAGGTGTATACCTTCGAAGGTGTAAAGTTTTTGAAACGCTCAGATGGTTGGGGCTCTTATGGTCACTCCGAAAAATTATCAAATGGACGTTATTACGTTTCCTTGAAAAACTATGAAAAAGGGAGGACTCCTTATTTGTGGTCACAGCTTACACGACATGCCCGTTGGTTTGCTTCAAAGACCATACGAAATCTCAAGAACTGGAAGTGTGTGGTTCGACAAGCTCAGCAACGTGAAAGACTAGATCAACTTATCATCTCTCTAAGACTTCACGGCTGTGGAAAGAGATTGAAGCAATCAGAACTCTATCAAAACGCAAGGGAAACTATGAGGAAAAGACGTACTTGTCCTACTTGTCAAGTTGAGGGTATGGTTGAGAGGTTTGAAAGCCGTTCATGTGAATGCAGCACTTGTGAAAATTGGTTTGGATGTGGTCGAGAACCTTCTAAAATACCTATATTTCTGTGTTTAAAGTGTGGTGATACAAGTGGGAGACGTACGGTGAGCAGATACCAACCCTATTATCTATACAAGCACGACAAGGTCAACTGAGATCTATATAAATTGTGTGTGACATCTACTTTGAGTTCATTTCCACCATAGTTCAACAACGGATCAGTTATCACTAGGTGTTCGCAGTTCTCAACTTATCATGGAGAGGAAACCGTATATTGCAGATCCCCAAAAGTTTATGAAGTTTTTTGAGCGTCGATGCGAGGAACAGAAAGGAGGCAAAGCTCAACCTGGTTCCCGTATCATCACCATAACTTCCCCAACGAATGTTGACGAGAACTCTCATGAAGGCCAAAAGACTAAGAGATCTCCAAAGCGAAGCAAGATGATGAAAAAACGCAAAGGTGAAGACAAACCATCTCCAGAAGGGCAAAATTCGGCTAAACGATCTTTTGTGGATAACCCATCCAATCATCACAGAGATTTCTTTCTAGAGTAAACAAGGCTGTGTTCAACTGAGCATGCGTCCAACTATATCTACACGACGCATGCACTTCATTTAAAACTATAACTATCCCGCCATAGGGGGAGAGAATCTGTGTGTGTGTGTGTGTGTGTGTGTGTGTGTGTGTGATTCAAGATGTCCTTCCAATGTACTGTCTGTCTCGGCTTGTTACCCGTTGATGTTCAAGGGGAAGATGTGAGTGGATGTTTTATCTGTGTGTACTGCCGGACAAAGTTGAAATATACATACCACCGTTTCTTGGTTCACAGCGATAAATGTACCGTGAAAAGAAAACTATCACGTCACATTCCCTCGTGTATTTGTAACAGCCCTAAGACAGCATAAAACGCGGTCACAACAGGCTCTAGGCGTTCATTTCTCTCTGACCAGAAGACAGATCACACCTATGAAAATGAAGAGAACGTCAGTGGTGAGACCCAAGGACATTTTCAGTACCCATGATAAGGTCATAAAACCCAGGAAACCAAAGAGTGCTTTGAAGAGACAAATCAAAACGAAACAGGCTACCTCTAAAGTAAGGAGTAAGCAAAGCAAACCGACTGGACTTCACATAAAACACATCTCGACCACACAAGGCGTTGTGAACAGGGCCATAGCTGCCTTGAAACGACAGCGGATCCGGCAAGGGTATAAAAGGAAGCTTGAGAAACACTAACTCCATATACATTCTAGGTCACCATGGAGTTGGTGGTGGCTACCTGTCCGGATTGTGGGAAGTCCTTTTCGAGAAAAGATGTTATGTATCGACATAGGAGGAATATACACTTGAACACAGCTACGCCGCCGCCGCCGCCGCCGCCGCCGCCGTTGCCACCCTCAGTGCAGTTCACTACGCCGCCGCCGCCGCCGCCCTCAGAGGAGTTCACGACATCCCCGGTGACTTCATCACTACAGCATCCGCACACACCTTCTCTAGAACGACCCTTCCGATTTGGGATCCCCTCCAACGGCCTGTTGGTCGGTCCGAGTGGCTCGGGCAAGACAACCTTCATGTTCAACGTACTACAACAGGGACTGATCAAGCCCCAGCCTGACCATATCACCTGGTGTTATAATGTATGGCAACCTCTCTACAATCGTATTCTGCAAGTCTTACCCTATGTGCAGTTTGTGAAAGGACTCCCTTACAATCTCGAGGATGAACATTACTTCGATGCTCATAAGCAGAACGTGTTGATCCTGGACGACTTCCTGGCTGAAGCCAAGAATGACAAGCGAATCTCTCGTCTGTTTACTCAAACTTCGCACCACAAAAATGTACTGATCTTTTTACTCCTGCAAAACATGTTCCCCAGGGGTAAGGAATCTCGTGACATTGCTCTCAATTCTCATTATGTGACTTTATTTAATTCACCCGTGGACAGACAGCAGATTAAGGTATTTGCGAGAAGAATATTCCCCGAGGATATATCTAAATTTATGAGTCTTTACGAAACAGCGGTGGAAACACCTTATGGAAACTTAACAGTGGATCTTAAACCTGGTACGAGCGAGAAGAACAGGCTACACGTGAATATCTCGACATCTCTTCCAGCCACCAACGCAACAACAGGTCATCTGCAGGGTGGGACGTTAGTTCAAGACCACCACCAACGAGAGATAAAAGCGATCCCACCAGGCTTAGACGATCAGTCAGGTCGAGACCTTCTTGCTGAACAGACGTTTCTCGACGACCCCATCGAAACAGCTTCCCCTACGAGCAGTGAAGAATCGGGGCCTTTCACTATGGCTACAGCTTGCGCCGATTGTGGTGTACTCATAGACAACATGCATGATTTACAACGTCACATCAAGTCCTGGTGTCCAGCTGTTAATGACAAGGCATTGACATCTAGAAAACGAAAACGCTACATTAGCGATGAAGATTCGGATGGGGACCTTCCCGTACAGAAAGGGAGTGGTAGCGAAGATTCAAAACCAATACCTCGTCACTGGAAACCCATCAACGACATGGCAGCCGAGGAGTGGCAAAACGTGGGCTTGCAGCGTATCTGGAAGCGGGTGTATGAGCTTTATCAAGGTGACATGGCAGTCAACAGGACGAAATATAAGCGGCTGGGTCGGACAGTAGAATGGACCGATCGCAAATTGAAACAGCTTTGGGATACTAAATTGATGGACACTCTCAACAGCGTCCTCGAGTTTACTCAATATTTTAAAGAAGCTCCCCTGTTTGTACCCATCCTCAGCAGTCTGGATGAGATAGATCCGTCCTCAGAACAGAGCATGGTGAAGGGGAAAATCAGACGCTATATCAATCCTAAACTGAAAGACATTCTCACTCGACTGGATAGGCCTGAATTGGACACTGACACGGAATCAGACGTGGCTACAGATGGCAGTGCCGCTGATGATGAGGAGAGTGATCAGGACTGATTTATTACAGAAGGCGTAGACTCATCCACTCACTGTTAGTTCATTCTTTTACCTCTGCTGAGACAGGATGTATAAACGAAGCTTGCTTCATGTTGTGAAATCACCAAACCCACTCCTAAGACAGAACCACAAGAACGATAAGAAAAAACCTGTTTCTCTCTATGTCAAAGGGGTGATCGAGCGAGGACCGCCTGGACGACGGACATTGGATAGGGTAGAGACTAAAGGATAGGATAGGATAGAGACCAAAAGGATAGATATGCATCCAAAAGAGACAATTTTATATTTCGTCTACCTGTGTAAAACTCTATATCCGGAAATAGGTGTAGTCAAACGCGTTCCTGACATGTATGGACTGATTAACTTAATTGTATCATGATTTAATTATTTAATGACTCAATATTATATCATGACTTGTGCCTAGATTGAATAAATATGTTAGAAGAATGTATGTGTTTTGTTCTCAATGTGGATGATATTCAAACTCGAAACAGACAGGGAGTTATAGAACATATGTAAAACCTAGTGAAGCAATACTACCCGTGCTTTATAGACTTACCTATTATGATTCGTATACATTCATTTCCACGATAAACCTATGGTTGTATAAAACACCAAACATTGGTGTCTGTGTACATAGTTATCTATACATGAAACAATCCTCACCCCCCTATATAAGCATATTTCGTCAAAATCATGCATTTATCATGATTAGTTTTGCTAGATCCATCCCATGAAAGCAGGTTTCATCAGAACGCATGCATGGCCATAGGGGTGTTGCGGGCTTTCCTCTTAAATTAAATGTCTTTAATTTAATTTAATTTAATTTAATTTAGGTTAATGCCTAAATCACGCTTACCCCCGTTATAGTACATAGAGGAGAGTTTGGTCTCGAAACCACGTGCGTTTGAGTGGGCCAGTGTTTATAACAGTGTTATAACGGGGATGTGAACCATAATGGGTAGATTGACAGCTCAAGTGTCAAGCTTCACTGGTCATTGTTTGCTTAACGTAGGTAGGTCTTGCCTGTTAGACCTTGCCAGTTACATGTAGCTCGAACCTAGATGTTTACATCAATGAGTAATACACACGAACTCTGAACCCTATAGTACAATGCCCATATATGGATGTTTTACTATGAAAACAGCGTGTTATTAAGCCGTCAAAAAAACATACACCTTTCTGTCTCGGTCTGAACATGCTTGAGTTCTATGATGATAAAATAGGTTTTTGACGAGACAGCCTTCATTTCACCTTATATCAGTACTAACTACCATATCTTTTTAAAGTTGACAACCTATCAAGGCAAAAACTCATATACCCAATATATATTTTAAATGACGTTAAGTATATTCCTATTTCGCTTTTAACTCGTTATGGAATGGTATTCTATGTATAACTATCAGTCAACTCAAAATCACTTCATATGAAGTTTGCATACCCGATCTTAAATATTACGCTAAGAAACGTACACTAATATCAAACTTAAAGGACTCGAACATTGTTATACTTCTGTAAGATTCGTGTAAATGAAATCACCCACTCACTCACTGTATGAAACATATTTTCGAGAATATTTCATCCGTCAATTTCGTGTACTATTTCACTGGTTCACTGAGAGATATAATAATAATAATACTAGAAAAGTAGCAAAAATAAACATTTGACCTATATAATATATGGATATTTAAGAGACGTTTCTTGGCCGACGCTGTAGCGATATAAATAAAGACCTTTTTTGTTCAAGCAGTAGGTCAGGACTTCTTATGGCCAGCTCAAAAGCCTAGGTGTATATTCAGAAAACCATACGGTATTGTATAGCCAGGTCAAATCCTCACGCTTCGCTAGGTATACATAATGTATTCATATGTGTATTTTAATCAGAGAGGGGACGGGTGACACGTCATACCTACAAATAGTTTTTTTGGCTCCAAACTACAAACTCGTTCGACTGGTCTTCATTACTCGATGGGTAGTGTTATAAAAGACCATTGTTCTCGCTAATGATCATGGATAGGTTCAAAAGCATCCTTGCATTGGATAGTCTAATGATTCCTCGACCTTTCTGACCCGTGACGTCATGCATACATTAGCCTATTAATGAGCTACGCTGCATACATTAACGCTGATCCGGTTTGGATCCGGTTAAGGAGTATGTGCTCCCTCTTACTATACTACTAGCGCAATAGCTTCTGGCATTCCTTCCATACACTTTTTTAAATGAATGATCCTGAATAAATGATATATCTGTATTTAAATACGAATGTGTGATCACTTACACAATTCGTACCTATGAATATCCACACCGGCTTTTATATGCCACTGATGTTAAAATGTACTCTGAAACACTTTGTACTTATGAATATCCATATCAACTAATGTATGCTATACAGATTGTTTTTTTATGTTGACAATTCGATCAGTTGTCACGTTGTAAAATTACTTTGGGAAATAAAAATACATTAACCGCCCCCCCCCCCCCCCCCCCCCCCCAAAAAAACCCCCAATTATTTGACCATGCAAGTAGAACAATCACTTTAATGTTCCTACGAATGCAAGCAATTGGAATTCAGTCTAATGACATCACATTCAGTGGCTAATTTTGTGTCATGTGTTTTGACTTGGAGATATGAAAAGAGAACAAAATTAATTTATTTATGCTGACAAATGAACTAATGTGCATTTGTTTCATTTATGCAAACCTATAGGCCCACTGCAGTATCTATCCTATTGTAATATAAGTCATTGAGTCAATTAATTTATTTATATAGCTGCCGAGA
Organism: Gibbula magus; assembly: GCA_936450465.1. Classification (NCBI taxonomy): domain Eukaryota; kingdom Metazoa; phylum Mollusca; class Gastropoda; order Trochida; family Trochidae; genus Gibbula; species Gibbula magus. The sequence continues at coordinate 34,103,484 of OW388302.1, forward strand.
TAACTATTTTTTTCAAATTGAAAAGATCTGTCAAGGGATTTGAAAACCCTTTTCACTTTCAGTGGCACTTCAGTCCATTTTGTCTAAACTATTAACGCCAATATCATAATTCGGATAGATACCGAAACGTATTTTTATGAAAACTGTACGGAAGTTTTGGTTTGCTATTGCATTATGGGAGAAATAATGGCGGCGTCTTCAAACGCGGAAATGCCTGTCGAGTTTTCATGAATCATATGCGTCTACATGCAGCAAGAGGGAAATAATTTCTCAGGTGCTAAACTATTATTAACACTAATTCATCCGCATCAGACATTTAAATTTAATTGTAACCAGTTTCTAAAAGAGTTAAACAACTTTCAAAGGAAGTGCGGGAACTTTGTCTAACATAATACCCGCCTTACAACTAATCAATGTTCAACCAAAATATCTTTTGATATAGATTAGTAATATTTTTTCATATACGGTAAGCATTTGAAATAAAGCGGTTCATTTCCATTAAAGATAAAGATGTTGAATACGTAGAGATCATTCGCAGAAAATTATTTTAAATCTGTTCTTGAGGATGATAATGAAAGCAGTTGTGGGGCAAGTATCAGGGGCACGTTAGAAACATGTCCCTACCTGTAGACCTAAATAAACACATGCCTGTCAACACATTGATAACGCTCATTGACCCACGGTGGTAGTAAAACTGTATACAATGAAATCCTTCACACAGGGAGAGTGTACCATGTGGTTTGTGGAATGTAACGTGCTAGGGCAAGATCAAGAATTGGGATAACTTAGGAATAGAAAATTGAGGTTTGTTATCTTTCTATTCTAAATTAGACACACGAAAATGGCTTGTATTTTTTTTGCTGTCATGCAATCTCTTTCAGGTTTGATTGACTTTCCGAACTGTTACCATGCACTTGTTTATTTTTTAAAGATGTATCGTACAATTTGGTTAGAGAGGCATTTGTTTATGATCAGATTCTATTTTAATGCTGGCATAATACCATTCTTATGTTTAGAATGATGATAAGGCAAATTGTAATTAAGATATGCACTCACACAAAATTCAGTTATTATTTAATTAGGTTAGAAATAGATAGACCGGAGGCACATCGATCTCCTTAATTTCATAACATCCTTTTAGTCTTTGGATTCCAGTAAGACTGTCTTCTTAACCTTTGGTTATCTGTAGCTTATCTTCTTTAACGCTTGGATACTTTTCGATGATCTTTTAGGGTTAGTTTGTCTAGTGTAAGGGTTTGTAGTGAAATGTAGTTGATAATTACTAGCGCCGAGTAAAGTGCATCACTCCCTGCAATTTCTGAAGAGGCACAAATTAAAATACTGACAACTAGTCAAAATTGACAAAACTTCTGACAAAAACAAAATGTCATCAGACAGACCATAAAAATAAAGGGACTGGACTCTGCAATAGATTATCATTAACTGTGTGTCCCTCGGCCAGATGTGTAATCAACCCGACTTGTTGTGATTGAACACTGGAAACATAATATTTACACAAATTTTACAAATGAAACTTTGTCATATCTTTATTTCATCCATCATGGTAATCAAGGAAATGTTTTGATATTAAATAATTAATAAGAGAAACAGAATCGGCACTTTTGAATTTTTTCCGGACGCACTCTTGTTCTAGCGAGGCTCACAAATATTCCCGCCTGTGGCTGAGTCCAGTCCCATTATTTTATGGTCTCTGTATATACCAATTATTAATGGTAAGAAAAATATTGCTATTAGTTTACTAGTCCTTCCTGCAGCTTCTTTAAATGGGTTAAATCCATTATGAATTTATTAGAAATAAGTGTCTTCTGATATCAAATATATCAACACTTAGTTGATAAAAGTCAAAATATCCTAGGCAAGCCTCTGATATTTGTAGCTTTTATCAACTCGTGTTGATATATTTAATATCAGAAGACACTTTGGTGAGATTCTCTATATCTTTTGGTGTTGCAAAAAAAAGGTCAAAGGTTATTCATTCTTGGGAGTTAAAGTGAGAGATTATTGATCTGAAACCAGTTTAACTCTTTCATCTGCTTAATCTGTAAATCTGGATAGGATTAATTGCCTTCATTCTCATCAAGAATTTTTGTTCTGTCTTTACAGATTCAATTTGGATTTTTAACATAGAGTTAACTCATACAAACCCAAAACTGAAAACAAGACAGAGGAATTGAATGAAAGGGTTTACAGAGAAAGTGAAATTTGTTAACAATCTAAGATCTCTCCACCTGAGAGGCTCAACCAAACAAAAATGTGGACTCGGCAAAAGTAGAGCATGAGCTACAACAGTTTTCAATGATGTGTAAGAAGTCGCCTAATCAGCAGTTTGGATGATTTTGACCAAAGGACAAAAATCAACAAAAACTGTTCATCGTCAAAGGCTATTATGGCAACACTTACAACACCAACTTCTAAAAGATTTCTACCGAACTAATGAAATATGTCGGTTGGGACTAAAAGCGGCGTTAAACCCCAACTCACTCACTCACTCACTCGGTTGGGACTAAACAGCTTTAGCTCTTCTGATTGAGAAGGCAGAGTGTGAAAATCCTAATGTTTGGCATCGTCGAAGACTACTTTTCGCAAATTTCGTCGATTTTGTGTTTCTAAGTGAAGGATGAGCAACCTAAGCATGATGAACCCTGGGACGAGTCTGAACTTTGACGGGGCGGCGCTACAGAACCAGGAAGAGGCTGAATACAGGAAGGAGGAGGAGCAACAGGAGAGAGAGGTTGGTAACGTCTATTTTTAGCTCATCAGGCCTGAAAGGCCAGATGTGCTTATGGCATGGGCTGTCGTCCGGTGTGCGTCCGTCGTCCTTCCGTCGTCCGTAAACTCTTTCGATTTCTCCTCCAGAACTGCTACACCCCCAAAGCTGTAATTTGGTGGGTGCAATGTAACTCAATTATCTGTGTATTCTTCAGGTAATATATGAGCTATCTGTTCTATAATGGTCAGTGCAGGCCAAGATCCCTGTTATATAATGGTCAGTGCAGTCCAAAGCCTTGCTTGCAGGAGTTCGTTTAGAGGTCGTGCATTGCAACGCACTGGCCTCCCCCCCCCCCCCCCCGCCCCCCGCCCCCCCCCCCCCCCCCCCCCCCCCCCCCCCCCGCCCCCCGCCCCCCGCCGCCTCCCCCCCCCCCCCCCCCCCAATTCAAGAAACACCTTAATTTCCCACTGAACTACCTTGCATTTTGTACAGAGGACAGAAATATTTCAATTACTGAAGTAAGGAGTCTCTAAGCATTTGGGAGCAGGGATTGACAAAATCACCTTTGACAATTGGCAGTTTTCAGAGTTTTAAGTCATTTAAAATATTTTAAATTGGCTATTCCCCTTTATAACAATAATAAAATTTCAAATTTTAATGGGTCAATTTTTCATCCAGCCCCTACCTTACTGTGGGAGTAAATGTTTTTGGTCTCATGATATCACTTACTGAACACTATCTGCTTGTAACTGTAGCTAGGCGATACTGAGTATACTTGACGAGAGAGAATCCTATTCTACAGAGAGGAGTAACTGTCGAGTGTCTCACATCTCGGACTCCTCTATGTATCTGGGCAGCACACCCTGTGAGGACAGACCCCCAGTTGCGTCTCTCTCTTTATCATCTCACATCGGTGTCACATTCTCACCCCTCAATCTCCACAGAGTAAAGTTTGAGACATTTCCAAGTCCATTGAGTCTAAGCTTACTAAAGAGGCCTTTCAAAATGTTTGATTGTGTTTGCAACTTGACTTAAAATTTGTATGTTTCCCCTAATTTCAGATGCCCCCTTAGTGTTAGTGCATTATCACATTGAGTTAAAACTTAGGTAAATCTCCCATAAGGCATAACTCGTGACAGTCTCTAGCACTTGGTTTAATGATCTTGCTACATTTCATCACTTTTCTGTGTCCCTATGTCAATGTGCTTTGGCTGAATATTACAGTCCAATCAGAAATCTCAAAACTACATCTGGAGAGCAAATGCAGTGAACATATGATTTGTGTGAGTGCGGCCATTTTGGTTATATGAATAAAACAATGAGGCTTGGGCAGGGGATATCTCTGTAAATCTCCAAGAGGCCGCTGCAATCAAACCAAGGATTGTTAGAAACTGTAGCATGGTTTAGATTAGCCAGTGAGGGAAGTAGTAGTAGTCAGCTGTATGACTAACTCTATATTAGGGCTGAGTATCATGGGAAATCTCACGATACGATATGTATCATGATACAGACAGGCGATACAGAATGTATCACGATACATTGTTTAAAGTATAATTTCATGCATATTTTGTGAAATTTTCAAGATGGTGGGAATTTTGTGTTATGAGATGATCGAAAATCGAAGATTAAAACAGTTGTTTTCTTCTAAAAACAGTTATTTATAAATCAGATAGCTTCATGTTTACTGTAGTTACTGTTACTGCACAACACTAGCTGGTTTTAAAGTGTTCACTTAGTTTTTCTTTTCATTTTTAAGGAAGTGAAATCTATTTTTAGTGTATCACGATACAGGAAGCTCACGATACAATAATCACGATTTCCAAAGCTACGATTGTATCGTAGGTATCGATGAATCGTTACAGCCCTACTCTATATTATATCTCTATATCTACTATAATGTTATTAATTAAGTATTTCCGTATTGGCTGAGTTACAGGGCCGAGGTCAGTTGTATTGGCCCGAGACGAAGTCGAGGGCCAATACAACTGACCGAGGACCTGTAACTCGGCCAATACGGAAATACGTATTTAATGACAATTTTATTAATTGACCTCTTTTCAGTCTATTTGCACAACACTAAACATCTTATTTATATTGAAATAACAATAATAAACAAGATTGGTGAACATATACCATGGGTCAAAGTTGTGAAGCGACAGCTTCGGGCTTTCACGAAATGTGCGACTGCGCATGCTCAGACTCATATTGGCCCAGTTTATCCCGTATTGGCCCAGTTTGTCTCGTATTGGCCCAGTTTGCCCGTATTGGCCCAGTTGTCGAATCATATGGTCTAGGCCGTAAATACCGTGTACATGCCATAACATTGATAGTTAATTAATAATATCTGGTCACGGTGGGGTCCCCCCTTTAACTCTATATTACCTCAATTGAATATCACGTAATCATGTTATCATAAAATGTCTCCCAGTACAAGGAGAGTTCTAACCATACAGGGGACGGGATAGCGCAGTGGTTAGCCCGCTCGGCTTCAGATCAAGAGGTCCGGGGTTCGAATCCTTGTCAGGGCCACGACAAATTTGTCTGCAGTAGAGAACTGTTCTACACGCAGTAAGGTTTGGGTGCAATGCTACACTGAATTTCAGTGCAGTACCACCCATGGTTCGCTAGTTCCAGCCGATGCTTGCAGGTTTCACCGCACTGCATTGCCACATGGCGTTGCGGGCCTTCTCCCTGCCATAATACTAGCAGCCGCGATATAAGTGAAATAATCTTGAAAGCGGCGTTAAACCCTAACTCACCTCACCAATACTCGCAGGTTTCACTGCAATGCATAGCTATATGGAGTTGCTGAATTTCTCCCTGCCATAATACTAGCAGCTGCGATATAAGTGAAATACTCTATCAGTAATCTGTTGATGTAGAGTTGTAACACTATGAACATTTCTTCCGTAGATATGTAGTCAATTGAGTCTAATACCCAATAGTGTGTTTCGTTTCAGATTAAGCAGTCTTGAGTTTGAATCCCGATAGGGACTCGCAACTTTGACCTCTATAGAGATCTGTTCTAAATGCAGTAATGTTAGGGTGCAATACTTCACTGAATAGTACCACGTATGGTTCATTCACTAGTTCCAATTGAAGCTTGCAGGTTTATCCATAATGCATAACCACCATGGTGTTGCAGGCTTTATCCCTATCTAACACTAGCAGCTGTGATAAAAGTGAAATACTTTTGGAAGCGGTGTTAAACCGAATGTCACCTCACCTCACCTCAACTCAATATACCAAAGAAAATCTGTAGTGAAAGGAATGAGGTCCACGGATTGGGAACGACACCTTTGACAATGGGCCATTTTTAGGGCTTTTAGTCATTTTTGGAATTTTAAATGGGCCATTCCCCTTTGTAGCAATAGTAAAATTTGAAATTGTAATGGGCCATTTTTTCATCCAATGCACAAAATGGCCCATGGCTCCTACCTTTCCCAATCCCTGGAGGTCTTTCAATTATTTTGTGATTTTATGATTGTGAAATTTTCACAGAATCGGAGATAGGTTTTAATATGTTCTGATAGTTGCTAGATACTTAGGGGTGATAGAAAATTGAAACCCCCCTCTCCTCCCCCTCTCCCCCTTCCCCCTCCCCCAGGGTGCTAGCCAGAAGATTGATACCTCCTCCAATAGATAAGACAAACACATGGGAAGGATACTCAAGAGGGTGACAGTTGCCTGGTGTAGGGGTTCCTTGTGACTAAGATTATAGTATTTACTGCTGGATTACTCTGAGTACAAACTGTGAAAAAAATGGATTGTTGAGTTCTAGAGCTATGCCTGTTAGATCTATGCTTGGATAAAGAAGGTAGGTAATTACGTAACTGGAGCAGTATATTTTGAAGGATATTTTAGGTTTTGCTTCATATTCATTCCTTTGTAATTTTAATACTGGTTATATATAGAAATCAAATAGTCTGTTGGTCGATCTGATTGAACTTTAAAAATATGTATACAGTTTGTTTCTCTATCAAAGAATGCAAAAGTCTATAATACCCACACTTTTGTGTTGTCATAACTTGACTAATGTGGTTTATAAATTGTAAATGTTATGACTGGGTAATGCCATTTTTAGCTCATCAGGCCTGATAGGCCCGATGGGCTTATGGCATGGCATGGTGTCCGGCGTACGGCCATCTGTCCGTCCGTCCATCCGTAAACTTTTCGCTTTTTCGGCTTCTTCTCCAGAACCAATGACTCCGAAGAGCTGAAAATTTATGCGAGACTCCTTGGCCAATGGGGATTCTAAATTGTAGATTATGTGACCTTATAAGGCTTATGACCCCAAATGGGGTCACAGTGGTCATGATCTAAGAGCCTATCTTTTGCTTGTAAACAATAACTAAAATAACTTAAATAATTAACTTTAGATAGTAAATCAATGAAATCCTGATGAGCTTCAGAGTCCATGGCTCTATTTTATACGTTTGCTTTACCTCAGAGAAAATGAATAATGTAATAACTGTTAAAACTTGTACCTGATGAGCAGCAGAGCCAATGGCTCTATTTTGTTTGGATCCAATAGTATTGTAATAGGTCACAATAGTAGATTTTCAATAGTCTGTCACAATAGTAGCTTGTAATAGTTTGAAATTGCATTAGTAAGTTGCAGTAACGTATTCTAATTTCTATTACAATAGTTTGTGACAATAGTAAGTTGCAAAAGTCTATCACAAGAGTCTTATGAAAATAGTAAGTTGCAATAGTCAATGACAATAGCAGGTTGCAATAGTCTATGACAATAGCAGGTTGCAATAGTCGATGACAATAGTGGTTTATAACTTTCAATAATCCATCTCTTCAGTCAACTGACCGACAACAGTCTTCAGTCTACGGCAACTTTGTCTGCAGTAAAAAACTGTTCTACACGCAGTAAGGTTTGGGTGCAATGCTACACTGAATTTTCAGCTAGTTCCAGCCGTTGCTCGCAGGTTTCACCCCAATGCATAGCCACATGGCCCGCAGGCTTTCTCCCTGCAATAATACTAGAAGCCGTGATATAAGTGAAATACTCTTGAGAGTGGCATTGAACCCGGACTCACCTCACTTCACCTCTAGCAACGTGGGTCCTAAGCTTAATGTAAACAAAAGCAGGAAGGCTATATGTTATGTGTAAATAAATTAGTATTTTGTTCCTTTAATTTAAAGTTTCAGTATACAGACCGAGGCGATAATCCCCATATCTGATACGCAAAGGTTCCCTGAATATAATAGTATTCTCTTACTAATGTGTGTACGTACACTGACATGTCCTCAATATCAAATATGAATATTAAATATTAATTTCATTTTGATATCAGCTTTGATGATCATATTTCTTAATTTGGAGAGCTTTTGAGTTGGAAGATCATCATCATAAATGGAGTTCTCTCTCTCTTCTGATATCAAATATATCATTACTCGTTGATTTAAGTTACAAATATCCGAGGCTTGCCGAGCATATTTCTACTTTAGTCATCTAGTGTTGATATATTTGAAATCAGAAGACACGAGGGTGAGATTTTTTTTATCTTTCAAAATCATTTTCAACAATTATTAGCAAAATAATGAACATATCTGCAACACAAAACTGCCGTTTGACTACTTCAGCAGTGAGCTCAGTGATGTTATAGCATTGTGACGTCATCAGCATTGTGGCATCATAGCAGTGTTACGTCTTCAACTTCATTACATTGTCAGCGGTGTTCTTAGTGATTTCAAAGCCTTGTGATGTCATAGGATTGTGACGATTTGATTGTTGCGATATCTACAATGTAGATATCGCTTGTAGATATCACTTGATCTCACACAAGCGATATCTACTGTCAGTTTTGGATGATAAAAAGATTTCTATAGCGCCAGTTCCAGTCCATAAGCACTGCTCAGTAGCGCTCTCTGAACAACAAGAATGAAAAGTTAGACACTGTATGTTTTCGAGAAAAGGTATGTCTTCAGTTTACATTTGAACAAGTGTAGATCGTGGACAGTCCTTAACTCGAGTGGAGTTGATTACAGAGAGAGGGTCCAGCCACCTGGAATGCTCAATTCCCAAACCTGTTAGTAGACTTGAAGTGAGGAACAAGAAGATCAAGATTTTCAGACCTGAGACTTCGGCCATACTCGGTTACCCATGGTTTTATATTATATGCTCCTTTACTCTCCACTATATCACCCATGGGAAACCTTATCAGATAAATATGTACTCAAATTACCCGCCCTTGGCCGGCGTGAGCCAATCAAACTGCTACGCAGCTTGGACCTGCGAGCCAATGATAATTCATATCACTTCGTTTCAAAGCAAGCGAGGTCAATGTGTTAGCCCTCCGTCACCGGTTATCTTCCTTGGCCATTTCCGTCTTATCCCATTGAGGATTTTCTTTGGTTACTGACTTCGTCACGCTGGCCAAGGGTGGGTAATTTGAGAACAGATTCCCCTGATAAGGTTTCCCATGGGTGATATAGTGGAGAGTAACGGTGCATATATAAAACCATGGGTAACCGAGGATGGACTTCGGCTTGATTGATAGCTTGTGATCAGGTCAGACAGAGCTAGCTTATTGAGGCATTTGAATACAAGCAGGATGAGTTTGTAATTTATTATACCCCCGACCAACGGTTGGGGGTATATAGTTATACCAACGATTCCGTCCGTCCGTCCGTCCGTCTGTCTGTCCTTCCGTCCGAAGATAATTTTTGTCCGATCGATTACAAAAAAACTATTCGTCTCATCCTTTTTAAATTTGGTACATGTCTTCTTCACCACTAGGAGAGGTGCAGTGCGAAGTTTAAACCGAATTGGTGAATTTTTGAATTTTTGGCGATTTTTTATATTTTTTAACTTAGTCAAATTCGGAGCATTTTTTGTCCGATCGATTACAAAAAAACTATTCGTCTCATCCTTTTCAAATTTGGTACATGTCTTCTTCACCACTAGGAAAGGTGCAATGCGAAGTTTAAACCGAATTGGTGAATTTTTTAATTTTTGGCGAATTTTTTTTTTTTTTTACTTAGTCAATTACTTAAATTCTGAGCATTTTTTGTCCGATCGATTACAGAAAAACTATTCATCTCATCCTTTTCAACTTTGGCACATGTCTCCTTTACCACTAGGAGAGGTGCATTGCAAAATGTAACACGATTTGGTGAATTTTTGAATTTTTGGCGATTTTTTATATTCTTTTACTTTATCATAGCTAGAATGAATGAAGCTACTTCTGTATTGTGATTTGTTGACTTCATCATTTTCTTTTTCATGTAACTTTCATCAAAAGCTACTTCTGTGTTCTCGTTGATTTTACTATTTTATATTTCCACTGGTTATATATTGGGAAAAGTTAAATTTTCTTTCCTTTCAGCCATAAACTGCTGTATATCTCTCACTGTGCCTTCCATACATGTACCTGTTGTTTAAAGTCACTCGAATGAATCATTATGATGGATTAATTTCCAAAATAAAGTTGAAATCAGTGGTAATAGCAGTAGTGTATTATATTACCAATACCTTTTCAAGTTACTTTTATTCCTATTTTGACTTAAACCACCTTTTTCACATGAAGATCGAGACTTATCCTACCATTTTCACAAACAGTTTAATCTTAGCAATTACATTTCAAAGCTTACCAATCCTTAAGTGTGCAGACACCTCTCTCTTTAAGTAAAATAAAAATGTCAAACTTAAACAGTCGGGGGTATTAGTGAGCCACGCTCACTTTTTTGCTTGTTCATTCTGATATGGGAAGCCAGTGTAACTTCTGCAGAACAAGGGTAATGTGAGATGCTTGCTTGTCTGGAAAAGGGCTCTGATTACGTCGATTGCGATATTGATTTGGTATTGATCAAGTATTTGATAACTGACAGTATAAAGATATATCTCAAGTTAAAAGAGATAGAGGATTTATTTTAAAGACATTTGGTACTTGATCAAGAACATAGGTATTGGAGTAGATAAGTAGATAAATCTTCGATAATAGACTTTATTAATGCTCCTCACTTGATGTCAGTAAATAATATTCATAACATAGACATTTTCTCACTCTTTTTACCATGAATTTTTCTGTGTTATTTTTTATGAGATAAATATTTTGAATATTAGGTGTCAGTATTTTGAAAATCACCTTTGTACATGATTTGGTAAGAGTTTCATGATATTCGAATTAAAATATTCCACAGTTTTATTAATAAGTTTCAACTCCACTGTTGCATAATTTGTATCACATCAGGATTTAAATTAATTTCATTGCATGTTGTCTGCCCTCCGTCCGTAATCTTTTACCATTCTGGACTCCTCCTCAAGAACTGTTGCTCCATGAGAGATGAAATTGGGAGATGGATCTTTGGGATTCAATGGCGTCTAATGTTAAGTTGTTGGATGGATCTTCATTCATTCATTTTATTAAACATTTGTATAGTGCGGCTGTGTCGATCACAAGCTCTTTTGAATTGCTCAATTGCGTTGATTTCCCTCAATAATTCGATGTCACTCTTCATTTATGGCATTTAGAAGTCGATTAGATAAAGGAAAAACAAGTTTAGAACCCATTTATAAGCTTGAAAATAACCGAGATAATATTATTGATATGAGCACATGTGCACATACAATATTTGCCAGCGTTGATTCAGCGCAACTTCGTCTTTGACATCATAAAACGATTGTTCGTGACCTCATTGTCGCTTGCTGTTGCAAGAGAAGTGGACCGGTTCCTGACTAATTTCATGCGAATCAAATGGATTAGAATGGGTAATAAGGAAATTATTACAGTCAAAAGTGTGCCATATGACTTTTATGAAACTCATGCAAATTTATGTATAACTCTCGCTCTCGCTAGGGCAATAACAAAAATTCACACTCCTTTTGTAATAATCTCTGCATCGTTATTGCACGTGTGCTACTTCAACAGTGTTGTTCCTAGAGGGGGTCCTGGGGACATTTACCCAACTTTTTGGCTAGATATCCCTTAAAATTTGGAGAAGTAGGATACTTTTACCAATGCAAAGGGTCCCACTTGTTCAGGAATGGCCAAAATGACCCCCTCAGGAGATCACCTAGGAACAACACTGCTTCAATCTGTGTGCTAACAGGTTATCAAGCAACGATGTTCCATCTCATTTGGACAAATCCTGCAAAAAAGAAGTTTTTAATCCATACATAAAACTCATTAATTCAATAAACTTAGTCTCAGTTTATATCAATTGCTGGTTTGTTTCTTTATTAGATAGGGGCAGGATAGCGCAGTGGTTATCTCGTTCGTCTTTTGAACAAGAGGTCTGGGGTTTCTGATCCCACCATCTGCTGTGTTTTATGTGCAGTAAGGTTTGAATGCAATTCTACACTGAATTTCAGCATAGTACGAGCCATGGTTTGCAAAAGTTCCAGCTAATGCTCACAGGTTTCACCCCAATACATGGCGTTGCAGGCTTTCTCCCTGCAATTATACTAGCAGCCGTTATATAAATGAAATAACCGGAAAGCGGTGTTTAACCTCAACTCACCTCACCCTCTTAATCAGATAAACAAATGAAATGTTAAGTCAAATGTCTTTTTCAACTAAATGTCACATTTGTATTTAATTAAGAAACAGTTCTAATATTCACCACATTCATCAAGGAGGATAAAGTTAAAATCATGTTTGCAAAATGTCATGTTTAACTGAAAGTTACAGAGTTAACGCCCGGTTGGTTTGTCAAGTGTCTGTATTTGCTGTTTACTTTCTCCACAGTTCTACCAGCTCAGGAAGGCTGCTCAGTGAACTGGTCAGTGGTTTACACTGCAGTGGTCAAACGGTCAATACCATTGGTCAGCATAGGTGTGTTAGGTGGATAAACATTTAGACAGTTTCTCGAATACGTTGGAAGGATTAGAATTTAGTGGTTATAATGAATTTTCACAATATTGATGGATGAATTGTTTAATTAGCTAAACTACAGAGGTTTGTAGGAGTTACATATTGGTATGTTTGATGGGTAGACATTCAATTAGTTGTTCTAGGAATTTGAGTAAGAAGGTAATCAGGACTGTTTGCTAATAAGTGGATTAATTAATGGAATGAAATTTCTGTGTAAATCATCAGGATATTTTATTATAGTGTATTTTGTGAACGATGCATTTTAAGTCATATATATCAGTTTCAGTGATATATTAGTTTAAGTCAAATTAGTCATATTTCCAAATTCATCAGTGTCCTGATTTGTACCGCGAGTGTCCAGATGGTTCCTGTGTATCTTATAGAAGAACTTAAGAACATTGAGGATGCGTTGCTGCAGGTTCGTGTTCTTGTCTACAGCTATGACTGGTAACCTGGATACCCGGGACAAGGTGGTACTCTGTAGGACGAGGTTACCCATCACATAAACTGGACCCATTGTCATATATATGACTAAATATTAAATTGTCTAATTTTCTGTTCTTCCATAATTTTTAGATTGCACTGTATTTGAAGTTTCCAACACAATATTAAAGTCAATTGTAATTCATTAGAAAATGTTATTTAAAAAGCTATAGAGCTTTGTACTGTACTTTAGCCTTCTTGCCTTGTTTCCCTGAGTCTCTTTTTTGAATACTGCCTATCCAACCGTTAAAGGGGCAGTAGCACATTTATTTGCAAATTTTATTTTTTCAAGTTTCAAATTTATAATGATAGTTTATGTCATTTATATTTACATAAAAGAATTAAACATCTTATTTAAATTACACAAACCCTTTATCCGTAGTGGTAATAACGTTGTTGTGTATAAAGCAAAAATTGCATGGCGGACGTTTTATTGTGAAAACATTTTATTATTTCGAATGACAAAAACGATTCCCATGGCTTTACAGAACCGTGTACACTAATTTTTTAACTTGATTTTCCAACGAGAAAAGGTTGTTTTCTATTAGTGACATAATTTTTCGAATACATTTCCTCGACTTATTTGAGTGAAAAAACGTGCTACTGCCCCTTTAAAGGAGGGAGAGGGAGGGTAAAGTTTACCTGAGGGGACTTAGATTGAGGGGCATTTAGAAGGTAAAAAATGTATTTTGCTTATTTCAGACATGTTATTTGCATAACATTAAAAGGTGTGCATGATATATGTATTTTGAGTAACACAATATATAAACCTTTCAGCTACATATATTACATATATGTATACTTCTTACTGCTATTGGTATAGAATTACCAATTACTGTAATTTAGTACCTCAAGGCCTGTTTGTTCAACTAACAGTGGTCAGTTTTCGTGATCTTGGGTTGAGATAATACATAACCTTAGATAATAAAACATGGAAATCCTAATGACCTACATAGCTAAGGGCTATTAGTTTGTGGTAATACAAGATTGATGATCTCATCATCTACACTGCAAATCAGAAGATACATGATTTTGTAGAAGATCATATATTTATAATTATACTCTTTTTGTCATTTAGTTGCGAGTCTAGCGACAACTCCTATCAAATGGCTTCGATGATCTGCTAGATGACAACTTCTTATCTGTGACGTCCGACAACTCTGTCAAGATAATATATTTTTTATTATGTACTCTTTTTGTCATTCAGTTGCGACAACTCCTATCAAATGGCTTCGATGATCTGCTGGATGATGACATGTTATCTGTGACGTCTGACGACTCTGTCAATGTCAGCGGCAGCTTTGACCCATCTGAAAGGTAGGGAGATTTTACATTTCAAAGTTTATGAAATCTAGAACCGAGGTTCTGAGGTTAGATTGTAAATGAAAAGATAACCTTGGTAATGTTTCAGAAAGGGACCTTTGGCACTGAACACATTGGTTCATTCTGAAATATAGAAAGATTTTGTCATTCCAAGTTTCAGTCCTCTTTCAACTTCTCACCAAAACACCATATGAATTAAGAGAAAACTCTTTGAACTTGTGCACATGGAATCCACGGACCTAATGATGACTTTCACAAAGACTTCCTTTTACTTTGAATTATTCACAAATATTTTATTATTCACCCTAGCGGAAGAACTCCCCGACGAAAGAGAGCTAGTGGAATAACTCAAGCAGCAAGAGCTGGCAACACAGAATGGAGTCACCATGGTTACCAAGCTCCATCGACCAATAGCAGGCCTCAGATCACATCACATGACCCCAGGTTCAGTCAGGAAGACTACAACCAGCCTGAACATGATGCACCAACTTTCGGAGGAACGTACAACATAGCAACCAAATCTACACTTGACTACCACGCTGATCAGTTTGCTGGCAACTACAACCAAACAGAGGCAAGTTTAAAAAATCAAGGTTATTTACAATGGGGCGGCAGTGCGGAGAACCTTGACCTTCAGAGAGGTCAATTTGAGGTCGCTGAGCATGTACAATCCCAGGAGGGACCAGTCCCCGAGATTCAGTACAGTGTGTCCCATTTCAATGAAGTGATCCAAAATGCCGATCCAATGGACGGCCGAGTGATTGTAGGTACTGATCGAGGCGAGACGGAAGGTGGAAACGATCACTTCAAAAGTGAAAACAGACATCAGTACTGGAGTCAGAATTACGCTCAGCACTACAGAGACCTCTACAGGCAAGATGACATACCAGGGGGAGGTAATTCAGATAATTTGCAAACTGGACAGAATGCATTTTCAAATACTCACAGAAATCTCGCAAGTGAGATTCACATCAATTTTCCAAATGGACAAACTCTGCCAGGTGATGTGTATGGGATGAACTCTGATCAGGGACCTTTTTCACTCAATGTGGAGAACACTCACCCAGAAGTGCCCTTTGATGATTCCTGCCCAAGTTCCTTACCGACCAAGGGGATGGTCAGACACACCCACAGACATGAAATGGACAACCCTGTTCCGGGTCCCACGTCTCCACGGAAACAAGACTTCCCTGAAGCATATCGGGTCCATTACAAGGGAAAGCATTTGGACCAGCAAGTGAATTCTACCATTCAGACAGCTCACAAGATCGAACCGGCCAATCAAGATACAGTTGATTCTCAAGCCGAGTTTTTGCAGCAAGGTAAATTGAAATTACTTTGAGGTAAAGCAAACAACACAAAGAGTATGACATTGTTTAGTTTGATTTATATAATCAGAAAATGAAAGGAGCCTGTGAGAATTATCTATTCAACCCAAAAAGTTAAAAATTATCTAATTTTGTAATCTATATATAATACATTACTAATATTAAACAGAGTTTAA
Source organism: Gibbula magus (assembly GCA_936450465.1). Classification (NCBI taxonomy): domain Eukaryota; kingdom Metazoa; phylum Mollusca; class Gastropoda; order Trochida; family Trochidae; genus Gibbula; species Gibbula magus. Next base: position 34,119,355 of record OW388302.1, read on the forward strand.
ACAGCCCAATTTTGTAATTTGTATAATACTATAATACTCAATATGGGTTCTTCTTAGATTATTAGATGTTAAATGCAATTATCTGGGTCCGGTTGCATAAACTCTAAGGTGACCTTAAGTCACTAAGGTAGCCTTAGTGCAATGTTTAAAGGTGACCCTAAGGTTAAAGGCGCTGTAGCACGTTTTTTGCAAAATTTATTTTTTCAAATTTGCCATTTATAATGATAGTTTATGTCATTTAAATTAACTTTAGAGGGTAAACATCTTATTACACAAATCAATTATCTGTAGTGGTAAAAACTATGTTGCGTATAAAGCAAAAATTGCATGGCGGCCATTTTATTGTGAACACAATTTATTATTTTGTATTACAAAAACGATTCCCATGGCTTTACCGAAACATGTACACTAATTTTAAACTTTATTTTCCGAAGAGAGAATGATGTTTTACTATTGGTGAAATTTGTTTTCAAATACATTTCATCAACTTTTTTGAGCGTGCTACTGCCCCTTTAAACTTAGTGTTAAGGTTGTTTTGTGCAAAACATTGTTTTGGGTTTTGGTAGGTAAGTAAAGTTAAGGGTATCATTTGAACCAACTTTTATGTGCCTGGCATTAACAACTTCACCAGGCAACAAATATTCTACAAGTACAGATTAAACTGGTGATTTTTTAGTGGCTGAACTTAGGCAAGAGTGGCATTCAACTGACATGTCTCATTTTAAGTGACATGGGATACAATTGAAAACACTTTTTTTGTAGTCTTTGAAGGGCATTTAGAAGTGAAATACATATGAACAGAAAGCTTTTCTGGATAACAACTTCATTAATGTGAAAGTACACAACATTTCGGATTATACGCTCACTCCTTCATCAGCTGGTCAGGTCGAGTGTGAGCACAGTATTTTAATAGTGTGAGTCTTTAATGTTTTCACCTTTTGAACTTGTCCTGGGTACAATGAAATAGAATACATCTGAAAACACATTTTTTGTAAACTTCAGTGTCAGAGAGTGGTGAGGAAGGGAGACAACTGGCTCAACTGCAGATCCTGTACAAAGCCAGGGGTAGACAACTGGAGGAGCTGAGCAGTGAATTGGAGACCACTAAACAGGAAACGGCCAGAGAGAAGCGCTTACTAAAGCACCAGCTATCTATAGCACAAGGTATGTCCATATGTAGACAAATTTCAATCATAGCACTGTTGTTGGCATACAGTGCGTCCAATTGTTAATACCTCTCACTCACAATATGTCAATGTACTTATGTGAATGTTATGTTTGTGATAGCAACCGTCTAAGCTTGTGATAGTGGCTGAAATGGGAAGAAATATTTTAAATCACACCATCAAATAGACAAATATTATTTAAAACTTTTAGCCCATGAAATTAATATCACAAAGAATTGGTAAGCCACTAATTATGCAGTTTTATGTTCACATACATGTATATTTGTAGGGGGATGAGGTTTTGTTTTAAGCTGAAAATAAATCCTATTCATTCATATTCATATAAACATTTGTGTAGCCGCTTCGTGCCAATATCCAGCTAAGCTACTCAAAGTCGCTTTGATTACCCTCGGTCATTGGATGTCACTGTTAACAACACTCTTCGTCAATCTCAGCTCCATTTGAAGTATACACTTTTGCAGCTAATATATCTATATTTATCACCTTTCAAGTGAACATTTTTCAATAAAAGATTTGATAATAATTAATATTTGTCTTTTCTTGATCAATACCATGTTTTTATCTCATTGAGTGATGTAGAAAGGTTATATTTTCACGAGTGAAAGTATATGTCTTTTCTACCTCATGAGATGAGATAAACATGGTATTTGTCAAGAATTGACGGATATTCTATTTATTATATGAGGTTATCCTTGTAATTACGTCCGAAAAGGGTCGCTTTCACGCCGAGCGGCCGCTGGAAACAGCCGTCACCACAGTAACACTGTGACGTCATAAGCCAATTCGCCACGTGAGACCATTGTTTTATGATGTCAAATTATATCAGTCACTGTTCGCAGTGAAAATATAAGTTATTTTCACTGTAGCTTGAAAGACAGTTTTTTCACTGATAAATCCCGGTATTTCATCGCTTGTCATATAATATAAATTATTGTTATACAATGATATTACAGGAGAGAAGGAAGGAGCCGTGTCAAGCTACAAGCAGTGTCAGGGCATACTCCAGGAGACGAAGGACGACAACGCTCAGCTGCTGGGTAAACTACAGGCGGTGGAAGCTCAGGTTGAGAACCTCAACTCTACCCGGGAGGAGGTGAGTGGACGGATAATGATAATGATAATGATAATGGTAATATTTTTATCAACTGTTATCAGACTTAAGTCATCGTCATTGATTAATGCTGGATATCAGTTCTATACATATATATTCATGTATGTGTTACCTGCAATAGGGGAAATCAGGTAGTAACGTTACTTCCTAGGCAATAACGAGAAAGACTCATTTAGCCAGGCAGTAACGTTATTGCCTAGGGCAGTACCACTACTGCCTGCTATTTCGGCCAGGCAGTAGCGTTACTGCCTAAACACTTTTTGCCTGGATATTTTAGGCAGTAAGTAACTGCCTTGGCAGAGCTTATTGCTTAGGAAGTAACGATACTGCCTGATTCTCCTTATTGCGCTAACATATGCATCATGTATATATAAATCTATGTATCATGTTTGTATCATGTATGCATCTAACAAGCTGTCTACTTACGTCTCATCTCAACAGCTGTTGAAGAAACTGCAGACTGCGGAGAGCACTATAGAGAGCCTGAGTCACGAGCTGTCCAACCTACAGCAGTCTGACAGTCTGTCCCGGGCTCGTGGTCAGCATGAGGCAGTGGTCAGCAGCATGCAGCAGAAGTTTGACCAGGAGATTCTTACTCTCAAGCAGAAACTGGACACTGCTACTGAAGAACTTAGTAACAAGGTGGGTAGCTTGAGCATATGATTTATATCTGATGTACAGTCAGACTCCAGACCCCATATATCCAGAAACCCTGCTATCAGCACGATTTTCAAGTGAAACGAATATTTTGTTAACAAATTGTATTCAAATAACCAGACCCCGTTATTCCCCATCTGGTCAAAATTATATCAAACCCTCTCTATGTATTTCTATTCAAATGACGATTTGCTCAGCCGCACACATTGGATATATCTCAGGTGTCAGTCGAGAGTGGTAACTCACGACCGATCTTAATTGTTTTTACACGCGGTCGTCTGATGTCTACCAGAGTAATCCCTTGTCCAAGCATAGTGGACACGCGTCCAGGGTTCGAAACAAACTGCACCGAAACAGCCTAATATTGTACTGTGCAGCCTAGCTTTGTCATACGACTGCACGCCGTGCAGCGAGTTGTTTATAGCAAATATGTGCTAATTCTTATGCCTCAAAACTTCATATTATCAAAGTTATTTTAAACTTTAAACTTGCTTGTGTCAGTCATAGTTGTTTTAATTGAAATACGTTGATCAAGTCAAGAAGTCACATTTATTCTTCACGGCACGAGGCACGACATCAATCTTCATCTTCACTTGACTACAGTAGGCCAAATTATAATTGTCTGCAGAAACAACACTTACCGTTTCATATTTAATGATATTCTCAGTGTCATTTAGTGACTGAAAGATGTGACCCATTTCACAACATTATTTACAAAAAAGATTTCATTAACATCGCATTTTAAACAAATTTTGTCAAAGATAAACATTGCATGAACGTGTGGCTTCACCGTACCGGTGATTCATGAATTTGTTACAGTTTAAGATTTTGCTACTTTGAATAGTTGAATCTCGATAAATTTAAGAATATCTCAGTCATAAAACATAGGTAACATACTGTAACAAAATATGATAGATCAATATGTATGGTAAAGCTATTATACAAATTCAAAATAAATAAACCTATCAAAAACGAATAATCAGCAATATTATTTCACGAGACGTTATGTAGTCAAACACCGTTTGTATGACGCTACGAACACTTTATCATATTTACATGATGACACACGTTATAAAGAGGTATGCTAATTTAAAAACTCCAATTTCTCTTGCGTTTACATTATTTCTTCTTATTTTATAATTATTCATTTACAATTGCGAAATATGTCTCCAAATAAAATATAAAAATAATCTTATTAGAATAAGTTCAAATTAGTAACTACATATTGAATAGGAAATAGTCGTATGGACAATAGTTGGACCACATGCTCTGCTGAGTTGAGAATTATATCGCTATTGAAAACGAGTTCCTTTTAAAATGCTTATTAAGAAGATACATATCATTTGGTCCATGATTTGAACTTTTGATGAACTATGTGCAATTAATTATTTGAAATTTCTCGTCTATCTTGACGCAAATTTGCTTGTAAACTCGCTTGTGTAAACTCGCTCAAACACTGTCGGTATTTTTATAGTAGTTGGTAAACATTGATTTTAAATAATGAACCATTTTGTGCATGTTATTGATAAATTAATAGTTATGTTTAATAGTATGCAATGAAATGAAGAACCAACAAATAGTAATACTTTCTCATGATTTATTCATAAAAAAACCATTTGACTTCCGGGTTCGTCTTTTTGGGTCAAAGATGAAATGTACGACTGGCAAACATTTGAATCTGCATCCCTGTTTTAAAGTACCATCATGTGACATTGTTTTTAGAATTTGGTCTCTGGTTTTCTATGACAAAAGTGGTGCAGTGAGTTTTATTGTGGTGCAGTCACTCTTAAAAGGCAAGCTGCACAAGGTGCAGTGTATGGTAAAAAACGAAATCGAACCCTGGCGTCACTCTAATTGAGGAAATGTACTGGTCGTTATAAAACCTTTTGGACGTATATAATATATTGTATTTAGTATTTTTGTTGTCTTCATGTATGATTCAGATACCGCATTACTCGCTATCCGGACGGTTTTCAACTGTTACCAAATCGTGCGAATAAATGGGGTCTGACTCTATTCCATTTTGTAAATGCTGTAGGAAGGCATTTGGGAATGGTGAGGTTCATCTGTAACTTCATCCAAGTTCCATACGTTAACATTGGCTTACAACTGTCTTAGTGCTTAGAGAGCTTAGAAAACCATGGCCCTTTGCCTGTATGTAATAGTTAGTGTTAAGAGATCTTTGAAAATACAGGCCAAGGGCAGTTTCAAAGTTCTCTTTATCCTGAAATGGGTAATCTTTGACACCTATGAATATCTTTGCACTGAGAGAGCTTCAAGCAGAAAAGCCACAATGCTACTATTTTGAAGTTTACTGGATTTTGTAACGGGTGGGTTTTATAAGTTGGTTAGACTTGAGGTTTGGAAAAGAAATTGTTTCATTATTTGAGTGTGGGCAAATCATCACAAATCAGTTTGAGAAATGCATATATTCTTATTTGTTTTCAGAATATTGATATTTCCTCCCTAAGACAGCAAATCCATGACTTGACCCGAGCGAGCGAGCACTCGCAGATATCGCGGGCGGAGACGATCAACCGTCTGACCCACAGTCTGGAGGAGAGTCAGAAGAGGTGTCAGTCTCTACTTGAGTCGTGTGAGTACTGCCACTTTAATAGCAGGAATAATAGGAATGTATCGGAGTAGGCCTTCTCAAACATGATTTACAAGTAATGTTTCTTCTGAAAGTTGTCAATCTAAAGCGTCCTTTACATGGCAAACATGATTGACAAGTAATGTTTCTTCTGAAAGTTGTCAATCTAAAGCGGCCTCCACATGGCAAACATGATTGGCAAGACATGTTTCTTCTAAAAATTGTCAATCTAAAGCGGCCTCCACATGGCAAACATGATTGGCAAGACATGTTTCTTCTAAAAATTGTCAATCTAAAGCGGCCTCCACATGGCAAACATGATTGACAAGACATGTTTCCTCTGAAAGTTGTCAATCTAAAGTGGTAGTTTTTTTATTTATTCAATATTTTTCTCATGAAAGTAAAGATTATATATTTTGTGCAGGCGTGTTTGCAAGTATTCATTTGAATCACTGTAGCTTCATTTGACGATGTGTAAATAGTAATTAGTTAATTGTCCTATGTCCTGTTTCTATTCTATTCATATTTTTGATCCACAAGAATTTGCATTATGTTTGTGTGTTGTCCAGCCTCATCTCAGGAGATCGGAGAGATGAAGATATCTCTGAAACAGGCTCAGGCTTCCAAGAAGATGTCCGAGGAAATGTGTGACACTTTACAGGTAACTAACTTGGCAATCACTACGAGGGATGAGAATCATGTTCCACCTACCGAATGTAAATCATAATATGTTGTAAATAATGACCGGTGCCGAGGGGTTATGGCATATGAACTTGCGAGGGCGTTAGCCGAGTTAATTGCCATAATGCGAGGCAATAGGGTCATTATTTGCCTTACAGTCTCACCTATTTCTAAATACTAGGGATACTATGCTGGTTTATGTGACATAACTGAATGATATCGATGATATATTTACAACATTCCTGATTGACCCGAAAGGAAGTTTTGAAACCAAATTCTTCACTCCTTGAGTAAAGTAAATAAATTGGTACCAATAAATATATATTTAAGAAATATATCACTGGTTCACTGGCTTATAAACGGTTTGAAAAGTACGGGTTAATCTGGTATAAATGCCGGAACTTGTTGACAGAATGTACTCCAATGGATCTTTGGTAGCTAAAGTGTTGCTTGACAACATAAAGTTCAGGGTACGATTCCCACTTTCATTGTTTAAAGTTTAAATTTCTAATTTCATAAAACTTCCAAATTTTACAAGTTCATGTCTTTGCATCGGTTGAATACCATACGTGTTTGTAATTCGTAAAAAATAGAGCCACGGGCTCTGAAGCTCATCAGGAATCGATAGATCTATTATCTAAGGGATGATAACAATGAAAACTTCTCTGATTGACTCTTGAATTTGAGGTGACTAAAACATGGCGACAGAAGTGCGTTTTGTATCCGCGCATTTGATTGGCCTACAGCATAGTTCAGTAATCAGGCTACTTCCTGTCTCAATTTATCTGTCGAGTTGTTGTTAGGATGAATATGAATTTCTTGTAAATGCATATCTCGCCCAATACGTGCGGAAGATGTCTTATTATCATCTCCTTTGTACCTTGCTATTTTGTTGTAGTAATTGCTAATTAAGAATTTGATCTCAGTAATTTGTATGGGTATTATTACTGAGAACCCATATGATGTTTGATGAACAGAGAACACTAAATAAGTATCTGTGTAATACAATTATCATTTAGTGAGATCATAATTAAGAAATAAACTTTGCTGTACCCCAATGCGTTTTGTAATAAAGTATAGTTTTGCCCTGAACTATTATAGTTAAAGCACTAGGACGTTAGTCTGAATGTTCTAACTGCTTAACATCTTAGAATTTGATATAAAACTGGTGTAAGTATAAACTAGATTGATACTGAAATTTGTTAGCTTCTTTCTGTTTGATACAGATCTTTTACAGATTTAATAACCCATTTTTCTGAACTTTCTCTGTTTCACTTCAACACATTTTATGAATATCCTTTGTTGACAGAGCGAGTTGAAGGAGCTGAAGGAACAGCTGAGCATGTTTGAGTCGGCCTCCAGTCTGGGGGTGTTCTCCACTTCACAGACCAGAAGTACGGGACTAGCGGACGACTCCATGACGGACCTCGGCATCAAGAAGGTCCTCGACTTCAGCACACCAGGCTCTATGGGCAAGTGAGTTGACGAGCTCGTACAATTCAACTACTAAATTGTTTGTTTTAATTGATTGGAATCACAGCTTGTTAAAGTGATTGCATAATGTTGACAAGAAAATTCTCAGATGAGAATATTGTAAAACTGGCCATTAATCGCTCAAGTAATTAATTATAATATAATTCCAATATTTTACACTTCTTTTGTAACGCATATGTTTGCATCATTTCAAATATATCAAATTTGAGTTCCAAAATGATGCAATCAAAGCACTTTTTTTGTTGTTGAAACTTCTTTGTAAACATGAGGCACATGTGTGCACCACTAAAATAAAAAAGTATTTGAACCCAGATTCCCTTTAATTAACAAGCCATTTATTCAAATGCATATCAAACTCCATCAGAAATTATAATAATATGTTGTAGAGGTGCTAGGAAGCAGATAGGTCATGATATGATACGTATCTCGATAGTACTGCCACGATTCAATACATATCGCGATACAAAAAGTACATGCTTTTATTCAATTTAAAACAAACAACACGTCTAATCCACTTGGTGCATGTGAACAATTACTTTATTTGATAGGAAAATAATTTGAATTACACTGTAATACTGTATACAGTTTTTAGTATCGTATCGTTTCACTGGCAAAATGTATCATCTATTGTATCGTCTGCCATAATTTTTGATGTATCAGTGTATTGTTGCACCCTTAATATGTTGGCCATGTATAAAAAGAAATTGGGGAGGTGAAAACAATCCTCTTTGACCCCCTAGATATGATGGGAATCGCTCATCCAATGAGACGATCGTGAGTCTAAAGGTTGAGCTGGAGCGTTGTCTCACCAGCAACAGACAGAAAAGGTCACAGGTCAGCAAGCTGCAGGAAGAGGTCAAGGCCATCAAGAGAGAGGTCAAGGTTTTCAAGGAAGACAACTCTCGTCTGCAGAAACTCACTGAGGAACAGAAGGTGAAATCATATTAGCAAAATTTTTATGTTTGTAGAGATAGGAGGACAGGGCAATTTCTGCATCATTATACAAATTCATCATTAATGGGTAACTTTCAAATTACCAGATTATATTTGTAGCAAAAGGGATGTGATCTGTTTTAGGACAGAAACACATTAATACACTGAAATGCACCACCGACTTTGATTGAATGTCCTGACGAGAAATTGTTACTTAAATCTTATATTACCAATGCAAGAAAAACAACAAGTCACAGAGACTGTAAAAAGCATAGTTAAGTAGTATAAAGAGGATTTGAAATAATATCATGAGGATGGCCCTGTTTCCACATATACAGGGTCCGGATAAACGAGGTCTGATTGTATTCAGAAAGTGCTTGTTATTAGGGACTGACCAATTCCTCCTTTTGTGAAGTACTAATTATTCTAATGTCTCAAGCTCGAGAACGGTTTTGAACCTATCAAATCAGCATGTAAAAGGTTAATGTTTGCAATTTGCAGGAATGTAGAATATGCAGCTGATCATTTGAATTCAGGCTTTTATGGTTTGCTGTCAGTGGATTTTATATGATAGTTATGCACAATGAACCTTGAACCTCCCTAATTCAGGGTTTTCATCCCCTCCCCATTTTAACTCTGCAGGTAAATGGTTAATGTCTTCTGTTTGTATGCAGACTAAGCTGGGAGATTACGAGGACATCGTTCAGCCGGGACACAAGCTGAATGCAGTCGAGATGAGGCTGAAGAAGGATATTGAAAATCTGACGCGGGAGAAGTCTGCACTGATGGAGGACAACGAGGTAATGTCATGTATGGACTTGGATAAATAGTCTTTCATTGGGAAACATAGCTTTCATATCGTAACTTGACTTCAGTGTCAGAATGAATTGACTTGGTATTTGAAGTAGGGGCAGAATAGCGCAGTGGTTAGTGCGTTTGACTTGGGATCAGGGGGTCTGGGTTTTGAATCCCGCCAGGAGCACAGCAACTTTATATGCAGTAACGAACTGATCTAATCGCTAAGGTTTGGGTGCAATGCTACACTGAATTTCAGCATAGTACCACCCATGGTTCGCTAGTTCCAGCCGATGCTCAAAGGTTTCACCACAATGCATAGCCACATGGCCCTGCAGGCTTTCTCCCTGCAATAACTCTAGCAGCCGTGATATAAGTGAAATACTCTTGAAAGCGGCGTTAAACCCTAAATCACCTCACCTCTTTATTAAATTGTAAATCCATAGAATTGTCTCTTTTCTTTATTTCTGAGTCCTCTAATGTATATATTGAAATTGAAGAGGTAACAGGGTGATCTTGGAATGATGGAGGAGAGATAGAGAGAAGATAAGAGGAATTATATTATTGTTCTTGGCTGCAGGAGTTACAGAAGAGACTCTGTGAGTTAGGAGCGAGTGAGGAGAGACTGACTGAGATAAACCAGGAGTTGACAAGTCAGATCTCTCAGATGGTGCGTGACTACAATAACGACAAACGCGAAGCATTGGACAGGTGAGTAACTTTTAACTTTAAAGGGGCAGTAGCACGTTTTTTTCGCTTAAATAAGTCAATGAAATGTATTTGAAAAATATTTTCACTAATAGTAAAACACCCTTCTCTCTATGGAAAATCAAGTTAAAAATGAGTATACATGGTTTGGTAAAGCCATGGGAATCGTTTTTGTCATTCGGAATAATAAATGGTGTTCACAATAAAATGGCCGTCATGCAATTTTTGCTTAATGCGCAACACTGTTATTACCACTACGGATATTGGGTTTGTGTAGTAAGATGTTTTACCCTCTAAAGTAAATATAAATGATATAAACTATCATTATAAATGGAACATTTGAAAAAATAAAATTGGCAAAAAACGTGATACTGCCTCTTTAATCTTTTAACCACTCCCCCACCCAGTGAGTTTTGGGAAGATGTCCTTAGAATGTTTCTCTTATTCAACACCTCAATTTTATCTTTTCTTCTGGCTAATGTCCATGGTTTAAAACTTAATTTGTAGATGCAGGGATTGGGAAAGGTAGGGGCCATGGGCCATTTTGCTCATGGATGAATATTGCTCATTAAAATTTGAAATTGTATTTTTGCTACAAAGGGGAATGGCCCATTTAAAATTCTGAAAATGACTAATAACCCTAAAAAGGGCCCACATGTTGTCAAAGGTGTCTTTCCCAATCTCTGTGGATGTTGAATAACAATGAATCCAAGTATTTTTACAAGGGTAACTATTTACCTTATGATTGTAGGATTGGTTAGGAACTTGCCATAACATGATATCCTTGCACACGATTGACACTTTCCTTGCTGCAGCCGTAATATTTTGTGGGTATCATTTGCTCTTTGCTAAAAACGTAATTATTTGTATGGTTTGTAGTTTGGAAATTCAGTCAACCCTTATAAAAACGTTATATACTCAACGATGTTTGAACTTTCAAGCTATTGAGTGATGCAACTCATGCCAGTTCCATCACATTACAGGAGTTTGTCCCAATGCATGGGAAATACTCTTGAAAGCGACGTTAAACCCCAACTCACCTCACCTCACAATGCATGGTCGATTTTAGGCTGCCTCGCCATAGATTATAGGTCATTTCTGGTTATCTCCCCTTTCATTGCCCTTGCCCTGACAGCCACACAGAGGTCATCATGAGTTTGAGCGATGCATGTAGTTTTGTAAGGAGATTTCTGATTGGGCTATCAAGTTCAAGTACAGCCAGCTGACAAAAAAAACATCAAAGCTAAAATTGCCAGTAATAGAGACCGGCCCAGGTTGTGATGTGTGGGGTAAGTTGTGGTTGACTTGGAAGTTATTTAAAAAAACTGGCTGCCAGACAGACCGTGGTTCGAATCCCGCCAGGGGCACGGCAACTTTGTCTGCAGTAGAGAACTGTTCTACACGCAGTAAGGTTTGGGTGCAATGCTACACTGAATTTCAGTGCAGTATCACCCATGGTTCGCTAGTTCCAGCCGATGCTCGCAGGTTTCACTGCAATGCATAGCCACATGGCGATGCAGGCTTTCTCCCTGCCACAATACTAGCAGCCGCGATATAAGTGAAATAATCTTGAAAGCAGCGTTAAACCCCCAACTCGCCCCAACTCATCAGTTAGACAGAGCACCCAATTCCAGGACCACAATGACTTGATCCTTGTATAAGTCTAGACACATTGTTATGTGAGCAAAGTGTTGAGCACATCTAGTTGTTACAGACTGCAGCGGACATGTGACTCTGTACACGAGGAGACGCGAGACATGCTGAGACAAGAGCTGGAGACTAACTATAGTGTGGAGCGAGCTCACCTCGTCACCAAGTACGAGACTGATGTCGCCAAGATTAGGTTTGTAGTTATTCTTATTTTAGCTCTTTATTGTATGAATGAAATAAGGTTTTATTGTGCTCTGCCCACCAAACATAAGAGAAAAAAGTTATCTTTAAATTTCTTTTGATATGACAATGATAAAAATCCAAGTGCTTTTGGGTGATGACAAACTGAGCTATATTCTCGTGATTGTGGCTATCACTGATAACGTGATTCAAACACAAAGAGTTTATTCCTATGGGTGCACTTCCTGCAAAAAAGATTGTTAACCCAGTCCATATCACTTGATTGGTCTGTTGTAGGTTAAAAACTTCAACCAAGGCCGGGCGGGATAGCGCAGTGGTTAGCGCGTTCGGCTTCGGATCAAGAGGTCTGGGGTTAGAATCCCGCCAGGAGCACGGCAACTTTGTCTGCAGTAGAGAACTATTCTACACGCAGTAAGGTTTGGGTGCAATGCTACACTGAATTTCAGGGTAGTACCACCCATTGTTCGCTAGTTCCAGCCGATGCTCGCAGGTTTCAGGGCAATGCATAGCCACATGGCATATTGCAGGCTTTCTCCCTGCCGTAATACTAGCAGCCGTGAAATAACCCCAACTCACCTCATCTTAACCAAGGGCATAACTTTTCATTTGTTTGTAGGTTAAAGAATTAACCAATTTGTCCATTTATGACTATGATAATTCAAATTCAAAATATTCTTGTGTCCACAATATGTCCAAGGGCGTCTGTGTTGCACATTTACATCGTATTGATCCTTGTCTCCACAGGACTGAGCTCCAGTCGACCCTACACGAGCTGGACGAAGTGAAGGAGCTGTATGTGCGGGCCGGGGAGGAGAGGACGGAGCTGGAGGACGGGCTGAGGACAGAGTACCAGCAGCAGAAGGACCTGGAGCTCAAACAGGTGAGACCCAGACAATCTATACTAGCTACCTACCATAATAATAATGAGGATACTTCTACCACACTAAACTCCACTAACACCACTAAGGGGCATGCTAGAAGCCAACATCCAAACGCAAGGCATAACTCTTGCCAGTCTCCATTATTGGCTGAGTTAAAGGTAGGGTTCTGTCGCCATATTAGATATTTTGCATAACGTGAAATGAAAACATGTTATATTGTACCCAATTTGCAACTTTTTCATAACTAAAGACATACACTGATAGAGTATTCTCATATTAACACATAACATGTAATAAAACTAATAAACAAGTTGCTGTTATGCTGTAGCGAAGTTTTCCCGACTCGCAGCGCCGATGAATGGCTTCAGTTCTAATTTGTTTTATTTTTCAACAAATGTACGCTTCTGTTTATCAAGTTATGAAATATAAAGTCATCAAAATGTTACCTTCATTAGTATCTTTCAATTTCACTGAGTTTTAATCATGTATTAATAACATATATGTGTAAACATGAATATCCTCCCGAATTTCGTTTCCACAAAAAATACCCCGATAGAACCCTCCTTTTAAGCCTTGCAGCATTTCCCGCGCTTTGTTGTGCCTAGAGAGTGGATTGCTGCATCTGAATGCATAGTGGGCCTGGATTTCTAAGCACAGAGATCTTAAGGAAATACTGCAAGGCCTAAATCAGCCAGTAATGGAGACTGGCAAGAGTTATGACTTGAAATAGGAAGTTGGCTCAAAGCCCACAGACATTATTACCCTGGTATAAGCACCAACAGTGTTCCTTTTTCCTTCTCACCTCACTGGGAGTATGTAACCTAGCTGCCATTTAAATCAAGGATTTTTTGGATGATCAACTTACTTTCACTTAGTTTCAGTGTCGATACACATACCTACCCTTGCGTGTATTTTCTCGTGTAGTCCACATTATTTTCCTCTCGAAACTTCAACGCATCAATTGTAACCTCATTTGCTTCATGCTTGGACACTCTTTTTAGAGGTATTTGAATTAGAATTTTAATATAACTTTAAGGGCTGTTGTTTGGTTTCTTTTCCGAATTGACCGTGACTTTCATATAACTTAGTGACAATTAGTTACATATTTTGCCTTTTTTTCTCTCTATCAATCAATGTATGAAAAAAGTTTGAAAGTTACCAGATGATGGGCTCTCAAAACAGGTCTTCTTTCACCCAGGGGATGGGTTATTACATTCAGCTTTGGATCAAGGGGCAACTTTGTCTGCAGTAGTGAACTGTTTTGCAAGCAATAAGGTTTGGGTGCAATGTTACACTGAAGTTCAGCGTAGTACCATCCATAGTTCGCTAGTTCCAGCAAATGTTCGCAGGTTTCACCGCAATGCATAGCCACATGGCATTGCAGGTTTTCTCCCTGCCATAATACTAAAAGCCATGATATAAGTGAAAATTCTCTTGAAAGCAGCATTAAACCCCACCTCACCTCACCTCACCTCACCTCACCTCACCTCACCTCACCTCACCTCACCTCACCTCACCTCACCTCACCTTTCATACACTGTTGAATTACTTGTACCTCCTTCTCTCTTCTGCAGCTGAGGGAGGAGCTAGATGAAGAGCGAGAGAGGATAGAGCAAGTGAGAGAAGAGAGTAGAGACGCTACGAGGGCGGACATTCAGAAGGAGCTCGAGACTGACCAGGAGAAAGTCTTCAATCACAGACTTCAAGAGGAGGTATGTCCATGGTATTTTTTTTAAAGGCCCTTTAGCACGTTTTTTGCAAATTATATTTTCTCAAATTTTCCGTTTATTATTGAAGTTTACACAATATATTGTTACGCTAGAGGGTAAAACATCTCATTACACGGCCCGATAAACCGTATCCATAGAGAATGGTTATCCATATTAGAAGAAAATGGTGGGACGTATAAAGGAACAGTGACGTGGAACTCTTCAGTGTGAGAGGTAAATTTGTTGGTCTCATGAAAATTTGAGAGTTCAGACCATTCCATCATTGTACCATATTTAAACTCTACTCTGACTGTTTAGGTATCACTTCATCAGTGGGATCACTTCAACTACCTTCGAGCGGCCATTTTTATGTGAACATGGACTCGCTTGGCTTAACCGAACCATGTACATTCGTTTTAGAACTCTTTTTTATTGATTTATGAGTATTAAAGCCACTAGTAACAGTTATTTATATTTTTGTGAGAGCATGTGCACTTATTTCAGTAAGAAAACGTGCTACAGCGCCTTTAAAATATCATATATATATTCTCTTTCCACGTTACCTTTGTTACAATTTAACTATATTTCAAATCTTCCAGTAGTTAAAAGATGCAACACAGATATTGTGCTTATTTCTTTGCAATAAAAATCATGTTGCTGACAGTTGAAGAGAGAAGCAAACCGTGAAGGTTGTATCATATAAGGCCACTAAATTTGGTATTTGTTTTCTTGCGTTAAACATATTTTTGATGTTTGTAAGAGAGGGCACTAAGTGTGTTGAATATAGTTTATCATTTGTCAAGTCTCATCCTGATCTATCAGTGTGTTTATATCCGCTACCCTACTACAATATCCTGATTGCCTGAGCCCTATTACTGTTACACAGCGATAAATAAATAACCAATGAAAGAATTTGATTCCCAGAGAGAAGCAGTCCCCTGGATGATCTTTCGGCTAAAAAATGCACCAGTCTGATTAAAATAGATAGGTTTCCGAGGGAAAAAATTGCAAAATAGTACATTTATCAGGATACAAATTCTTATCGATCAAAGGTTTCCCCAACTTCCAAACGCAAGGCATAACTCTTGCCAGTCTGCATTACTGGCTGATTTAACCCTTTCGGTATTTCCCTAGCTTTTTTGTGTCGAGGCAGTGAATCGCTGCACTGGAAATGCATAGCGGGCCTGGATTTCTAAACACAGATTTCTTAAGGAAATACTGCAAGGCCTAAATCAGCCAGTAATGGAGACTGGCAAGAGTTTTGCCTTGCATTGGGAAGTTGTGGGTATTGTAGTTATTTAGTAGATACAAATACACTGATGGAGCAGAATGATCATCATATTTATATATTTGCCAGCTCGCCAAGGCACGTGATGATTGGCTGAACAACCAGGACACAATGACACTGAAGTCAGAGATCAAGGCTTCTGTGGAGAAAGAACTGACCTTGAAACACGAAGCAGAGGTGGAGGATCTTGTACAGGCAAGAGTTGAACAAGGTCAGTATTTACGGAAGATGTTTATTCTTCAAAGCTGCTTTGTATTAAGGCTGCGCAATAATATCGAAATACCAATATATTGCAATACAGATTGTGCAATACAATTATTGCAATACGATTCTCCATATCGCAATATATCGCACCATCAATTTTATGTGTGAAATTTGTTCATGTATCTTGTTTTTAGGCATAGTTACCAGCTTAACTTGTTAAAAAAATGTTTTTGGGGAGCAAGAATATGTGTTGAACTGTATTACAAATGTTTTCTAAATATATGCCATCGAAATTAACTTATCATTTTGACTAATGGTTTATTTTTCGAAAGATTGGAAAGGCTTTTTACTAAATTTTAACATTTAAATTGTAAACAGAAAAGCATAAAAGTTGAATGTAGAGTTCACTCAATGTATTGCAATACCAATTCGAAAGATTGGAAAGGCATTTTACTAAATTTTAACATTTAACTTGTAAACTGAAGCATAAAAGTTGAATGTAGAGTTCATCAATATAAAGTTTGTATATATTGCAATATATATCGCAATACAAAATTCGGTGCAATACTCAGCCCTACTTTGTATACATTTGATGAATCCCTTGTCAAAATTTGCACGATAGGTCATATTACCAATAAAGCAAAACAGAGTCCCTATCTTGTGTGCACCAGTGAAACAAAATAAGTAGGAAAGAAAACTCTCAATTATTCTCTCTGGAGAATCTAGTGTTTGAAAATCTGTGACATTTTATACTAAGTTGATTGCGAGTAAATTTTGACATAAACATCCACCAGTTATGTTGCTGTTATACAGCCACTAATTATTGATAAACAACCAAATAAACATCTAATTAGTTACTAATTATTTAACAATCCGCAAATCTTGCAGAAACCTTAATTTACTGCAGTCTGATTAAAATAGAAGGTTTTCTGAGGGATAAAAGTTGCAAAATAGTACATTTATTGGAAAACGAACTCATATCGTTGGGAGGTTTGCCACGCAAAACCGTCTTATAACAGCCTGTAGACAAAAGCTTTCGGTGCAAGAAGCTTGGGGCAGATAACTCCAAACAGCTATCCTTTCGTCTGTTCCGAATGGTTTCAAAACGGCGACCATTTAAAAACTATGATATGATTGGTCAGCAATTTGACTGTGCTTTGTTTGTGCTAAACTGGTACGGTACATGCGCCTATACGGGCTGTCTTTAACCCTTGTGGCGAGGCATCTATAGAACCAGTTCGTATCCCGATATGAAGTATTTTGCAGATTTAATTCCTTGGAACAGGGTCGATTTTAATCAGATGAATTTACTGCATTTGAAAGTGCCAATTAGCAATAACTAACCTTTAGCAGTGTTCTATATAACCTTGACTTGTCAGCTGATGAATGAGTATTCATTTGTTAAAATTGTATGACACATATGCTTGTCACAGTTGTGTTGTAATCTCAATGCGTTGATCACTGTCTCTTATTTACTGAACCATATCCCTCCCCAGTTAAGATAAACTGGATGAGTGAGAGGAAGATATTGCTTGAGTCCGAGATTCAACAACGTCTACAGACTGAGAGGGTCACATGGCAGGAAACAGCCAATCAGAGATTAGAAGAGGCTGTCAACACTGCAATCGACCATGCCCGTGAACAGTGGCTGAAGTCTGAGGATCCAGAGAAACCAAATTTCGAGGTAACAGCAGGCTTTGAAGGAATTTGATGAAACTAAGCTTTCGGGAAGGATTTAGAATGTGGTTTCTAGTTGCCAGTGTGATGACATGCATTTAGAAGCTTCTTTCTATTCTCCTCTAACTTCTGTCACATGTCATAACTTACATCAGTCCGGCTGAGTTAACCCTTTTCTGCATTTCATCAACTTTTCTGTGTTTGCTTGTCAGCGTGCTGCACCTGAACTTGGTAGTCCAATCAGAAATCTTACAAAACTACATCCAGTTACCAAAACCAACATGGCGACCTTCATAGTTGCTTTTGTTTGACAATGCCAGCCTGAGTGTATTATGTGAAAAAAGCACTTGTGATAGAGTCACATATTTTTCTAAATAAATGCAAGCTGAAATCTTACTTGGTTAAATTCAATTGTGACATGATCAATAGGTTCAAATTTCATTTCTAAAAATGGTCTTGTTGCATTCATTGTGTATCATCTATGTATATTTTTAAAGGAACTCTTGGCATCAGCTAAGTTATGCTGGGAAAGAGAATCTCAACAGAAACTGGATGAAGCAGTCAAAACCGCGGTGGAGAGAACCCGACATGAATTGGAAACAAAATTCAGAGAGGAAGAACAAGAGAGATTAAGAAATGAAAAAACAAAATGGCGGGTAGAAGCAGACGCCCTCCATGAAGTTGATATCAAGCAAGCGGTTGAAGAAGCAAAACAAATGTTTGAAAGGGAAAATGGAAATGATTCTACCGATTGCGGCTTCCAACACAGACTTCAAACAGAGAAACAAAAATGGCAGCTTGAATCTGACAGGAAGTTACAGTTGGAGGTCAGCAGGGTCACCGAGCGTGCTCAGAGGGGACTAGGTCTGTCAGAGACGGAGAGGAGGAGTCTGATAGAGGCTGAAGTTACGAGGAGAGTGGAGGTGAGGTCAGAGGTCATGAGTATCTCGTTCTGGGGATAATTGAAGGATCTATATGGTTGCCTTTGAAATACTGTATTCTATCAAGAGAATAAACTGACGTTCACTGTAGTGAGAACATGCTACTTTCATTGAGTAATATACTGTCTCTTAAAGGGTTAAAGTTCAAGAGTTTGATAACAAATGTTCTTATGAAGTCCTATTGTTATGGTATTGTTGTCAGAATAAAAAAGCCATCATTTCTTGACAAATAGCATGTTTATCTTATCAAATCAAGTAAACTTTTTACATTTTAACGATTTGTGAATGGCTACTTATTCTTTGACATGTGATACTTGAAACATCCACAGATGTGTCTTGTTGTCTCTGTTCAACTTAGGTTAGGTGGAAAGAAATGACATGAGTAACCTCTTTGGGGTTAGCCTAAACTTTGATTGAGTGTGAAAGAATTTAGATACTGTGTTGTCACGTGTGTCCAGGCTGGATTGTGAAAGCATTAATTCATAAGATACTGTGTTGTCACGTGTGTACTGGCTGTATTGTTAAAGAATTAATTCATAAAGATACTGTGTTGTCACGTGTGTACAGGCTGGATTGTGAAAGAATTAATTCATAAGATACTGTGTTGTCACTTGTCCAGGCTGAACGAAGTCACTGGGTGGAGAAGCAAGCCGCCGACATGATGTTAGAGATAGAGAGAAGTGTGAAGAGTGCGGAGGAGGAATGGACGAGAGAGGCGGAAGAAGAGAAGAGGAAGTTGAAGAATATCCTAGAGGAAGAGATTGGAGTCAAACTCAAAGAAGAGGTGCCCGACTCAATTTAGGAACCAATTTGGGAGCATTTACCCAATTTTACTTTGCTACCTGTAATTTACAATTAGGAGGAAAATAATTCAGGTTCCGCGGATTTAAATATTATTATCCATTGCCTTTTTCTCCCAAATGATATTGGATATTATATAGCTAAAACAGTTTCCTGCTTGTATTCATTAATGTATGTAATCTAGGAATCTTATGTTTTCTTCTCAAATTGATTTTGCTCCTAAGAAAAAGGTTTTATGAGAAATGTTTTGACTTTGAGGCCTCAGGTAACAGTTTCTCTAGTCTTAGGGAGTCAAAGAACTTGTTTAATTATTGCGTAAACTATCCCTCTAGATTGAGTTGCCTACATCTCCAAGTCTGGAGAGGTTATACAGAGTAAAAAAAATAAAATTTTATGTGGTGTGTGTGTGTTGTTCTTTCCCTGAGTTATCTCCCCTGGCTGAATTATCTTCCCCTGTCAACCGGATGTTTACCTCATTCTATTCTCTGTATGGACTGGGTAGAGGTTCACTGAGTGAGAGAGTAAAATTTTTTCTGTCTTCTTGAGTCTCCCTTTGGGATTTCACTTGAAGAGCTTCTGGTTTCATCCTTGTGTCATTCTGCTTTGGATTTCAAGTGGATTCAACTGGGTGAGATCGTTTTTGATTTACCTTGTGTGTGAAAAAATTATCCTTCAACTTTCCCGCCATTTTTTCATTCATCCAAGATGTCTGCCAATCAAAACAAGTGTTTAACCTGTCAGAAGTATTTACATAAGGGGGATCCCCATTCATCATGCTATGCTTGCTTTAAGGATCTACCTTGCTTGTTTGACTCTAGATGTTTGTTGTGTAAAGACTTGCCTGATAAACTTTGGATTGAAATGAACCAACTTAGATCTAAGCCTAAGACCCCTAAGAGGAAGAAGGACTCAGATTCGTCTGTTAGCAAGAGATCGAGATCTGTCACCCCCACTCTTGATAAACCCTCCTCTGAACTATCAGAATTAAAAGCTATGTTAGTGGCTTTAGCTACTTCTGTTTCTTCTATCAAGGAGACGAATGAGAAGAAGTTTGAGGAGATAGAGGCCAAGTTGGCAGAGCCGTCGGTAGCAGGCCGCGGTTCTGGTCATCTTGGGACCGTTGGGTCCAGTTCCCCACCTCCGAAATCCCTGGCCTTGGGCGCAGTGGACAAGGAATGGGGACTGCCTGCCGTTGGTTCGGGCCGCGGGTCGCGCGGGGAGCGCATTAAGACCCAAAACCCAACCACGGTCATCACCACCCAGCCAGGCGACTCGGTCGGGGACGGTGTCTCAGTCCCTCACGGGACAGGGACTCCCCCGACCAATCCTGGCCTGGGTGGCGGGGAATCCAACGCTCAGGTCGGAGCACGGGTTTCCCGGGCCAGAGGGGAAGCCACGGTGTCCACGGACGCACGGGCTAACCGTGGCAAGACAACTGGGCCGGCTTTTACCGTCACGCGTCCCGTTAGCACGGGCGACACGGACAAAGCCACTCAGTCTGTTGAGCCGCTGGCCGACCGAGGCGGGAGTACTCACGTGCCCCAGCAGGTCGATCCCGTTAAGCCAAGCGTTAGCACGTGCGGCACGGGCAACCTAGCTGATGGTGACTGGGATTGTGAAAGAATTAATTCATAAGATACTGTGTTGTCACTTGTCCAGGCTGAACGAAGTCACTGGGTGGAGAAGCAAGCCGCCGACATGATGTTAGAGATAGAGAGAAGTGTGAAGAGTGCGGAGGAGGAATGGACGAGAGAGGCGGAAGAAGAGAAGAGGAAGTTGAAGAATATCCTAGAGGAAGAGATTGGAGTCAAACTCAAAGAAGAGGTGCCCGACTCAATTTAGGAACCAATTTGGGAGCATTTACCCAATTTTACTTTGCTACCTGTAATTTACAATTAGGAGGAAAATAATTCAGGTTCCGCGGATTTAAATATTATTATCCATTGCCTTTTTCTCCCAAATGATATTGGATATTATATAGCTAAAACAGTTTCCTGCTTGTATTCATTAATGTATGTAATCTAGGAATCTTATGTTTTCTTCTCAAATTGATTTTGCTCCTAAGAAAAAGGTTTTATGAGAAATGTTTTGACTTTGAGGCCTCAGGTAACAGTTTCTCTAGTCTTAGGGAGTCAAAGAACTTGTTTAATTATTGCGTAAACTATCCCTCTAGATTGAGTTGCCTACATCTCCAAGTCTGGAGAGGTTATACAGAGTAAAAAAAATAAAATTTTATGTGGTGTGTGTGTGTTGTTCTTTCCCTGAGTTATCTCCCCTGGCTGAATTATCTTCCCCTGTCAACCGGATGTTTACCTCATTCTATTCTCTGTATGGACTGGGTAGAGGTTCACTGAGTGAGAGAGTAAAATTTTTTCTGTCTTCTTGAGTCTCCCTTTGGGATTTCACTTGAAGAGCTTCTGGTTTCATCCTTGTGTCATTCTGCTTTGGATTTCAAGTGGATTCAACTGGGTGAGATCGTTTTTGATTTACCTTGTGTGTGAAAAAATTATCCTTCAACTTTCCCGCCATTTTTTCATTCATCCAAGATGTCTGCCAATCAAAACAAGTGTTTAACCTGTCAGAAGTATTTACATAAGGGGGATCCCCATTCATCATGCTATGCTTGCTTTAAGGATCTACCTTGCTTGTTTGACTCTAGATGTTTGTTGTGTAAAGACTTGCCTGATAAACTTTGGATTGAAATGAACCAACTTAGATCTAAGCCTAAGACCCCTAAGAGGAAGAAGGACTCAGATTCGTCTGTTAGCAAGAGATCGAGATCTGTCACCCCCACTCTTGATAAACCCTCCTCTGAACTATCAGAATTAAAAGCTATGTTAGTGGCTTTAGCTACTTCTGTTTCTTCTATCAAGGAGACGAATGAGAAGAAGTTTGAGGAGATAGAGGCCAAGTTGGCAGAGCCGTCGGTAGCAGGCCGCGGTTCTGGTCATCTTGGGACCGTTGGGTCCAGTTCCCCACCTCCGAAATCCCTGGCCTTGGGCGCAGTGGACAAGGAATGGGGACTGCCTGCCGTTGGTTCGGGCCGCGGGTCGCGCATTAAGACCCAAAACCCAACCACGGTCATCACCACCCAGCCAGGCGACTCGGTCGGGGACGGTGTCTCAGTCCCTCACGGGACAGGGACTCCCCCGACCAATCCTGGCCTGGGTGGCGGGGAATCCAACGCTCAGGTCGGAGCACGGGTTTCCCGGGCCAGAGGGGAAGCCACGGTGTCCACGGACGCACGGGCTAACCGTGGCAAGACAACTGGGCCGGCTTTTACCGTCACGCGTCCCGTTAGCACGGGCGACACGGACAAAGCCACTCAGTCTGTTGAGCCGCTGGCCGACCGAGGCGGGAGTACTCACGTGCCCCAGCAGTGGACAAGGAATGGGGACTGCCTGCCGTTGGTTCGGGCCGCGGGTCGCGCATTAAGACCCAAAACCCAACCACGGTCATCACCACCCAGCCAGGCGACTCGGTCGGGGACGGTGTCTCAGTCCCTCACGGGACAGGGACTCCCCCGACCAATCCTGGCCTGGGTGGCGGGGAATCCAACGCTCAGGTCGGAGCACGGGTTTCCCGGGCCAGAGGGGAAGCCACGGTGTCCACGGACGCACGGGCTAACCGTGGCAAGACAACTGGGCCGGCTTTTACCGTCACGCGTCCCGTTAGCACGGGCGACACGGACAAAGCCACTCAGTCTGTTGAGCCGCTGGCCGACCGAGGCGGGAGTACTCACGTGCCCCAGCAGGTCGATCCCGTTAAGCCAAGCGTTAGCACGTGCGGCACGGGCAACCTAGCTGATGGTGACTGGGACCAAAGCCAGCTACCTAACGGTGCAGCTGACTTGGTTGATGTCAACAGGCCACCTTTCATACCTATCCTGACTCACCCTCTACATGTGTCTACCAGTACGGACTCTGTTGATGTGTCAGTCTTTGATCATGAGGGCCTACTAATTATTAAATCGGATTGTCAAGCTGCCGACTTAGTTCCGGAATGGTCTTTTGTAGACAAGTTGGACTCTGTGCATCACCTCAAACCGTCAACTATGCCAATTTCCACGGAGCAATTGGAAGTTACTAAACCGGACGAACTTGGGAATTCGGGACTGCTTCCAACCCCTAAGATTCCTAAATTATCTCTGCCTCATTCTACTGTTGTGAAGACAGCTTTTTCGTCAGTAAATGAGAGGATCACTCCCAACCTTCCTTCGCATTTAGCCAAGTCTAAGTCAAGGTTACCTTATGTTATTCACAACCGATACATGTCTACCGGTCTTCCCGCCTTGGACCAAGAATTCGATAGACTTAACCCTCGACCTGCCAGTGTGAATACCAAACCGATGCCTAGGTCTGACATTTTGGAAATGGATGCGAATGCCAGATTTTCCATGGACACTCTCTCGTACATCAACTGGTTCTGTGCTGGTATTAGAGAGTTACTCCCTCCCAAGTTTGCTTCCTATGAGGGCATTTCTCCAGATACGCTAGTGACCATGAGGGCTGACGACGCCGCGATGGCTCATGGTTTCCTGGACAGCATCTTTTTAGCTTCCCAAGATTTAGCAAGTGCATCGGCTAACACGATTGCCAAATCTGTTCTCCACGAAAGGGACTTCCAACTTTCTCGTGTTCGAGACTTGCCACAAGATGTGAGAGATTCCTTGATGTCTCAGCCAGTGCAATCCCCCACCTTGTTTAATGGAACCTGCATAGAAGCGAGCGCCACGCAGGAGACCATGACTACTAAGAGCCTGAACCTTAAACTTTCGCAAGCGCTGTTAAACAAGGGCAAGTTTAACGAATCCCGTAGGGGGATCGGGGGGTCCAGGGCTCCCCCCAAGCAGTCGTATGCCAAGCCGTCGGCTCCACCAGCGCCTACTAAGAACTACTTTCAAAATAAATGGGACAACCGGGACAACCAGCCGGTACCCAACAGAGACCAAGCTAGACAACAGCAGACCAGGGGTCAGTCTAGGGGTCGCTTCCACAAGGGTCAACAGCGACGGTGACTCGTCCGTCCCTCCCGTTCTGTCTCCCACCTTACGACCGCTTCCGTCCTCCGACATGATTTTGAATTGCGAGTTCCCCCAACCGACCTCCCCCTCCCCAGTGGGAGGCCGCCTGATGTCATACCACCGCAACTGGGGAATCATCACACAGGATCCATGGATTCTTTCGGTGATATCAGAGGGTTATCGTCTCCAGTGGAACTTTGTACCTCCACTTACGGCAATTCCACAAGGGAAACGCTTCTTCCTAAAGGGACCCAAACTAGATGCCGCTCTCGTTGCTATAGAGCTACTCTTAGAAAAAGGCGCCGTCACAGAGCTAGACCCTTCAGACAGCTCGGAGGGGTTCTACTCACCAGTCTTCCTGGTACCCAAGAAGGACTGCAAAGATATGAGGATGATAATAGACTTAAAGGTGCTCAACAAGTCTTTTCTCAAAAGGCCACCCAAGTTTACGATGGACTCTCTCAGGGCCATTCGCAAGCTGATTCAGCCTCAGTCTCTGTTTGCAAGCCTGGATTTAAAAGACGCTTATCTCCATGTTCCGATTCATCAGAGCTCCAGGAAGTTCCTCAGATTCAGTGTGAACGGCCGCCGGTTCCAATTCAAAGTGCTACCGTTTGGTATTTCCGTCGCCCCCTGGCTATTCACTATGATCATGGCTCCCGTGCTACAGTTTCTGCATCTGAAACAAGTGTTCATTCACGGCTATCTCGACGACTTTCTACTGCGTCATCAGCTACCAGAGGTATTGAGACTCCACCTAGACTTCGTGGCTCACGTATTCAGCCATTTGGGTTGGGTCATTCATCCAGGAAAATCAGAACTCACGCCTACATATCGCATAAGGTTTCTAGGCGACATGCTGGACTCCTCTATGTCAATGACCTGGCCAACAGAAGATCGATGGACAGGAGCACAGTCATTGATTGCTCAACTAACAGACGGGAAACCCCACACGCTCAGGAAGTGGATGTCTCTAGCGGGCTCTCTTACGTCAATGCAGGACTTTACTCAGAGAGGAAGGCTGAATCTGAGACACCTTCAGTCCTGGATAAACGAGCATCGGGATCTAGAACTTTCACATTTGATCTCCCCCACTCAACAAGTGCTGTACGAGATACAATGGTGGACACTCAGAACACATGTCATGACAGGCTGCCCGTTCGTGTTGCCGACACCAACTCAGACCATTTATACCGACGCCTCCGATCTGGGCTGGGGTGCTCACTGCAACGACCTTCAAGTCAAGGGCACTTGGAATCACAGTTTCATATCAACCATCTGGAACTCCTAGCAGTGATACGGGCTCTTACCCATTGGAGGTTCCTTCTGTCTCACACCAGCGTAGTGGTTGCCACAGACAACTCGACAGTGGTAGCCTATATCAACAAACAAGGGGGCACCAGATCTCCTTCCCTAATGCAGAGCACAAGAGATCTTTACCACCTAGTGGATTCTCTTCAGATGTCTATTCAAGCGAGACATATTCCGGGCAAGCTGAATTTTCTCGCGGATTCACTTTCCAGAACGAATCAAGTAGTGTCCTCGGAATGGACTGTGCATCAGAGTGTCATAGATCTCATAGAGGACAGATGGGAACGTCCACAGATAGATCTTTTCGCAACAGCTCTCAACTATCGACTTCCCAAGTACATCAGTCCAGTGCCCGACCCTCAAGCTCTAGCAGTGGATGCTCTATCTTATCCGTGGGACAATCTCTTGGCTTATGCCTTCCCTCCGTTCAAGTTAATCCCGGACGTGCTAAGCAAGATCAGGAGACATCAATGTACCCTATTCTTGGTAGCCCCCTTCTGGCCCAAGAGACCATGGTTCCCGTCGCTTCTGGATCTAGCGTCAGATCCCCCACTACGTCTTCCACTGTGGCCCAATCTTCTGCAACAGCCACTTTGGCAACCCCACAACGTCAACTTGCAAGCATTCAACCTTCACGTTTGGCGCATATCGAGCAGTCCCTACAGCAGAAAGGGTTCGCCAAGGACACTAGCTCAGCTATTACCAAATCTATCAGACCATCAACTTCTGCACTATACGACAACAAATGGGATAGATTCCAGCTCTGGAGACGAGAGCACCAGTTATCCCTCGTCCCCCTCTCCATCCCCATAATCGCAGATTTTCTAAATCATCTTCGCAAGGACTGTAACCTCAAGGCAGGTACCATAGAAGGCTACAGATCTGCTATCGCCTCTGTCACGGATCTAGAGGGTCTCTCTGTTGGCTCAGACGTTCCCCTAACCAAGTTGATCAGATCTTTCAAGTTGCAAGACATCAGATCTCCGTCAATTTTCCCCAAGTGGGATTTATCTCTGGTTCTCAAATCGCTTCAGCAACCTCCTTACGAACCTCTGAACTCTACATCACTAAAGTTTTTATCCTGGAAAACTGCATTTCTTATAGCCTTTGCGTCGGCTGCAAGAGTGTCTGAGTTACATGCCATAGACGTGTCATCTGTTGCCTTCTCCGAGCATTACAAGTTTGTATCTTTTAGAGCAATCCCAGAGTTCCTTGCCAAAAACCAATCAACAGCAGCAGGCCCCCTGGGTACCAGGGTATACTCCATCCCAGCGCTCCCAAGACCCAATGGGAAACTAGACAAGAATCGCCTTTTGTGCCCAGTTAGAGCCTTACGCTGGTATCTAGAGAGAACACAAACTTTCAGGAAAAAGCGAAGAAGACTATTTCTATCCTGCAAGCAAGCTATGGAGTCAGAAATATCCAAGAACACTATCGCTTCATGGTTGAGAAAGACTATTGTGCTAGCGTATTCCAATGCGGAGTTCTCTGAAGCAGAATCTACTTACTCTCCTCACGAAATTCGAGCTCTCTCTACCTCCCTGGCCGCCTGGAAGTCAGTGTCAGTTGACCAGGTCGTTGCTTCGTGCCAGTGGAAGTCCTCCTCAGCTTTCACCAGAGCTTACCTAAGAGACGTAGCCCCAATGATTGGGGGCCTATCGTCCCTGGGGCCCTTGGTGGCGGCTCAGCACCTCTCTGCTTGACCCCCTCCCCAGGGAAAAAAGGGGGGGGGAGTGACCCGGGGATAGTGTCCAGCCTCTAGCTGTCCTCGGAAAGTGGTGACTTCTATTCCATTAGAAGGTGGGCATATTCAAAGACCTAATTATTATTGTACCAAATATCCCGTTAGGGGAAGTATTATCAGTCTCTAAGTGAGCTAAGGTTGGTGAGATACGGCAACGAATCGTATTTCCCCCTAAGTGAGACGTGTCTGGTTTATGATTTTACCGATCCAAGTGTAGGAATAACGGTAAATTCCTGAGTATTATCGGCTATTTTCGTGAATATAACGGTAAATTTGAGGAAATTCCCGCAAATATTATCAAAAGTCACTCTAAGCCTGAATTCCTTATCTGAGTCAAGGAATAACGGTAAATTATGTCCGATTACCTCGGAATTTTACGTAAAATAGAATATTTTATACCAAAATAGACCTTATTTTAACCCCTAAGAAGGGAAAAATACGATCTTTTAAGCATTAAATAGGAAGATATTCAATGCTGGAAATACGATCTACTACCAAAATAGGATATTTTTACGGCATTTGGAACAAAAGTACGATCTTTTGGAAGAGTTATCTCCCTTTATTCCTCCATGGATATGAGTTTGTCTTATCAAGTCCTTAGGATTGGGACTAGGTTTGGAGTGGTCTACGAATTTGGACTCCCTCCAGCCTTATGTGTTATTCTGGCAACTCAATCTAGAGGGATAGTTTACGCAATAATTATGAACAATCACAATTATTGTTAGTAATTATAAGTAAACATACCTCTAGATTGAGGATGTACTCCCACCCTCCTCCCCGTCATCCAAATTATACTTCGAATAGAATGAGGTAAACATCCGGTTGACAGGGGAAGATAATTCAGCCAGGGGAGATAACTCAGGGAAAGAACAACACACACACACCACATAAAATTTTATTTTTTTTTACTCTGTATAACCTCTCCAGACTTGGAGATGTAGGCAACTCAATCTAGAGGTATGTTTACTTATAATTACTAACAATAATTGTGATTGTTCATAATGGATAATAGAAATTGGATACACTGAAAGCTTCAGCACTTAGGATTTCAACTTTAAATCTTTAGTCACCTTCACTCAAGACTGTCATTGACATAAGGAGTAATCTTTAACTGTTAATATGTTGTATTAATATTTTGAATCATTAAATAATTTCAGATGGCCAAGGCTGTAGAAGAAGCAAAGCTCCAATGGGAGAAGGATCACATATCCCAGCATGCTGCACTCTCTGCCAGCCAATCAGCTGCTGAAGTTGAAAGGTCAATTCTTCAACAGGTAAAAATATCAACAACGCTTCAGAAATTAAAAAACAATCAAAGAGAAGCTTACATTGATACTGTGCTTAGAGATTCCGTAAAATCTTCTTCTTTTTTATATGACGCGCATTTATGTTATAAATACATGACCTCAAATTATGTAAATTAATCCCATGAATATGTTGATACATCGATTCTACCTGAAAAGAGGAGCTTCACCTCCAGATTTCAGCATTTCAGCCAATTATTCCTTTTTATTTCCCTCAGATGTTCCAACTTTGTTTCGTTTCCAGGACATTACTTGAAAACTTCATGACTTGGAAACTTTAAATTAAGCATGAATGTTACCTACTGTAGTGGTGTGCCTGTTAGAAGTTTCAGCTCAAAGGTGCAAATCATTTTTGAAATTTTGACCCAAAGAGGTCAGAATTTCAGAATTTCTTTTGTTCCTGGAACTTGAAAACTTCAAATTTGTATAGGGAAGTTACCAAAATATGACAACTTCAGAATGCCAATTGAAAATTATTTCTATTCATTGACGTGACATTATTGAAGTTATTGAAGTCAAACTACAGTTAGGGGGATGTGAGCCTTGCTCGCTTTAGCCTTGTTTTCTCCCTACAGGAGGTTGAACAACTGAAACAAGAGAGAAACAGACTTCTATCAGAGCTGAAGCAGAAGGAAATTGATTGGTTGCAAGAGAGGCAGGCTGTGATTGGCCAGAAGGATGAGGAGAGACGGCAGTTGGTGAGAGAAACAGAGGAGCAGTGTGAGAAGGACTACCAGAAGTTCATGGTGGAGCAGCAGGACACACTCTCACAGGCCCTGCAGACCAGCAGGCAACAGCAGGAGAGACTCCAGCAGGAACAGGTGAGGTCAGATTAGTTGAAATGAGGTCAGAAGAGATGAGGTGAGGTCAGATTAGTTGGTCAGATGAGGTGAGGTCAGATGAGATGAGATTAGATTAGGTGAGATGTGGTCAGATGAGGTGAAGTCGGATGAGATGAGGTGAAATGAGATCAGATGAGATGAGGTGAGATCAGATTAGATAAGGTGTGGTCATATGAGGTGAGGTGAGATCAGATTAGGTGAGGTGAGGTCGGATGAGATGAGGTGAGATCAGATTAGGTGAGGTGAGGTCGGATGAGATGAGGTGAGATCAGATTAGGTGAGGTGAGGTCAGATAAGGTGAGGCCGGATGAGATGAGGAGAGGTCTGATGACTCTCGCAGGCTCTTCGGCAACAGCAGGAGAGACCAAAGCAGGTACAGATGAGGTGGGGTTAGATGAGGTGACATGAGACTTGGGATTATATGACATCAGATTAGATAAACTTTATTTCTTTGGTTACTTACCTGACTTGTAGAAGGGCCCAAAAGTCACCTCAAGTTCTTATTCGATGGAGTGGTGGTAAAATGTTTCAATTCCCTCATTTTTTTATAAACTTTAGCCAATGTTCTCAATTTTGAAATTTCACTGCAATACATAGCCACAACGGTATTGTGAGCTTTCTCCATGCAATAATTCTAGTCGCCATGTTATAAGTAAAACACTCTTGTCAGGGCTCAGCGTCACCCACATCACTTTTGTTCTTTCAGGTTGAGCTACAAGAACGCTATGAGGAAGAGCTATCGAGACTACGAGAGAAATTGTCTGACGGGAACTTGTCCATCAGTCTACAGGGTGAAGATCTCGATGTAAGAATCGTTTAGCTTCTACTCAGGTTACTTATTATTATTTCAGACGATTTTGTATCGGCTGTACTGAATAAATGGCTGAAGCGATTTTCATGAAATTTACAGGGATGGTAGCCCCTGGGTGAAGTTCATACAGATGAACCAAAATTACAATTACCTCTTTCCGTATCTGAGTTACGGCCCTTGCAAAATTTAAATTTAAATTTTTTTTTTGAAAATGCATCTTGAGACTTCATGGGAAGTGTGATTTTATTGTATTTTTTTCACAGTGAGCATTCAAATTTGGCTAAAAATGAGAAAATATGAAAAATCGCAAACCTAAAGGGCATATAACTCAAAAACCCAGGTCGGGAACTTTATGATTTTTTCAGGGAAGGAAGATTCATGTATCATGTACAGGTATCAATAATACAGTGGCTTGTCATTTACGTTCTGTAGAAATGTTGATAAATTGACGTTTTTCAACATTTCATTTTTTATCATGTCCATAATTTTAGAAATAGAACTAGAGACTTCCAACTTTTAACGATGGACAGTTTTTTTTGTGACAAAAAAAAGTAAATCATTACAAATTCGTAGGTCAGATGGTTTATCTGCCATTTTGATTTTCTGTACATTAAATCGATTTTGACATAGGACAACCCAGTCAAAATACACCTTGAGACTTGGAACTTGTTTCAAATGATAGGCAATGTCATTGTGACCAAAACAGTCAACTATGGATTCTTCGTAGGTCACTTGGTTTAGCCGGCATTTTCATTTTCAAACTTTCTCTACCTAATAATGCAAAGAAACATAGAGAAAAAATTCATAGTAAAGACAAACTAAGTACACTAAGTACACTGACATTCTTTGATCAAACACAGGGTCGAAAGTCAAAGCGGAAGTCTGAAGACCTAAGTACTGCTGCGGCAGTCCTAGTATATTTAATCATAAATTAATATAATAGTTGTTAATATATCTTTCAGGGTTCAATGCTGGAACAAGAAAGGCAGGTTTGGCAACAGGAAGCTCACAAGTTGAAGAAATCCATCCTGAATCGAGATTCTCTTCTCAAACAGGCTGACAAACACATGTCGAAGGAAGTGGAGAAAATGCGGGCGGAATTAGAAGAGGCGTATCAAACCCAACTGGAAGCAGAAGTACAGAAACTTCAGCGACGATACGAGTCTGAATTCAACGAGTCCCTGTCTGGGAGCGGACAGGAGATGAACAAAATTCACGAAGAGATCGAAAAAATGACGGAAAATTTTGGAAAAGAAAAAGTACAGTATCTTCACAAGATTGAACATCTTGAGGCTGAGCTGACAGAAAAGAAAGAAAATTTGATACATCTTGAGCAAAAAATTAAAGAAAACTACACAAAGGAAGTTGACCGTCTGCTCAAGGAGGGGAACGCTTTGAAACAAAAACTTGATCAAGTTCAGTCGGATTTAGATGTTAAAGTTAAGGAAATTGAAACTCTGAGGAACAGTGTGAAGAATATGGAGAGTGCTTATAGGAGAGACATGAAATCACAAAAAGAAAAATTTGACGAGATCAACCACAGACTTCAAAAGTCTGAGAAGTCTCTTAGCGAGGTGAAAAAGCGGAACTCTCATGAAGTGGAGGAATTAAAGAAGGCTGTGCACGAGAGCGAGGCCGCTATGTCGAATCTCACACAGAAAATGATGGAAAAACAAAAAGCCAATGCAATGATGATGGAAGCCGTGAAGAAACAACATAAAACGGAGAAGCGAGAACTTCTGAAGCAGCTAAAGAAACACACTTCAGATAGGGGAATGACCAGCACACCTGTTCAGGTGAGAACAATTGAGGGGAGGGGGCGGGGCTCAAACCAATCCCTTGAGAAACTCTTTCCATGTAGATTTGATGGAATCCTGAGTGAACCCAACCACACGCCTCCCTGTTCCAATTTGTGAACCCCCTTTGATTAAGTCATTAACATAACAACATGTTAGATAGTAACCTTAGTAAAGGTTGCTTTGTGAAAAGAGCCCCAGGGCCTAGATTTACAAAGTTCCCTTAGCATTGCATTTATCTTAGCGCAAACAGCTTCAAAATTCAGGTCCTTTAGGCTCGTAGCTGAGTGCTGCCTATTTTCTCTTCCATTACTTCGAACTACCACATAAAGTTGTGAAACATATTTAAGGAAATGTTTTCATTAGGTTTTATCTCAACTTGTCTGTGGTTTGATTTTGAAACATTCTTATGCTGTACAAGTGAAATTATAGTTCGTGGAAAACATTGCTAGTTAAATTCAATAGATTAATGAGCAACCCCCCTACGAAAGGCATAACTCTTCCCAGTTTCCGTAACTGGCTGGTTTAAGCCTTGCAGTATTTCCCTCGCTTTTCAGTGCTAGGATAGTGGAAAGTGTAGTGGGCTCTGATTTTCTAGCTCAGAAACCGTAATAAAATACGGCAAGGCTTAAATCCACTAGTAACGGAAACTGGCTAGAGTTGTGCGTAGTGAAGTTGGTGAGTTACAGTGCGTTGATGATCCATGTCAGTCACCAACAGGCTCTTTGTTTGACCAGCAACTCATCCGGTCAGTAACGTTTTATAGAATATTGATTTTGGTCTTCTTTCTCTCCCCAAGTGGTTGAAAATCATATCCCTTCAGGTATATTACTGGACTGCCATTCTTTTTGTCATTTGATGATGTTCTTGAAGTCATTGAATTATAAGTGATTGTTTTCCAGACGGAATCTTCGGGAGACGTCATGTTGGATCTGAGATCCCAGTACCTCAACACAGTCAATAAAATAAGAGGTAAAAATGAAGCAATGTTTATCAGTCTTCTTGCAAATGATAAATGATATTGCTAAATTAAGATGCGCCGCTAATGGCTGCGATACTGCCGAAGCGGCGTTAAACAATAGCTCACTCACTAAATTAAGATGTAAGTATAGGTATGTTAATATAAATATTTTATTTAGTACCACGCAAGGAATATCACCTTGCTTGATTTGAAAGTATTCTGAATATTCTGTCTGTCGCTTACAGAGGACGTTATGCATCATATCACCCAGACGAACCTGCGAGCAGCGGACACAGTACGGACAGGAATCACACGAGAGAAACAGATCACCGTCACTCAACTCAAGAGGTTCTACAAGTCCAGCATACGCAAGATTCTTCAGGGTGAATTAATCGGGTACGAATCCATTTTCTAAATCCAAACCTTATCAGAAAGTAAATGGGTACACTTGATTTGCACACTTGGTGATCAGCCGGCTAGCCAGTCTCATCTGTTTGCTTGGATGTTCACTGGTTAAGACACTTGTTTTTGGAGCGACTGAACAAGGCTCAGGCATAGGTTGTCATCCAAATGAGCTGGTTTCAGTTAAGTGGCTGTGGTCGGCAGTGTTACACTCGATACAGTTGATTCCTCCAGTGAGCTGGCTGACCTGTCACGTGTTAAATGTGACTCATCACTGGCTATCATCCAGTTTAGAACAATTCAAGTGTAACCAATTCCTTTTAATTCCTTCAGAAATTGATGTATCCAAAGAGAATGTAAAGGCAGTGCTACTTGTTTTAGGATGCCATATATGATTGAAACAGTGTCTCTGATTTGCTGGCCAGGGGAGAGTGCTGCAATCAAGTCACAAATTGTTGAAATTTTCCAGTGATTGAACTCGTGCGAATAAAGCCTTGCATGGAAAGTTTAGTTTCGCCCTCGACAGTAGGGTATCATCATCTTTTTAAGTGTGTAATGAAATATGTGAAAAAAAAGTAAATTTTCTGCGATTCATTTTTTTTTAATATACTTCATGTTTCAATACAATTCATTTTCAGATCTGATTCAGAAAATGGTTGATACACCAAAAGGTCAAATTTCTTTGTGTAGTTGGATATTGGGTTTTGAAACTTTTTTTGTGGAAGAATGTTGTAGTTATGTCCTAGTGTAATTATGTGTTCACCTCAGTTTCTATCAATTGTTATTTCAGCTATTTTCTGCTCCAGGGTATATATATTCAATTATTGTCCACAATTCTCTGATTGTGTCACCACATTTCTTTCGTTTCACTCGGGGTTTGTTATTCATCGACGTATATAACCGGTAGCATATATGTTGTCAGCCAATGAAATTTTGTGATTAGAAAGTTGACGATCGCTTTCTGGTTTCCTCATGTGTACACTTCCTATATTGACCTATTTAAAGAAATGATATTGATTGGTTATGTATAGTGCTTTACGAGGCAAAATGTGATTACACAATCAGAGAATTGTTTGAGCCATGCAGATACATACACCTTGATGAAGCAGGATAGAGGAGTAGGGTTATCCTCAAAGTCAGAACACATTGAACCTGTGAATTCATGAAATCATGGCCATTTGGCCAGCAATAATTATATAAGAAGTAATTATATAATATTTATTTTATAATATTATATAATATTCATTTATGTGTTTTGTTTGTCATATCAGGTGTATGAAATAAGCCAGTCTGATTAAAATTGAAACGAACTCGTATTGTTGACAGGTTTCCTCTCCAAACAGTCTAATGACGACATGTATGCTCTCATGTTTGGACCCAAGCTTTCAGTGCAAATAGCTTGGGGCAAGTAACTCAAAGGCCTGCTAATTTCGATTATTGAAGTTTGTTTCAAACGTCATTACATGTGCGAAGCGAAAGGAGTGTCTCCGGAGTCGCTTGCGGAACATGTTCCGTTGAAACAGGTGGTGCAAGTCTCCCAGCAATGTTGCACACACCAAGACCAGTGTTTGGAGCCACTCCTTTTACTTCGCGCATGTACGGGCGTTTGGAACAAACTTTGATAAATGGAAAGGAGCAAGCCTCAAAACAGTCATTCTGATTCATGACGTGATTGGGTAACTGGGTTTGTCTGCACAGAACAAGCGTCTATACAGGGTACATCAGACCTGGTGGTGAGGAATCGATAGAATCAGTTCTTAACCCTATAGATGCACTATTTTGCAGATTTTATTCTTTGGAACAGGATAGATTGTTAGACTGTAATTTAAGCTTACTAGTCAGAGTGTATGATTTGATTTATTTTTTAGGCAAAATCTAACAAAACATGCCAAAAAAGTTGTGACCAAAGTTTACGGGCTGTTGTTATAAAAGGCTGTCTTGCGTGTTTTCTGTTAAATGTATTTCTTAGTAGTTTTTGTGTTAAGAGTTGTGTTTGATTCTTACCCAAAAATATTAATTTCATACGTAACTTATTAATACATAACAACAGTTTAAGTCATTGGTAAGTAAATTTTAAAAAATTAAAATGCCAAGATCCCCAATAGATCTTTGATCTTTGATATGTTCAGCAATAGTCTTTGAACTGCATTTAGAAGTGATTATTTGGATAATGCCATCATCCCTTTTGCGTGTAAATTTTTTGCCCAATTCCCTACTGCGTTTGACAAAGTATCTTGTTGTTTGTTATCAG
The DNA here is from genome assembly GCA_936450465.1 of Gibbula magus. Taxonomy (NCBI): domain Eukaryota; kingdom Metazoa; phylum Mollusca; class Gastropoda; order Trochida; family Trochidae; genus Gibbula; species Gibbula magus. The sequence continues at coordinate 34,155,311 of OW388302.1, forward strand.
ATATATTAAAAGGTTATCAATGGTGTTTTTTTTATCAAAAATACCATTTTAATTCTAATGTTTTCATTGTAATGACGATACAAAGACATAAAGTCATGATTTTCTAAATAGTAAACAGAACGAGGTATCAATGCTCGCTTGCGCCAATTAGTGAAAGTTTGAATACTTATCTATAGGAGCGAAAAAGACAAATTTGGGTTGGAGTGTTTAATAGGTCAAATAACTAGTGTGCATGTAAATTGGCTTTGCACTTTTATAAGACTGTAATTTGATTTTCATTGAAAACAAATAATTGTTGTATATTTGGCATTTGAGGATGAGATTTCGAGATTTGAACTCAAATAAGTACATACAGTATTTCGGCACATATCAAAGTCAAATAAAATTTTATGAAAAATGCTGTCATTTAATTTGTAAACAACATTGTACCCAAACCATACTGCATGTAGAACAGTTCTCTCATTACTGAGCCCAAAATGTTATTTGAACCCAAAGTTGATCACAATATCAAAATCACAATGTGCAAGTGACTCGTACATACTTTTAATCGCTTCATTACAGTCCATTAAATTCTCAATAATAAACTGCTCAGCTCAGACACCTTATCACCCCACCTTGCATAAATGCAAGTCGGCAAAAGATTCAAGAGCAATGTCAGAGCAATGTTTTATTTTGAAAAAGAACAAAGTTATATACTTACTTCAATTTTATATTACAGGGCAGACCTGGAAAGCAAACTGGCATCCATTGATCAAGCTCTGGAGGCGTTGTCTGTCAGCATCAGCAGTTCAAGGTCAAACACTCCAGACAATGAGGTCAAGGTCAATGATGTGTTACAAGGTGAAGGTCAAAGTTCTAATTCTTCCCTGTCATCTGTGGGGTCAACAGGAAGCTACATGACACCTGGTAGTGACAGCAGTGACGTCAGTACGGCTTCGTCTGGTCAAAACTTCCAAGTTGTTCTTCAGACATCTAAGGACAAAACATCTCAGAGATCTCAAGCAGTGCCAAGATCGAACTCAGCTGCTGAAAATAAACAGATTTCCAACAAACACAATTCAAAAATGATTTCCAAGAAGGGCAAAGAGCCTTTTCCTCGCCCATCACAAAATTTGTCCCTGTTTGATAAGAATGGGTCACGTATTCTGGAAACTCCCTCCCCAGTTGATTCTGAAGGTGATAACCGGAACAATAATGTAAACGTGGGAACTGGAAGATCATTCCGACCCATCAACCAAGAAGACATTACATCAAGGTTACAAGCAGACCCAAGGAGAAATGTAACCTCTAATGCAACACTTGATGAAGACGGTTTCGTACGGCCTAAAAATCCTCCCAGGATAAACAACAAGTCTAGACATGAACCTGAAACCAAAGAACCAAAACCGTCCCGAAATTCTTCTCTTCCTCCAACATCAACCAGACAACGACCTCAACTCTCACTTCTCCGTAGAAGTATGGAGGACGAATTCTCAACTCCAAAACAACTGGAGCCTTTCTCCTACCAAGGCATGAGCAAGTCCCAATCAGAGCTTGCTCTCAACACCTTGGCAGACTTTGAAGTTCCTCGGGACAAGTCAGGTGCTTCTGCAGCTTCACCAGGAGTACAGATCAACTACAAGTACACGCCCTTGAGGCAGAGTCTACAGGCCGGGTCTCCTTCTACAAGTTTGTTCTCAAATCATAGTTTGTCAGAGGGAGATCTCCGAATCACTGAGAACGATGACGAACCAGTCCTGACTCTGCAATCCCTTGGACTTGGGAAAGCATCTCCCAGAAAGTTCAATCCTGTTCCTGAGAAGCTTGATATGGAGAGTGGATATCATACTCCAAGAAAATCTCCTTCAAATTTGTTCGGCAAGAAAATGGCATATTCACTTGATAATTTGTCAGTTTTAGGACTCTCTCTTGAAGAGCAGTCACTAGAAGAAGAGTTTGCTCCCTTAGTAAGGAACTCCTCGGGGGCCTTTCGAGAATTTCAAAAAGTTGGTCACTATCCAAGCTCAAAAGTAAGAAATGTGACAGAATCAGATAGCTCTCATCAGAGAGGTCAATATTCATGCGTTACAAAAGTGAGGACAAATGGTTCTCACAGCTATAAAGATTCTCACAAGGGGAGACAACTCAAACCAAAAGAGATGGAATCTGGGAAAGCGAGATCACCTAATATTACTGTCAGATCATCTCTTCCAAGTTCTCTCAAAAAATGAAGATCTGAAGTCTTTTTAGCATTACCAAAACTGATAAAAAAAATACTTTTAAATGTTGTATTTTTAAAAAAAGTGATAATTCCCCCATTGTTCTTTGAAGCACAACTCGAAATAGTGTTTTTATTCAATGAAAATGTAACAAAGGCGATTCTCAAAATAAATCTGAAATTCTTGATAATAGTTTCAATAATGTTGTTGGCTATAATTTGATTATTATGTATGAAAGGTTTTTAATTTTCACAGACAGTTAATATCTTCCAAGTTCAATATGTTAAGGATTCTTTTACAATTGAAAATAGTATTTTGAGAATTTAATTTGTTCATATAAGGCTTATAAGCAATACCTGTCCTGCTATAGAAAATAATGAATTTTGATTGCAGCATTTACATTTCAAGATGTCCATTAATTTATGCATTTTATAGCTAATAAGTTAAATAATGAAATGTAATGTGTTTTGTCAAAGTGTTCTTGGTCACTGCTTTTAGTTTTCTCTACATTTGTTGTATATATAATCGAATATTATATATTATCATATATCTATCAATGATATGGGCTGTTTTGCATATGTGATAGAGGTCAGAACACCGCACCCATATTGCTGCCCGGTCCGCAAATCCATATCAGCCATATCAGCCCGGTCCGCAAATCCATATCAATATCAGCCCGGGTGACGTTAGGTCAGAGTGATCTCCCTTTGCTTACATGCGTGAACACAGTAAAGTCACAAGCGAAGCAGTGTCAGAGTAACTAGTTCATTTGAATCCTTTCAGAGTACCCTCCAAACAAGGATGTTGTTGACATTTTATTAAATAAAATAAAAAAAAAATAAAACTCACATAATTTTAAAAGAAAATTTACCCCCAAAGTATACATTTTCGCATAACAACAAGTTATTATTATTTCTGTAAATATTTTGTCATGTTTTAGAAAAAAAAGTATGATATATGATAAAAAGGTTACAACATGTAATTGTTCATACCATACCCCATATCAGCCCTCGACCCATATCAGCCCTCTGGCCTGCGGCCCTCGGGCTGATATGGGGGTCTCGGGCTGATATGGGGTATGGTATGAAAAATGACATGTTATAACCTCTAAATATAATCTCATAAGAATTTATTTGTATCCTCAATCCCCTGATATCACGGATGGTATAGAGTTAACTCATTGCTATATTGTAGCATTTATTTTCTTATCAAATGAGAAACCCTCAGGCCCCCCAAAAAATGTTTCAGTCTGACAAAAATGTTTGGATGACGCCATTTTAAAAATTTATTTACGAAATTTTTGCTTCGAATGAAGCGATAAATCCATTTTATACAAACTTCTCACTGGTTAAGAAACAGAATTTACACAATAATTTATATATAAAGCACAAACCTTCTAAAATATGTGTTACTATTCCAAATGGTCAATAATCTCACTCCTACACTCACTACAGCTCAACAGAAACGAGTGACATTTTCAATGTACAATGTTTTCTTATGATTTCAAAAACATGTCGCTTTGGTTGGAGAACAAATATCTTGTTTATTCTTGGATTGTGTTATCTGCAATAGTACAAATTCTTGTGGGATTTGAACCCAGGACAAATCGGCACCTGTTGATTTGTGAATGGGTAAGCTGGTGTTGAAGTCACAGTGGATAAGATGGGAGTACAGGTGGTTGCATCCTCAGTTACCCATGGTTTTATATATGCTCTGTTACTCTCCACTATATCACCAATGGGAAACCTTATCAGGAGAATCTGTACTCAAATTACCTGCCCTTGGCCAGCGTGACGAAGTCAGTAACCAAAGAAAATGCTCAATGGGATAAGACGGAAATGGTCAAGGAAGATAACCGGTGACGGATGGCTAACACAATGACCTCGCTTGCTTTGAAACGAAGTGATATGAATTGTCATTAGCTCGCATATAGTGGAGAGTAACGGAGCATATATAAAACCATGGGTAACCGAGGATGAAAGTTTGTTCACCTACATGTGTATCTTAGGATGAGGTGGTTGGTACCTGCGAGGTACTCGTCCTGAAAGTCTACCAGAAAGTCTAGCAGAATTTGTACTATTGCAGATAGTGTGATCCCAATATCACTTATAAAACAATGTAAATTTGAAATATTTATAACTGAACTATAGAACATTGCATTGTAATATGCATTGTTCCATGAGTCTTGACCATGTTAATTATATCTTGTCGTTTTGTATATTCTGTGAAATTGTGCTATTTTGTCATGTGATGTGCTTATGTAAATATGGTCAGTTAGGTCGGTCAGTATGCATTTACTGTTTTGATAGACTGCTTTTTACATGATGTCCAACTAAGAATAATGTATAGAGTTTCGACAATCAATACAAACAGTATCACTCCGTCCATTTATGATTGAAACTTCTTTTTTATCCACACAAAGATTTGAAAGTGTAAATAATAATATAAACAATGTAAAACTATAGTTTTTGTCAATGTAAATACACAATGATTATAGAGGACTTTTGAACGTTGACAAAATATAGGCTAAATAATCTTGTACTTAGGCCTCAGTAATAGGATCTGTAGCATGAAATGAAGATCTAAAATCGTTAAACTAAAATTGTTGTAATTTATTCATTTATTGTCTGTTTTCAATTGCTGTATATGAATTTTTTATAATGAAAATAAAACATGTTTAATATTTTAACATTGTCTTTCTTGTCGCTATTTGAAAGTGTAATTAAGGGATCAACCCCTCTGTTTTCGTTTGTGAAAGAAGCCCTCGGCAGAGGGGCTGAAGACTCGATATTTTAAAATATTATACATAAGGAGAAAGATTTCATATGATTATAAATCTTTAAAAAACATTTGAAATTAACAGCCATTCAAAACACATGAGCAGCAGGCATTCCTACAGAAAGCTCAGGGCTTTCCCAAAGAATTCCCGGTAAGCTAGTGGTAGAGGTGTAGCCGGTAAATGAAGACCCTGATGAGACAATAGGGTGACATCACTAGCGGTTTATTAGTAAATTTGTCAAGGTAAACGCAAATCAAACAGATACTGTTGACTCTCGTTCAATGTGTACCTTACTGGTTCTGGGGCGGTATTCTAAAAAAAATCTAAGATTTATCTTAAGTTGTGACTTAAATTTTTATTTTCCGACTTAGTTAAGTCTGAAACTTAAGTTAGTATTCACAAAGAGAAAGCCTAAAACTTAGCTGAGACTGCGTAAAAAACTTAAGTCAATTTGTTGAAATGCGTACGCACGTTGTCAAGGGGAATCCCTGTCTAAACTTCCGCTACGTCACAAGATATTCCCGGGATTCCCCGGAAGTTTACACCAGACGACACAAATAGAGGATATTATATGAGTGTCTATGTCATACTATGTTTACGACACGGATGCCTGAATATTAGTATTTCCCGAGCGAGAGCGAGGGATATACCGATATTCAGGCACGAGTGTCGTAAACATAGTATGGCATAGACACGAATATAATATTCTGTTTATTACCGAAGTCGTAAAATTAATGAAAACACGCTAAAATCTACTTTCAACCATAGGCTGGCGACCCGCCGTCGCGCATTTGGAACACAACGTCATAGACGAAACGTGACGTCATAGCATTGTTTATGACGTCACGTCACCATGACAAAGTGATATGTTGCCCTAGGGCATCGTATGAAAAATATGAACCCCGATATGATTGCCCCCGGAGGTAATAAACAGCAATATGTCACTGTCAGCGAGTTCACGCAAACGTCAGCCGAACTGGACCAAGGATGAATGTTTAGCTTTAGCTGAATTGGTGAAGGAACATAAACAGGCAATAGAGGTGAAGTTTTCACCTGGATTGACAGCCGCTAATCAGCAGGAAACATGGCAAGTGAGTGATATCGACAGCGAGTAGTGTTGTGTTTGTTTCATTATGACATTAGTACTCAGTAGCATTGCGCTACTCTCACGAATATTATCAACATTGGTTCTAACTTTACAATAAGCTGTTTCTACCGACAATGATAATACAATGTAGGCTATAATATGAAAAATAAATTTATCAAGGCAATCACAGAAATTTCATCAACATTGATATTCTCATGTTAACTGTTTTCATTGGTCACCTGTTTTCGTGGTATTTACATATGACTTTATTTCTCTCAAACTGCTTGCTGGTTCCTGTCATTAACAACCTATTATCTGAATGAAATCATCATTTTACAGGGATTCACATTGCTGCAGGACATAGGTCATTAATTTGGAAAATGTAATGGGACAATGGCCTAACTCCTCTTGACTTAGGACATTGAGACTGACCAATACTTTTAATATTATTTCTACATATTAGCCTAATGAATCAAGTATATTTATCATGAATAATTAATCTGTGGAAATTTAAAATTTGACTAAGTCTTCAGTCTTGAATGCAAGTTGCAGCATGAAATATCATTCACAAGTTTAGTTGAATAATGCATGTCTATGGAAATAAAGTCCCCATACCAATATAACTTTCATGCGCCTCAACAATCACTGTTTATCATGGAAAAGCAAACAAAATATATAAAAAAAACAGCAATAAATGCCTGTTATTGAATTAAAAGCTGTAACAGAGTAAACATACTTTGAAGTTGTAATTTTATATTAAACTGGAAAAGGTTTTACATGTGTGTACAGTAATGAGGTAATATTAATCATGGAATATCTATTGCAGAAAGTAACAGACCAACTCAACTCCATCTCCAACCAACATCGCACCCGTGATGAAGTGATTAAGAAATGGAAAAATCTAAAGAGAAGAAAAACTACAGCACATTCAACAGTGCAACAAATGCAACTGGTAAATAATCCATAATGTCCTGGATATTCTATTTATTATTCTGCGTCAGACCATTGTTTATGACGTCAAATTATATCAGTCACTAGTCGCAGTGAAAATAAAAGTTATTTTCACTGTAGTTTGATAGACAGTTTATTTTACAGATAAATCCCTGTATTTCATTGCTCCTCATATAATGAATTGTGATAACCTATTTTATCATCCAAAACTAGGTTCCACAGGAGATATCGCTTGTATGAGATCAAGCGATATCTCCTAGGAGATATCGTTTTGACAGTAGATTTTGAACAATGCCCCTGTTGGCTTCAGCTACATGACATCACAATGGTTTTGCATCATCAAGTAATGACATCATAATCATGATGACATCACAATGCCATGACATCACTGCATTGGAAGTCAAATGGCAGTTTTGTGTTCAGATATGTTCATTTTTCATTAAAAACTAATGAGGAATGAATTTGGATGATAAATAGAATAGAATAGAATCTCACCCTCGTGTCTTCTGATATCAAATATATCAACACTCGTTGATAAAAGTCAAAATATCTTGCCTCGGATATTTGTACCTTTTATCAACTCGTGTTGATATATTTGATATCAGAAGACACGAGTGAGAGATTTTCTATAAAGGGAACATTTAAATATTTCTATTGCTTCTTTTTACATTTGAAAATAATTACTTTAGGTTGAAAATCTATAGTAGTTTATTTTTAAAAATATATACCTAAATGAATTATTTAAGAAGTAATAATTAGTTATCATATATCTATTCAGGTGGTGGACCTCCCCCGACTCCGGTCAGCCCAGTGACAGATGCTGTAGTGGACTGCATTGGAAGGGACAGTGCAGTACTGACTGGGATAGGCCCCATGTCCATGGATTCAACATACCTACATCTCCTTGAACTAGAGCGTCACTTTGAAAAGTAGGTTGGTTACATTACAGATTATTGTAACATGATTTCGGTGTATCCTTGATTCTGATTGATTGATTTGCCTATGTTGAATGACAATGAATACCTGCAAACGCCGTCGGAAAACATGGCTCATTAGAACATGAATGTTTAGTTCATTAGGGCATGGCGTCCGGCCATCTGTCTGCAAAGACCTAAAATCCTGTTTTCATCTTATTTGGGGGTGGGATAGCTCGATGGTTAGCGAGTTCGGCTGGGATGAAGAGGTCCGGGGTTCGAATCCTGCCAGGGGCACGACAACTTTGTCTGCAGTAGAGAACTGTTTTACATGCAATAAGGTTTGGGTGCAATGCTACACTGATTTTCAGCGTAGTACCACCCATGTTTTGCTAGTTCCAGCCGATGCTCGCAGGTTTCACCACAATGCATAACCACATGGCGTTGCAGGCTTTCTCCCTGCGATAATATTAGCAGCCGCGATATAAGTGAAATACTCTTGAAAGCAGCATTGAACCCCAACTCACCTCACCTTCATCTTATTCTCAAGAACAAAAAGACCAGGCTAGAATGCTGTAATATTGTGTGCCCCAAATAAGGGGCAGAAATCTATTTCAGTCTTCATCATTAAACAATATAAACCCTGATGAGTTACAGAGCCCATGGCTATTTTTTAAATCATTTGTACTATTATTGTCAACCAAAGGAATTCTAAAACAATTTCTAGCATTTATTCAACTAATTCATATTGCCAAATAAGGTACACTACTAAACAGAATCATATGAAGGTTTAAATAGAAAAACATAAGAAAAAGAACGTTCAAATTTGGTATTTTATTTATACAGATTCTTTCTATTTACAGTGTCTCTGAACAAGGTGGTGGACAAGTGCTGAACAGTCCATCCTCTTATGTACAGTCGCCTCAAGTTCAGATCACACCACCACTACCTCAAGTTCAGATCACACCACGACAACCTCAAGTTCAGATCACACCACCACAACCTCAAGTTCAGATCACACCACGACAACCTCAAGTTCAGATCACACCACCACAACCTCAAGTTCAGATCACACCACCACAACCTCAAGTTCAGATCACACCACCACAACCTCAAGTTCAGATCACACCACGACAACCTCAAGTTCAGATCACACCACCACAACCTCAAGTTCAGATCACACCACCACAACCTCAAGTTCAGATCACACCACCACAACCTCAAGTTCAGATCACACCACGACAACCTCAGTCATCTCTGTCTCTTCAAGAACAGTCAATTCATGCTCTGTTAAAAGAAAAATTAGAATTGGAGATTGAGTGCTTGAGATTAAAAAGAAGCTATCTCAAACAAAAACTTACCAGTAATATGGAAGAATGATTAAATGAAATAATCCTAATTGCTTCCCAATTTAAATTTACATTCAAATGTAAAGAAACTTAAGGAGAGACTTTTTTGCACATGAATTATTTTCATATTTAAATCATATGAAATTTAAAACCAACTCTAGGATAAGTTATTTTCAGCATAATAATGTCCTATCTATCTGACTAGTAAATTTATAACTGTTAAATGATAAATGTGAGATTGTTTTTTGATTGCAAATTTCTCAGTTTTTAGCTTAATTTTCATGTAATATTTTTGCTCTCAAAAAATCTTAGATGATAATCTATGAAAGTGTCATATTGTACTGTCAGAAGAGTAACTCGCATAAAATTGCAGAAGTATTTTAGGACCATACTTTATTATTATTGTTTCTTGTTGAATAAACTGTTAATATTTGAATTAAATTCTCTTGTTGGTTATCTTTTCCCTTGCAGTGAGTCTGTTGAGATAATGAGCTATCCTGACAGGCAATGTTTATGCTATGCAAAAATTAATTACTTACTTAAGTAATTACATAACTTTCACTTTTAGTTCGTCAGTAACATCTGGTAACATTTTTATGTAATTGGATGGATCCAGGGTAACTTTGTCAAAATCATGGAAGGAGCAAACTAAATAATTTTGTTTGCTCGATATACATTTCGAACTACTCACATGGAAATTTTGTAAGTGCAAACTGTTCCCGGTATCGAACTCCCATGATACCCATGGCAGGCAGAACAAGTGCGCCGTGTTGTGGGGGAGGGTTGACTCTGTGATTGCCATCATTTGGAAGTGGTATATTCCTGTCTTTGCAAATGTTATGCAATACAGCACAGGCTGTGATGACCTGAAGGAAAGTACATGTTAAAATAACAATATATCAATCAACATATTTATATTACTCAGTGAGTGTTTATTCAAATCAAAGGCCACAGTCTCAAATTGACAAACATTTGCAATATCAACACATTATAAGGCTATCAAAAATAAAATAATTTGCAAAAGACATACATTACTTTCTTTAATAAATTCAATTAATTCTAATGCCTATTTTTATCATTTAATTCCTGTTTTACATACTGAATAAACATTGAAATGCAATTAAATTAATACCTTGCACGCTTTCTCTGGGGCCAGTCTTATCTCCCCATGGAGGACACTGAACCTGCTCTTCAACTGGCCAAATGCCCTTTCTACTGAACTTCTTGTTCTCTTGTGTGCTCTGCAAACAGATATAGAATTAGGATCTTCATAGTCTCAAATTAAAATAAAATTAATGTTTTTACTTGAAACACAATATTGGCGTTTATTATTTGATCATGTTGAAAAATATTCCACCACTATCTTCTTTTGTACTCACCCATGTTCAGCTTTTCGTATTAACCTAAGAAGGGGCAAAACTCTGAATATTATTGAATATAGTTGACGTAAACATGGTTGACTGTTAGTGTTAGGGATTTTAGTTATTGTTACCCGTTGTAGTTCGACTGATGACCGGGTTGTGGTCTCAGGTAGGGTGTCAGGAGCCATCTCCTAGAGGGGTAGCCGCTGTCTCCAAGTAGATGGGCTCCAGCTGGCAGGTGATTGCCATCCATCAAACGGTGAAGTCCGCTCTGAGACAGAATCCTACTGTCATGAGTCGAACCCGGCCAGCGTGCGACGATGTCTATCACCTTGTCGTCAGCATCAAAAACAGCCTGTTGAAATGATTAAGTAGTTGAGTTTATGAATAGAACTCAGGGGCGGATACAGCTTTTTGGGAAACAGGGGGTGCACTTTTCCAGACCTCGAAAATTCCTTCACCCCTGCACCCCCCCTCTAGATCCGCCCCTGGAACTATATGTAAGTATTTACCTCATGTCAATTTAATAAATACAGTCGGTAAGTGAATGTAGACCTCAATTTGAAAAACGTAAATAGAAACATAATTGACGTGTGTTTTCAATGTTACCTACCTGTGTTTTGATGCTGTGATAGTGATGTCTGTTTACGTAGACATGTTCGTTGACATGAGGAGCCTGAATCTGGACGTGGGTTCCATCGATGACGCCGGGAAAATGGGCTACTTGGTAGAAGGCGTTCTGATTCCTTCGAATCTCGTTCGGCTGTGTTGGAAACCTCACAAATCTAGCTATCACTCGTTGTGATGACAGTTCTTCTAAAGTCTCAGTGACAGCACGTGATACGCTTGGTTGACTGACACCATGGTCATCACCATTGCATAACTGAAACTTTCCCGTTGCCAGGAACCTCAATGTCAAAAGTGTCTTTATAGTGGCATCAACTGCATGATTTCTAGCAGTTCTTGGCTGGATAGCATTAGAAACTAAATTAATTACAAAGCGTATCCCGTTCCTGTCCAAACGATATCTCTTGATAAGTTCCTCATCAGTTAAATCTTCAAAACGGCTGCTTCTTTCGTGATAAATTCTTCTATTTGCCTGTCTGGCGGCCATTTTGTCAACTAACTTAAGTTGCATACCTGAAGGGTTAAGCCTACCTAATAGCAGGCTTAGGATTTAAGTCTAAAATTCAACAAACTTAAGCCTAAGACTTTTTATGAATATGACTAAGAAAAAAACAAAAACTTAAGTCAAAACTTAAGTTTTGTATCTGGACTTGTCATTTTTTAGACTTAAGTTCTTTTAAGAATACCGCCCCTGGTGCTGGCTGGAGCATTAGTTGGGGTGTTCAGCTTATGACCAATCGATCCCAGGTTCCAACCCTCCAAGGGCTAGACCACATTTTCTGCTGTTCACTGTGGCACTTGCATCTTAAAAATGATGCTTCCAAACAATTATGGGGCGGGATAGCGCAGTGGTAGGCGTGGTCGGCTTTGGATTTAGAGGTCCGATGTTCGAATCCCGCCTGCTGTTCTTCATGCAGAAAGGTTTGGGTGCAATGTTACACTGAATTTCAGCGTAGTACCACCCATGGTTCCCTAGTTCCAGGGGGGCGGGATAGCGCAGTGGTTAGCGCGTTCGGCTTCGGATCAAGAGGTCCGTGGTTCGAATCCCGCCAGGGGCACGGCAACTTTGTCTGCAGTAGAGAACTGTTCTACACGCAGTTAGGTTTGGGTGCAATGCTACACTGAATTTCAGCCTAGTACCACCCATGGTTAGCTAGTTCCAGCCGATGCTCGCAGGTTTCACCGCAAAGCATAACCACATGGCAATGCGGGCTTTCTCCCTGCCATAATACTAGCAGCCGCGATATAAGTGAAATACTCTTGAAAGCGGCGTTAAACCACAACTCACCTCACCTCACCCTAGTTCCAGCTAGTGCTTGCAGGTTTTACAACAATGCATTGCCGCATGGCGTTGCAGGCTTTCTTCCTGCAATAATACTAGCAGCCGTGATATAAGTGAAATACTCTTGAAAGATGCATTAAAACCCTACTCACCCAAACAATTAAAATTTAAGATGCTGCAAATTGGCCAGCCATAATATGAAGAACATGGTCAAGGGTAGAACACCTAACCAGATTGAAAGCATTAAAAATATGTTCAAGTATCCAGCAAACACTGATGGTGTGCTTTTTCTGTTTAAGTATTTCTGATTATCTTTGTGATTCACATGGATGCAGGGCCAACTTTAACGCAAATGAGATAAAGCATTACAAGATTACACCTTCCATCTCATGATCCTTCTCTACCACAGAGGTCTCCACTCAGTTCTTCCAGGGTAAGTTTCATTACTGAGAGGTAATGGGATAGCGTATTGGTTACAGCGTTCGGCTTTCAGATCAAGAGGTCCGGGGTTCAAATCCCGCCAGGGGCAATTTTGTCTGGAGTAGAGAACTGTTCTACACGCATTAAGGTTTGAGTGCAATGCTACACTGAATTTCAGTGCAGTACCACCCATGTTTCGCTAGTTCCAGCGTTCAACTTCGGATCAAGAGGTCCGTGGTTTGAATCCCGCCAGGGGCACAGCAACTTTGTCTGCAGTAGAGAACTGTTCTACACGCAGTAAGGTTTGGGTGCAATGCTACACTGAATTTCAGCGTAGTACCACCCATGGTTTCGCTAGTTCCAGTCGATGCTCGCAGGTTTCACCGCAGTGCATAGCCACATGGCGTTGTGGGCTTTCTCCCTGCTATAATACTAGCAGCCGCGATATAAGTGAAACACTCTTGAAAGCTGCGTTAAACACCAATTCACACACTCGCTAGTTCTAACCGTTGCTCGCAGGTTTCACCGCACTGCATAGCCACATGGTGTTGCAGGCTTTCTCCCAGCCATGATTTTAAGTGAAATACTCTTGAAAGTGGCGTTAAAACCCCAACTCACCTCACCTCACTACTGAAAAGGCACAACCCTTGGAATTTTTCTGGTAGAGGCTTGCTAATGAAAGATGAACTACAGACCATTATTTTAGTGTTTTCATCTTTAGCTTTAACCACAGGAAATTGAGGATAATCAGTATCTTAATGTAAACAATGTATATAAAAGTATCCACATCCCTCTATATCAATATCTTAACGAAACAATGTATATTAAAGTATCCACATCCCTCTATATCAATAGGCTATCAATACATTGTTTACATTAAGATAATGATTATCCTCAATTTCCTGTGGTCCCATCAGGCAGTCAGAATACAAAGCATCATGTTCTTTATGACCGTTTAAGGTCAGTGAAAATAAATATCTAAATTCACGAACCGAAATGTAATTTGCCTTTCTTTGATTTAGCCACTTTTTTGGTCACCTGTTTAAATATTTAGTTCAGCTCAAAACTGAAATAAACTTGTATTGATGGGAGATGTGAAACAGATAAAAACATGAATGCTTTAATGAGAAACGACAAGGAATAAAGTAAGGAGTACAAGTTTATTTCCAACACAAAACAATACTATGCAAATAAAGTTAAAATTGTGTTGCGATTATTGATCATTTGAAATTATGATGACAGTTTCAGCTGTAAACAATAACTCATTTCTGATGTACATCAATACAATATGTGTTACTTTGCGTGGCATGATGTGTCAACATTTAATATTTTTTTTATGAGAAATAACAATACCAAACAATTGTCTAACATATACAATGATAACATCTTTTTTAACTTTTATTAGAATAAAAATTATAAGAAAAGTGCAAAGGTTGCTTTCCAGTTAAAGAAAGTTGTATGAACAAATCTAAAATTCCAAAATCAAATTGCATAAACAAACTTGCTAATTTTTGGAATATATCAATGTCCTATTTCATATGCAAAATATCTATAAATCATATATTGGAATTAATCTCAAAATTGTCCAACTTTACATGTACAAACATTTACAATTCTGGTAAAAATATCAATGAAAAGTTGAAAAGAAACAGAATTTCAAAGCGACACCATAAATCTTAGGTTTTATCCCCGCATAATAGCAAATTAATAATTTCAATAAACACTTGAACCTTTTTAAATATACCTTTGACCTTTGATGGACAATGTTAATGTGACTAATACGTCCTTTAAGAATTTGCTACTTTACTATACAATTATTATCATTAGGACTAAAATTATACTGAAATGAGACACATTTAAATGATTATAATATTTTTTGTTAAATAGAGCCATTGACTCAGAAGCTCGTACGAAATTACATCTAGATTCTAAGGTTTATGATTTACATATGAACGACAACAGGTAGATGGCAAACGATGTCAGTGAAAAAGCCCAACTGGACCCTAAGGCTGGTGATCTAAGTGAGTGACACAGTGAATTAAAGACACTCATCTAGCAAAACTGAATATATTATTGATCTCTAGATCAATAACAACTAGACATAACTTTTTTGATATTTATAATTGTAAAGAAGTGTGTAAAATATACATCTTGCAGCATTAAAATGAATGTGATATGATTAACTTGTTTTACATCTAACATTGGCAAGAAAACTCAATACATTGCTTAATTGTACTAACATAAGAAATATGACTTGTCTCTAAAAAATGTTGATAATAATCATTTCATTCTAATTAAATACATATTCCGTAACATAAAACACATCTAGGAAAACGAAATTGTGATATATTCAAATCATTTAACACCCATCACCATCAAACATATGTAAATGTAATGTACACTGAATAAAACATGGTATATTGTTCAGTGAAGAAAACCTATTACTTGAAATGAATATTGCAAAATTCCATAATTACGAAAGTGTCCAATATCAAGGTCAGTCACATAACGTTGTCATTTTATGATTTGCAAAGTTTAGCACAGATACTTGAAAATATGCAGAGACTATATATGGTATTCTCCAAATGTACAATGTAATTGGAAAAAAGAAGGCTGATTATACACTAGATCATAATTGAATACGAATGATCTTTCTAAAACCAACATCAAGATGGAATACATCTTATTATGCATTTCCATCGAGAAAATACAACCTAGTGCTGGAGATTTACATTCAGAGAACATATCCTCTAACATCCTCGATTGCCCATGGTTTTATTTATGCTCCGTTACTCTCCACTATATCACCCCTGGGAAACTCTATCAGAGAAATATGTACTTAAATTACCCACCCTTGGCCGGCGTTATGAAGTCAGTAACGAAAGAAAATGCTCAATAGGATAAGACTGAAATGGTCAAGGGAGATAACCGGTGAGAGATGGCTAACAAAATGACCTCCCGTGCTTTGCAACGGCGTGATATGAATTGTCATTGGCTCGCAGGTCCAAGCTGGGAAGCAATTTGATTGGCTCACGCCAGCCAAGGGCGGGTAATTTTAGTACATATTTCTCTGATGAAGTTTCCCATGGGTGATATAGTGGGGAAAAAGGAAGCATATATAAAACCCTGGGTAAGCGAGGATGATCATCCAAGCGACCCAGTGTACTGCTGGGTGTTGTTTCGTTATGTCATCAATGTGGACAACCATGTATTTGCACTCAGAATGTAATCGGGTGAATTTAAAACATTTATTTTAATACCATGTGTTCTGTTATTTTTTATCAAGTTTACATAAATATTTGGTATTTCGAAATACGATTAAATTTACCTTGATTAATGGGCAGTAAAAGAATCTTCCAATTAGAATATTCATAAATAAGAGAATAAATTTCTAGACAGTACAGGTACCCAGGTCGAAACCAATATAAGTAAGTATAAACACAACTCTTATGATATTTTGAATGTTAAAGTTAACTACTAAAGATGTGAGTAAAAAAAACCATGTATAGCTAAAAGGGCAATTTATAATTTAAAAAACCCATACATGTACAATGTGTATTTACACACTAGAACTATATCACCACTACATAATTGACAAAACATACAAGTACACTATGTATATGAACACAAAAGCCAATATCACCAATACTGAATTGACAAAACATACATGTACAATGTGTAAATAAACACTAGAGTCCATATCACCACTACATAATTGACAAAACATACCTGTACAATGTGTATATACAAACTAGAACTATATCACCACTACATAATTGACAAAACATACATGTACAAACATTTACAATTCTGGTAAAAATATCAATGAAAAGTTGAAAAGAAACAGAATTTCAAAGCGACACCATAAATCTTAGGTTTTATCCCCGCATAATAGCAAATTAATAATTTCAATAAACACTTGAACCTTTTTAAATATACCTTTGACCTTTGATGGACAATGTTAATGTGACTAATACGTCCTTTAAGAATTTGCTACTTTACTATACAATTATTATCATTAGGACTAAAATTATAATGAAATGAGACACATTTAAATGATTATAATAATTTTTGTTAAATAGAGCCATTGACTCAGAAGCTCGTACGAAATTACATCTAGATTCTAAGGTTTATGATTTACATATGAACGAGAACAGGTAGATGGCAAACGATGTCAGTGAAAAAGCCCAACTGGACCCTAAGGCTGGTGATCTAAGTGAGTGACACAGTGAATTAAAGACACTCATCTAGCAAAACTGAATATATTATTGATCTCTAGATCAATAACAACTAGACATAACTTTTTTGATATTTATAATTGTAAAGAAGTGTGTAAAATATACATCTTGCAGCATTAAAATGAATGTGATATGATTAACTTGTTTTACATCTAACATTGGCAAGAAAACTCAATACATTGCTTAATTGTACTAACATAAGAAATATGACTTGTCTCTAAAAAATGTTGATAATAATCATTTCATTCTAATTAAATACATATTCCGTAACATAAAACACATCTAGGAAAACGAAATTGTGATATATTCAAATCATTTAACACCCATCACCATCAAACATATGTAAATGTAATGTACACTGAATAAAACATGGTATATTGTTCAGTGAAGAAAACCTATTACTTGAAATGAATATTGCAAAATTCCATAATTACGAAAGTGTCCAATATCAAGGTCAGTCACATAACGTTGTCATTTTATGATTTGCAAAGTTTAGCACAGATACTTGAAAATATGCAGAGACTATATATGGTATTCTCCAAATGTACAATGTAATTGGAAAAAAGAAGGCTGATTATACACTAGATCATAATTGAATACGAATGATCTTTCTAAAACCAACACCAAGATGGAATACATCTTATTATGCATTTCCATCGAGAATATACAACCTAGTGCTGGAGATTTACATTCAGAGAACATATCCTCTAACATCCTCGAATGCCCATGGTTCTATTTATGCTCCGTTACTCTCCACTATATCACCCCTGGGAAACTCTATCAGAGAAATATGTACTAAAATTACCCACCCTTGGCCGGCGTGATGAAGTCAGTAACGAAAGAAAATGCTCAATAGGATAAGACTGAAATGGTCAAGGGAGATATCCGGTGAGAGATGGCTAACAAAATGACCTCCCGTGCTTTGCAACGGCGTGATATGAATTGTCATTGGCTCGCAGGTCCAAGCTGGGAAGCAATTTGATTGGCTCACGCCAGCCAAGGGCGGGTAATTTTAGTACATATTTCTCTGATGAAGTTTCCCATGGGTGATATAGTGGGGAAAAAGGAAGCATATATAAAACCCTGGGTAAGCGAGGATGATCATCCAAGCGACCCAGTGTACTGCTGGGTGTTGTTTCGTTATGTCATCAATGTGGACAACCATGTATTTGCACTCAGAATGTAATAGGGTGAAATTAAAACATTTATTTTAATACCATGTGTTCTGTTATTTTTTTTATCAAGTTTACATAAATATTTGGTATTTCGAAATATGATTAAATTTACCTTGATTAATGGGCAGTAAAAGAATCTTCCAATTAGAATATTCATAAATAAGAGAATAAATTTCTAGACAGTACAGGTACCCAGGTCGAAACCAATATAAGTAAGTATAAACACAACTCTTATGATATTTTGAATGTTAAAGTTAACTACTACAGATGTGA
This sequence comes from Gibbula magus, assembly GCA_936450465.1. Taxonomy (NCBI): domain Eukaryota; kingdom Metazoa; phylum Mollusca; class Gastropoda; order Trochida; family Trochidae; genus Gibbula; species Gibbula magus. The sequence goes on from OW388302.1 coordinate 34,173,965, forward strand.
GTAAAAAAAACCATGTATAGCTAAAAGGGCAATTTATAATTTAAAAAACCCATACATGTACAATGTGTATTTACACACTAGAACTATATCACCACTACATAATTGACAAAACATACAAGTACACTATGTATATGAACACAAAAGCCAATATCACCAATACTGAATTGACAAAACATACATGTACAATGTGTAAATAAACACTAGAGTCCATATCACCACTACATAATTGACAAAACATACCTGTACAATGTGTATATACAAACTAGAACTATATCACCACTACATAATTGACAAAACATACATGTACAAACATTTACAATTCTGGTAAAAATATCAATGAAAAGTTGAAAAGAAACAGAATTTCAAAGCGACACCATAAATCTTAGGTTTTATCCCCGCATAATAGCAAATTAATAATTTCAATAAACACTTGAACCTTTTTAAATATACCTTTGACCTTTGATGGACAATGTTAATGTGACTAATACGTCCTCTAAGAATTTGCTACTTTACTATACAATTATTATCATTAGGACTAAAATTATACTGAAATGAGACACATTTAAATGATTATAATAATTTTTGTTAAATAGAGCCATTGACTCAGAAGCTCGTACGAAATTACATCTAGATTCTAAGGTTTATGATTTACATATGAACGAGAACAGGTAGATGGCAAACGATGTCAGTGAAAAAGCCCAACTGGACCCTAAGGCTGGTGATCTAAGTGAGTGACACAGTGAATTAAAGACACTCATCTAGCAAAACTGAATATATTATTGATCTCTAGATCAATAACAACTAGACATAACTTTTTTGATATTTATAATTATAAAGAAGTGTGTAAAATATACATCTTGCAGCATTAAAATGAATGTGATATGATTAACTTGTTTTACATCTAACATTGGCAAGAAAACTCAATACATTGCTTAATTGTACTAACATAAGAAATATGACTTGTCTCTAAAAAATGTTGATAATAATCATTTCATTCTAATTAAATACATATTCCGTAACATAAAACACATCTAGGAAAACGAAATTGTGATATATTCAAATCATTTAACACCCATCACCATCAAACATATGTAAATGTAATGTACACTGAATAAAACATGGTATATTGTTCAGTGAAGAAAACCTATTACTTGAAATGAATATTGCAAAATTCCATAATTACGAAAGTGTCCAATATCAAGGTCAGTCACATAACGTTGTCATTTTATGATTTGCAAAGTTTAGCACAGATACTTGAAAATATGCAGAGACTATATATGGTATTCTCCAAATGTACACTGTAATTGGAAAAAAGAAGGCTGATTATACACTAGATCATAATTGAATACGAATGATCTTTCTAAAACCAACACCAAGATGGAATACATCTTATTATGCATTTCCGTCGAGAATATACAACCTAGTGCTGGAGATTTACATTCAGAGAACATATCCTCTAACATACTCTCCACTATATCACCCCTGGGAAACTCTATCAGAGAAATATGTACTAAAATTACCCACCCTTGGCCGGCGTGATGAAGTCAGTAACGAAAGAAAATGCTCAATAGGATAAGACTGAAATGGTCAAGGGAGATATCCGGTGAGAGATGGCTAACAAAATTACCTCCCGTGCTTTGCAACGGCGTGATATGAATTGTCATTGGCTCGCAGGTCCAAGCTGGGAAGCAATTTGATTGGCTCACGCCAGCCAAGGGCGGGTAATTTTAGTACATATTTCTCTGATGAAGTTTCCCATGGGTGATATAGTGGGGAAAAAGGAAGCATATATAAAACCCTGGGTAAGCGAGGATGATCATCCAAGCGACCCAGTGTACTGCTGGGTGTTGTTTCGTTATGTCATCAATGTGGACAACCATGTATTTGCACTCAGAATGTAATAGGGTGAAATTAAAACATTTATTTTAATACCATGTGTTCTGTTATTTTTTTTATCAAGTTTACATAAATATTTGGTATTTCGAAATATGATTAAATTTACCTTGATTAATGGGCAGTAAAAGAATCTTCCAATTAGAATATTCATAAATAAGAGAATAAATTTCTAGACAGTACAGGTACCCAGGTCGAAACCAATATAAGTAAGTATAAACACAACTCTTATGATATTTTGAATGTTAAAGTTAACTACTACAGATGTGAGTAAAAAAAACCATGTATAGCTAAAAGGGCAATTTATAATTTAAAAAACCCATACATGTACAATGTGTATTTACACACTAGAACTATATCACCACTACATAATTGACAAAACATACAAGTACACTATGTATATGAACACAAAAGCCAATATCACCAATACTGAATTGACAAAACATACATGTACAATGTGTAAATAAACACTAGAGTCCATATCACCACTACATAATTGACAAAACATACCTGTACAATGTGTATATACAAACTAGAACTATATCACCACTACATAATTGACAAAACATACATGTACAATGTGTATATACAAACTAGAACTATATCACCACTACATAATTGACAAAACATACATGTACAATGTGTATATGAACACTAGAGTCCATATCACGACTACATAATTGACAAAACATACCTGTACAATGTGTATATACAAACTAGAACTATATCACCACTACATAATTGACAAAACATACATGTACAATGTGTATATAAACACTAGAACTATATCATCTCTACAGAATTGACAAAACATACATGTACAATGTGTATATACACACTAGAACTATATCTCCAATACAGAATTGACAAAACATACATGTACAATGTGTATATAAACAACACTAAAACTATATCACCACTACAGAATTGACAAAACATACATGTACAATGTGTATATACACACTAGAACTATATCACCACTACAGAATTGACAAAACATACATGTACAATGTGTATATACACACTAGAACTATGTCATCACTACATAATTGACAAAACATACATGTACAATGTGTATATACAAACTAGAACTATATCACCGCTACATAATTGACAAAACATACATGTACAATGTGTATATAAACAACACTAGAACTATATCACGACTACATAATTGACAAAACATACATGTACAATGTGTACATAAACACTAGAACTATATCACCACTACATAATTGACAAAACATACATGTACAATGTGTATATACAAACTAGAACTATATCACCACTACATAATTGACAAAACATACATGTACAATGTGTATATAAACAACACTAGAACTATATCACGACTACATAATTGACAAAACATACATGTACAATGTGTACATAAACACTAGAACTATATCACCACTACATAATTGACAAAACATACATGTACAATGTGTATATAAACACTAAAAACTATATCACCACTACAGAATTGACAAAACACACATGTACAATGTGTATATAAACACTAGAACTATATCACGACTACATAATTGACAAAAAATACATGTTCAATGTGTATATAAACACTAGAACTATATCACCACTACAGAATTGACAAAACAAACATGTACAATGTGTATATTGGGGGGTTGACTAAAGTTTTAATGGTGGATTTTAAAATTATCAGGAGAAAAGGGGGGGGGGGGGGGGGGGGGGGTGCACCCCCCTCTGTATCCGCCCCTGGGTTCAGTTTACTTAATAACATACTAAATGTTTGCCAAAATAGGACCCCCGGAAAGGTGTTTTTTTTTTAAATATGGCATCCAAGATGGTCACTGACACCTCTTAATGATCATTACTCTGTACCCATCAACTTAAATGTGATAATCTTTGTATCTATCTCCAGGTTTGTGGGGGAAACGAACACATTAAGATCATAACAAATGGTGTTTGTCTATTATGGAACTATAACAATAAACATAAACACCTATTTTCATATTCTTCTTAATTAAGAAAGGCTCTACAACAACCGTATAAAATCCTGATGGCATCAGCAGATTTAAGTCCAAGGAACTACACACATGTAACTGAATCAAGTGAGAAATAGGTAGATGCCAGAACACCTTGACTAATTATTGTGATTACTCCCCTAATATGGGGTACACAAACTCTGACAAACATTATGAGTCTTTCAAAGAAAAAGGAATTTTGGCAATGTTAATATATCTTTATAAACATATTCTTTCCCTTTAAGTCTCAATAAATATGACCTTTGTTTTTGCTTTTGGAGCTCCATAGTCTTGTAACAGTTGTTTTAACTTCCTGTGTAAAGCTATATCACTGTAGCATCGCTTCCAGTAACACATAAACACACTCTCTAGCTCCTTTCATTGCTGCTATTTGAAATGCTGTGATGCCTTGCATATTACGTACATTCACAGTAGCACCCGCATTCAGTAACAAATCAACACACTCTTTAGATCCTCTCTCTGATGCGAAATGAAGTGCGGTGTTACCTTTTTTATTTGTTATATCCACTATAGCACCTGCCTTCAGTAACAAATCAACAAACTCTTTACATCCCCATCCTGATGCTATATGAAGTGCAGTCTCACCCTTTTCATTCTGTATATTCACTCTAGCACCTGCCTTTAGTAACATGTCAACACACTCTTTAGATCCACTGCCTGCTGCTCCATGAAGTGCAGTCTCATCCTTTTCATTCTGTATATTCACTGTAGCACCTGCCTTCAGTAACATGTCAACACACCCTTCAGATCCACGGCCTGCTGCTCCATGAAGTGCAGTCTCACCCCCTTCATTCTGTATATTCACTGTAGCACCTGCCTTCAGTAACATGTCAACACACCCTTCAGATCCACGGCCTGCTGCTCCATGAAGTGCAGTCTCACCCCCTTCATTCTGTATATTCACTGTAGCACCTGCCTTCAGTAACATGTCAACACACCATTCAGATCCACTGCCTGCTGCTCCATGAAGTGCAGTCTCACCCCCTTCATTCTGCATATTCTCTCTAGCACCTGCCTTCAGCATTATGGCAACACACCCTTCAGATCCTCTGTCTGCTGCTCCATGAAGTGCAGTCTCATCCCCTACATTCTGTATATTCACTGTAGCACCTGCCTTCAGTAAAATGTCAACAAACTCTTTAGATCCCCACTGTGATGCTATATGAAGTGCAGTCTCACCCTTTTTATTCTTTATATTCACTGTAGCACCTGCCTTCAGTAACATGTCAACAACCTCTTTAGATCCCCACTGTGATGCTAAATGAAGTGCAGTCTCACCCTTTTTATTCTTCATATTCACTGTAGTACCTGCCTTCAGTAACATGTCAACACACCCTTCAGATCCACTGCCTGCTGCTCCATGAAGTGCAGTCTCACCCCCTTCATTCTGCATATTCTCTCTAGCACCTGCCTTCAGCATTATGGAAACACACCCTTCAGATCCTCTGTCTGCTGCTCCATGAAGTGCAGTCTCATCCCCTTCATTCTGTATATTCACTGTAGCACTTTCCTTCCGTAACATGTCAACAAACTCTTTAGATTCCAAACGTGATGCTATATGAAGTGCAGTCTCACCCCATTCATTCTGTATATTCACTGTAGCACCTGCCTTCAGTAACATGTCAACACACCCTTCAGATCCACGGCCTGCTGCTCCATGAAGTGCAGTCTCACCCCCTTCATTCTGTATATTCACTGTAGCACCTGCCTTCAGTAACATGTCAACACACCCTTCAGATCCACGGCCTGCTGCTCCATGAAGGGCAGTCTCATCCTTTTCATTCTGTATATTCACTGTAGCACCTGCTTTCAGTAACATGTCAACACACCCTTCAGATCCACTACCTGCTGCTCCATGAAGTGCAGTCACACCCCCTTCATTCTGTTTATTCACTGTAGCACCTGCCTTCAGTAACATGTCAACACACCCTTCAGATCCACGGCCTGCTGCTCCATGAAGTGCAGTCTCACCCCCTTCTTTCTGTATATTCACTGTAGCACCTGCCTTCAGTAACACATCAACACACCCTTCAGATCCACGGCCTGCTGCTCCATGAAGGGCAGTCTCACCCTTTTCATTCTGTATATTCAATGTAGCACCTGCCTTCAGTAACATGTCAACACACCCTTCAGATCCACTGCCTGCTGCTCCATGAAGTGCAGTCTCACCCCCTTCATTCTGTTTATTCACTGTAGCACCTGCCTTCAGTAACACATCAACACACCCTTCAGATCCACGGCCTGCTGCTCCATGAAGGGCAGTCTCACCCTTTTCATTCTGTATATTCAATGTAGCACCTGCCTTCAGTAACATGTCAACACACCCTTCAGATCCACTGCCTGCTGCTCCATGAAGTGCAGTCTCACCCCATTCATTCTGTATATTCACTGTAGCACCTGCCTTCAGTAACACATCAACACACCCTTCAGATCCACGGCCTGCTGCTCCATGAAGTGCAGTCTCACCCTTTTCATTCTGTATATTCAATGTAGCACCTGCCTTCAGTAACATGTCAACACACCCTTCAGATCCACTGCCTGCTGCTCCATGAAGTGCAGTCTCACCCCCTTCATTCTGTATATTCACTGTAGCACCTGCCTTCAGTAACACATCAACAAACTCTACATGTCCACTCCATGCTGCATCGTGAAGTGGTGTGCTTCCTTCTTTATTTTGTGTATTCACTGTAGCACCTGCTTTCAGTAAAATGGCAACACAGTCGTTAGATTCTCTTACTGCATAATGAAGAGTTGTGTTATTGTTTACGTCTCTACCGTTGACATCAACACCCTTTTGCAGCAACCATTGAACAACTTGAGGTCGATCATACACACATGCACCATGAAGTGGAAGCTCTTTTGAATCTGATAAAATGATGGAAGCACCTTTATCTAGAAGTAACTTCATAATGTCCATGTTACCACCCTGACATGCTGCAGCAAAAGCTTTTGTTAAGATATTCTTTGTACTGAGGTTGTCTTCTTTTTCAAACAGCAGCTTGACAATGTCATGGCACCTTCTTCTACATGCTGCAATGAGTGATGTCACATCGATTCTCGCTCCTCTCTCTATCAACAGCTCAACGATGTCAAGGTTTCCCCCTTTACATGCTGACTCAAGTATTGTTTCGTTAATTCTAGCTCCTGTCTTTATCAACAATTTCACAATTTCTAGCTGATTGCATTCACATGCGCAACGTAGAGGACTATCCCGAACATCCTCAGCATCAATATTCTCTCCCCTTGCAATCAACATTGATACAGCTGTCACATTTCCAAGCATACAAGACTGCACGAGTGCTTTCCTTCTTTCCTCTGCATTCAGGTCAGGCGTTAGTGACAGAATCTGGTTGAAAAACTGACTATTTCCTGCAGCAAACATGAGAGGAGTAGTGCCTCCCCAACTGGGAAATTTTACATTAAGGTTTAGTGATTTCCTGGTGTCTTTCAAATACGTAAGCACTTGTGATGCTTGATGTATACATGTTCCCAAAAGAACATTCTTTTCATCTTCTTCAGTTAGCTGTATGTCTAAACAGTTGTCTAAATGCTTCAGGAGCTCTGAGGACTTACTGCTTGGAACCAAAGTGAGAAATGTTTGATTCTCAATATATTTATCAGTCAAGTTAAATAGTGTATGCAGTGATGTTGTGGTGGTGAGATCAACTCCGCTGGAAGCGCTTGTAAAATCTCCTGTTGATATTTTATACATCACATTACTAACAAATGTCTCATCTGTAAAAGCTTGATGTGAAAGCACATGGAAGAAGTTTCGTTTCAAAATCTCAGCAGCAAACCTTTCAGCAAGGTCATCTACATAGGATCTGTGGACATAAACAACAAGGTTGGATTCAGAGCAAGATGTAGACTTTGTATCTACCGGCAAATGAAGTCTCACTCGTTCATGGATGAATGACAGGTGACACTGTTTAATTACAAATTCTGGGTCAAGTGAACCCATGCGATATGCCACACTGTCATAAATAGAAGGATGGTCAAATAGAAAACAGTCATCTTCCAATTTAATGTAAGATCCTATGAGACTTTGAGCTGTCTCAAGTATCTTGTAGGTTGAATCCAGTTTCCTCAGTTGCCTGGAACTGACCTTTCCCTCACTTTTCAACATCTCTTTAAACAGTAACAGCTTATTTGTATCTTTAAATAATTTTGTTACGGATTCATTTAGGAATTCCAGTGGTTTTTCGAAGAAAATCAAAGCATCTGTTTCTTCATTGATTGTAGTGAAAAGGCGACACACATGTGGAAAACCATGGGGCACTTTGGTTTTAAGTATCCTGTCAATAGTTATATCGTCTAATTCCACCTTAGTTACTTTGGACATGGACTCCCATATAGCACGTTTTTCTGCCTTGTCTCTCTGCATGCTGTGATCCATCAACACCACATGCTTATCCGAGGTTAGAAAGTAAGACAATCTACCTAAGTCAACATTAACAGAATTCAGGACATAGTCACGTCCTATTAGAATAACAGTCACATTCTTCGTGGATGTCTTATCTTCCTCTTCATTTGATTTGTGTTCACGCTCTTTCAACAGTGGTTTTAAAACAGGCTCCCAATTTGACCATTTAGTTTGATCAAACTCCAGATTCCCAAACACATCATCAAGCATAATGACAGAACGAGGATAGGTCGAGCTAACCACAGTGAACTCATCTGGTGTCCTTACCTCAAAAACCTGTCTTCCACACCCCTTTAACTCTTCCAATGCCATGTACCCAACTGTGGTCTTCCCTTCACCTGGATTTCCTTTGATAGTCAGCCAGGTTGTTCCACTATTCAATTTGTCCAGGACCTGACCCAGTGCAGCAGTCCTGACCATACCCCCATTCAAGGCCTGGAAGCGACTGACTGTTCTTTCTGAAACACCACATGTCATAGCAATTTTATATGAAGAATGCAAATCTGTATTTACCTTGACAAACATATTTTCATTTCATCCATACAAGGAAAGTCTGTGTTTTTCATGATATTTTATTTTACTTTGATAATTGTCAAAATACTGTATGTGGTGATTTCAGTTAAAATGACGTAGATTTACATATTCTTCCACATCACCAACTATTATTAAAATCTAAATATTTTAGATATTTAAAAATACTTACCCTACCTCTAGTTAGTGCATTACCTATGGGGGGGGGGGGGGGGGGGGGGGGGGGGGATATACCCTAGAGGTAGGGTAAGTATTTTTTAATATCTAAAATATTTAGATTTTAAAGTTTTTTTAATACTTACCCTACCTCTAGTTAGTGCATGTTGATCCGACAGTAGGAAGGTGGGTCGGACTCAGATGAGGACCACTGTCGAAAGCACCAGGAGAGGTGGCCTTGCCTTACTTTCTGGAAGAAGAAAGCATGGGACAATGTACCACACCAGTCAGCAGGGGAACACCACAACAAAGAGTGGGTTAGCCCTAACCAAAAGCCTCCGAGGTAGGGATAATTACCTAGTGAGAAGAGGGATGGGTGAGTTGCTGGGCAACTACCAAGGGTCCGAAGGACTGCAAGCCCTGGACATCCTCCACTGCTAGATCGCGCAAGTAATGGCTTGCGAAGACAGAAGTGGATCTCCAGAAGCAGCCCTCCATGATCGATGGTACCGAACAGTTCCTGTGAAGGGCCATCGTAGACGCCAAGACCAGAATCTCATGAGGGTTGTTGGCAGCAGGGTGAGGTTAACCGGCTGCGTCGTAGGCCGCCAGGATGGCCGTACGAAGCCACAACGAAATGGTATTCCTGTTTACCTCACCCATGGCTGCCGCAGACAGGGGAATGAAGAGCCTCTTGCGAGACCTTCTCCTAGCTGAAGATCTGGCGAATAACTTCTTGATGGCTCTCACAGGGCACAAAGAGAGTTCCTCAGCGTCTGCACTCCCAACGATCGAAGACAGAGGGGGAATGATGAACACTCTGTCCGGCTGACCTGGAAGTAGATTCTTGGCTACGAAGTCCCACAGAAGACCCAGGTGAACTGCGCCATGGCGGGACTTTTCAAAGCGAATTCTGGTGACGTCAATGGCGTGAATATCGCTAAACCTAGCAGCAGTAGCCAGGGCAGATAACGGCTCGTACAGACGACCTCTCAGGTGTCGAAGAACCACGTTCAAGTCCCAAGCAGGAGGACGAAACTTAGCTTTCTGGTCTTCAAACTTAAAGGCTTTCAGCATGGCCACCATCTCCAGAACCTTGGAGATCTTCCGATCGTTCTTGACGGTCAAGACAGAGTTGAGAGCTGAAAGGTACGTAAAGATAGTGCCTCCTTTAAGGTGTCGATCAGTGCGAAGATACAGGAGAAACTCCGCGATGAATTGAGGAGAGGCTGAAACAGGACTCTTGTTATGCTTCTTGCAGAAACCCTCAAAAGACAACCACTTGTCGTCGTAAAGAGACCTTATGGAGATCCTGTGAGCCCGAGCAATGGTGCTTGCCACCTTAGCCGAGTAGCCCTTCGATCTCAATGCCCTCTGCAAATGGTCCAAACGCACAGATGGAAGCGATCTGGGTCCGGATGAGTTTGACGACTGTGGGGGTGCCACAGAAGATGATGCCACTGAGGAAGTGGGTCTGGTTCTCTTCCGGCGAGACGACGCAGTTCTGGAAACCAAGTCCTCGCCGGCCAAAAGGGCGCGACCAAAAGCAGACTGATCACTCTGGTCTCCTTGAGTTTGGCAAGGACCTTGGGCAGAAGCACAGGCGGAGGAAAAACGTAAGCATCTAGATTTTCCCACGAGAGTGAAAGAGCGTTCACTGCCCACGCAGCTGGGTCCGGCAGAGGGGAGAGGTACACCGGGAGCTGAGAGTTGAACTTAGTGGCAAACAGGTCTACCAGCGGACGATGATGAAGACTGCAGATGAGGGCGAACGCCTCCGGATGGAGCATCCACTCCGTGGGAGAGGGCTTGTCTGGCCTTGACAAGGCGTCCGCCAACACATTCTTGCAACCCGGAATGTGCCTTGCTCTGACTTGAATGTCGTTCTCGTCGAGGAGAGGAAACAAGTCCAGGGTCTGATCGAGCACGAGTCTTGATCAACCACACAACAGTTGAGTTGTCCGAAGTAATCAGAACACTTGAGCTGCGTAGCATCGGAAGCCAGGCTGTCACTGCCAGGATGAGGGCTTGTAGTTCGAGACTGTTGCTGTGCCAAGAAGCGTGAGCGTCGGACCACAGTCCCGACGTAGTGAGGTGGTCCAGATGGGCTCCCCAGCCCTAAGAGAAGCGTCGACGAACATCTCGTGCGAGTGATGGAACTCTGACAAAGAGACTCCTTCGCAAACATTTGATGGGCTCAACCACCATCTCAGAAAGGGATGAAGATGAAGTGGAAAACTGTATCTGGCCTTCAGGTCCTCCTGGCGAATGAAAAGGTGACAGGAACACCTGAAGGGGTCTCAGCATCAAGCGCCCCCTCTGGGTCAACGCTTGAGCAGACGAGAGGAGGCCGAGCAGGGACTGCCACTCCCTGAGCGCCAGAGCTCGATGAAGACCACCCTGAACCAGTCGCAAAATCTTGGTCCATCTGTCCGGAGGAACCTTGACCAGGTCTAAGTCCGTGAGGAACAGTCCTCCGATGAAGGTTAGACGCTGAGACGGGACCAGGTGGGACTTCTCTTCGTTTAACAACCAACCCAGATGGTGAAGTAGCTTGCGAACAAACTGGGTTTGCTTGTGTAGCTGCCACGGCGCCGCGTGGCTCATCAGGCAGTCGTCGATGTATGGGTTGAACTCGATCCCCCGAAGGTGAAGAAACCGAGCAATCGGCGCTGTGATGCGAGTGAAGAGCCAGGGGGCCGTGGAAATACCAAACGGGAGTACCTTCCATTGGTAATGTTCCCCTTGGAAGTAAAAACGCAGGAACTTCCTGTGTGGTTCGTAAATGGGGACGTGAAGGTAGGCGTCCTGCAGATCTAAACTGACCAGCCAGTCATTCAAAGAAAGCTTTGAACGCAGTAGATCCAGGGAAATCATGCGGAAATGGGGCGGGTCCTCAAGGTAACGGTCGTTGAACACCGCCATGTTGTGAATCATCCGCATCTTGTCTGAGTTCTTCTTGGGGACGAGGAAGATGGGAGAGTAGAACCCTGGGGAGTGATTGGGATCTAGGACCTTTTCTAACGCTCTCTTGTCTAGCAGCGTCTGGATGTTCGTGGATAGCTGCACTAGTTGAGCTTTCGAGTACTCGCGTGACCGGGGCAGGTTGGTCAGAGGCGGCGACCTGGCTATTGGCAGTTTGTAACCTGATCGAAGGATGTTCAAGACGAAGGGGTCTTCTAGAATTGTCTGATGGACGCCAGGGCTGACCGCACATGGTCCATGATTGTCCCCAACGAATTGGCTTGCCAACGGTACATGGTCTGAAGATGGTCTAATCTTGACGGATTGTCCTCTGCCAAATCCTGGGCCAGCGCCTCCGTGGCTGAGGCCAGACCCGAGAGAGGCTTGAGAATACGGCGTAACTCAGTGTGAATCGCTAAGAGCTTCGAGTCCGTCACCTTGTACTGAGCCTGCGACGCAACCGACAGGCGTCTAGCAGAGTCATCTAGGGCAGGACCATTATCGTAGATGGAAAACAAGTGAATCTTAAAGCCCGCAGAAGTATTCTTAGCGGCGCGGAGAGAGGGGAAGTCCTCATCCAGGGAGGCTAAGGCATCCAGTACCATAGGGTGAGGGGGGATCATCACCTCAGGGTCATCCCAAATAGCAGCAGCCCGGTTAGCTTCCGTCGATGGCGAAGGGCATGAGGTCAACCTATCTGCTATAAAAGAGTAGACCAATGGCAAAGTCAGGTGGTTCTGATCCGGGTCCTCTACTTCCTCCTGGTAATCTGGAACAAACTCATGTTCCTCCCTAAACGAAGGGGACCTAGAGCGTCGGGAACTGGATGTCACAGTGGTGGGGCTGGCGACGAAGAGGAGACCTAGAGAGTCTCCTGGAAGGAGAGTCAGCCGCCCGGTGACGTCTGTCCTCAGAGAGCCTACTATCCTCTGAAGCCCGCATTGAGATGTGGTAGACGGTTCTGTATGTCTAGGAGAAGAGCGCCGATACTTGCGAACACGAGAGGGAGAGCTGTGCTTATCATAGTCCCGACGATCTTCATACACCTGGATCCTAGAGCGATTGTCCTCAGTCCAAGAACGGTGATCCCTGCGCTTTGCAGGAGAGTGGCGGTCCCTAGGGGAGGGAGAGAGAGAGCGCCGATGCTTGGACGAAGAGGGCGAGGAGCGCCGATCCTGGTAGTCCTTAGGCAAAGAGCGCCGGTCCCTGTGTGCCGGGGAGCGCCGGTCCCTGTGTGCCGGGGAGCGCCGGTCCCTGTGTGCCGGGGAGCGCCGGTTTCTTGGCGCCGGGGAGCGACGGTCCCTGGGCGCAGGCGAGCGATGATCCTTAGGAGATCTCTAGGTGCCGGCGAAAGTCGGTCTCTGGGCGCTGACGAACGATTGCCCTTTGGAGCAGGAGAGCGTCTGTCTTTAGGTGCAGGGGAGCGTCTGTCCTTGGGCGCTGGAGAGCGATGATCGTCCCTAGCCGGGGACCGAGCACGCTTGCTCTGAGAGGCAGAAGAAGAGGAGCGACGATCCCTGGGCGCCGGCGAACGACGATCCTTCCTAGGAGAGGTGGGACGCTCAGGCGGGGGACGCTGATCCAACTGGTCCAACTTGCTGGGGTCCTCCATAAATCCAAGGAGAAAACTAGCGAAGCGGGGGTCTCGAAGGATAGGCGGAGCTCCAGGGTTGAAGGCAGCGTCAGACTGTTGAGACGAGAGGGAGGTCCTCTGCACCTGCGCTGATGTCTGAAGAGAGCTGGAAGGTTCCTTCGGCAGGGGAGGCTGAGAGGTCTGCGGAGGGTCACCCTCAGGCAAAGGAGGGTTCGAAGGAGGAGCAGAGGCGTCTGGGTGCGAGTCCGAAAACGACATCCTGGAGCCACGTTGAGTAAACTTCTTCCTCCGAGCGACGAGAAAGGCCTTGAAAGCGATGTCAGAGAGGCCCTTCACAGATGACACCTTCTGGCCCAAACACTCTCGTCGGCACGTAGACAGTCGGGGCACAAGAGGTGCGGATCTTTGGCCGATTTCTGAGATTTACAATTATGACAGAAGACCCTTGTCATAAAAACTCACAAACAAACTGCAGCACACAACAAAAACAAGATTAAAGCGCAAGCAAAAAATCATGTTATAGTAATGCAATGCAGGAAAAAACTCAGCATGAATGAATTCAAAAATATTAAAATTTGAAAACAATTACAAATTTACTAAGTTAAATTATGAATAATCACAATGAATAATTATAATATAAACAATGTCAAAACACAAACAGTTAAACAACAAAGTCAGTGGAGTTAATTAAAACTCTACCAAAGGAGACTGGTAGCAAGTCTGTCAAGTGTAAACAAACCCAAAGGGACGTGAGCGCTACCACCCACGTGCATCAAACGGGTGGCTTGCAGATAAACAAAATAGTACCAAGAGACAAAAAGGAAACCGAAAGTTAACAAACACAAAAAAGGGATGAAACATATTTCCTTGGAAAAGGGAAGGTACAGGGAAGGGAAAAAACAAAGTTAAGGAAGTAATTAAGAGAAATTACAAAAAACTACGCCTCGTGACAAGACAAGACGAAGGTGAAAATAGTACCAACGGGAGAAGCCATAATGGATACCATGGTAATCCTATGACGAAAAACCAGATATATAGTGAAAATAGGTGTAAAAAGCAAGAAATTACTTGATAATAGGGAGGGTAAGGGACCCAAGCAGGGGAGGGGAAACCCAAACCTCGCCGAAACCAGGTCAAAGGGCGACAAGACAAAAATTTGCTCAAAGCAAACTACGGCAAGGAAACCATGGTGAGTACCAACATTTTTTATTGACAGTACATCTCACGGGAGGAAAAAGGAAAACGTAATACATACCAAACAAAAAGGGGTAGGGAATTTGGAAATATAACGAATTCTCATACAAAAAAACATCAAAAACACGTCCGTTCAGGACACGATGAAAGGAATTGTGACTAGCTCACGTGGTCACGTGACGGGATTGGGGGGCAGTACTTCCGTCTACCAGCCACGTATTAGCAGCTAGTCACCCTCACATCTCACTTCTTCTATGGAGGATAACATCGCTAACACGTTTTCCAATCTTGTATCGAATGAGCATAGGTAATGCACTAACTAGAGGTAGGGTAAGTATTAAAAATCATGATAATTACTTTTTTTCAAATGAAAAGCAAGCAACAGACTTATGTAATGCAGATATCGAAAACATTCTTCTCATTTACATGCTTTGTATTTATTTAAACTATTAAACATTATCAAACCAAATATATATATTTGTTTGTTGCAGATGGGTTTCCAAAATGACATTTGACTAATTGACGCTCGGAGGAAGCATTGTCCAAATTCAATCAGAAACCTTTATGTATCTAATGTAGTTATAACGAATGCACTAACTACGTACTAACATAAATTAATAGTGTAACGTTTGAATTAATAAAACTGATACGAGTTATAATTATGTATTTTATAGTTTAGGAAATTTTACAAGTAAAATGTACGAATGACACCTCTTAACTAAGTGCTTCATACATCAAGGAACCCATTATTATTACAAACTGACAGAATAATCATACGTGTGGTTGGTTAATACACTGGATATTTCCTGTTAAAGTTAACAAATAATAACAAATAATGTAATTGCCAATAGAGAAACTTTATCATTTATTTGTTCAATGTCACTATATTTCACGTAATAAGTTTCCTTGCAAAGTGTCTTAAACAGGAGTAAGTGTAAAACATTAGGTAAGAACACATTACTTACTCATGATGATGTCTGCTTTACTCAGTTCTGTTCCTTTCTGTACATTAATCTGTTGTCTAATTTCCACCTTCGTTATTGACTCATCTGTAAATCATCACAATGTTCAGTGTAGTTCCCAAAATACACTCCAGATAATTGTTTCAATATAGTTTTACCAACATTTGCTGATCTTGAAAAAAATATTATAAATTGATATAGACATTGAAACGACTAGACATGTCCAAAGAAAGCACATCTAAGGATCATGGTTAACTTGTATATCACTTTAATATATATAATTTCTGTCAAAGATCTAGACCATATAATTGGTAGTTAGGACACATGTTAACTTAAGGGAATTTTTAGATAACAACATAATTAATGATGAAGTAATTAGATAAGACACTAACGTTTAAGGGTATAGAAATTATGCTCTATGAATGATGGGCATTTGAATATTTGTATTTTTCAAACTCGTCATTTTCATAAAAGTTAGAAGTACTGCCACTCCTCAATAACATAGTTGATGTTGCAGCTTCTTATTAGAAAGTCAATAGTTCATCATCAAACTTTCAGGAAATCTCCATATTCTTTACATACGTACCAACTTTATTTCTCTCAAATGAAGATAAGGCTAAGCTATTACACACCGTATGGGAAATTCTTCAAAATCTTGACAATGTTGTTCCTGTTGAAATTTCAAGTAGCATGTACCTACCGCCCGTGTTGAAGGTTGTGTTGCCCATCCCTCCTTGAACAAAATCAGCAATATTAGCAGTTTCCACAGTCCCTCCTGTTACAACAGTCATATGAATAGGACGTTCTGACAAGTTGGCATGCTGAGAAAAGACAAATAGTTGTACTAGTTAATGATTATGGTGAATAACGAAAGACGTTATTACATCAACAAAAGCATATACAACAAAAATACTAGTCCAATGAATCCGGATTCCAATTAAGTGATTCTCTCTATAAAACAAAACAGCCTTGACTTTTGACAGATTTGTGTCATTTTCAACGTTACAAAATGGCAGTATTATATCAGGTAAATAATCGTGCATATGAACTGAAACGATCATAAAAAAACAGTAAAGTTTGTAAAATACCCCGTATGCATTTTTTCAAATTGTTCATGTTATTGAGTAAATATGAATCCCCGAAATTTTACAAAAATGACTTTTTATTGATACCATAAAAAGAGCGCTAGTTATTAAGAGTTTTACAACGAACTCTATCATTTTATAACTATTTCTGAGTAAAGAAGTTCAAAGTTGGCTTTTGTGCGTAAAAACAGTATAGAAAATGGCACTGACACCTACAGGTATCAGATTTGCGTGAGGCGCGGATAAATTTTGAGAAATGGAAAATGAAACCTTGGTCGAGCCAAATCACAGTGAACAAGAGTTATCCCTTTGCAATGAAGGGCCCCAATTCATTTTGAGGGATTTCAAACATCAATCAATGTTTCCTATCAATCAATGAGTATCAAGAATAAACCCAAATCATGTTAAATAAACACTTAAATGCTTACACTGTCTGTAGCTTCATTGAAATCAGGAGACAGGTCATTGTCCATATTTGGTATCAGCTCTGAAAGACAATAAGTTAAAAAATAACAGTTAATTAATGCCTTCCAGATATTCTTTTTTTGTGTGAACATATTGATGTAAAATACTGTATAGACAGATGTTTTGAACCACCGACTGCATCGTTACATATAGTTAACATAAACAACAATGACTGTCGGGACTGACATAGCCCAGGCAACATTATCCTGAACAATAAACATTCAAGGACAAACAAAATAATATAAATATAATAATAAAATTATAAATATAATACAATAATGAAAAGTACTTTAAAAGAATTCATGTTGTTACCATGGAAACAACAAAAAGAGAGTTATTGGCTTGGAAAAGACCCCCACGTTTTTAACCAGCCATGGTTGTCTGACAGAGAACAATGTATCAGTAAAAGTAATTGAATGTCATGATAGAATCATAATCTAGCTATTTAAGAAAGAAAATTTCATTCTGGTAACGTTTCGCCTATTTTTGATATATGGAGAAGATAGTGATATTTTGTGTCCAAAAACATGTTAAGATTTACTGAGAAATGAAAGTGAATATTGATTGATTTAATTTTGAGTAATTCCGTTCTTTCAAGTCAACTTGTCAAACTTGTTAAGATTTACTGAGAAATGAAAGTGAATATTGGTTGATTTAATTTTGAGTAATTCCGTTCTTTCAAGTCAACTTGTCAAACTGAAGTATCTGCATTTTTGTTTTGAATATAGGAGGTGCTTAAATATTTCAATGTGTATTTTATCAATTCAAAAAGCAGTACACAGTAACCATATTTACCATTTATAATGATCATTTGTACATGCATATCCATAGTAATCTTAAGTATTATAGACTTTTGCGTATTAAGGAAAAAGAAACAAATTTATTTTTCAATTTCATTTTTAACCTGATGAAAGAGGCTTAAACAGCCAGGTTACATTTTGCATTCAATAATTACGTATATTGCTTACAGATAAACTTTCTTGATAACAGAATAACTCATTTAAACTGCATTTGGGTGAAAGTGTAGTGATTAGTTATAGAGATACACTTCAGATAGGACAAAAAAGACCATTTCACAGATATTGTATTAAGTGAAAATCCCACAAAAATTGAGATACATAATAATTTGTCTTTCACATATATGTTAAAGGCGTTGTAGATCGTATTTTGCATATTATTTCAAAATTGCTATTTATTTAGTTTCATAAATATATTGTTATGTTAGATGATAAAATATATCAGTACACGACCCGCTAATTAAGTCGTATCCATAGAAAACGGTTATTCATATAGGAAGAAAGTGGTATGATATATTTAGCAACAGTTTCGTGGAACTCATTAATGAAGCAAGATGAGTTGTAGGTCTCATGCGATTTTGAGGCTTCATACTGCAATATGGTTGACCATTCAAGCTTGGTGCCATATCTCTACACTGAGTCTTTCCCTTCCTTCATCATAAAATTACCTTTCTCTTATTTCCCATTCGCCCTCATATGAACAAGGTGAACATATTTTAGTATCTATTTTAACACGATGTTATTCTGAAAATTTATAAAAGGAAGAATTCGTTTAAATGTGTCGAACTGATGAGTTTAAATGTCTAAATAACGTAATATCTACAGGTAGAACCTAATTCTATTAGGGTACTTTCACATCCAACAAAATTACAATTGTGTAAACCTTTATCTTCGAGGTTCCTGATCACTAATTATCATCTAACATGAGCTCTTATGTCTGAATAAGAAGCCGACAGTAGGTTATTTTATGGGTAGAAAATTCTAACATATAGGATTTACGCAGAAAAAAAATTAATGCCATCAACTCAAGAACCTTTGAAGCTCTTGGATTCATAAACTGCTCCCATAACTCCAGACTCTTCATCACACTTGTGATTGTTTGGATCATCACTGCTGGAACTCGAGGGCTGATCATCAGACATGTTTGATATGTGATCTGAAAGACAAAAAAAAACCATACGTATCTTTGACATTAGTTTAGATTTAAGTTGGAGAAAGTACTCGGACGTACAAGTTGTGCAATACCAACAAATGCCACTTACACAGTACGATTGAGTTATAACAAAATATCCTGCAATGGGCGTATGGGCGTTCCAATCACCCATAAACATTTATCATGTAAGTTGAACGATAATAAATCAAAACCAACATTTAGGATTAGTATCATAAGGTGAATCCATGACAACGAGTTATGCTGTGGATCCTGATAGGAAGGACGGACCCGGGTAATTTGAGAACAGATTCCCCTGATAAGGTTTTCCATGGGTGATATAGTGGAGAGTAACAGAGCATATATAAAACCATGGTTAACTGAGGATGATACACAGCGCACTCGTGGAGGTATTGGCCGAACGGCAGGATCACACGCGTGAACAGCGAAGGGGCAGACGAAAACTAAATGGGAGGACGCACCACTAAAAACGCTGCCGTATACGACAGAGGCCTGCAATCCCGACAGTGGATAGAGATGTGCAGGTATGCGTCCTGGAGGCTTGGAAGCACCATAGAGTCGGACAACGCATCACATAGGGAAAAGTAAAAAATATGGCGGTTGCAGAGGAAGGAGTGGTAGAAGACCCTCAAGTCGTGGATCAGACGCCATGCTCCCGAATCCCTTCCCGGTATTACGAAAATTAGGGAGTAAAAACCGAGACTCAGATCCCGGGTTAGGACCTCCTGCAACGCCCCCTTGGAGATGAGAATCTATACCTCCTTCGGAAGACAGGTGAGAGGCGGAGGAGATGCCCTAACCCAGTATTTGACAGTCGAGGAGTTCTAACCCCAGTTGACTCTAGTTGTCTACCAACTGCTGCAGGCGGCTCCCAATAGGCAATAAGCTTCTCACTTCCATCTGTGAACAAGAGAGAGAGAGAGTAGCACAACTTCGCTGTTGGGAGATACATCACAACCAATTTCTGTTTTTAGTTATAATGGACCAATAAACTCTGAGACAAAAGGCGAGACTTGACTTACTGTTCCTTTTTAATCCATCTCCATGATGCACCTTCCCTTAGCAATGTGTTAAGGGTGGCTAGATTGATTGCTAAGCATGGCAGGAAACGATGATAATACTGAATCATTCCCAGGAAAGACTTCAGCTCGCTGACGTTCTTGGATAGCGGGGCAGCAGTCATAGCATCCACCTTCTTGTCAAGGGGATGTAAGCCGTAAGCGTCAGTCCTGTGTCCAAGATACTCGACAGGCGGACTCTGGAATGTACACTTCATAGCCTTGAGCCAGGGCCCAGCTTCTCTCAGTCGATCAAGCAAGGTTAATTCGGTTTTCTGCTTCGTCTACCCCTGTCACTCGAATGCTGTACAAGTAGACACCGATTTATGGCATATCATGAAGGAGCTGCAGATATCCCGAAGGGAAGACGGCAATTCTGATACAAGCCTTTGTGTGTGTGTGAGTTTCATCGAATCCTCATTAAGAACAAGCTGTTGGTAAACACTAATCATGTCAACTTCAGTGAAAGTCCTTTCACCAGAAAACGATGCATACAGGTCTTGTATCCCTGGAATGTCAGGTTTGGCAACCCCTGATTCACAGTCAGTTTATAATCCCCACAGATCCTGTTAAATAAGTTAGACTGTGACAGTAAGTGGAGTTATTGAACAGAAAGAGATGTCAGATATACCGGGAATGATGTCAGATAAACCCGAGGTGACGTCGCATAAAGCGGAAGTGATGTTACTTTTTATCAGAAGTGACGTCACTTTTACCGGAAGTGACATCACATATATCTCTTTATTTATTTGTAATGGCTTATGTAAAGAGTAGTTTTGAACATTTCACTTATTGTAATGTACTCATGTTACACATTATGCATATATTATTAGATATGTGACTACTCTTTATAATACAATTAGTGAAGACATATTATGATAAACTTATTTGGTAATATATTGATATCACTAAAATACATTATCGAATAAGTAAAATATAACAAAACTCTAATCAGCTATTTGTGTTCTCTAGGAGAAGATGTGTGTGAGATATTAAGAGCTGTTCTTAACATATCCCGCTGACAAGGGAAAATGACAAAGACTCGTTTTGACCTTGAAATGAAGGTCAAGGTCACGAAACTCTGTGGGAACATTCCTATGGTGAACTCATATGCAAAATATGAAAAAATTAAGTTAACAGTCCTTGAGTTATTCCATTTTCTACGTTCAGACGGTCGGACAGTCGTACGTTTATATGGACGGACGGACGCAGCGGGGACGAGGGGGGACTGGTCTACACGCAGTAAGGTTTTGGTGCAATGATACACAGAATTTCAACCTAGTACCACCCATGGTTCGCTAGTTCCAGTTGATGCTCGCAGGTTTCACCGCAATGCATAGCCACATGGCGTTGCGGGCTTTCTCCCTGCCATAATACTAGCAGCCGCGATATAAGTGAAATACTCTTGAAAGTGGCGTTAAACCCCAATTCACCTCACCTCACCTCTTTTGTCGTTTGTAAATAATTTTCGAAACTTGACTAATTGACACGCGCCACACGCTGTGCATTGTCCATTTTCGATCAGAAATCAATATTTTTACATTTATATCGCCGGAATCGTCAAATATCATCAAAATGGCACATTTTGGCAACAGTTAGTACTTGTCGATAAATAACACGATTTATAACGTTTGGCACATGTGACCCCAAACAACACAATGGATGTACCTTTAGGGAAATTTATAAACTTTTGATAAGTTTAGGATGATGCTATGTTTATACCTCTAATTCTCTAAATTCACATACACATTCAATTCGAATGTAATAGTAGTCATATGACTAGCTGAATATTTAAAATCCCTTTGCATGTTCAGAAAAATAACAATGTCAATGTTGTAAAAATCTGTAAAAATTAAATTTCGAAATAATTGTTATGTCGCAATTACAAAATCATTTCATTCATCACACTCACTGGCATTCAGTTTTTATGTTTAAAATTTTGACGTGTATATATACTTGAAAACAACCCGGAGAGTATATTAAATGAATTTCACGCCTAGGATGTTATTCAAGTAACAGAAAAACTAACATTGTACTGTATGAACGATTTGGAATAGTTCAATCGATATTTCTTATGTTTCCTGACCTCTACGGGAGAATCCATCATTAGTCTGACTCTATAGTTGGATGATAAGCTGCTACTGTTCAGAAAAAATAATTACGAGCGGAGATTAAATGAATATACAATTAATATCAAATAAAAATAAATGAAAACTAATGATAACTGTTGACAATCTTCTTTTATAGACCGTAACCCAACTTCTTCTTCATATCATGGTCAGGTTTCCATATGAGAGCTGTTGTCTTACAAGCTGTCTGGTTTGAACATGCAGTGTGACCTCATTTCTTATCTATTCCCATAGCTACAACAAACAGGGGCCATAACAAACACTACACGTGTCACAGTTGAATTATGACTCAACCGTGCCCTTTAAGTTGAGACATTGATATAAGATAAAGCGTTTTTAAATGTGTCAGGATAGAACTGATCAGACAATTAATGTATGAAAACATAATGGTGTAAGACATTATTCCACTTTATTATTTAGTCTTTTGTGTTTGATTTTTAGAACATATTAATTGTTACGACCATTGTTAAGAATAAATATAGAAACAAAATTTTTATGTGTTGTACAGTGTAGTTAAATGAGAACTGCTCTTGTGTCGGGATAGAGACACGCGATCTAATTATTATCCCTATGTTTGTAGTTCTATTCTTTATAACTTCTGATTAATTAACTCATATTTGATACGTTAGCGAAATGTTGGCCTCTTTTAATCGTTTGTCTAATTTTCATTTTATATTTAATTTTGTTTACAAATCGTGTGTATTGTGTTTGCAATACAAGGTAATCCAGAACGTGTTGAGACTTTCCTACTCAAATAAAGCCATCTCTCAAAAATATAAGTGGTACCAATGGCTAAATAATACTCCTGAATCAATAAGTGATAACTTCCCTCTGATCTTGCCTGGGTTATGATTATTTCACTGCCATATTATCTATCATCTCCTGCATTAAATATATTCATCCCTCAGATGTCGTCAACACGTAATCATACGGCCTATTGCCTTGAGTATCCATTTCCTGTTTATTGTTCCAGCAAATACAAATTACCATAAGTTATTGGTTTGAACAAACTTAATTTCTAACAAATCTGTTCAGTTAAATCAGTATCAGATGTATGTATATGTTTGCGTTGTTTAGTGAAGGTAATGGAAATAAATACGTACCTATGAAACCCATTGTGACATTATCACAATGACTATTCTAAAATGGTACTTTTAGCAAAGGTTAAAATAACACCGCTCATAATGTTTGCATTTTTATAATCACCAATTGAAAGAGGTCGGGGTTGGGGAGTAGTAGGTGTAAAATGGCATTCCTGGCTCATCGTTTAATTAACATCTAATTAATGCGAAGATAATCATAAAAAATATCCGTTTAGCTCCGAATATTTATGATTATCTTTGCATTAGTTATACATTAATTGAGTGATCCAGCAATGCTATTTTACACCTACTTAATTCCTTCCTGCTTAATTAAAGTATAATTAGTATGAAGATAACCATAACAATTTATCTGCTTCGCTCCACTTCAATTCATTACATATATTGATCATTTTGGTGGTCAACCTGTGTAGTCATCTCACTCAACCAACTGGTATTGATCACAGCAGTTTCACGATCGATATAGAAGATAGCTTGTCATCTATGTCTGCAGAGCGCAACCTTAAACAATAAGCTCCCTTGGAGTATGCTACTTTTCATCATGGAAAAGTCAATTAATGACTTAATAAATTGTCTTGCACTTTTCAAAGAAAATACACAATTACCAATTTATCATTGAGACACAAAATTTAGAATGAGATATGACTTAAAGGGAGGCCGAAATGCAATATTTTATTTTGAATTCTAATCTGCAATTGGTTCAACAGACTAATATGTGAAAATGAGACCCAAAATAAAGGTAATAGGTTGTTGATTTTTTAAACTAGACCGCTTCAAACTTTGCAAAAATCATCGTCTGCTTTTCGACGGCGAGCGACAAACGAAAAATGGGGCGGGGCTTAGAGAGTTGGGGTTAACAGGAAGTGACGTACGAGAAGGGACGCGGTGTAAACATAAGCTTACTATTTACTTTGGCAAACACTGGGGAATCGGTCAGTTAATCTGTTATATCGACGCTTTGCAATAATGCCTCATCACTGTTCTGCTGTGAACTGTTCGAGTAATGTTAGTTATCAAGTTCACTTAACAAATGTCCCAAAATATCGGTATATACATAACATATAATTGATATGAATAGTGAAAGACGGTCGACTCATAGACGTTCGTAGACATAGGATAAATCACTGCTAATGAGATAGACGATGACAAAATGAAACCAAGATATGATAATATGAACGAAGAAAAGTTGAGACATCGAAATCAGATATTCGGTGTTGTTATTTTTTGTTGTTGTTGAGAATGCTTGTGTTTAAAATAAAACAACAAACGTGAGATTAGCAGACTCCGGCGAAGTAGGCCCTACGGTAAGCCATCGACAATCAAAGCACATCACAACATCTTGATTTTTTAACGTTGTTAATCTACCGACAACTTAATTTACTAACAGTACATTACAACAATCAAAGAAACTCACCACATATTTTAAAACACCAAAAGAAGTTTGTTATCAACGATAATAATACGTCTACGAATCCACCTACGAAAACACCGCATCCCAATGTTACATTTTACGATTTAGTAATCAATAATTAACACATTAAAACATTCAGAATCAAATAGATAATTAACTAATGTTTTCAATAAAATGTGTGGTTAATCAAATCAAATAAACATCGTATTAAATTGACATTTCAGCAAGAGTGTCAATTAATGTAAGAAACTTACCTTATAAACGTATCCAAACGGACAGTATGAATATCCAATGCACATTAGGCACAAATTGTAAACCTATAAATCCATCAATGACAGTACTTGGAAACAGAAGATGGTCAAATACTAACCCTCTTTCAGCAAAAGTCTTTTCACAAATGGCAAGATAAAAACCAAATAGTTATGATGATTTTACACTGAAATGAATTTCATTGGTACATATTTAATCCAATGAGACAAAACGCGTTCATGTTGTTACAAGCAGAAACTGGATTGGCGCCGCTAATCACTGCTATAGACAGACAATTGCGTAAGTATCACCTGCTTGTGATTACAGGTGTTTTGACACTGACCTATCTCACCACGGTCCGACATAGGCTTAATTGCTTTGTCTTCAGGATCAAAGCAAAAACACAGACCAGTAAAAACATGTCAAAGAGTGAAAATATATTTTGATAGCGATAGATAGAGCAGTATATGCGAACAAAACTTCCGTCTTGGCCATGTGTTATGACAGCAGTCCCGCGGTTATTTGTTACAAACATACTGTAAATTAGCGCAAAATGCAATCAAATCAAGTAGGACCCGGTCAGTGTAACTATATGAAATCGCTAGTGGAACAGTTAGGTTATCCCTTGAGCGAAAATTTGGGTCGATTTGATGAAGATTTCTGTCTTATATGAGCAGTTAAAAAGTTGCGAAAACGCGTTAAATTATGATGAGCGGCCATAGTGAGACTCCTCCACGTACGTCACAGCACAATACGGTTCAGTGACCACTCCCCGCCCACTTTCATTCTGGTCGCCGGGGCTTAATTGGGCGTTTTTTTAAAAAGCCGTATATAAGTAATTTATGGGTCGATTTCAGAAATTTAAAATCGAGCAATTGTCAAATTGAAACCCCTTTTCAACGAATCCGAAAGTGACCATATGTCATTTCATCTAACCTTTAAAACGTGGTATTGAATTTATTAAGCTTCTTTATATCTTCACACCCATGTTGACATTGTCAACACAATCATGGGCTATATTAGAAAACCGAAGGCTATCATTTATAGTCAGGACGTGTTTTGACAAACCTTTGGATCATTCCCACATCACTGTTGCGCTCTCAAAAACCTGGTTGATACAACAGTTAACCCTTGAAGTGTGTGATGAATGACTGCACCTTAGAAATCCTCACAACTTTCGATGCCTTCCATAGCCTGTAAACTCGGTGAGGATAGGGCGTTATAACGTTAATAGAAGAGGGTGATTCATCCCTTACACTTCAAGTAAGGCCCTCACAATGATATACCAATGGTGAGGGTTCTGAAGATTTGAAGTGACTTGGGATGATGAGTCAGGCACGCTTGGGACGTAGAGCGCTGTAAAATTAGGTTACTCCCAAAGGAGGGAATTTTTTAAAAACTTTTGGCAATGGTCCAAGGTCGGAGGCAAATGTCGTAAGACAGGTAAGTACCCGGTTTGTTTGATTATAAATTAATAATCAAATATTATAAAATGTATTCCTAAACATTCTGTTTTCTCTTAAATAGTTTGAATATATCTTTAAATCTATCTAAAATATTTGGATTTTATTTCTTCTTTAATTTTGTAATACCTCGAAAGCTTACTCGAAATGAGAGAAAATTCTTCATCATTAATTCCATCCATTCCCATCGTCTAAGATTTTAGAAATGAGATAAGAAATATTTATTAGTTTAGAATCTGCCATTACACGTATTTCTTTATTTTTCATATATATTTATCTCTCATTTTTCGCGAAACAACATTTAATGTTATTCCTAAATTACAAGTCGTGCTCGCAGCAGCCTCTAACCCTATAGCCACTGGAGTCATTACAACCATAGATATATTTACCCACTCCGGCAGCACCTAAAGCTGCACTTAGTGTCATGGCCCCTGTTTCTAAACCTTCGGTTACCGCCAGGGGCATGGCAACGTTGTCTGCAGTAGAGAACTGTTCTACATGCAGTCAGATTTGGGTGCAATGCTACACTTAATTTCAGTGCAGTAACACCCATGGTTCGCTAGTTCCAGTCGATGCTCGCAGGTTTCACCTCAATGCATAGCCACATGGTGTTGCAGGCTTTCTCCCTGCCATAATACTAGCAGCCGCGATATAAGTGAAATACTCTTGAAGCAGCGTTAAACCCCAACTCACCTCACCTCACCTCTAAACCTTCATTTCACGCTCCTTGAATTGATCGCACTCTTTAATAATCTCATCTTTAATTTCAGTTATTCTATTTTAACGAACATTTTCGACATCATTAACCGATAATGTAGAACACATTTTATGTTATATTAATTAACTTTTTAAAGCGAGCAAATGATCCTATTTTATTTGTTTAGAAGTGCACACCAACCTTTTAAAAACTGCTGTATTGTGCATGGGATTTTTATTTACCTTGATATTATTCCCATTAGGGTGTTGTACTGTAACTTCACTTACTAATTTTGGTATATGTTATCGAGTGTAATAAACATATAACTTTTCGTCTTCCTATCATTGTATGTGCAAGGGTTACACGAATATCTAATTCCCAGTTTGGTTTCATAAGTTGTTGTTTTGTTTGTTTTTTTTGGGGGGGGGGGGGGGGGGGATTAGAGGTGTCGTAATATTGTCTTACCATCTTTGATTCGGTCAATGTTCTGAGAGCACTGACATCAACATCATCCAATTCTTCCAATGCCTGAGGGATATCAGGCAGTTCCTTTTTGTTATAATCACCTTTTTTTATATTGGAAGCCATAAATTGTGTCTTTTACCCCCTTACCATTAAAAATGTTTGAACCTTCTGTATTATGGATCTCTTTTCGTTTGTAAAGCCCAATGCTACTAAACTGGAAGGCATATGTTTTACCTATTTCTCCAGGTAAATCAAATTCTTCAACATCGCCTAAATGAGATATTGCTAAATGTGAACACCTGGCCTCTTGTCGCCCAGGTCCAATTGACTCTGTCATGTTTTTATAACTTGTAGGTATTCCCTGAAAATCATCTTTCAGTCTGTGAGATGTAATACAATGGTTATATAACCCATATCTATGGGGTTGTTATTAATATCATTAATTGAAACTGTTAAACTAGGTATATATCAAAACTTCAATTTCTTATACTGTTAGGTAGTAAATGCCCCGTATCTACCGTTATTAAAAGTTTCAGTTTCCATAGGAATAGTTCGCAATATTGTGAAAGGTTTATCTCTGAAAATATTATCGCTAGAGTTAATACAATCCAAATGAATCCAAACTTTCTTTATAAGTTACCAAATTGGGTAAAGAGTTTTCATGATGGAGGCTTGTAATATGTATTGAAGAGTCAAACCCAAAGTTTTTATTTAGTGGGGTTGGTATGATAATTGTTACAGAGTCTCCAATTTTTTCGAGTATCAATTTATCAATGGCAGGATTTATAGATACTTTACAACCATGATCTTTAAAGTAATAGTTTAGCATGCACACATTATAATAACCTTCTGGGATAGTGATATGTTT
The DNA here is from genome assembly GCA_936450465.1 of Gibbula magus. Lineage (NCBI taxonomy): Eukaryota > Metazoa > Mollusca > Gastropoda > Trochida > Trochidae > Gibbula > Gibbula magus. The sequence goes on from OW388302.1 coordinate 34,202,664, forward strand.
TGCCCCTTTCTTAAATTTATTATCAACCAATATTAGTTGATGCTAAAGGTTTTAAATTTAAAATTTCCAGATATTTTCGAAAACTATGAAGTAACTATACATAATGAAAAAGAGTATGTATACATGTATATTATCAGGTTAAACGTATATTAAATGTGATGGAAGTACCATTACCACAAGACAAAGCATGGCAACCTAATAACAATGTTTATAATGTCAGAGTATACAAACGTATATGTAATGAATTTTGTATCCAAAAGACAGTTAATTGGCGTTCGCGTGGAAAGAATAATTGGATGGGACATATATTTGTACACAGTTCCGGATTTGACATATGCTCCGATAATTACTACCCTCAGAAATAGTCTTTTGATACTCAACCAAACCCTAAGATAAAATAAAATAAGACGCTTTGGCTATGAAATATGGCATCCTCGGTTACCCAGGGTTTTATATATGCTCCGTTACTCTCCACTATATTACTCACCCATGGGAAACTCTGTCAACGAAATTTGTACTAAAATTACCCGCCCTTGGCCGGCGTGACAAAGTCAGTAACCAAAGAAAATACTCAATACGATAAGACGGAAATGGTCAAGTGAGATAACCGGTGACAGATGGCTAACAGAATGACCTCGCGTGCTTTGCAACGAAGTGATATGAATTGTCATTGGTTTGCAAGTCCAAGCTGCGGAGCGTTTTGATTGGCTCACGCCGGCCAAGGGCGGGTAATTTGAGTACAGATTTCCCTTATGAAATTTCCCATGGGTTATATAGTGGAGAGAAACGGAGCATATATAAAACCCTGGGTAACCGAGGATGGAAATATGGAGGATTACCTAAAAATATTAAACCCGAATACACACATTCCGATAAACGGCAAGTTGTATTCATAAAACAAATTCATCAACACTGGCAATCTTTTATACTCGATAAATCTCGAGGATTCACTAAACTTGGGGTTCATTGAACGATTCTATTAGAACTTATGTTTGGGTGTTTGTTGGGTCACAAGGTCAAACTAGAACGAGTATTCATTCGGAAGGAACACAGTTTAGACCAGTGGATATTCCCGCCTCCATTAAAAGATAAAATGACGTATTACAATATGCCAGTTCAAAGATAGATTATGTTTTTGGGATAGGTTTGTATATGGCGACTAGTGATATGAACACAAAGGTTGGTAAACTTGAAGGTTATAATAATAAAATAGTTGTTGCAACTGATAATATAAGATTGGTTTTAAATACTAAAATCAACATAACAAGTGTTGAAAGTTTTTTTCATGCTTAATATGTCTATCTAACTGAGTTTGTTTGGATAAGTTATTTATTAGTTCACCTCTCTGAGTTCTCATAGCCTGGTCAAGCCCTCGCAATTATCTTATGTTAAGTTCTAATCCCTCAGTATTTAAAGGTGGGTCATTTACTAGCTCCAGACAGCGGGTAACCGCTCCGTGACGTCACTAATATACTCGCTGCCATCAGAAGGTGTTCGGATGAGAAAACTCTAATACAGCGCGTGCAGCAAGTGATTGCTGTCACGTTCAAAACGAAACTTATAACTCATAGGATTCGCTTTACAACTCCGTACAGCGACACTGGAAAAGAGACCGTTAAAGGAATATTTGTGTGATTGTATTTCGTTTACTATCGCGATATTGAAACAATAAAATGTTTCGTTTAATTGCCGAGGTCATTAAACATGATATATTTAACCAAAAATAGCAACAATACTTATATTCCTACGCCTAACGCATTGAAACACTCTCGAACTGATTGCTTGGTATGTTGACTAAGCCTTTGGTTCTTGGCTTTCCGTGACGTCATATTCAATTGTTGTCAACTGGGTTGACAACAATGCCCCAATGAAAGATGGCAGGGCCACTACCGTAGAGCCAATCGGAGGTAGAGCGCCCTGACTTGGAGGTTGGGGTCATTTATAGTTTGTATGGCTCTGTCTACTGCATTAACAGCTTCATTAGCGGATTGTATTGGTTGTTCAGTGAAAGAAGTTTCTGCCTCATCCAACTGTAACCTTGAGCTCTGAAGTGTTCTCTGAGTCTTTTCTGGAATTTTTTTTAAAAATTGTATAATCTGGGAACTCTAATTCATTCCGAATAACATCTACACTTAGTTTCTGTCGTAAACTTTCTAGAGGGAGTGGCTTGCCTTTTTATCCCCTCTTGTGTAAACTAGATCCACTTCAGGGTGACTTTTTAACCTAAGTCTTCCTGTACGTTCATCTTTCTTAAAGTTGTAATATTTTATACCACCACTATGTTTACTAGGTTCACCAAGTTTTTCATAAAAAATCATCCACTGTTTGTTTAATAAGTCTCCAACTTTGGGTTCCTCCCAGTGCTTGTTCTAATTCTTGTTGTAGGTTCATTCCATTATTTGATAATCCTGGCATAGCACTTGGACTATCGAAAGTGCTCAGTTCATAAGATTCATCCTGCCCACCAACAGCACCCAGGATTGTCCATTTTATAAATAGGATGTTCTAATTTTAAAGGAATAAAAGAATATATATAAAATGTCTCAATACGGTTATAAACTCAATCCTTTACGTAAATTAAGAGAGAGCTTTGCTGTAAAGGGTGGCCGTTCTTCTGAAAGTGTTATAAACAACCTGAGTACAATTAATCAAAATGAACAACTATTGATTAGGTTCCCAAATATTGGAACACATGACGTCATCATTCTAGGGACAGTCAGATTAGCATTTGATTTATCATTTACATCGGATGGTGTCAAAGATGCAAACAATACCATAGTACAAACCATTGGCCGTATTGTCTATTCATTACAGTGATATAATTCTATTTATGATATTACACGTACGCGGATCTTTTGATAACTACTCAAGAAAGAAACAATTTACATTATCAGAGAATTGATAAAAACTGATTGCGGGTGGGATCCGAACTCGGCGACGATTCCATTGCTAAAGATAAAGCAATAGCCGATCTTTGAAATCAGTTTTACATTCCTCTAGATTTTGAATTGTTAGAGACTCACATGCCCTTCTTTCAAGCTGCATTTGAAGATATATTGGAATATGAGCTTATATTTAACGAATATAGAAATGTTCTTACAGGAGAACCTAAAATGAAGTATGAAATTAAACATATTGCATTGGAATTTGATAAAGTAACTGAGCCAGAATTGGCAAGTGAAATCCGTTCACAGTATCACAGTCCGTTGGCAATATAATACGATCACATACTTAGACATCATATGTTACCTATGAATAAAAGGGATAGTGGGAGATTTGATTCTGTAATTTATTAGATACACTTTTCTTAAATTCAATTCGAGTACAATTGTACTTGAATAGCAGACTGGCAGTTTTCCATTATTTTCATATTCCAATATGTTTATATATGTATATTATACTATATTTTAATATTTTTATAATTCAATACTATAAGATTAACTTCAAGATTACAAAACTTTATCTTGAAATTCTGGAGTGGACATATTCGTACAATATCCTTCATAAATGTTTATTCTTAATTTAATGCTAGTAGGCCCCATACAAATTGAATCAATTTTTATTACAGCACCAATCATGGAGAATGTATGTAAATTACTGTCAAGTTCAGTGATAAATTCCGCAGAATTATTCGTCACAGTGAGAAGTTTGGAGTAACAATGTTTAATTGGTGCAATTAACACATTAGTTTCGGTTTTATAGCTGGTGCATAAATTTTCAAGTATGTCGGCTATTGCTTTATTTTCTACTAATTCCTCCAATTGGTTATAACATTTATACATTTTTCCAGGATTGGAAATTTCTTGATACGTTGTTCATCTTCTAATTTAGCCTTCGCATTTCCTTCTTTTAGGTTGTCATTCATGTCATTCAATTCATCTATTTCCACCTTGTAGTGCTCAATATAATGACTTTGACATTGTTATATAATACTCGATACAGGTAGGATAATCAGTGCACAGTATGAGTTTTGCATATTTATTTTGAGATAATTGTTTTCTGACTTTGTCTCTTTCAATTTTAGTTTCAATAACATGATTCTCACATAGACACTCATCAAATGAATCTCTATCCTTGCAGTTAAATAGACAAATCCAACTCGTTTGTTCTCTTAAATCTGAATTGAACTTCTGTGAGATCACCCAGACAATGTGTCCTGTATGACGACAGCTGAACGCTAGCCTTGAGAGATGGTCCTGTTTTTTGTAAGGGCACTTTCGGCACTGCAATCGTTGATAATAAAAAGTGTTTGCTCATTCTTAAATAACTCGTGAAATAATTTTAATGATTCATTTACCCAAATTTTAGATTTATAAGTTTCATTATCTCGAATCGTTGGGCATAATATTACTATGTTTTCAAAGTGTTTATAATAATAAGTTTCAATAAGATCGAGTATAAATTTTGTTTTACCAGAATTTGTTTTGCCTACAATAATACAACAATGGGGTTCTTTTGGTAGCTTCATTTTTCATTTAACCGTTAATCTCTAAAAATAAAATGTGGGAAATTCGGTCTCCAACCTCAGAGATGTACTGAGTGATGTACTTAGCATTTGTAGTAATATTTGCGCCTCTGATTATCTCAATGTGTTGGTTTAGTCTGCCTTTTATACTATTTACCTTCAGTTTACTCATGTTTATACATACTTTAAGAATTCAGAATAAATTATTTAAAATGGATATAAACGAAATCTTGGGAGAAATTGAAGACAAGCCTGCTGCAAGTGTTGAGAGTGAGTCTGAGCTAAAAGTAGGTAATAGAATGAATATTTCATTGAATTAAGGATTGAGAAGTAAATTGATTGAGGATGTATTTGGTGGTGGGAAGTTTGTTGATAAAAATCGTCTGTTCATAGACTTAACAAAATGAATGACCAAGAAATATTAGTCCATTATTCTCATTATGAACGCAAGCTTGGAGGAGTAATGGTTAAACATTAGGAAAAAACTTTACTGAATTTATATTCAATTGCTGTAGGTTACTTCTTAAAGATTCATTCAGAAAATAAGCTATTCAAAGATCTTATTGAAGACCCTTTTGTTGATCATGTTGTACATAACATTTGTTGTGAGTTATATTATAAATATGGAATGTATTTGGCCACGCTAACTACAATTATGACTATGAAACATTATCACTTTAAAGATAAAAGCTTAAATAATAAAGATGTCAGAACCGGAAATACCGATAATTCCGGAAACAGAGATTCAACCTTCATTAACTCAGCCTTCAGAGATTAAACAAACTGTTACAGAAAGTAGCTGCCGGTAAGAAGGGTGCCATGATTAAGAGGTTAAAACATGAACAACGTGAACGTGAGCAGCGTGAACAACATGATCGTGAACAGAATGAACAATGTGACCGTGAACATGACCGTGAACGTGATACAGGTGAAACTATACCAAGCTGTAAAGTTATAAACCATTGTAATTCAACACTTCCTATTTTAATAACCATTTTTGGTATTGCAGTTGAAGCTATTATATACACTCGACGTAATAATAATTCGGACATATACTCAAAGGCACCTTTTAAGGAATCAGTTCATTATATGAAATAAAGGAAAAATGTCTGGAATATCTGTTGGATCCACAAAACTAAGTAAAATGGCTTTTGAAACTAATACACCAAAACTAGACTTAAATACCTATGATATGAGTAGGAAAAGCATAGAACTGAAAGGTTAGATTTCTTAAATGAGCAACTAAAAAGACAAAACCATTCAATAAAGACTTCGAAAAAATGTCGATGAAGCAATGCATGACTATTATGTGGGGTTTGGTAAGTCTTTAGGGCCATTAGGGCCCGAGCCAACCCTAACCGAATTTTATACCCCATCAGAAAATCAAAAAAGGGTGAGCTAATATTTATTATTTTAGGTATGACTGTAGTAATAATATGCGCTTATAAATACAAATCTTTAAAAAATCTTTAAAAAAAATTATATTATATTATAAGATTTGATGGATGCTTGCCCTCATGAAGAAACTTTGATATATAGAAATAAGTTATTTTGTGAAAAATGTTGTCAAGTCGTTAAAATATGTGATAATTGTCAGGGGCTTGAAACTGTTTCAGAAGAAGAATGCATTCATAAGGATTTCATTAATAGTTGTGAAGGTCCTAGATGTGTGGACTGCGGCTTCGAATTTAAGGCTCTCAATTTCTTTGAGGAATACCCAACAATAATATGTGATTGAATGATTAAACATTGTTTTTTAGCGAATTATTTAGAAAAAACATATTAACTCTTCTAGATTTATTCAGGAATTGGTTGCAAAGAAATACATCCATGTAATCAAAGGATTTAATATAATTTTAAGAGGGGACGCGGGGCTTGGTTTGATAGCTGTTTGTCGTCTTCAAGTTTATGAAGAATTAAACATTGACATAATTTGCAAGAAACTATTAAAAATGTTTGGGATTAAAAAGTCAAAATCGAATTAAGGCTTAAGATACTATAACACTGCGGTGAAATACCATTAACTTAAAGTAGTCACATTTAATGGTAACCCGTTAAATAAAATCTTTTTAAAAAAAATATTAAAAAAATTCTAGAGTATATATAAAATGGAGCGTAAAGATACAATTCATACATTAGCAAAAAGCTTTGTGAACAACCCATCTCAAACTACGTTTAAAAAAATAGAAATATAAAATGGAGATACCTTAAAGAAGAATATTTGTAAAGATTTATATTTTGTTATAGTAAAATATACTTTAAAAAACATATTCCCCCGACAATAATATGGAAAGCCGTGTTTAATTACTAATTACGCGATATAACAACCGCGCCTTCTGTTGCCTGTGCGCGTATGCAGAGATGCTCTACGGCCCGCGTCGGTCATAGGCGCAGTGAAAGGGAAAGCATTAGAGTAGATGAAGAATCGGTTGAATACGTAGAATTCGGGTAGTTTCGGACTTGATATGGTATATTGTGCAGCGTTGGTGTGCAGTAATTCATCAAAGTCTGGACAGAAGTTAACATATTTTTAATTTTCAAGTGAAAAGACGGATGCAGCGCGGCGAAAGGTTTGGATAGTGTCAAAGAGGAAAGAAAGACCGAAAACCATCGGAATCTGTCTCACTATGTTCAGAGCATTTTGATCCGTTATATTAAAACAGTTTTATAAATAAGTGATAGTTAGTCTTAGAGTTATCGTAATTAACAGTCCTTTATAAGGATATAACTTATAATACCTTCTTATAGGATGTGTTATCCTCGGTTACCCAGAGTTTTATATATGCTCCAGCGGAGAGTAACGGAGCATATATAAAACCCTGGGTACCACCGAGGATGGGGATGTGTAGGCAGTGCTCCGACTGTGAAACTTGGTACACAGTTGTATAGTTATTTGACATTGGCTAATAACTGTATTAGATTAATTTCAATTTAATATGGCCAACGTGGCAGCTCAAATGGCATTGTCAGACACAAAAAAGATGTCATGGTTATAAATCATTTGAAAACTATATAGTGATTATCAACGCTAAAATGATATTACAGCCCACCACCCCCACTTACTAAGCTCTAAATCTTGCCCCAACTTTAGAACCCTTCCTACGTCTATATTGGATCCCGTTTTTTAATATATTTACTAAAAATGCATTTCCACTGATAGTAGTTCACAACATCACAACAAATGATTATTGCAAAAATAATAAGTTTCAGTGTTCAATCCTTGCGGGTGCTTGGTTTGTGTTCTTGCGATAGGAGAACACGTAACTGTCTAGCAACTCAAGTTCAAAATATTCACTGTCAAATGCCGTATGGACGCATTTGTACAAATGTATATTTTACTACCGTAAGCAAATGTTCACCTAGTCAGCGACGGTTGCAATTGTTCACTGCCGTGAGTGAATATGGTATTTTAACTATTCTAGTTACAGTTCGTCGTTTACAGACATATTGACTTCACATCGGTTGAGAAAATATATTAGAGAACTTTAGAAATTCTTAATATTATTTTTCAAATTCTCGTTATAGGATAATCTCCTTCTTGCACGCGATGAACTTCGAAATCTATCTGACTTTTCGATTTTCATTATAATTAAGGCGACAAAGTCAAACCAATGTTGACAGATTTAAATTAATGTCATTATTTAGTTAACATCTAATACATATTAATTGACATATTTAAGACATTCTCTATTCATATATTAAAAGAGTTGGAATCCTATTTTCTTAGGCAGAAATTAAACACGCACGAACGCATAGTAAATTTACTTTTACTATCATGCGTATATTACTACAATAAGCAATATTGCATATGTGCACTGCAAAGTTCGCCGTATAAACAGGGCTTTACACGGCGTTATTACAGGCTTCTAATATCGCGAGTTCCTTATTGTCGTGTTAGTATGGTTTTCGTGACTACCAAATCTCTCACATAGCTATGTGTAAATCTTACTGTCTATCTTACTTGATTAGGTTTGAACAGTGATTTGTACGTTTGATCTAAATAATAATAATATTTAATATCAATACCTTTTTAAAACAAACATGATTTGAATAATCGAGAATCAAGATGGTTAATTCTGTCCTGTGCAACTGGTTACTTCAGCGGTACAGTATATATACGAATAAAGCAGTATAATGTGAAGTAACATATTTTAATTAACTACATATAAGTTTTTGACAACCATGTTATCTACATGTAGACAATAACTATTTAGTGTACGGCATTATCCACCACTTATTGTGAAATTGTAACGTTAAAGTTTGCCAGTCCCTACGTACGAATCTGTATGTCCAACTCTCTCACTGTTTACTTCTGAAAGCTCATCCTCACTTGGTTCCTGGTGTTCAACTCAATGTTGATTCAAAATAGGTTCATACTGATAAGGAAAGATGTTATTTATGTCAGATAGTTGAAAATCAACGCTGCCATCGCTATCCGAGAAAGCCATAACAACACTAAGATCGTAGAAAATACACTGTTTCAGCGCGCTCGAGAGCATCTTTGACATCATATCACGTGACTGCTGCCAGCCTGATTAACTCTCGGGGATTTCCGGAAAACGACTCGCACCGAAAACGTTTTTTCAACGTTTCTACATAAAATGTCGCATTTTAATAATTCTTTTGACACACTTTGTCTTAAACAATAATGTTAAACATGTTAAAACAAAGTTTTTCTCTAATATTCTCCTTTCAAAGAAAAATACCCCCTACAGCTTAAACGGTAAAAATAATCCCTAAAACAAAACCAATTAAACTTGAATCAGAATATTTAAAAGGGTTCAATCGACAAATTAAAAGTGATTTAAATATATAAGATTAGAAACCTGGTGAATAAACTGATGAGAAAGTTGATGAGAAACCCGATATATTCATTTTTGATTATTTTAATTTAATTTAATTTTAATTTATTTTATTTTGAATGCAAACTGGAGTGTATATTGTGGACATGTCTATTTAAAAAATCACTACATTTCTATCAAAATATTTTTAGGAAAAGGACACTTGTGTGAAAAGGCTTTTTATAAATAATACCCGTCAAAATCGTGAGATGTCTTGGATAAACCCTGTATCGTATTGAGAGAGAGAGGCCGAAATTGTAAACAAATCAAATGATTAAGAACATATTTAATGTAGACTTTGCATGTACCCCTTCACTTCTGTCAACAAACTCACAGTGAGTGGGTCATCACAAGATCTAAATAGGAGACTAACTGCAAGAGATCGAATTAAGGAGGTTCCTTACCACTGTTTCTGATCATCCCCAGTTATCAGATTCAGATAGAGATTTGACAATGCTTTTTTGGGTTAATTTTGTTGTTGAATTGTATTTCTATCAAACAGTGAGTTTTTTCAGCAAAAATTTAGAATAATTGACATACATATTTATGTTTAACAGAAAACAATACAACAAATAAAATAAAAAAATAAAAATTTAGGCAAAAAGATACAAGATAACAATAAAATTGCATTTTCGTCTTCCATAAACGTGTAATCATAAACCCTTTCATTAAAATAAGGCCATAAATATGAAATAAGTTTGTCGTTTTATCATCACGATAGTGTAAAATGGAAGTCAAACATTATATTTTTTGGTGCACCACCACCTACATTTGGAGCTCATATTTAAAAAACGAGCACGGTGACCCCTATTTTTTTATAACAGAAATGGATTAAGCATATGTTTCTCATGTATAAAGGGAAATGTTAGGAAGTTTTGAGATATTTTAAATTGGTAAGGAACCTCCTTAATTAACCTTAGTAGGTTACTGGCGAATTTATAACGCAACAAATTCTGAATTCATTGCATCACTACATTTCTGAAATTAAAAAAAATCCGCTGATTATTGATACAAAACAAATAATAAATAAAATAGATCAGTGTTCATAATATTTGCGAAGAATCCCTTGTTCAAACAAGGCAATGCATATTATTTTGACGCTGGGGAAAACTGAGCTCTGCCATAGATACGTGTATGTATATACGTATGTATGTTCTGTGCTATTCAATGACTCAAACTGCTTGAAATCGAATCACACAAGTGAGGTAAGAAATGGACTGTTTCATTTTCGTAATGGATAACAACCTTGTGCTTTTCTTCACTCATCCGTGTATTAGAGGCTTTTTGATGTCTAAATATTGGGGCGTCTTTCTCGTCACGCCCAGGTGCTAGGTCAGAGGCGTGGAACTGGTAATTGATTACCTGTCGGCCTTAATGAGTTAAGACTTCTGTGATGGGCTAGTTGACCAAATACACATGTTACGTTATACCAAGGCACGCTTGTTGAACAGATATGATGTTCTGATAGGAAATAAACAAGTCTGATATATCATATATCTGTAACCTGCAATTAGTTGTCTATTAATCATCAGTGGTGAATGGTGTATTGTGGGCAATAGCATAGCCAATTGATCTAATTCTTACTGTCTGAAAAGCGCTCCGTTGGCCAGACATTAGTGTTTTCAAAATGTCATTAAATCGAAACTTCAACAACGCTAATAAATATTTCAAAGTCAACATGTCACCATAGTCAATCTTTCACAACTCAACAATTCACTAAAATCAAAATATTGTCTCAAAGTCAAAATGTCACCAAAGTTAACATATCATTCAAGATAAACTTTCACCGAAGGCAACATATACTCGATATATCTTTTCAAAGTCAACATGACACCAAAGTCAATAGTTTATTAAAGTAAAACTTCCACCAAAGTCAACCAATATTTCGAAAGTCAACATTTCACCATAATTATAATTGTTTCAAAGTCAACATTTCACCAAAGTGGTATCAATTTCAAAATCAACCTTTCAGATAACTCAATATATATTATCAAAGTCAACATTTCAAACCACAACAAAGTCAATAAATATTGTCAAAATCAACATTTCATGATCACCAAAGTCAATATTTGATCAAAGTAGACATTTCACTTAATTCAAAATATCTTTTTCAAAGTCAACATCTCACCAAAATCAACATTCTTATTAAAGCTTAATTTTCACAAAAGTCAATAAATATTTCAACAGTCAGCATTTAGCTAAAATGAATATTTCATAAATCAACAATTCATATAACTCAAAATATATTTTAAAAGTCGACATGTCACCAAAGTCAATATTTTATCAATGTAAAACCTCCACCAAAGTCAGTAAATATTTCCAAAGTCAACATTTTACAAATATTATATTTTTGCTTAAGTCAACATTGGCCCATCGGAAACCTCGCCCATGGGAAACCTCGCCCGTGGGAATTCTCGCCCATGGGAAAAGATTTTTCCTTTGTGTGGGGGGAATTCATAAATACCCAAAATATATATGTTACTGCTAGACCCATTATTAAAAATTAGAAAATAATTTTTGTCTAACATCACTGTTAACAGTTTATTGTCCATGGGCAGGTCCATGGGCGAATTTTCCCATCGGCCCTCCCATGTGCAAGGGTGTCTGTATCTCACATACGGTGCGGGGTAGAAAGTTGGAATTTTCGTCAAAATCTTTGTTAAAGTATAAACATGGGCTTTTGAAAGAATTTGAACTTATCACTTATCTTTTTTTTGTTTGTCAGTTATGGAATCTCGGGTTTCCATAATAAAATCGGGTCACCTTTATCGCAGTATTACATTTTACCATGTTTTATAACAATTTACCGCATTTATTACATTGTACCGCAGTTATAACATCTTACGTCGTACATACATTAAAGAGTGTTACCAAAGAAGATAGACACTATTTGATGAATGTACCTGTCAAAAGTCAGAAAATAGCCAGATATGACTTCATCACTTCCCAGAGTGCGGGCATGACATTCAATCGAACCAATCAGAAATCCTAAATTTATAGACGAATCGTGATGTCATCACTTCCCGGGGTAAGGGGATACATACGATCGAACCAATCAGAAATTGTAAATTTATAACCGAATCTTGACGTCATGGCGTCACTACGTGAACAGAGGAGATTTTAGAGGGATAAGGATGAGTCATGTCTCGATAGCGTCCCCACGGTATAATGATCAAACCAATCAGAAATTGTAAAATTATAACCGAATCGTGACGGCACTACGTGAACGGATGAGATCATATATAGGGATGAGTCATATAGGTGTGGTATGTTTTCTCGATAACTTAGCGTCACAAACAGTTCAAGCCAGACAGCCTTTAGAGCACAGGGGTTCGAATCGCTGTTTTGACAATATTTTTCAAAATTCAAAATCTCGATTTTTGCTTTCATATACTGTTTATATACGATACTGTGAGCTCATGTTCCAAATTTGAGCGAAATCGGTTAAGAAATAAAGATTTGGGATAAATATACCCGCTATTGATATAAAGACACAAGGGAGGACACTTGCTCTACGAACTTCTGATCGAAAACTGGACTGCCAAACTATTCTAACGTGCGGTTCGATCAATCTTGCTTTCCTCGTGAAATGAGGCATTGAACTTATAGACAAGTATTTTGGCTTTCTGTGAATCCCAACCAATGTCTCCAACTTCACGCCACATTTGACCACTGACCCTCGCAATGACCCAACCCTCCTTTTTGTACATATATGTGGACGACATCGGGAAAACATCGGTTTTTCCGGATATCATACACGTCTCTTCGCAATCGCTCGGAAATAGAAAACGTCTCCCATTGGTCAATTATGACGTCAGTTAACCACGCCCCTTACTCAAGGGAGATAACTGTTACCACTTTGGCCAAGGCGAGTCACTTACATTCCGAATGATTTGCTCAGTTATTGTCTGCGAAACGGAAATATCGAATGAAATAATGAAATAAATCATTAGGTTTTCTAATTATTAGTTCGATAAATGTTAAACACATTTGACAAGCAATTATTTTTGTTGCACCGTAAAACGAATGCGGAAATATTGCAAATGTGGAATGACGAACATACAATGACCATCGTGCCGATTGATAGGCAACGATCATAAATAAATGTATCCGATCCTATTTACAAACTATATAAGCACCACTTCCCATGAAAATAATATTTTTTATAAACATTGTGTCCGTTCACTGTCACGTTATTTGATCTCACTCTCAGTTCAATGATATTATGCCAACATTCACTTCCATTTCCATTGCAATTCTACGTTTATTCAGTAAAGTTTCATTACTTTGATTTAGGAAATGCAGTGGCGGATCCAGGAATTTTGAAAGGGGGGGCTAGATCCGCCACTGAAATGAATCCCCAAATTTTTGCGTGAAGTTTTGAATAACAAAATCGTGATATTGAAAAGAATTATCCTTAGTGGGATACCATTAAAATAGTCAAAAACACCAGTGTTGACAAACATCTGTTTGTTTTTTCAATAATTGGAAATGGATCAACAAGCAATAATTAGAAGCAGGGTACAACATTTATTTCATTTTTTTTTTAAAACCTGCATTACACTTCAATTATAATTGACTTATGTTCTAATTAAAAATACGTGTTTAAAAACGATTATCCATTTCTAATTTAATTTATCAAGCAAAATATATAACAAGTAGTTGGGGCAGTCAAGGGTGAATTGTTATGGGACCATATTTTCCCATGATTTATGGCATTGGTAAAACGGTTATATTGATATGTTTCAAATAAATGTAATATATACAGTAAAACTTGCATTAAATGAACTTAAAAGTAGTACGTATTCTTAAGGAATATTTCTGAATTCAATACATTGAATTTAAATACAAGAACATTCTAGATCAGTTGATTTACATTTTAACTTCAACAAATCCCAAAACATGAAAATACATATGAATAAAGACTGAAAACTGATAAACACAATAGCACTGGTAATTTCAAAAGTATAGTTGGACTGTTGAATTTTATAATAGAATCGACTGTAACAGAATATGATGTTTCTCTAAATCATAAATATGTACTGTTTTGGATTAAAATGGCCAGTCATTATTACATTGATTGGAACGAGCATTGTTTCAAAGAGATTGTAATTTCAAAACATGACGTGTCCCAACTGTATTTTCTGGTTCACATTTATTTATATATTTTCTTCAAAAGTCCTGTTCAAGAAATAAAAATTAATGATAATGAACCAAACATGATAAAACTTGTAGAAAACGTACCGCTGAAGAATAATATATGATGAACAAAACATAAGTGTGATGGACCTATTTTCTGAGTACTTTGTTGCTGGAAGTTGAATATTTATGAAAAGTATTGGCAAAGGGAGATAACTCCTTACTGGGTAAATTGAAATATCAGTTCATAATTCTTTTATATAAGGTTGCAGAGCAGTTAAAAGATATACCATAAAACATAAACTATTTCACACTACATAATACCATTACTTTTCTTTATTAGTATCCAAAAGTAATATGATTTTTAATGTTTCTCACAACACATGAACAGTATTGGCAAAGGGAGATAACTCTTTACTGTAAATTGAATTTTTTTTATGACATACTTATTTATATAAGGTTATAGAGCAGATGATATTTTACCATAAAACACAAAGTATTTCACACAACCATAATACTACTACCTTTCTTTATTAGTATCAAAAGGTTATTTGATTTTTAATGTTTCTCACAACACACTGTTGATGAAAAATGGACCTAAGCTATTAAGTTCTGAGAGAGTAAACCTGACAAATCGGAGATGTGCGTGGACAGTTGCTACGAACTTTAACAATGATTCTTCATATGCATGTCAAATAAATACCTTAAATAATATCACTCACAACGAAAGAATGTCAAACCCATAACATATACGTATGTCCGATATAAACGCATCAAACTGGCAAAACATCATTAATAATATCATCACACGTCATAATTGACCAATGGGAGAGGTTTTCTATTTCCAAGCGATTGCGAAGAGACGTGTATGATTTCCGGAAAAAACGATGTTTTCCCGATGTCGTCCACATATATGTACAAAAAGGAGGGTTGGGTCATTGCGAGGGTCAGTGGTCAAATGTGGCGTGAAGTTGGAGACATTGGTTGGGATTCACAGAAAGCCAAAATACTTGTCTATAGGTTCAATGCCTCATTTCACGAGGAAAGCAAGATTGAACGAACCGCACGTTAGAATAGTTTGGCAGTCCAGTTTTCGATCAGAAGTTCGTAGAGCAAGTGTCCTCCCTTGTGTCTTTATATCAATAGCGGGTATATTTATCCCAAATCTTTATTTCTTAACCGATTTCGCTCAAATTTGGAATATGAGCTCACAGTATCGTATATAAACAGTATATGAAAGCAAAAATCGAGATTTTGAATTTTGAAAAATATTGTCAAAACAGCGATTCGAACCCCTGTGCTTTAGAGTCACATGTTATTCACTTTTCTCAGCGTGATTGCTTATTACCTGGAGGAGCACACGACCATACTAGAATCATGGCAACGAACAGTCCAGTCCCGTCGCAGGGATGTGAAAAAGAAGAGAATGTTGTTGGAACAAACACGGAGAGAGAAGACATGTTTCATATAGGAAACACTCGTTACGTTAAGAGTACCTAATGGAGTCGAGATTGGAAGATAGACGTCCGTCAAAATTCATGGAGTCCTGAAGGTATACTATATCCTACCAAGACGGGAATACGTCTATCTCTTGAACAGTGGGGTAATATCAAGAGTGTGGAAAAGTTGGTGACTGATTATTTCAACCTGTAGCTTAGCATTGAATACTTCAGAGCACTCCCTACAGTTGGGTAGTAACGTTTTTATCAGCGTAGAACCCCCAAAGAAGGTCGTGGATCTACGACAATGGTGGTTACCCGAGGGTGAACAGGAGTTGAAACACCCGCATAAAGGAATAGCCTTAAAACTGGAGGAATGGCATCAACTCCTCAGAGTACGGTCGCAATTGGAAGACAGTATAATGTACTAGGGTTACGTCTTCCCCTACAGTGGATGTATGTATATAATGTGACCAATTCACGACCAGTAACACTACGTCTATATTAGTCGGGCATTGGTTTTCGATTAAAAATATCTCCAATCGGAGGAGACCTAATAATTTCCAGTTATCAACTGAACCAATAGGCGTAATCAGGATGAATAGTGACACTTGACAGTTTTCTCGTTTGGTTATATAAGCACTGGTTCAAATTTTGCATCATTTGGAAAAAGAGAATTGCACGGGTATAGATGTGCTGACAATAGTGGACATTACAAGGACAACATGGAACAAGGTTTTCACTCTGACTTAGGAGACAATATATATACTGCAGGTGCAATGTGGGAAAACGACCTTTCTATTCACGTTGGAAAGTATAAAATCATTAATCAAAGACCAATTCCATTCGATAAAGGTGTGAATTTTTGTTTGACTCAATCATTAGAACTGAAAAGTGGAGTTGGTCAAATCATTAAAGACGTTGATCTACTGAAACAGGGACAAGCCAAGAAACTAGGGATTCATGTAGGAAATAATAATTATGTCATTTTGACCGTGAAACCGAGAGTGTGTGAATGACGTTCGTATCAAATCTCGTGAGTTGAGAACCATCGATCCTTATATAAAGGATCAGAAGGGTCTTTTGGCTTCATTTATCACTGGGACGGTGACGGCAACAGTACATTTGAAATCGCTCCCGTTCTGGTTTTAATCATGTCTCAGAAATTTAAACTCTATATGCCCGACACGGAGAAATGGACTCGATATTACACATTACAGGCGGAAGGAAAATTAGGCCCTAACTACGACGTGATGAAAGGAAATGGAAGAGTGTCCATGCATTGCGTAGACCGATTGCTAGAGATATACGATCCTCAATGGCGAAAGAAGAAAATAGTACAGTGTAAGGACGTCGGACCCACGATAAATTTTGTGACCCCCGGCCAACAAGCCATCGTGCGAGCCAGGGCCCTGATTCGACGGGATCTTCAGGCTATAAAAGGAGGAGGTTCAAGACCTCGAACTGTCAGTTCTTCCAGGAAACGCAAAAGAAACACATCTCATCCGAGAGCGAATCGGAAACGGAGAACTGTACGTAAAAAGAAGAAGACTTATCTCTCTAGGAAGTAACAGTCATAGTTTCATTCGGACAGCAATAACTTGAAGAAGTCTGAAAATGATCTTTGTAACAAAAAACATAGTTTCAATAAAAAAAATTATTAAGTAATAAATCATATAAATATAATATATAAACAAACCCAAACAACCACCACACTCCTACCACCACCACCACCATCACTACCACACTCACACCCACACCCACACAACCACCACCACCACTACACTCACACCCACACTCACACCACCACCACCACCACCACCACCACACTCACACCACCACCACCACCACCACCACACTCACACCCACACTCACACCACCACCACAACCACCACCACCACCACACTCACACCCACACTCACACCACCACCACCACCACCACCACCACCACCACCAACACAACCACCACCACCACACTCACACCCACACTCACACCACCACCACCACCACCACCACACTCACACTACCACCACCACCACCACCACCACCACCACCACCACACTCATACCCACACTCACACCACCCCCACCACCACCACCACCACACTCATACCCACACTCACACCACCCCCACCACCACCACACCCACACCACCACCACCACCACCACCACACTCACACTCACACCACCACCACCACCACCACCACCACCACCACCACCACCACCACCACCACCATCACAGCCATCACAGCCATCACAATGACACCCTGCCATGTCCATCTTAGGGACATCATCAAAGTATATATATATATAGAACGATATTCGCAGAATATTTCTCATTTGGTATGGAGTCATCATGGAAGCAACATGTCCAGATTGTGGGAGAACATTTTCGAGAAGAGATGCTATGTTAAGACACAGGAGATATACACACCGTACAAATTTAGTGACGCCTTTATCGTCAAAGCAGCAGTTATCGGTAAAGTTAAACACATCAGCCGAGGATGGACGACAAGATTTTAAATTACAGCATCCCTTCACTTTAAACGTTTCGGCCCCGACGGGATCCGGAAAAAGTTTTTGGTCAAAGATATATTACAAGAGCAAAAAATATATCCACTTCCCCAAAGAATCATTTGGCTGTACAAGCGTTGGCAACCGTTATACGACATCATTAGCAAAACTGTTCTACCGCGTGTTGAATTTATACAGGGAATCCCATTAGATTTGGAAAAAGACCAATTCATAGACCCAGGAGTTAGAAATGTAATCGTTCTCGACGATCTTATGTCGACGGCGAGTAAGGATCCCCGTATCACTGATCTTTTCACCGAAGGAAGTCATCATAGGAATCTCTCCGTCATCACGATCAATCAAAACATGTTCTATAATAAGGACCCAACCCAACGTAGAAATTCGCATTATATTATTTTGTTTAATAGCCCAGTCGATAAATTGTCTACGATGACGTTGGCATGACAGATGTACCCCGGAAATATTGAGTATTTTATGAGGAAGTACGACAAGGCTATAGCCATCCCTTACGGTTACTTACTCATCGATTTGAAACCGCAGACACCAAACACAAATCTGTTATGCGTAAATTCTCTTTCTAATGAGATGCAAATGTGAAAACCCAAAATGGTAAAAACACGTGTTGAGCCACGTCTTTCTACAACGGTAGACAGAGATATAGAGCCACGTCTTTCTACAACGGCAGACAGGGACATAGAGCCACGTCCTTCGATAAAGGAAGAGAGTGATTCGAAACCGAGGCATTACGAGTCAGACCTCCTGAGCGAACAGTCGTGCGAGGAAGACCTTCTGAACAAACAGGAAGAATCGAACATGCCCTCTTGCGACGACTGCGGTATTTTCTTCATAGACATGCACGACTTGCAGAAACATATCAAAACCTGGTGTCCGGAAAAATCGTCCTCAAAAATGGCACCTGGAATACCCGATGTGGGACTGAAAAGGGACTTAGAAGATGAAAACGGTAACGATCAAATCCAGAAAAAACAAAGGATGATAGGTAATGGGAGTGATACCAGATGGGAAGATTTTTACTTGGACAAGACTTGGGAGGTGGAAGTAGAACAAAGCAGAGATAAAATGGAGAAACAGAGGCGAGAGTACGAGGACCTTGAAGAAACTGAGGAATGGATCGAACAGAAAATGAAACGACTGTGGGAGAAAAAATATTTAGATCGAATCTCGAGAGACGTGGATACCATGGTGTATTTGAATAACAGTCCTTTATTTATTCCCATTATTGAACGGTTAAGAAGAGAAGGACCAAATGATATGGTATACGAGGAGAGTTTAAGAAATATCAAACGTCTGTGGAAATCTCGCCTACCAGATATTCTATCTCACGTCGATTTAGACTTGGTGGAGGAAAATGAGGACAGCGATGAAAGAGGACGAAGAGGACAGCGGCAAAGAGAATGAAGAGGACGAGGTCGATAGTAATGAATGACCAAAATTAGTCCCTTTAACGATATACTACTTTTTTTATGTCACTACTGTATAACATCGCTGTATCAGATCTCCTGCTATGTTTACGTATTGTCCTCGGTTAAATAGAAGTGACTCCATTTTCTTCTCAATGTCTTGTTCGTGTTTTTTTTTAATTTAAAAAAATAAATCATTAAATCTTATTATTGTTCAGTAATCATTATTATTATTTTTTTTAAATCTGTTAATTTACAAAAGAAATCTCATGAAAAAAAGTTGTTGAACACCGGTCGCCGGTCATTTAAAAAAATCGGAGCGTATGCCGGATCACGTGACGGAGTCCGAATCGAGTAGGGCCATGTCGCCGGTCATTTCGAAACAGAGCGTACGCCGTCTAATGCGGCGGGTCCCGAATCGAGTGGAACCCTATTGTTTGTCGCCGGTTAACTAGCAGCTTGCGGTTTTACTGTGCACGAGTTGTTAGAGCTGCATCGCAGGTGAAACTCACAGCGTTTGAATAACAAAGGATTCTCGGAAGCTGTTTTTGAATAACAGTCCTTATGTCATCTCTCATACCAACATGTATCATGTATTTAACCTCTGTTTTTTTTATCATGCATTATGCATATGTTTCGATGAAAACCGTACTCGTACATGGGCCGTCACGTGAGGTTCTATCTCGCGTATGTAGCCTTCTCGTTGTATAAGATACATTAAACGCAATAGAATCAAACTTGTCTTCGTATCTTATTTATGTAAGTTTCAAAAGTTACGTTTGAATAAACGTTAACTGTTTCAGAAAAAAGAATAAGACACGGTGTTGGGGGCAAGGTCAATATTTAATTGACGATTAAAATATTCTTTTACATAAACATATTAAACGTTCCTCCTAAAATGTACATATAAACTTGTAAATTAAAATAATTAAAAGTCTTTGAGTAAAAACGTATTTTGGCGTGGGTGGTCGGGACGTCTGTCCTGCGCGCACTGACTGACTGCCACGCCGCGATCACAGCTGAGCTGGGGTCGGGATACATGCACGTGAGATGCATGCGCTTAGGCTTTTATGCCGCTTCACTCAGTTAAATCATATTAACTGGGGTTAATATATGATTAACTGTTTCAGAAAAAAGAATAAGACACGGTGTTGGGGGCAAGGTCAATATTTAATTGACGATTAAAATATTCTTTTACATAAACATATTAAAAGTTCCTCCAAACCCCCAACACCAGTCTATATCACTAGTCATGTTTAAACGCAGTGATAAGCTACAGTTGACAAAGCCTGTGCGAATTGTTGATGAAGATGGGGACTAACTGTGATGTACCGTTCGTAGGCGTTAGACTTCCAATCACCATGTAGTTTAATTAGAAGTGGAGATATTCCAAGCTGGAAGGCAAAGGAGCAGCCGCCCCTTCTAAAGGAGTGACCACTGTAGTTAGAGATGACAGTGACGTCACGATCATCACAAAGCAGCGCCATTTTGAGCGGGTCCTACGAAATTGTAAACAAAACTCAAACCCCCATTAAATCTAAATAAAACAATAACATGTGATACAGTTCCCACAGAGAGCACAATAACATGTAAGAAACATGAAAACGTATGAATATGCACTACCTCTTTACCATAAGCAACTAAAATATCCACTGACACTCGAGACGTCCATCACCTGTGTCTTCCGCTAAACGACTGAAGAACAACTAACGGTACTTCCGGTTAAATTTCCGGAAAAGAAGGATTTAATACTAAAAATTCAATACAAAAGTATTCCTTTGCTATTTAAATCTGGAAAACATATCTACCGTTAGGTAATGAGTCTGTGTCCATGTTCGTTGGTTTGATGCACGATGACAAGCAATACTTTTCGCGCAAAAAAATATTTTGTGTGTTGTTGACAGGCGCTTCGGTTTTCGAGCAGGTGCGGGATTGACAATTAAATTCCTAACTTTTGGTTTAAAACATTTTTTGGAGCTTCAGTACCGGTGTCGTGGACCGGTAGGTCCGGGGTTAGATTCTGACCGGACCTATTGTAACCCCCCCCCCCCCCCCCCCCCATTACAATAGATCCGGGGGTTAGATTTTGACAGGTCCGTGTGCAAATAGGTCCGGGCATTAGATTTTGACTGCGATGTGATATATGAGAATTAGGTATATATATGAGGTGCGCTTTACTTTGAAACCGTAATTAGTACATGGTGATCTTCTGTAGGGTCCATAAAAGTATTTTGGAGCTGCAGGAAGATTTTACATTTTTTTTAATGTAAATAGGCCTATTTCAAACGTAGTCGATGCCCCAACTTGGCAAGAATGCGCGGAAGAGACTTATGTTAGCCCATTAATTTGGCTTGTTCGCACATACTATTTTCAAGTTTATGCAATAAAATGCGTTTAAAACGTATATATATATATAACGGCACATTTATCATGTTCAATATGTCTATGGAGCAGTGGTATAAAAAGCTCTACATGTGTCGCTTTATGAACTGTGATTCTAATCAATAATAAACTAATCACCGGAAAGATGATAATTAATTTTGAATAGCAGATATGATTTCCTTCCTGTGTACATAATCCAACTAACACCTGCTCACAGACAGCGGTGATTACTAAGAAAACAAGTGCCCGCCCTGTTTAGTGTAAATGACTACTTGGAATGGCAGGATGTTTATATTTTAAAATCATGTTATGTCGATGTACACACCTAATTATTTCCACACTTTTCTGGAGAAGAGCGTCATCAGCGCTTGTTTGTCAATTTAAGCGGAAATAACGTAACGTAACATATTCACACATTTGAAGTTTTCAAAAATTACAGCTAAAAAAATCACAGGCATAAATTGTCATCAATTATATAGCGTTGAATGTGTTGATATTTAAAGTTAGTTGGTTTTGGTTTGTTTGTCTTAATTCAGTGTTTAATGTACAATCAATTATTGTGTTTGGTCCATAACTGAAGTACATGGTTTAAACAATATTTATTCAGGTACTTTCATGTACAGGGGGATTGACAAACAGGGTGTCCCCTATGTTAATGTCTCTCCCCAAATAAATACATTTCAACAGATTATCAAAATATTGTCATCAAAATAAAATATTATATTCAGTCGAAGCGTTTTGTAAGAGATTTAAACTCATGTATACAGACTGGATTATTTTTATATTTATAGTATTTGACAGGTTTTTGTTACCAAATAAGACAGTGTCTAGGTTATGCCCATTAATGTAAAAGTAACTTGCATGACGAATATTAGCAAAATTTGGACAAGTGAATAGGTAGTGACGCGCATCTTCATACGCATGTCCACAGGAGCATCGCGAGTCGTCGTTAATAAATCTATCGAATGTATGACCGTTTAGGTTGCTACAACCCAATCTTATCCGGCAATGTAAAATTTGTTCGTTTCTCGATCCAAAATTTTTTAAAATGTCGTGAAGTTTTGTGTTATCTTTATACAATCTATTTTTAAATATTGCATACGATTCGGATTCCTTAAGGTTGTCATGCAGGTTGTTCCATTCTACAACAGCTGACGGCAAGAAAGATCGTTTGTACATATCTGTTCGACAATTAGGAACTTGAATGGCATCAGAGTTTCTTAATTCGTAATGTGATTGACGGCAAATTGTAGGCGGGATGAGATCAGATAAGTAACTCGGAGTCAAATTGGCATGCATTTTATAAAATAAGCACCTTTTGTGGTTGTATCGTCTTATTGCCAATGAACTGAATCCAGTTTCATCATATAATGTTTGATGACTTCTACCGACTTCACCGCACCGCAGATAGTTCTCAAAGCGTCCAAATGTAGTTTTTCGAGCAGAAATTCTTGTGATTTAGTACAATTATTCCAAATTTGATCACAATAGTCAAAGATTGGTAGGATAAACGAACTATACAACGTCTTCAGACTTTTGCGCCTTAATCGGTATTTGAGGCTACGTAGACAGTTTATCATCGGACCAATTCTATTAACCATTTGTTCAATATGAGAGTGCCACTGATTTAAACATATTTATTCCATAAATGAATCCGGATTGGCAACCAAGCTGACGCTTATGTCAATGCCGCTCCGGGATACAATATAATAAAATAAATGTCATGATGAATGTGCAATAAATTGTATTACATGTCTGAAAATAATAATACACCAATCATTGCTAGTCGTCAATGTCGTTGAAATTATTTTGAATCAAATCTGCCACTTAAATTTATAAACATGTGCACGGAATTTAAAAGTTCTTTGTTTACACTGTCTGGAGAGTTTTGGTTTCCGAAAAGAACTGATTTTAGGTCAAATCCATTAGTGTAAAAATACATAGTTTGTCGTATATCGTTATAGATAGGGCATACGAAAAAGTAATGAATAGAGTCTTCATAGTCATGGCCACAGGGGCAGGATGGAGTTTCAGATATAAGGCGTTGGTATTTGTGTGCATTAAGATCACTGCATTCAAGTCGAAGACGACAATGAATGATTTGGCAAACTCTGCTGCCACTGTTTAGGTCAAAATGACAGTAGGTATTTTTATTATTTAGAAGTGCATTTTTGAATCTTGAAAGGGACCGTATTTCTCTCTGTTCAGCAGGCAATGAATTCCATAATGTAACCGTATTAGGAAGAAAAGACCGTGCATAATTCGCAGTTTTAGAGTTGATAGTTTGAAGATTCGTGTTATTGCGTAAATTATAACCAGAGACATCCGATAAACTAGGGGGTACAAGATTACTAAGATAACTTGGCGTTATGTTATTGATCATCTTATAAAACATTGTCATTTTTCGAACATATCTTCTTTGAAACAGCGGTTGACAATTAGTTTCTTTATAAATCTTATGATGGCTGGTGCCTCGAACAGCACCACACACGGTTCTTAGAGCGTCAAGATTAAGCTTTTCAAGTATATCCGCTTGCTGTTTGGTGCAATTATCCCACATGTGACTGCAGTAATCGAAAACTGGCAAGATGAACTGTTTGTACATGGTTTCTAATGTTTTTCGTTTTAGACGATATTTGAGGCTTCTCAGACAATTTACCATGGGTGCAACTTTTTTGCAATGTCATTTATGTGTTCGTTCCAGGTACAATCGTGTTGTAGTATGAGGCCTAAGTGTTTATGACTGTCAAGAGATGTTATAACTTCATCATTCATTGTTAAGTTTGGCATTGTAATTGGTTGACATTTTCGAGAAAAGCGTACTGATTCGGTCTTACTTGGGTTAAAAGATACCTGCCATTTATCCGCCCATTCGGCTATTCGCTGTAAATCCTCGTTCATATTAAGAGCAGTTTCATCAGGATCACCAATGATCGCATATAAAGAGGTATCATCCGAAAAAAGGCGTATATTGCTACTTATTCCTTCAACTATATCATTAATATATACAATAAATAAAAGGGGGCCTAAAACTGAACCCTGCGGTACACCAGCAAAGAGAGTTCTATTATCGGATCTAAAACCATTAATAACAACCTGTTGTATTCTATCCTCAAGATAACTTTCAAACCACTGTATGAGATTACCGTTTATACCATATGCTTTTAGTTTGTATATAATACCTTTGTGCCAAACTTTATCAAAAGCTTTACTAACATCGCAAAATACTGCTCTAATTTCTTTACCTTTATCTAATGCACCGGCAATGAAATCGTATAGATACGTTAATTGGTTAACAGTTGAATCTCCATGCGTAAATCCGTATTGAAGATTGGAAAGTATATCGTTATCCCTAAAGTAATTAAAGACATGTTTAAAAATACATTTTTCAAAAACCTTTGCTAAACAGCTCGTCAGTGCAACCGGTCTATAATTGGAACAGTCATTGATACTACCCTTTTTATGAATAGGGACTACAGAGGTTTCTTTCCAAACTTGCGGAAAAATCTTTTCAGATAGGGACTGGTTAAACACATTGGTTAAGGGAGAAGCCAATAATCGGGAATTCATTTTCAGGAACTTATTGCTGATTCCGTCTGGGCCTGTTGCTTTTGTAGTGTTAAGAGAAGAGAGGATAGCATACACTTCATTAGGGTATAGATATACGTCACATAAGGATTTATCAGTGTAGGAAACAATTTCATCAATATTCCTGTCTGGATTTGTGAAATATTCTGGCCGTCTTTTTGAAAATTTAAATAGATGCTTATGATCTTCAACATCTGAAATGATTTGGCCACTCATAGTCAAATTTGGCAATAATGTTTCAATTCGTTTCCTTGTAAAAAGGATGGTTTCAGTTTTCGTAGGATTGAATTTAACTTTCCATTTTCAAGATCATTTTTCAGCATGTTATATGCTTCGTTTGGGTCGTCTATAATGACATAGAGTGGGGTATCATCAGCAAATAATCGTATGTTGCATTCAATATCATTTACAATATCATTGATAAATACCAAGAATAAAAGGGGCCCAAACACGGATCCCTGGTGTACTCCAGCGAATACTAACTTCTGTCCTGATTGAGAGCCGTTTACAACTGTATATTGTTTGCGATGTGTTATAAACAGCGTTATAATCGTCTTCCGTTTTTTTAATTAAATTGTTTGTCATATTTGTTAGCATGCAAAAGCATACATTTCTTATTTTAAATTGTTGAATGTCCATATATATAGGTTGTGGTAATTGTTCAATTTTACATATTCAGCTATTGGTATATGAATTTATTTCTTGTTGTAATGTACGTTTCATGTTATAATGTATAAATCCTGTCAACGTCACGGGGAGCGATATTTATAAAGGTATAACCCTGTTTATCCATCCCCCTTTCCATGTACCATCTGGAAAATATATACCGTTTAAATCAGAAACTCGCCCCGAAAAGTACGCTGACCACAGCCCGGACTAAATCTAACACCCATTACAATAGGTCCGGGTACAAGAGGAAGGCCTCTCTTACATGATATATGCACTTGGGACTGTCATATAAGTTTATCTTAGAGTAAAGATACGCTATTTTTAGTCAGAAACTCGCCCCTAAAAGTACTCTGGCCATAGCCCGGACTAAATCTAACACCCATTACAATAGGTCCGGGTACAAGAGGAAGGCCTCTCTTACATGATATATACACAAGGGACTGTCATATAAGTTTATCTCAGAGTAAGATACGCTAATTTTAGTCAGAAACTCGCCCCGAAAAGTACGCTGACCACAGCCCGGACTAAATCTAACACCCATTACAATAGGTCCGGGTACAAGAGGAAGGCCTCTCTTACATGATACATGCACTTGGGACTGTCATATAAGTTTATCTTAGAGTAAAGATACGCTATTTTTAGTCAGAAACTCGCCCCTAAAAGTACTCTGGCCATAGCCCGGACTAAATCTAACACCCATTACAATAGGTCCGGGTACAAGAGGAACAGCACCATCATGATGAGAGGAGAATAGATGCCTTTCTGGAGACAGATCACCCTGAATAGCACGTAACCTCTCTAATGCGGACACTGGACAAAGCGGCGATTTCTGCATTCTGGCCATTCTGACGTCTGTCCTGCGCGCACTGACTGACTGCCACGCCGCGATCACAGCTGAGCTGGGGTCGGGATACATGCACGTGAGATGCATGCGCTTGGGCTTTTATGCCGCTTCACTCAGTTAAATCATATTAACTGGGGTTAATATATGATATAAATGAATGTAGCGAGCCAAGGTCAATTGTCCAATTTACGATCCCCTATGAATAAGGTTACATACACACACATACCTAAATGGGATAGTTATAAACTATGTTAACAGATGCGTGATCTTGTGTTATTTGGTTCTAAAAGTGCTAATCTAGGTTCTATCTTCTTACCCGACTTTCAGATTTGCCTGTTTAATCAAATGGCTGCGATACTGCCGAAGCGGTGTTAAACAATAACTCACTCACTTAATATATCATATATATATATATATATATATATATATATATATATATATATATATATATATATATATATATATATATATATGTTTCGATGAAAACCGTACTCGTACATGGGCCGACACGTAAGGCTCTATCTCTATCTTATCAAACGCTTTAGAAGCAAACCTCTCTTCGTATCTACTTTATGTAAGTTTCAAAAATTACGTTTGAATAAATGAATGTAGCGAGCCAAGGTCCATTGTCTAGTTTTCGATCATGACCACGTATTCGAATGGTTGTATTTTCGTTTATATTTCACAAAATTTAGGCTACAGAAATGACTACATAACTGAGATATTATCTGATTTTATATAGCAAATGGACTAGCACGGGTCATATGCATCGGTAAAGATATATCCTTGTTCTAAAAGATAGGACGATAGGAATGATGCGACACAAACATTAGGCCTATGTATGCGTACTGTTATACCATAACCTTGCCTTATATTAGGTACGAAGTTCAGCTATGTACACACACGTCCGTACATCTTACATATACCTAAGCCTGACTGTTGGTGTCATTCATTCTTTATGTGTATGTAATAGAATACATTCGTAGATTGTAATGTGTAGAGTTTAGAAAGAAATTATGCACACCGTTAGGCTACATATATATATACGAGTTGACCGTTTGATTAGATGGGCTATGTCCGCCTGACTGTTAGCCTCTTATACTCGAACGCGCTGCTGTATAAATATTCGTCAGTCATGACAGTTATTTTCACAAACAGATCGTCTAAAATACATTTTGACAGTGAGGTAACTTCTGATAACTGTTCTGATCTCTTAGACCCTTATATGTTCAGACACAAAGACGATAAATTCTCGAGGGAGCAGTCATTTTGTAAAGCTATCGACTATCATATGTTTGTCTAGTTGCGAATGAAAAAAGTAACCTTATTCAAAGTCAAACCAACTGTAGTTGTTTATTACATCCAAATGATAATTTTAAGCACATGTATTATGTCTTATAATGTGTATCGGAAAAAACAAACTTGCTACCTTGGACTCTATGGAATTTATTGTGAATACTGGATTTCGAAAAGAACGGTGAGTCAAAATGTATCTGTATTTTAAACATCCTTATCCTTGCACGTTACAGACACCATATGTTTATTCAATTATCAGAACTGTGGAGTGGAGCTCTCAGGGAATGAAATTGTATACGCCTAATCTAAATCATAACACATGGCCTTCCTTAACCGGTGCTTACAACGTTTAGGCATTTGTAAATATCGTATTTCAAAATATTGTTGGTAAATGTCTTACCTCTATTTACATCTAGAAATTTTCACCGTACTCATCGCACTCTGTGAATCTGGGCAGAAAAGTGACGCTTACTATCGGTAATCCTACTTTTATTTGTTCTCTGACGTCACGAATTCTTTTATAATTTTAATGATTTCTGATTGGTTTCTTATCGATCGAATGTTCTCAATGAGTCACGTGGGGACGCTATGAGGTCACGATTCGGTTTGGTTCGATCGAATGTTCTCTATGAGTCACGTGGGGACGCCATGATGTCACAATTCGTCTATAAATTAACGATTTCTGATTGGTTCGATCGTATGTATCGTCTTACCCCGGGGAAGTGATGACGTCATATCTGGCTATTTTCTGACTATAGACAGGTACATTCATCAACTATTTACCTCTCCCATCTTGATTTGTAGCCTATAGGTAAACCAAAGGGTTACCAAATCCTATATCGCCACCCAGCTGTAATACCCAGTCTTACCAAACCAAATACAGAATATGTTCCTCCCCTTTCTCGGAAAGTTCGCAGATCCTGAGGAAGTGGATTCGTATCTTGCCATGTACGTGGCTCTTAAAAGTACAATAATGTTGACTATAGTAGTAAGGTGTTCTTAAGTCTTTGTATCTGTTCACTAGCTAAATGACACATATGTAACTTAGGGAGTTTTGCCACTTTGCTTACAATTAGTTCCCTAGTTTTTCGCAAAGCAATGTAGCTGAGTTTCTAAGCTGGTGGAGTGATAGTTAATGTTAACTTACCTTTACTATTAGTTTCCTAGTTTTAAGCAAATTAGCTGAGTGCTTAAACTGGTGAAGAATTCAGTGTTGACGATGGACGTTTGACTTGTGTTCAAGGTCATACATTGCTAATACGTAACTAACATGTAGGATTTAGCTTAAGTATCGACGATAACACACTCCTCCTGGTACAAACTATGACAAGGTGTCATGGGGTAAGCTATAAAACCAAAAGATTTATGATTACAACAAGGGCATAACTAATAATATCAGAATGACGGACTAAGCAAATACACGTTGCCAGATTTATTACACAGTTAAAGCACTCCATGGCGAGCTTATTTACAATCATGTTTACCAAATCTAAACGGAACAGATTGTATTTTATCGCGACATGGCAATATGCCAGTATAATTTAATTCTTGTTTTATTTAAACAGACCAACAGCAGGAGTATAAACTATATTTATTAGAATACTATACAACTATCCTAAATGGTATCACTAAAATCAAACATAGGTTTAATAAAGGAGCAATACATAGTTGCAAGGAATAATCTATTCGGCCCTTATTCGATATTGAAAGCAAAGACATTGAGTGGGTATAAAGAGAACAGAACATCGACACCATAACTCCATCTTATTTCTTTTTGTCCTGTCTAAGCAAACCGTGCCTCTATAATAATTGCTACACTCCCATATTGAGTCTAGCTATAATCAGTAAGAGGTCGCTAAGTTACTAAGGTGCTAAGGTCGTTTTGTACGTAAATCTGAATTGAATAAGAAATTCAGAATGGACCTTACACAATCAATTAATTCCATACCATGTACTATGTTGTGGTTTAATCTAAAAAGGCGTAGCAATTGCACGATATTCATATAAAAATACGCAAGTAAAGACAAAATGCAATCCTAAATGTGAAAGCTCTTTAATACTTCTCCTTCGAAAACAGATTGTGGACGCATATCATTAATTACCACCAGTACCAAATAACGAAATAAATATACATGAGTTGTTTTTATATTAAATTGGTGATGCGTTTTGTTAATACAATAAATACAATGCTGTACGGAACTATATTCGAGATTTGATTTTAGTGAATGTAATTTACATAACGAATACAGATTGAGAGTGCTTGGAAGGCAGGTGGCTGTTTCTTCAATAAATGATATTGATGTACATGGCATGGATTAGGTAGAATAATGACAAAGTATATCAGATAAAGTGCACAATAATATGAAATATAAGTATTGAATATACTAGTAATAAGAAATTAATTGTACAGTTACTTCAGCAAATGGGGATTAGCACTAGGAATGAAATATCCGTCATCTCTGTTCAGAGAGGAAACACTTGTGTTGATGTTTACAGCTTCAGGAAATACAGAGACGAAGAAAAAACCAATAATGTATATTTAGTTTCTTTTCATATTAACCCATGCTTGCTTCACAACGACATTCAAATCTATGGCTTCTCGAAACGTCGCCTACAGAGAACACAGAAGTCGTTTACCCATAAAATGTAATATAATGCCAATCAATAAATGACACTAATACTGTATTTGAACAGCAAAACACCACTTTCATTTTTTTCAATTAGACAATTATTTTATCAGATTCAAAGTTGTCTATAGAAATATTATCAATTAAATTTGTGCATGTTAAACTTAAGGGTGTAAATCAATTAATCCATATAGGTAAACCAGTTTGGTAATATATACAACTCGTCACAAATATCGCACCACCCACTTTTGATCAGTAAGTAAAACTGGATCTTCAACCTCAAACAATTATTTGTACTGTGAAAAACACGTTAAACTGTTTTGATGGCCTATAATGTGAAGGTTCAGTTACAAAAGTGACAACACAAGACTGACTTTTGGCACTAATTAAAGGTTAAAGTATAGCAAATGAAAGTCCACTAAGAATACTGAAAGAATAAGGTGAATAAGTGTTGCTTCTGAGGTCGTCACAACAAAAAACACAAATGCACGTTACAAAAATGTTAAACACACTATCAAGGTCCATAATGACTGGTCAACTCAATATCTGGTGTAACCACGTCGCACTCCGATAACATTTTCCACACACCGTCTCATGCTAGCCACCAGACTTCTGAATGTCTGTTGGACAAAACATGCATGCAGTGCAGCTCCGAACAAGTTGTGTTTGTGATGTCATGTTCATATATTGTGTTGTGGTCGATATGTGCCTGTAATGTCGTGACATAAAACTCTGAAAGCCTTGTTTTCTTTTCACTACTAAAATATCCTTTTATCACTATTCGTATGTTTTCATCATATCATTTCCTTATCATCAATGTCAATTTTCTAATATTTATTTCAATTCTTCTGATCAACATAATATTTTCTTATTAAAGTATTATTGTTTCAATAAACTTGTTATTTCATCAAAGTTAAAATTTCATCGAAATAATGTTTCCCTCATCAAAATATTTTTTTGAAACAAAATCTTCTTTTTCAAAGGAATTATTTTCATGTATGTATTGTTATTTCTCATTGTCTAACAATTATATTCTAACTCTTATTATTTAAGTTATTCTTTGTGATTGAGTAACCTCATAATTGTATGTAATTGTTTTTCTTTTTTAAAGTATACAAGGCGACCCGATTAGATTATGGAAACCCGAGATTCCATAACTGACCAACATAAATAACATAAGTGAGAAGTTCAAATTCTATCAAAAACCTATTTCTATACTTTAACTAAGATATTGACGAAAATTCCAACTTTCTACCCCGCACCGTACGTGAGATACAGACACCCTTGCCCATGGGTATGCCCATGGGAAAGTTCGCCCATGGGCCGGCCCATGGGCGAGAGGCTGTTCAAATTTGTGTTACACAAAAATTATTTTCTAATTTTTAATAATGGGTCTAGCAGTAACATATTTTAGGTATTTATGAACTTTATGAAACTTCGCCCATGAGCCGTTTTCCCATGGGCTAGATTTCCCATGGGCCGTTTTCCCATGGGCTAGATTTCCCATGGGCTAATGTTGGCTTTGGCAAACATATAATGTTTGTGAAATGTTGACTTTGAAAAAAAATGTTTGTGAAATGTTGACTTTGGAAAAAATAGAATTTTTGTTAAATGTTGCCTTTGGAAATATTGACTTTTAAATTTTTTGTTGATATTGGTGGAAGTGTTACTTTCATAAAATATGGACTTTGGTGACATGTTGATTTTGATACATATTTTGAATTCTATGAATGGTTGACAAATATTCATTTTAGTGAAATGTTGTGTAGTTTTAGTTTGACTTATTTAAAATGTTAACTTTGGTGACATGTTGACTTTGAAAAAGATATTATGAATTTAGTGAAATGTTGACTTCAATCACATATTGACTTTGATGAAATGTTGACTTTTAAAAGATATTTTGAGTTAACCGAATTGTTGACTTAAGTTGACTTTGGAAATATGTATTAACTTTGGCGAAGTTTGCTTATATCATGAAATATTAATATTTCTAATTTATTGACTTTGGTTTAGTTTGAAATGTTGACTTTTATAATAGTTTATTAATTTATGGTTTTACTGACCCTTCAAACAAGAAATACCTACAACGGGTTGTTAGTCAACAACCTTTTGGTGTTTTCCTGCTTCTCTTTAACGTTCTCACCTAAATATTCAGAGTTAATTATGCTTTGGCACTTTCTTACCTCGAAATGGAGTGTAAAAATGACATAACAATCTTACGCTTATGTTATTTTACTTTCTGGTTATTGATGTCATATTTATTGTGAAACAAGGATGTGATAAAAGGTAACATGTATTTCATACAATGTGTACATGCATCCGACTGTATGACTAAGTCTTTTGTTTAATGTAAGGAATATAAAGGAATGTATATGGACCGTTAAAACGATATTCTGTAATCGCCGAATCTTGACTTGTATCGATCACCTTCATTGTTCAAACAAGTTTTGTAAAAACGCGTTCCCGGGCCGTAGAATGACATCTTTGATGGCCATTCTAGAAGTAGAATGTAGAATTTGTTTTTATTGTGGCGTAGGCGATAGGTGTAGGCGATACGAGGACAGACCGTATCAGTAAAAGCTACTATTGAGTAGGATGCCATATCATTGTTCCATTTCATTCAAGGGTGTTACGTTAATTAATGCGATGATTCTTTACTGTCTAAGAACTGGCTGACAAATGACTGTCTGGAGAATGGGAGATATGAACCTTCTGTATTTTCTGCATAGGTTTCTGTTGGAACTATGATAATTTCAATGACTAATATTACTTCAATTGGTCGATTTATTAGTCAAATCCTACACTTTAGGCCCAGATCGCGATGCTGTTCTCAATTCAAGTTTGCATGTGGGGATATCTCTTTGCATAACTGAGACTCCTATAAGTACCTCGGCTTTTGGTTTGATGAACACCTTGATTTTAAATTAGCCAGAAATCAACTGGCAAAATCGGCCGGTAGAGCTATGAGTGCTCTCTCTACTAAGTTTTGTGATGCAGGTGGAATGGCATATGATGTGTTTACAGCCCGGTACAACTCATTAGTACATCCTATTCTCAGCTACGGAGCGGCATATGGAGGCTTTATGAACGTAAAGTAATTAATACTGTTCAAAATCGAGCCTATCGGTTTTTTCTTCGAGCTAACAGTAAATTTTCAAATATCGCCACGAGAGGAGATATTGGTTGGACCTCGTGTGTTACCAAACAACGCCTGGAAGTATACAGGATGTGGATGAGAGTACGTCAAGACTCCGAAGTACTCAAGTGGTCACTCAACCTGAACAGAACATGGGAACAGAGAGTTAAGAAACTGAGTAAATCGTTAGACCTTGAGGGATACCTACTTTTAGACAAATCTTCTATGTATTTAATATTTGTGTTTGTTACCTTCCACCTGAAAACTCTTCTAGAAGCGGAGATGTGCTGCAGTTCTTTGACACACTTACCCTCAACATATACTCATTTCAAAAGTCTGGGGTGGTCATACTATTTGGTGATTTTAATAGCAGGTGTGGTGATATGGAAGACTGCGTCTTAGGTGTTGACTCACTACCAAAGAGAGATGTTATTGACTATAATACCAATAAGTATGGTGAGTGTCTGTGTGATTTTCTTGTCCGCACAAATTTGTGTATTCTGAATGGTAGAAACAGCAAAATGAATGATTTAACCTCCATATCAACAAAAGGATGTGCAGTTGTTGATTATTGCCTGGTTGCTTATGAAGACTTACATATGTTTAAAGATTTCAAGGTTGAGAGAGCAAGTAGCCTGGAAGATCGGACACTGGGTTCTGTGGGTGTTAACCCTCGTGCTATACCTGATCACTCATTCCTAACCTGGACACTCAGTACACGGGAGAACGTACAGCGTCAAAACATGGTCAGCACAGATGAAACAGATGAATATATCAAGTTCATCTTGGACAAGGCGCCTACTAATCTCATCCTGGAAGACAGTACTGTACAGTCAATACACCTTTTAATCGATGAACTGGAAGAAGCTGAACAAACACAAGACAACATTGATGCTACATATGACAATTTCTGTAAATTGATGAAAGAAGAGATGTACGACAAGATCCCCCACAAGAGAATAAAACTCAAAACCGGCGTGTGTAATAAGCGGAAGAGACAGGCTAAAGCTTGGTGGACTGACTCCCTGTCTACACAGTGGAACAATCTATGTACAGCCGAGTCGGCCTATCTACGGTCTGAACATTGGAATAGAAAACGACTAAAGGATGAATACTCACGGGCGAGAAAACTTTTTGATAGAAATGTACAAAAAGCAAAGAGACATCATCGTAAAAAGATCCAAACTGACATTGAGGATTCTGTCAAGCTATTTCTGGAAATCAATCGGAAGAATGGAGGAGAAAGACACAAAGGTATTCCTATGGAAGTAGTACAGGAAGATGGATCTATAGAGCAGAAAGACACAAAGGTATTCCTATGGAAGTAGTACAGGAAGATGGATCTATAGAGCAGATAGACACAAAGGTATTCCTATGGAAGTAGTAAAGGAAGATGGATCTATAGAGCAGATAGACACAAAGGTATTCCTATGGAAGTAGTACAGGAAGATGGATCTATAGAGCAGATAGACACAAAGGTATTCCTATGGAAGTAGTACAGGAAGATGGATCTATATCCAACAACAAGCAAGGCATACTTAACAAATGGAAGTCTGACTTCTCTGATCTTCTGAATGTTCATGACAGCAACCATCCAACTGATGTAAATAACCACTACACTCCTGAAGAACCCTCCCCGGAGTTTGAATCTCCTATAAGTGAAACTGAAATTCTCTTCTCTGTGAGATCCATGAAGAAAGGTAAAGCGATGGGTGAAGATGAACTACCTATAGAGATACTAAAGAATCCTAAACTGGTGGGTTTCCTGTACAAGTTCTTTAACATGTGCTATGAACATGGACGGATGCCTGCAATCTGGAGTCGTGGGATAATACAACCTGTACTCAAGTCCAGCACAAAGGACATGAGAGATCCAATGTCTTACAGAGGCATCTCACTGACTTCCTGTATGTATAAAATATACTGCCATATCCTTAACTGCAGACTAACAAAGTTGGTAGAGGATAACAAGCTCCTGGTTGAGGAACAGAATGGTTTTAGGAAGGGAAGAAGTACCATAGATCATATCACAAGCCTGACAAGCATAGTTGAAAACAGGAAAAAGATGAAGATGAGTACTTTTACAGCTTTTATAGACTTCAAGAAGGCCTATGACTCTATCGATAGACGTATCTTGTGGGACAAATTGAACGATGTTGGAGTCAATGGTAAAATGATGAAATCCTTAAGGGTGATATACAACAACGTTTACAGCTGTGTAAGAGTCAATGGTTTTAAGACTGATTGGTTCCAAGTCAACAGTGGCGTAAAACAGGGATGTCTGCTCTCACCTCTCTTATTTAATCTCTTCATAAACGATCTTGCGGCTCTTTTGAAGAGTCTGAACATCGGCATTGAGATTAATGATGAACTAGTGTGTTTGTTACTGTATGCAGACGACATTGTACTAGTGGCACCATCAGAGTCTGATCTGCAGGTTCTTCTCAGCAATCTCCACAACTGGTGTGACAGCAACAATATGCATATCAATGGGGACAAATCTAAAGTCATGCATTTCAGGAACCCCTCAGTACAGAGATCTGCAGAATGTTTCACTGTTGGAAATATTGAACTAGAGGTAACAGAGAGATATACCTATGTAGGGATGCTTCTGGACGAGCACCTTGACTTCAGAATTACAGCAAAAGCAGTCTCTCAGGCAGCAAGCAGAGCTTTGGGATTGGTAATGGCAAAATGTAAAGGAATTGGAGGTGTAAATTTTCACGTGTTTACCAAGTTGTACGATAACCTTCTCTTGCCAATCATTACGTATGGAGCTGCTGTAAGGGGGCAAAAGGAATACTCATACATAAACGCTATCCAGAACAGAGCAGGACGATTTTACATGGGTGTCGGACGTTATACTCAAACCGACGCGATACTTGGAGATCTAGGGTGGATTCCCGTTCGCATAAACCAAAACCAAGCGGTGCTTAGACAGTGGCGCAGACTCACAAATATGGATCAAGAGAGACTAACAAAACGTATTTTTCTATTGGATAAGAAGATGGCATCAGTCCGATTCAAGAACTGGAATTTTCGAGTACACAAACTTCTCAGTGAGAATAACTGTGAACATCTTATAACCTCAGACTTTGTGCAAGTTTCGTCTATAGCAGCGATAACGGACAGTCTCCAACAGAAATACAGTAGTGACTGGTGCCGACGGATTGAACAAAACAATGGGAAACTACGAACGTACCGCACCTTTAAGGCTGTTCACAGAACGGAACCCTACGTAGCTGCTGCACTACCTGGCCACTACCGCTCTGCTTTTGCAAAATTTCGCTGTGGAGTTGCTCCAATCAGAATCGAAACAGGCAGATACGAACAACTTCCTATTAACGAACGCTTATGCCCTATGTGTTGTAACCCCAGCTTAGAAGACGAACTGCATGTCCTGCTACAGTGCCCTGTATATGAGGATCTGAGATATGACATGTTGCAGGAAGCCAGCTATCTCTTTGAAGATTTCCACTCGCGACCAGAGAGTGACAAGTTCTCAGCGATATTCAGCCATAGCCACTTAATGTGTATAACTGCCAAGACCTCTTTTAATATACTCAAGCGACGTCGTCATCTTATGTACACTTAATCAGCTTTTATCTACCTTTTATGCCCCTTTGTTTAATCTTAGTAGTACACTTTTACTTTATTGTACTTTTTATGTATACGTACTGTATCATTTTAATTTTTAATGTACTTTTTATGCATAACTACGGTATATACACATATGCTTTTATACTTTTATATGTATATACAAGTCTCTCGTAACTCTTATAGAGTGGCACATATATATTTTTATAAACACAACATTTCTATGTAATTTTACTGTGTTTATGTGGTGAGACTTAAATAAAATATCTGTCTGTCTGTCTGTGTCTATTCCAGTTTTATGACAGAAGCACGTGACACTTTAATAATCTCTCTCTCTCTCTCTCTCTCTCTCTCTCTCTCTCTCTCTCTCTCTCTCTCTCTCTCTCTCTCTCTCTCTCTCTCTCTCTCACTCACTCTCACTCTCTCTCACTATAGCGTAATCGCAATGACCGGTTTGTTGTGTAATAGCTCGCCCATCCGTTAATTAGCGTTGATCCGAATGAATACACACCTAGTATGTCCACAGACGTAGTCAACACGTAATCATATGGTCTATAGTGCCTTGAGTATCCTTGAGCAAATAAAAATCAAAAGTTATTGGTTTGAGTAAACTTAATTTCAAACAAATCTATTCAGAGAACAGGAATATTTTCTCGATAACAACTTCTTAATGGCGCTGTGGCGCTGTCTGCATGAGAAGACGCTAATTTCTCGCGCTCCCCAACCCTGCCTACAAAATTAGTAGAAATGTCCACTAAGAAAGCGAACAAAGGCAAGTCAAACAAACTCACTCCTTCCAAGTCCGCTACCCATAATATTGACGAATTCATGCAAACACGAGCTAGTAAAAACTCCGACAAACAGTCGGACCTTGAGGTGAACATGCCGACTTCGCCGACCACGCCGGCCGCCATTAACATATCGACCGGAGAAGACAAGGACGGTATGAAGACTTTTATATTGGAGGCTTGAAAAGAACAA
Organism: Gibbula magus; assembly: GCA_936450465.1. Lineage (NCBI taxonomy): Eukaryota > Metazoa > Mollusca > Gastropoda > Trochida > Trochidae > Gibbula > Gibbula magus. The sequence continues at coordinate 34,241,623 of OW388302.1, forward strand.
ACAGGCCAACTTGTGAGTAGAATGGACTTGATATGTGCAGATATTAAAGACCTTCATACCAAAACAAATGACATTACGGCGTCGGTATTATACAATGCCGAACAGATTGAAATCAACACCGGTGAAATTCAAAAGTTAAAGCTTGAGATGGCGAATATGAAAAAAGACTATGAAACCAAATTCTTAACTCAGGAACTTTATTCTAGGAAGAATAATCTTCTCGTTTATGGAATTCCTGATGGTGAAGACCCCGAGAGCTCTGTCAGAAAACTATTAACTGCGCTTGGTGTAGAGGATGCTGACAAAATTCTATTTGTAAACGTACATCGTTTACCAAGAAAAAGCACTGATCCTTCTAACTTTAGGCCAAATATGCCCAAACCTATCGTGGTGAAGTTTGTTAGAACCGCAGATAGAGAAGCTTTGCGAAGTGCAGCAAGCAAGGGATGGGCCTATCTCAAGAAACACAAGTTCAGTGTACGTACGGACTTGCCAGTGCCTCTAAAGAAACAAAGAGGGTTACTAGCAAACAGAGCCTACGAATTAAGAAAGACGCAGAAGGTCCAAACCAAGATACTGGAACAAGGTATCACCCTCACCTTACAGATAAGGAAGAACGCCGAGGAAGGCTGGAGATCCGTACAAATTGACGAGTCCCCGTGATGTGAACAATAAGCAACATACTTCGTGAAAATCACGGTTTTTCTTTCGCTTTATGTTACGCATTTTTTACGTTTGAACTTCATCGTTAAAAGTGGACATAATTGGAATTCAAAGCTATAAGTTTACAAGTGGTTTACTTAATTATTTATTATTCCCCGAACTGTAATTCACGCCGTTTGTTTACAAACAAACTCACACGTGTCTTTCTATTTATAGCCTGTTGTTACTGCGCATGTCATATTGACCGGATGTTTTTAGATTACTGCGGTTGAGTGAGAATTTGTAAATGTGAACACGTAAGTGACCACATGCTACTCTTAATACGCGATATATTATCTAGAATACTGTGTGATGGAACATAAAAATGATATATAATTACATGTGTGTGGCTAAGTGCCTAAATAAGACTGACATTCACGGTACTGCAGTACCTGTGATGTGACACTGACAGGCAACAGCAGATGAACTGTACCAACTGATTCACAGACCAATTGCATTTTCTAGATTACTTCTTATATATTTCACTATTTTCATAGAAAATTTCCTTGCTTTTGTTTTCCTTTTTTACGATGAATGGGTTAAGGAAAATGGACAACCTCACCTTTTTCTTTGTTTTTATTTTCTTTTCACTTCTGTATTTTTTAATTTTTTATTTTTATTTTCAAAACTATAAAATCTTCCCACTAGTTACAAGTACATTGTACATATATCTTCCTATCCATATATTAGTGAAATACTGTGCCTTAGCTTTAATTCTACCTCTCACCAAGCTACAAACCTTAAACTACCCAATTAGATCTGATGGCTATATCTAATATTAAGAAGATAAAATTAATTTCAGCCAATTGTAGAGGATTAGGAGACAGAAGTAAGAGAAAGGAAGTAATGAATATTTATAGAAAAAAAAACTACTCCATTATCTGCCTACAAGATATTCATTTAGCAAAAGATGACATAAATAGTATGAGGAATGAATGGGGCTTACAGAGTATTATTGCACCTTACAGATCTAATGCCAGGGGAGTGGCCATTCTCTTTAATAAAAATATAGACCTTACCATTCACAAAACCATTGAAGATGAACAGGGTAACTTTATAATAGCTGATATTTCTGTAGATGGTAAAAGATTTACATTAACTAATATATATGGACCTAACCATGATGACCCAAACTTCTATTTAGAATTATTTGAACATATCTTTACACTAGACAATGACTCTTTGGTCATGGTTGGAGATTGGAATTTGGTGCTAGATCCAGCAGTTGATTTAGAAAATTACAAACATGTAAATAACCCCAAATCAAGGGAAATAGTCTTAGAAAAAATGTTACAACTTGATCTTATAGATGTTTGGAGAGAATTAAATATATCATCAAGAAAATATACCTGGTGGAAAAAAAAACCCAAGACAACAGGCCAGACTTGATTTTATTCTATCCTCACAGGATATATATGATATAACTTTAGATGCTGATATCCTCCCAGGGTATAAAAGTGATCACTCGGCAATATCTTTAACATTTTCTAACACTATCAACCAAGAAAGAGGTCGCGGATACTGGAAATTTAACACCTCTTTACTGCTTCATCCTGATTATAGCAACTTAGTCAAATCAATCTTGCAGGAAACAATAAAAGAATATTCTATAACAGAATTATCAGATAACAATGACTCTGACTATAATGATATTAAACTTAAAGTAGATGATTCCTTATTCTTAGAGACCTTTCTAATGAAGGTAAGAGGTAAATCTATATCTTTTTCATCTTTCCTAAAGCCACAAAATAACAATAAAATTGCTGATCTTGAAACCAAAATTAAAGAATGTGAAAACACAATAAGGCAAAACTTCCAAAACATTGATGAAGCCCTGCTTTCAGAACTATCAAAACATAAGATAGAACTTCAAGAAATTAAGGAAGAAGAAGTTAAAAGAATACAAATAAGAAATAGAATATTATGGTATGAAGAAGGTGAAAAACCTACTAAATATTTCTGTAACCTAGAAAACCGAAATTTTGCTAACAAAGCAATTAATAAGATTATCACGGACAATGATGAGGAAATTACAGATAGTTATTCAATCTTAAAGGAAGTTAGATCCTTTTATAAAAAACTTTACACATCAAATACAGAACTGGAAGAAGAGGTGGGCTTACAAAATGTTATGACTCCTACACTTAGTGATGACTTGAGAAACTCTTTGGAAAAAGATATTTCAGTTGAGGAAATTACTTCAGCTGTCAGAAACATGAAAAATAACAAAAGCCCAGGAATTGACGGCTTTCCAATTGACTTTTTAAAATTTTTTTGGAAAGATTTAAAAGTCTGGATTGTAAGATTTATCAAAGATGTTTCAGTAAAAAGAGAATTGTCTTTGACTGTCAAAAGGGGAGTCATAACTTGTATTCCTAAACCTAATAAAGACAGATCTTTTTTGAAAAACTGGAGGCCTATTACCCTTTTGAATGCTCTTTATAAAATAATCAGCACTTGTATAACTAACCGCTTTAAGAAAACTCTAGATTCACTTATTCATGGAAACCAAACTGGTTTTATTCCAGGCAGAACTATTACTGAAAACACAAGACTTCTCTATGATATAATGTTTGAAACCAAAAGAAGAAATATTTCAGGATTGCTGATTTTAATTGATTTTGAAAAAGCTTTCGACACTGTCTCCAAGAAATTTATTGATTTAGTACTGGAAAAATTTGGTTTTGGCCCTATACTAAGAAGCTGGGTAAACCTCCTAACCTTTGACACAACTTCTTGTGTAATACAGAATGGCCATTTATCAGACTTTTTTACAAATGAAAGAGGTTGCAGACAAGGCGACCCCCTATCGCCTTACCTATTTCTCCTGGTTGCTGAAATCATGGGGTGTATGATAAGAGCAAATAAGGATATAAAAGGTATTAATATTGATGATAATGAATATAAACTTGGACAATATGCTGATGACACAGAACTTTTACTTGATGGATCTGAAGACAGTCTTTATGCGGCTATCCGTACATTGAATACTTTTTATAAGATGTCGGGTCTTAAGATACATATTGATAAGACTAAGGCAATATGGATAGGCTCTAAAGCAAACAGTGATGAGAAATTATGTAGTGACATAAAAATAGAATGGCACAGAGGTGAATTCGAGGTATTGGGTATCAAATTTACTCCCACACTATGTGATTTATGGGTGATTAACACCAAAAAAAGGCTTGAGGAAATAAACAGACTTTTGGCAAAATGGAGAAAAAGACACTTAACATTAATTGGAAGGATTACTGTCATCAAAACTTTAGCTGTTTCAAAACTAGTCCACATCTTCAGTACATTACCAAACCCTCCAGAATCTTTTATTTCTTCACTTGAAAAGATATTCTTCAATTTTATTTGGAATGGCAAAACAGATAAGATAAAAAGAGATACCATGAAAAGATTCAAACGAGAAGGGGGCCTTCAGATGATTGATATAAAAACATTCATTGAAGCTTTAAAAATATCCACTTTGAGACTACATTGTAAAAAAGATATTGCATGTAACCCATGTAATATATCATTCAATGATATTTTTAAATTTGGAGGCAACACGGCTATACTCTTTCGAACCAAGAACCCATTTTGGCTAGATGTACTGAAGGCATGGTCTAAATATTGTAAAAAGATTGAAGTTGATACTGATAACATTGATGATATTCTAGCCCAGCCTTTATGGTTTAATCACAAACTTAAAAACACCCACCACTTTATAAAACATTGGGCTGATAAAGGAATCTTATCAATTAAAGACATATGTGATAGCTCTGGTATTATGCCTTTTGAAACACTAAAACTTATATATGGTATTAGAGGTACAATGCTAGATTACAATTACCTTATACACATCTTGCCTATGTCCTGGAAACAAACAATCAGAGCCAATAGAAATATACCCATTAATAATATGAATATTACTATTTGCAACAAAAGCCTTACTTCATATTCAAAAGGATCGAGAATTTTTTATGATATACTAATTTCAAATAATAGTAAACTTAAGATATGTTTGAAATGGGAAGAGAAATTTGACTGTCACTTTGAATGGCACAAGGTTTTTGATATTTATAAATATAAAGATGTCAAACTCCTGGAGTTTCAATTTAAATTCTTACATAGAATCATATATTCCAAAAGGGAATTGTTAAAAATGAAATTGATAGATTCAGACACATGTAGTTTTTGTAAAGATATGCAAGAATCAATTTGTCATGTATACTGGGATTGTAATGTAACCAACAAATTTTGGAATGACCTTGAGAATTGGATAAATACTTACCTAAGCCAAAAATTCAAAATTACAAAATATCTAGTGTGGTTTGGTACTTTGCATCAAAACAAAATACTAAACCAATTAATTTTCTCTGCAAAGAGACATATTTATTTATGTAATATTAAAAATGCAATTCCAAAATTAAACAACTATTTGAAAACTTTGAAGATGATCTTTCAGGCTGAACAATTCATTGCAAAAAGAAACAATGACACAAACAAATTTGAAAGAAAATGGTTTCCTTTCATCCCATATCTCAGTCCTTAGACATGTATATATGTCTCAATAGACTAATGTCCTATATACTCAAATAGAATTTTTAATTATTTACCAATTCAAACTGTCGTTTGTTTACCACTGAAATCATATTGAACTTGTAACTATGAAACTATGGGAATAAAAAAAAAAAAAAAAAAAAAAAAAAAAAAAAAAAAAAAAAAAAAAAAAACTTCTTAATGTGAAAATACACGACGTTTCGGATTACATACTAGCTCCTTCATCAGGTGGAATGTACGTGATGAAAGAGTGAGTATGTACTCCGAAATGTCGTGTATTTTCACATTAAAGACATCCGGAAAATCATCCTGTCCTTATGTATACCACTTCTAAATGCCCTTCAAAGACCTAAATCTATTCAGTTAAATCAGTATCATATATGTTCGTGTTGTGTAGTGATAGTAATGGGAACTATTTACGCACCGATGAATCCCATTGTCACATTATCACAATGGCTCTTACAATGGTACTTTGAGTAATGGTCAGTAGTTAAAATAACACCAATAATAATGTTTGCAGTTTTATAATCACCCATTTAAAGAGGTCGGGGTTGGGGAGTTGAAGTGGAAATGACTACTGCAAATGCAATACACACAGCGGCTTCTGATATGTGAAGTTGAATTTGTCCGGTACCCGTCGAATGTTTAAAACTTGACTGTGCTGACGGTGACCAGTAGACTCACGCTTGATTGATTTTGTGCTCCTGGTTGAATCAGAGAGTGACAGGGACGATGATTATAGCCCATTACCCCTACAGCACATATCCCCTACACTCCATTACCCCTACAATTAGATAAAACAACACAAGCAGTTACCTGTCTGACATAATGAACTCACCCTAACGAGTGACTAAGTATAGAGTAAGATTGAAAGTGAGGGGTGATTACGGGAATTAAGATTTAGTATTGTTTGTGAAATAAATGAGTAGGAAGCAAGTATGATGAGAAGGAAACGTTTTTTAAACATAAGTTTCACTATGTCGGAATTTACAATTAAAAGAAAAGAGACTGAGAAAATAAGATTTACATTTGAGAAGAAGATGAAAATGCTTACATTTTGATTCTGATCGAAAGTCAATTTTATAATGACAGATTAAAGTATGTTATCATTAATCTGTATCAGTACTTCTTTTCATAACTTACTTTGGAATTTCACGTTCCAAGATGTATATTTTGTTATTCTACTTTCTATGTCATTACCTGTGCTTGAATATTCAGGCTTGTTTTAATACAATAATACAACTCTCGCAGTTACTTCCGTTATGTTTTTAACTTGAAGTCATTGTTATATGTGTTTATGCATACTTCTTTTCAAAAGGTTTTAATTTGTCTTCAATTTTATATGGCCACCCCAGCTCATCAGCACTGGTCAATTTGATTATAACACGATACAAACACACCATTCGGCAGTAGTTTCAATGACTTAATTGGTGACTGTCGATGAACACTTGTGTTTTGTTAATTTGGAGGAATTTCATAATTTAAATTTTTTAATTTTAATTTTAAAAAAACCCAAACGCGTTGAGGTATTCTTTGACTGATTTAATGTTTAATGTTTAATGTTGATATGTGCTCTGTTCTGGTGTCAACGTTGCATTTATCATTATAAATGCTGTTGGAATGTCACGGTTTGTTAATTAGCAGAAAGGGGCGGTACGGCTACTAATATAATTGCAGGCACTCTCTACTTCCTTTACTTAGCTCAACTGATAAAGTTATTTACTTAATGCAAAATCATAAGCTCAGTGAGGGGGGGGGGGGGGGGGGGGGGGGGGGGGGGGGGGTTGTCTTTATTCTCGTGTGAATTGATTTATGATTATCGTGTCTCGTAAGCCTGAGGACTGGGTGCTGTTTTTTTACAATCATTTTTTTTATGTCAATATTATTTATAATACGACATGTGACACGTTAATATAGCATTATTATTCTTCTTCTAATGGCCCGCTCACTGTTAGATTGTTGACAGCTGTTAAGGGGTACATGCAAAGTTTATATTAAACATGTTCTTAATCATTTGATTTGTTTAACATTTCGGCCGCTCTCTCAATACGATACACTGTTTATCCAAAACATCTTACGTTTTGAACGGATATTGTTAATGAATAGCCCTTTCACACACATGACCCTCCCCTAAATACATATATTGAGTTTATAGATATGAGATATGTGTTTCCACAGTATACTCTCCTATAAAATATTCAAAATGTAGACTCTTGAAATATTTATTTGCATTGTTCAAGTATATATCTAATGACTTTTTTAAGTTGAACACTAATGTCTGGCTAAAGGCGAGTGTTTCAAATAATACCGGTAAGTGTCGGTCACCATGACTGATTATTTATACACAACTGATTGCAGGTTACAGATATATAAAGATAGAACAATTGCAATATAACCATGCAAATGCGGTTTAAAGTCATATATCAGACTTGTATTGACTCTCAGAATACTCTACCGTTGAACAAGCGTCCACTCGTAACATGAGTATTCGGTCAACTTATTAAGGCCGACAGGAAATTAATTACCGGTACAATGCCCCTGCCCCCTGTGTGACGAGAACGCCAATATAGTAAGCTTTCGATAGAGTGACCACATGAGCACTTACATGTTTCCGATCTGTGTGCAATACACTGCAAATTCATCTGCGATCAGATGACATTCTCGACCAGGAAAAATAGCGCTAGTTATTGAGAATGTAAATGTAACAGACGTAAATTATGTAACTTTGAGATAATGAATTTATTTTATTTTTGTTACAGGCTAACATTTATAATATGCCTAAGAAAATCATGTAGGAATTGCTGACTTTTAAGAGATTGACTTTGGTGACTGGAAACTATTCATTGGCTTATATCCTTATATAATGAAGGAAACATGTTTCTAAATCCATCTAAATTTGTGACGTCTTTGCCTTTCTGAAAAGTTTAACACTTTCAACTGGACATCAAAGGCTGATTGTTTCAATATGTCCAAACCCATGGACATCACAACTAGGTTGATGGTGGTGCATTCTATGTGAGACCCAAAAAATCGTCACAGCTTTGACAGTTATTAACTAGTTATAGACCTCTCATGAGTATCAGATGCATACTGAACTATTGAATAAACATCACATTTCATTAGACATATTCCAAGCAAAAGACATGGAGTGATTTTGACAAATGAAGTAACAAAATTAATTTAATGTCATAATATAATGATTTAACGGTCTTTTAGTGTGCTGTGTATTAGAAAGTCCCTGGTCTTACATAATGTGCTTGAAGCAGGACGTCACCCTTCACTGGCCATAGGAATTCGCTAGTTGATGTATGCATGATGTATGTATGTATGTTTGTATGTGTGCATCTTAGTATGTGTGTATGTATAATGTGATAACGCGTGGATGTGTGAGTATATGTGTGTAGTGTATACATGTATGTACATACTAATATACTAATGTACTAATGTATGGGTATGTGTATGTATGTGGTGTAGACAGGTACTAATGCACTAATGTACTAATGAATGGATATGTGCGTATATGTATGTATTGTATACATGTACTAATGTATGGATGTATGTATGTATGTATGTATGCTTGTATCTTAGTATGTATAATGTGCTAACGTATGGATATGCGCGTATATGTGTGTAGTGTATACATGTATGTACATACTAATATACTAATGTACTAATGTATGGGTATGTGTATGTATGTGGTGTAGACAGGTACTAATGCACTAATGTACTAATCTATGGGTATGTGTATGTATGTGGTGTAGACAGGTAGGCTACTAATGCACTAATGTACTAATGTATGGGTATGTGCGTATATGTACAGGTATGTATTGTATACATATGTGTGTGTGTGTGTGTGTGTGTGTTTTTCTTCCAATTATATGTATTATAGTATTATATGAGATCTTAATGTATTGTCTCTTGTAGCCTTTTGGCGGCTTTTACATTTTAAATGTATGTATTATTAAAATATTTTTGAATGTAAGAGATGAGACAAAAATAAACAATTTCTCTCTCTCTCTCTCTCTCTCTCTCTCTCTCTCTCTCTCTCTCTCTCTCTCTCTCTCTCTCTCTCTCTCTCTCTCTCTCTCTCTCTCTCTCTCTCTCTCTCTCTCTCTCTCTCTCTCTCTCTCTCTCTCTCTCTCTCTCTGTAATTACAGGTAGCGGGAATGACCATTAACTAATTATAATGTACTCACTTAATTGTTTGTGTATCTCCCAACAGACCATTAGGGGTGGCCAACATTCGTTCAAATGTTCTTATAGATCTAACGCACAGTATTATATAACATGCGATATTAGAAAGGCAGTAATGGAACTTCAATTATCATGTATATGTACGTACTGTAACAGTTTGTCGATTATCGTATCAATGTACATAGGCAATCATACATTATCGTATTGTGTTCTGTATAAATCAACACAGAAAACACATACATACGCTGTTGGAAAAAGTTATTTAGTAGTTCCAAATGTAAGGTTGTGATGTATGATGTCATTAAAAGGTACATCCATTGTGTTTCATAAATGTTTATTTGACTTTAATACAAATTCACTTAGCTTGCATATTCATCCCCAGTCGCCAAACATGTCATAATTACTAGTTTCCAATTAAAAGTAATATCATTATGCATGTGCAGAAACCGAAAGTGCACGTCCTATTTACATGCACATGCAGTAGTTATATGACATGTAGAACATTATCAACCCAAATTTGTTATTTTGTCTGGTTTAAATAATATTCCAAAATTACGTTTGACTCATTGGCGCGCGCCACACGAGGTGCATTGTCCGGTTTTCGATCAGAAATCGATACTTTTACCTTCATATTGTCAATATACTAAGTCGAGTATCATCAAAATGGTAGTTTTTGGTAACAGTTGTTACTTCTCGACAAAATAAGATAATTTATAACGTTTGTCATATTTGACCCCCAACAACACAATGGCTGTACTTTTAAATCTGTCAACTTCAACATAGAAATTTTCCCAGAAATATTGATATAATAAATAGAATATCTGTCAATTCTTGACAAACTTTTACCACGCTGTATTTACGCTTACATTATGCAACATTGTCATCTTAAAATTAAAAACCAAAAAACATGTAAATTGTTCATTAAGCTCTCAAATGCAATTTGAAATGAACCAGTATGTATGCAGTACAGTACTATAATATAATCTAATTACAATCACTAGTCATCCTATGAGGAGCCAAGTAGCGCTCTTAACGAGCTAAATGGAATATGCTAGCCTGGATATACTGGCATAAGTGTGTATTGCAGGCAAGGGGGCAGTTTATTTGGGTATTACCATAAACCAATAAAAAAAATACGTATATATGTGTATTATCGCCAATACTGTTATTTCAATCGGAGTATTTTGACACGTGTGCAGTTGACTCAGAGATACACACATGGTCACTGGGATGTTCAGGAGATACGGTTCACTGACTTGATGGTAAAACACTAAGGAATTTTCTGAGATTTTAGAAAAGAGTGGTATAATCGTTTTTGATTATTTTCATTAGAATGCAAACCGGAGAGTATATTGTGGAAACGTTTGTTACATATCTGACTACATATCTATAAACTTAATATATATATTTAGGGGAAGGACAATTGTGTGAAAAGGCTTTTCATAAATAATACCCGTCAAAATCGTAAGATGTCTTTGATAATCCCTGTATCGTATTGAGAAAGCGGCCGAAATTGTAAACAAATCAAATGATTAAGAACATTTTTAATATAGACTTTTCACGTACCCCTTCACTGCTGTCAACAGACTAACAGTGAGTGGGTCATCCCAATATCTAAATTGGAACCTAATTGCAAGAGTTCGAAATAATTAAAATTTGTAGGGTACTGGCGAATTTGATAACGCAAAAAAATGAGGACATTCTGAATACATTACATCACTACATTTCTAAAAGTAAAACTTTCGCTGATTATTGATACAAACGAATAATGAATATATTAGATCAGTGTTCATAATATTTTCCAAGTATTCCCTTGTTCAAAAGAGGCAATGCAGTATTTTGACGCTAGGGACAACTGAGCACTACCATAAATACATTTATGTATATACGTATGTATGTTCTGTGCTATTAAATGATTAAAACCGCTCGAAATCGAATCAAACAAGTGAGGTAAGAAATGGACTGTTTTATTTTCGTAATTAACAACAATGGGTTAGTTGATCGAATAGACATGTTACGTAATACCACGGCACGCTCGTTACATAGACATGGTGTTCTGAGGTAACCACCCACCTGACCTGTTCTGATACACACAAATACACAGGTCTAATATATCATATATATGTAACCTGCACTTGGTTGTGTATATAAATCATCAGTCCCGGTGACTGGTTTATTGTGGGCAACAGCGTAGTCAAATGATCTAATACTTACTGTTTGAAACGCGCTCCTTCACGCAGGCCATAGTGTTTTCAAAATCCCATTAAATTCAAACTTCAACAACGCCAATAAATATTTCAAAGTCAAAGTATGTCATAAAAGTCAATCTTTTAGAAGTCAACAATTCACTTAACTCAAAATATCTTCTCAAAGTCAATAAGTCACCACGTTAACATATCATTAAAGATAAAGTTTCACCAAAGTCAACCAATAGTTCCAAAGTCAAAATGTCATCAAACTCAACATATCTTTTCAAAGTCACCATTTCACCCAAGTCAATATTTTATTAAAGAAAAACGTCCACAAAAGTCAACCAATATTCCCGAAGTCAACATTTCACCATCATTATACAAAATTTAAGTCAACATTTCACCAAAGTGGTATCAATTTCAAAATCACCATTTCACCAAACTCAATATATATAATCAAAGTCAACATGTCAAACTTCACTAAAGTCAATAAAATGGAATAATTATGGCATTAATATTTCATGATATAAGCATACTTCACCAAAGACAATAAATTAACATAACATAATTAATATAAGTCAACAATTCGCTTAGCTCAAACTATCTTTTATAAGTCAACATCTCATCAAAGTCAACATGTTATCCAAGTTAACATTTTATCAAAGGAACACTTCCACCAATGTCAATAAATATTTCAAAAGTCAACATTTCACAAATATTATATATTTGCATAGTCAACATTGGCCCATGGGAAACCTGGCCCATGGTCGATGTCTCGCCCATGGGAAATCTAGAAATGGGAAATCCGGCTCATGGGCGAGGTCAACATTTCATCAAAGTCAATATGTGATTGAAGTCAACATTTCACTAAATTCAAAATATCTTTTTCAAAGTCAACATGTCACCAAAGTTAACATTTTATATAAGTTAAACTAAAACTACAAAACATTTCACTAAAATGAATATTTCATAGGTCAACCATTCATAGAACTCGAAATATGTATCAAAATCAACATGTCACCAAAGTCCATATTTTATCAAAGTAACACTTCCACCAATATCAACAAATATTTTAAAAGTCAATATTTCCAAAGTCAACATTTCACAAACATTTTTTTTTCAATGTTTGCCAAAGTCAACATTGGCCCATGGGAAATCTAGCCATGGGAAAACGGCCCATTGGCAACCTGGCCCATGGGCGAGGTCTCGCCCATGGGAAAAACAATTTCCTGTGCATGGGGGGAGTTCATAAATACCTAAAATATGTTACTGCTAGACCCATTATTAAAAATTAGAAAATAATTTTTGTGTAACACAAATTTGAACAGCCTCTCGCCCATGGGCCGGCCCATGGGCAGGCCCATGGGCGAACTTTCCCATGGGCATACCCATGGGCAAGGGTGTCTGTATCTCACGTACGGTGCGGGGTAGAAAGTTGGAATTTTCGTCAATATCTTAGTTAAAGTATAGAAATAGGTTTTTGATAGAATTTGAACTTCTCACTTATGTTATTTATGTTGGTCAGTTATGGAATCTCGGGTTTCCATAATAAAATCGGGTCGCCTTATATGCATTTATAAATACTCCAGAACGGGGGATAGCCTTCAACCACCAATCACGTGAGATCACAATGTCATTACCGTATTCATCTTAATAAACGCCCTCTCCTAATAAACGCCCCCTAAGCCATTTTTGACTCGCGGAAAATGACCCCTAATAAACGCCCATCTTTTGTATCGACTTATCTTACTGATGTTTCATTGAAGAAGAGTTTTTAATCTTGCTATCAACCTCTTATGTCCAGTAAAGTGTAAGGTACATGGTATGTCCAGTCCCCCGGCGACTGTCGAATGTCGGTAACGATCAGTCACTACACATTTTATGCAACCGCCATGTTTTAAGAAACAGGAAAATGTCTTGCTTAACTCTCTTGGAAGATTTCCCACAACTACAGATGACACTAGCACACTGACCGCGAATTTGTCATGAACGTTATTTTGTTCACGTGTGGTTGTCAATGTGATATAAATATACAATATCATGACTCGGAAATAGTGTTTACATAATCGTTCTGCACCATGTGCTTATCAGCTGATTGTGTTTATGCTGCCGTTCATTGGTGGTTATATTTAGATTCCTAGCAAACTAAAGTTTCATTGGATAAGTCATTTTATTAAACGCCCCCTTTTTCAAATTTTTTAAACGCCCAGGGCTTCTATTACGGCGGATACGGTACATCATAATACAATACAATACAATACAATACGTCATAATGCTATTACGTCAAAAATATAATGCATTCACAATGCAATGACGTCATACACACTTTACCGTCGCAATGATATGGCATTACAGTCTAATGAAAATGCTGTGTTCTCAGATGCACGTTTTTAAACTGAAAAGTATGCAAACTAATTCCAATCCATACAAGCAATATCTTGTGTGTAAGTAATGTTTATTGATGTATATGTATATAAATTTATATACATGAATCCTCAGCAAAGAGCAAAGCCTGTTTATAATACATTTGTTTTTAGTATTGATTGTGGTTAGTGGGTGTTGGATGTTTGTTCATGCTTCGACCTATGTTTTAGTTGTAGAAACAAATTTGTATGGGTGTAAGTTCGATTGAGAGTGTATGGGTACACTTGATTTGCATACTGGCTGATCAGTCTTACTGTCAGCTAGCCAGGGTCATTTGTTTGCCCGGATGTTTACCGGCTGAGACTCTTGGTTTGGAACGGGTGAACAACGCAATGGCACCGGCTAAATGAGTAGGTTTAAGCTCGATGCATTTGATTCTTCTAGTGAGTCGGGTGGCCGGTCACGTGTTGGTGCATGTAGCTCACCACTGGCTACCAGTCGGTTTAGAACAAACCAAGTGAAACCTCTGCACACATTCGGCTGATCCTGTCATCCCTATGGAGTTGTCTCCCTTCAATCGTACCTCCAAGCAATTGGCCTCATAATGTAGGAAAGACGACAGGAGCTCTGACCATGTAATCCCAGTGAATTTACCTCCCTTCAGTCTTACCGCGATGGAAAGGGACGTACCTCATATTGTGAGTGAGTGAGTGAGTGAGTATGTGAGTGGGTGAGTGAGTGAGTGAGTGAGTGAGTGGGTGAGTGAGTGAGTGAGTGAGTGGGTGAGTGAGCGAGTGAGTGAGTGAGTGAGTGAGTGAATGTGTGAGTGAGTGAGTGAGTATGTGAGTGTGTGAGTGAGTGAGTGAGTATGTGAGTGAGTGAGTGAGTGTTTAAAGATACATCCATATTGTGGTGTTTGGGGTCACATATGCTAAACGTTATAAATTGTTTTATTTTATCGAGAAGTATTGACTGTTACCGAAAACTGCCATTTTGATCTTAGTCGACTCAGTATACGGACGATGAAAAGGTAAAAGTAACGATTAGTCAAACGTAATTTTGGAATCTTATTTACGACAGACTAAAAAAAAAACTTTAAGTTGATAATGTTGAATAGGTCTTATAACTACTGTGCATGTCAATTGAACGTGTAGTTTCGGTTTCTGCACAAGTATAATGATGTTTCTCTATTTTAATTGGAAACTAGTAATTATTATATATTTGGCGATTGGGGATGGATATGCAAGTTGAGTGAAATTATTTGATTTCAGCACATTTTGTATGTTGCCATGTATTAAAGGCAAATCAAATTTTATGAAACACAATGGATGCACCTTTAACGCCGCTTCGGCAGTATCGCAGCCATTTACGGCGACCTCATATTATGGAATATAAATTGGAAAATTAAAGGCGCTGTAGCACGTTTTTTGCAAATTTTATTTTTTCAAATTTCTCATTTATAATGATTGTTTATGTCATTTATATTTACTTTAGAGGGGAAAACATCTTATTACACAAACCAATGTTCCGTAGTGGTAATAACGGTGTTGCGTATATATTAAAGCCAAAATTGCATGGCGGCCATTTTATTGTGAACACATTTTATTGTATTCGAATGACAAAAACAATTCCCATAGCTTTACGGTACCATGTACACTCATTTGCAACTTGATTTTCCTTAGAGAGAAGGGTGTTTTACTATTGTTGACATTATTTTTCAAATACATTTCATCGACTTATTTCAGCAAAAAAACGTGCTACAGCGCCTTTAAGCACTATATATATATATGTAAAACAGCTTACAGAGTGCATGGGAACTTCATATCTACAGAGAAGCACAATGAGTTCAAATGGGGAAAAACTAATGACAACATTTGCTTTTCGTCATTCAAAGACGAAAGGTGTAAATAGTTAAAAAAGCCAACAGTGATAACTTGCTATTTCTTCTTGTGTGACTTATTGAAAATAATGTAAAGGTACACCCATTGTGATGTTCGGGGTCACATATTCTAAACGTTATAATAAATGGTGTTACTTTATCGATAAGTACCGACTGTTACCGAAAACTATCAGTTTGATGATAGTCGTCTTAGTATTTTGACGCTAAGAATGTAAAAGTAGTGATTGCTGATCGAAAACCGGACAATGCATCGTGATTGACGTCATCTGGAATCTTTTAAAACAGACAAAATAAAAAATTTGGTTTGATAATGTTTAAGAGGTCACACAACTACTGTGCATGTAAATTGGAAGTGCAGTTTCGGTTTCTGCACATGCATAATGATGTTATTCGATTTTAATTGGAAACTAGTGATTATGATATATTTCAGGATTGGGTATGAATATATGTCTATGCTGGTTCAGTGTCTGTACTGCATCTCTCACTTAATTTTACCCTCTGAATTTGGGTGTCTGAAGTGCAAGTAAATTACAAGATCTGTCAATATTTTCGTAGGCGGTATGGAATCATTATACACATAGAAAGATAGAAACTTTTCATGCATAACCTTTATACTGATTGACACATTGATGCTTAAGTATTCAATTGATATTCTACAATATGATGACCCATATGTACCTTCTTAAAAGTCCAAGGATTTGCCCGGGGAGCAGTTTGATTTAGTAAAAGACAATACCCTCGAATAGATATACTTGTTGTACAGGGAGGGGTTGTGGAATTTTTGGTCGGCCATTTTGTTTTTTTCAAGTAGCCTTTGACATGACCTTTAAGTGACCTTTAATAAGGGGTACAGGTGACCTTTAGGTCACCTTTCGTAGAAAACTAGGTCATGGTATCCATTATAAAAGGACCTATCTTTTTTAAGTCATTACACCAGTTGTAAACTAACACTGCAAGGATGAATACTTCAGACAAGAATTCCCTGGATGAAACCTTGACTACTCTTCAAGACCATTATTGTCATATTGATCATGGTGACAATGTCTTTGCGACAGCAAAGACATGGAACGATATTGTATACATTGACATCAGGAAGTATACTGTGTATGGTAGTGGCAAGTCTTACCCTACAAAACGTGGTATTATGCTAACTCTTAAACACTGGCTTGAGTTTCCTGGAGTTTTCTATTACTTGGAGGAATGCAGTGAGACAGGTGGTTATACACATGTTGGAGCAAATGTGTATGCAACATCAGAAGACCATGGTGTGGATCTTAGGCAATGGGAACAAGATGATGCTGGTAAACTAGTTCCAACCTCAAAGGGTATTCTACTATCTCAAGACCAGTGGAAACGATTGAGAGATTGTTGTGATGTGATGCCAGACTTTGTGCCTGAACTGAGGGACATGATGACATGCCCAACTGACTCTCTTAAGAGTATAGATTCAAATAAACTTATAGAGAAGAAGAACGAGACCCATGAGTCTAAGAACTCGAATGAATCCTTAAAGAGAAAACTACCGGATGATGATGGGTCTCAGTCTGACAAAGAAGTTCCCAACACTGAAGGAGAGGATCATGTAGATCAACAAATACGTCAGATCCGTGAGGAGATGGATAAAGACTACAGAAGATTTGATCAGCAGATGGACTTACTGATTCCAGGGTATAGCAGTTTGGTTAAGGGCAAGAAACCTGATCATTATCCTATTGGTTATATTAAAACCACAGCATCTGATGGAAGACCACAATATGAGGTTGCAACACCTTTCAATACATCAGATGAATCGCCGCCAATGTACCTCGATTTAAGGTCACCACCATTTTCTGATGATGGTAATGATGATGATAGTGTTGACGATGATCATCTTGGTGTAGATGATGAACATTTTCATCAGGGTCAAATGGAGCATTTGCAATGTTCGAAGTGCAATCCTAGTGACTATATCAACTGGTAGAACTCATTCTGCGCTGAGACTTGACTCATTCAAGGACTGGCCTATACAGATGACCCCTGTGTGGAACATAAGAGGTGGTCACAAGACTGACTATTTGTATATGGTAGGACAACCAAACCAAAAGAGAGACAATCCTGGCAAAACATGTTACCTAGGTTCAACATTGTGATTGGTATACCATGATTTTGTAATAAACATATTGTATGTATTTTTCTTGTGTTGGTCTACTTTTGGTAGATATATAAATACAGTAAAAAATCAATAAGATAGGCCCATTTATCCATCATGGCACCTTACATTACATGATATTTATTATGATCCTTAACATCAGTTATGCCGGACCAAAGAAGTTATTCGAAGCTGTGAAAGCTGAAGGTTAAGATTCGATTTAATTTCACGTTATCTTTTGGGTCTGTCCACTGCAGTCTACCAAAGGTCAAGAAGTGGTGAAAGCTTTGACAGACTTTTGAAAAATACAAGATCGTATACTTGGTATTTTATCAGACTGATATGGGAACTGAATTCAATATGGATTGACAGAACTTATATAATAGGTCGAGATAATGACTAACCTCATTTGCTTCAGAATATTCAAACTGAACGCATCACCATGAGTCAATACAAACTATTTGTCCCAGACACTGAGAAATGGACTCGTTATTATATGTTACAAGTCCAGGGTAAACTGAAACCATATAATTTTGTCATGAGAGGTGGAGAACAGCAGGGTATAATGTCTGTGGACAGAACATTGGAGCTGTACGATCCCGAGTGGCCTAAAATTTTGGAAGAAAGGAAACGAAAAGAACAGGCAAGGAACATGCCTTATTCTGAACAACCCAAACTCAACTTTATCTCCCCTACACAACACGTCGTGGAGCAAGCCCAAGCTCAGGAAAAAAGAGTGAGAGGAGGTCCAAGAAAACGAATGAAAACAATCTTTTAACTACCAACAACACCAAATTATAAAGTTAGTTTGAAATAAACCATTGAACTGTCAACATGGTGATGTGTCCAGTGTGTGGGGAAGTTTTTTCCAGAACTGACAATATGTTGAGACACAGGAGATCTAAACACAAACCTGCTTTTGAAAATTCACAGTCACAGACAAATACACAGCCAACGACAGACAACCACAGGCAGCAACCATTACCGACGCCGTCCCCTCATGGCCCTCCTCATGGCCCTCCTCCTCCTCCTCCTCATGGCCCTCCTCCTACTCCTCATGGCCCTCCTCCTACTCCTCATGGCCCTCCTCATGGCCCTCCTCCTCCTCATGATGCTACTCATCATTCGACTGAAGAATTCAGGCTATTACATCCCTTTACAATGGTAGTTTCTGGGCCCACTTCTAGTGGTAAAAGTTTATTAGTGAAGCAGTTTCTAGAGAGGATGAAGATTAAACCATATCCAGAACGAATTATCTGGTTATACAAGAGATGGCAGACTTTGTACAACACAATTCTTACAGACGTTTATCCAAATGTTGAGTTCTTCCAAGGTATTCCTTCTGGCCTTGAAAAGGATGATTTTCTTGATCCTACTATGGTGAATGTCCTCGTTCTTGATGATCTAATGAGTTCAGCGAGTAAGGACCCACGCATAACAGATCTATTTACAGAAGGTTCCCATCATCGCAACCTCTCTGTCATCGCCATCAATCAAAACCTTTTCTATAATAGGGACCCAACACAACGGAGAAATTGTCTCTATTTGATCCTTTTTAACAATCCAGTGGATCAACAACCTATCATGACTTTAGCAAGGCAAATGTATCCAACCCGATCTCAACATTTTATGCAAACATTTCAGTTGGCTACTCAAAAACCGTATGGGTATTTACTTGTCGACCTTAAACCATTTACTCCCAACTCTGATCGGCTCTGTCCTAATGTATTTAGTATTAAAAGAGAACACACACCACAGAAGATTCATTTGGAGCGAAATCTCCATAGAGTGCTGACTTGTGAAAATTACCTCTCAAACATGCCTTCCTGTGATGATTGTGGAATAGTATTTCAGGACCATTCTGATCTGCAAAAACATAGAAAAAATTGGTGTCCAGAGAGTGGAGACTCTAGACAGAGTCCTCCTGGATTACCTGATGGGAGAATGAAAAGAAAATTGGAAGAGGATTTCATTACTGTGAAAAAAACACGTCAAATGGAAGATTGTGTTTATTGTGGGCAAATGTTCAGTAATAGTCATAACTTGCAGAGACATCTCCATGATAAACAATGTCCTGAAATGGAAAATGCTACTGATGACGACGATGATGATGATAGTGTTACAAACCATGCTGATAAACCACAGAAAGCAGGTGATCTTGAGGAGCAAGGAATAAGACAAATGTATAAAAGTGTACGTGAGGAAAATAAAGACTTTTTGGAAGAGAAAAGACAACTTTATTTGAAAAGAGGTCTCACTGAAGAAATGATAGATGATAAACTGAAGAAGTTAACATGGAGAGCTTTTAAAGAAATGTATGCACACTTTATTATGTATCTGCACTATTTGCAATGGGGACCAAAGACACAAGGACTTTTGAATCAAGTAGAAGACACCAATGATATATATCACACTGTGTTTTCTAAATTGTACAAATATAAATCTTGGATAGAAGATTTAATTGATGATGACGACGAAACGCTATCTGATGACGAGAGTGAGGTATCGGAGGATGAAGATGAAAGCCAATAGACGTTGTAAAGCAGATTTATAGGAGTGCTCCTTATCCTAAAATCTGCTCATTGAAACGGGGCTAATAAAAATGTTTGATGTTGTATTCTAGTTTATTATTTGTTATTTTCTTATGATACTCATGACATAAACGTTTTTGAAATGGTCTTGGTTTAAACAACTGTTCTACACACTGCAAAGTTTGCATGAAATACTACACTGAATTTCGGTACAGTGCCAGATTTCAGTTTTACAAACACTTGGATGATGGGATTTTTCTTCCTGTAGTAAAAGTAGCCAACCCTGTTATAAGTGATACATTCACACACTCACTGAACAGATGGTTACTTAGTTATTGTACAATTGAGACAATTTTTAAAATACATGAATGTGTTAACTCTTACATACACTCTGTTTGTATGCGATTTATCAATATTTCATAAAATAATACTACAATAACATACACACATTGTCTTGAAACAATACTTTCAATTTATTCCAATTTATTCCAATTTATTCCAATTTATTCCAATTTATTCCAATTTACCCTGTTAAACATTCACCAACTGTCCCAGCATGTAACTCTGTTAACTTGCCAAACAAATCGAAACAATCCTTACTAACATACTTTTACTACTTGAACACTCTTTCAGAGATAATACATCATCTCTCTCTCTCTCATATCCCTTAAAGGGTCCGCTAGATGTAATAGAACCCCCATCAACAGTGAAATATCTTGACTGCCCCCAGTGAGAATCACTCAAGTGTGAAGTACTTGAGTAGTTGTTACTCAAGCAGTTCACCCATACACAGGCTTATGGCCCGGTTACTAATTGGCTCTCATTAACTACTTGACCACTATACTGTTGGTTTGAATAGGATGAACACCTCTTTGAGTGACCACTCGGCTGCCTCATTATCTCCTCAACAAATAAGTCATTGATGATGGCCGGTCATTCTCACACATTTTAATTGTAAGATGAAGATTCATTTAAGAAGCTGGCAGCTTCAACTTGTGATGTACACATTAAATAAATATTATATTTGATACTAAATATTTTACACCACTGTGTATTATAAAATATATGGAAACAAATTATTTAACATAATTTATAAAATATGTAGAGTCTGGTAATTAATACAACATTATTAAAAAATCCACGATTTACAAATGAACATTGTGGGAAAGAATGGGCTTTTATAGGTGTATTTTATAGGGTCTAAAGGTCAACTGACTATATTTTTCTGTGATACAGGATGTGCCCACTTTAGGATATCTGTTGTGACAGGTGAAATGGTAACCTGCCTGTCAGAGTTTTACCACAAACAGGATGTGCCCACTTTTAGGTTATCTATTTATGTGACAGGTCAAAAGTCCAGCTGCCCATCTGTCATATTTTTACCAAAAAAACCAGGATATTCCTACTTAAGGATATTAGTTAATAATGTTTGTGATGGCCCGAAAGGCCACCTTTATAAACAATTTACCACAAACAGGATGTGCCCACTTTTAGGTAATTCTATTTTTGTCATTTTTGTGACAGGTCAAAAGTCCAGCTGCCTGTCTGTCATATTTTTACCAAAAAACAGGATGTTCCTACTTAAGTACATTAGTTGAAAATGTTTGTGATTGGCCAAAAGGTCACCTGTCTGAACAATTTACCACAGACAGGATGTGCCTACTTTAGGTTTATATGTTGATCTCATCTTGTTTCTCATCTTAATGAAAACATGATAGATGTCTAATGTAAAATGATTGTATTATCAGATATATTTAGACCTTACTCTCATAACAAATCCATAACAATATTGCGTACCCACCCCATAAAGTGACATTTTTCTAGAAATGTTAGAGCAAATCTAGAGCAAGATATATGATAACAAACTAAAATGTATGAAAAAACCATATCGCTAATCACTTGTAAATGACATTTTCAGAAAATGGTATTCAGATGTTTAAGCAAACTTGTGCAAAGTCTAGGGTATTATAAGTATGCTCATTTATATGAATCTTGTGCCACATTCTTATCTGGGCGCATAAGAACGCATTATGTAATTAAGGAAATGGCTACTGAGGTTTCAGTGTGTCAGTGTTGCCCTCCCCATGGGTTTGTAAGCAGCTAAATGGCAAATGATAGACTTGATTATTGTCCTTCACTTTGATATTATCGTATCAAGCTTTGTGTCCTTTTCTCCCCCAAAACTCCTTTTGAATGAATATGAATAAAGTTACAAATAAATCTACAAATAAAGCTACAAATAGAGCTACATATGGATTTGTCATATGGTATATTTTATCCTTCATTCATGTCACTAACATAGTTGTAAAAAAATACATTATTCCACACTTTTAAAACATGTTCTAAGTCACTCTAAGTTTTTAAGACAAATGTTGACTGTTTTATTGTCATATTGTGTTCAGTATGTGTTCCCCAATATGTAGACAGTCTACAACCTCTTTTCTGGAATAGCGCAGACTGAGTGCAAGTCTTTTATTTCAGATTAAATATTGAATCAATGTTGATGTGTATGCACGTACAGAAAGCTCATGCTAACTTCCTGCTCAGTATAGGGACTGGTCAAACTGAAGGAGTACTTGAGATGTTATATCCTGTTCACTTCCGTCGGCATTTCTACAGTTACTGACCACTGGTCAATGACATCTCGGTTATCATCAGGCAATTTTATACAATTCTGTAAAATGTTGTTGTATGAAAATAAGTATGGATAGAAATCAAAAACCTTAATCCAACTCAAAACATTAAGTAAGCTCTTAATCAAAATAGTTAAAACTTGTAAAATATTTTCATTCAAGTTATTGATCACACCTGTCAAATCAAAGTTACCTCAAGTCACACGAGAGGGTACAGGTGACCTAAAGGTCACCTTCATATCATGTGTGAAGGTACAGGTGACCTAAAGGTCACTTGAACCCCCATTAATCAAAGGTCAGCTACATAACATGTGCGAGGGTACAGGTGACCTAAAGGTCACCTTCTACCTTAATTAAAGGTCACTTAAAGGTCATGTCAAGGCTATTTGAAAAAACAAAATGGCCGACCAAAAATTCCACAACCCCTCCCTGTACAACATATACTCGAGAGAAATATGACTCGGCATGGAAAAAGAAAGTGTGTGCAAAACCTTAAAGGTGCATCCATTGTGATTCATAGTCTTTTTTTTTGGCTTTAATAGGTTCCAACTCACCGTATGTGCTGTTTACAATACACAACATTATTCTCTCAGTTTGCAGTAAATCTGATGAAGAGGAAACAACGTAAGTCCGAGAAACAGTACAAAGTAAGTCCGAGAAACAGTACAAAGTAAGTCCGAGATGAAAGTAACTCCACTGCAAGTCCGAGGTACAGTACAGACAAAGTAAGTCTGAGGGACAGAAACTAGAGTGTAGTAGAGTCGTTATAGGCATAGTAAGGCCGATGGGTGGTAGGGATACAGTGTGTAACAGAAGGTTATAAATACATGTCATTTTGAGCAAATGTTATAATAGGTTGCAGTATGGTAAGTCATTGGCCTGTTCAAATGACTATATTGCAATGGAAGCCATGTAAGGAAAAGGTACTTCAAAATATATCATCCATTCGTTTGATCCTAAAAGAGCGTGTATAAAACTCTATGTTAATACAGATATAACTGTACGTCTCTGGAGAAGTACAGACTTATTGTGTCCATACATGGGTAATACAGTTTTAAAGATGTTGTCTATTACATTGATTTAAGATTCGCAGTTTGAACATGAATCACACGGATGAGTGCCAGTGACTTAGGATATATACTTCAAAATATATTACCCATGCGTTTGTTCTTAAGAGAGCGTGTATAATACAGTTAGTCTCTGGGGAATACATAAATTGTAAGTCTCTGGAAAGCTGCACGGAAAAGGTTTGTCTTAATCATGTTTCTGAAAGAAGCGTAGTCCCGATTTAGGCGTATATTTGCAGGGAGCGTGTCCCATTCCAATTGGACACGTTCGCAATTTGAACACTAGTGAGCGCCAATGACTTTAGATGCCTAGAAAACCCTTGTCAGTGCGCGGTTCTCATGTTCTGACGTCATTGTAGCAGACCGTGACAACATAATTTCGGCAGTTTTCATATGGAGTAGAAGGGCAAATAAAGAAACTAAAGAAATAATGGATTTATTTTTGTTTGTTTCGTTGTCAAATTTCCGATATTATGTTTTAATACCCTGACAAATATGAAAAATTGACTGTGACTATCATTGTCACTTTTCTATTTGCGATATATATAGCATTTGTTTCGATATTGAACTGATAAAAGAATGCATACTAATGTATTTAATTTTTATGTTTTTACTTAAAGTAAACTTCAAGTCGTGATCGTTTGTGTGAAACTTTCATAACTTTGGAATAATGCTGTTCACACAGTGGTGATTTCAAAGTAGTACGAACAAATTAAACAACAATAACCGAACACGTTAGAGTTTTGATCGAATCCACAGTTTTGAACCTGTATTAATATAAACAAGCTAAATATCGATTGCGAGATCTCACTGATTGCGTCATTAATTTGTTATCAATAACCGAGAACTATGGCTTTTGGTTCGAAGCCAAAGTTTTGAGGCTATATCAAGATGAACATTCTTCAAGCTAAAACTCGATGCTCAGATCTAAGTGATTGCACTAATGCATTTACGGAGGCTTCTCAACTTGCCATCACCTTTTGTTCTCAGTATGAAAATCAGTCACGCATGATTGTGTTTGTCCAACACTAGACGTTGCCGGGGTCTTTAAACACAGGAGTAAGAAATTCAACTACATATCTATCATCAGGAACTCAATTCCAGTCACAGATAACTAGTACTAAATGGGGCATTATCATGTTGGTGAGGTCACAATATGTCCAATGTTATAATTTGTAGTATTTAAAGGGGCAGTAGCACGTTTTTTCGCTCAAAACAGTTGATGAAATGAATTTGAAAAATAATTTCACCAATAGTAAAACATCATTCTCTCATCGGAAAATAAAGTATAAAATTAGTGTACATGTTTCGGTAAAGCCATGGGAATCGTTTTTGTAATACAAAATAATAAATTGTGTTCACAATAAAATGGCCGCCATGCAATTTTTGCTTTATACACAACATAGTTTTTACCACTACAGATAATTGGTTTGTGTAATAAGATGTTTTACCCTCTAAAGTTAATTTATATGACATAAACTATCATTATAAATGGGAAATTTGAAAAAATAAATTTTGCAAAAAACGTGCTACAGCGCCTTTAAGTGAGAATTATCAACTTTTACCGAAAATAGCCAGTTTAAGGTTAACCAGTTCAGTTATGTATGAAAGTACAACAATTTAAAGTCGTGGTCATGATCGAAAACCGGACAATTCACTTTTGGCTTTCTGCAGCCATTAAGTAAAACATAATTTTGATAACTATTCTTAGGATATCTAACAAGCTTCCCCTTTCATATCAAGTATATGTCCCGAGTGAAATAATTTTGCTTTGGTTCGAGCCTTGGCGAGAGACAAACCAAAATTATTTCACAAGGGACATACACTTAATATCAAAGGGGACCGAGTTTCATTTATTGCCAACCTGTATTTCATACGATTTAAAATATATTTGTGTTGTCCCTATAAAGGAACGGAACTGCGGAGTAATGTCAACGATGTCACAACATCTGTAAGTTCATAATATTGCGACGTTAAATATTCACACATTTACAATCGAACAATTCTATAATTCGTGATGTTCGACATGGCGAAACCAGTTGCACTAGTCATGTGAAGGATATAAAATATAAATATAAAATCTCGCTGCTCGAGGATGTGAGTTATTTTCCTTTGAATAACGTCATGTTTCGCATGTTTCTGATCGTCGGAATGTGTAAACAAGTTAAAACAACCTCATTACTTGTAAGTTGTAGATTAACATTGTAATGTCTTTCCTTTCGGTTATTTTGTCTTGTCAATATAAAGTCACTGTGTATCAGTATGAACACGCTGTTTTCACCGAGAGACTGAGAATATCGTTATATATGCCATGTCAATCCCTACGGTGAGACAGAGAACCAAACTCGTGTGCGTATTAGCTCTACTTTAGCCATGATGTTTTTGGTATTAATTCATTGAAATCATTTCGGTGAGTAGGAGTTCCTGACTTAACTGAAGAATGAGATAAATATTATGTTTAATTGCTATCATAAATTACTTGTAATTTCATGAATTAATTAACGTTTTTTTAATGAATGAATAAAGAAGTCCAGGCAGTGTCAGAGTTCACCGTTAGCCAATCAATTTACTTGGAGGTTGTTATGACACTCATTTACGAAGTACCACGTGGGTAATACAATAAAGTAGATTAGAAGACAGATTTGCTTCTATAGCATTTAATAGGTCTTATAACGAGTACATATGTGGGATAGACCTATCATTGTCGGCTACTTAACATGTGTGAGACAGTTTTTTGATTTTCGTTGAAATAAAATATTTAATATATTAAGCATTTGGTACTTTTTAAAACCAAATAAAGTAGCATACAAAACTGATCATGTATCTTTAATACACTTGAATATACGTGAATATAATTGGCTTATAAACAATGCTGACACATCGCGCCATTCTCTTACTGGTCATTTCTGACGTTCATAGCATGGTATATAAACATAGCAAGATTTTTAATTACATCCTGAATTTAGCTCATCTGGCCTGAAAAGCCCGATGGGCTCATGGCATGACATTGTGTCCGGCGTCCATCACAGGTCCATCCATCTGCCCATCTGCAAACTTTTTGCTTTATCGTCTTCTTCTCCAGAACCACTCAGTCTAGGGAGCTGAAATTTTGTGTACACACTCATTGGCCAATGGGGATTTCATCTTCTTCCCAAGTACAAAAAGACCTAGAAGGCTGTAATATTGTGTGCAGAGTATTTAGTCAATTGGATTCTAAATTGTAGATTTTTTTGTGATTCAGTGGTCCAAAATAAGGGTTTCCCAGACAGTGACCTAAAATCCTATATTTTCTTCTTTTCCAGAACAAAAAGACCTGTAGGCTGTAATATTGTATACAGACACTTTAGCCAATGGAGATTCTAAATTGTAGATACGACCCTGTGGTCTCAAATAAGGGCCATGACCTAAAATCCTATTTTAATCGTCTTCTCCAGCAAGAAATGACCTAGAGGGCTGTTATACTGTGGGTAAACTCTTTAGATAATGAGGATTCTAAATTGTAGATATCGTGACCCTGTGGCCCCAAATAAGGGCCTCACAGGCCATGACCTAAACCTGTATTTTTTGGTTGTTGAGGAAGCATTATGTTTTGTATTGTTTTGCATTCGCTAAAACTCAAACCTGTTTTCGTCTTCTCCGTAAAAAAAAGACTAAGAAGGCTATAATATTGTGTACATACTCTTTAGCCAATGGAGATTCTAAATTGTGGATTTGGTGACTGGCCGTGACCATAATATCTATTTCAGTCTTCATCATTAAACGATATAAACCCTGATGAGCTACAAAGCCCATGGGTCTATGTTTACGGTTTAATAAATATGAACATTTATCTGTAGAAGGATGGACATAATAAAGTTCTTTAAGGTATTTTCTACGTTATTTATCCTATAATTGACAAACACTTTCTAATACATTGATATTACATGTACATAATATACATAAACTCTCGTTTTATATTGACATATCTGCCTTTTTCAATCCAATATTGTTTGAAAGCTGAATAATAATCACATTTGGTGGAGAGGGAGAGGTTATGAAGCAAGTTTTATTGGTATATATATTTTAGCCTTTGGAAAAGGAGTTTATAGGATATTCAATCTTTTGTTCATAATAACTTCTTAAATCCGTTTCCCAGTTCTTGTGTCTGTTTTGGTCATATAAAATGATGATTTCATACCACCTTTTGGGTAAGCTATACGCGGGCATTACTGCATTATCCATGTCATTACATTCAGTGTGTTCATCTTTTGTGTGTTCAATTTTCTTACAGCCCAAACGTTCTCTATTAGGTCACAATGATGATTCCAAAATTCCAGGCCCATTCAATAGAGCTGGGCTTATTCTTACATACACAAATCTGGAAAAGGGTGATAAATTTTATTTTTATTCCTAACAGTTGCTTCACACTCTCATAGATATTACTTAACAATGTTGTCATTTTACTACTCAATCCGGCTTTATAAAATAAATTCCCACAGCTTATGTCTGTGAATAGAACCAAAAACTTTAGAAAAATAATGCCTGACATCATATACGTCAGACACATATGTCTATGGAGTTTTCCCATGAACATATGTTGATACATCTGTTGTACCGCGAAGATGGTTTATTAAAACAAACATTTGAATTAAATCAAATTCAGCTCGTTCTTTTCTAAATCAATTGAAGTCGACTTGCTCGGGTTTGGATTGCTTGATAAGCATTCTTGACGCAAGTAGGTGGTGTAGCCTCAGATTTCACTGTGTGATTCTTGTTTCTAAGGATATTTTGTGGTTGATGAGGGAAGCATTATGTTTTGCATTGTTTTGCATTCGCTAAAACTCAAACCGCTCTATTAGCGATTACTTTTAAACCTCTCTTGAACGCGATTGCTCAATGTAGCGCTAGGTAGCAAGGCGAGTAAACTTCGAGGAATTTGCACTGTGTCGTTCGAGAGAGAAAGAGGGCTACTTGAGCGCTAATTGAGAGCTACTTGAGCGCTGCATTGAGCGATCAATGAGCAATTTAAGCGCTCGCTGTTATGGAACTGACCCCTGATACCTAAACCGGAGAAACATCGGGGCTGGTATTGCTGATAATAATACGTCCTGAGTGAAAAAGATTCGTCCTCTCACAGCTACCTACATATAAATAAATATATGTAGGTAGCTGTCAGAGGACGAAGTTTTTGACTTAGGACGTATTATTATCAGCAATACCAGCCCCTTTGCGGGGAATACTATCGTGATTTTCCACGTCTTATCAAACTGCCAATATCTAGTTTGTACTAGCTATATCATATACCGTACAATGAAGGATGGTAATACATACGTGTAATAAACATCCATATCGTAGGCTGTAGGTTCTTGACCGTTTGTGTAATAATGTTCTGAAAAGTACTTGTATATATAGGTATCTGCCACCAAGCTTAAGTATCCTCATTTAACAATTCTGTATTCAAGTCTACATAAAATACCCTCCACGAATGTACTACTGCAGCATTCTAAATAAATTTAGATCGACTATAAACAACAATCTATATAAATTTAGATACAAACAGTCGACTAAATTTCTTTTGATTGTCACTACATACTATGTGTTCTGAAGGATTCTTGATTTCCCGGCTCATGAAACATTCGCAAAAACGTAACTGAAATTGACATGATTTCGTTGCTGCACGTGCTGAAAGCACGTGTTGGCTGTCACTTTTGATTTTGGCTTTGTTGAGAGCAGTCGCATTTCTTGGTGGCTGTTTCTCTTAAATTTTGAACTTTACAAACAAGATGTAATTTCGAACTTGTTTGTAGGCATTTTGTAAACGCCCTTTTGAATCTTGGTGCAAAATAATGTTCGTATTTGCACAACTTTGAGGGTTTCACATTCGGTGATTCTCAAGAGTATTTTATATTCGTTTACAAGTGCAGTAGAGTAACAGGGTCTCTACTTGCATTATTTGGCGGTTTTTGACACTAGTATTGTCATATTCGGACGTTAGTGTTCTAAACAAACTGTAAATATATTGTACATACTTTGGGGTATATTTTGGGTTTATCCTTTGTAATAAAATAACTGAATTTCAAGACCAAAGTGCTCTGTTGTTATTACCGTTAAAAAACAAGCTTCCACTGCGTTCCACTATGAAACGAAAATATGTTAAAGATTAACAATTAACGTAGCTTCTGTGAGGTAAAAAAAGCGTGAATCATATTTTATCGATTTGCATGTTGTGCTAAGTGTATGAAACAAAGTTCAGTAATGTATAGAGTCAAGTACTAAAGCAAACATGGACTTCTTTACAAGGAAGATTTTCCTTTGATTGAATAGAGTTTCGTACATGCTAATCACAACCATTTTCAGAACAGTAAAACCGACTAAAACAAACATAACTTACTCACTTACCATTACTTACAATTTTATCTGTCAGGCATGCATGATATGGCAAAATAGACTAAAGTAAAGACTCAACTAGCCGGTATAGTTTAATGTATTACAATCAAGAATATAGATCTGGTATACGACTGGTAGTACATGAAAATTCACTATTTAAAATGTCAAGAGATTTTATAAACTATCAAACTGTATGTTTTGATCAAGACTGTCATAAACTTACGGGCAAAAGAAAGTATATCACACACTTGTTTTCGATTAATTCGATATTTTAAAGAAATGAGATGAATTTGATTATGACATAATACAATAACACCTTTCGGCAGTAGTTTGAATCACTTAATTGGTGACCGTTTCATATTTTAACTAAAATATCATTATTTAAGTTTATTGAAAATGTTCAAAATGTTGTAAATTTGTGCAGGACGAAGCACATTTATTGATTTTCACACAGTGTTATATGTCGATGAACAGTTGTATTTTATCAAAATTAATTTGGGGGAATTTCAATATTTTTAATTTTGATAACAAAATTCAAACCGCGTAGAAGTATTCTTTGACTGAATTAATGTTTTGGACTAATTTCACAAACTAGTCCGTTTTCGAAAACTCCAGACATTTGACTTTGAAAATTATACATATGATAAATACAACTGAGCCATATACTTTCTTTTGCCCGTACGTTTATTATTCGTCACTTTGAGCACTCATGTAATTGATGCGCTAAATATTGATTTGTATGTTCGAATTAAAATGATTTTGAAGATGTTATAGCTTTATTTAGTGGACTAAATATGATGCCTTGTATGACTACATCAACAAGAAAAAATATCATATTGCATGTTCCTGTGTATCTGTCGAAAATGAAATCATCTCTTATGTATAGTTTCTGATATAATTAAATTTTTAAAATATGATTAGTGTTTGTGACCATGTAAATTCACGTGATCTTTGCTTAAGGGGGGAAATAAAGACATTCATTCCTTCATCCATTCATTCAATTATTTATGTATTCCATTACTATGACATTTTTGGTTAACCTTTGGCAGTAGCACGATTTTTGCAAAATTTATTTTTTCAAATTTTTCATTTATAATGATAGTTTATGTCATTTAAATTAACTTTAGAGGGTAAAACATCTTATTACACAAACCAGTTATCTGTAGTGGTAAACACTATGTTTCGTATAAAGCAAAACTTGCATGGCAGCCATTGAATTGTGAGCACAATTTATTATTTCGAATGACAAAAACGATTCCCATGTCTTTACAGAACCATGTACACTCATTTTTAACTTGATTTTCCGTAGAGAGAAGGGTGTTTAACTATTGATGATATTTTTTTCAAATAATTGAATCGACCTATCTCCGCGAAAAAACGTGCTACTGCCCCTTTAAAGGCGCTGTAGCACGTTTTTTTCGCTCAAATAAGTCGATGAAATGTATTTACAAAATAATGTACACAATAGCAAAACACCCTTCTCTCTTCGGAAAATCAAGTTACAAATGAGTGCAAAAAACGTGCTACAGCGCCTTTAACATATACCCTCACAAATTGTAACCAATTCTCAGGGTTTGATCATGAGAACTTCTAATCACAAAATGTCACACTCTGTTATGTTACCAACTTCTGGCAACATGCTCATAATATCTATGCCAATGTTTTTTTAAAGTATTTTAAATTTTGACAATGAATCCACGGCTTAAGTTGAAATTTGGAATTTAGTTATTGCTCATGCAGCTGAAAAACTATAAAAATATAAACAGTCCAAACCACTTTCTTGAGAACCGTGTTAATACCCACACCGAAACGTCGCATTCATTGTAATAAAGAAGTTGACTATCCATTAATACTTGTTTTCTGTCATTGGTCCTCCGATTTGTAGAAATGATAATTTATTGAAAACAAATTATTTGGTTACGTAGATCAAATTAGTAATGTTAAATCTAATTAATATACTGAATATTTATTGATCAGTTGTTAAAAACAGCCAAATATGAACCATAAATATTGTTCAACTAATCATTAAAGCAAAGTTATTTCAAATATCCTTAGGCTATTTGTCTGCTCTGAGTGTCAACAATTTCATAGAATTCATCAACAGTAGATTACCCTTTTAGGTCCATTTCTTTGAAAGTGAATGTCGGTATAATTTGAGCATTTAATCTGGCTAAAATCACTGCTGGTACAAAGAAAAAGCTTAAGATATCAGTTTATGGTCGCTGTAGTCCTCTTTAAGTCTTGTATGGCAACCCGAGACGGCCGGGGTGGTATCTGCACGATATCAAGTTTGCTTGCAAGGAAGAAACCCAGAGAGATCAACCACCTATTCACACGTCATCTGTGACGAACATTCTGTTTTAAGAAACAATCAACTCTGCCTCCTGAACCAACTCTTTGTGAAAACTATCAGTGTGCTGTAAAACCATTTATAAGCCGCATCGATCAAAACAAACCTGCAATATGGCTGCAAAAGCTCTGGGTTCACTTTCGTGCCTTTGTCTGTTCACGTGTTCAAATGCATTTGCCCCGCAATTCAACATCGAGGTACCCAAACTTCCAACTGCCATTTCGTCTGTTCCAAGACCCTCAGTTTTCAAACAACTGGATGATGGCTTTTTTGAAATCAGCTACCCCCATGTAGCATATGGTAATGTTCCTAACGCGTTTCATGACAAGGCATGTGCAGATCACTGCCTTGAAGATCCTGACTGCGTGTTGGCTTTGTGGTGTGAAAGTAACCCGGTCGCTGATGTAGCCATTGGGTCAGGGATCGACTACGGATGCAACGTGTTCCGGTCACCCACAGAGACAGAGACAGAGACAGAGACAGATATTATCAATCAATTCACTTATCCATCAGGGGAAAACAAGTGTACATATATACAGATTAGTAAGTATATCAATTAATATTATTATTTCTCCGCTCTCATGACATGCTATCGTTCAATACAAACGATCCAAATTCTTAAGTAGGTTGTTCTTTATTTGATAAATTGAGATTATTACCCATATGACTTTTATGACACTACTGTGAATTTTTGACTTGCCCAAGCGAGAGCGAGGGCTATACAGAAATGTGCACGAGTAAGCGAGAAAGCCCGCAACGCCATGTGGCTATGCACTGCGGTGAAACCTGCGAGCATCGGCCGGAACTAGCGAACCATGGGTGGTACTACGCTGAAATTCAGTGTAGCATTGCACCCTAACCTTAATGCGTGTAGAACAGTTCTCTACTGCAGACAAAGTTGCCGTGCCCCTGTCGGGATTCGAACCCCGGACCCTTTGATCCGAAGCCGAACGCGCTAACCACTGCGCTATCCCGCCCCCTGGTTGTAGGTATGTATGATGCAGTTACAACGTGAGTTAAGGTAAATAACATTGAGATGGGGAATCCATGGATGTACAATATATATATATATATAAGTAGATTGGTTGAGGAGAACAGCATATACTGGGGGAATGTAATACCCCTGATCGCGCTTAATTGAAGCCAACCATTCCCAAAGAAGCCAATTAAAATATAGACATGAAACGTTATAACAACCTTCAGAAAGCATGCGCGTTATCGAGCAATAATGTAAATTACCACCATCATCATATGCATATTCATATTTGAACGGACATATAACTATATGGCTCAAATGTTAAGGATTTGTTAAGATATTTTACTCTTGACAATTCTGACAGAATATATTCTTTGAAATATGTATGCTCTTTTAGACCCTTACTGCAAGAGTATGACTGTTCCGGAAGGATGGGAAAAGCAGGGTCAACCCTCAATATCTGCGGATCACACCGTGCAACAGAACTACGACTGCAGCCAGAACTATGACAGATCGGGAATAACTTTCAACAGTATCACGTGCGACAAGGCAGGAATTGTAGAACAGAAAGGGAAATGCACATTCGGTAGGTTTCAAAATGTAACTTGTGCACCCCTCCCGATTCCTGCCACACTTCATTAATATTATCAACCCCATTCCTGCCCCTTCTGTACTCAAAACTCCCCTACTCAAACCTCTACCTTGCCCCTTATGTTCTTGAAACTTACCCCCCCCCCCCCCCCCCCCCCCCATGCCGAAGCCTAAAGGATTCTCCCAACCCCGAATATTTACAGTTTACGTTTTAATTAGCAATTAGATGTTCATATTAACGATTAGTTAGTATTTTATATCATAAATAGGAAGCTTAAAGGAGAGCACATGACAATTAGTCCCATACTTTTGAAAAGTGTGCAATGGTTCAGCTTTTAACAACAGCTTTTAGCAGGATTAAATTAATACGTTTGTGCTAATGTGAACTATCAGGATTCAATCGTCAGCGTTGATATCGTAGATCATTCTGACATATAGTGTACGTAAAAACACTAAATAATAACTGTATGACTTCAATAGTGCAGTATTGCAGGAACGTGGACTGAAATATGGGCCGTGTTCAAGATAGGTTACAAAGTAATCGCTCAATAAGCGATTACTTTTAAATCTCTCTTGAACGCGTTTGCTCAATGTAGCGCTACGTAGCAAGGCGAGCAAAGTTCATGGAATTTGCACTGTGTCGTTCAAGAGAGAAGAAGCGCTCATTGAGCGCTACATTGAGCGATCAATGAGCGCTTCATTTTGTTGAACGGCCGGCTATTGTTGTATCATCCAGTCATGTGTCACGCTACAAGAAGGATTGAACACATGATGCAAGTAATTATATAAAATGTGGTCATGGCAAACATCTGTCTATAAATAGGCACACGGTACGTTTAAGGAGAGATGGGACGATGAAATCAAATATGTTAGATTTCGTTTATTTTTTCAAAATAGCAAGTTTATTATGGCTTTTATCCAAAAATGTAAGAAAATTTGGGGGTCACCGAACGATTTAAAGAGTTATCGGCATTAACAATAATGTACCCGTCGGCATATTACGTCATTTTGACCGGTTTGGTGTATTTTAATTCAGCGCTCGCTTTCAACGAATAAACCCCGAATCCTTTCAGATACTTTTTAATCACATACGGGGATGTATAGCAAAATTAATGATACTGGAAAGAGAAACAAAATTAAATAAAGCACTTTTTAATTAATTAAAAACGGCATTTTTAACATCATGTTTCGCATGTTCAACATGATTTGTCACTAACACAGGTATTTTAGATATTGCAAAAACTTTAATATGATGTGCGCAGTTAACTGAACAAACGAATTCAGAAATAATAATAGGGGGTCACCGAAAGTATTTCATCACTTTAACGTCATTTTTTAAATTACCTACATAAACGTT
Source organism: Gibbula magus (assembly GCA_936450465.1). Lineage (NCBI taxonomy): Eukaryota > Metazoa > Mollusca > Gastropoda > Trochida > Trochidae > Gibbula > Gibbula magus. Next base: position 34,277,522 of record OW388302.1, read on the forward strand.
TTGATGATTTCTAGTGTAAGTTTGACGGCCTACCGTGTAATCATTATTGAACATCTTATCAATCGCTGAAGGAATAACTATCAGTTGATTATACCAGGCTATTTAAATTCGTCACGAACTTGAGATACGCATGTAATTCGAATAACACACGTAGTAACATATTTACCGCGAATATAGGTGACGGTAATGGCATGCGGCATGTCGTAAAATGACAATTATAAAGGCGTTATGGTAAATTTAAGCGCTCCCCGTTAGTGTACAGATAAGCCTTTGCCCAAAACAACGTAATCCATATATTTTGAGACTTATTCACAACAATGAATTGTTGTTGCAAAATATTGCCGTAAGCGAGTTATATTTCTGGGTCCCATCTCTCCTTAACAATCAATTTTAAAACCTTGATATGTTGAATGAAAATGAGAGTAAAATTGTACCGGGGTTGGAGGTGAAGTTTATCAATTAAATTGATTCTAAAGTTCTGAAAATACTTCCATGTGATGAACTTGTAGATCTGATCACGGTCTGATGGCAGTCAGATCGACTTGGGCCACGGGTCGACTGTGATAGCGATCAAGTGTGATCAAATTACACTCAGAACTCACTACAATGACATTTGAAACTTAACTATTGTCTAAGGGACAATCTGAGAATGTACTTCGGCTATGTTGAAGAAGTTCCAACCAAAAATAAAAATAAATGAAAGATTGCTGTTAATTGGCTTTGGGCAAGCTGAATACGTATTAATCCCCACAACGGACCGTTTTCTCCTGCAAAACGATGTTTTTGTGGTTAAGCCTGAAAAAAGGGGGAATACAAGTTTCATTTTGTCACTTTATAATACATGACTTTTGTAAACTCATATTTTTTAAGCTAGGCATCGTTTCGTTGACAATGTCAAATGTCAGCTCTACACCAATTTGTTGAACGAGGGGTGAGGTCAGGTGAGTTTGGGTTTTACGCCGCTTTCAAGATTACTTCACTTATATTGCGGCTGCTAGTATAACGGCAGGGAGAAAGCCATGTCGGTTGCGGTGAAACCTGCGAGCATCGGCTGGAACTAGCGAACCATGGGTTGTTCTATAGGCTGAAATTTGTACTCGAATTCATCGATTATAAAAAATAGGTTACTGTTGAATACTAAATAGACCGATGATGTATACACTGTAGATGAATGGTTTATCAACTGAAGATAAAAAAAAAATCGTATCCCCAAAAAATATAATTTGGATGTATAAACGTTAACTAAAGGTTGTGTTTACAGAGTCGTCTCTTGAAAATGCAGTTTGAGAAACATATCTGTTGAGGGGAAGTTGATGTTGAGGTTGAAATACACCTTTGGTTTTGAAGTAATCTTCTGGACATTCCTCCCTAGGAGAATAGGAAATAGAACAATGAGAAAAGAGGAAATGATTGTGTTGAGATACTGTGTCATATACTGAGAAAATAAAACATGTATATCAGTTATAAGTTGGAGAAAACACAACTCCAAAGTTTTCTGTGTGTAAGAAAATCGCAAGGTTGGGAAAAAACTCCGGTTTATACCGTCGGGGTGTTCTCTCCCTTTATTTTTTTGTACATAAAGACATATGACGTGAAGACATGGACCTGTCAGTTTATACATTGGAGAAAACACCCCCTCAAGGTCGAGAAAACCTCAAAAGTCGAGTTGTTCTCTTCTTAAGGTGTTACTGACCTCGGAATCATGAAAGGTGTCGACCATTCATCAACTTATTTTTACTGTAATTAATTAATTGTTTTTAATTAGCTGAAATCAGCTGAACGTGTATAATCAAACAATTATTCAGGTGATGTCATCTTCTTCGAAGCATTCCTAGCACAGGATACAATGTATGGATTGAAGGACACGATCGTGTATTCAGACGTCAAAGAAAACATGGGAGAAGCTTACAACCCTGCTTCAGGTGTCTTCACTGCTCCCGTCACTGGTAAGTATGGATAAGTCCAAACTTAGTATTTTGGAACAGTAAGATTTTCTGGATAACAACTTCTTCAATGTGAAAATACACGACATTTCTGATTAAAGAAGTTGTTATCCAGAAAAGTTCATGTTCTTTTGTATGCCACTTCACAACGCCATTCAAAGACTTGATTTATATTTGTATTGCCTTACTTTATACCCCACTCCCGGTCTCGTTGCTATGGTTTCTTTTGTTACAAGTGTAGGTGTATTAGCCGATACACTTACACTTTTTCTGATATACTTACACTTTTAAACAACTGAGAAACAATTGAGTCAATTTTTAAATTTCCAAATCTTATTGATGATACTTTATAAAATGTCTAATTATATGTGAACATAAACCTGGGATCGAACCTGTATCCTGTTGCTTTCTGGCCGAACAAACTACCCACTAGACCACGAGGCCAGTTGAAACTTCTTAGATTTTTTCATGACCAAATGAATTAGGTTCTTATAATGCGTGATATAATATAACAAATTTCTGTATTTCTTTTTATATAAGAATGTTATTTAATTTTGGGTGCAAAATGTCTTAACATACTGAAAGTTACTTCTGTTTTCTCTAAACCTTGGCCATGTTGACATTAGCCATGCAGTTTATGGCGTTAGCTGTACATTTCAGCGAGATGCACGTGGGTCTGCGTTGACAATACCGTCAATGGGCCATATCAATTAGATTTCGAGCCCCAAACATTGGTTACCATACAACGAAGCACGAGCTGAGTGTACCCGGGAGTTGTCACAGGCGAGGCCCTTTTTGGGTTGTGTGTTTCATACACAAGCTTGTATTTGTTTAGAAATATAATGAAATAGTATCCGTTTACACTCGACCGTAAGTGGGGTATAAGATAGATATACCCATACTTTCCCTTGTGTATCAAATTATACCCTATACTTTTCCCGGCGGAGCCTTACTCGGCTACGCCTCGTAAGGGCCCCACCGGGAAAAGTGTAGGGTATCATTCGATACACTCGGAAAAGTATGGGTATATCTCTCACTTATCCCCGTTACACAACTCGGAATATTTTATAATAGCAATAGTTGGGGCCTTCTTTTGCATCATACTGCCCATGAGTCCTTCTAAGATTTAAGCACTGAATATACGTTGCATTTTTAAGAAATAAACGATTGGGGAAGATTTTCAGTTTTTTTAAAGGTACCCTTTACGTATACATTATATGATCCTCCCAATTATTACACTGTTTTATTTTGAAAGTGTTGTTGATGTTATCATCGATTTATCCACTAACACAGACGTCCAACAAGTATCTACATTATGGTAAAGCGGAGGAAAGAAAATTTGGCTTAAAGGGAAGGTGGCTCTAACAACTAAGGGGTGAGGTGAGGTGGAGTAAGGTTTAACGTCGCTTTCAAGAGTATTTCACTTATATCACGGCTGCTAGTATTATGGCAGGGAGAAAGACCGCAACGCCATGTGGCTATGCTTTGCGGTGAAACCTGCGAGCATCGGCTGGAACTAGCGAACCATGGGTGGTACTACAGTAAAGCATTGCACCCAAACCCTACTGCGTGTAGTGTAGAATAGTTCCTCTTGATCCGAAGCCGAACGCGCTAACCACTGCGGGGGGGGGGGGGGGGGGGGGGGGTGGACACTGTCACCCAGCATCTGAATCACCACCCCACGCCTCCCCAACCCCGGATCCACCAGTGCGCATCACGCTAAGGAATTCACCTTATAATTTTCAGGTCTGTACGAATTCCTAGGTCGTGTGGTCAAACTTTCTGGTGCAAAAGCAGATATTGCTTTATACCGTCAAGACTTGGTAAGAGCTAGCACAGCTATCAGGGAAGACTGGGAATGCTATGGAATCAGCAGCATCATGAAGGTCCACAAGGGAAACCACGTCAATGTCAAGGTCATCTGGATTCAAGAAGACAACAATGACATAACCTTACGGTCCGGCTATTGGACCCAGTTCTCGGGCTATTTGATTCGCAGTCTATAAGTTCAAAATCAATTGAAATGTGTAACGCTGCGTACAAACAAATTGAATACGTATCAAAAAGTGTTGTGTTTTTGTGTTGCTGGTTGGTGCACGGTGACAGGCTCTGAGCACGAGGTACCTGTAGTATGTATATAAGTACAGAAGTTTATTATATGATTGCAGGTGAAATACCGGGATCTTTCAATGAAAATAAACCGTGTTATCAGTCACTAGTGAAAATAACCATGAAACGTGTTATCAGTCACTAGTCTTTACATGCCTGATAAGCCATATTCATAGAAAGAGGTTATCGGTATTAGGAGAAAATGGTGGCGAATTTGAAAGTTCAGACAGGAAGATGGTTGACCATTTAATCATGACGCCAGATTCAAAACTTTACTCTGTGTATTTAAGTAGCGCTACATCAATGTGAACACCTTAAAATGACTGCTCGATGGGAAATGGACTGGTAAGGCTTATATAATTTATCCAATTTACTGACCTCTTTGCGAGAGGATTTTATGTCAACAAGAAAGGCGTGTTACAGCATCTTTAATTTGAAATGATTATGAAAACGTAATTAATAATGAAAACATAAAATAGTCAATCGTAATTAAAAAAATATTCACTACTACAGCTTAATGTTTCTACTCTATGCATAACATGAACACACGTTGACATAGGGACATATTGGGAACATTTGCAGTGGAATTTGCATAACGTAACTTTAATGATTTATTACACTTAAATTTTAATTTAATGATAGCAAATAAACACAATCTGTAACAAACGTTTTCGTACTGTTCAAGTACTGGTCAAGTAGTGTCCAGTGCATTTTCATTTACATAACGTAACATGAACATGATTAATATAGAACTATACTGATATGAGACACATTTTCAACACAATAATACATTTCAGTTGCACTCAATTCTAAAACAACCATATATTATACATTTCTTTAGTGATGAACAGGCCAAAATAAAGATATGTATGTAGGAAATAACTCCAGCAACAATACCATGCACAAAACCACTTGGCTAATACTTTTGACATTCATTATTCTGGTGTAAGGTTGAATATTTGACAACATACATTTTGAGGCCCTCTCCCGTGTGTTTTAATAAAAGGTTCGACCTTTAAAGGGGCAGTAGCACGTTTTTTTACAACATTTATATTTAAATTAACTTTAGAGGGTAAAACAATTTATTACACAAACCAATTATCCGTAGTGGTAATAACGATGTTGCGTATAAAGCAAAAATTGCATGGCGGCCATTTTATTGTGGACACAATTTATTATTTCGAGTTACATAAACGATTCCCACGGGTTTACAAAACCCCATTACCTCATTTTTTAACTTGATTTTCCGAACAGAAAAGGCTGTTTTACTATTGTTGACAGTATTTTTCAAATACATTTCATCAACTTATTCGAGCGACAAAACGTGCTACTGCCCCTTTAAATGAACAATCCAATTTGATAGAGAGTTTGTTCATTAGTACACCTCTGAGTCCTCTAAGATACATCCCCTCTCTTTTATGATTTCAGTGTGATGTTCAATGAATATGCAGGCTGATTATTCAATAAATAATCACTGAATACTTAAGATAAAATAAAACACAGCCATTGTTCCTGCTGCAAATCAGACTTTAAACAGCGCAGTATAAAACAGTTCAAAATGAAATTTTATAGCAGTTACACCAGAGGGTTAACATATTCCAGGTACTTTATGTTCCGGAAGAGATGATGAAAATACATCAGTGAGTCGTGGCTCAAGAAGTTCTTATTTGGAGCCACGAGTCACCAAATCTTTACATTTTATAATCCAAGGATTTCAGGCGTCTGTTCGCGACATTTCAGCTTTCCAAGACCTTCGGATTGGATAAGAAGATGAACATATTTTTATGCCGTGAATCCTGTGACACGTATTTGGGATAACAGGGTCACTACATATATAACTTATAATCCCGATTGGCTAAGGAGTCTGTGGACACGAAATCAGCTTTCTAAAAAAAATCCTATTAGAGTAGAAAATGAAAACGTGATACCTCATTGTAACCTTCACATTGGGCAACAGAGTCACCAAATCGACACTCTATAATCTTATTTGCTAAGGAACCTGTACAGTTACATTTAAGGCTTTTGGGCTTTTCGTACTACAGAGGAAAATGAAAACAGACCTTTAGTTGTGACTCCTGTGACCCATATTTGTGGCCAAAGGGTCATCAAATCTCCGATTTATAATTCTTATTGGCCAAGGAGCTTATACACTATATGTTAGCTCCCCCTCCTATATAATCAGTTAGATGTATGGGTTATTCACGAAAGATCTGATCTTGTAATCTAGATCTGCATTTACAATGAGATGGTATTTGATCAGCTTGAAAATTATGACATGTCTGAAGTATGTAACGGCAATTGACCCCTATATATGACAAATATCAAAGGTCTTTCACTGATGTCAATAAAAAAATCGTCGCCTTTGTTAATCAACTCTTCAACAGAAAACACAAACATCAAGATGGAAAAAGAATACTGTCATGTATTGAGTATATTGTAGCAACAATTAGTTACATAGTTACATAGACTGTTGGTCAAGCAGATTTGTAGCACAATCGCATTTACAATACAATCAGAGTAAGACTACAAGCATCATGATGTTTATATTTGAATACAGTTTTTTTAACATGCTATTCTTCCAATCAAATATTACCAACAACATGGGAATTACCTTAGGGTACATTTGATAACAATACTTGATGAAGTGAGGGGAGGTGAGTTAGGGTTTAACGCCGCTTTCAAGAGTATTTCACTTCCAACGCACCTGCTAGTATTACGGCAGGGAGAAAGGGTGGTACTATACTGAAATTCAGTGTCACATTGCACCCAAACCATACTGTGTGTAGAACAGTTCTCTACTGCAGACAAAGTTGCCGTGCCCCTGATGGGATTCGAACCCTGGACCTCTTGATCCGAAGCTGATCGCGCTAACCACTGCGCTATCCTGCCCCCAATATTTGATGAAATAAAATTTAAATAATAGAGCCATGGCCTCTGTAGCTCATCAGGAGATAATAAGTGGGATATGTTAAGGAGTGGGCTTTATAGCAATGGTCAGATAATGGAATGTTGTAATAAGAATCTAGGTAGTGAAACAATTAAAGCAATTTAAAAATATTTTGTTACCATAACTTTGCCAGTCTGCTATATATGTCATGTGTATTGAAAGAGCAACACTAAGTTGAAACATGTTATGTGTTATAAAATGGTAGTAAGACAATATATGCATAGATAATAAATGCACATTACACATTAATCCACATTCATAAATATCATAGACCTTTGCATTCTATTGTTTTAATTCTGAACTGCATTCTGGAAATACCAACATTTATTACATAATGAATAGGGAGCCTCATAAGGCTGAATCCTTATTGTTATTGGCGTGTTTTTTTTTGTGTTTTTTTTTTATTATTCCACCGATTTTGTGACCGCGGTACTGAACTAACGGCCTGACCGATTTCTCTGAAACTTTCAGGGATCGTAGCCTGTGACCTAACTCAGATCTTTATTTTTTACTTTTTGGATTTTTTTCGACTTCTTTCGTGAGTTATCCCCCTTGGAAGTTAAAACTTCAAACCTTAATAGCTCGAAAACTTATCAAGATACTTGCACAAAACTTTCACCAAAATGTGCGCAACAACATTCCTCATCGATTAGGCCTATAGGGGTTTTCGGCCGTAATAATAGAATTTTTGCTATTTCGAAAAAACTGAATTTGTTGTGTACTTTCGCGGTTTTGAGGGTACGCGTCTTCAAAAATCTTCTTCTAATCCCGGCAACACATACAGCTATGTGTGATAGCTCATTTGAAAGCTGGATAAACGTGTAAAAAAGTTATCGAGACAGAATTTTGAATTTTGGCTTAGAATTCGAGTTATCAGCCCTTGTATTTGAACCTTTTCGAAAAGTGCGTTTTTCGGTTGCATGTTCAAAGTGGCATAACTCTGTCACAAATTAATTTATGTCAAAGTTACTTGTTTCAATCTCTTTATAATAACTTGTTTAACAATTCCATTACATATCATGATCATGTAAAAGTTGATCGATTGGGCACAATTTAGACGTAATCCCTTAAAAGTTAAATTTTGTGATTTTGAGACTTTTCGAGGGGTACCTACTTTGGAGAATTTTCCTTCGTAAACCACTCAAGATACAATAATGTTTTATGTCTCACTGTGAAGTAGACATGTCTCTAATGTAGAATAATAATTTTCAATCGCGTATCTGTCATACTTTATGTGTGACAAGTCACAGAACATTGTCATTTTTCAAAAATCGCCATTTTCAGCAATGTTCAAAGGATCATGACTGCTTAACCAATTATGCTATTGAAATTTTATTCACACCTGCGAATAGACAATTTCAAGAATAAAAACTTTTATGTTGAACCCTTTCATCAAAATGTTAATAGTTTAGCTTCGAACATCGGAAAAGTGGAATAGGGGTCCGAAAATAAGCATTGTTTAGTATTTTCCTGAATATTCAAAAGAACATTAAGCATTAACCATGTATGCAATCTAAATTATGACTACATCAACCTAAGTTGAAATTACGAAAAATAAAATAAGTACAGTAGTGGTGTTCATAACCAATGAGTTACGGGTATTTTAAGTTGGACAGTTTCTGTCTTCTTTCTAAATTGACAATCGCCACGTTTGTAGTGTATCTTTGTTAGTGCAAGTTCAACAATGCAAAATCATAGCACGTTGTTTGATACCTCGTTGAAATGGGAAAGGATTACTCTATATGGGGAAAAATAGTTTGATAATAAACATAACCAATGAGATATAAGCATTTTATCTTGATCAATTGCGACTTTATTTTGAACTGTTAACAAAGGGGGTAAATCCTACTTTCGTTTTACATGATGGACAGGGATAGGTTGCTGTAGCTTAACACATTTCCACATAATCGTGTAACTTTCAGGAATGACTGCTGATATAATGTACCTAATAGGAAATGAATCATATATATGCTGAATCCGTTTAAAGTCGCTTGCGACTATATTTTCTTGTTCCTTTTGAATAAAACTAACTGCAAAGTTAATAGAAACTAAATCAGTTATAAAGTATAAACTATGATATAAATATGGAACACCAATTTGACTCATACTGGAAATTCTCATTAATTAATTAATTATTTCTCCAGATTAATTACACAATATCATGATATATTAAAACAATACATTATTTAACATTATATTAGATTTGATAAAACATTCTGTATTAAGTCTTTGGAATACTTTTAGACTTGTGTACCTTTACCAGTAATTCACTTGTAAATAAGTACTCATACGTGAAATGTGAGACAAAGATGAAATATGACTTATAATTTTTGTTAGACTGCCAATTTTTCTCTTTTTCATCAAACATATTATACTCTCAAAGTACATGTTAATAGAAAGATGAAATGCCTTTCTCTCTTTTCTTTGAGATTACCTCCCTTACCTACACACTGGCTGAAGTGCACATAAAATCTCAGAAAAATGGTGTAAAATGAAATAGGCTTTTTGGTTTTGAACCCTGTAACCCATATTTGGGGTCACAGGCTCACCGAATCTACAATTTAGAATCCCTTACAGCCAAGGAGTATTTACATGAAATTTCAGCTCTCTAGAGTCATTGGGACTGGAGAAGAAGATGAAAATAGCTTTTTTGGTTATGACCCCTGTGACCCATCTTTGGGGTCTCACGGTCACCAAATCTACAGTTTAAAATCCCCTTCAATCAAGGAGTCTGTACATAAAATTTCAGCTCTCTATGTTCATTGGGACTGGAGAAGATGATGAAAATAGCTTTTTAGGTAATGACCCCTGTGAGCCATATTTGGGGTCACAGGGTCACCAAATCTACAATTTAGAATCCCCTTCAGCCATGGAGTCTGTACATCAAATTTCAGCTCTCTGGAGTCATTGGTTCTGGAGAAGAAGTCGAAAAGTTTATGGACGGACGGAGGGGCGGACGCCATCCCATACCATAAGCCCATCGGGCCTGATGAGCTTAAAATATAAAACGTGAGGCAACTTCTAATCATGTTGAAAAGGATGAGGTGATTCAGGTAGACGTATTATACAATTTAATCATGCATGGACAACACCACAAACTCAGACATTCAGTTTCCCCAAAATCAATCATGGATCTGCACAGAACAGAATATTCTTAAATGTTCAGAAATCGTAAAATATCAAAAGTTACATCTTCAACAGTTGATAACACACATGCAGTTTAGTTTGAAAATGTACTCCAGAAAACAAAATGATTACAGACGGGATTGACAGACCAACAGACATATAGATGTTGAGGGATACGAACCTTAGCTAAGGCCTAAAAAATAGAATTTGTTTCTGGTTTCCACCCACGTCAGTTTCAAGCCCACTTCTCAGGTGTGGAGTGCAGAGGTGAGGTTATTGACTTTTGGGGTAGTAACACATATTTAAGAGGTTTTGTACTTTATTTATATAAGTAATTGTGAAAATTTTGTTTGTTTATCTCTTCATTCTAAAAAATAAAATGTTGTAAATAACAAAAAAAATCCTTTTTTTCAGGCTGTATAGACCAAAAACATTTTAAAATATTTTTTTTATGCCTAAGCGAATGTCTTTTATATTCAACATCTTGCTATTTTGTTAATCAAGTGGAATTAAATGTGACTTGTTGACAAAAGTTAATTAGTTAAGTGTAGTTTTAGAAAATAAAGATTGTAAAGACTGACCAATATGTGTGCTTAAAGAAGAAGTATCTTCGTGATCCTGATTCTGACCATGCATCTGACTTTTGATGTTTTGTGATTAAAATCATATGTACAAACATGGTCTTCACAAAGTTAGGTTTATTAAATCCTGACCTAAACTATGAAGAACAAATCCAGAAATTAATGAATCTATGAACAATCTAGAAAATCAGTATCTCTGTTGCCAATGGAACAACATGACTCTTCTGTTGATCTTGTTCTTAAACATAATTGTTGAATATTTAACCATGCTCTACAAACCATGGCTATCTTTGGTTATTGAGCTTCATCTTCATGTAGATGTTGCTTTAACTCTCCATTCAAGGCTGGTATCCCCTGTTTGTTTTGGATGTCAATATTGGCCCCATTGCCTATCAGTAATCTGGCTAGTTCTCTGTCTGAAGGTTTTAAATAAAAGGGTAATAGGATGTTAAAAAATTGGTATTCTATCATGTCTGTCATGGGAGAAGTATATGCTGAGCAGAGAAGATGCAGTGGTGTGTCACCACCTGTGTTCTGTGCATTGACATCAGCTCCTTCAAGAATCAGTATCTGACAAACATGTGAAAATGTGAGGGAATGGATCCAGAGATTGATAAACACATTCCTTGATTCAATAGCAGAGTTTGATAGTGTCTCACATTTATTAGTTACCGCCAATGCTTTTAAAAACATATTAAAGCACTCTTTTCTCCCTGCTACTTCATGAAGTTCTGTGTTACCTTTTTCATTTTGAATATTCACTGTAGCACCTCCCTTCAGTAAGACACCGACACACCCTTTAAAACCTCTTGCTGCTGCTCTATGGAGTGCTGTGACACCTTTCTTGTTCTGGACATTCACTGTAGCACCTGCTTTCAGTAACATTTCAACACAATCTTCAGATCCACTCCCTGCTGCTTTATGAAGTTCCGTGTCACCTTCTTTATTCTGTATATTCACTGGAGCACCTGCTTTGAGTAACAGATCAATGCATTCTTTAGATTCATTCCCAGCTGCGGGATGAAGTGGTGTTTCACATTGTTTATTTTGAATATTCACTGAAGCACCTGCTTTGAGTAACATATCAATGCACTCTTTAGATTCACCCCCAGCTGCGCGATGAAGTGGTGTTTCACATTGTTTATTTTGAATATTCACTGAAGCACCTGCTTTGAGTAACAGATCAATGCATTCTTTAGATTCACTCCCAGCTGCGCGATGAAGTGGTGTTTCACCTTGTTCATTTTGTATATTAACTGTAACACCTGCTTTCACTAAAACATCAACCAATCTTTTGGACCCACTCTCTGCTGCTCTATTAAGTTCATTGTCACCGTTTTTATTCAATATATTAAGTGTAGCACCTGCCTTCAGTAACACATCGACACACTCTTTTGATCCACTCCCCACAGCTTCATGGATTTCTGTATTGCCTAGTTTATTCTGTATATTCACTGGTGCAGCTGCTTTCAGTATCGTTTCAACACACGCTTTAGACCCAATCCTGGCTGCTTTATGAAGTGCTGTGTTACCATCTTTATTCTGTATGGTCACTGTTGCACCTGCTTTCAGTGACATATCAACATACCTGATAGATCCATTCTTTGCAGCATTATGAAGTGGTGTGTCATCTTCTCTATTCAGTATATTAACTTTAGCACCTGCTTTCAGCAATATTTCAACACCCTCTCCATTTCTAGTATCTGCTGCTCTATGAAGTGCTGTGTCTCCTTTTTTATTCTGTATATCCATTGCAGCACCTACTTGCAGAAACAATTGAATAACATCTTTAAATCCCCATTTTGAATTTCTCCATTCTGTATATTAACCTCAGCACCTGCTTTCAGTAAGAAATCAACACTCTTATCAGATCCAAACGCTGCTCCTGTTTGAAGTGCTGTGTATCCTTCAAAGTCTCTACTGTTAATATCAGCACCTTTTTGCAGCAACCAATTGACAGCTTGAACTTGATCTCTAAGACATGCAGCATGAAGTGGAGCTAGTGTGAATTTAGATGGAGTGACCGAGGCACCTTTGGCGACAAGAAACCTCATGATGTCTATGTTGCCTTCCAAACTTGCTGATGCAAGAGACCTTGTTAAAACACCTTCTGTATTAAGACTGTATTCCTTCTCAAACAGAAGCTCAACAATCTTAAGATTCCCTACGCTACATGCTGCCCATAGCGATTTCTCATCAATTGTCGCCCCTCTCTCCAGCAACAATGTCACAACTTTCAGATGGTTGTTTTCACATGCAAGACATAGAGGAGAACTCTTCAAAATGTTCTGCTCATCAATTTCTGCGCCTCTGTCAATCATTTCCGATATAAATGACACCAGTCCATACTGACATAGGTACTGTAGTGGTGTTCGATTCCCAGTCGCCTTTGCATTCAAGTCAGGCTCGAGGTTGAGGATCTGCCTTACAAATTGAACATCTCTGGTTTCCATAGCATTTGCGACAAGTGTTCTTATTTCACCCATTAAAACATATTTCTTTATTTGCGCATTTACATTTAGTGCCTTCCTAGTATCTTTCAAGTATATAAGTACATTTGTTGCAGCATATATACATGTTCCATACAAAATGTCTTCTTTATCTGCTTTAGTCAGCTGTATATCTGAACAGTTGTCAATGTACTTCAGGAGCTCTGGGGACTTACTGCTGGGCACAAAATAAAGAAATGAAAAATCGAACCTTGATGAACGTTCAGTCAATTGAAGCAGTGATGCAAGTGGTGTTTTGATTTTTGACATCACATTAACAACAAATGTCTCATCTGTAAATGCTTGATGTGAAAGCACATGGACAAAATTTCGTGCCAGTATCTCATCAGCAAACCGTTCAGCCAGGTCATCTGCGAAGGATCTATCAATATTAAAAACTAAACTGAATTCAGAACTAGATGAAGACTCTGTATCTCCAGATAACTGAAGTCTGATCCGTTCATGGATGAATGCCAAGTGACATTTTTTAATTACAAATTCTGGGTCTAGTGAACACATTTGGAATGCAACACTGTCATAAATAGACTGGTGATGAAACACAAAACAACCATCTTCAACCTTTATATAGGTACCAACAAGACCATTGGCGGTCTGTGTGAGTCTATATGTTGGATCCAATTTACTAAGCTCTCTGAAACATACCTTTCCATCCTCTTTAACCATGTGTCTAAACAGCATTATCTTATTTGTATCTTTGAATAACCTTGAAACCGATGCATTGAGGAATGTAAGTGGTTTCCTGAAAAATTCAACTGCATTGATCTCATTGTTTTCTTTGTATATTGTAGTGAAGAGTCGACAGACGTGTGGAAACCCATGGGGCCCTTCAATCGTCAAAATGTCATTAAGTGTTTCCTTGTCTAATTCAATATCACTTGATTTTGATATAGACTTCCATAAAGCACGCCTTTCTTCCAAGCCTCTCTTCAAACTGTGATCCATACAGACCAACCATTTTTCTGATGTTAAGAAGTATGATAGTCTGCCCAAGTTTACAGATGCTGAATTAAGCACATAGTCACGTCCTATCAGAATAACAACCACATCCTTCGGGGAAGTTTTATCTTCTTCTTCATGTGATTTGTGTTCCTTCTTTTTCAAAAGTGGGCTTAAAACAAGCTCCCAATTTGACCATTTTATTGGATCAAACTCGAGATTACCAAACACATCATCCAGCATAATAACAGGACAAGAACAGGTCGAGATGACTTCGTTGAACTCGTCTGGAGTTCTAACCTCGAACACCTGTTTACCACGCCTCTGTAGTTCTTCTAATGCCATGTAGCCAACTGTGGTCTTCCCTTCTCCTGGATTCCCTTTGATAGTCAACCATGAGGTTCCAGAATTCAGTTTGTCCAGGGCCTGATCCAGTCCAGCAGTTCTGACCATGCCTTCATTCCAGGTCTGGAAGTGACTGATTGTTCTTTCTGAAATATCAAATAACAGATGTTAGCTAAATGTATATTTGTTATCATACAAGACATTTTAGAATTGTAAAACTTAGAATGTACTTGCAGCATGAATGTACATATAATGAAAACTAAAATTATGTTAATAGTAAGATGTAACATTAATGTGTCGGTTTTAGTTTAGTTAATATGATATGTGAAACCTACACTTCTGTAGTACAACGAGCATTTGCACTTTATGAAACCGCCATAATACATATGTACTTGGAATGAAACTTTGTCTGTTATGGTTAACATGTGCCAACTAAAACATCATACTTTTACACTATATATTACATACATGTATACATACATGTAACATCACATTACTTACTCTTGATGGTGTGTGTTCTATTCAGTTCTGTTGTATTCCGTACCATAATGTGCTGTCTCACGTGCACTATATCTGTAATTTAGCACAATGTTACTTATTAAATAAACCAATTTAATGAAAATTAGTTTGAATTTTAAAATAAAAGAAAAGTTACCTTTCCTGAATGAATATTGTACTTGTCCTTGGACTGTCCATGATGAAGCCATTGTGTGAACTGATTCATTCCACAAACCTCTCAGTCTTTATAGGCAATGAAATGTATTACTGCTCAATGTTGCTGAATGAAAACGTGCTTAAATCATGCATATGCGTGATTCAAGCACGACGCTTATGCTGTAGCACGACTCCTACGCTTTATATAAAAAGTACGCCTCATGCACCTCGGACAATTTCAGAAATTCAGTGCTCATAGTGCCGAAGCTGACGTCAATGTCCCTAACATTTGCATATGAAAATGAGAGATGTCAATGTTTTGCATGTTGTGTTCGAGCGAATGTTTCCCAAATTTGTTGACAAAATATTTGAAATAACTTCATTTTAAGACATGTTGAAGCATTTGACTGTGCTCTAAGATAGATAGAGAACTCGCAGCAGTACATTATCGGGATACAAATGTACGGGTTTGAGAAGGTTAGGCTCGGCTGACGCCTCGCCCAACCCTCTCAAACCCGTACATTTATATCCCGATAATGTACTGCTACTCGTCCTCTATCTATTACATAGAGGTTATAACAGGCAAGGGGCTGATAAAGGTCGAGGGCTGATATGGGTTACGGTATGGAAACGACATGTTGTAACCTTTTTATTATATATACTCATGGTAAATATGGTTGAACCCCTAAACAGAAAATTTATTGTAACAAATTAAATGATTGGATAATTAATATTGTTCCATATTATTATATTTTTAAGAATCATATGGCACAAACATGTGATGTAAACTATATAATACTTGCCATTTATGTCTTATGTGCAAATAAGACTCCATGAATGCTTTTGGGTTCAGTAGAATTTCTTTTCTAAATGCAAGTTTTCATTATTTATTAGAACCAAATGAGAACACTCAAACACTGTAACAATATGCAAATGCCAAGATCTCAAGACACAAGGAACCTAACTGTTTTGAACAAAATTTAATTTTTCTTATATTCCTCTTTCTTTGGTATTTTAAAGTACAAAAAGACTTCCAGTAGTAACATGTTTTACCAAAAAAACATTATCGAACCTGACACGTTTTGTTGTTTATATAACATTTCATTCCTCTAACTATTAGGGGGTGTCAGCCATTACTACCATGATTATATAATATCATAATACTATAATATATCATAATATAATATCATAATATCATATATAATATCATACTTTTTTTTCTAAAACACACATAAGGCTTCAAGTAATATAAAGATATGATATTTCTATGCACAAATTACTATTAAGGGCTTACAAGACGAATAACACCTCCACCATAAAAAGTTGTTAAAAATAATGACCCTTATTCAATTGTCAAATTACTGGTATTTTCAATTATGATGACAGAAATATAAGTCAAAAGCACCAAAAACATTCTTGTTTGGGGACTACTCTGAAATTAACTATTTAATCTGATACTGTTTCCCTTGTGACGTTACTCTGGGTTAGCGTGCTTGTAAACAAAGGGAGATCACTCTGACCTAATGTGACCCGGACTGATATTAATATGGATATGCGGACAGGGCAGCATCTGGGCAGTGTTTCCTTACACATCCAAAACATCCCATTTTATAGATGGGTATTTGAAAAATATGAAGAATACACTCACATTTATTGGAACTTCACTAAAAGTAGAAGAGGGATCATCAGTCATCGTTGTTATAAGCCCTGAAACACAAATGGTTTCAAGATAAGATGTATTCAATATAATAACTGGTAATGCTATCTGTATGATCATTATATGTGATAAACATATTGTTTAGCTTAATCAAAAAGAAATTTTAATTTCATGAAAAAGATAGAATACACTAATGTCTGGGTGCAACCTCTGTGTGTATGTCTTATTGGAAATGTTAGCGATCAAGAGTATCCAGTTTAATCTGTTTTCATTTAGATAATGTTTCACTCTTTTGTGATGTTCGCATTTAGCGTTTAGAAGTAGCGTAACACCTAAAAACAAGTAGTTGTCACTCAGGTGACATGATTCCCCCGCCGCAAATTATTACTTCAAAATTAAAAAATAAATTAAAAATCACCAGAATCGTCTGTGGAACATGTCGTAAAATTCAAAGTTCAATTGTGACCTTGAGAATAATGTCAAGGTCACCAAAATCTAATCAGCTCGTCGTCTTCTGTAGGAGGTGTCTTGTGTAAGATATGATGAAATTCCGGTGAATGATTCTATCATATTGAAAAGGAGACTGTAAGAAGGGGAATTTTCAGATAAAAGGCTCCTTTTCAATTAAAAACAATAAATCAGCGTCTTAGTGTCAGACTTCTACACTGGTAATATTTAGCTCACCTACACTAGTAAAATGTATAGTATTTTTAAGCAAGAATGTGTGTGCAAATGTAAACAACAAAGCGTTATACAGTCTTCTCAAATGAATCCAGTACAACCGTCTGTGATTTATATATTCAACACGTCTGAAACATCTGATTCAATACTTCCATGTATAAGTCAGTGGCAACTTCTATAGGTAAAACATATATACTCACATCAAATAGATCACAAGGATTGTTTTGTTGGGTTGCAGTTCAGGGTCTCTGTCCACCCTTAGGGTTTTTACGCCGACAAGAGAACACAATGATAAGCGGGAACACCCAATCCAGTTCAACAGTTAATATGGCCGCCACTCACAAACCGGTTTAGATAGAAAGCGAAACCATCCCCATCTCAACTGCGTTGTTGGTTGAGTAAATAAGGTCAAATTACCCCTTCCGTTGCAAACCTCTAACTGATATATGAAGTCCCTGGTATTAATATTTAATACTGTTTCTTGAATGCTGTTTAACATTCAGTCTGATTAAAATCGACCTTCTTCCGAGGAATAAAATTTGCAAAATGATGCATATACCGTAGATTCATAGCCACAGGAAACCTCTGACCGATGTGAGTTTGCCTCCCGGTAAATGCACTATTTTGAAATTTTGATTCCTTGGAATACCGTCGATTTTAATCAGACTGGTTTAACATTGTTTTCTTCATAGTGTTTAACATTATTTCTTTAATAGTGTTTAATTTTGTGTCTTTAATACTGTATAATATTGTTTAATACTATTTAATAATGTCTCCTAAACACTGATATATGCTGTTTCTTAATAGTGTTTAATATTGTTTCTTAAATGCTGTTTTCTTTAATAATATTAATATCAGTTCTTCAAAAGTGTTTCATATTGTTTCTATAGTGTTTAATATTGTTTCTATAGTGTTTAATATTGTTTCTATAATGTTTAATATTGTTTCTATAGTGTTTAATATTGTTTCTATAATGTTTAATATTGTTTCTACTATGGGTGACTTTTGACCCAAAGAGACTATTGCGATAGCGATATTGTATATTGTAACTCACTATTGCGACAGGATTTTTTGCACAAATACGCAATAATCAGCACCTTTTTTTTTATAAAGGTTTTAGTAGAAATGTATAATGATGTAAGGACTATGAAACCAAAAACAGTAAAGAACTCATAAATGAACAGATGTTTTGTCGTTTTGCTATTTCCTATCTCTAGTTCTTCCCTTTTGATATTCTAAAATGAAAAATCTTCAATTAAATGCAGTGAGGCTTGTGTACATCATTCATAATTAAGGGAAATTTAATAGATTCGATAGTATCGATAGTTAACCTAACTATTGCGATAGCGATAGTATTTTTGTATATACTATCGATCTAGTTCTATTGCCAAGTCAACTATTGCGATGCATCGATAGTTCGATGAATTGTTACACCCCTAGTTTCTACAATAATATTTACTATTATCACTATAATAGTACATGTATGAATATTTAACAAGCTGTCCATATGATGTATTGACTTATCGCATGTAAAGTTATATCATGCTGAAAAAGTATCTGTTTAATCTGAATGTATGATATAGAAGACATATGGGTTGTAAATAGCTCGATCTCTAGCTTTGAAAGATATATTCACACAAGACTGGACTATATTGCTGTCACTTTCGAAAAAATGTTTTTACTATAAAATGTTTAAATCACACATACAGTCTGATTAAAATCGACGGTTTTTCCGTGGAATAAAAAATGCAAAAAAGTGCATCTACCGGGATACAAACTCATATCAGTTGTAGGTTGAACTAGGTTCCACGCGAAACCGTCTGAGAACAGCCCGTAGACTCGCGTGTTCGAGCGCAATTCAGGTAGCCAATCAAAAGATGCCCAACAAATGCTTTCGGTGAGAGGAGCTAGGGGCTAACTCCAAACAGCTATCCTTTTGTCTGTTCCGAATGCTTTCAAAACAGCGACCGATTAAATACTATGATGTGATTGGTCAGCTATGTGACTGGGTTTTTGCTGCGCTAAACTGTTTCGGAACACACGCCTATACGGGATGTTCTCAGACCTTGTGGCGAGGAATCTACAGAACCCCTTAAGGCCGTTCATCACATTAAAAATTCAACTCCAAATAATTACATTATTTTTTCTGATTCACTTTCTTGCCTACAAGCAATTAAAAACTGTAAGAGTGATCACCCAATTATCAGGGATATTTTATTACTTCATAATTCTTGTCTGCAATGCGACATCGTCTTCTGCTGGCTTCCTTGCCATATGGGCATAAGAGGTAATAACAAAGCTGACTCAGCTGCTAAATCCGCATTAAACCTCAAAAATATTTCTCCTACCAAAGTTCCATATACGGATTCCAAACCTGCTATTAAATCTTACATTAAACAACGTTGGAAGTCCCAATGGGACCAACAACATCATAACAAACTTCACACTATTCAACCTCATTTAGGTTACAAATCTCTATCCTCTTTTACCCGGCAGGAAGCTTGTGTCCTACGACGATGTCGTATTGGACACTCTCATCTTACTCACTCATATCTTTTAAAAGGGGAAGATCCCCCAGTATGTATACCCTGTCAGTGTCCTCTCACAATCAAACACATTCTATGTGAGTGTTGGGACACTGCACATATCAGGGAAACTTTTTATCCTTCTATTTCAATCAATCAAGTTTTTACTCATTTCGGTGAGCATCGTGTTTTAGATTTTTTGAAGGCTATACACCTTATCGACAAATTGTAAATTTTAACTTTTCATTATCAGCTTTTATTCAACTTGTGATAATACGCTGATGTTTTTACGGCCTTCGTGTCGTGTTCTGTTTTTCAATTGCAATTTTCATTTTTAAATTAGGCAAATAAATTAAATATCTCGCCGCTAATGGCTGCAATACTGCCGAAGCGGCGTTAAACAATAACTCACTCACTCACTCACTCTACAGAACCTGTTCGTATCCCGGTAGATACATATTATTTTGCAAAAATTATTCCTCGGAACAAGGTCGATTTTAATAAGACTGATCACACATATAGAGAGAATATATTATCTTAACTGAGAACAAATGATATTCCTAAATATTACAATACTTTTGTACATCCAAAAAGTAAATACTGACACTAATATTATATACAACTATACTATTTTTCATCTACCAAGGGCTGTCACTTAGAAATATGGCACAGTATTGTATGTATATATCATATAACAATAGATATAATATAAAGTGAAATGTTAACGTGTAGTGTGTTGAAATAATAATTTATGATGATAATTTATGATGTGATTCCTTTTAAAAAACTTCGAGTATGTCTTGTTGCGTTTTTTCTGTATGTGACGAGTGTGGGCCATTCCATTCTTCACTGATAGGAAGAAGAAGAAGAAAATTAATGTATTAATGTGTCACACAGCATATCAACATCATACAGTCAAATACATATTAAACAAGTAACATATGCTGTCCGGCCCGTAATGGCCTATGAGACGCAACTTTCTTAAAATAGGTAATAGGTATTAGCTTGTGTATGCAGTGGCCTGTGACTTTATGTGTATTGGCCATTGGGGTGTTGACAACTTGCATGTGTAACTTATAGGTTATATTAATTTCTTAGCTAATTGCATGTATACATACATGTGAAGTTTAGTCTTTTGAGGATAGAATATTGAAAATCTAGTTCATCCTATTACAACTATTTAGGATTGATTACTGTTTTCCAGTGGTCAAAGTCTGTTCAGAATCGTGTATACGTAAATAAAACCTCTAATGCTTTAGTTTCGGTAAAACTTCTAAGTCATAAGCTTAAAAAAAATCTCTCCCGTTGGTTTTCTTTTCAGATAATATTATGCGTCGGAAATATTGGGCCTGTTATCAAAAGTGGTCTATATTTGACCAGTTTCTATTAGGTTTTGCAAGTTTGTATTGAGTGTGAGCTGCTGTAAGCGTACTAAGGTTGCTTTTTGAGCTTAATGTAGCAGACACTATATCTATGTTGATTCTTTGTTGAGAGAAATTAAATTCTAGATTAGATTGTTTGAAATGTCAGTTGACAGGTATAAAGATACAGGCATATCTAATGTTATGTAATTGAGAGGTAAAGAAAGGGGGGAAATGGTATCATTTTATGGATTATATGGATGTTTGATGAGTTTGTATGACAAAAATTGCGTTCAATTCATTCAAATTACAAGTTCGCAAACAAATGTCAGAGAAGAGTTGAGTATAAATGTTTTATCACATGTTGTCTTTAGCTAATTGAAGCTCATTATGTGAAAAATGTACGATTTCACTACTCGAATTCATCATTGATAACATTATTTCTGAATCAAAACGTTATTCAGTGTTTTTTGGAAAAAGAAAGTGTGTATAGATCTATGACCACACTTAGGCTTATTATTAAATTGGACTTTTACAGTTGGGTGTACACGTTAAACTCTATATAATAATTACAGCCCCCTTTCACACCATTTTCTAAAAGAAAATATACACTAACATTTTGTTCTCGCTCACAGGGGCCAGTATTGTTGAAATAGTGTCAGTTCTGTTATAATTCTTGCGTGATCTAATGCACCAAATACTGAGCTTTGAAACTGGGTCGCTTTAAGCTGACAAAATACTTTAAGCGATTTTATCTTTTTTTTTTCCAAGTGCTTTTTTTTTATCAATTTGGTGTGCAATATCAGCAATATGAAATGTTACTATATTTAAAGGTACATCCATTGTGTTTCATAAAACTTTATAAGGCTTTAATAAGTTCCGACTCACCATATGTGCTGTTTACAGTACAAATAAATACACTCAGCTTGCATATTCATCTCCAATCGCCAAATATATCAAAATTACTAGTTTCCAATTATAATCGAGTAACATCATTATGCATGTGTAGAAACCGAAACTGCACGTTCCATTTACATGCATAGTAGTTATATGACCTACTTAAAATGATCAACCCAAATTTATCATTGTGTGTGTTATAAATAAGATTCCAAAATTACGTTTGCTCATTGGCGCGCGCCACACGCAGAGCATTTTCCGGTTTTCGATCAAAAATAACTACTTTTACCTTCATATCGTCAATATACTAAGTCGAGTCTCACCAAAATGATGTTTTTCGATAACAATCGGTACTTCTCGATAAAGTAACGCATTTTTTAACATTTGGAATATGTGACCCCAAACTACACAATGGATGTACCTTTAAAGCTTGTGAAAATTCATATCTCGGTTTATGATATCGAAGGATAATATGATGATAACATTCTGAAATTAAAAACAGACATGGGGTCTTGAACCTGTTACGTCGCTTTACTTTTTTGTAGTTGGATCGTCAACTTTATGTACGTTCTAGTGTCTATTTTCGACAATACAGGCTCAAGTAAGCCAGAACAAAATGTTAGTGCAATTGTTCTCTCAAAAAGTGGCGTAGAGGGTGTGCACTGCCCCTCCCATAACACACAAAACCCCAGAGAAAAACTTAAATGTAGCCTTTTTAAGTCTGAAAAATGTTGTTGGCCAGTTTAGTTTCCTCCGCTTACGTTTTAAGTATAATATCAGTCAAAAATCTTCTTTTTTTCATGAACTACATGTTAGTCTACATATATTGCTATTTAATAGAATGAGTATGAATGAATGTAGATAGGGATAGATTAAAACAAAGGTATATGATATGATACTACACTTATTTACGGTATTAAATAGTTAAATTATCCTTGCAATAACTTAACTCTTCGTTCATACGAGTGGATAATATAGATTTTTCAACAACGTGGGTTATTATAGGAGTAGTTTTTTAAAGTTGCATATGTTTGACTGTAACCCGCTCGTATAATGTAATTAAAGTGTGAATAATCATATTTGAGACAAACGAATAGTCTCTAAACCTTTATTACAAATTGGTAACGTTTTCATTTTTTTTAGATTTACACTATCTTCCCTCGTTAAATTTCAACCTATCTAATGCATATCTAAATGGAACTTGATATTTGGGTCATTTATAATCTACAACCGCTAATAAATAATTGTTGGAGTTTAATAGCCTTTTGAATTATTTATGCAAAGCATAAGGCGTGCTGCGATTAAAGGGGCAGTAGCACGGTTTTTTGCTCAAATAATTTGATGAAATGTATATGAAAAATAATGTCAACAATAGTAAAACACCCTTCTCTGTTCGGAGATCAAGTTAAAAATGAGTGTACATGCTTCGGTAAAGCCATTGGAATCGTTATTTTAGTTGGAAATAATAAAATGTGTTCACATTAAAATGGCCGCCATGCAATATCTGCTTTATACGCAACGCCGTTATTACCATTACGGATAATTGACTTGTGTAACTAGATGTTTTATCCTCTAAAGTAAATAAACATGGAATAAACAAACACTATAAATGGAAAATATGAACACATACTTTTTGAAAATAAGCGTGCTATAGCCCCTTAAAGATGTCCAATTTTGTTTAAAAATCCAGTAAACGAGCATTACAAATGTTAATAAAGCCGGCTCGATTTTCAACAGTTTGTGACAACCAAACGAATGAAAGTCCATATGAAAAAAGAAACACGCGGTTTTCAAGCCCTTGTTTCACAGCCAAAACTATTAAAATGAAGTTACATTCCGTAAGCTTTTATTTTAAAATGCATATAACATTTAGAAATAATAAAACATGATCAAGTATGATCCTGGCTGAAAAAAGCCACTGTGAAGTAAATTTTATGAAATTGATCGATGATGTACAAATTTATGGATTTATAATTATTTTATTTTAAATAATAGATAGAGTGATAATACTCAATGAAGCGCCCTTAAAATATGTCACGCTCCATTAATAGATAGACATATTATGTTTTGAACGTAAATAGTGAACTAATATATGATAAAAACGCTATTATAAAAAAGCTATTATGAACAAAGCGAACTTTCTTTTTGAAAGAATAAATAAGATAAGTACATAAAATGATGATGGAATTACAGAAACCAATGATAGAATTTTAAACAATTAAAGATAGAATTACAGAAAGTTATAATGAATTACAAACTCATGATATGAATACATGATGTGTTTTATATACATCTAAGTATAAGGAGATAATTGCCCGAGGAAGTGTGTCATATGTTTATGAACCGAGGGTGATTTTTTTTAAATACAAAAATTAGCACGAGTTTCGTAAAAGATATATGGTTCATTTTCAAGTGTTATAATTTCTTTATTGCCCATTATGTTCCATTTGATCGCGTAAAAAATTTCACGTGTGCTCATATTAATAATATTAACTCGGTTCTCACTTTACTGAATCGACTTTCATCATTATGGTAATTACCAACAATAGTCAGTACTTCTCGATAAAATAACACGATTTATAGCGTTTAGTATTTGTGGCCCACAACAACACAATGGAAAAAATTTAATTTTTTTAACTTTCTAAAGCAATCTTGATAAAAGAGAAATACTTTGAGTGTAATTTAAGTAGGGTAATATCCTCGTAACTCTCCATTCCTTAAAATAATGGGCCTCGGCCCCTCCGGGGCCTCGGCTTCATTATTTTTAAGGAATGGAGAGTTACTCGGACATTACCCTCTACAACATGATTCACCCGCCTCGTCAGTATACATGTACATGACGTGCACGGACTGCACGCTTTTCACGTGCTGTCCCAGAATTCTCTTCTCTCTCGTCACAGATCGCTTGACGAAAAGGTCCGTTATTGTCATAAACATTTACGTATGCACGCAATGAGATGAACTAGATAAATAAAACATAAATGTTTCGTCGCCTAAAATGTTTTATTTTGTTTTTATCCTTTTTTATTCATAAATACGAAATTTATCTAAAGGTGATTATACGTGGTGTTGTACACTACATGTTCTGTAAGAAACAGAGTTTGGAAACTACATTGCTTGGTTGCTGGCAAAAGAGGTATTATAATATATTTTCCGATCACGTGATATGGGATGACAGCCAATGGGATGACTGCTAATGTTTAGTATATACTATATATGTGCAACATATCGATATTTGTAAGTAGTCATATATAACCTACACCTTTTTAAATCAAGTAAACAACACTGTATACAACCCTTGTATTTTACAACTAGTAAAGCCAACATAGTTGTCAATATTTCAGTTATACAGATGATACAATGCTGGTTATGAATGATCAACTTCTTTATTCAACAAGAACGACGGTATAACGTACATATCACAGCATAAGGACATACCGAAACGTCGCCATTGTTAAATAAAGAAGTTGATCATCCATAAATATCCTTATCTTCTATATATACCAACTTCTAAAATGTCATTTTCCCCGAAAATTAATAAACAAACTTTTTTTAATACCATATTTCGTTTGCATTCAACACCACAGCCAACGTTCAGTCAAATGCGTCAAGGGACATAACTCTTGCATGCTTCTTGCGTCTCCCGGGAAAAAGTCATAAATATGCATTAAATTCATGTTAGCTCGTTCCGCTGTCAGGCGCAAGGCAATTTGTCGTAATTGATTCCTGTCCAATATTAGCACGTTTTCACCTATGATATTAACATGGTGTTGTCGATTTCACAATACTACTCTTGGCTGTCATAACAGTGGCTGTATTCAGGAGCGGATTATTACTACTCAAGGTAGGTTTATAGGTGTTTTAAAAATTATTTTTTTTGTTTGATTGGATATAATCGAATAATCATGTTTTTGTTTATGTTCAATATATAAACATACTATGCCTACGAGGACAGTTTCTGGATAACAACTTCTTTCTTGTTTAAATAAACGACGTTTCGGAGTATATGCTCACTCTTACATCAGGTAGAATGTGAGGTAAAATAGTACATATGTAAAGAATACACTGTTTCTTTTTTTATTTCATTATACCCCTCTAAGACTTGGGTACAGTTTAATAAGGCAATAACTGTTTAATTTTTAAAATTTATGTCAATTTTCGCGCTATGACAACATGACATCAACATTATTTTTAAAGAATCTAAATTTCTTATTCTGCATTAAGTTGGGTGTAATTTCAAGTTATGGAGTTAATATAATTGTTTACAGAAATCTTTGAATCGATAGAAAATAATATTCCATGTACAATTCTGTCTAAACATACATAGCGGATAGACAAGACACTATTGTTTAATGAGTTCAAGTCGATTAAGTTCATTAATTATACACATAAGTCAATACTCCTCGGTAAATATCCAGCAACGTTTGGAGATCGTTTATTCATTTGTATAGTTACATACATATTTTATAAGTTAAATATGAGATTATTTTTTTGTTTACCGTGGTGTTGGTTTCGACGTTTAAAAATAGATTTATACTGCTGTTGTTTCTACGTCTGCATGGATGAAGAGGTCCGGGGTTCGAATCCCGCCAGGGGCACGGCAACTTTATCTGCAGTAGAGAACTGTTCTACACGCAGTAAAGTTTGGGTGCAATGCTACACTGAATTTCAGCGTAGTACCACCCATGGTTCGCTAGTTCCAGTCGATGCTCGCAGGTTTCACCGCAATGCATAGCCGCATGGCGTTGCGGGCTTTCTCCCTGCCATAATACTAGCAGCCGCGATAAAAATGAAATACTCTTGTAAGCGGCGTTATACCCTAACTCACCTCACCTCACCTCTATTTTTGCAGTTCTCTTATTAAATTGCATTTTACGAAACTAATATCAAAACAAACATCCCGACCTCTAGGCAGTGTGAAAATAAATAAGCAATAGAAAATAATAATTGATAGAATTGGTCTTTTTTATTTTGACAATACATGTGTATGTTAATACCAGTTTCAAGGTTTTATTAACCATATTTAATGTAAACATCACTTATTATCCTTTCATACTTTTTACCATATTTCATATTTGTAACCATGAAATCCTTCTCTGCAACGTGTATTCAAACACAAAACTAGCAGCCTCTCTGGAATCTCCTTAACCAGGCGAGATAGGAGAGTGAATAATGGCTATTTGGCTTGTCTTTATGACGTCCTACAGTAACCAACGTCAACGAATTAGAGTTCAAGGTGGTACAGTATGTCGACAACACCTTTTATTGACATAATTTCCTTTTTTTAAGTTTTAATTTTGAAAGTAAACAATTGTGTCCAATATACCCTCTTGAAATAATGATTTTAGCACCCCATCCCGGTTTGAACAAACGTACGTGGTGGCACGTGGTCCTTTGCATAGCTCAGTCGACCGCTATCAGTGAAGTTCAGCAACAATGGGCGCGGCTTGCATGGGTGCGTTACCCGCTTCATTGCTGAATTAACTGAGAGTTTGAAGGGTGACTCCCTGCCCCACTCTGAGACATGAGAGGAAAGACTTATGGTGTCACCCTGGGTTAGTGACTTCATTCAACGTGTGCCTCTGTTCAACCAGCAGTAAGTTCGTACCTGGTGTAAGATGTGGAGGAGGTGACCTTTAAGCGCTTTGCGGCAGCTCAGGTTAGACCAGGGTAATAATGTTGGAAGCGCCCACAGTTCACAACGTGGAGATTTGTGCGCTTTATAAAAACTTTCCATTATTATTATTACACATAAAAGTATCATACCATGATGAATGAAATCTTCAGTACTTGTTTACGAAACATATACTTATCATAAACACTAAATATTGACATTGTAGGGTGGCTGTATTCTGTTTTTTACTCTGTTGAAAATGTGCTAGCGTTTCTTTTGGCCGATAGTTTACATTGTGACTGATACCAAGTTACTAAATGATTTTTATTATACAGTATCATGCAACGCTTTCTTAAAATATTTCGGAGAAATATATTAGTTTAATTAATCATCTTTGAAGAAACCCTTTGTAAAAGATTAATCAAATTGTCAATGTATTATCAGTTACTTTTGAATACAGTTTTCCAAAGTTTAGCTTTATGCGGTATGAAACATGTGTGAAGTTTAAAGGGACAGTAGCACGTTTTCTCGCTGAATTAAGTCGATGAAATGTATTTGAAAAATAATCTCACCAATAGTAAAACACCCTTCTCTCTTCGGAAAATCATGTGAAAAAAGGATGTACATAGTTCCGTAAAGCCATGGGAATCGTTTTTGTCATTCAAAATAATAAAATGTGTTCACAATAAAATGGCCGCCATACATTTTTTGCTTTATATGCACCACCGTTATTACCACTATGGATAATTGGTTTGTGTAATAATATGTGTTACCCTCTAGAGTAAATATAAATGACATAAACTATCATTATAAATGGTAAATTTGAAAAAATAAAATTTGCAAAAAAAACGTTCTACTGCCCCTTTAAGAGATAAATAAGGTTTTACGGTATGAAAGAAACGTTTGTATAACGTATTTCACTTCATAGCTTTTTTGCACATGCAACGAAAGTAAAAAACTTGGTTTGGATTAATTCGATGTTTAAAGGTGCATCCATTGTGTTCATAAAATTTATTTTGGCTTTAATACGTTCCAACTCACCGCATGTTCTGTCTACAATACAAATAAATTCACTCAGCCTGCATATTTATCCCCAATCGCCAACTATATCATAATTATTAGTTTCCAATCAAAATTGAGTAACATCATTATGCATGTGCAGAAACCGAAACTGCACATCCCATTTACATGTACAGTAGTTATGGGACCTAACTCAACTCAACTCAAAATTGTCTTTGTCTGTTATAAATAAGATTCCAAAATTACGTTTGACTCATTGGCGCGCGCCACACGCTGTGCATTGTCCGGTTTTCGATCAGAAATCACTACTTTTACCTTCATATCATCAATATGCTAAGTCTACTATCATCAAAATGATAGTTTTCGGTAACAGTCGGTACTTCTCGATAAAGTAACACCATTTATAACGTTTGCAATATGTTTCCCCCAACAACACAATGGATGTACCTTTAATACCATGGGCCTGCCAAGTACTTTATATTAAGAAATGCAAACATCCTGATGAAAGGTATAAGTGACACCTTAAACTCAGTGTAAAAACAGCTGAAATGAAACCGGTTGTTGAAAAGATATGCATCTATCCTGAAACTATTATAAGAATGACATTATAGAAACGTGGACACATAGGTATTGATATAGGCAACGCTATGACGTCATTCGTCACACTTGAAGTAACGTATGTCTGCAAGCATGCAGTGTGAATGCATTTTTGTAGTTATCTAGAATACGAGCTGGGAACGACTTAAAGGGGCAGTAGCACGTTTTTTCGCTCAAATAAGTCAATGAAGCGTATTTGAAAAATAGCGTCACCAATAGTATAACAACCTTCTCTCTTTGGAAAATCAAGTTAAAAAATGAAAACAGGGTTCAGTAAAGCAATAATAATTGTTTTCGTAATTCGAAATAATAAATGTGTTCACATTAAAATGGCCGCCATACAAGTTTTGCTCTATACGCAACACCATTATCAGTACTACGGATAATTGGTTTGTGTAATCAGATGTTTTACCCTCTAAAGTAAACATAAATGACATAAACCATCATTATAAAATTGGAAATTTGAAAAAAGATAAAACTTGCCAAAAAACGTGCTACGGCCCCTTTAAAGGCCCACTTTCACACATTCCGAAAAACTGTAGGATTAATTTTGATAATTTCACTTTTTTAAAGACTGTCCGTTTGCAATTATTAAATTTAATACAATAACCCAAAATATGTGTCTATAAATTGACGAATTTACTGTAAAACAATTTGATTATGGCACGATACAACACCACGTGTTTGAATGAATTATAATTGGTGATTGGTTATTGTTTATAGCTAAAATATCTTTGCTAAATGTAGACAGGGGTAAAAATGAAATGTGCACAAACATGACTCATACCATGTTTAAAATGTTGTTAATGTGTGCAGAATGAGGCACATTTATTGATTTTCGCATAGAATATGTCTAACATGTCTATGAACAGGTGTCATTTATCCAAATTAACTAATTAAGAATTATCAAATTTAAAAGTTCAAACAAATTAAAAACGACGTAGAAATATTATTTGACTTATGACTAAAGGCCTAAGTATACACCATTCAGTTTTAAAGTACGACGTCGAAAACTCAAGATATTTATAATTGAAAATCATAATATGATAAAACCAACTAGGGTGTATACATATTTTTGGCTGGTAGTTTATATGGCAGAATTTGAAGTGCAAATATTTGAACGAAAGCGCGTCTTGAACTCATATCCACTACCACCTGTTTTCCGTGAGCTAACGTTTTAGCCTACTGCCCACCGAGACACGTGGAGGCTTTAGACTTCATTAGCAACTTTTAGCGTGGTTGTTGAAAATGGACGTTCATGATTTTATGAGCGCCTCTATGTACTAGAGATGCTCACTCTGACTCGATCAAAGAAAACGTCTTTTCCACTTAAAAACGGTTGATTATGTAGCAAAACCATTTTACCTCTGATATGATGTGGTTGTAGACCTTGATATCACCTTGATACCATCTTAGCATGGGTCTACAACGTTACCATATCCTATAGGTATCATGGTTCCTCCTTATAATATTGCATCCGACATCAAAAGTTGTTATCTATAAATTAAAAACAAACTGGTTTCTTACCCGTGTATTTTCACTTTAAATAAATTGTGATTCAGAAAATCTTCCTGTTCTTTCAATGTATGTATGCCTCTTCTAAATGACCTTCAAAGATAAGATACTACTATAGAAGCCAACCTTTAAGATACAGACCACAAATCTTATAATCAAAGGTGACCTGGCGGCGCACGAATTTCTCATGAACCCTTTTCTAAATATTTATCGCCCTTCTATAGATCTGTATAAACCCGCTCAAGAGGGCCAAGTCAGTTATTATTCAAAGTAACTTGGACCAATCAGAGATCGAGATTATTGATGAGGTAGGATAAAGTCCAATGTTTACTTATATTTATGTTATGAAGTAAATGTTAATAACATCTGTTGCATCCGAGAAATAATTCACACTAATTTAAACTCATTTAAAAGTTATAAAAGTTCCACCCTTTTAACATATTAAATTAATTTTCCATATTAATCCTTTGGTTCATCCTAATCTCATGGAAACTAATTAATACGCGTTTACTAATCAAATTGATGAAAATTTCATTAAAGCGAGATCGGGTTGAATAACTCCAGATAGATAACAGTCTTATTGATCCATAATGCATGAATGAATTCTTTTATCAATTATGCATCACAATAAAACGACTTTGCCTGCGCTACGACCCATGGATATAGTTAATCAATGTTTAAAAAGTATATATATCATCTTGTGATATCAAGTATAAAATATTCTTTTATATGAAATCAAGAACCGTTCAAAGTTGACGTAGTATCGAACGTGTTAAAAACAATTATTTATTACCGAATATACACAAATAAGTACTTCGTTGTTTACTTTTTTTCAATTACCGTATATAGTATACCATTATAGTATAATTCCTTTTCTTTTTACTGGATAGTGTATCATTGTATTGTATCATTATGTATTGTTTTCCATTGTATTGTATTGTTCGTGTATTGTGTGGTATTGTATTGCATTGTATAATTGTATAAACATTTTGTTATATTGTATTGTTTAATGTATTTTGTTGTATTGCATTGTATTATTGTATATATCATTTTGTTGTATTGTATTATTTTGCATTGTGTTATACTGTATTGTTTACTGTATTGTATGTATTTCATTATTGTATTATATAGTATTTTGTATTGTATTGACTGTATTATTTTGCATTGTATTATATTGTATTGTTTATTGCATTGTGGTGTTTTGTATTGTATAGCATTTTGTTGTATTGTTTAATTTCTGTTGTACTGTATTGTACTGTTCTAATAACCTATTAGCCCTAAGATCAGTGTTAGCCAACGTTTAAAGATCGGTTAGCGATTGAACTTAAGTCTTTTACAGCTAAGTAGATCTCGTATCTAAAATAAGGTAAACTTATGACGCCATTCCATTGTTACATGTGGTTACGATGACGCCATGTGGATGAAAGGGCTAATTCATTGTTGTAATAGTATGTACATATTTATTAAGGAACAAAAGAAATAAAAGTGCTCAGTGTCGTTCATGCGTATCTGCGTGGACACAATCATAAGGAAACAGACTAAATTTGGGTTTGATTTAAACAAAAAGGTTAATATTTTTTTAAAAATCATTTGAAATAAACATGCCACGAGATGAATAAATATACAATAGAAGTTTTATCAACAATGATTATAATTCTCGCTTCACGCTACAACAAAATACCAAAATGATTTTAAATTCATATTAAAAATAGTACAATGGTAAAAGAAAACCCCAATACGGTAACCCCTGCTGCTCATGCTTGATATCACAACAACAACATTATTTAATATTCAACTTTAAAAAGAAACATATTTAAGATTATTAAAAACAAACTTCTTATTTGAAACAAGTTCATAAATCACTATACAAAAAACATGTCATGTGATCCGGAACACTTTTTTAAAAATAGAAATACGCACATAATTCCAGGTTCTGATTTAACAATTAAAACGTGAATGTCTTTCTTTGTACTTTATCGACAATTAATGTTAAAAATAAACCACGCTTTTACTAAAGCTACGGTATTCAGCACAGTCAGTGATGCGTGTCCTTTGTTAGTCTTGATACGAGGCAGTTGGGGGATAGGGGGATTTGATGTCAGAACGCCGGGATGACAACATAGGGAGTACAAGCTACTGTTCAAACACACATGTCTCCTGGACTCTACTGGACATACTAGTGGACAGAGAGTGGACATAGAAAGCGTTTCGTCTAGACAGTAGGTATGTACGTTCTGTTATGCGTTTGTGGTGAATCGTCGTTGTAGTAGAAACGTTCACACGGTGTTGTAGATACTGTAGATATTGTAGATGGTGTAGATATTGTAGATGGTGTAGATATTGTAGATATTAGGGGTGTCCTGAATGTAGTACTTGAGCACTCGTATATTACATTGTTTCAAAAGAGTCGTCCAAAGAGATTATGTATAATGACATTTACTTTTCATATGTGTGTAGGACAAGGTGGAATTGCTAATAAATCAATGTTGAGTGATGTGATGAACGGTTAAAAAAACATTTTGATGATAAAAAGAATGCAGGCTAGTGGTATTTTTTTTAGTAAAACTATTGTCACGCTGGTCGTTTTAGCCGAATATTAGAGGAAAGGCTTTAACTTTATTTGATATATAATATATAGTTATATATCTGTATATAGTTATGTAGTTATATAGTTATATAGTTATATAGTTATATAGTTATATAGTTATATAGTTATATAATTATATAGTTATATAGTCATATAGTTATATAGTCATATAGTTATATAGTTATAACTCTGTTGAAACACGATAGGTTGGCTCTCAATGATGTATATCAGTTTCGTTCAGAGGTGACAGTGAATGAAATAGATACCCTTGACTGACAATGATGCATATACCTATAAGTCGTTGAATGAATTAGGTCTAGCATTACAAGCTAGGTGTGGCAACCATGGGCAGCAATATTCTCACCATGATAGCACATCAAATATAATACTTAATTTACATTCTCTTGAGTATAGGTGATATTAACGGGAAATCAATTGTTTCTCGAAAATGTTTTTGGTAATATTTCTTCAGATTATTTCAGATTTGATTTTGGCGTTTGATGTCCTTGAAAAGTTGTGTACCAGATTCCTGAGTTATGTTTTTTGTACTGAGTAGCTGTTCTGAGTTATAACGACATTTGAAGAATACCTATCACGCTTGTTGGACTATGTTTTTTTTACATACAATAAGGTAAACATACATATATAATTAATTCCTTATATCCCGTTATATACCATTGATCATATATATTGGTGTGCTGGAATCAGCAAAACCATGCATCTGCATTAAAGACAATGTTCGTCGTTTTATTTAGGGTTTAACATATACACGTATTTAGTAACATTCTATTAATGATGACTGGATGCTTTGTAGTAGCGAAAGGTATAACTACGATTCATTACTACAGAGTTGAACAACCTAATGTTGCATTCTCGTGTTCAAGGACATGTGTATTCGTGTACAATACGATAACATGATAATAAACATTATCGAAAATCCAAGGGCACTTTTTACAGTTGAAGATTTTGCAAAAAGATTAAGACGCGATTTTATTTCCCAGTGTTTTTGGCAAGTGACGTTGTACGCAGCTCAGTGCACTGCTAACTGCTTAGTTAAGCAATAATGAGCTCGGCTCGTATAGGATAGGTGACCGGCTTCATGGCTAGATGTAGATACTTCTTTGAGAGGCATTTTAGAAGCTGGTATGATGAATAAGAACAGGTTATATGGATAGTCGACTTCTTTAATGGTATCAATAAAGAAGTTGACTATCCACAAAAACTTGTTCTTATTTATAGATGTAGATAAACTGAGAATTTGCAGGGCGATTGCCTGTCCCACACTGAGACTTATTTCAGAGTCTCTTACTTAAAATGTGATTCTGTTCACAAGGCAGTTTACATGGGTACCTGGTAAATATGGTGGAGGTGACCTTCTAGTGCCTAATGACTTAGGTTAGACCAGGGTAATAACGTTGATAACGACTAAGATATAAGTGGCTAGGAAAGTATAGCATATAAATATCCTCAGCATTTCAAACGTGGAAAGTAAAACGTGTTACAGATGTCATATTTTATCATATGTCAGATGGTTTAAACAAGTTACATTAGGACGTTGATATACAAATGCCATGGACATGTAATTGTTATTGACAACGTTAATAACAAGCACACGAACATATGTATATACTTGTTATTTGTGGGTACATGTACACATATTTTCAAGAATAATTTTTGAATACAAAATACAGGTATGTCATACACAAACTACTGATTAATTAATAGTACTAGTTTTCTCCAGTTGTGATTATAACGTCACACAACAGTTGTCTTCCTTTATGAAGATGGCACAACAGGTGTTCTAAAACAATGACATGAATTGAATTGAAAATACAAAAGGTTTTCAGCAACAGCGAAACGTGTCAAATCTAACGTTCTATTGATAACATTGTGTCTTTATCATTAATAATGCACATAAATTAACTATCTAGCCGTTTTGCTTAATCTATCATTCCAAAACAACGATGTTTACTCAATAAATAGTGTTTAAATATTAAGAACGTTTAAAACGGTCCAATATTCAAGATTGATGAAGTATGAAATTATAGTTTGAATTTTTTGTTGTTGCATTGTCTTTGCCATTTTAAGATTTTGTTTTATTATTTAATTTGTTTAGTTTTACTGAAACGTTGTGTTGCAATAAAACGTTACTTTTGGAACATTGGAACGTTTATAATTTGAACGAGTCTGTTGCTGTTGTATGTGTCATTTGTATATTCGGTTTACGAGTGAAACGTTGAGCTTTAATGGAGGATGTGACCTGTTTTTGAAACGTTAGATATTGTTGAACCGACATGGAAAACTATGTTTTGTTGGATCATGAATAGGTTTATCATGTATTCCGCTTAATAAATGAAATTTTGAACAGTGAGCTTTTACGTGAATATTATGTTGTGTAATTTATAATTCGAACGCTGAGATTTATCATTTGAAAACAGATTCATGTCATTATTTATATGATGTAGAGCATGTCAAATACAAATTCGCTTTTTATGATGTATGATCTATGATTTCATGCAGGTATCAATCACAAGTATACGGGTTTCAGGTCGAGTTTGATCTAGTGGGTTGAATTTCGTTAAAAATTTGATGCACATTGAATGTTTGTGGAACATTTTCTACAGTCAGCTACAAGTTTGAACATCATTCGTTCATTATATGTACATTAATGTACTCCTTCGTTCGTTCCGAAGTTATTCAAATAAACATGAAGAGGTGTTTATTTATCATTGCTCCATTCAAAACATGTCTCTCAAACATACAAATTATTCTATTGTCTAGCATCCATACATCTCGCCATGCAAGTCCGTTATTCGTTCATTCATTATATTTGCTAAATCATTCCTTCACTCATTCCCATTGCTTAATCTTCATTCATTCATTCCCTGTGCTCAGTCATTCATTCAGTCATTCATCCCCTTTGTTCAACTCTTCATTCATTTCCTTTATTCAATCCTTCATTCCCTTTGCCCAAACGTTCTTTCATATATCCCCTTTGCTCAATCCCTCTTTCATTCATCCATTTGCTCAACTCTTCATTCATTCATTTATCTCCTTTGCAAAATTTTTCTGTCATTCATCCCTTTGCTCAAGCTTTCATTCCTTCAATTACTTATTGTTTCATGGACTGTTCAGTTACTGTTCACCGTATAGACCCTATCTATAGACTGACATTTAATCTATAAATATTTTAGAACAACAATGCTCTCCTTTCTTAATCTAACAATTTGTCTCGGGCAAAAATGTTATTCTTAAGAAACACAAATTTTGTTAGATATTGCAAAGGTTCCTCTGAAAATGGAATTTATTCTTTAGACCCATTTATTTTTCAAAGGTGAATCAAATTGCGAGGTGAAGCTTAGATTTGAATATTATGAGCTACCGTCTTTGATTGAAGAATGGAGAACACTTTTATGAATACACAACTTCTTTATTCTATGAAGGCGACGTTTCGACATAGATACTAATGTCGCCTACATAGAATAAAGAAGTTGTATATCCATAAACAAATTTATTCATTCAATACCTCAACTTCTAGAATGCCCATCAAAGATGTTACCGTCTTTGATTATTAATATTTATTATTAATTAATCATCATGATCATTAGACTAGTCTAGCATCATGCCATAGTCTTGCAATTCAATTAGTCGAGACTTGCTAAATAAGGACATACACTGTAGTAAGTATGTTAAATACAGCTATGTAGTAGAACTATAGCCAAGCGTCAGTCCGTATATATATCACAACATGGCTGAACTGACGCTATTTCGAAAGTTCTTTGTACTACATTGCATGGAGGGACTCAGTTCACTGCATTTAAACACTCACCAATCTGGCCTAGCGACGCTTGTTGCTTTCAGTCGTGTTACATATATATGCTGGGCTTATAGTATATGGTAAGTAAAGAGTCATTTTATTTAAGCATTTTGTCACATGATGAGGTCGTGTATTTATGTTTATATTTACAGTGTATATATAGTCTATCGGTGTATTTGCAATTAGCAATATGCATTCTTTTAGTGGTTACTCAAGACGTTTTGAGTGGAGTAACCTTTGTGGGGTTATATGGGTCACAGGTAGTCTGTCATTAAGATCTCCTTAATGTTTAAGTGCGGTGTAAGTCTACAAGTCTCAAGAGTTAGTTTAATGAACACATCTCAGAGGCTCCTTTTTATTTAAAACATTTTTTCTTCACATTTTGAAATTTAAAAACATTGATTTCAGAGACTAAACGTAGGGTAGGGTTAGATGCTAGGAGTAGTAAGTGTATAGTCTATAGTGTAAGTAGTTGTCGATTTCTTAACTTTGAATCTATGTCAACTGATATGAACGACGTTGGCTCTCACACCAGGACTCATATTTTCGAAGCACTCTTAGCTCTAAGATCGTCGTAAGTCAATGTTAATGTATGGCACTTAGCGCTAAGAGAGTTTCGAAAATATGGGTCCTTGGTAATAATGTGTGGGCTCTGAGCATGCCTATCGCGGTGTGGAGCTCAGATTTAAGTATCCCCGTTATCATGATTATGATTATGAGATAATGTCACGGAGACCATTCTGTTTAAATAATTTAAATTCCATTTTCCAGTTTATGATAGAGTTTGAGAAGTACTGTTAAGATCTGATAAGTCAGATTTTCGTTATTCAGAGTTTCAGATTTTCTGATCACACATATAGATCTTATAATACTGTACTTTACATCTGAGTTTCTAAGTTTTGAATTATTCAAAATTTCCGAGTTATCTTATTTTAAAAGAACATTTTCTGAAAATGGAAATGCCAATTGTTGAATTATTTATATTTCTGATCATATCTTTAATGGAGTCTTTATCATTTGTCTGTGCTCTTTAAATAACTGACAAATCTCAGTTTTGAAAATAAAGTTTTTCAGACTTACACATCCCGTTGTCTCTTCACTAAAGTGTAAAACGTTTTGTCAGTTTGAATCATCCAGATTTTCAGATCATGCGTCAGCGATTGCAACATCGGGTAGTTTTGAAAGTTTTGTATTATTTAAGTTTACAAATCTCCTTATAGTTTAATGGTGCATTTCACCCTGCGCCGGTTGTTGAAGTATTTGTACTTCATATTTCCAGATCACGTATGACGTGTTCGTTTTGTCAGTCAAATAATTCATATTTTCAGATTTCATCAGAACGGATTTCATGTGAAAAGTACACCTCGTCAATGTGAAACAACTTGATCTGGAAAACCAACTCTTGGATTAAGATACACTGATACGCTATGTGGATACTTACCCTGTTGGTGTTGTCTTGTTTCCATGGATACGGATACGGGAGATCCATGTGGGATGAAGTACAACGGAGAGAGAAAGTACGATGGGTGAGTACTAACAGTTTTTATGTTCTAAACAATTAAAATTAATAGTGTTTAAAACATGAAATTAATAGTGTTTAAAACATGAACATTTATAGTGTTTAAAACATGAACATTAATAGTGTTTAAAACATGAACATAAATAGTGTTCAAAACATGAACATTACTAGTGGTTAAACATGATGTTTAAAGCATGAACATTAATAGTGGTTAAAACAATAGTGTTTAAAACATGAAAATTAAAAGTGTTTAAAACATGAAATTAATACTGTTTAAAACATGAAATTAATAGTGTGTTTAAAACATGAAAATTAATACGTGTTTAAAACATGAACACTAATAATGTTCAAAACGTGAACATTAATAGTGGTTAAACATGATGTTTAAAACATGAACATTAATAGTGGTTAAAACAATAGTGTTTAAAACATGAACATTAATAGTGTTTAAAACATGAACTTATTAGTGTGTTTAAAACATGAAAATTAATACGTGTTTATATGATGAGCGTTTTCATGTAAATATATTGCATACAGGTCTATACACATTTGCTCACATTTGCAAATCCCAACATTGACGCATTTGCACATGTGCACTTTTACCATCGAAATAACTTTTCGCCACAGTAAGCAAGTTTGCACCTATAGTCTTTGGCCTCTACAAATGTCTTACTACCGTGAATAAACGTCGATTATATTCATTATGTACCCCAAGGAAAGTTCGTTATTACTCTACAATGCTTACAAATTATCTTTATTTGAGGAATATGAAAACATTTTTGCATACGCTAGCAGGTAATTGATTTTTCACACGTGTGTATATTTACTTCCATGAGCAAATATGCTTATCTGAAAAGTTCACCGTATAAATATGGCTTTCAGAATGCCTGTGGTATATTTCAGTGTGCTTAGAGTCCTCCAATATGATATCGTGAGGTTTCGTAATGGCTATTACAGTTATGGTAGTGAACACACATAGTACATGAAATAACAATCACTGACATGTAATATATAGATAGATTACATACACTTCATCAATTACATACAGTGCATGTCTATCTATCAAGTCACTGGATCAAGCCTATCAAAGAAAAAACGAATTGCAACTGAAAGAATCGAAACGTACACATAAAGAAATGAATTTGCATCGTAGATAACCGATACGGAATGAAAAGACACGAATCTGCACACAATGAGACGATCACCAACTAAAAATACAAAATGCAAATTCGTTTCTTTATGTGTGCATTTCGATTCTTTCCGTTGCAATTGGCTTTTTTATTCGGTAGGCCTGTGGATGTTAATTATTTTGCATAGCGGCGATTTATAAATGCGGAAAGCTAGAAGAAATGCAAGAAAGTTAGAGTTTTAGAGACAGGTATATGTGTGTAACCAAAATATTGAAGTATGAGAAGGAGAAGGAATGAGAGTGAGAATGAAATCAATGATACGAAGAAACGAAGAAACGAAGAAACGAAGCGACAGGGGGAAGAGAAGAGAATTATGGATCAATGAAAAGAACTCATATATATATAAGATGTGAAGCAAACACAAAATGAACAACAGAAATGGAGATACACGAATGAGAGATAACGGAAAAATTAGTGGCATTGTCTGATCAAACAGATAGAGAAAACAAAAGAAATAGAATCTAAAAGGGAAATAAAACCGGTGACGTCATACAGCCATCAGGGGAACAATCATTAAACACATGCAAATAGAAAAATATATATTTGAATTTCAAATCCATCTTTTACGAGCCGGATATTTTAAAGATGTATTTGAATACACGCGAGGCTCAACACAAGCCGACAACCACGGCGTCAGTCTGTATACACTAGTTGACAAGTTGTAATATATTATACCTATGTTATACCTATGTAAGGTAGCTATGTACGCCTTGGGGCTGTGGTTAATTTGACAAGTGAGATCGGAGACATGGAAACGATTTGCAAGTGATATCATAAAATAGTCAGTTAAGATCGTAAACGGCTTGGTCCGGGATCTGTAGTGCTCGCGCATCGTTAAAAAATCGTAAAGTTATCTTAATGGTTCCTGTGACTAATGCTAACTGACGAGGGTTTGAAGACAGCTTTGATGTTAACTTGCGGTAGGTTGGTTGTGTCACTGATGTTCGGGTGGCTGCATAACTGATTAAGTTATCCCTTTGAATATGTAAGAGTGTCAGAAGTAGGAAAGTAAGGTAGCATGAAAGTATGAAAGTAGGAAAGTATGGTAACATGAAAGTATGAAAGTAGGAAAGCATGGTAACATGAAAGTATGAAAGTAGGAAAGCATGGTAACATGAAAGTAGGAAAGTATGGTAACATGAAAGTATGAAAGTAGGAAAGCATGGTAACATGAAAGTAGGAAAGTATGGTAACATGAAAGTATGAAAGTAGGAAAGCATGGTAACATGAAAGTAGGAAAGTATGGTAGCATTAAAGTATGAAAGTAGGAAAGCATGGTAACATGAAAGTAGGAAAGTATGGTAGCATTAAAGTATGAAAGTAGGAAAGCATGGTAACATGAAAGTAGGAAAGTATGGTAGCATTAAAGTATGAAAGTAGGAAAGCATGGTAACATGAAAGTAGGAAAGTATGGTAGCATTAAAGTATGAAAGTAGGAAAGCATGGTAACATGAAAGTAGGAAAGTAGGTAACATGAAAGTATGAAAGTAGGAAAGCATGGTAACATGAAAGTAGGAAAGTGTGGTAACATGAAAGTATGAAAGTAGGAAAGCATGGTAACATGAAAGTAGAAAAGTATGGTAGCATTAAAGTAGGAAAGCATGGTAACATGAAAGTAGGAAAGTATGGTAGCATTTTAGTATGAAAGTAGAAAAGCATGGTAACATGAAAGTAGGAAAGTATGGTAGCATTAAAGTATGAAAGTAGGAAAGCATGGTAACATGAAAGTAGGAAAGTATGGTAGCATTAAAGTATGAAAGTAGGAAAGCATGGTAACATGAAAGTAGGAAAGTATGGTAGCATGAAAATATGAAAGTAGGAAAGTATGGTAGCATGAAAGTATAAAAGTAGGAAAGCATGGTAACATGAAAGTAGGAGAGTATGGTTGCATTAAAGTATGAAAGTATGAAAGTATGGTAACATGAAAGTATAAACGTAGGAAAGTTTGGTAGCATGAGGGTATGAAAGTGGGAAAATATGGAAGCATGAAAGTATGAAAGTAGGAAAGTATGGAAACATGAAAGTATGAAAGTAGGAAAGCATGGTAGCATGAAAGTAGGAAAGTATGGTCCCAGCAGACATGACTGTACTGGGCCAGTACTGGCTTGGTACTGGCTTGTAAAGTTGATAAAGGCATACTGGCAAACGGTAAGGAACCAGTACTGGCCCAGAACCGTTTTAACTGAATTGGCCCAGTTAAGGTAAAATTGTACTGGCCCAGTGCTGGCAATACGGTACTGAAATACGGTACTGGCCCTGTACTGGCCCAGTTAAGGCATATAATTTCCTGTCTAAATGCATTGTGGGATATTTTCAAAGAGCCAGTACTGGGCCAGAAGAGGGCCGGTACAGGCCCAGTGCAGATTATATTTAAATAGGCTTATATACTGGCCCAATTCAGGTATGACACTTCCTGTAAGGGAATTTTGGGTAGTATTTCAAATTGTCGTCTGCTTCAGAGAGACAAGAGGAGAAGGCAACGATTTGGTATCTTTTCAATGTAAGTTCAATTCACGAGTTAACTTTAGTTGTATTTATAAAACTTTGAAACATTCTATATTGCTATCTATCTCTGGTGTGTTTTACATTAACAATTGCTGCTGTATGTATTAAT
The DNA here is from genome assembly GCA_936450465.1 of Gibbula magus. Lineage (NCBI taxonomy): Eukaryota > Metazoa > Mollusca > Gastropoda > Trochida > Trochidae > Gibbula > Gibbula magus. Next base: position 34,320,267 of record OW388302.1, read on the forward strand.
ATCATTAGGAAATCTAAGTATGAACATAATCACAAGTTGATTTTTTATCATTGTCTTTGTATGTTGGCCTACTTGTTAAACATAAATTCTGGCTTGTTTTCAAATAACATTTATTTGACTACATATTTGACAATATTGACATTATGAAAAAAATACAAACAATATTGAGGTTTCATTATAAAAATACACTTTCAAAATAAAAAAAGATTGAAGATAACAAACTTATATGATTAATATTGTTTACTTTAAGAAATGTAATAATTTAGAAAATGAAAGAGAAAATGATAATAGCTAAATCAACCTTCAATTATCAGTTAATTTGGATATTGAAAATTAACGGTATACACAATATATTTAATGTACCGGAACGGTAAAGGCTAACCTGAATTGGGCCAGTACAGGGAATGGTATCGTTTTAGTAATGGCGTGATACTGGCCCAGTACTGGCCCAGTACCGTTTGCCAGCACTGGCCCAGTACCACGCCAGTGTGCAAGTTGGTACAGGGCCAGTACCGGATGCCATAATCGGGCCAGTACCGGATGCCTGTATCAGCCAATACTGGCCCAGTACTGGCCCAGTACGGTCATATTTGCTGGGGTAGCATTAAAGTATGAAAGTAGGAAATACTTTCATACTTTCATACTTTAACGTAGGAAAGTATGGTAGCATGAAAGTAGGAAAGTATGGTAACATGAAAGTATGAAAGTAGGAACGTATGGTAACATGAAAGTATGAAAGGAGGAAAGTATGGTAGCATGAAAGAATGAAAGTATGGTAGCATGAAAGTATGAAAGTAGGTAAATAAGAAATCAGTAAAGTAGGAAAGTATGAGAATAAAAGTAAGAAAATAGAACTTTGAATAAAAGATTTGGATGCCAAAATGTCTTTTAATACCTACCCTATCTTCAATCTCGTGATTATATTTCTTAAAGCTTTCATGAATGAGGATCTAGACTGTACTGAATGCTTTACAATATTAATATAAACACACACAAAAAATAAATAAAAATGAGAATATGTTATTACTTTATTTTCCTTCTGGGCTATTATGCAGTTTTAAGGTTTGTATGGTTATCAGAATGACTGATGATCTTGTTTTTAAGCTTTTAACATCTTTTTTTTATTATTATTAATTGATAACCAGTGCCGTCATATTTTATGTTGATAAATGAGTACATGCCAACCTATCAATATTACATACTATCAAAACCATATCGCAATGCATCACACTGAATCATAAAGTGAATACAGACGCTGAGTTGAATGATGCATGAGCTGTATATATGGATCGAGTATTTATGAGTGTATGTGATATAATCAAGAACATGTATTTACAAATAAACTTTCCGGATAATATCATCTGGATAACATTATATGGATAACATACATAGACCTGTATCTTAATAATGTACAACACATCATCAAGAAGAACGTGAAATTTGAAGGCAATGTAAGGAGGAGAGAGAGAGAGAGAGAGAGAGAGAGAGAGAGAGAGAGAGAGAGAGAGAGAGAGAGAGAGAGAGAGAGAGAGAGAGAGAGAGAGAGAGAGAGAGAGAGAGAGAGAGAGAGTTTATCGAATATCGTTTCCAAGAGCAGCATAATTGAAAAATATTCATTCTGTGTTGGGGTTGTTTTTTTTTAACCCTTTCTCCCCCAACCTCACCCCATAAACCCCACCTTCCCCGCTGCTGCAGTCTTACCATTTATACTATCCCCCAACTAAGCACATCAAGGTTTGGCTTTAAGCCTGTTTATCACCATCATGTATAGCTATATGTTTCAAAGTGACATTTCCATTAATCACGGCTAGTATTTACTTTAATGGTCAGTTTTTGTTTTCCTGTTTATGACACGTCCACTTGTCATTTTGACGGTGAAAACAATGTCATAAAACACACACACGTCTTGCTTGACGTACAACGGGATGGTAGAAAGGCTTGATCTGTGGACGTGTTTATTATACCTAATGTGTAGGAGCACAGTGGTGAAGTGGTTAGCATGCTGGCCTCTCACGCCAAAAGCTCTGGTTCGAATCTCGGTGGAGACACCAGATATTTGTGACCTGGGTCTCAAACTGTATTGTGTCCCTGGGCAAGGTACTTCGAATTCATCCACACTGCACTCAGTCCACCCAGCTGTTTAAATGGGTACCTGAAAAGCGGGTGTATATCACTTCGTGTAGCGCTTTCGGCAGCTACGAAGATATAATTCCGTCAGCATTGAGCATGCATTCGTGTGTCGATAACTTATAATATATATATTATTATAATGGTTTAGCCCTAGGAATAGGGAACACGTTGTTTTTGCATTGTTTGCCTGTTTGCTGTCCGTCTGTTTATTATCTGCCTTTTTGTTTATACGTAGCATTGAACTTGGTTTAATAGTAAACATATATCAATATAGTGTCCAAGTCCACCCAGTGTCGTCTAGATGATTCAGAAAGCGAGCATGTACTAAGTGGTAGCACCAAGTAACATAAAAAGGGCATCTTCCGATCAAGGGGAAATATATGATATACTTCATGTTTTGTTGAGGATATTAAGAAAATATCGAATATAGACCACCCCAACAACCACACCCCAACACCCTAGTTTGTAAATTGAAATGTAGTGCTCTGGGATTGTTAGGATAAATTGAACGATATTATCATCCCAGACATAACAATTGGTTATTTAGCTACTCATTCACTGAACAAAATCCACCATATGCAAAATGTATGAAAATGTGAGGGAAAATGTGAAGGTACTGAATTTTTAACTAAACTAACTATTGTCCTAGCAGGGAAACTACACTTCAAACTTTAGAACTGATGTATTGTAAACAACATTTTTGATATCAAGTTGACATTCACACACCAAAACATCTGTTATCATGCATGATAAGAAGCTAAACAAACTTCCAGTCCCTTTTTAACGATAATTGAGAAAATGCCTACAACCATATGATCTGTGAATAACTCGAGATTAGTAGCGTTCAATATGTTTATTAAACACTTCTACTCGCTTTATATAAGCCAATACAGTAAGTAGTGGCCGTATTTGTTCATTAAGTTCATTGAAATTGATAAGTTCATGATTTTGTGAGTTTGAAGGTGCATACTGCTTTAACGTGTGACTTTTGTTAAAAAGTCACTTAGTAAAGTGTAATCACTTCACTTAAAAGAATAACACTAATCACATTACAGCAACAAATATTGACTTCATTACATTTCATAATGGAACTTGGATTTTGACACCAAAACACAAATTTATTGAAAAAGCCGTATCCAAAGACAGTGAAGCGTTATTTGAGTGACCTTTCGTTTCAACACTGATAAATGATTGCTCTACCTAAAACCACAAACACTTTTCCTGACATATTGTCTTATTTCAAATCGGAACGATTTTGGTGTGGTGAAATGGGTGAAATTAATTTCCAAGTGTATATATAACCCAAGCTACATGCATATACAGCCTTAACTAGAGAGTTTACATTGTCTGTTACACGTAGTCTATTACCCAAATATGGACATTTTGACCTTTAACCCGAGGTCATATTAGGTCAGTGTTTACTTTCAATAACATGGGCGAGTTGACGTAACCATACGTCTCCTTAGTTACGTAACATGTCTCACTACAACACAATCATTACGTCTGCAGATAGTGTAATTTATTAGGTCCTAATTTGTACGATTGGAGAGTAGAGAGCAACGGTATAATTACAAGCACTACAAGAGAGTCAATTCAATTCAATAAGCTCACCCCGGGGATGTTGGTGTAATGTTGAAACATGAATTGAATTCGCTCGCATTACCTCTATACGTAAAAGGACAGACTGGATGTTTGTAGAAATAATGAATGGATGTTTGTACATTTAAATAAATATTGTTAATACTGATTAGACTTAATGTATGGAAAGCGTACGTGAACTATTGGGACGATTTGGAACTTTGGTAAAAATGCCAAACTCTGACTTCAAAGCCTCGGGTTGGAATGCTGGATGCAGACACCAATAATCTGACCTGGGTGTCATACTGTGTTTCGTCCAAAGACTCTCCATCCACCTTACGCGCAATACACCCAGCTGTTTAGGGGGTACCTGAAAAACCTGATTTACGGACCTTTAACGAACACTTTCAATGTGTACCGTACATATTGCATACGATTTATATCCGTAATCACGGGGAAACAGATAGTTAATTACAGCGTTATAAATAACAAACAATGCCATAAAGTCAGTGAAATACTTATCTTGTCAAATTGTCAAGTTGCTTGCTTTAATTTTGATAGTTTAGACACTCTGAACATGTCATCTGTTTTAAATCTTTCTACCAGAATTTTACAAGATCCAACCCATGTTTTAAACCATTGTTATAAGCTTTTACCACCTGGCCGTAGATATCTTTTACCAAATGTTAAATCCAAAAGATGTAAACATTCTTTTATACCTGTAAGCATTTCCATTTTAAACAAGCCTTAATATCTACCCTCTTAGCATATTTATTGTTAGATGCCTGTCTTAGCGTATATAGGGTTGTACTGTGCATTCCCTGTCATTGTTGTTGCTTATGTCTTAAATGTTGTTTTCTTATGTTCTTAAACTCTTGATGTACACAAAATTCCCTTTCGGGTAATAAAGTATTATCTTATCTTATCTTAGAACATGTTTCGATGATTATCGTGCTGGTATTCGGCCTTTGAAGCAGAGCATCACAAAACACATGTAATATGTACATATTTTGATGACATTTGAACTGCCAAACAACCACCTGCCTTAAAACCTCGTAGATTGATCATGCAAGAGTATAAAGTATTTCATTTTCGATGAAGTCGTTGAGTTGTGTCAATTTTAAAATAAGCTCTCTACCATTTATTCGGTTAAGTACATTATCAAAAAGAATAGTGACGTGTAATGACGTCCTCTTTTGGTGTTAAATATAACAAAGCAAAAGGTAAAAGAACTTATTTATAAACATCGTTATCCAATTAACGAACACCGACCTGTCTTTAGGCCTTGAAATGATATAATCAGCAAGAATAATAATAAGGATAACATCATCCGGTTAACATCATTCGGATAACAAATATGAACCTGTATTTAATTATTTACAACACATCATCAAGAAGATAATGTGTGAGGTCCACACAAAAAAAGAAGAATTTGTTTCTGGTGCCCCCGCATCAGTTTCAAACCCACGCCTCAGGTTGTTTTTATCTGATTTCAAAACTGTAACATTATAGCCTCAGAAAACATTGGATATAGAAAATGTCACTCGTTTCTGTTGAGATGGAGTGTTGGGGTGAGATTTTTGACTATTTGGAAAAGTAATACATATTTAAGAGGGTTTGTGCTTTATTTATATAAATAATTGTATAACTTTTGTTTAACTCTTCATTGCCTGTAAAGACCAGAAACATTTATTTTTAGTTTTTAGGCCTAAAAGGATAACACCATTCTTGTGTGTCCTAACAAAAACATCGATAGCAATAGACCTGGGAAACATACATTTACCACCAACAAGAACACGTAATTATAATTTGTAAACAGATAACATCGTCATCGATAAACCTAAGAAGCATTCATGTATTATTAACATGCACACCTAATTTGTAAAAAAAATAACATCGTCATTTTGTGTCACAACAAAACCTTATCAGTAGGCCTGGGACGCATACAGTATCATCAACACAAACGTGTAATTTGCAAACGTTTTGGACGAATCGTCCTTGTGTCATAACAAACTAACATCGACTTTAGTCTCTGAATAGGCCTAGGAAGCATACATGTATGGGTCATTAACAAGAACATGTAATTTGTAGACGTTTCGGATATCAACGTCCTTTTGTGTTCGAACAGACAAAGAACACTCTGCCTTCAGGCGTATGAGGCGTGTCGTCAACAAAAGAACATAATTTGTAAATGTTTTTGATAAGATCTTTATTTTGTAATGTGACTTAATCGTTTGCACCTTTAAGCAATACCTTCAATGGTGGTTTGAAAACTTTTACTTTAAGAGTTTTATTATTTGAGCTCTTTATTTCAAAAGAACGTAATTTGTAAATGTTTTTGATAAGATCTTTATTTTGTAATGTGACTTAATCGTTTGCACCTTTAAGCAATACCTTCAATGGTGGTTTGAAAACTTTTACTTTAATAGTTTTATTATTTGAGCTCTTTATTTCTCATTAACAACACACTGTATAAGGTTCCCCGATGACCGCTATGTTGTGAAACCGAAATGAACTTATATGATCACACGAATTGTATGCCCATGCATTCGTACTGTGCCTTTAATAAAGTCACCTGTGCATGCATCGCGACCTATATATAGTTGTATATAGTTACTTTGGGAGTAATATTTTGATACAGAAAATTCTGTTAATCGTGACTCACGCAAAGAAATGTATTTGTTAAATAAATATTGTCATAGCTCATTCTCTTCTCCAGCGCTTGACGTCTATGGGAAGTTTCATCTATTGAATCATCTTATTTTCCCATCCTTTTAAAATACCATATTTCCGCTTCAGCTCACATCGAGTATAATAAAGACAATTTTTTTTATGGTAACCTGAATGCTTACCTATCTCATATAACTGAGCTATACAAATTATTTCTTTTCTCGGGACAATTTGCATATATTTGCGATACCTTAGACGTAAGAGTAGATTTAAACTGTTTATTGTACATCGCATGAATGAAGACTTATGGATTGGGTCACCTGAGGGTGATGTATGACGTCTTTTTATGAAGGGCTGGATTGTGAAAACATGTTCATTGAATATTTCAGTTCAAGTGTGAATCTTCACGTCTCGTTACCTTTTATTACAAAACTGGGACTCGACGGCGAGTTATTTTCAAACGTTTTCCAAAATGTACAGCGTTCATAATGTGGGTTAAAAAGGTCAATATATACTTTATGAAATGTGGTGGGAACAAAATTGATAAATATAAACTACAACAAGGGGAGGTCCGCTCGCTGGGTGATGGAACTCTGGTGACAGTCAGTGCCGGCGGTAGGTGTCTGACACTGAGGGTGTGGCTTCCATCCCGCAAGGTGAACTATACATTTTACTATTGCAGATACATTAAGGGTGATACCAAGTTTATACAAATTTGAAGAGGCATGTACATGAGAATAAGGGAAAGGATAGATGGATTGGCACTGGGTAGACGGATGGATACAATGATTGGGAAATTGTTTATTATTCCTTGTAATGTTCATATACCTCTAGTTTTCTCTGTGTAAATATACTGCCTTCACTCTGTATCTTTGCACATAATTATGAGAGAGAGAGTGAGAGAGAGAGAGAGAGAGAGAGAGAGAGAGAGAGAGAGAGAGAGAGAGAGAGAGAGAGAGAGAGAGAGAGAGAGAGAGAGAGAGAGAGAGAGAGAGAGAGAGAGAGAGAGAGAGAGAGAGAGAGAGAGAGAGGAGAGAGGAAGGATACCCCCCCCCCCCTTTTTGTGAAAATTTGTAAAAATGACCATTGTAGCTTTAGTTATGTCAAGGTAATATGCACCCTTTTTCTCAACAAGCCGTGTTCACAGCTGGGTAACATCTAAAGTTAGTACAAGTAGTATCCCACGACTTGTGTATTTTTGCCATTAATGGTACATAAAGTATTCGATTGACCAGAAAATGTAGAGCATCAAGTTATTCATAAAAGCGACAACAAGTCAGACATCCCCCATAGACAGGCGAGCACTACATTATGTTAAAAAGATGCTCCAACAGCGATGTATCCAAATATCTATGTGTCGTTGTTTACATGAGCAGTGGGGAGTCTATATAATGACCTGTCCAGATGACCATCTTCATGGTGACACAATGGAACCGTGACCCGTGACTAGGTCACCTGCAGTCACCCTCACGCCTGTCACCTGTTCAGAAATACCTGAGCGTTTCCAAATAACACACCTATAATTAAGTTATATATGTGTCTTCAGGTTAAGGGACCATCTCAAAACATAACAGAATCCTAAGTGAAGGCGACTATTGTCGTAAACAGTGGAAGACATACAGTAGTAGCAGTAGATTTTTATTTAAGTGTCATACACACCAGAACATTTTACATACATACATATTGTACAATAGTATAAAACGGTGCCACAAACTGGCCTTATACATTAAAAGCACACATTTTACGAAAATAAATATTTGAATAAAATATATGAAAAATACATATTTATAACCAGATCAGGTATACCAGTAACATCCCAAAAATCAGAACTGTTAAAACAACACTATTTATGGTTGGTTGCACACACCTGAACCCTCATAGTATAATGGAATGTCCCAAATCGTGCCAAAATGCAGAAAGCTAAAACGCAGAAAAAATAAATATACTGGACCTGGTGTTAAGCATATATTTTATCATATAAAAACAAAATACTATATATATATATATATATATTAAATATGTTCCTTTTTACAATATATGCACACTATACCTGCGCGTTACAAATTAATCCACCCTTCATTAACGTATTTGTATAATTCGTTAAAAGCAACGGCTCATTAGCGTGACCGAACTTAAATTATAAATTCAAGGTGACTTTTATCGAAAACAGTTAAAGGTACATCGATCCATTGTATTGTTTGGGTTTATACGTTATAACTTGTGTTATTGTATCGAAAAGGACTGACTTTTATTGAAAATTGCCGTTTTGATGATAATCGACTCTGTATACCGACAATATAGAGGTAAAAGTGCCCGGACAATGCCCGAGTTTGGCGCGCGTCAATTAGTCAAACGATACTTATTTACAACAAACAAAAAGACAACTTTGAGTTGATAATGTTTAATAGGTCTAACAAATACTGTGCATGTACATAAGGCGTGTAGTTTCGGTTTCTGCACATGTATAATGACGTTGCTCGATTTTAATTCGAAAATAGTAAATATGATATATTTGACAATTGCGGATGAATACAAGCTGAGTGAAATTATTTCAATTGAAATCAGCAGATAAAGTGTGTTGGCACGTATTAAAGTGAAAGAAATTTTTATGAAACACAATGGATGTATCTTTAATGGCATTCGTGTCACTAGATCAGAAATACCTGCGCGTTCCAAGTTAACCTACATGTACCTTCATTAGGTATTTGTATAATTCTTAAAAGTGAACGGGTCATTCCAAAATATGACCAAAATAAAACCCTAAATAATGGTGGCTGTTCTCGTAAAAAGGTAATACCATTGCTGTCACCAGAACTACCTGACCGTCTCATGCTAACTCACATGTAATTAAAATTAGTATGGTAACATAATGTACATGTATCGGGCACGAGTACAAGAAGGTAAGTCTTAAATTCAGGTGAATATTCTCGTAAATGCCTGTCACATGGCCTGAAATACCTGAGCGTTTCAAGAACCATGTACTTCACCTGTATGCGGAAGCAAGATATATTTCAGCATGTCCTGTTTGTTAAACAAGAGGAAACGGGCATTTTAGTGGGTATGAAAAATGGAGAAAGTTATTCGTAAGGATTTGTATTCTTAAAGCATGGACAACCTTTATGTTTGTTTCTCTCAATATTTTAAAGGGGCAGTAGCACGTTTTTTGCAAATTTATTTTTTCGAATTTCCCATTTATAATGATAGTTTAAGTCATTTATATAGACTTTAGAGGGTCAAACATCTTATTACACAAACTAATTATCCGTAGTGGTAATAACGGTGTTGCTTTTTAAGGACCAATTGCATGGCGGCCATTTTATTGTGAACACATTTTATTATATTCGAATGACAAAAAAAATTCCCATGGCTTTACGGAACCATGTACACTCATGTATCACTTGAATTTCCGAAGAGAGGAGGATGTTTTACTATTGGTGACATTATTTCTCAAATACATTTCATCGACTGGTTTCAGCGAAAAACGTGCTACTGCTCTTTTAACCATCTTAATGCTAAGATATATTCACCGATCTTACAGCTGTAGAGAAGTTAAAGGTGCTGTAGCACGCCGTTCTTACTGAAATAAAGTGCTCTCACGAAAAGGTAAATAAGTGTTAGAATTGCCTGAATAATACTCCCCAGTCACTAAAAAGAGTTCCAAAACGAATGTACATTTTAAGGTGTTCACAGTACAGTGGCCGCTCTAAGGTAGTTCAAGTGATCGGACTGATGTACTGGTGTTTTACCCTCTAAAATAACAATATTCATTAATAAATGACATATTTGTGGAAACATAATTCGCAAAACGTGCTACTTCAGTATGTATATTTCTTACTGCAATATGCACTAACAGTCAAATTAATTCAATTCAGTTAATGGCCCAATAGCGTAATTATATGATGGACATTTATATAAATATAACGAAAAAAACTACACTGTAAAAATGGTGTTTAGGATGTAAACATAATACTAAGCGCGTATCTTGTCCTGTTTTTTTTACACGTTTAGACCCCTAAACACGTTTAGCTACATGAATGTGTTTAGGAATGTGTTTAGCAACTAATCACGATTAGCTACATAAACACTTTAATAATGTGATTAGCAACTAAACACATTCCTTAACACATTTAGGTAGCTAAACGTGTTAAGGGGTCTAAACGTGTAAAAAAAACAGGACAAGATACGCGCTTAGTATTATGTTTAGCTTTCAACCTAAACAAAACCATAGTATATCAAACAAGACATAAATTTGGTCTGCATTAACCTCTTTTAAGAAAATAATGACTCAAAATAGGAATTACTCGAAAAGGTTTATTAAAAAGTATGTATAAAATAACCATATACACCAAGAACACTCCTCCAAATTACCAAATATTGTATTTATAAGATAATCATTATTCTCATTATATACATGGATATAAGGTATCTAAAGATAAAATATATGCCTGGACAATGTTCACTGAGCAGTTAAATTTTCAGACACAAATATTTTTAAGTTGGTTTTAGAATCAAGGCAATATAGCGACATTGTTTAACAAATGATTTTCTGTACATGAATTAATAACTAAATAAATCCTTTAAAATAGGTTGGGTGCTTTCTGGATTTTTTTCCAACATAACATTTTCACAACAAGTTTTTTGTAGTTTACTCCCTTTAAAACATCTGTATTAAATCCAAGGATTTGGAAGGTATTTGAGATTCAGGAAGGTCGTTTGTAAACTGCATTTTATTTCCTTTGGCATCCTTCACCTGTAACATGAATGAAGAAACTTTAGTTTACTGTCGTAATGCAACATGACAAAAAATAACACATTTTATGAACATATCGTGTCTTCTGTTTTAGTTTTATAAAGGAAGTAAAGTGAAACATGTCACAGAGTAACTCATTTGGGTATATACAAATGGTTGTACAAACTTAACTGACATCAAATCCAGTGATGAAATCAGTTAAAAAAAACTTTAATGTATTTTAGTGGGACTTCAACGTTTTGTAATAACTGATTCTGTCAGTTCTTGTTTCCTACAAAAAGGGCAAAAATTAGTATAAAAAAGTCAGAATAAAATGGCAGATACAAGCAAATCTTTTACCAAAGCATATTTGTACAATAGTTGGTCTTTGTAATGAAAAGTAATAGTCTATATATTACTTAAATACAGTTCATTTGTGAAAGTCCTAACATAAAGGAATTTAGTTTAATATTTACTCATCACAACTATGTGAATGCTTACAGTTTCTCCTATTTCTCCATCACAGCATCTTTCTTGTCAAGGCAGAATGTCATCAGGAACACTTCTTCTCCAACTGCATAACATAGATACATCTAAATATACTGGTCTGGTCCTAATTGAGCTATATGAGCATCAACCAAGTTTTAAATGAACACATATTGTCATATGCTTTTTTCAGAACTTATTAAGTAAATACAATTGTTAAACGTCTATACCCTTATTACACATCTTAATTCAAGTAATTCAACACAACCAGTTACACTAATCAAACCTCACTACACTGGAATGTGATAGTAATATGTGGTTTATGGATATTACTTTATTTTAGATCTATAAACATTGTCACAACCCTCATATATATCATTTATATAAATAACACATATTACTTAAATATGTATGTTACTGTTGGTGTTAAGCATATAATATACGTACGTTAAATGACTTGTTACAAACTCCTTTGACAAATGAAAACAACATAGAAAGCAATCGGACGACGTTGTGAAATCTCAAATGAACCTACCTTAAAAAAGTCTTGGTTGGAACCATAAGTGTGTCGTTCATGGAACATAGAGACATATATTCGCAGTAGCATCAACTTTTGGCTTCATGTGCACGTCGAATGACCAGAAACGTGTGCATCAACAACGTGTAAATAGACAATAGGATGCTGGCGAAATATGGCGGCCACAGGGATACACATCTGTTCTTAATTAACTCTCCCGCCCAAACTGACCAATGTAATCCAACCCATTTGGGAAATTCTCAAACATGTTTAGGAAAGTGTTTAGCAACTGGTACAAAGTCTGTCTAAACACGTTTAGAAATGTGTTTAAAAGCTATTCATGTTTTAATAACATATGTAATATCGTTCTTGTGTTTCGCTATTAAGCACTATCCTAATCATGTATAGCATTAAACATGTAACGGTGATGTTTAATTGCTAAACGCGATTTTTACAGTGTAAGTAAAAGAACTTTCATGACAAGGGATGAAATATATAGGATTGTTAAGGAGATAAAAACTTCCTCAATTTTAGATCATTTACCCTTCTTTCAAGTAACTCAAATGCCAAGTTCTTAATAAGGAAACACATGCAAAATATTTGGTTAATTCATAAACTGAAAAGTTGGCATTTGCTTTGTTGTGTTACGGTTAAAGATAGTATTTTTAAAAGGATATCAATCACATTGATAGGATCATTATTTTGACGGCCGAATTCAATCAGTATTTGCTCTTTAGTAGGTGGACATGATACCCTTGATGTACTGAGAATGGTATCTACATGATTGAGATCTTTACTGAATTGGTGATACACCTCGATACACATCGAAACATTCCGATACACCCATATATACCTGTGGACTCGTTGGTGCTGTTACCGACAATCACGGCGTTTATTATGAGATTAGTATATCATTATACCTACATTACATGAAATTAGTTGTGACACCTGGAATTACCTTGGGTATATCTATAACACCTGTAGTAAGCACTTCAACACCCGACTTTTTTTCAGAGATATAAGGCGTTATCACGCAATGGGACCAAAACACCTCCCCGAAATTCGATGATCTTACCAGTAAATTGCATACAATGGTCTCCGGTTTATCTTTGGAAATCCGGTCCAGTCCGAAGTTTGTCGCGACAATAAAAGTGTCAAACATTTTTTGACAAACAACTTGCATTTTTTAAATGCCTTACATAAGTTCTTTGGAAATTTTTAGGTTAAAATTATTTTTTTCAATTTTTAAAAATAAATTCCAATGGAATTGTTTTCTCCAATGGAATTATTGTTTCCAATGGAATTACTCGCCCTTGACGGAAATATAGTATTACGTTACATGAGTGTTTTACGAATATGGTAATAAGTCCTTGTTAAAACCCAAATTTGTATCTACATTGCAAGTGTCTAATTTACTTACTTCAATATCTATAGGTGTACTCTCGCCTTTGATGGAAAGGTGGGGATACGCGAGAGAGATACTTTTTAGCGAGTACGAATTTGGATCAAGAGTACTGAAGAAAAGGAAGATTTTCTGGATAACAACTTAACTTAATCAGGTATTCCACTTGATGAAGGAGTGAGCATATACTCCGAAACGTCGTGTATTTTCACATTAAGGACGTTGTTATCCAGGAACCTTCCTGTTCTTATATATACCACTTCAAAATGCCCTTCAAAGACCTGAAGAGTACAGGGGGTTAATCCCATCAATATAACTTTATTTCCGTATTGAATTACTTTTCAACGTGATATTACAGGTGTTAAGAGCGATAATCACTATCTTTGTCAGGCTCGTTAAAGTGATACAAAATATACAAATTCAGAACTATTTATTTCAATTAAGATCATATTTCAAGTATCGTTCGGTGATTTCAAATTATATTGTTATACATATTATATCAATTATTTGTGCGAATTACTCTTTTGTTTGTTGTTCACTTTTTATAAACTCAATATAACACGAGAGAACGAACAATAAATATATCACATAACTATCTAAACCCAACGACCTTCAGCAAAGGGAGTTCACTCTCACAAGTCAATTCAAACGTCTTAAGCGTACAATCGTTTCAAGTCTCTACCCATTATCGCGGATAAACTGTTGATTGATACAGCTATATCGCTGACATTATCACCAAATTCACTGTCTCTTATCACAACTGATAAAATCAAATTGTCGGAAAAATACCCCCTGTCATTTTAACGTGAATAGCGTCACGCTTGACGTCGCCCAATGATAGACGTAAGAACATTATCTGCGTCAAACATCGCATCACATCAAAGGCTTTTTTGATCACAGGTAAGCGATACGTTTACCTGTATACCTCTGCGTTCGTTCGGCCAGGTACGCCATCCACCCGTATCTCGTTGCCATGGGAACGTTAACGCTACACTATCATTATCCCCTACTGCGTTTCTTTGAAACACTCATTTCATGATCAACGTTTTACTTTGAAAGAAACGGGTAAATGCTCATGTTGAAAATATTCCCACACGGTGTAAGATGTAAATGTTATATATTTGAAGTCAAGCTAATTGTTAAAAGACGAAACGCGGCTGGCTAACCGATTGGAACGGGTACTTTTCCCCTCAAAGCGTTTCTTCGAAGGGGCGGTGCATTATTTCAGTCATATCAAAGACTTGTGGGTTTTTAAACAAATAGAAGCTAACATAATGGATAGGAAATGTTATGTTGGTTTAAATGTTTCAATTTGTTTGTATAAAACTACGGTCGAACAAGTTATTTTGGTAGATTAATATAACTCTTGCAAAGAACATGAAGATTTTCGTCGTGTATTTTCACATTAAAGAAGTTGTTATCCAGAAAATCTTCAAGTTCTTATATATACCACTTCTAAATGCCCTTCAAAGACCTAACTCTTGCAAAGTCACCCAAAGGTTGTCCAAGTAATAGTTTTTCATCTACTAATCTATATTGTTTTGGTCCTTTCTGAATTCCATCAAAAAGACCAGTCGACTTAAATTTACTCTGTTCCATTGTATGAAAGTTGCAAAACATTGCATAAACTTTCTGAACTGCAATTACTTGGATTACTTACAGAACAGTATATAGACAAACACGTTATAGAGACCAAGAGTGTTAATTTTTCGCCGATTCTGTTAAATATTTTTTTAAAAGCTGAAAGAGAAAGTTTTAGTGTTTTTTTGTTTTATAGTTTAGGTGAACCAAATATTGTCAATCCATATTTGGATATATCGAAAAGCAAACGAAATTCAATATGCACGGGTTTCAGGCGAACTGAACGTGCACCATGCATTTCTCGTAGAACGGTTTCAACTTCATATTTTCCACGTGCAGCATGCATTTCTCGTGCAGCGGTTTCAACTTGACCTTTTTCATTTAGAAAACGTATCCTTTGATCATTGTTCATAATTTGATTGTAGGCTTTTAAACTTTAATTGTACACTCATTATTAGTTATTAGTTATCAGTTAAACATAATTCTACAATGGACTTATGGACAATATACATAGATTTCAGCAGATTTCCCGGTTAGATCACCCTAACATATTATATGTACCTTTCTCGACTACGAAATTGACACCGACATTGAATAAAAACTGCCATTATTTCTTTAACAAAAGTTTCAATGTCATTTGAATAGGTAGTCGAGTACAGAGCTATGAAAGAAACCAGTGTTTACTGTTTCAGAAATTTTATCACACGACCATTTGCAATAACCTCTATTAATGGACTAAAATACATGTAAGGATATGATCCACCTTTTAAAAAATCGCTCAAATAAGCCTTTTGAAAATATGAAATATTGGATTTATTAAAAAAAAGACATACAATAATTTATTCATTGGAAATGTGCGGATGAACAGTTAAATACGTAAGTGTATCATATGTGTAACGTTTATGTATATGTCATCATCACGTGACCATTATGCAGTTTCGAATTGTATGATTTGTACGCATCAGCAATTTCTTTGTGTCGCGTTTGAATGTGTTGCAACATTTTTGGCCGAATTCGTCTGCTGTGAAGTCGCTAACGATTGTTACGATTCATCTGAACACATACAGATACACAGACAGATAGACAGACAGACATTTAATTATTAACGTCTCACCTTGCGCATATATTACACATATACAGAGTTAATACAACCTTACATTGTACACTAGCCATTCCACGGGAATTATGAAAGAACAAAAACGACAAATTAATATAGACACACATTACATTATATTACATAAACATCTTCAATTTGTATTTGAGGGATAAAAAGGGTAACATAACAATAAGGCAATGTACCAAACATAAATATAAACATAATATAAACAACACGCTTTTTTCTTCGTAAGATAATATCACTTTGACACACAACAAATTTATATCAATGTTTGTAAAGAGCTCGAGATACTCCCTGTATCTGATAAAACACTTAAATATTCGGCCTGACATTGTCCGCGGAGGCATTGTCGGACTGGTTTTCTAGTTAGGTTGCGCTACATAACATTCGTAAAACAGATTGAGCAACATTGATAGTCTGCATGCAGCTGTCTACTTTGGGGCCACTATCTATATGCATTTGCGTTTTTTTTTTCAATTTTATTAACTGTTAGCATTCATTAATCAGGTGAAGTCAGTGTTGTAATTCAAATTCTCCCGCCAAATGGCGTGAATGATGACATCGCAGATATACACGCTTTGCAACGTGCACGGCGACACGCCTATTGAGAATCGGTCATACTAATTGGGATGTGTCATATCGGCTTCGGCATATATGTAAGGCCGCTGCAATATGTTCATCGACAACTATTGGTGTTTTCTTCAGATATATTGTACTCTTATTAAATGTTACGAATTCATCATTATTTCATCTTCGTTTACCTTTTTGCATCTACGTATTGTAAATTCGCCGCAATACATATTTGTGTCTGTATTCTGGAGAGATACTCATTACAGGCACCAAACCCTAAATATACACTTTCGTATATCCACTTACCTATATTGCATAAAGGTAAGACAATGTCCGCCATCTTTAATCTTGCCATATTACCGGAAATGTAAACCTTGATCAGTCTACGAATATTACAAAGCGTATTTGAGCCTGCAAACCAGTATAACCATTTCAAACGGCGGACAGTGTTATATGTTAAAGGTAGGAAGGTATACGAATATATGAGTTCATTTAGGATCTGGCGTCTATGATACTCAGAAAAGCCTTTGCAGCTTTACCAATCCAATCCTTTAATGACATAAATATGCTTGAACCACCATTAATTGTAATATAGTTGGCAGCTGGGGGTAAATAAACAAGCCGAATTTTAATTTAAACCAGTGCATATATGATATTTAGACAAGTAGCAAAACCTCAAAAAGGTGAAAAAAATGATAATGCACCTTTGGTTAAAAGGGGCTGTAGCACGTTTTTTTGCAAATTTTATTTTTTTAAATTTCCTATTTATAATGACAGTTTATGTTATTTATATTTACTTTAGAGGATAAACCATCTTATTACACAAACCAATTGTCCATAGTGATAATAACGATGTTGCTAATAAAAAAAATCATGTCGGCCATTTTAATGTGAACACAATTTATTATTTCGAATGACAAAACTGATTCCCATGACTCTACTACTCTCATTTTTAACTTGATTTTCAGATGAGAGAAGAGTGTTTTACTATTGGTGACATTATTTTGCAAACACATTTCATCGACTTATTTGAGCGAAAAAAATGTCTTACTGCCCCTAAGTGTTGACGGGGGCAACACATTCGTTTCATGATAGTCATGTGCACACGTTTTCTCGAGTAGTAGGGAGTTGTAAATTGTATAATTCACAATTGTTTGGTAAAGGCATTTATTTCAGGACGATTCAATATCATTGAATGAAGAAGTATTTACTGACAAACAGCTTACGGTGGGGTGTCTCCAATAGTATTGAAACTATCAGTATATGACGTCATTGAAGGCATTTTGAAGGCCACCTGCTTTTGAATTTTTAAAAGTATCTAAATATTTGCTAACGATTTGATAGATTTTACTCAACATACGAACGAACTAAAGGTCATTTGCTTCATTTCATTTGAAGCCGTTTATAATTGAAAAGTAGTGATGTCCAATTAGACCAGTTATTATCAAATGATTTGACTTCGGAACAAGGAAACAGTGATTATAGCTTTGATGTGTTGTTGTCGGAAATATCAGTAACTTTCCGGATGTATACGTACATTGTCAACGATTAATGTTGAATTTGAGAATCATAGATCAATGAAATATTTTAGATCATACGAATAATTTTAACATTGTTTTGATTTTGATCATAGTATCAAATATTTTAGATAATGCGAATGAAAGTCCACTGTTTTAATCGAATTCCTTTTTGAAAATGGTCGAATATATATAAACAGTTTCTATATGTTGATCTTGGTTTTAAATAATGAAGGTTTTTGTGAACGTTTACCATATTTTCTGGGTTATTTTGACGAAATTAGTTCAAACGAACGTATACTTTCTATACTAAATCTGGATTGAAAGAAAAGTGTATTGTTGAAATAATTAGATAATACTATAACCTCATATATTTTTCTACAATAATTAAACTGGTAAAATATGTACTAAGATCGTTCACTATTGGTTCCTAGCAGACAGCAAACGTAAAATTAGTTTCAAATCTAAAACTTTATATGCACATGTTTCTTTGTGCTCTACGATTGGACATATCAATATTTTAGAAAAGCATTTAACTTTTGTATACGAACACAATATCCCATTAAATCTGATTTGATGATTATCCCACTTAAACACATTTTTAGAATTTAATATTAGTTATTGTGCAATTAAAAACATTCAAAATACTTTTTTAATATCATGACTTCCCAGACGAGCACAATATCCCAGGCAACCTGTTTTGATAATTAACAATTATCATTCATAAAACGCATTGTTAGACTCCAACTTTAAACAAGTTGTAATAAAACCATTTCAATCATTTATCAAACTCTCTCAAATCATTACTTTATGAAACGGTTGCTATATCCTCTTACAGCCAATAATTACCATTCATAAAACGCATTTTTAGACTCTAATATTGAATATGATTTAATAAAATATGTCTTTAACTAAAAAATCTCATTCAAATAATGTCTTTATAAAACGAGCACAATCTGCTTTTAGATCAATCTGGTAATACCCAAGCAGGATGTATATTGTTCACCTTTAACATTGAAGTTTTAAAAATCTTATTTTGAATGTGACATATGTTAACACAAACCTCTTTAAAAGCTAATTTGAAAAGACGCCGATTTTAGAGTGGTTATGCCAAACGGTGGGTGACTTGTTTTCAATAGGTGTATACCCATGCGTGACGGTTAATAAGTCGGAGAAAAGACACCACCAGGTGTTTTTTAGTTTCCAGACTATTTTCGTATTCAAAAACTATTTCCAATTAAGTTGAAATCATAATTATTCAATATTCGACAACGTGGGCGGTTTAAAAATAATTCCTAAAAGAGAAATGTCAAGTTTTGATAATCATTACATGTTCATATTCTTAATTGCATTTTGCCTAGAGGGATTGAATTAATTGGTCTCTTGAAACGTCAATGTATAATGAGACAATAGTTATTAAAACAGATTTTGTAGTCGAGTTTTGGTGTATTATTAACTAAAACGTGTGTTAAGAATATTTTAAAATGTTGTTAATAACATTTTGATTGCATTCTAAAAACAATATATTGATGTAATTGGAATAGATTGACGTAAGCAATTTTCTGTAAAACATAATTCTCAAGGAGATTTATATCATCCAACATGGTTGAAAATAGATTTAAATGGAGGAGATTATAAAATGTCACATTGAGAAATTAAGTACTTAAGTACTTAACTACTAATTATAAATTTTAACTATTAAGAAAATAATCCCAATACCACCAGACGTCTTAGTGTTTCGGTATTAATTTTGTCATGAGAAGTTAATTTAATATGCATTCGAACCTCCTGTTCAAACCTTAATTACCATTCATAATTGATTAATTGCTACAGCGTATTTAATCAAAACGCTTCATCGACATTACTGTTTAATATTTCATTCAATTTCCATTATACCTGAACAAAGAAAGGATTTGAATCCAGACGAAATGACATTTAGGATAAAAAAATGTACGACTACGTTCTTTAAGACGAAATACATTGCACTTTATACAATTAAAAGTTGGTTGTGAAGAAAGGACTATTATTACGAATTAAGTCATGCATATCAAGCAAGAAATGCGCCGAGTGCCATTTTGGCATCTTTCACGCATGAGTGATGTTAATTTCATGAATGTCAATCAAAGACGGGTCATCTCCGTGCAAAATTCTATCCCTTTTCTTGACATTCATCAAAACACAAGACAACATAATCGATTTGTCTCATTCTAAGATCGAAGTATGCACAACATCAATTTGGGTCATACTTGATGTAATTCATAAAACATTCTGCCTGAAAACGACTTGGCAACACCATTTCAACGCGTGAAAGGTTTTAAAATGTGCCGGTTTTATGTAAGTAAAGGTCAAGCTTTTTATTTCCGGTCAGTTTATGTCGCGGACATCTATTAAGGAAATGCATTTATAAGATCCTATCGGATTCATATTTCACTTGTATTGACACGATCGCCAAAACGAAGTCAGGTTCAGACGAAATAAACTGTTATTTCATCGTTAATGTGTTGTGTGAATTACGTGCAGTTCACGGAATGGTCGACAACAACAGCCTGTCATCTTGCACGTGCAAAACATGCACTTTGAATGACATGATTATCACGTGATGAAATTAACAATGTATTGCATGTTTCCAATTTTAGCCCGTGAGAAACACTTGCGAGCAGTACATAACTTTAAAACTACACGAGTTATGTCCCTTGAATCAGGTTCGTTCAAATCAAGCGCACATGAAATCTTACAGACCGCTGGACATTATTAGAGACTTTTAGGGCGAATGCAGAATTGTTATATTTATATACGTTCTTAGTAGAGAAACAAATGTGTTATTTTGATAGTTTGATTTGGGATAGTTCCAAAATGTGTTATCGATTAATTATTTAAAATGATGTACAATGTATATGTAATATGAATAAGTGAATGCGTATCAACGTTTTGTTAGTTTCAACTTTCACTTGATTATGTCTCAAACATTATTCAGCAACATGCATGTTTATTTGTACTAAATACCTTAGAATAAAATCTGCAAACGTATAAATTGTATTTTAAAAATGTAATTTTCATTTTAGTAGATTTATTTAAAGGGACATATAAAGTATGGAGTCAAACGTAAGTTTCAACTTATGACTTAAACCATTAACGACAGTCGGGAGAATGAAGTCATTGTATAACTTCAGCGATTTATTTCACAGTTTATGTATTACATGCAGATTAAACAAATAAATATAACCATAACTTGACCATGACTTTTTCTTTCTTAAATGAATTTTGAGAAATTTTATTTTTAGTTATATATGTTTATCACCAAAAAGACATTAAACATTAAGTTACACTTGTGACGTCACCCTATTGTTCTTTCACTCCATTATTTTCCAGTAATGGAGAGTTACACATCACATCATATTTTTTAAGAAGAAATTTAAGTTCATTAACTTTTTAAAGCAATTGTGATAAGAGCAATACTTTGAGTGTAATTTAAGTAGGGTAATATCCTCGTAACTCTCCATTCCTTAAAAATAATGGGCCTATATGGTTACAGACATCCAACTTATATATTCTTAGCAGTTATATCTTTAAAAATGTTGCAATTTGAGCCTTTATATTACATTTGATTTTTAGGGCGAGGGCGGTAATGGCGTTTCATTTCATATACGATCTTTTACTAACATCAAAAGAAACGTCATTAACGATATCACGTACAATAATAGACAACATTGTCAAGCAAAGAACTACGCCTATCTTTGGTAAATATATAAATGAGTTTTACGCGTGCAAACGCGACTTGTCCCATCATTCTCCCACGGGAAGGTAGAGTCACGTGCAAATCATGCTTACTGTCCAATGATTGATAGCAATGTACACGTCACGTGACCGAGTCGTGTCACGTGATTGATATAACACGCGGTGTCCGAGATTTCACCATGGCATTTATGTGCCATTAAATTGGAAAAATGTCTTCCGTTGTTGATAGGGCTCAGATAATTCCTTTTGAGAAATATTTTAATGGTTCTTTTAAAGAAACTATTTGACGTTTTTACGGTTTATTTGTTCTAAAGTCAATTTCGATGGACATGGTCGTTGGTGGTAGAATGTTCTCACATATATCATTAAGATGTCCAATTTGTTCCAACACATTATGATAAGGATACAAACATACTTAATCAACTTGTTTACAGGCCAACCAACGTGTTTGTGTTTTTACGGTTTAATTTGTCTTAAGTCAATTTCGTTGGACATGATGGTTGTTGGTACAAAAATGTAGCCACGTTTCATAAAGATCGCGAAATTGACGTGGTTTCACAAAGAAAGGATAAAAAACACCCCAAATATCAATATTGCAGCATAGAATAGTTATTTTGTTAATATAATATTTCTGGAGCCGCACTATAAATAGCGCGAGATTTGCCGAGACTTCACAAAAAACACTCATAAAAGAAAATTAAGAAACATACATTAATTAATTATTTATATTTATTTATTATTGTACGTAGGAGCAACTGGTCTAGGCCCTTCTTGATAAATTGAAAAGCAATCACATATTTCAATCAAGGAATATGGTTAAAATGAATTAAATATGTTAACAACTCACTCCCAATAACCCCATGGACCAAGTGACGTCTCATATTAACCAAATAAAACAAAGCTTTCAATTTGAAATTAGTTATATTTTATCCATATCAAAATGATAGTATTCCGCGATTTGAATATCATAGCTGATGTTATTAATAAAACAAATCGTAGCGGGGTTATTAACTTTATTGGACATCTTGTAACGCTATAATTAAATTCCATTGCATAACAACGATTCCTCAAGGGTTCTTAATGAATAGACGACCAGTTTCCAGAGATTTGTAAAGTCTCCAGAAGATAAAAAGCCGTAGGAAATTAATTCCATTAAATAAAAAATGAACATCCAATTTGTGGTCGGCCTATTGAAGTGAGGTCAAAGTCATCTGATTGGCTTAGATGTGTCACGTGACCGACAAATCTTCGCCCCTTAGTAAACCAATTAGACAAGGTTATTTGTCCGGGAATTCTTGTAAGGTAAGAACAGCGAGAGGTTCCTCCAATTGACTTCCCTCCCTCGTATACACAACATAAACTAATGACTAACGGAGGGGAGCTGCCGCTCGGTGAAAGAGCCTGCAATCGGATTTAACTTTGATAATGCGCAGGGCAACGAGATAAACCCCCGCGATGAAAAAAACTCCCCCCGGCGTATATCGACCTCTGCGTTTGATTTCCCCACTTCTAAGCTAAATCCCCTGGGCCGGCGGCGTCAGACGCTTTCTATGATTATTGCCGATATATCTCTCTATTAATTAACGTTCTATTAAAGCTTTAGTTCGACTTGGGAACGCAAGTTTGCCAGATTGTCACGTACGTGAAACTACTTGAAATGTGTTCCCACGTCCGGCCTGGGGTCACGCAATACCCGTGTTTGTCTAATGAAGTGTAATTAAAACATAACCGATTTATTTGCATCGAAATTTTATGCGTGTTGATTTCGCCAAATTTTCAATTTAGAAACGTGATATGCCGATGTCTTTAAATCTGTGTTGTTTACACATTTACAAAGCTTTTCGAAGTTCTAAAATTGTCGTAAGTGCAATATATTAATATTTGCTTACGTCTATTTAAGTGCTGATTGCCATTAGTTAAAGCCTTTCTTATTGAGAATAGTTTAAAAATATTAATTTGTTGTGTGGGCGACATGAGACATATTCTACAAGCTTCATGATGAATTGTACAATCTTGATCTTGATAAAGGACTTTACTTGAAGGTAATATTGAGGAAATCTTATATTTGTAAATATTCTGAACGAATTGTCCACAAATTAAGGATAATGTGAACAATAAAGGCATGTTATATGTAATGTACATTGTAGACGTATATATATGTGATATGTAATGTACATTGTAGACGTATATATATGTGATATGTAATGTACATTGTATATATATGCGTTTATGCGTTTATGCGTTTAGTCTTTGAATGAGAACAGATTGGCCTCACTTTGTATGATTTATTTGAAACATTTTGAAAGTGTAGCAGGACAATTCAAACAGTAAAGATCTTTTTTTGTGAATCACCTATCTATCTTTTATACAATCTACAGTGTAGACTTACGTTTGGTCTCTCAAAAAAATACTGCAATTTTTATTTAACCAAGTGACCATGTTATCAAATATAGCAAATCGGGAGCATCAGCTGTAATGCAGCCCAAAATATAGACTTGATTTTTTTAGAATGGATAATGTTTCGAGATAGAGTGAAGTATAAAAGAGAGTTCCATCAGAGTATATATATATATATATATATATATATATATATATATATATATATATATATAACGCAGATATATATATATGTATATATATATATATATATATATATATATATATATATATATAACACTGACACACTCACACACACACACACATATATATATGTGTGTGTGTGTGTGTGTCAGTGTGTCAGTGTGTGTGTGTGTTATTGATGCATCTTTATTGTACTATAAAGCCTATCAAGGTGAAGCATATTTCAAAGGTTCATATTTATTTGACTTTATATATTTGAAGATTTGATAACGGCGAGCGTAGGTTCATTAAACAAAACAAGACGCGAAGCCATTCATCGATGTTTCGAGTGTGAAAAGCTTCACTAAGACAACTGAATTATTCATTAGTTTAATGATAAAGTATCTGTTTATTTGTTAATATTCATCAATACATATGCTTAATTATTATAAAAAATAACATTAGTGAAAATACAAGATTTCTTTTCTTTGTAAAAGAAAAACAAAACAAAATGGCGGACAATCGGCGGTAGAACACTTTAAGGTTAAAATATTACGAACTAACGTCTTTGGAAAAGCTCATATACTAATGAATGTTTGTTTTTTTTGCCTTAATTTCATATTTTTATCACCGCGCGCAAAACAAACCTAATGGTTTGAAAGTTTTTATCATTCAAAGTTTTCAAAATTTCGTATAATTCTACCATATATTTCATATAAATGTCATCAATATGTGCTGTTCACTTCAATCGTAAAATTAAGACATCGTATATTCAGTAAAAAAAAACAGGATAAAGTAACAAGAAAGTTTAAAAGTGTCAAAATTCAAAGACAGATGTCTGAAAATTTTGAACGCCTAATCAAAGACCCATTTCATACATTTCTCAACGAGGATAGTTTATGTTCAATTCACATCAACGCGACGACTTGTGACAAGTCCGCAGTGGAACGACAAACGCGTGACAAATTGCTGATTCTCGAGGGACGCCATCTTGCCCAGGCCGTTCGCACCAGTTCGGTTTATTACGCTCCGCATCCGAGATGATCCGAATGAAATCGCTCCTCGAGGACTGGAGTCCGTAACGCTTAAACTGGAAACCGCCCTCGTCAACGCGGCGAGCCCTGCGCTAATCGCGTCTGCATTTGACGATGCATCCCCATTAGTTCAATGATAAACAAATGGGCGTGATACCAATGGAATTAACTATAACACTCACGCGATGTTTGCGCTCTGGAGAAAGTCATCACTGGAAAATATACCGAGCGACTTGTCATTTCCATATGTACCAGACCATCGGATATTAATTATGCATGTGATAGTTTTACGATCTACCAGTTCATATCATGTGTTTCAATGCATAACACTTTCAGCCTGGTGATAAAAAGCAAGCTTGAAAGTTGGCACTTGACGTAGAATAAAACTTAAGGTAAAAATACAGGGTCAAGGTTTCAAAGCTCTGTCGGTGGAGAGATCGAGAGCTAACACTTTGAATGAATATGTCAACAAAAACGAGAGTCATGTAATTTCGACGTAGCTCAAGCAACAATAGCGGTAGTTATAATAGTAGTATAAGCAGTAGCATTAGTATAAATAGACGTGTCGATAGTAGTTGCAAACTTGGAGTAGCAACTAGTGTTAGAAGACATAGTAGCGGTGTTAGTAGTAGTAGTAGTGTAAGTTAGCAGTAGCAGGAACTGTAGTAGCAGTAGTAGTAGTAGTATTAGTAGTAGCAGTAATAGTTGTAGTAGCAGTACCAATACCAGTAGTAACAGTAGAGAAGTAGTAGCATTAGTAGTAGTAGTAGTAGTAGTAGAAGTAGTAGTAGTAGTAGTAGTAGGCCTAGTAGTAGTAGCAGTGTTAGCAATGGTAGCAGTAGTAGGAGCATAGGTAGAAATAGTAATAGTAGTAGAAGTAGCAGCCACAGTAGTAGCAGCAGTAGTAGAATAAGTAGTAGTAGTAGCATAAGTAGAACAAGTAATAGTAGTAGCAATAGTGGTATTAGCAGTAGTAGAAGTAGTATTGGCAGTAGCAGCAGCGAGTAGTAGTAGTAGCAGTTGTAGTAGCAGCAGTAGAAGTAGTAGCAGTAGTTGTAGTGGCAGTAGTAGTAATAGTAGTAGACGTAGGCGCAGTAGTACAAGGAGCATTTATAGTAATAGAAGTAGCAATAGTTATAGTAGCAGTAGCAGCATTAGCACTGTAAGTATAAGTATTAGTATTAGTAGCAGTTGTAGTAGCAGCAGCAGTAGTAGTAATAGTAGTAGCAGCAGTAGTAGCAGAAGTAGTAATAGTAGTAGTAGTAGTAGTAGTTGTAGTAGTAGCGGTACTATAAGTAGTAGTAGTAGTAGTAGTAGTAATAGTATTAGTATTACTAGTAGTAGTAGTTGTAGTAGTAGTAGTAGTAGTAGTAGTAGCAGTAGTGTTGAATATTTAGCAGTAGAAATTCTAGCAACATAATTAGTATCAGCAGTAGAAGTGGCAGTAATACTACAAGTGTATCCTAATAGTAGCAATAATACTACCAGTAGCAGTGTTAATAGTGATAGTAGTAGTGGTTATATTTGTATTATAATTATTAATATTACTGGTAGTAAAAACAGTAGAACAATATTCGGCGTATTGGCAATAAACCGACAGCGAGCAATATCAATTTGAAAAACAAAAACTGTGATTGAAGTAAAGCCATTTCCAAATAATTGTTTTGGCGTTTAAAACCAATTCAGTTACTTCTGGCTTTTAAATTCTGTTCAGTCATCCATATGTAGCCGAACGATATGACACTCCCGGCTTAAACATAATTTTGCTATCTTACAAATACAAAAAAACCCAATTAGCTGCGAAAACGACGGTGTTAGGAATGTTTACATCAAGGTTTGTTCTGATACATGGTTTGCACGTGATTCTTGAGACTGAGTGCGAGTGACATAAACAGGTTGTCAGTAGCGGATGTACATTTCGTGCATGCATTGCACATGTTTCTCGTGCCTCATGGAAGCAGAGATCGTTTACTGCATGGGTTGCACGTGTTTCTTAACTCTCCTCCTTTCTAGTGTAATTCAAGTAATTGTTCGCTGTACCTTACGAGCCGATATGATAGCTAAATAAAGATTTGATTGATATTAAAATAAATACCGTTATATACTTGGTTTGGCTTTATAATGATATAATTGACATTTATTATAAACAGGAAGATTTATAGAAAGCCATAATTGCCAGATATTTTGACGTCACTGTCTGATAAAATACTTGGCAAATGAATGTGTTGTTCTATCACATTAACACAAATCTAGCCTTTCTACAGAAGAAATATTGACTGTGGCCTTGACCTTTGAAAAGCTGGTTGGTTTTCATAAGATAGGGGATAGTAAATCATGAATTATAACGAACCACCAAATATCCATTCAGTCGCTGATTTATAGTAGTGTCAGGCTACGATATGTCTATGTGGAAATAATTGCCAAGCAGCAAAATAGCCTGTCTCATGATCAAAGCTCCCGGGATAATTATCCTATTATTTTGTTACTTTTACTGAAATACGAATATTTTTTTCTATCCCGAAAGTATGAACACTCGTTGGTTCAGACAAGATTGATTATTGTAATTTTGGAATATTTTGGAAATAAGGACAAGCCTTTGTCAACTTGACGAATAGAAATCACAACAGCAATGCTATATGTTCCTTGCTTGAAAAAAAAACCCCCTGAAGTTTGGTTAAAAAATTATTAAAATATTTGTTTAATGTTATAAATACATAACTGTTGTCAGTGTGAGTATAACGAGGGACAATGATGAAAATGAATGATGTACGGGTGGCTGTGGACACGGTTTACATAATATTGCCGAGTTATTTTACCTAACCTGTATGATTATGATTTCTTCATAATGAAATACGAGTCAAAGGGTCACACATGCAGCTGTTTTTAAAGTTTAACGATAAACTAAATGTTGTATGTTGATAGCAAGGGCGTTGTAACGGATGCAACTGTTCTTGAACTACGTTTAAAGTTTGGAATTCACAGATTGTAACATTTGCGTATATACATATAAAGTCTCAAATTCCAAATGTCGCATTTGTTTACATAACCACGACTTTAACACAGAACGCATGTGCGCGTGTCACATTTGTCTCAACTTTATAAACAACTAGCTCGTAAACACTGAAATCCGATAACAAACGAAATTCTTTTAAACTCGAAAAAATCTCAGTTTTTAAAGACTTCTTTTCAAGTAATAACACGCCAAGTGAAAAACACACAAATCCAACCTTTCCAATAAGTTGTGCAACGTTTAGAACGTGACGAAATATAGATGGCGCTGTTTGACTGACAACCGGACCAGTCGGTAACGAGAAATGTATATCACGTGACTTTTCTTCAAACAAAATATCCCGACCTTGTAGTTTGTCTGCTAATTTGTCCATAACCTAATGTTATGAGAAACTATTGTTTGGTTTTCGCGGCGACAAACATCGACTCTGGCCCGCACCCCGTTAACGTCAACATCTTGTTAATGACTTCTCTACCGTCTCTGCAGATCCATTCGCAAAGGTTATCTGAGTGCATTATCGTGATAATTAATTGATAACAATGTCATCGCATGTCTAACGATATTGACTGTTCAGTGTGTGATAAAGTAATTGATTAGAGTATGCGATGCAGTAATTGATTCGAATGCATTTTAATTATCAAATACAACCAGAGCGAAAGACATTGTATAATTTGAAAAGTGCCAACGTGATTCTTGACATTGATTTTTTTCGAAGCTAATATGTTGACATGAGAGTGATATGTCTGTTATGTTGTAAGCTGTCTCATCTTTGAAAAGTCAGCTTCATTCACATATTAAATTAGTTATATTTGACCCTTGTATTACTAATAATACGTTTTACAATCATTTGATTTGATTTAATAATGACATTGGTGATAATGATGATGTCGATACTACTGAGGATGTTGATGATGATGTTGATGATGATGATTATATAATGATGATGATGACGATGACGATGATGATGATGAAGGGGATGATGATGATGATGATGATGATGAAGGGGATGATGATGATGATGATGATGATGATGATGATTATAATGATGATGATGACGATGACGATGATGATGATGAAGGGGATGATGATGATGATGATGATGATGATGATGATTATAATGATGATGATGATGACGATGATGATGATGATGGGGAAGATGATGATGATGATGATGATGATGAAGGGGATGATGATGATGATAATGGTGGGGATAATGATGGCGGTAGCTGGTATGGACGACGATATACCTATGTGATGATAACGATCACTTTGATTTCAATGATGATGATAATGTCCCGAAAGATGATGGTTATGATAATGATGATAATGCCCCGAAAGATAATGAAAATTATGATAATAATGAAGTTGTTAGTAATGACGATAATACCCTAAAGATAATTACGGTAATGAGATTGATGAAGTGGTTAGTGACGAAGATGACGACAATGATGACAGGTATGCTTATGGTAAGGCTACTTTTCAAAGTTGGTAGTGATTAATACCAAAAGGTTTGTAATTTTTCGCGGATAACCCCAAAATACATAGTCTTCGGGAGATTGCGAGCTTTTAACAGTGTTATATCCGCGTTGATATAAATGAAATACTCTTCAAAGTGAATTTGAAATAAAAAATCTATTTTTCTTACTTTCACGACGATAGAACTAAGTATACTTAAAACTCTTTACATATCGCATTCTTTACTTCGTAAAAAATATAAAATATATTCATTGGAGCACTTCAAATCTAAAAATATAGTCACTCTACTTGACGCAACCCCAAATAGCTGACCCAGCGAAAAACGAGTAAACACACTTGAATAAAATTCCTTCATATTAGCGTAACATTCAACAGGCATGAACAACCCGACGGTTATCTTCTATGTGTTCCTTTAACAACGAAGAACATATGTTCTCTGACATTGCCAAACTGCTGTGTTCATCACCTGTTGAGAACATTATCGGATGGAAATGATCCCCATTAAACATTGACAACGAGAAATGCGGCTCCAATTAAGACTTTGCAAAGAATTTAAATAATAATTACGAAGGTAGTTTATCTTGCTTTTAAAAAGGCAACGACAGGCACATGGCATTAATTAACTGGATTTGCTTCTTGTGAGGATTGAAAGCGAGCTTCATCAAATAAGCAGACATTGGTATATTTTGTTGACTTGTTGTATGTTGGTAAATTCACGACAGCCTGGGTTACTGTAGGGAGAAGGACCGCAACGTCATTCTGGCTAGTACGTGTGGTGAAACCTGTGAGCATTGGTTGAAATTAAACTGGGTCGTATTATAAGGAATTCAATATGGACATTTCACTCATACCCCAGTGGATAGGCAGTCTTCTACGGCAGATATTTGCTGAGTTTCTGTCGGATCTAAAACATCTGGAACTGATTTTTACAGCCACGTCTTTCGTCTGTTTTCCTAGGATTGTAAATAATGATGAAAACATACAAATCCAAGTTAGTTGTTAAAGGGGCAGTAGCACGGTTTTCCCGTGAAATAAGTTGATTAAATGGATTTGAAAAATAATGTCCCTTATAGTAAAATATCCTTCTCTATTCAGAAAATCAAGTTAAAAATGAGTGTACATGGTTCCGTAAAGCCATGGGAATAGTTTATGTCCTTTGAAATAATAAAATATGTTCGCTATAAATTGGCCGCCATGCATTGTTTGCATTATATGCAACACCGTTATTACCAATACGGATAATTGATTTGTGTAATAAGATGTTTTACCCTCTAAAGTCAATATAAATGACATGAACTATCATTACAAATGGGAAATTTGAAAAAATAAAATTTAAAAAAAAGTGCTACTGTCCCTTTAAAGGATAAAAACACGATTACCACATCAGCTTTGGTCGTACACAGTATGAAAATAAGTTACCATGTATCCGCGAGTGTGATACGGAGATTTATCATGTGTCATGTGTACATTCTCCTGATGGTATATGTCAATGCATATTAAACCATCCGTCCAAAGGTATACATGTATTGCATACCAATCCGATGAAATGTAAATTTCAAGGAATAAATGAATTGAATTGAATTAAGTTTAATTTCAAACGAGAACGAATGACTAATGGGTCAATGCAAGTCGAGATAAGTGTCATTCTACCAAGTGAGAATTGCGGAGATAATTGAAATACAATACCCTAGACAATATTATCATACCATACCTACTATATTTGTGACATATAGATATGTATATTTTTAGATCAGAAGTGGTACCGTGAAACATTAGTACCATACCATATATATTTCTAAGAAATATGTTTACTGATACCCGATATCTACTGATCCCCCCCCCCCCCCCCCCCCACCTCCCTCATACCTTCCTTGTCCCTGACCCCCACAAACTATAGTCCCCTTGAACTGACACAGAGAATAGACAATTTATAGCAGAGTTGAGTCTATGACATTTGTCTACAAGCCTCCTCCCCTCCGCCCGAACATCCTCCTCCCCTCCGCCCGAACATCCTCCTCCCCTCCGCCCGAACATCCTCCTCCAGTGCACACCTCCGTCTCAAACCTCCCTTGCCTTGACCCCCAGAAAATATCCCCTAACTGCTTACAGCGACAGCCTCGACGCAGAAGCCGCTATATTGTCATGGGCCCTCGCAGCTGATACAGCTACCAACGTGAGGCTGCATTAGCAACTGGCTGTGGGATATAGACATTGTTATACATGCTATTGACAAGCCTCGTGATGCTGTACCCTACCTGGATGGGAGATACGGAGTGAAATGTGTTTGATATTGACATGACATTATGTGATATTGACATCACTTTATGTGAAATGTACATTATATTTAAGAAATGACCTCGTTTTCTTCTAAACGGTTACTCGCTTCGGTGACGCTGCTCCAGAAGTTGGATGTTTTCGGTGCTTGATTTTCTTCTATTCTGAATAATATTCCGATTAAGGATTAATCACGTGACCAGTGACAGTTATATTTCATCGTAGAATCAACTAATGAAGAGCGGTCGGCGCTTATAATCAATCAAATCTCGAGAGAGGAGCTGGATGATTGAGTTTTTATTGTCGTTGAGTGACGGAATGATAAACACTCAGACTTGTTATTCACTAGTTTTCATTTTCACTGACTTCGCAGAAATCTAAAAGACTGTCACGTTTGTACTCTTATGTATTCGGGGTTAACAGATTGTAAAATCTCAACATGGAGTTATCACTAATGAAATGAAACTGTAGCGTGTCGACTCAAGAAATTGAGAAACACTTCAATCGGATTGCTGGCTGAATGGAATATATGAGAAAAACGGAAAATTAATGAAATTACTCAAAATGGGCCTGGATACGTTTTACCTGTGTTTGATATGGATACTTGGTATTCCTACCTGTCATTCCTATACAACGCTCTGGGACGTCATCCAGAATGAGTTTTCCTTACATAGGGTAAGTACTTGTAAGTTGATGTAAGTAATTGTATATTCAACCGTCATTTGGACACATTAAACCCTCCTTCACGGCCGCTTTTACACCTAAATAACCCTAATATGTTGCAAATCGACAGGGAAGGCATGGAAAGCCCTGGGTCATTAAGAAATCATTAGGCAAGCTTTGTGAAATGTATCAAGGAAATGCCCCGGATATGCCAGTCAGTTGTACATTTCCCAGTTGAAATAGACAACGCGTTCGGACAACTTGTCAGCTTACTGCTTGTAATTTACAACTCTGCGGAAATTGAGTGTAGCCTTTTTATGCGATTGATTATCGATCTCATATTGATTTGATTAGCGTGTTGTGAAAGGGCATATCAGATAAGTAACGTATCAATTAGTTGTGTTCTGTACTTGTGCACGGAAGACTCTGTCAAGCACGTCTTTGCATGTTAAAACTTCCTTACGGTGTCTATTTGATTAGCGTTTTTAAAGTAAAATGGCATTCACAAGTGATTGGCTAATAAGAAATATGCCGAACGATATGATTGATGAATCAATCAAGAAAATCAAAATATATTGAAGTGTAATTGCGAACGTCATGTTTGACTTGTCAATACATCCACGAGTTACGTTTCTTGTGTACTGTGTGTATTATGTGTGTACTGCAGTATTAACAAACGCAAAGCTTTGTATGTATACAGAACCAGATACTTAAGTGCATATGTTATGCAGTATAACAAAACATTTTGAAAAAAAATTTGATATGGAAACATATATACACTTGTAGATGTACAAACATAATTGTACAACATCATGGGTACTAGGAATGAGCGTAGAGTTTGTCTCCGGTTCTGATTGATTATACGGACATTAAAATGAACAGATTAATTAGAGCGTTGATTTGTTGAACAACTGTATTAACGTATCGAACATGGCATTGTCTGTCACCAGCTTTAAAGGCATGCATGCGCCGAACTGTCCAATTTAAGTCACACCAAATAAGGAGTGAATTGCTGTGTAAGTATACAGGAATTGAACTGTACTTTTTAAT
Organism: Gibbula magus; assembly: GCA_936450465.1. Classification (NCBI taxonomy): domain Eukaryota; kingdom Metazoa; phylum Mollusca; class Gastropoda; order Trochida; family Trochidae; genus Gibbula; species Gibbula magus. The sequence continues at coordinate 34,354,365 of OW388302.1, forward strand.
AATGATTATTGGTTATTGATTTGGTTTGCATTTAAGTGAACGACATGTCAAATACGTGACTGATTTATTACAACGTCGCGTGAACACTCTCTAATTTGAATGAGAAGTTTGCAAGTAAATTGTTTGATTACTTACGTAAATAAATTGACTCGATGAATAAAATATGAGCCATAAACGGTGGCGGAAGTGGAAGCTCGTTTGATGTAAATAAACGTTTACGGTTTAAAAAATACTTGTAAATAATGCAGGAAGCTTTTACGGGACAAACATACTGAATAATATATGTTTCCCTTTCCCGTCGGTAGGACAAACGTTTAGATTCATTAACCAAAATAAAAGGTTATAGAATGAAAAACGTTTTATGAAATTCGTTTACTTATGTCTGTGCAACTTTCAAATTCTTTCGAACGGTATAGGTGAGTTTAACGTTTGGACCATTTTAACCTTTAAAGGGCCAGTAAAAGTTTTTTCGCTGAAATAAGTCGATGAAATGTATTTGAAATATAATGTCACCAAAAATAAAACACCCTTCTCTCTTCGGGAAATCAAGTTAATAAATGAGTTTACATGACTCTGTAAAGTTATGGGAATCGTTTTTGTCATTCGAAATAATAAAATGTGTTCGCAATAAAAAATTTTGCTTTATACGCAACATCGTTATTAACCACTACGGAAAATTGGTTTGTGTAATAAGATGTTTTACCCTGTAAAGTGAATATAAATGACATCAACTATCATTATAAATGGAAAATTTGAAAAAAAGTGCTACTGCCCCTTTAAGACCGTGACATCTTTGATAATTGCCTTATTTAAGATCCATACAACAACTGACGCTTCACAAACATAATATCCAAAGTTTATACGAAGGGTAATAAAGAGGCATTATCATTATTAGTAATAGAATATATTAAGATCAAGTTTGAAAAAGATTTCTTGTTATTAGTAATGAAAACGTTGTACCAGAGCTCGTGTTTTGTCTTAGTTATTAACTTACGAAGATGGGTAACATTACCTACCACAATCTTCCGATATCTATAGATCTTCGTCTGGTATACAATGGTATCATGATCTTAAATCGATAAAAATAATGATATTGATTTGTTAATAAGTACATATATCTGAAATTTTGATAAATATTTGCAGCTTTGGATTGTCACACTTTGTAATTTCTTTAAATACGATCTTTAAACTTGAGACAAACTTACAATGTTTAAAACGTTACGAAATTTCATATGACTATAACTCTCAATTCATTAATTAAATCAGATAAAAATTGCATTGGCTCGAGTTTAGTATGTACAAATGAAAACCGTTAAAGCATTCAATGCCCTAAAATTAAGACATACTATAACACATACAAAATACCCGCCAACACGATGGAAAAATAAATAAAGTTCACAAAGAATAGCAGCAAGGTAACTTGTTCGCGGTGTGCATATTTACGAATGCCTTGGTATACAATATTTTGAAAAGCACATTGCAAAACTCCTTGCGAATTCATTGAATGGTAGAGTTGCTGAGTTCGCAATGTACATATTGTTTTGACATGAGATTTCAAAGCGACGTACGGAGTTTTGTACATTTCAACCATAGAGCACCTGTTGATTTCATATTGTAACAGGTGCTCGTGAAAAGCAGAAAGTCCGTGCTGTTTAAAGGCGTCTTCGTTGTCAATGGTTACCATGACCAGTTTGCCTGCATTGAAAAATTCTCATTTTTCTATGATGTGAAATACATAAGTAACCAATGCTCATTATTTGAATAGATTTAATTTACATAAGTATCTGAAGTAAAAGCTCAGATATTAATATCTATCGTTGATTGGATAGATGTGAATATGTATGACACTTATTTAAAAAATATATTCCAATTACGGTATGCTGGTACCGCTAAAAGTGTTCGTCACAAACATAATTATTATGACTCAGTACAAACCGATAATGTCAAACATTCGTGTTGTTACATAAATTGGAAATTCAATTAGAATGTCGATTCCATAACTGTTGTATACTGCCGTCCAAAAGAAACGCCCATCAGATATTTTATGAGATTTCAGAAAAAGTATCAGGAGCATGTAAACCAAAGTGTGGCATTATGAAGTTGCATCATTTTTTAACAAAATATCGAAGTTTCATAAATTTGCATGTTGTAGGGGGAAAATTAGAGATGGTAACTGTTCAGTTTTCGATCATGGTTTAAAAACAGTTTTGCTGCACCATACTCTGTAAATCCGAAGACCATACCACCAAAGTCCTCCTGACAATGTTCACCTGTCCACAAAAAACCAAAGTGATAACTCTGCATATGTGGTCATGGTAATAAACTTATTGTACAAATCAAAAACCGGAAGTAGCAGGTTTTTGGGGGCGTGGTCACGGGTGGTTGTCCAATTCATGGCCAATGGATTGTCATATCAAATATTGTTTCATTATAACCTTGATACGATCATTAATTAATAATAATAATAATAATAATAACTCTTTATTGTCCGTAATACAATGTACAATGGAAATTTGTTGTGTGCAAATAGCACCCGGCAGCCACAGTGCAGCGCCAGTTAAAGCTTTGTTCTGTCCTTATATTGCTGAGTGTCAAGCAAGGCAGCAACAACTCCATCTTTTAACGTCTTTTGGTATGACGCGACCGGGAATCGAACCCCGGCCTTCCGGGTGATGAGCGGACACTCTACCAACTGAGCTACATCCCCGTGTTAAAGTAATATAATTCATCTTAAAGATTCATGTGGGCGTTTCTTTTGGACGGCAGTGTATTATACAAAATAATTAAACATGAATACGAACGGTATCATACGTTGAAATATTCCTTAAAATGGCAGGATTGCAATGAACGGAAACGTGCTAATTTTAAATGTAATGTCAAATTCTAGAATTCACTGATATAAATATATCAACATAAATTTTCATATAACTTTCAGGGTTTCATAAATACTGGCTAACACTAACGTGAAAATAAGCATAACACAGTTTACTATCGTTTCCCTTCCGTCCTGAAAATCTTCCTACCTAGGTAATTTTGCTTTTAATACTGCCCTGGAACGATTTGATGACTTTTTACCGACAAAATACAGAGGTCAATAGCAGAATATATTATGGGTTTATTTCGAGTTGAGAGAAGTGTTTGCAATACGTGTACTATATATAGTAACGCGACAAACCCACTTTGGCGTGCCTATGAAAATAGATCGTGTATTTCCAGGGCTCTCCTAACACAATTAAGTTGTCTGGTTTCTTCGATACACTTTTAAATATACAACCAAGAGGCTTGCCCTCGTATCGCCTACACCCCATATCGCCTACGCCTTGACAACACCTAACATTGCCTAAACTAAATGCAAATGATCAATTCCTCACCTCTATCGTGTAGAATGGTAAGTCTATAAATCAGTAATAAATGTGTTCATTGATATCATAAATGACAGGAGTAGATGGCCTTTTGAACTATTCGATGATTTCATGTTATATATGATCATTGAATATATGCGTTTACTGTTTATACAGGGTTGTTATTATACACTTCGATCTTTCAACAGATCAACAATTTCTTATAACTATATACATGTGGTATTAGGAAATGTTATTGTTTCCCCTTACATTAATCCACGAAGAGAGATAAGAGAGATATACACTGACGGGCAAAAGAAAATATAACACTCACTTGTTTTCGATTAATTCAATATTTTAAAGAAATGAGATACATTTGATTATAGGCACGATACATTTACACCTTTCGGCAGTAGTTTGAATGACTTGGTGACTGTTTATTTATCAGTATCATTATTTAAAGTAAACAGGGGTAAGAAATTAAATTTACACCAACATGACCCCTACCATGTTCAACATGTTGTAAATGTGTGCAGGACGAGGCACATTTATTGATTTTCACACATAGTATGTGCTATATGTCGATGAACAGTTGTATTTCATCTAAATTAATTTGGGGAAATTTTAAAATTTTAACTTTAAATTTTAATAATTGTTTTTCAAACCGTGTAGAGGTTTTCCTTGACTTGGACTAATTTCACAAACTACATGTAATCCGTTTGTGAATACGACGTCGAAAATTTGAGATATTTGACTTTGAAAATTATACATACGATAAATACAATTGAGCGATATTCTTTCTTTTGCACGTCAGTGTAGTTTACTATGATGTAGCACATAAAACTCACACATTTGATACAATAGTATAGGAGTAAATATACAGCCAAAATTGACATACGAGACATTTATTACCAGTTTAAAACAGGATATTCATCTTCTACATCAGTTTGTTTTGTATCTTATTTAAACAGTCATTTATTTCAAAAGCACATGAGTTGAACAATACATTTGATACGCTGAGATTTGATCATGAAATTAAGAACATCTGATCTAAATTCGGTGTAGGTGATATGAGATGTAGGCAATACGAGGAAAGGTCACTCCCTCTTTTATCGCTTATATCTTGTGCATAGTTTTAAATAATGGCTGCGACAGGGTTAAAATTTGGTTGGCGGTATCATCGTTGCATCATGGATATCGGTACAATAATGAAACTGGAATTAATTGCAGTACGTTATAGGTTCTATAAAAAGGTGAAAGACAGTCTTCAGTTTGTTTTTACACTAATTAATCATCATCAATGACATCATGTTTATTACCTTGATTAATATTATGCATTGAAGCAAAACGAATATCAAACTCAATATTTATCAGCATCAGTCACACCTTCATCTTCAGTCACACCTTCATCTTCAGTCACATCATTAGTCACATCAGCAGTCACATCATCAGTCACATCATCAGTCACATCATCAGTCACATCATCAGTTACATCATCAGTCACAGCATCAGTCACATCAGTCACATCAGCAGTCACATCATCAGTCACATCATCAGTCACATCAGCAGTCACATCATCAGTCACATCAGCAGTCACATCATCAGCCACATCAGCCACATCATCAGTCACATCATCAGTCACATCATCAGTCATATCAACAGTCACATCAGCAGTAACATCAGTCACATCAGCAGCCAACTCTTCAGTCACATCAGTCACAACAGCAGTCACATGAGTCACATCAGCAGTCACATGAGTCACATCATTAAAATCAGCAGTCACATCATTCACATCGGTCACAACATCAGTCACATCATCAGTCACATCAGCAGTCACAGCAGTCACATCAGCAGTCACATCAGCAGTCACATCATCAGTCACATCATCAGTCACATCATCAGTCACATCAGCAGTCACATCAGCAGTCACATCAGCAGTCACATCATTCACATCAGTCACATCAGCAGTCACATTAGTCACATCAGCAGTCACATCATCAGTCACCTCATCAGTCACATCAGTAGTCACCTCATCAGTCACATCAGTCACAACAGCAGTCACATCAGCAGTCACATCAGCAGTCACATCATTCACATCAGTCACATCAGCAGTCACATTAGTCACATCAGCAGTCACATCATCAGTCACCTCATCAGTCACATCAGTAGTCACCTCATCAGTCACATCAGTCACAACAGCAGTCACATCAGCAGTCACATCAGCATAACACTGTCATCATCAAGATAATGACGTCACGGTATTGTGATGTCATCAGTGATATTATGTCGTATCATTATGAGTCATTGTGATGTCATATATGACAAGATATTGTGTAAAATCAGCTGAGAAGATGTCTGCTTGGAGATATTGTCTATCTCACGTAATACCTACTGTAGTTATGGATTATAATGGATTGCATTTCATAAGTATCATTTTTTTAATTAAAATCGACTATGTTGTTTTAATGACTGTGATGTCTAAATGTGCGTAATTGTATAGACCGTCTACAATTAGCTGTAAAGCTATATCTAATTATACGTATTCGATGTGGAGCGATGGAACGTTGGAATGTAGACTAGTGAATTACCCCCCTGCTGGGGAGGGAATGATGTCGGCTCCCTCTCGCCCCTAGTGACAGGTCCCCATTTAACGCGCACATCATCAGTCACTGGTGACGGGCCATCTGATCTTTGTGTCATGTCATGGCGAACTGTCATGCTCAAAGTGACATGTCACTTCTGATATGTACTTTGTGAGAAGTTTGCAATTACTATAAAGTATAGATTTCTTGTGTCATTTAAAGTGGAAATCTTCAACAACTTTAAAACAAGGAAATTGATCACGGCGTCATGACCTGATGTTGTGTTAAAAGTAAAATGTCATGTGTACTTTTGGAGTAGACTTGTATCCTAGAGCCGCTTAGTAAAAGTTAAAATTTATTGATGTCGTTGATAATAAAGGAATATTTAATATAATTTTGATGCATGACTGTTGGGCTGTTGCCATGACATGGAGTGTTGTCATGTTGTAAATTGATTTGTCACAAATTGGTTTTTGAGTAGATACATTGACATTTGTTAAACTAGCCGAGATGTTGACAAGTTCTTTATTATTTAGAGGTCCAGTCTGAGATGACCCATTGCTGTGCCCCAGCGAATGCACTGATCATCTGTCAGTTGTAGGTATGGTCCGAGTTGACCGACTGTCTTAGGACGCGTGCTGTCTTTGTAGGCATTTTGTCCTAGGAGGCTTATTATCTGATGTGGCTAATTATCCTAGGAGGCCCATTGTCCTAAGAGGCTAATTATCCGGTGTGGTTAATTGTCCTTGGGGACTTATTGTCCCAGTAGGCTTATTGTCCTATAACGTTAATTGTCAGAAGTTGCTTTTGTCCTATGAGGCTTATTGTCCTAGGAGGCTTATTGTCCAAGGAGGCTTATTGTCCTAGGAGGCTTATTGTTCTATGACGTTAATTGTCAGAGGTAGCTTTTGTCCTAGGAGGCCTATTTCCTAAGGGGCTAATTGTCCTAAATTATTGTCTTTGGATGCTTTTGCCCTTTTTGGCCTTCGATCTCGATGGGTGTAGTCCCGACCTTGGCATTCCCTGTACTTGACAAAGCTAGAAGTAGATGTTTATCGTGTCCTCTGGTTGTATGTGGTAATTTATCCAAAATTCAGACATAAATAACCATGTCATTACGAACCATGTCATCATGCTATTTGTCATCACTGATGTTAGTACATCCTTACATTATTGGACGTATCTAGGTGTGACATGTCATGTCCATGTTGTCCACCCACAGCACCATGACACAAGAGAGAAAGGTGTCACTTCGTTGTCTTCTGTCATGCTGAATGTGACGTGACTTCATGTCACGCTGTCATGTCAGTATTCACTTGCAGTTACAGGTCACACTTTTAATACTACACTCAACCGCAAAAGAAACATCACCACATTTTCAACGGTGTGAAAAACGAAATACTGCTGCCGGAGAAAGACGATCTTAATGATTTATAAAGAGGTACCCACAATTTCATTCGTCAGGGTGTAAGACTTTTATTTTCATGTCTGTTCAAGTACACTTTGAGTGTTGAAATCGCTTTTTTAAAATGTTATTTTGGCCAAAATGTTTCGCATTTAGCTTAAAAATTCATCAAAAGTAAACAATAAAAGATGTGATCGACATTTATAACCTTCTTGGACTTAATTTTGTTGCCGCGTCTTTAGTGTATGACGTCATAAACAAGCCAAGAGAGCTGTTTTTGACTCCCTTATCTCGCCAAGTTATTGAGATTCAAAACGAAGATTTCTTACAACCTGGGTTTCACAGAAATATGAACAGATAATGTTTTGAAATTTTAAATCTAGATTAGTTGGCTTCTGAAGACATGATGTATCTCTGTGTTAGTCGCCTTTATTACGCGCGGATTGAATTATCTTGTTTTTTGTATGGTGACGTTTCTTTTGCGGTTGAGTGTAAGCAAGGATTCTAATGTCCCCTTAACATAAATCATCATCAGTTAAATTGCATTAATAATTAATGTTTAATGTAATAACTCTCCAGACAAGAGATACAGTTTTACATTGTCACTGTGAAAGGTCGACCCCGTGTATTGTCCATACCTTACTCTTCAAAGTTTGAAATCTCACGTCACATCTTTAATTTGCATTTGATCAGAAAAGTCCATGCTATGCTAATTTTATCACATCATTTACACAAAGAATGAATATATATGTATTAACAATCATGGTCGGAATCTCTACTTCTATCAACTAAATGTTCATTTTACAACCAATGGAAATCGGGTATATTTTTCGAAGAGTATCCAGCAAAAGTTGACGTGAAAAAGTTTCGTATATCTCTCACCCGATTTCGTTGCTCTTCCCATGAATTTCCATTGACACTGGCAGATATCTTGGTATACCAAGAGAACAGAGAATATGTAAATTATGTGACCATAATGCTATAAAGAATGAATTACATGTCCTTCTCATCTGCCCTGTGGATAACACTTTACGATCTTAGTACCTAAAACCATACTTTTATAAATACCCAAGCGAAAGAAAATTAATATCACTGTTAACAGATACTAACACATTATCACTACAGAATCTTGCAATGTACAACAATTTCGCAATGGATTAAAGAAAACAGACTGTAATAGATAATAAATTGACATGACGTAATTCTCATATGAACTGTTAATATACTACAGGCCTGTGGCCTTTTTAGTACTAAAATAAAGATTGATTGATGCATTGCATTGACCGATCTTATAACGGAGGCGACATATATTTCACTGACATCGTCTTGCTGAATAAGACGTTTGAACGAACCTCATTAGATCTGTTTCACCTACGCACACAGCCAAGGACATTCTAAAACTATACCCTTGTGTACTTCACAATGTTATTCATTACAACATTGACTTGAAAAGGTTCATTAAGTTTAGTGCATTAAAGTGATGAAACGACTTCGATTAAAAAAATAATTTGAGGGGAGGTTTTGTCTGATCATCATATGGTGTAATATATGTAATATAATATAATAACTTGAAACCTATTTCTGTAGTTTTGATGGCTAAAGATTTGTCAATTTGAAAAGAATTATGCATATTCATTTGAAAAGAAAATCAACGAGTGGCGAATTGGTTTATTGATGCTTCGAACATGAAACCATTGATACGCCGTTAAAGGAAATGTAAATGAAGACATTATTTTGGTCATAAATTTGTTGCACATTAATACCAGGGCCGTGTTCAAGAGAGGTTTGAAAGTAATGGCTCAATTAGCGATTACTTTTAAACCTCTCTTGAACGCGATTGCTCAATGTAGCGCTACTTAGCAAAGCGAGCGTACTTTTTGCACCGTGTCGTTCAGGAGAGAATTTGCGCTACTTGAGCGCTACTTGAGCGCTACTTGAGCGCTACTTGAGCGCTACAATGAGCAATCAATTATAAGTGCTCGCTGTTATGGAACGGGGCCCTGGTTTTAGGTTCACAACACATTCTACATAACACTTGTAAACATCGCATGTGATTTGTACCTTAGACATATTTGAATAAGCTGTACTGTTTGAAACAATTGTGATTTCGTCTCATGGTGTTGAAATTATGATAATTTTATTTTATAATCCATATGGAGAACACATTTTCATATTTGTCATATGTTCACTTGTGTACATATCACATTTACCTAGAAATATTTTCTTCAGAGAGTATCCAATTTATTGTCTGTGATGTCATTTAACAATTTATCATGACGTCATAGATGCAGATCTTGACCAATACTTACTATACCTCGCCTAGCTAATATGCAAATAACATTCATTTGGTCATATGGCTCATTTTCTCGGATAATAATATACGTATAATTATATATATAAGCACTGATATAGCATTACAAGGAACAATGTATTGCATGTACACGCAATCGAAATGTTACAGGATAAATGTTTAGCATGTTAAAGGGGCAGTAGCACGTTTTTAGCAAAATTTATTTTTTCAAATTTACCATTTATAATGATAGCTTATGTCATTTAAACTAACGTTAGAGGGTAAAACATCTTATTACACAAACCAATTATCTGTAGTGGTAAAAACTATGTTGCGTATAGAGCAAAAATTACATGGCGGCCATTTTATTGTGAACACAATTTATTATTTTGTATTACAAAAACGATTCCAATGGCTTAACCAAAACATGTACACTCATTTTAAACTTTATTTTCCGAAGAGAGAAGGATGTTTTACTATTGGTGAAATTATTTTTCAAATACATTTCATCAACTTATTTGAGCGAAAAAATGTGCTACTGCCCCTTTAAAGTACTAAAAGTCCTATCCTTTATTCCAATAAAAGATGTTTGAGTGACGTCACGTAAGAACAATAGTGTTATGATGTCTCTAACAGTTCCCCAGATGGAAAATTTCCAATTTCCATCAAAAATCTTTAAATTGATAGTATTTAAGAAAACATTGTTGAAATGGATTAAATCGAAATCAGAAAAAAGTAGTACCTTAAGTGATACAGTTCAACAAGCTTTAAAACGTGGCTTTAAAAAATAAGTTTTGTCCTAAACTATCATCAGCGTTGAATGCTTTCGTTCTATAGCTTTAAAGGGGCAGAAGCACGTTTTTTTGGTGCAAATTTTATCTTTTCAAATTTCCCATGTATAATGATAGTTTATGTCATTTATATTTACCTTAGAGGGTAAAACATCTTAATACACAAGCCAATAATCCATAGTGGTAATAACGGTGTTGCGTATAAACCAAAAGTTGACGGTCATTTTAAAGTGAATACATTTTATTCTTTCGAATGACAAAAACGATTCCCTTTGCTTTACCAAACCATGTACAGTCATTTTTAACCCGATTTGCCGAGGAGAGAAGGGTGTTTTACTATTGGTGACATATTTTTTCAAATACATTGCATACTTATTTGAGCGAAAAAACGTGCTACTGTCCCTTTAACTGTGATAGACTAGTTCGGGACTAAACTATTAACTGTACTTTATTGCAAGACACATGAAGGTGAAACCCTATTTTTAAAAAGAGGATTCAAATCTCGTAAAAGGGTCACGCGTATATTTATAGTTGCCTTTAATGCATTTTCAACCCATCTTAAAGCGCGTTAACGAAATCAGTTAACAAAATCATTCATTTAGTCAGTGAAGACGCTAAAACAGGTGCCACAGAACTATTCGTGGAATCCCTGGTATAAATAACACGGGAACTATAATGAAGGACATAGTCCTATCAGAGCTATAAATATTACCTGTAGAGGTTAACATCAAAATAAACTACCTTTGACCACCTATGTCGTGTTAGTGAGTGTTAAACATTAACAGGGTCGTTGTGCTGAGTTAGCGTAAATAATGTCTTGTGGCTGGGGCATTAATTGAAGAATTCCTTATATTCTTCTCTTGCCATGTACATTTTGTATCAGCTATGATATTTCTATGTTTTGTATATGACTGGAATTTCTTAGATATCTATTAGCTACGCGTACATGTATGCCTTACATGTACGTGTGTCTGAGATGTGCTAATTTGTGTTTTAGCTGTCTTTGCGGAGTCTTTGCGGAGTCTTAGCGGAGTCTTAGCAATGTCTTAGCAATGTCTTAGCTGTATCTGAGCTATGTCTTGGATATGTCTTAGCTCTGCCTTAGTTATGCCTTAGCTCTATCTTCGCTCTGCCTTAGGTAGTCTTAGGTCTGTCTTAGCTCTGTCGAAACTGTGTTGTAGCTTTGCTTTGCTTTGCCCTTGCAATGTCTGTCATATGTCTTAGTACTATTATGCTATGAATTGTCTTAGATATGTCATAGCAATGGCGGATCAAGGGGTGGGGATGGGGTCGAGGGGGTCTATTGGTCGACCCACCAGCAATTTTTCAATTTATTCGCTTTAAAATTGTGGGGACGTATCTTTTGCACGTGAGTATATTCATATGAAAAGTGACATTAAATCTAGCCTCCATTTCATAAGATAGCGGATTATGACAAAGTATAGACACACTAATGTTAAAGCTGTGAGTCTGGATAATGTATAAGTACTTCATAGTCTCTTAGAATCAAAATATGTCAAAGACAATGTCTGATGTGTTTTGTGCGTGACGGAAGTTTATTGTTTCGAAAACATTCAATTTAGATATAACTGAAGCACTGACCCTGTTGTGTATGGCGGAGGTATTTCGCGGGGCAGACTGATTTCTTGATATCGTGCTGGGTTGACTGGGAACAGTGTCGTTATATGTCGGTTCGATGTTCTATTCATACGACCTGTGTTATACTTAGTACAAATAGAGCGCCATTTCACAAAACACTGAGACCAATATGTTTATTGAATTTTCATTTATCTTTTTTAAGTAAACGTATTTATCACATACATGTGTAAACAGAAACCTCAGAGGAATGGCCAATTCTGATAATTCTCTAGAAATGAATTGTCTTGAATTTGTTTAGTGATATTAGAAAATAAATATTATTAGGGTATTAAAGGGTAAGTCAGGATATACTATATCAGGATGTTATGTGATTTCAAATCAAAGAGTTGTTCATGGGCTTCCTGATACATTGAAATTTAATCTTCTATAAATGCGTTTAAGAGACCTTACGATGTCTATGTCTGTAAGGCTACATATCCGAATATGTCATTTACAAGTCTTAAACCCACAAAAAGAGAAACATCTGTTTTGCATCTAATAGAAAATCCACCAAACTTAGTTTTTAATCATTTAAATTATTTGAAGTATCAAATCAGATTATTTCCTATCAGACGTATGCCGAACCATTTCATGTATATAAGCGAAAGACAGATACGTAGTTATTTCGTCATCAGACATAATTTCGTATAGTTGACCCTTCACAACACATTTCCATCACATCAGCAGGATTTCGCAATATGAACATGCCATAGACAGCCAAGATAACAATTTCTCAGCAAGACACTATACATATGGACCTATGTCTATTCTATCAGGACTATAACCACTTCATTTTCCCCACTTCGGCTCGAATCAGCCGTCCGGGGCTAAATCGATCCCATGGGTGCTTTTCACTTCCGCTTTGACTGAATTCCGGTGCATCGTGGGACAGAGAAGGAATTTTCCGGCGACTGATTTTCAATTGGTTTATCCTTGAACACCTCATTAGGAAATCCGATTGGGAAAAAAATTATGGTTTCGGAACAATGGTCAACTATTTCATTCCGGGATAAAATATGGCATCCTGTTAAAAATCGTCGCATTCTAGTCAGAATTGCTTCACTCGCTTCGGAATAGCGGCAAACAGTTGTCGATTTCAGTCGCAAGGATATCGGCATGAAAAGCAATGCGGTTGTTGGCTGTTTTATAGACTCCATACTGGTATCTACACATGTTTATTTCGCAGAAAGGAAGTTGGTAATTTTCCCCGCTACGTGGTTCTGATTAAGCGAAACAGGTCCCGGTAATAAGTTTCTACGCTGATGTTTGTCGGGTGATGTTTGTATGCGCGTGTCGTGTTCATCACAACAATCCGGATTTGTTTGTTTTCTTTAATTCTGTAACTGGTGTTGATTTGATTGTGAAGTTCCATTTAAGTCATCGGGAAATTGTGATGATATTGATTGATAACGCAGGTGTTACTGTCAGTACATCTCTTACCATAGCTACTGCCGTTGCTACTCTTGCTACCATTAATACTACCATATCTACTACTTCTACTATAATAATTTCTACTGTTAATATTACTACTACTACTACTACTACTGCTGCTACTACTGCTGCTACCACTACTACTACTACTTCTACTTCTACTACTACTACTACTACTACTACTACTGCTACTACTACTACTACTACTACTGCTACTGCTTCTACTACTACTACTACTACTTCTACTACTACTACTACTGCTGCTACTACTACTACTACTACTTCTACTGCTACTACTACTACTTTTACTACTACTGATGCTGCTACTACTACTGCTACTACTAGTACTACTACTACTACTAATACTACTACTAAAAATACTACTTCTACTACTGATACTATCATAAGTGCTTGCAGTATTACTACCACTACTACAACTACTACTACTACTACTACTACTACTACTGCTACCATTACTACTAACACTACTACTACTACTAGTAACACAATGTAGAACATTCACCTGATGCGATTGTTTTGGTAACAGAGCTGTGTGTATATTTGCCACAACGCCGATATTGTCCGTAGCTTTGCCTCAACAGCCACCGACATTCCTTATATCATTCCTGGTTCCTATATACACCACGGCCATTTACAATAAACATTCCTTATCAATAAAAAAATTCGTAGTGATTCAGTTAACACACGCATTTATGTTTCCTTAAAAATCCGTATGTACCCATACCAAAATGACAATTAGAAAGCTACATGTAAATAACATATGTAATATGTAATAAACATAATATGAAGTTATAGTTGTCTTACCGCGACTTACAGTGATAACGACATTTGGATGTTTGGGATCTGTCCAGAAGCTCTCTACAGTTCTCTGTTTCATTTGTTTATAAGAAAATGTCACTTCATTCTCAGCATAGTTATCAACACAAGATCTCTCACAATCACTGTCAGGAAAGTTGTTCGGACAATATTAACATATGTTGGTAAATAATACAATGGTGTCAGGAAAGTTGTCAGGACAGTATTAAAATATGTGTGTATATAATTTAATACAATGGTGCCAATAGGAGAAATAAGGTGGCATTGAGATCCCTGTTGATGTTCACGAAATTCACAACCCACCTACGTCTATAAGAACGCCCCTTTAAAGTATACAGTAAAAGGTGATAGGCTCCAAATCTGGGAAATTGTAAATTTCCTTCTCAGGGACAGCTAACATTCAGAGAAATTCTTCTCAATTTAGTAAGGAAATGATTATTATTAATGAGAAATATTCATATTTACGAGTATTTTGATCTATGGTAAGCTGTACATCAGAGGGAAAGACTATTTTGACATTTCTGCTATTAATACCAAAATGGCACTAATGGCTTTATTGTGTGTCATTACGTCTCTTGTAAAACGTAAAAGGCTGCAGACTCAACGTCTGGGACATTGTGATCTGGCCTATCAGAGGACGGGTTGGAATGAAATGAAAATGGGGAGTTGAGACATGCTGTATAAATCTTAACGTTGTTATATATGGATCATGATATCGGGCAGAGTACACGATTTTGTAGATTCTGTCATTATTGTGTAATACAGTAATATCTATATTTTACTTACATGTAGGATACACCAGCTGGAGAGACACGGTACAAAAAGCTTGTCTGCGATTTTATCGTGATTGTAGATAAAGATAGTATATATGATGGCTTGAGCTAAATGAATCAAGCTCTGTTTGTGGGTAATATCATGAATATATCGTAGTATGAATCTATACGTTTTGCCTAGAATACATCGATTGTACAGAAATAAGAAATCTGTGTTGGATGTTTGTTATAGCATACATTATGATTATGTTCTTGTCTTGGGTGCAATAGGTGCACAAAAACAAACTACATAAACCCTGCATTTGTTGGAGGTAATGATTATGTCATGCAGTACATGTTTATATATATATATATATATATATATATATATATATATATAAGCAAAATACAAAAACCAGAAAGGTTTTTTGCAGTTTGACCTTATAAGGATGAAGAGTGCTCGACATTTATAAAAATGGAGCTGGATATATTTTGTTGCAAAAGTAGTTTTGCTACAATATCAATGATCACTACAAATTTGTTTCATACTGCATGGCAGCAATTTTCAAGTGATCAAGTGATATATATATATATATATATATATATATGTATGTATGTATATATGTATATGTATATTATATGTATTTCCTGTCTAATAGTATACTGGTTTAAAAGACACAAACTGTCTAAATCTTCAGTCTACAGTTTAAGAAATATAAATAATAAAACCTACATAAATTCTATATGTGAGTCATATTTGCATCGAGAGAGGTCTACACGTCTTGCCTGTGATATAAAACAAGCCTCATAGGCAATTCCGTTTTTGGGATTTGTCAAACTTCTCCAAGCAAGGCACAATTCGCGCCAGTCTCCACCACTGGCTAATTCGGTGCTCCTGAACTTCAAGATGCGCTCTGCAGTGCTAGAAGAGGAAAGTTGAGGAATTACGGCAAGGCTTAAATTAGCCGGTGAGTTAAGCCTTGCGATGGAAGTTGGGTTTTGTCATGGCCTTCAAACACTGACATTTCGATTTCTTGCCTAGTGTACAGCGGTTCTGTATATGGACATACACCCTGTTTCTTGGTTTTGTACAGTTACATATACGTCTAGTAACGCAGTATGACGTAATGCTTCAACATTTTCGTTACAATTAACGGGGAGTACTTCAAGACTTCAAATTGCTTCCAAGAGGATGTAATGAGACACTACACGATAAGTGCAAAACTAACAAAGTGCACATTTCTGTTCGGAAATCTCGTAATTATAGCCTGTCAAACTTCGCCAGATGAAGATAATGTTTTTTATCCAAAACCTAATGTTGCCTGGAAACGAACACGGGCAATTGTAGTGGCACTTTGGACGTTCGTAATGTGTAAGAGAGGTATGTGATTATTGTGAAATAATGAACTTAATTAATGTTGTTAATTTTAACGTTTTGCCGGTTATTAACATCTCACATGCGAGAATGTTTTGGGTACGAAAGTTAACGAAACAGTTTGGCGAATCGAACTTTTTTCAGGCAGTTTGTGATAAGCAGTTGAAAATTGGGTTTGTCTGTATTTCATAATCGTAGCGTATTTCATGTGATGCACGATTTGAATGGCGTTATTTTAGTTATAGCATGCTTTACACGTGCATAAACACAGACCCTGGTCAATTTCTCCTGTCAGTTTGCACGTGATGCATGATTTTAACGAAGGTTTAAAGTACAAATATACCGGTACATGGCATAAAATAAAATATCTGTCTGTCTGTCTGTCTGTCAATTTCAACTGTCACTTTGCATGGCATGCACGATTTTCACGTGAAACACGCAAACAATTAAGTGCTGTATAATCAACTTGATTTCATTGTAATTGTTGTTGTTTGATGACAGTTGGAAATTATAATCTTAAATTTTGTGTTTGAAAAATAATATCTTACACTAACCAGACCTTCCATTTAAAACATTAAAATGTCACTTATTTAAAAATAAGTATATTTTGTTTAGAAATACTTTAACTGTGACATCGTTTGTTTCCTAAATATTCAAACTGCATGATTTGTGTTTTTGTTGAACTCATTAAATTCTCCTGTTAATTACTGACATTAAGAATGTTATGAATTCATCTTGAGGAATCAAATTGTGGAATTGTAGTAATCGTTAATTTAAAAATAACATTGACCGAATTCGTGTAATAATCTTCGTCGAGAATTAGCTTAATTATTAAAAAAATCTTATTTACCATCTTTGACGTAAAAGGATAAAAACTAAACCAACATTTTCTCATCTCGCAAACTTAACACTTTAGGATTATCTTGAAATAATTGTTTCTAGAAAACGACGTAATGGACTTTCAATGTAGCAATGAAATCCGAATTTAATGCCAAGAAATGAGATGGCGCTTGAAAGTTAAGTGAAGTTATTTTTTTTTATCATTTTTTCCCCATTTCTTGCTTTTTCTTTTTCATCTTTATTCCTTCTTCCTGTCTTCTGTTTTCTTACGGAATCAAAGACTTCGTGTGTTAATTGTGTTGTTGACTCACGGAATCACTTCAAACGAGTTCAGTATAATAAGTTAATTTTTATTTGCTATTTAAAGCATTGTTTCTATACGTTGGACTTTGTTTGAGAGTAAAACAATATTTTGGCCCAATATTGTATATAATTAGTGTAAATTGTTTTGTTGTGTAGCCAGGCAACGACATGCAGTAGGTTTAAGTTAAATAAAGAAATAATCTGATAAATCAATCATATTATTTTAATTTTAATATTTTAATTAACTAAATGAAGTCCTAAATTTTCGAAAAGGATCGGGTATTATATTATCAACACATACGCCTAAAGATACATTTATTGTATCGCTGCATTTAAAGATAACCGTATTGTTCGTTTGATAATCTAGTAAATTAAGTAAGGTCAAATGGTAACAAGTCGAAAGTAATTAGTGATTTTGAATTATGCAGTAATAATAAAGCATTGGTGTATTGTATTCATATTTCCTAATAAGGTTATAATGTATGTATAATGCAGAATGTGATCTCCAATATAACAATCCTGCATTTGTTAAATATATCTTAATATAATGTATTTCTACATCCTGCTCTATCAATGTTTTTGTATCCACTACGCTACTACAATACCCTGATTCCCTGAGCCAGATAAATGTCGTGTTGGCTTAGGCTGCTTACACATAGCTACATATAGCATTAAAGGGGCAGTAGCACGTTTTTTGCAAATTTTATTTTTGCAAATTTCCCATTGATAATGATAGTTTATGTCATTTATATTTACTTTAGAGGGTAAAACATCTTATTGCACAAACCAATTATCCGTAGTGGTAATAACGGTGGTGCATATAAAGCAAAACTTGCAAGGCGGCCATTTTAATGTGAAACATTTTATTATTTCGAATGACAAAAAACGATTCCCATGGCTTTACCGAACCATTTACACTCATTTTTAACTTGATGTTCCGTGGTGAGAAGGGTTATTAACGATTGGTGACATTATTTTTCAAATACATTTCATCGACTTATTTCACCGAAAAAACGTGCTACTGCCCCTTTAACTTCCAGCCAATCAAATGTCGTGATTGTAACGTCGATGATCGCTGACAGGTCCACTCATCCGGGTACTGCCTTCTTTTCTCGAATGGAAGTTCTTTCAATGGCTGGTTGTATGTTCATTACTGGAGTGACTTGGCTCAGGGAATCAGGGTATTGTAATTGATTAGCTGATACAAATACTCGATGGAGCTAGACGATGGTATTTCTAATTTATAACAAATGACAGGATAGGCCTACCGGAGCAGTCTAACATTCATAAGCTTTCCTTAGGTCAGAAAATGTAAACTCAGCATTATTGCAACTCGTATTCAAATTAATCAAAACATTTCATGAGATATGTGTTTATTTAAAGCCATTCAGATATAATACTAACATAGGTAATAAAATGAACATGTCCCTCCCGGTGGAATATATCATCAGAAATGCTACTTCAGCTTTCTGTGAACACATGTTCAATTTAGATTTATAAAATATGTAGTTATGTCCATTTTAAGCTATGATACGCACAGTGGCCTGTACGGCATTGTAATTCAATCAATCACTTTATTCAGAATTAAAGGCCAAGTGGCCCAGGGTACATCAGGTTTTACAAAAACATGGCATGGTGTGTGGAACAGATAACAATATATGTTATTACAATAATAATTAACGTAAGTGTTTCTTTAAGAATATACATATCCCTTTGAGAACTTTGATATTTCTCGTCTTCATGAGGGCTAGAAACTTGACAGCTGAAGGTGGGCTGTAATAATAGGCTTGAATATATTCAGATCGACATTGTTTATAAAAATGGACATATCAACATTATGTGGTATTCATCCTTTAAGCATGTCAGCATTACATTTTTTACAAATTAATTCATTATATGGAACCAATGTCTTCGAGAGGCGCTGTTTTTGTACGTTCAGGTTATGAGATTGACATCTAAATTTGATTAACTTAAATGTACTGTAATACAAGAAATGATGAGTTATTTATTTTACTATTCCAGTGTTGTATATCTATATCAATACAACGTTGTTTAAATGCTGATAGGAATTGATTTACAATCGCATTGTAATTGCCACTGGTCAATCATTCAAATCCTTTCTGAAATTTAGAAAATGCTGGTTCAGCATCCTTTTAATTTTCAAATGTCATGGAATTTAAAGTTATATACGTACATTACGGTTTTGTTAACTATGACATGACAATGATGATATGACAGACATGTCCTGCTCGAAGACACATCCTTCATGATATGTTCGATGTTCTTAACTGTTTCTTGTAGTTCAACACCACTTTAACTATAGTTTAACCTGGTTATTAAATGTCAATGGATTCAAATTCATCTAGGAAGTTTTGGGTTTCTGAAGATTTACATTCTCTTGCTAATTATATGTATAACGTTTCGTTTTTCAAAATTAATATTTCATAAAAAGGATATGTTCCAAAGAGTTTTATATTTAAACAAGAATCATTTACAAAAATGTCATATTTGTGTTTAAAAAGTGTTATGTGTTTTGTAACGAATGCTTGTTACAGATTACCAATTAGGAGTAATGTTTATAGTTTTGTCGACTAAAATCTCTGAAATTTAAATGTGGGGAATAAATTGTTCTAAAACACGAAGTTTCAAACTTTCTCAGGGGTAATTGACATGGTTTGTCATACAGATAATATAAGTGTCTGGGGCCCCTTTCACAAAACACTAAGGTGATCGTAAGTCACTAAGGTAACCTTAGTGCAATGTTAAACAATGGGAGTTAAGGTTAACCTTAGTAAAGGTTGCTTTGTGAAAGGAGGCCCTGGACGACAGATTACTATTTGTGTAATAAAGAATTATCACTATGAATCAGAATTTAAACTTTTTAAAATTTGGACAGAAATAAACTATTAAACGGATTTTAGGACGCGGGGAAACTGCTCAGTGATTCGTCTTCCCGTTAATTAACGCGCCGGAGTGCTTAAATATTCAAAAGGGACTTATACATGAGTTATTTATTTTTAACATATTAAAAATGAGATACAAATGAGATCAGATGTGAAGTACAAGAGTTGTTTTAAATAATATGCAAGAACATTAAAAATACCTTCGTTTTGGGTTATGAAGTACACACAATGACGTGTAACACACAGAAGCATTGATTGACTTTGCTTTGACAAAATCCTAGCTTTAGCTTAATCGTTAAGGGGCAATCACTTCAAACCATCAAATATGATATCATGAATGTGTGTGACATTTTGTACATTTGATTAAAATATGTCCAGTTTGATTTTGTTAAAACATTTTCACAATTCAATTCCCAATGCTTATTAGGCCATAAGCGTTTTAACTCCGCTTATGACGGCTACTAGTATTTGTGCAGGGAGAAAGCCCGCAGCATCAATATGCTATGCATTGCGGTGAAACCTGCGAGTGTGGGCTGTAACTAGCGAACCATGGGTGGTACTGTGCTGAAATTCAGTGTATCATTGCACCCAAACCTTACTGCATGTAGAACAGTTCTCCAGAGCAGACACAGTTGCCGAAGCCTTGTAGGGATTCGAACCCCGGGCATTAAATTGAGCTAAATCCCTGGGCCGATTTCCTCAAAGCGCAAATGATGCAAAGAGATCCCTTATCTCAAAGCTGAAACATTGGGTACAACCTTAACCGGTTTTGTGAGTATGATCCAAGAACGATCATTACAAAACTGGCTTGACGTAAATTAACAAATTATCTTAATCTATCTAAGACATTCCTATCACTTTATTCTTATCAAAACCACAAACTAATCCCGTTTATTAACAATGCATGTTAAGGGACGCAACAAGATAAAATACGTATCACAAAATCTGGTCGCCACGATTAAAAATGTACGCCTATTGCGCATGCGCAACAAAATCAACCAGATAACGAATTCCAGAAGCAAATTACAGACATGAAGTTTAACAATAGGGGGCGAAAATCTTCCCTTGATCCGACATAAGTTTGTAATCACTCTACCGCTGGAAATAAATAATTCACTGGACACACTAGTGATCAATTAAAGTTATGTTGTTTTAACGTGGCTACAAACAAGGCGAGATTGAAGTCGGCGTGGCCGGTGACGTTTGGATTTCTATCGCTGTGAATAGAACAGATTGCGTTTCTTTCACGCCGTCTTACTTTATTCAAGTTTTCTTTATTTCGGAGAATGAAGAGAATCAAAGAATTAAGATCTTATGCCATCATTCTGGAGTCAGAAGAAAATTTTATATTTGAACTTCAGAAAGAATGACAGAATTTCAAAAATTACAAAATATTGTATAAATTGACATAGCGTCATATTTATGTTTTGTAGCTCAGAAAGATTGACGTATGTTAAATAATTACTTGTACAAATATTCGAATATCCTTGAAATTGACTGTTCAGATTGAAACAACTTTTATACCGGAAGTAGAAACATCTCGCTATTTATTTACCCGTATCACTTATCCTCGAAAAGTTATCAGCTTAAGAATTAAGATTGACGATATTTCATGTATTAAAAGGAGGGTTCTATCAGGGTATTTTTTTGTGGACACGAAATTCGAGAGGATATTCCTGTTTACACATATATGACATTAAAACATGATTAAAACACAGTACATTTGTTAGATACTGATGAAGGTAATCTTTTGATGACTTTATATTTCACAACCTGATAAACACAAGCGCTCATTTGTTGAAAAATAAAAACAATGAGAATTGAAGCCATTCATCGGCGCTGCGAGTGGGGAAAACTTCTTTACAGCATAACAGCAACTTTATGTTTGTCTTATGACATGTTATGGGTTAGTATGTGAATGCTCATCTTCCCACGGCAAGGTGAAAATGTATGGAGATCTCTCCATTTTTTACCTTGCCTTCATTCTAGCAAGAAATGGTGAAACGAATCAGCGACACCTATCGTGATCACGAGTTACGTCCCTTACCATTTGCTAACATACAGCCAGTGAAATCGCCGTTTACATTTGGAACCAATTCAAAATAAGCGACAATCAACACAGTCACAGGGACAATACAACTGTCTTTTGATTGGCTTATCCGATTAGCCTGCAGTACGTTAAAATCTTAGCACTGAAAATGCGAGGGTTGAGGTCAAGGGCGGAAGGAGAAGATTTGGAAATCTTTTCGTTACGCCTGTTACGTTGTGAAGATGGTGAATACTCTATCAGTGTGTGTCTTTAGATATTAACAATTTGTAAAATTAGGTATAGTATAGCATGTTTTCATTTCACGTAATGCAAAAAATCCAATATGGCGACAGCACCCTCGAATAGGCCTAGGAAGTTTGTACGGCTACGAACTCTTTGAGAATACGAGCAGAGAACTATATATTTCCTATGAACAACTACTCCCTAATCTTTTATATGACATCATTACAGTTTTTAAGTTTGATCTTATTTCAAACAAAATACAAATTATTGGGATGTCAGATAAGATTAGTTTATAATTAAGAACAGGACGAATGTTTTGTTTAACCATTTCTCTAATGCGATCATACGCGGCCTTTCGGAGTGTATACTTACTCCTTGTCACTTCAACCATCCTCGGTTACCAATGGTTTTATATGTGCTCCCGATCCGTTACTTTCCACTATATTACCCATGGGAAATCTTATTAGGGGAATCTGTTTTCAAATTACCCGCCCTTGGCCAGCGTGAGCCAATCAAACTGCTACGCAGCTTGGACCTGTGAGCCAATGACAATTCATATCACTTCGTTTCAAAGCAAGCGAGGTCATTGTGTTAGCCATCCATCACCGGTTATTTCCCTTGACCATTTCCGTCTTGTTCCATTTTCTTTGGTTACTGACTTCGTCTCGCTGGCCAAGGGCGGGTAATTTGAGAACAGATTCCCCTGATAAGGTTTCCCATGGGTGATAGAGTGGAGAGGAACGGAGCATATATAAAACCCTGGGTAATCGAGGATGCACTTCAACTAACCCTTCTTATTTTATTCTAATATTTTAAATCTGTAAAACTACGTTAATCTTAAACTAAGTTATATTTAAAATGAAATATGGACATATTGTGCAAGATGTAGGCATTGTATACCAGCTTTGATCTTGTTGAAGGACGTCGTAAAACAAGCAACAGGCGTATTCTCTCTTCTATCTCACCTGGTTAAGGAGATTCCAAAGCGACGATTTTGAAAAGTCGTGCTTTTCAAAATCATGATCAGATGATGTTTCAAATGTTACAAGTTAAGTTACATTATCTTCTAGAGACACAGTGTACATGTAACTATGTTTCAGTCGTGTTTATCACCCGTGGGTTAAGATATCTTGCGATATTGCAGCTTAAGTTTCTTTTGCCGAGAGTTTTATATTCAAACTTCACTCGATGAGCTATTCATGTTAGTCCTCTGTCTGTCAAACACATATGGAGTTATTTACAAATAATGTTTTCGGATCAACGCAAATCATCACTGATCTTTCTAAGATTTCAAAGTTCAGAATAAAATTTTTAAATAATGACATGATTACTTTATGACAAAAATAATAGTTACAGTATGTTTGCTTAAATCAGTTAAACCATTAATCTTTATTACAGGAAATTGACGCAAACTGTAAAAAGATTGGGTCGATTTACATGTAATCGCTGTGCCAAAACACAAATCATAACCATTCTATGCTTTTCATATTATCCGTTATTTGTCACCAGGGGGTTCATATTGAGACGTTAATTATTGTTTAATAAATAACATGAGTTGTGTCACGTCAATTGCACAAATATCATTTTGAATTATGAGCCTAATCAAATATGGTTGTATTTGTTTTGATATCTCTTTCAATCCCGCTATGAAAACAATGCCATTTTCGGTTATCGACGTTTGCTTTCGTAGCAGTTGGTGGCTCGCTTTATGAAAATGAAAAATTGAAATAAAGTCGACTTATTTGTTGTATAAAGATATTTTTTACATCGTTTTGTAATCATACTACAAGCAAATGTGTTTTAGAATTAGTAATGAATTTAAAACAATATTTTATTCATGTTTTGTTGGTGCCTTTCTAGTGGGACAATAATTGGTTTCAGCACCTTTTGATTAAGCGTGCACAAACTCATTAAATGCACTGAGCTCAAAGTTAAAGTATTGTCCATTTCATCGGGTTGCACGTGCAGCACGACCTTTTCGTATATTTCGCTTTGCTTGCCTATCCATTACGCGAGCGGTTTTCAAGAGTATGTCACTTACATTAGAGCTGCTAGTGTTATTGAAGGACAATCCTGCAACACTTTTCTAGCTATGCATTGCGATGAAACCTACGAGCCCTCAGCTGGAATAAGTGTCTGATCAATAAATACAAAAGCATTACTTATGATCACAGGAACTATATCGTAATTAAACCGTAGGTAAAATGTAGGTAAAAAACTACACCCTATATTATATAGACTCTATGTTATATAGGGCGTAGTTTTTTTTACCTACGTTTTATCTACGTTTTAATTACGATATCGAGTTCCTGTGCTTATGTTCTTTTCTGTATTGTAGTTTTCTTTTCTATTTTTTTTCAATGGAACCTGCAACAATGGTTGATTTTCAAAACATAGAGAGTTTTACCCAATGTGTTTCTATCAACGATATCAACACGAGTTGATACAAGTTACAAATATCCCAGGCTTGTCGAGTGTCGATGTATTTAATATAAAAATGTATTAAACATCAAAATCCTTTTTTACTCTCCCTGAAAAATGTACATCTCTGAAGACAGCGCTATCTTTAGACTTCCAGAGTAGTGACGTCATAGCACTCTAACGTCATCATATTTATGACGTCATGGCATTGACTTTTCATCAACATAGATTTATCAGTCAAGTAGTTGTTGATGTCAAAGCATTGTGATGTCATGTTGAAATTCAAATTCTACAGTCAAAACGATATCTATTAGGAACTATCACTCGATCACACACAAACGATATTTCCTTCATGTGAAACATAGTTTTGGATAAAATATTTTACTCAAGCGTTTAATTCATGCAGAATAACTTTTATGCAGCAAGTCAAAAAACCGATTGGACTCGAACCAAGGTCTCTATCCGAGACCAGCTCGTTATCCTAAGCAATATATATGCAAACTAAAATCAACAAAGTATTGACTCTTAGTACTTAAACCAATGACTATTATATATATTATGTAAGTTCTTGATTAAACTATTTATTATGTCTATATTGAGCATCTAAACATTCTTGAATATAAAAGAATCAAAATTGACCGTCTAGACCACCAGGCACACATATCTCCTTTCCAATTTTAAAACCTTGGACCATTACACCAAGAACCAAGGGCATCTATTTCCAAATGTACAGTATAGAAACTGGCAATGATAGGTTTATAAAACTTGCGCTATACGCCAGTCTTGCGCCAGACCAATTGAAATACCCGCTCGCCTTGCTGACGCCTTTCAGAGACACGGTGCTTGAAACACGTATACTATTTAAGTATCGACATTGTGTCGCAAGCTGACGAGGGAAACCGAAAACCTTTGTATTTGAAATACAGTACATCTGAGTGAAAAATGAATACGACCATTACGCCGCTAAAAATGAAGTTCGGCAACAATGGGCGCGGCTCGCCGTATGGATGGGGCCATTTCATTGCTGGATAAACTGAGAATGTGAACGGTGATTCCCTACCCCATACTGTGACATGATTTGAGAAACTTATAAGGTAACCTTGGGTAAGTGACCTTATTCCAAATATGCCTCTGTTCACCAAGCAGTACAGATGGGTACCTGGCAACGTTGTGTTGGAGGTTACCTTCTGGCGACATGTATCCCAGCTTGGGTTAGATCTGGGTAACAATGTTGATATCGCCTTGATCATGCACATGTGGTTGGAAAGGTGTCCCATATAAATACCAATTATTATTAGTTTTATTTGGGAGCTGATCCAAAGTACTACATGACATTATACGATCGTACTAATGATGCCCCGTGAGTGGCGAAACCATTTATCGCCATTCAGTAGCGCGGTGGTTAGGGTTATCGCCACGACAGCCTAAAAGAGAGTTTATTTCACATGAAGAACAGAGAGTACATCTCTCAATCGTCACATTAAGATGGTAAAATGAAAGGATATCTAATTGTAGACTGATTCTTAGTGTCTGTAAAAAACATTGTTTTTAGAAATGTACAGTTTCTAAAGAAACAAATGCGCAAAATACTAGACGAGACATTGTGCCTCATGTGACAATCTTTTTATTGATTTAGTAACTTTCTTGGTTACTTTCATTCCAAACACGTATTTGTATTTGATATTTGATGCTAAGTTGACATTATGTGAGACTAAATATCATATTCGAATTGATTTTGCAAATCATAATTGTTGGATGTCATTACATAACTGTGCTTAATATGAAATCATCATAACAATTAAAAATAAGTAAAGTTAAAACTGAATTCAAACAAGATAAACATTTGTTACTGTCATAACAAAATGATGCTTTATATGAAATCATCGTATGACCAAAAAAAACCAAACCATATAAATACAAAAAAATGATACCAAAAAAAAGAGAATCATCGGTTAGTGTCTGAGCACACGCAGAAAGAAGTTGCAAGCTTAATAACCGTTATTACCAGTAAATCGCCAGCTCGCCGTTTTCTGTTGACGGCGTTAACCTCTAATTCAAAAGCGCCACCTTGCGGCAGATTCCAGGATCTTGCATTTGAATAGATTCTTGACAAATTCCCGAAAAACAAGGCTGGAGAAATATCGACCCATTTATTGATGAGTGGAGTACATGAGGAGTGATAATTCACCAAATTGTGAATTATTTTCAATATCATATTTTTTTGTTCCAAATTAATTAAAGTGAGATGAATTGGAAGGTATTTTTAATTTAATGAGTTTATGTTTGCCGTGTTTTACAGTGTAATTGTCAATGTGTTCTACTTATTTTCGTTTTGTCTCCATTATTGATAATTCTATTTTCCTTGAGAATATTGATTTGTAGCTCAATTTAATCATCATTGTAACTGATGTGAAATCTCATCACCCCACTGACACACATTGAGTACAGCACTGCAATGAGAAAATGACACAACCTAAAGGTATGAGATAATTGCTAATGTTTGTGTCTCATAATTACAATATATAACAACTGTTATATACACCTTTACTGGATAATATTTGACACCCTCAGGGTCAGGCAACAATAGCCAGAACTGTCCCAACAGTTCATCCATTCAGCCATCGACACCTCGACCTGAAATTTGTTTGTGCAGACCAGTGTAGCCCCAAAAATATTACAATGTTCATTGTTATCTTTCTAATTCATAAATAACTTTATAATTGTTCATCTTTCGGTATGGATGGATAAAGTTAAGTTCACTAACAAGTCTTAACTCGTACAGTTTCCATCAACGGCTAATTTAAGCCTTGATGCATATTAATAATTATTCTGTGCTAGCACAGCTGCGCTGCACCTGACCTTGATAGTGCGCTCTGTATATCTAGCGCAGAAAACTTAAGGAAATGCAGGTAGGCTTAAATTAGCCAGTGATGGAAACTAGCGAGTGCTATGACTTGCGGGGGAAGTTGAGATATACACTGTCGAAACGCCTACCAGTTATCTTATCAGATATCGTAAAATCTATAATGAACAGTTTAACAATTATATAACAGTATATAGTTGCACCATTTCTACATGATATTTTTGAATTTCAGAAGTTGTCATGTCACAAAAGAATGGCGATTGTTCACTTTTTGATCAGTACTTGATCAGAAAAACAAATGCTCATTCAACCACGAGCAATAATACAGGCACGCATTCGCATTAAAGTGGTGATGATGCTACAGTTGTACGTGGTTACGGTGCACAAGTGAATAAACCGAAAATAACAGTCTTCATTTGGCGTGGTTTTCATGAATGTTATTGACTCGAATTAGCGTTTTCCACGATTTCAATGGACTTTCATGTCAATTATTGCTTCAGCATAACGTGGATACCACCATTAGTCATATTTCAGAATTTTTTTCATCTATCAGTTCTAGAAAAATCAAATAGGCGTTTCTTTTGGCCGACAGTGTAGTTAGACTTGCCGAATGAACTAACTCGCCTTTAAATATAACTTATAAGTTTTAAACATATTCAATGAGTTGGTTTTTATTCTGTGATTGTGTCAATTTGATACTCTCACATCACAGATGTTGACATTCTATTGATAATCAAGAGGAAAAGGATAACAAGTATGGAAGATTAACAATGACGAGTAAACACTGAAAAAAAAAAAATAAAAAACGGAAAATATTAAATATGTCATTTTACTTCAAATTTTAAAAATTAAATAAAATAATTAAATAAAGCAAACCGATCCCTGGTCTATCGTAGTGTAGGCAGTTTAATGTTCTTTCAATACTTTGTTGATAGCAGCTGTTACTGGAGTGTGATGAGGTCTAAAGTGTCTGTACACTATTCGGGTTGTACAAACTATAACAGACAACATAACCGTTACCAACAACAGTCTTATTCCACGAGTGATAAACACGGCTGATATTACCTTGCATGAATTTGCTCAGAAGCCAACAAAACCAAATTTTAATCTTTGAAACAATATCTGTTAATGTTTCTGAAAAAACATGCTTTTTTAAAAATCTCGTGAATCTCATCATACAGGCGAGGATGGAGATTGAAATCGGGTTTTGTCTCATGTTTTATGATATCCTACAGCAATGATTCCTATATGAATTGATTTTCTAGAAGTATTATTATTTTAACATCACATTTTATCAACTTAATTCCAATATGTTATACAATTTCACTGAAAAGTCAAATATTTTTCATCCCAAAACTATTTTGAAACATATTTCAGCTTACCTCGTGTGTTTGGGGGGAATAGTAGAACATGAGAACTCCTGGTGAAAAAGAAAGTGTATACTTTTATACAAAACATATACACTGACGGGCAAAAGAAAGTATACGGCTCAGTTGTATTTATCATATGTATAATTTGCAAAGTCAAATATCTTGAGTTCAAATTAGTTTATGAAATTAGTCCAAAACATTAAATCAGTCAAAGGATACCTCTACGCGATTGGAATTTTTTTAAATTAAAATTTAAAATTTAAATTTTGAAATTCCCCCAAATTAATTTTGACAACACAACTGTTCATCGACATATAACACATACTCCGTGTGAAAATCAATAAATGGGCTTCGTCCTGCACACATTTACAACATGTTGAATATGTTAGGGGGCATGCACTTGTATAAGTCCTACACAGCCGATAGCGCTGGAATATATGGGGCATGTTCGTTAAATGCATAAAACAACGATGTGGATTATAAGCTATAATAACCTATCAATGATCAGTCAATGAATTTTCAACCATTAAACCATCAAGCGCCTTAAAGTGATAATATATATTGTCAAATAGGGCGCTATAAAAATGCTGTATATTATTATTATTTTATTATTATTAATATTCGAGTATTTTGGTGAGATGTGGGATGATCGATGCTATTCAGTTAACAAATCACAGGATTTAAAATCTGAGCAAAATGACTTTTATTGAATATAACTTACGTTCATAAAACATGCTCATATCGGGATTTGTTCCTACGTATCAGGACCCGTATTTTCGAAGCTCTCTTAGCGCTAAGATTGTCTTAAGTGCCATTCATTAACATTGACTTACGGCTATCTTAGCACTAAGACAGCTTCGAAAATATGGGCCCTGGTGCGTTATATCTGTTGAAACCATAATAAACATTACAGAAACAATATGTGTATATATGCAGTATTCAGTTCATACACATGTACAATATAATATAAAAACTTAGGGGAAATAAAAACATAAATAAAAAGTAAAAAATTATGCCTAAGATAATCGCCCACTGGTATATTATTTCCTAGATAATCGCCCACCTTCGTGCTCGTATGATGTGGCTTCCCATAGTCCTAGCTTAATGGTATAGAAGGGAACGCCTAGCTTCTGCTATATTGACAACTAACACGCTATTCTACCGTTGTGAAATGAGATCTATAATCTCAACAGCTTAACAAGGTAGTACTGGAGTGGTGTTGCTGATGTGTCTTTTGGAGTGTAGGAGTGGTTGTACGAATAATGCCTCTTTCAGAGCTGATTTTCTCCCCGAAAAACATGTCTTCCTAAATTTGGGTAATTTGGTTGAAAGCAATAATTTGCAAAACACATTTATTGCCACAATCAGTATATAAATATTGTTTGTATGCGATAGACGATGAAATTTAAAAATGTAAGCTTTGTTTTAACACTGTTATTTCACATGTATGTGTGTAGATTTTCCCCTCCAACATCTCTGACGTTTAATACAATAGGCATGTGTTATCCAGTAAAAAGTGAAACAATACCACAATCTGAAAACAAGTTAGCTTTCAGGGATGAATTGACGTTTGTTCCTTTGTTGCCTGTCGCACGATACATTAAAACGTACATTGTTATGAGAAATAATATTTAATCTGCATTCAAGCTTTTAAAAAGATATTATTGTTACTTTTTATGTGGATAATTATGCCATCGAATCGGAGATTGCCTGTCCGTCCGTCCGTTTGTCAGAAAAATCTATTGGCAATTTCTTTCAAATGAGGTCAGAATATTTTAACTTCAAGACTCAAGTTGTGATCTTGACCTTGGGACAGATACATTTCGAAAACTTCAAACTTGTTCAGAACATTTGATTGATCAGTGATAGACCGTTGGTACTTCACACGTGCATCCATTCTGATGACGCTTTCAGAGGGGGCAATCATGTTTAGCAAGTGACCTTGACCATTGTGCAGTGATCCTTTCCCGAAGACTTTAACCTCTACATAAGTTTAGGTCCAGTTTTGTCAGTAATAGGCCTTTGGTACTTTGTATGTAAACTGAGGTACAAAAGAAACTTTACACCCTATTGTTTCACGCATACAGTAAAAATAACAAAACAAATTGATATGATAGAACCGGGATATTATTTAATGTTCAATGTTGACTGATTCGGCAAACAATCATACTAGTTTTTTTCAAACAAGCAGAGTAAGAGACTAAGAGTCACCGAAAGGACCAAGGGGTATACAATCATTTGTACACTAACATGACCCCTACAATGTTTATAATGTTGTAAATGTGTGCAGATTGAGCCACATTTGTTGATTTCCACTTAGCAGATGTCTTATGTGTCGATGAACAGTTGTGTTTATCCACATTAATTTTGGAAGAATTAATGAACTTAAAATTTCATTTTCCCCCAAAAAATTAAAACCACATAGAATAATTCCTTGGCTGATGACTAAACGCCTGCACTTTTCAGTTTTAGAGTACGACTTCGGAAACATAAGATATTTGTAATTGAAAATCAAACTAAGTTATAAATTTTCTTTTGTACCTAAGCTTACATCTATGGCCTCGAGACCTTCAAGTTTATGTCATCATGTGTACATTTTGACCATGATCTTGGCGTTTAGAGGATTTTTTGTTTGAGTGTTTTGACATCCTTTGCATTTTCAAAAAGCTTATTACTTTTACTTCTATAAAGATATACAAAGAAAAGCAGTATCATTTTAAACCGGTATTGGTAATTAGTACTTTCGTAGATATATAATTCATTATGTTTCATATAAAATATCAATGTTAACGAATAAATGGTTTACAACATATGTTTACATGACATACTAACTAGAAAAACATCTCGACGGTCATATATTTCATGTTGATGACATTTCAATGCAAGTCAATGTAAGCTAATATATCGGGCCGAAAGATGATTGACGATGAAGATATTATATGGCCGAGGTCAGTTATTGATTGATATTATATATCGCGTATTCATTAATCTTTACCATCCGATATGTCCTTTCCAAATGATAGAAGTCGTTAGTACTTTTTCCGATTGTCATATCGCTGACATTAATATATTGGAAAGCATTAGAGTTACTGATTAATTCAGTCTAATCGTTGCCAGTTCGGCGTGCATGATGTTCTCGTGCTTATCGCATGGGAAAGCAACAATTGAATGATGCACGATTTCTCCGTGCGGATTGCACGGGCCTTGTTTGATTCAACAATACACCAGTGAAATAGAAAGTACGCATGCGCTTTAAAGTTTTATATCAAACAGCGTTTAACATACTCTAATCTTAGTTAGTTAGAGGTTAATTAACATTCTAAATTATCATAATTCTTTGAAAAATCAATAAGAATCAAACACAAATATATAACATATCTATATTCAACACATGTGTGACTTGTTGTACGCAAACACTACCAGTATTTTGTGACGTCATAACACAGATCAATCACGTTCATGCATGTGATCTTGACTTTCCCCAGTAGTTGAATTATAACTGTCTCGGCGCTTAATTCGACACTCAAGTCGGCAAATCAAACACGGCCAAGAGTACGGCGACTGTTTGGCGATGGTCATTCATCATGATTTTCTCGTGATAGTAGCATGTTTAACGCGAACATTTAGACATAAGTCGAGAAAGCATGATTTTCTCGTGTTCGCATGGCGAGCAAGTCGCGTGGAAGAACTTCGTGAAACATGATTTTCTCGTGCCTGAATACGCCTATTGGATGTCACCCTTGTACATTTCACTTTCATCATATAAATAGCACGTATGTTTTGACATTGGTCCGTCAATCAATCATTCCAAAATTCGTTTATTGTCCAGTGCTCTTTTCGTATGTTAATAATTCATTGATTTTCACAACGCCGCATCTATAACGCATGCGTCTGACCAAAAAATCAAATAAAACAAAAGCAAAATCGTGCTTTATTGAAACTGATTTCCGAATATGTTATGAAAGCCGAATTAACCATCGAAATGAAGTTCAATTTCGGTAAATATAATAGAGTACGTGTTTTATTAAAAGGAGATGTACCGAAAACCAGTCAGCAATTTTTGCAATGAACGTTGGTAAATTTAATACACTTACAGTGAGTCAGAAATATATCCGTGCTTTTCTAAGAATTTGATTGTGTTTACAAGAAATGTTACTTGCTTTCATAACAAATTGACACCAAAAGTATTGATAATTTACACAGCCAATTTATAAGAGCATAATAAAGTAGAACTTCGAATTTGGTAGAAATATAGAATTCGAGAATGTATTTTCATTTAATTGAACAGAATGACATTGTTGAAATTGATATTTTTAACGTCAAGTTTGTACTGAATTTGAGGTGAATAAAAAAACATTTCATTATTGAAACGTCACATATCGTATGAAATATGACGAACAATATATTGTGATGTTTTTATTCAGGTATTAAAGATAATCAAAATATTCACCCGAATATTCGCTCTCTAAACATCGGGGACTTAAGTAATGAGTCTTCAAATCAAACGCGGCCCAAACTATTCCCATTTTACACGTGTAGTCAGATGTGCCAATAAAGTTAAAGATTTGCACGGTTTTCACGGGTTTACATGACAGTACAGCCTCTCAGATAAAAACACCACTTGTTACCGATGTTATGTTTTATTCTGTTGCCCAAAAACTCCGAACATGATCAGTCGCAGTTCGGAGCTTCACTTTGACAGAAGTCATTTCCAATCTTGTTTCCGGACAAATTACGTCCCTCTGATAAAAACAATAATGACGCTGTTTTGTGAATATCCTGATCAAACCGGCTGTTAGCAAACTAGATCAAACAAACGCATATAATACAGACAGCAATTAGTCCATGCAAAACGCGCACAATAAACGTTCGAATATCCTTAAATATGGGAAAATAAGCGAAATCATAAAACATCCATCTCAATAAGTTCCCCCTTCAGTGTCGACCTATGGGTGGTGTTAAACGCTTCTGACGTTTACAGAAAGTCATGATTTCAATCGATGTGATATTCACACACATGCGTAGCAAATCTTACGAAATCAATTAAAACAAGAGGGGTCCGTTGGCGATTGGGGGTCATCTTATAACGCCAAGGGTTTCCTGGGGATGGTATCTCACTGTTCCTTCCAAAGATCAAGCTTTCTGCAAGTGCTAAGACCCCTTGATGCCAAAACTGGTCGATATTGTTCTATAGTTATAGACAGCGATGGGTCTTAACAAATATCTCGTATTTGATGTTCGAGATCCAAACCACAAACCACCGTCATGTCATTGCGAGTTTAATTAAGCCCTGGCGCTAGGATATCACAAGCTATTATTTGTTTAATCATGCACGCTAGGGCGAAGGGTATGGCCCGAAGGTTCGTATCGCTGCAGTAATGGTGGTAAATAATGGCCGTCGTTTCTGCTACGATTTCCCGCCAAACGGAATGCTCCGATGTCACGTCTGTTGCTGGAGTGACGTCATCGGCACGCGATGTTGCGAGGTTACATGCTGTCATTTTGTGAGAAATTGCTTCCTGATATTAATACTTTGAAAATATCGCTTTGAACACTCTCCTTATCGACAATGTTATGGGACACAAGGGGTAATATATATCATGCTTGATTTGAACAAAATCTGCCTTTGTTCGTGACTTGGGACTATTT
Organism: Gibbula magus; assembly: GCA_936450465.1. Taxonomy (NCBI): domain Eukaryota; kingdom Metazoa; phylum Mollusca; class Gastropoda; order Trochida; family Trochidae; genus Gibbula; species Gibbula magus. The sequence goes on from OW388302.1 coordinate 34,389,428, forward strand.
CGCCGAAGCACTGCTATTTTCTTCCTCCGCGGTTGTTTTGACAAGAGGGACTTGACGTGTTCCATTGTGAATCTGAAATTGACAATCTCGTGCTAGTCTGTAAATATCACTGTCATATTTATTGTCCCGTCGACTGCAGTTATGAGTTTTTTCTTCCTTTCCTCTGAGGAATAACTTCACACTCAGACCTATAGGCTGTTTGTTACAATTATGTGTGGATTTTGGCCAGACAGCGAGTGCATTATTTCAGGGCACAATTTGAATTATATATTTTTCTTCTTTGAAGTATGTTGATTTATTTGCTGGGGACTCTATTGTCTTCTAAAAATCGGATTACATAGTTACAAATAAATAAAGTTTTTTGAATAAAACATTGGAACAAGAAATCGTTTAGTTGGATAAAAAAAAGATCCTGGTTTAGATCGTGGCGCTGGTATTTGTCAATTTCAACTTAGGCTCTCACGAAATCCACGTCTAACCGACAACCTCAACTGAACGTTTTGCACGTGCACCTTGCTAACCGCACGATTTTCACAAGTTAAGCATGCCATGTATATTTCATGATAATTTAAGCTTGAGTCGAATTTGCCCGCTTTCATGGGCGGAATAGCGCAGTGGTTAGCGTGTGCGACTTCGGATTAAGAGGTCCGGGTTTCGAATTTCCATAGAAAACGGGCATCCGTATTGAATGAAAATGGTACGATGTATAAAGCTACAATTTTGTCGAACTCTTCAATGTGAGATGTAGAATAGTAGATATCATGCGATTTTCAGAGTTCAGACAGCAAGATGGTTGACCATTCCATCATTTAAAACTCTACTCTTTAGGTATCGCTACATCAGTCAGATCACTTGATCTACTTTCACGCGGTCAGTTTAGTATGAAGACCGTAAAATGGCATCTTGATGGGAAATGGACTCGCATGACTTAACCGAATCATTTATATTCGTTCAACGGTTTAAGAACTCTTTTTATTGATTCAGGAGTATTATTATGCAACAGGTAGCTCATATTTACCTTTTTGTGAGAGCGCTTTATTTCAGTAAGAAGTGACACTACGGTGTTATTAAATCCAGGTGTTAATGACATAACACCCTACGCCCATTAAAGCACATCTGTTTGACAAAGCATGATCAATAAAGGCATGTTTAAGTGTCGATGTGCTCATATACTCAATAAAATATATGGGGAATATAAATGTTATTTGTCTTGACGTGATCTTTTAAAGTTCACTATAGATGATCATATCACATAACACATTAATTTGATATTATTACCTTAATAATTGAAACAAGTTTCCTTTCTTATATTGTTATCTGAACTCTCATAGTTGATATTTGACCACATGCGTTATTTCTCAACAAAATCACATGAACATTTTGAAAATGATAATTATTAAAATATCCGGGTATTTTGGGGAAAACAAATGTCTAAAGGACATACCTGTTAACACGTATTTGTTATCAATAAATGATTATAACACAATCCACTTGTAACACATTAAAGAGAGTAATATTTTGATAATTATGCATTTGACAAATTGATAATGACTATTACGCGATCATTTGCGAAGAAAAAAGTGAAGTCATTCATCAGTGAAACGCTTTGCTTCGTCATAACAAGACATTGTTGATCGATTCAACCTGATGATACTTTAAGCGTTACTGAGGGAATATTCTATTAGTATATAATATATGTTTGATTATTAACAATTTATATAATTAATTAAAATACAGCGTTTTCCTTTACGTATGAACACAACATAACGAATACATCGATAGAACCGTTCTTTACCTATCTTATACTTACGTACAAAAGAAACGTCCCCACATTTAAAAAAAAGTATAAAATGAAATATTAATGTCGGAGAAAGTATATGTTGAATGTATTCGTAAGACGCATGTTTTGTTAAGAAGTACTCACAATTTCATACATCAGTGTATGATATTTTTGTCTATATGTCTGTTCAAATACATATGGGGTGCTGAAAAAGCGTTTTCACGACGTTCTTTGGCCACAGTGTTTGATATTTAAGTTTAAAACAATTAAAAAGTAGAAATCTAATTAATCAAAGATGTTTTCGACACAAATAACCTTATTGGATTTCAATTTGTTGACGCATCATTACTGTAGGACGCCCAAAAGTAAATTTAAAATCGCTTTTGATGCTTCTATATATCTCGTCTACTTAAGGAGATTCCAAAATGACGATTTCTTAAAACGCGTGTTTCTCAGAAATACGAACAGATAATGTTTGAAAATTCAAAAGTAGTATTGTTTGGTTCTGAAGACATGGTGTAACGTTGTTTCAGTCCTATTTATCACCCGTGGATTGAAATATCTTGTATTTTATATGGGGACGTTTTTTTTGCACGCGAGTACAACCTTAACGTCCAAAGATGAACTAAAACTTTCATCAGAATCTAAAGAACGTTTGTACTCTGTAACATATATCTGTACCCTTTTTACACTGATATTTTTAAAAATTATGCATCATTAATCAAAAGAATAGATGTATGTTATGAGTCATTATATTTTAACAATCGAATTGTCGTGGTATTATTGTCTGCATAACCATAACAATAAAGATAAAATATCTTTGTATATATCACATTTCGAAATTAATGAAAGTTAAAAAATAAACATGCGACGAAATTCCTTTGATTCATGAAAAAAGTGCAGTGTATGTGTTTTAATATCGTAATTTTATTATTTGTTTGTCGAATTTGCTTTAATGTCATTACGTTTTTCTTACACTCGCTGATGATTTCAAGCTAAGAGACGCGTGTAAACTGTTAATTTTTATGAGACCTGTTTGAAAAAGGGTTAATTAAAATCCTACGTTTGTCTGTCAATGACCAATTAATATAAATGTCAAATGTATGGATCTTTGCGATTGCGAATCAGGACATAATTTTTGCAACAGTAAACTGCGGGATTCGAACGTAGGACCAGGCGTTCATTTTTCCATATACTGATAGACCTGTGTAGCACGGCCCTAACAGTAGCCAGTACACTTTCATCTTACCCTGCCATACGAAAACACATCACCATAAGTGTCATCAATGCTTTCAACATACAGTGTTCGTTATGAAGTTGGAAATATGAAATCTACCATATTGATTACATACATACTAGTATCTAAACCATATCCAAACTTAAGCGTACATGTATTCGACATTGGCAAAGAAACGTGTGATACGAATAAGAAATAAACGCTATTTTAAACTCAATTATGGTCACGTACAACATGTCTAGTTGATAAAAAATAATTTGGGGATATAATATAGAAGAGGCGAGTTCCTTTCACACGGAAAAAACTATTTTATCAAATCTTTTTGTCCAACATTCCGGCATATAAACGTGTCTCAAGCGAAACAATGCATCAAAGAGGGGCCCTAATCACCGCGCATGCGCACTAGACACCAACACGTAAGTTACACCGTCGTATAATCAATTCGTGGATGCGATAGCGGCGCGAGACTGTAGAGAGGTGCGACGCACAATGCTAACACGGAAAATCGACGAGCTTGCTATAATTATTGTTGATTCAGCTATTCATATGTTATCGATAATCATTTATGCCCATTGTGAAGTAGTGATTGAGGGAAAGCGATCACTTTGGGGGGTACAAGGGGGATCGGCACGCGGGGAAGGATATTTATCTCTTCAGCCGATAACAAGAGACTATGTTTGTTAGAGGAAAATGAAGATTTCAAACTTGAAGCCAAAATTTACTTTTGATTTCGATGGGTTTCTGATATTTTTCCGAAATAACATTTCTTGCCACTGTAATTAAAGATTGAGATTTGGTAAAAATACTCGATCTGGCCTTTGTGACTCGATTCAGGATCCGACATTTTCAGCACTTATGTTTGTTTTATCTGTGATGTTTCCTCATCAAATTTAAACACTATTTCTCTTGCAATTTACACACAAGTCTTGGCTGTCTCTTTGATCTTTCCGCATCTTTAACTCAGGTCTGTATTTGATTCGCATGTCTCGTCATACGACGGCATACGCTTTTGATATTCACGTTATATAACGCTTTAATCACTAGATTTTCCGTCAGATGTCTGAAGATTTTCTTACAATGGAAATACAGTGTTATGTTTTAGTACGGAGCATTTAACTCAAACTGTAGTTCATGTTTTTAGTCAGGAACTGCTCAATTTGACATGGTTCTTCGTGTCAGATCAAGAACCGCTTATCGACAGATTTGAATTCGGTGATTTACTAATTCTCAAGTCACACGTAAAATCACACTCATTTCAAGTTTGATGCTAAGAATGTGTTTAGTTAAGGGATAAACACAGCAATTGTTATGCAATAACATGCATTCCATTGAGATTTGAAACGTTCATTATTTCATACCGGTGATAAGCACATGCAATTTCGATATTGAACAGGATGTGGCCTTGAATCCCGTAAGGCGCTCGTCCCGAAAAAAGGGTACAATAATATTTTACCATAATTGCATAGTGATATCCCAAATAAATATTGATTTAATAACGAGCTAACAACAGTCCCAATGGTGTATTTACCAGTACTTTTAAAAATGAAATATTTATTAGCCTTAAAGGCGCTGTAGCACGTTTTTTGCAAATTTTATTTTTTCAAATTTCTCATTTATAATGATTGTTTATGTCATGTATATTTACTTTAGAGGGTAAAGCATCTTATTACAATAACCAATGATCCGTAGTGGTAATAACGGTGTTGCGCATAAAGCCAAATTGCATGGCGGCCATTTTATTGTGAACACATTTTATTATATTCGAATGACAAAAAAGATTACCATGGCTTTACGGAACCATGTACACTCATTTGTAACTTGATTTTCCGAAGAGAGAAGGGTGTTTTGCTATTGTTGACATTATTTTTCAAATACATTTCATCGACTTATTTGAGCGAAAAAACGTGCTACAGCGCCTTTAAAGGGGCAGTAGCACATTTTTTCGCTCAAATATGTCCACGAAATGTATTTGAAAAATAGTGTCACCATTAGTAAAACACCCTTCTCGCTTCTGAAAATCAAGTAAAATAACGAGTTTAAAGGGTTTGGTAAAGCCATGGGAAACGTTTTTGTTATTCGAAATAATAAAATATGTTCACATTAAAATGGTCGCCATGCAATTTTTGCTTTATACGCAACACCGTTATTACACTACGGATAATTGGTTTGTGTAATACGATGTTTACGCTCTAAAGTAAATATAAATGTCATAAACTATCGTTATAAATGGCAAAAACCGTGCTCCACCCCCTTTAAATACCATACAGATTAGTAATGTTCAAGTGATCCATCATGCTTTATTATTTGTAATGTTTATTCCAAATTCCTCTCCTTTACACTTTCGTCTCTTAATAAAGGAGTCATATAGTTGCTATTATTAATAAATCGATATGATATCGTTGACCATAATTCCATCAAAATATGGATTCAACTTTTTAAATCAATCCTTGATTTGACACGTCTATCGCGTTATAACGGGGTTCTATTATAACCCATTGGTCAATCGATATCGGGTATTTGATGATCACGTTATAGTCTGATAACAAACATCTTAAGAATTGATTCTGTGTGCTCTGCCCAGACAAGCCAAACAGAGAATCAAGAATGATTCTCGGTGATTTCTAATCATACATTTGACTTATGTATTGAATTGTGTTAGAAGTCAAATCTTAGCTTCCCCCATGGCCCAATTTTCTAAAGAAACTTTGTTATCAAATATCGATTTTCGTACAAATTCAAGTCAATAAATATGACATCTGACACTGGATGTTATATATTGTGAACAAATGTAAGATTGTAATCATAATGGATATTAATAGTATTTAAAGTTAATGCATCCATACACAGGTCTACCTGCATTCTAAGAAGAAAAAGTATAAATAAAAACATGATTGCACGTCAATTGATTTACAATATAAACAATGGAAAGACAATGTATATCTCTCGATAGTACGAACTGCCCTCATGTAATGTGCCATATAAGTTATCTGGAAAATATGTATGTTTGCAGTTTTAAAGTTAATTTTAAAAGACCGGAAGTATTTAATGCAACGTTGCATTAAATCCGCATGAACTACCTGCACAATATCGGCAATATTCTAATTTCGCACATCATCTGAAACTTTAAAACGGCAGTCGCCATGGTTAGTGCAACACCAATGCGTACACTGTGTACATTATGCTTACAGTATGTATAAGTAAATGGGGGAAGTCACATATATACCTTCATTTAGGTATGTTCACAAACTGACCACAATCCTAGTTCAGCCGTTTTCAGCAATCTCTTTTTGTTCACAAGCTACTCTTACGATTGTGTAATGCCTTGGTGACTTCGGTCTTCCAGTGTTCATTATCGAGTGTTGGTTAATTGAAAAGAATGATAAGTATTTTATTGCATCGATAGGTCGAAAGGTAAACTGGCGCATTTTCATTCATGTGACCTAGAATAGTTCATTTGAGCACGAAAAGAATAATTAAATAAAATAATTGAATGATATGATGACGTAACATTAAAGCTATGAACAACAATAACATTTAAAAACAGTTAATTACATAGAAGTCTCATGAGATATCATGATGTATAAAGGATATTTTAGAAATTATCCTTTTTCTGTTCATCTCTTCTTCTAATCGTCGGTGATAAAAATTATTTTGTTAAATTTTCAAAATAAACTTAGACTAACGAGTTACATTAATAAAAATCTTCCCAGTGGAAGATGAGAATACCATTTAACCGAATTATATTTTTCTAGTTTCTATAGTATCTACGTAGAATGTATTCGTCGACGTCACACTTCTATGACGTCATTGGTATGTACAATGTGGAATGTAAATCAGAAATATACTAAAATATAAATAATATTCCCAAAAAGTCATTTATAAGTGGAACAATAATTGCTATTCAATTATACCTGATGGGAATTCGGACGTTAACTAATCTTAATCCCGGATAAAATTGCATGATGAGATATATCATTACCTTTCCTCCTTTCTAATATGCATTCGTATTGTGATTACCAAACTGATGACAAAATATCCAGACGGAATTAATTTTATAACTGCCCTAATTACGTCAATTAACAACGACTTCACAATCTTCAGAAAACCGTTTTCCAGATCCAATACGCCACATACATTTATCAATCTCTATTTCAAAGTTTTTTTGCAAACGGCTATCGTTTCGGAATTAATTGACCGAACTATGTCTTCTTAACAGAAATTCAATTTTGGTTCCTTCAACATGTTTGCAATTCACATGCTCATTTTATAAGCCATTTGCTAGACACTTTTTTCTATAAATAGATACGCTTCAACCCTGTTTCACATTTGCGTGAAACAATGCGTTTGCGCATGATCCTATTAAGCCCAGTTCAAGCTCCTATAACGGCGATGTCTTCGGTCTATTTGGGAAATTACTTGACCGAGCCTTGTAATTCCGTCAAATGGCAACAGACTTATTTGATTATAAATTACATTAAGATATATACTTAGTGATCCTTTCTATTAAATATCCTAAATCAGGGCTGGCGTTAGGTTTTATCAATACAGAACATGCATACTTAAATGCGTCTGTTAAAGAGATCTGAAGAGAGTGCCGACTAATACACTTATGACGTCGTCATTATCAAAAGGCTTACCAAGGGCTTTAGTGTTTATGCCTTGAGCCCTGAACGTGTATTTATAAATATATGCTCCTAAGGTTTCTTAAGTCTGTCAAGAAAAGTGACCATAATTTGGGATAAACATGTAGGTAAGGATTTCCGTGAAGATAGATAATGGACTACTTTAATCCACTATCACGCGTAGTAATATCATAATCGAACATAAGTTCAATATAAAACCATCATGGCGGGCGTGAGATTCACCTACATGCTAGTGATGAACATTTTAAACAAATTGTCTTTACATTCAAAATTAAGACTCCTCTTTAACTGATTTGAAATAAGATGAAATAATGTCTGAAAATCATATAAAAAAGTGGGAATATGGGCTGAGCAAATCTTTGAAGATAATAATGTCAGAAAGTATCTCTAAAGTATTTAGTCATAAAATCGTTTGAAAAAATTTCATAACTTGTAATAAAATATTAACAGAAAAAAACATGAGAAAATAATTTAACAAATTCCATTTTTGCAATGACCAAATCCATCTTGGAGTGACATCTGCACCATTGTGTGGCTGACTTTGAATAAAACAAATAATCAAATATGCATGTGGATGCTTGCAATTCTCTTCACGCAGAGGTACTCCCTTCATATTTTCTATCGTAATCTCTGTTGTACAAAGGCGATATTTCAATATTCTCGCATAATCCTCTAGCGATGAAAGTTTGCAAAACTGATAAGGTTTTTATATTTGTCCAATCAAACATCGTTTTACTTCTGCGACGGATTCTGTGTTGAAAACAATATGTGCGCATCGCACATATGAAATAACTCTAGTCATTTTGATAGTTACGAAATACTCAGTTTGTATTAACGTTGCTGATTGTACACGTGACGTCTGAAGCAACCAATCAGGATTGTCTATACATCTCCGAGAAAGTGGTCAATATGCAACAGAGGTTATGATTGAAAACATAAAGTAGAATGACGCTGGTTAGAATTAGAACCTAGTGTTTATATGCAGAAAACGCTCTATGAATTATTACCATTGTCTATCCAAAATTGCCATTATCACTCCTCTAACACCACAACCATTACCAGGTACCCACTTGTAGTGCTGGGTGAACAGAGGCACATTGTGAATAAAGTATATTGTCAAAGCAACATAGCCACACAGCTCATGATTCAATATGGGACAAGGAGTACCCCTTCAAACAGCTTATCTAGTCTTCTGGGTCACCCATCCATCCGGCGATCCAGACCCATTGTTGCTGAACTTTACTGACAGAGCTGGTACAAGACCTCATGTCACCGTATTCTCAAATAATATTACTTTGGGGATTTCCCCCTTAATTTCTTCCTTATGCGAATACATTATTGTGACATCACCCGTAAATACTCAATTATTGTCAACAAACAAACAATCTATGTATTTAAGTTTCCCATGAGAAATCATGATTACTTGCACAATTTATTTGCAGCTCTAGTTTCATTAGCGAGTGCCCAAAGTGAGTATCGTTTTCTGGTAGATTAAAATAATACCTGGGATTGATTGTGTGTTTAATGTAGAAATTGCTATTACGTAAGATTAACAAAGTAACCGTGATATTACATGCAGTGTAACATTAACCCTTATGGGGCCCGAAGTAATGAAAAGAGTAGATGAAATCTGAACGATTGGAAGAGAAAATCTAACAAAATTGTTTTCTTATTTCCACCGGAAATAATATTCCCCAAGAGATATGTTTTAATCTCGATGAAAGTAATTAATAAGGCTAAACGGACAATGCCTGTCTACGATTTGGATTATATCCATTTCTAATATACAGTATAACTAAAGGATATTGTAAACTTTTAAGTATCCTTAACTTTGACATGTTCAAAACTGTATCGAGCTTACCGTATTTCCTCAAGAACATTTAGAAGTTGGTATGATGAAGAAATACGAATTTATGGATTTACAACTTCTTTATTGCAATGGTATGCGACGTGTAGGTGAATGCAGTATTCAGATTCATATATTGTGTATTTCTGAAGTACAGCCGTCTGTTCCATAACAGCGAGCGCTTACAATCTCTCATTCATTGCTCAATGTAGCGCTCAAGTAGTGCTCAAGTAGCGCTCATTCTCTCCTGAACGACACGGTACAAAACCTCAAAGTTCGCTCGCTTTGATACGCAGCGCTTCATTGAGCAATCGCGTTCAAAAGAGGTTTAAAAGTAATCGCTAATTGAGCGATTACTTTGAAACCTCTCTTGAACACGGCCCTGTTTTTGCAATTCAATAACGTGGTGGTGAAATTGCTTACATTTACTACAAGTTTTGGATTTTTTTAATTTATGTTTTTTAACAGACTAGACACTTTTTGTTTATCTCGAACAGGTAATGATACAAATGGTTGATAAGTAGTAGCTAACACCGATATCAAACAGATGTTAGTATCTTCACCGAAACGTCGCATATAATTGCAATAAAGCAGTTGTAAATCTATAAATTTGAATTTCGTCATGTATATATACACAGAACGTCTAATAGCATCCAGGTTTTAATAACAACTGAACTTGTGGTTTAATAGCAATCCCAGCATTCCTAAAAATGTATCAACCCTCATAATTGTAGACTTTATAAGACATTCGGACAAATTTAGCGCTCATTCTCTCCTGAACGACACGGTGCGATTCCTCGAGGTTCGCTCGCTTTGCTACGAAGCGCTAGATTGAGCGATCGCGTTCAAGAGAGGTTTAAAAGTAATCGCTAATTGAACATGGACGATGTGGACTTGCTGACCAAATTTCAACTGGCTCCCTCATCTAAACTAACCAACTATTAACTAGTGGTTAGATTCTTCTGTTGAACAATGCATACATACAGCATGAGCGTTGGATTTGGAAAGGGATATTGAAGAAACTAAACGTAGTTTCCGTATGTATTAAAGTTGTGTTTCTGTATGTGTCGTCTAGGCAATCTAAACATTAATTTATAAGATCCAGGGAAATAAATTCACGCATTCCGTCTGTACATGAAGTAACTAACATAATTCATCTTTTAACCTAAAACACATAAACGGATTTATTTCGACAAAAGAAACATTAAAACAATTCAAGAGAGTCAGGCCTTATACCCCTTATACGATACGTGTAAGTCTTCTTCACCTTATTAGAATCGCAATTTTTCCCAAATCAGTTTCAATGACAAATCCCCCTTTATTGAATGATGGAATCTAGGATCGATGTCAAAAGGGGGGACTGGAATCTCGTCTCAGACGCCCGAAATTCCCCCCCGATCTCGACTCCGGTGATGGTTATATGTGATCACTCTTAGCTGCATTCCCTTGATAACTCGGCGTCCTTCCTACTGCGCATGTCACACAACCCGTAAGCCGTCCCCTTGCGAATCAAACACTCCGTCAGCATTAGCCGATCACAAACCTTCGAGTCAACTTCTAAGTAAACCAGATTTAAAAAAATATATATACTTTAAAAGTTATTTTGATATTATAACATGAGTGTTTCTTTCGAATTAAATCTAAGTTGAAGTTTTATTTTCATTAAAGTCGTTCTTTATGTCAACTCTATGTGTTAGTTTGTGTCTTATGATTAATCCCGATAATTAATTACCCGTTTTGAAAAAAATATGAGACGTCACCGTACTTCGTTACAAAGTAAACTTACACTGTCAGCAGTAACTTGATACTGTTGACTTATAAAAGTTAACAATTCTGATTTTATTCTAATCTACACTGTTGTTGGCATATGAGGTTAAAATAAACCGTTGATATTTGAAAACTGATATTTGATATTTTCAAGGAGAAACATCAAAGTATAATTTAAAAAATGTAACTATTCGAAATGAACAATCAACTATCAACGATCAACTATCCGGTATAAAAGTACCGACTTATTTGCCTTGCTCATATAGGTGATACATTGTGACGTCATAGACGGTTGAAAATCTTGATTAATTGTTCCACTTTTCTCCCCCTGATGAATCAAACTTGAATTAAACTGTTAAATATGGCTTTTAAGATTATTTTTAACTTAGCTCCTAATGAGATGACAGGATTCTAAGCGATACATTTAACATAATATAAACAAAATACTTAGAAATACATTTCACAGACACGCGGCTTCACAATCTGACGTTCGTTTCAGCCTAACACGCTTGTTAGTTTATCTGAACCTTAAAAACATCGCTGTTTGAGACTGCAGATAATTCTTACCCTCAAAATATACTTCTTCTATTAAGATTAAAAAGAGCCATTTTCAAGAGAAGAAGATTTTCCGGATAACAACTTCTTTATTTTGAGCATAACATGGCTCTTCCATCGTCTTGTATGTTCACAATAAAAAAAGCTGTTATCCAGAAAAAATTAGTTGTTATCCATTCAACTTCAAATTTCCCTTCACATATTTAAATATTCGTTAGAATTACATAACGACGAAGGAAGGACTATTTATGTACAGAATTAAGAAATTAAAAAAATCTGCATTTTTAAACATCTCAAACTTCTGGATTTCCAAAGATGTCAAATAATGCAACGTTTTAAACTTTAGTAGAGTGTGGCATATCACAGTGATTAGATCTTTCGGCCTCGTTACAAGACGAATGAGACACAGTGACGTGTATCGCTTAGAAATAGCGTTTGAAGGACCTATATAGACCCTACCCTATTACTATATAAAGGAAAGGGGACGAGATCGAAGGCCCGGGAAACAGCATATGGGTTACTCGGGGTCGAGTGAATGTCAAGGTCATGAATGCTTGACAAGTGGGACTGCATGCCGATGATGTGAGACAAAATGTCGTAGTACAGTCGGAGAAATGATATGTAGGTGTTATAATATTGTTTTACATCTGTAGTTTCACTCTGCGATTCGAAACTGCCTATTCATAGGTGATGTCAAGATTGCTGGAATTAATAAACGATTTTAAAAGGTGAGTTTTCGCAGATTTTCGTGAGTGGGGAAATTGGCTTGAAAGTTTGGAGGTAGCGATACACGGACTGTCTTGTCGCATACCTTTTGAAATAATGATCCAATTGTGACAATTTATAGCTCATTTTGATGCAAATGTGACTTTTTATTACCCATATGGTTGAAAATAACCGAGTTAATATTATTGATATGAGCACATGTGTACATATCACGTTTGCCTAGCAACCATTGTCTCACCGCGACCTCCCGGTTTGTGTCGTCTGTGACGTCATACAACGATTGTTCGTGACGTCACTGTAGCTTGCCGTCGCAAGAGAAGTAGGCCGTTTCCTGGCTATTTTTACGCGAAGCAAATGGAATAAAATGGGTAATAAAGAAAGTGTGTCATATGACTTTGACGAAACTCGTGCAAATTTGTGTATAACCCTCGCTTTCGCTCGGGCAAATCTCAAATTCACACGCGTTTCGTTAAAGTCATATGACACACTTCCTCGGGTAATAGTCTCTATGAATGAACATGGGGTGGTTTCGTCGTTACATAAGTTATCTGATAAATTATAATGCTCTTGTGGACTTATCAATTCTTTACTGTGTAACCATGTTTAACTTTCGTGTTGCCTCAACAAAATTGAGGTCATGAGAGCACTATTTCTTCTATTTAAAATACATATTAACATAAACTATTTTGAATTTTGAATATTTAAAAAAAAATTAATATTCAAAGTTATATATTATAAGAAATGGATGTCAGTTTGCATGTGTGCAATCAGAAGTGTACGATGTCAAAACGTCATTCAACTTTCCATATGACATCGTTCCGTTCGTTTTCGAACACATCCATTTCTTAAATGACAAGTTTCGAAATAAATTGTTGTCCCTTTTGTTGTCAAAACACAAATTTCGCTCTATATTCTTATTTTGCCTTGAATATAACAAAATCAACTCATAATGAAAATAATTAATTTCACAAATTATTGATGTTATAGCGCTCTGGAGCGGTATTCATATAATATATTGCAACCTATTTACCAATCCACCTTTTTGGGAAATAAATATGTTTAATCCATATGTCATACATATAAAACTAATTTTAAATTACATTGCAATTCCAAATTTTAACATATTTATCAATCAATTTAATTTCACTCAAACAATTACATTGTTGAATGCGATAACATAACTATGCACTATTAACTCCATTAACGCCTAAAACACAGAAATGGTCATACAAGTAAACTCGTTATCAACGATTGCGTTGTATTCATTTATCGCTCAGGATTTTGCTAATTCATCACTTCTGTCGTCAGACGGCTGTTCCGCGGAGATTGCGCTCTCTGTTGGTAAAGCTAGTTTTGATTGAGCCAAAATGACACACACATTGGAAACGAGGGAGAAAAAGAGGTCGGTCGGACGTAGGAGCATTTTAGCTTTAGAGACTTTTTGTTTAAGCGGCAATTCCGCTGTTTTCCAGCAGGCTGCAATTTTCTGAGTAAATGGGAAAAACGTGATGAGTGTTTAATAGGAGGTGTATAAGTGCAGTTTAATATCGAGATGATTTGTGTTAAACGTAGTTTTCGGGGTTGGTGCAGTTACATGGCGGCTAGTAGTGCGTGGAGAAAGCCTGCGAGACCACATACGTTATGCATTGGTGTGAAACCTGCAAGCTGTTTTTCAGTGAATGTATATCTTTTGCTGGATGCGTGTAGCAATACTGACCAAAAAGTTGTCGAGACCATTGCTGGAATCAAACATGAACATTTCCATCTTAAGATGAACGTGCTTACCACTACCTTCAACTGTGATAGACTATCAATTAAAAAGCACAGCTTATGTTCTGATAGAAGCTTTTTTTGGGTTTCACAGATATTCTAAATTTGATGCTGCTTTCACAGATATTCTACATTTGATGTTGCTTTTACAGATATTCAATTTTTGTTGTTGCTTTCACAGATATTCTACATTTTATGTTCTGTCACAGATATTCTATTTTTGATGTTGCTTTCACAGATATTCCACATCTGACGTTACTTTCACAGATATTCTATTTTTGATGTTGCTTTCACAGATATTCTATTTTTGATGTTGCTTTCACAGATATTCTTCATTTGATGTTGGCTTTACAGATATTCTATTTTGAGCATTTTGTTATTCTGACGTTTTTCTATCAAAATATTTCCTGACAGATTAGGATGGTGTCAGATATCTTAAATCATTTCTATATGAAAAAGGTACAATGTAAATCAGTTATTAATTACATTAAAATTTGAAAACAAGCAGTGTCATTAGTGAAATATGAAACCACCTCGTTCAAAACTATGTCAAATAAATCATTCAAATCCAATTTCATTAATTTTAATAATTGTTTATGTTCATTTAAAAAATAGCTGGAATTTTAAAGTACAATTTTAATCAAAGGCTCCTTCCGTCTGAATAACGGTAGACAAATGACGAACTGATCAAAGTATTCTCAGTGGAACATTTTGGAAATTAATCTGAAATTGTTCTATGTGAAGAGTCACTGAAGTGAAAATCTCGTTGCAAACTTCACATCACCTCTTCACATTTCACTGACTTTCCCCTTAAACGGAAGCTGCGCAGATAGCGTAAAATCTTGTTAGCCAGTGCGAAGACAGGGATTGTGATGGTTTTGTAACAACATCAAGTCTTTCATTAGGTTAGCTTGTCTCAAGTGGATTAAGTATACAATATACATTATCATAACCGTTTAATGGCATATGGTTTACCTTGTTATCATACTAAATTTCACGAGAAAGGCTAATGGGCCATTTGAATACAGTACAGTGCAAAAGTTTCTACGTTGTGAATGCGTGAAACACGAGAGATGTTTTGTGCAGGAATGTGATATTCATTATCATCCCATTAAATTTTCTTGAGGCACACTTAATCATAAAAAGTCACATGGCTTCTCATGTACCACCAATAATCGAGAAACGTTAATATGTGTTTATTTCATACAGTGATGTGCAAAAGTTCCTTTCCCGGGACAACGTAGAACACCTAAGCTGACTTTTTGCTTGGTGCATATAATCAATTATATAGAGGCATTTGGCTGTTTAATTTTGGTCTCACCAATAATCGAAATACGTTAATGTAAGTTTATCACATACAGTGTTGTGCAAAAAGTTACTATAAGGGGAAAGCGCGGAACACGTAAGCTGACAACGTGGAATATATATATTCAAAGTTTGAAGTACTCCTTAAATAAAAACATTTTCTTCATTTGACGTCTTCTCAAGAGCTATATACTTTATTCTAATTATATTCTTAATGGCCGTAAAAAATATGAGTTTATCCCATACAGTGTTGTGCAAAAGTTACTATACGGGAAAGCGCGGAACACGTAAGCTGACAACGTGGAATATATATATTCAAAGTTTGAAGTACTCCTTAAATAAAAACATTTTCTTCCTTTGACGTCTTCTCAAGAGCTTTATACTTTATTTTAATGACATTTATAATGTCCGTTAAATTGAAATATACTATGAGATAATGAATTATCGTCACAGTCATCATACGTTCAACAATACGTATAACATTCCTTTTTCAAACGTGATTAAATGTCGCTTAAATATCATCAACATATATAATGCAAATAAACGTTTAAATAGGAGTTATGACATTGACAAGACGGCTTAGAGATGAGAAAATAATGACATTACCTCACCGATCTCTAGAGAAAAGAACTTTAATACAAAGTCGATCAATTGTAAACAGGTCATGAGTAACAGAAAATACAGCCATTAAAGCTAAATAGCATATATATTTAACCATAAAACGAAATTCTCGTCTGACTCGTCTATTAAAAATAAAATAAAAATTCTCATAAAATGGCTATTTTATTAATTACTGATAAGGAGAATTGAGAAAATCAGAGCTAGACCAATTCTAGCCTTGCTCTTCAAGAATCTATCATATCATGAACTAACCTTGGGAAATCATGTACTGTTACATAAAGTATCATAAATCTCAGTTTAAATCTTATGCATCTTGATGACGTAAATAAGTCATATTCACACGATCAACAATAAGAACTCAACCTTGTCAAACCGGACTGAATTGAACTTGTCATCATTTTCAAAAGATTCACAATTGATGTAAAAACCTGAGGATATAGATTTTGGCCTCCAGACGATGATAAGGTCTCTGCCTCAGATTCAGCATAGAGATAACACTGTCAGCCTGCACAAAGGTCTTCCAGTTAACGCTTTCTATTGCAATAATCAATAATTTTGAAAGTTCCTTCACAATAAACGGCTTTATCCTTATGTTTTGGGGGCAGTTACGAAGTTAAAACCTTTCAACACGCATGCTGTGGCTTATCAGACTATTCTCGTGTTTCTGGAAGGGGGATTTTGAAATGTATATCTTAAATATAATATGCCATATCGGTATCAATCTTTTATGATACCCTTTGGTCCGTGAAAGTCCATGTTTCACCCCCAAGTGCCATTCAGAGATACGTTCTCGTTTCTGCATGGGAAATTGTATTATGATTATTTCATAATGGACGAATTTTAGTGTCATAGATATAATATCTCTGAATTGGACTAATGTCTTTAAATTGTGCTACAGTCACGTTATTCTTAGTGTACATAAATGTATGAATTACATCATTGATCTATTTCTAAAAATATCTATCTATCTATCTATCTATCTACCTATCTACCTACCTACCTATCTGCCTACCTATCTACCTACCTATCTACCTACCTACCTACCTATCTATCAATCTATCAATCTATCTATCTATCTATCTATCTATCTATCTATCTATCTATCTATATATCTATCTATCTATATATCTATCTATCTATCTATCTATCTATCTATCTATCTATCTGTCTGTCTGTTTTTATCCTCAACTATATTTCTATCTATGTTAATAACCAACCATCTACTATCAATCTAATTTCCAGCTGTCTACCTATCTATCTATCTATCTATCTATCTATCTATATATATATATCTATCTTCAAACTATCTACATGTATCTACCAACAATCTATTTATCTATCTACTAACCATCTATCTACCTATCTTCAATCTATCTACATTTATCTACAAATAATCTATCTATGTGTCTTTCTTCAAACTGCCTATCTATCTATCGATCTACTAACTTTCTATCTATCAGAAAAAATTTCACCCGAATCTCGTAAATTTCATAAACATAGAACCTCGATGTCGTTGCGCGCTTTCTTCCAACACTAATAACAACCTCAAAGATTCAGCCCTAAGCTAATTGCTCCCCTGAGCAAAGTTCAGCCCAAAACAATTTCACTTCAGCCGGCTTGATTGAAATATTACCGTAATTACTAATCGTAAAATATACATTTCATATTTTAGATTAATAACAATCAGGTAATATCCTGCAACATTTAACAGTTTCACATTAATCATTATAAGCATCTCATGATGCATAGAAAATACATCTATATTCTTAAATGTCCTATTTCTCTCATCATGTAATAATGCATAAATTGCATTTATTTCTATGATCATTAAACGATGCGTGAATTTGCCTTTGTGCATGTGCACAAGCATTTATTTCAATTATATATAATTAAACTATGCATAAATAGAGCATTCATATGCTCACATATCTCCATGTATTTTATCATCACTTAACGATGAATACATAACGATGAATAAATACTAAATTAATATCAAAAAGACATAAACAAGTGGTCTGACTTCTCCTTTACAACACTAGACGAGGGTCTATCACTAAAACCGATGCGTCGTCGGGCTACTCGTAGCCTGATAGATGGTTTATACGGGCTCTCAAACTAAGACATCGATTGTCCGGGCGCTTTGATATCTTGGGACGACCATCATCAATAACCCTTAATAACATCCTAATAACCCCCTGACCAGTGGTCAGCAGTGTCAAAGGATTGGTCATTGTTTATTTCTTATATGTTAGATATACTTTAATAATGGTGGAACAAATATTTTAAGATTTTAGTTACAGTCGTCAGCTGTGTCAAAGGATTGGTCATTGTTTATTTCTTGTATGTTAGATTTACTTAAATAGTGATGGAACAAATATTTTAAGATTTTAGTTACAGTCGTCAGCGGTGTCAAAGGATTGGTCATTTTGTATTTCTTGTATGTTAGATTTACTTAAATAGTGATGGAACAAATATTTTAAGATTTTAGTTACAGTCGTCAGCGGTGTCAAAGAATTGGTCATTGTTTATTTCTTGTATGTTAGATTTACTTCAATAATGATGTAACAAATATCTAATATTTTAGTTACAGTCGTCAGCTGTGTCAAATGGATTGGCCATTGATTATTTCTCGTATGTTAGATATACGTCAATTGTGATGGAACAAATATTTTAAGATTGTAGTTACAGTCGTCAGCTGTGTCAAAGGTTCGGTCATTGTTTATTTCATAGATATACTTCAATTTTGATTGAAACCTCTTAAAGATTTAAGTAGACTAAATTAGGATTGCGTTTAATTGCTGCACCTTCATCCTTATGATTATATGTAATACTGCCAGTTCCCGTGTATTCAGTTTATCTTGACTTGCTGAATGATGATCTAGACTGTATTAAAGGCTTTTATTTCTTACACAGTCATGGGGCAGGACTAAGATTTTAGTTACTTTCGTCTTGTAAGCATTGGTGTCTTGAGTGGACAGTGGTCAGTGTTTATGTTCGTGTTAACTGACCACAGCGCCAGAGGTCAAGATGATAGTTTAACGTTTCCAGTAATCCGTCCCGTGAGCAATGGTACTTGTGTTTTGATTGCGCACAGTGATGTTTTTTTGTACATGCAAAACTTAGGCCCTTATCATAAGACAATGAATTTACGTTTTATGTAACCAGTTTGCCAGTTCTGGGGCCAATGTCCGAAGAGTAAACAACAGAACTAACAACCTCAGCATACGCCTACGTTTTAATGTGTTATATATAGTTAGTCGATCCTTTGGCCAATGTCCGAAGACTGAACAGTGGTCATTGTCTATTTTCGTGCATTCAAACCTGACCAGCGCCTCATGGGTCAGTTCTGTGTCTTGAAGTGGGTAATTATGTCCAAAAATAAAATTGACAGAGGTCATCGTTTATGTTCGTGCACGCAAAGCTGACAATCACATCAACATACACATTCTTATTTAAACCTATAAGAAATACATTAAAATACCTTCATTATAGCGTTAAGAAGTTGCTTGACCAATGGTCAACTGTATCCGAGGAGAGAACAGTGGTTATTGATTATCATGACACCTCCAAATCTGACAACCATATCGTATGTCCATGCAGTACGGTAGTCATACTCAAAGACCGTAGTTCAGAATATTCTAACCTTAACATCACATATCTCTAAATATACCCTTGAAAGGCAAGTCCAGAGTTTCGCAGAGATTCCTTTGAAATATTTATCATATGTAATTTTTTAGACTAAATATGTTTCATGTGTTATACTTTGTATACAATCAACGGTATATTGACCAGTATCAAAAAGGAAAATGGTCATTGTTTATGCTCGTGGGTGTAACATTAACGGACAGCTTATTGGAGAAAGTATATATGGTAACCAACTTCCCAATGCAAGACATAACTCTTGCCATTACTGGCTGATTTAGGCCTTGCAGTATTTTAAGAAATCTGTGCTTAGAAATCCAGGCCCGCTATGCATTTTTGGTGCAGCGATTCACTATCTAGGCACAACAAAGCGAGGGAAATATCGCAAGGCTTAAATCAGCCAGTAATGCAGACTGGCAAGAGTTATGCCTTGAGTTTGGAAGTTGTATGGTAACGTGATCGATATACAGTGAGCAGTCACAGTATAAACACTGTAATTGTACACGATTTGCTTAAAGAGTGTAAATCTGTCATACTTTGGTTTAGGGAAAGTCTCAAACGATCCAAATATTCCTTCCCAGCGTTTATTCACCAATAAGGGTATTGAATAACTGTCTTCCGATGACCGATTGGTGGAATTACTTCTGAGGAGTTGTGATTTCTGAATTGCCGATAAACCAGATGGGATAGACACTTTTCATTGATGAATAATTACGATATTCTATTTTTGATATAACTTTATATATATACATACCAAGTATCAATAAAAGATTTTTGGATTTTTGAATTTTTGACATCCAAGTTTGATAACCAATTCCTTAATAAGCCAATGGCTACTTTTAGAGATGCTAATGAAGTCATGATCATCGTATTTCCCCAGGTTATTATCAGATCATTAAAAACAAGTAATAATTAACGGATTATTTTCATGGCACCGTTCATACAGTAGCGAATTTACCATTTATTGTCTTCATATTAAATGACTAGTGTTTTGTCCCATATAGATCATAACATGTAATCACATCAAATTATGGTTTCCGGTTAATGAAATAGCTTATAATCTATAGTAACACTTACTAAATTATATTCATATCCATTTAATATTTTTTAAATACTCCTTCAGTTACTATTCTGCATTAAACGGGTAATGAAGGCAGCTTCATAATTTATACACGTTTTAATATAAATCGATGCATTTATATCATAATTTTCAATCGTATGAAAGACAGCTTTATTATTATATGCATGAAATGGTTTAACACGAACAACTCCGAGCCTAATGACTGGTCACATATCCCTGGCGGCGATCTTGACCACACGAGGGCGCATCACCACGGAGGCGTACAGGATTGGGGGCACGTAGACGTGGGGGTGAATTATCGGCCCTTGGGGAAGTGGTTCCACCACTCCATCTCTCTGCGATACATCATTATCCACACAAGACGGGACCTAGTCTCCCTGGGGCTTTATACCGGAAGTACTCGCTGACCGGAAGTAACACAACACAAAGTCATGGTTCTCTGTAAAGTATGGAATGATGAAACGGAGTTTGAAGATATTACATTTTAATGGAGTTATATAAATTCTTAAAAAATCCTGACTCAAGTTGGACAATTATGTATAGCTATCCTGGTGTTTTATTATTAATGCTACTCTTAATCCCCTGATTTGCCTCGTACCGCTTACTCATCGCTAAAGAAATAACTCACCTCAATTGCTTTCGATTAATTCAATATTTAAAATAAATAAGACGCATTTGATTATGGCACGATACAATAATTCTTATCTACCCACTGCAGGTATGAATCAATTAATGAACTGATTGGTTAGTGTGGTTAAATTTTAGTTAAACTATCTTTGTTTAATGAAGGCATGGGTAAAAATGAAATTTACACCAACAATGACCCCTACAGTGTTGTAAATGTGCTGAATTAGGCACATTTATTAATTTTCACATAAAATAATTATGTCTTATATGTCGATAAACAGTTGTATATCATCAAAAGTACTTTTTGAAGAAATTTAAAATTAATGTTTATGACATTGAAAACTTTGCAATTGAACATCATACGTATGATAAAATCAACCGAGTACTTTCTTTTGCCTGGCAGTTTATTATATTATTTCGGCAGCCAATGATATGTGGTTAAATATGTTTATGGCCTCTCATGGGTCCTCTCTGCAACTGCCAATATGTATAGATTTTAAACAATTCCATAGGATGGTTATTAGGAGCGTTACGAAGCAAAGGCGTCAAAGGCGATCAGAGATGTTGGACGAGTAATGTCATTCATACACACAACCACACAGAACACAACAGTTTGAGGCTTTCAGTACCATACACAAACCTTTTGAGAAACAATCAACCAAAAGCATGGCACAGTGCGGGAACATTGACACTTGTCAATAACAGAAATTGATCCAAGGAATTACGCAAACATTTCTACGCCTTTAAAGAGGCTGTAGCACGTTTTTCACATTTTCCATTTATAATGATAGTTTATGCTATTTATATATACTTTAGAGCATTAAACATCTCATTACACAAACCAATTATCCATAGTGGTAATAACGGTTTTGCGTATGAAGCAAAAGTTGTTGGTCATTTTAATGTGAACACATTTTATTATTTCGAATAACAAGAACGATTACAATGGCTTTACCAAACCATGTACAC
Organism: Gibbula magus; assembly: GCA_936450465.1. Lineage (NCBI taxonomy): Eukaryota > Metazoa > Mollusca > Gastropoda > Trochida > Trochidae > Gibbula > Gibbula magus. The sequence goes on from OW388302.1 coordinate 34,411,997, forward strand.
TCATTTCTTACATGATTTTCTCAAGAGAGAATGGTGTTTTACTATTGATGACATTATTTTTCAAATACATTTCATCGACTTATTTGAACCAAAAAAATCGCTACTGCCTCTTTAACAGATGGTTACAATGATTTTTTAAATGTAACTTAGTATTGACACTGTTTGACAACACGCATAATTATGGTTTAATAATTAGCGATTTCTTAAAATCATATTTACAAATTTGTGAGCGTGTTTCGTTAATGGCTCTGAAGGGAATCACATTTTGTGCGTACACAGCTATATCAATCACTGATAAATTGATAAGGTAAACTTATGATGATAGATTCATTTTATCAAATGATCAAACGTATATTTCTATTTATGTTCTTACTGCACTTTCAAAGTTTCAAATCACATTTAATACATTAAAAATCGAATTGTGAAAATATTTCAGCTCACATAAGAAATTGATTGGTTTTAAATGTTTGTCATTGTTCGACGTTGTTTACAAACCGGTTTATCACAATAAAAATACAATTTTGATTAGAATTTTCAGACAGTAATTTATGTGAATAATATATTTATATAAAAATGGTTAACGCTTATAATAAAACTGGGTATTTTAAGCAATTAATTATTTTAATTGTGTTTTCATCGTATTACAAACATCAAATTTCAAGAAAAACCGCGAACATTCAAAGGAATTTGATAAATTTATGATTCATATATTTCTATGATATTTACAATTTTAACAAAAATGTAAAATTGCGAAATATAAATGTTTTAAGCTCCATTTTAGAATTCAACTGAAAGATCAAGCAGAACATTACCCATTGAATATGGATTAATATTTGGTTACATTGCTTCATTGAAATTCCGTGCAGGACTTAACTTGTTCTATTATTTCGACCAATGCCGTCAGGTTTTACCGCGATGTATCGCTACGCTAGTGTTGCGGGCTTTCTCCGCGCAGTACTACATATACGTGCTGCTGTGATTATGAGTGAACTACTCCTGAAAGCGATATTTGCATGATATCAAATACCTTACAAAATACCTCAAATATATCTTTATAATTTAGGACGATTTCACTGATTACAATTGATGTGTAATGGCAAATACAAGGTCATTTAACAAATGTATGATTGATAAAATAATTACATTTTAAAAATTACTTAACATATAAAAACAATACAAGGTCAATCCAATGTGACAATTCAATATGAATTTATCTTTTAATTTTATAGGGTAATTCGACAAAATATTAAATGTATACTTTATTATTTTCAGATTGCATGATCTATAGAATCTGGAATGTTGACAAGGTCAATTCAATATGAATTTATCTTTTAATTTGATAAATAAAGGAACATTCCGGAAAAAGTTAAATGTATGATTTATTAATTTCCAATTGCCCGGTCTATGTAATCTCGAATGCTGACCGGGCTATTCCTATGAGACACTTAAAGAATATGATGGTGGATATTTGTAAAGCGCCAATGTCCACCCACGAATGCATGCTCATGAAGTTATCTTTTATTTTGATAAGGTAATTCGACAACATATTAAATGTATAATTTATTAATTCCAGATTGCCCGGTCTATAGAAGCCAGGAAGCTGACAGGCCTATTCCTGGGTGACAACATTACAGTGTTTCTCCCGTCCAACGAAGCCTTCTTTGCCTTTCGTCCCAGCAAGTATGGCTTTAGTGACGACACGGACACTGCCGAAACAAACATGTGGCGCTCATTGCTACTGTACAGTTCCGGTAAGAGTTTAAATGAATACTTTTAAAAATTTAGTTAAAATTTTTATTTTAATTTAAATTTAAAAAAAAATGATGTTATTGATTCTGATTAATTCGACAATTTCCTTTTCATTTAATTGATAATGAAAACCCGCAAATCACCGCGAAATGATATTTACTAGATTCGACTCTACTAAAAAAATATGTTTCTGTTTGTCTAATCTTCGTGTCTAACTTAAATGTCAAATGTGTCATTGTTAATTTTGCTAACCTTCAATGTGAGATCACTTAATGTCTTCAATTGACTATCTTTAGCGTATACATAACCTTTGCGTATGTCGTGTACCAACTGTTGAGAAGAACATTTTACAATTGGAATAATAATTCAGTGAAATCACTTCATCGCGGTGACTTATTCACACTTATAGGGACGATTTTGTTCTTTCAATTTGATTCTAAACTTCTCAGATTGTTTTATAATACATATCATATTATTTTAAAATTATGGAAAACTGTAAAAGGGTAAGGAAAGTCTACATTGAATATTTCATGTTTTTAAAGGCGCTGTAGCACGAATGGCCCCTGAAGGTATTTAGAGGGTATTTCAAATATTACCTAACCTCAACAGGTGGTATTGTTTAATATATTTATGTCAGTTATATTAAATAAAGTTATACAAATGTCATCATTTGTGACCTTACAAAAACTCAAACTCATTAAAATGTGAAAAGTATGATCTAACGCAAACAATAAACGAAAACAAATACATGCAACACGAGAATTATATGACTGCACGTGTATTTCGTGCAGAAGCGCCCGAGATATTTTACGACGCTTCGCATAATCTAAAACCGCTGTGAGACGATCTGCATCGTATGATATTGAACAGAAAACAATATCTGAATCATGTTTAAAAAGGAATATATTGCAAAAATCATTTGGAGAAATACATTGAATTTAATTAATGAACACAATTTAAATATTTATTGCCGAAATTGTTTAGATTAGAATTAAAAGAAGAGCTTCATTTGGGAATGATTTTAAATGTAAAATCAATATTTAAACAACATTATTCATGAAACGTTGTTGAACCTACACAACCCAACTCAGCTTCGCGTTACACTCGGTGAATCGCTAGATCCCAAGTGAGTTGAACATCTCAACAAAGTGATAATGAATTTTCATATTTCGTTTATTCTTTATCAAATAACATTGTCATAGTTGGGATCTCTATTTGCAATAATACAAATTCTTGAATATTTTCGGGTCGAGACGACGACAGGATTCGAACCCATACCCACAGACTCAGGCACCAATCGTCTGAAGTCTAACAGTATATTTGAAACCTAAAATGAATAATTTTGAAATATATACACACAGCCATTTAAAGGATACACAGAGGCCCGCCAGAGGATGTGATATAATCTGAGAAATTGGAAATTGTATTTCTTCCCTGCAGTTCACGGCAGTATGTTACAAGGTGATATCCACGACAGAGATATCATCAGTACGAGACTTGGGGATGACATCTACCTGTACGCCAATACCTACAGCGAGGAAACCGGCCAGGTAGGAGTATGATTCGACAATGTCTTTGAAACACTTTTCTGTGGAGAAAAAAGTGGACAAGCTTTAATATTGTACTTGATAACTGATAAGCTGTAGCCAGCTGATTAAACTTCAATAAGGTGTACTTTCGTTAATGAACAGACCGTTTAACAAGATGATTTCTTGTGGTTGTACATTTCATGCTGCTACTAGAAACATCGTTTTTTTTGCCAAATCAGCAAAATCGAGTTAGTACTGCAAAACATATACTTTGAAAGACACAACGTGCATTATGATACTATAATGCTATACTAGTAGTCATTAAACAACTCTTTATGCTTGTATAGTTCACGTCCAACCGAAGTTTAGCGCAAACTGAATGCGCACAATAAATGAAATGACCAGTTCTCACATAATATTATAATGAGATACTTAAACCATGCTGAACGCTACGCCATGAAGGGGCATGATCAAACCGCACGCACATAATTACCATCGTGTAAGGACCAACATCATTCCTTTTTCATTCTCAACTCACTGGGAGTATGTAATCAAACTGGCAATTAAGGCGCGTTTTAAGGTTATATTTCACCTTTCCTTTAATTCCATACAATGTACATGTACTCAGTTGTACTACTGGATGAACAGAGGTACACTTTGAATAACTTCATAGGGAACTGGTCATTTCATGTCTTCGTCTCTGGTTCCCACATGAAAATAAAACTACCATACACAAGAAAGTTCTCACCTCAGTTGGTTTCGATTAATTCAAGATTTAAAAGAAATCCGATGCATTTGACTATGGCACGATGCAATAATACCCATCTACAGTAGTTTGAATTAATTAATTGGTGACTGTGGTTAAAATTTAGTTAAAATATCTTTGTTTAATGGAGACTAACATCAACATGACCCCTGCTATGTTAGTATGTTATGTTATATGTTAGGTGCAAAATCAAGCACATTATTATTTTTCACACAGAATATGTCGATGCACAATTAGTTGTGTATCAACATCAATAACATTTGAAGACATTTGAAATTTAAAACTCAATCACATTTATTATTTTTCACACAGAATATGTCGATGAACAGTGTATCAACATAAATAATATTTTAATAAATTTGAAATTTAAAATTTAAATTTTTTAAATTTAAAAAACATAAAGAAGTTACAAGTATTCTTCGACTACTGACCTATACTTTTCAGTTCTAGATTATGACATCGAAAACTTGAAATATTTGCAATTTAAAATCATACATATGATATAATCAACAGAAGTGAGAACTTTCTTTTCCCTAGCAGTTTATAAACGGGTTATTTGTTGACAATACATACTTCAACCATTTTCAACCCACAGTTCCTCACAATCAACGGCGCCAGGTTAATAGAAAGCGACATACAAACAGAGAATGGAGTCTTACATATAATAGACCGAGTGCTCGCTCCGATTGCCACCAACACGACTGTGGCGGAATACCTCGAAAAACCAGGGATACCTCACCTTGCTTTTGAGTAAGTAATTTATATATAGCCTAAAAAGGTCTTCCCACTTTGATTTAGGCTATTTTAACCTAACAGACATACCCACTAATACATGTCATACACAGGAAATGTCTTAAAAGGAGGGTTCTATCTAGTTGTTAAAACGAAATTCGAGAGGATATTCCTGTTTACACATATATGTTATTATTACATGACTTAAACACAGTAAATTTGAAAGATACTAATGAAGGTAATATTTTGATGACTTTAAATTTCACAACTTGATAGACACAAGCGCTCATTTGATGGAAAATAAAAACAATGATAACTGAAGCCATTCGTCGGTGCTGCGAGTGGAGAAAACTTCGCTACAGCATAACAGCAACTTTTTTTTATTAGTTGTATGACATATTACGAGTTACTATGTGTATAATCTATCAGTGTAGGTCTTTAGTTATTACAAATTTGTAAAATTAAGTACAATATATCATGTTTTCATTTCACGAAATGCAAAAAAATCAAATATGGCGACAGAACTCTCCCTTTAACAGTTTTAGTAATAATTTTGATGCTATGGATATGATTTGTAATTCCTTTGATGCTATGGATATGATTTGTAATTCCTTTGATGCTATGCATATGATTTGTAATTCCTTTGATGCTATGCATATGATTTGTAATTCCTTTGATGCTATGCATATGATTTGTAATTCCTTTGATGCTATGCATATGATTTGTAATTCCTTTGATGCTATGCATATGATTTGTAATTCCTTTGATGCTATGCATATGCTTTTTAATTCCTTTGATGCTATGCATATGATTTGCAATTCCTTTGATGCTATGCATATGATTTTGAATAACGTTGGTGAGTCTGGATATGCTTTGTTATAATTTTGGATCTATGAATATGATTTCTAATAACTTTGATGCTATGAACATGGTTTTGAAAAACTTTGATGCCTACATATGATTTTTAATAACTTTGATACTATGGATATGATTTCTAATAACTTTGATGCTATGAAAATGTTTTTGAATAACTTTGATTTTGATGCCTACATATGATTTGTAATAACTTTGATGATATGGATATGATTTGTAAGAACTTTGATGCAATGGATATGATTTGTAAGAACTTTGATACCTTAGATATGATTTTCAATAACTCTGATGATATGGATATGCTTCTTATTAACGCTGATGCCACATATATATATTTGGTAATTTCAAAGCCAAGGCTATGTATTTAATAACATAGATGCCACGAATATTTCTTTAACAACTCATCGATTCCATGCGATGGGCTAGCACTGTACAATCGCTTGTTTATACAATCAATAACGTTTTACAATCAGGTATCCAATGTCTACTTACATTGTTGATTATTATTATGTACATGAGTTATCGCAATAAACAATATACACTTATAGACTGACTAATTCGGTCAATACCTGTTTTTGTGTGGACCCGAGAAAACAATATTGACAAAGGATTAAGTCCGCGGTCAATAATGTTTTCGCGGGTCCATAAAACAGGTATTGACCGAATTCACCAGTCCATAATTGTTTCATTATGTATTCAATACAGAAACGAAAGGAAAACAATGAAATACAGACAAAAATGAAAGTTGGTTTGCACAGCTGGGCCTACGGTCACATGACGTCATACTAACAATAGCATGACGTCATGCAACAATCATTTGACATCTCGTAACAATCGTCTGACGTAACTGAAGTCAATATGGCTTTTAGTCGAACTCGGGCTGGAGTCAATATGCTTTTCTGTCGACCAATAAAATCGCTGGGAAATATGCTTATTTAATAAACAGTTTTATAGCGTCGATCAGAAATCTATGGCCTTGTGTCAAGGATGTACGACAAGATGTTAAGAAACTAATTTCTATTTACACGTATACAACTTGTCAGTTTCAAAGTTTTCCATTTCCTCCTAAGCTACATGTTTCTAAATGAGTATCTCGCATACTGCGAGTGTATATTTGTGTAACGGGTCTGACCTTTCTTTAAATCTCAACAATTACAAAACAACCTTTACTAAGGTTAATCTAACTTCCACTCTTTAACATTGCACTAAGGTTACCTTAGTGACTTACGATCACCTTAGCGCTTTTTAAAAAATAGGTCTATAACAAGTAAACGTATAGTTTCATCATATTGAACACAATTTCGTTATTATATTTATCGTTTTAACCCCAAATGAATTTCATAATCATTAGATGAGATGAAAACATTCAAATTGATAGTAACCATTGTAAATAATATTCAAGACTTTCACAAAATACAAAGGTGATCGTGGGTCACTATGGTAACTTTAGTGCCATGTTAAAGAATGGTAGTTTAATTTAACCTTAGTAAAGGTTGCTTAATGAAAGGAGCCAATGGGAGCCGTTGCAGTAAGGTAAACTTAAATCACTAAAGTAGCCTTATAAAATGTTACCAACCTACCAGCCATATAACGTGATACTTGAAACGGCCTTTCTAAACCGTATCACCAGGTACGAGGGACTTACAACATTGTAAGTCCCCCCAGGAGGGTTTACACAGACAGTTGTAAACACTGTAAGAAGGAATTATAATGATTGTAAACCGTAATATATTTGCTAAGATGACGGCTTGAAAGCAAAGATCTGAATAAACTAACTTAGACTAATTTTGAAAAATTTCTTAATTTTACGACAGAATGCTTCGCATCCACGGGTTTTTCCTTCCTATCAGGGTCCACAACCTTACCATATCCTCGGTATCATGGTTTCTCCTTATATCAGGGACCTTATATAGATAATGTCCCTGCTTATATTAAATGATGACACAAAGGTTAACCTAGTGTTGTGGCTGTTTTGTGCTACGGCAACCTGATCTACCTGGTTTGCCTTAAAATCAATACATATACACGTGTATGTATATAATGTAATATCATATAACTTTCTTATCTGTTGAAACTACATCATATTATACACAACAAATATTAATTGATAAACTTTTATACTTCTTTTTTTAAATTATTTTTTATATTTCTTTCTTTTTGTGGTACATGCACATAACTATTTACAAGTGACTTTCTGAGTACAACATATAATAATAACACACATGAATTCTAAGCAATCAAACCCTCCTGTTACAATTTGTGAGGGTTTTCAGTTAAAGAAAGAACAAAGGTAAATATAAAATTATGTTTTTAATTAGTCAAATAGTAAGTGAAAATTGATTAAATTGATAAACTTTTTATACTTTTATTTTAGGTCTATCATACGGGCGAAGATCGTGGTTGCTGACCTTGAGGCTCGAACTCGGAACAGCAGCATTTACTTCACATCCTTTTCCCCAAACGACTCGTTCCTCTTCCCCATGCCTCTGTACGGCAAGGATCTTCTCTTCTCAGACTGGGGCCTCTTGGAAAACGTATGGGATACATTTTGTTTGAGTTTTCATGTTTGCAGTACAAATAAGTTTGTTAACAAATATAAATGATATCAATTGATTGGAAACTGTTTCATGTACATCATGACCAGAAATAGATTTAAGGTCACGTCGTTCAATTGATGTGATGTGATGTGACGGGATGAAATGGGATGGGATGGGATTGGATTATCGAAGGTTGACAGCCTTAGAAAAAGCACCATGGCAACCCACCATGATGCAAGAGTAGGATTATTTAGTGAACGTAGAGAAAAAGAATACTTATCGGAAGCAATCAAAGTTACTTTTACAATCAACAACGCTGTTTCAAACTGAGCCTTTGATCTGTTCCGTCTCCATCGAAATGACTAGAGTTACTTCCCCTTGCGATGTGAACAGATCATTGACACGACAAATCGGAGATGTAAACGATGAATTAAAAAAGTCACTTTCAGTGTTGAAAACCGATTTGATGAGAATCGTGAAGTATGGCTCATTGTAACATAGGTTATGTGGGAAGAAATGATTCGAGTAACTTCTGTAGGGTCCGAATGCAGTTTAGCTTTAGAGCAGTTATACTGATTGTATTTTAGCGCAAAACAAGTGATTATTTGACTTTATATTTTCAGGTTTATCGAGCTCACATTGTTGAAAACACATCGTTGTTCCTACCAAGCCGGGGCCCGATACCGGATATGGAAGCTTCGGTCGGCACTCTTAGCTTTACCAGATACAATGGGGACAGTGAGTATGAATTTAACAAAATTAAATGAAATTTATTTATTTTAATAATTCAATGTCAATCTATTTCAAGAAAAAACTATTTAGAACGTGAACATGTATTTTTCTGTTATTTATTTATTTATTATTTATTATTATTATAAATCTGCAATGACATGGCATATGGAATATTGTGATTAACAACTACAAAATATTTATTCCAATCATGTATTGTATTCGTCCTAAAGGAATTGATCTGTTTTGCAGGTAGTCTTGAATTCTTGAAGATGATAATCAAGTTCTTGACTTATGGATAATTAACTTATTTATTCACAAACGACTGTTTCGGTATAGGTTGAAAATGATATAATAATCTATACCAGAACTAAGCAGGCTGTGAATATGCTTAAAATAGTGTACTTTACTGAGACCAGATGCTATTAATAAAATATAATTCATATAAAATGACACCTTTAAATTTAATGTTTTTTCTTGACGTATAGTTGATACCAGCAAAACAAATAAGGTCAATGTTCGATGATTCAAGTGTACGAAGTTTGTATGTTTGGAAAGTTTTGGAAAATGTCATGAAGTATGTTGTTGGAGTCAAGTTATGTCCAAAGCTATAAATAGTTTTATTTTATCGAGAAGTACTGACTGTTGCTGACGGTAATCAATCGAATGTTAGTTCATTCACTATAGTGGCAAAATAAAGGAGAAAGTCGCGCTTTATGATCGAAAACCGGACAATGACGAGCGTCAATTGGTCAAATGTGATTTTTGGAACTGATCTATAACAGACAAAAAGATATGTGGGTTGGTAATGTTTAACATATAACAGGTGTCAATATATGAGACGTGGAACGTTTCTGCACATGTTAAAGGCTGCGTCTCGAGTTTCATTGGATTACCACACACATGACATTTGCGATATGATACGAATATTCAAGTAAAATAATTTGAACTTAAATCAGGATATTCGTTCTTTCAGCACTTGCCAAATGAAACATTATGAACAGTTTGGTTTTTGGTTTTTTTTAATTACTTTATTTCTTTTTACATGGGTACATTTTTCAGCATTGGTTACATGAGTCATTTATACATACAATATACACTCATTTTGGACAGATGGTAGAAACTGTTTATTTCAGAACTAGTTATGTGAAAAGGTTGTGGCACGATGGCCGAAAAGTGAAGACCAAAACGTGAAGTTTGAAAAAGCAGAACAGCAGGTATTACACATCTAAGATGGCTACAAAATAAAATTGTACACAGAATTATTACAACAAACAGGGACCTATTTAACTCAACTTCATGTACGATACGAAGGTAGTTTTTCAATCCAACAAAGTTTGGAAGCGAGTTTGAATTTTTTTTTTAACATATACAAAGTATTTCGTTGCAATGAGGGTTAAATTTATAACATTATTTCTTTTTTCTTTAAATCCAAAAAGTATATGTTTTTCATCTAGAATTAATCTTGTACCTGTATCATATTCAATCCAGTTGACTAATTGCTGCCACAACCTTTTTACATGTACACACTCACAGAATAGATGAACAATTGATTCGGCTTCAACATTACAAAACGTACAAGAAGCAGATGGTATCAAGTTATAGTTGAATAAGTCCCTGTTTATTGTAATAATTCTGTGTACAATTTTATATTGTAGCCATCTTAGATGTGTAATACCTGTTGTTCTGAAGGGTATATAATTGTAAATTTGCCAGAGTGATTCTGGTATATCCACCTTGATATCCCGTTCCCATTTAAGTTGACAATTGAGCTGTCTTTGAAAATGATGTTTCCTTAGTAAGGCAGAGTAGAATATTTTGCACCCTTTGCGTTCTTTGAAAATAATATGTTGGTTAGTTGGCATAAATGGCTGTTGTATTTTATGAAGAGTTTGGTCTTGCAAAAGAAGGTAACTTCTGATGGATTTTATAATACCCATATATTCTAGAAAATTTGTCTTGACATTGTATATGGAAATAAAGTCTTCATATGTAAGAAGAAAATACCATCTTCTTTAATAAGTCATTTATGAATTTAACATTTGCATTCAAGTAATGTTTATAGATAATAGTTTTTTTTCCAACAGTTATATTGCCGTTTGCCCATATGTATTGTTGTGAAGTTGCGGTATCAATAACATTTGTTTGAAGAGATTGTATGTTTGCCCATGCTTCATAGACATCTCGCCAAAAAGCATTGTTGATATTTGGGATTATGAAGCGCCTTAGATAATTTGCTCCCATCTCTGTGGGATGAAGGCTTTTTGTTGGAACACCAAAACTTATAAGATTGGCTATGTTAGATTATTGTACGAATGTTCTGCGTAGCCATGAGAGTTTTTGAGCTTGTATTGTTTCCAGAATTAGGGGTACCTTTACCCCCCCCCCCCCCCCCTCTTTATACGATTGAATAATAGTATTTCGCTTAATCTTGTCAGGCTTTTCTTTCCAAACGTACTTAAAACATTTCTTCTGAGTTTGAATAGTATCATTGTTTGGGTTTGGCAACATAGTAAACAGGTGTTTTAGTGATGGTACACTGTAGTGTTAAGCTTTTTAGTACGTTTATTCTGCCAAATGGAGTAAGATCTCTTCTTAACCACATTGCCATTGTCTTGACAGCTTGTTTGAGTTTATCTTTATAATTTCTTTCAACCATTTCTGCCTGGTTATGTTGAAACAATTTTTAATGGCTCTTTAAATGCACACGTTACCATAAAATCATGTTTTAAGAAGAAATGACATTAATCGACACATGTAATGCTGAGTTAAATGTCAATTCCTATATCATCTAAAATACAAAAAGCTTTAAAAAAAACAAACAAGACAGTTAAAACGAATTATCTGGTAACTTTCAATCTTTCAAATGTCATGAACATACTAAATGTCATTCTCCCGACATGTAATGTAATTAGAAATACTTTTTGAAAATCTTTATTACTCTAATCAGACATGAACATGTACATCGTTTAATATGACGAGCTTTTTAAAATGTAATAACAAGGGTCCTTATTCTCATAACCTCCTTAACCTAAGCTTAGGTTATATGTTAAGAAAATGTAAAGCTACGGACATTTCGAGAACAGCTACCCTGGGCTAGATTTTCGAAACTATCTTAACTCAAATAGACGTAAGTCCCATACATAAACATAAATTCAGGCCCAGGATAAATTATGTATTGATACAATAACGGTAATTACTCGAGCAGAACCCGAGTTGTCGCGACACGCTTTGAAGGTCTCATAGCGGGGCAGTAGCACGTATTTTCGCTCAAATAAGTCGATGAAATGTATTGAGAAATAATGTCACTAATGATAAAACATCCTTATTACTTTGGAAAATCAAGTTAAAAAAATGAGTGAGCATGGTATCGTAAAGCCATGGGAATCATGTTTGTCATTCGACATAATAAAATGTGTTCACAATAAAATGGCCGCCATGCAAATTTTGCTTTATACGCAACATCGTTGTTGCTGCTACGAATAATTGGTTTGAGTAATGAGATGTTTTACCCTCTAAAGTAAATATAAATGACATAAACTATCATTATAAATGGGAAATTTAAAAAAAATAAAATTTGCCAAAAACGTGCTACTGCACCTTTAAGATAGTCGTAAGTGCCACACATTAACATTGACATACGACTATCTTAGCTTAAGAAAGCTTCGAAAGTATGGGTCCGGGAACTTATTTTATTTTGGAGGGGAGAACCTTTCACACCTGCCAAAAAGGTTTTTCATGGGATCATTGACGCATGCAGGCCCCTACTGTACCTGAATTTCACAGTTCGTGCTTCTTCGCTAGGACAGAAAAGTTATCGAAATGCAGCAAAGCTTAAATTAGCCAGTGGTGGAGACGAGTAAGATGTGTCCTTGCGAACGAGTTGGCGTCGTTGTTTCTTTTTTATCTGCATATAAACAACATAATAGCATACATGCATACCTCCTCAGGCACGAGTTTGAGGAATATGATAAGGGAAGTCAGGAGAAGTGAGAAATCAAGAAACCTTTCACAATGTCATTTTCAGTATAAAAAATGCATTGATATTGGGCGATACAGATGAACCATGTTCATTATTATATAATAAATCTACCGTTATCATTAACTGTCTAAATATGTTCACTATATGTATACATATTTGTTTCAGTGTTATTTATCACTCGTGGATTAGCCTAGCTAGAGGACATTATTTTTGTTGGTATCGTTTCTTAACCCGGCAGTGTATTTTGAGTAGGACTGAACCTATACTAGACAAAATAAGTTAGGGATATTTGAAATGTTATGATTAATATTTCATGTCAAGTAATAAATACATGAGGATTTATAATTTCAAAATTTCAAAATATCCCTAATTATTTTGTCCAATATAATTACATGTGTAGGGGTAACGAACTAATCATTATTATACTTACATGCAAGGTGTCTATTTCAGTTTACGTATATAACAACATGGTTCGTGCCCGAGTGATACATCCAAATATACCGGTGGTGAACGGAGTAATACACGTGATAGACAATCTACTGTATTTCGTGTATGATACCATCCTTCAACGCCTCGCCAGTCTACCGGAAACAAGGTGAGTTATCTCCCCTTTATACTGACCTTGAAGTTGTTCGGATATCGGAGTTACGTGTCCTTGCTACTAAAAATAGCTACTACAGCCTACCCGTACCGTCACTGGTGCAGTCCCGGCCAAAAAAAACCCGCCCACCCCAAAATTTTAATCCACACGTTATTAATGACTGACACACAATTACGTCATATCTCTAGGAACCAACTGAACAGTTTCAAGTAAGGTTTTGCAAGTTTCTATTGGGTGTGAGTTAAAAGAGTACTAGTGTTACTGTTTTAGCTGAATGTGGCAGACATTATATTTATGTTGATTCATTGCTGAGAGTAATTAAATTCTGGAATTAGATTTCTTGAAATGTCAGATGATAGGTATCCAAAACAGGCTTATCTAATGTTGTGTAATTTAGATAAAGTTTGACGTAAAACGTGGGTGCAGCATGTCAGAATTATTTTATTTACTGTTTCGGTTTTGTGTGGGAAAATCAAGGGGTAGGTTTCAAGGAGGCTTTTCTTTTCAATTTCGAAACTAGGATTAAGAACTGTCATGTTCAAACTTTAATGGCTGAAATAAGTGAATATTCAACACTGCATTTATATTCTAGAATAAAGTCTGTGTTCGGTTTAGAAAAGTATCTGGTAACAATTATATCTAAAGAAGCAAGAGTAGAATTACTTTATTAAGAATTGGTGAGCTACAAATCTATAAACATATTGGTAGACGAGATGGTATACCACGTGAATGTCGGTACTGTAAGATATGTAAATCCAACATCGTGGAGGATGCATTTCGCTTTCTTTACACATGTCCAGTTTATAATGATTTACGTGATAAATATTTTGAAAATATACCAATGTACATGAATGAAACATAATGATACATAAACTTCAAGATTATAACGTCACACATTTGATAGCTATTTCAAATTATGTGAAAGATGCCGTGACTGTTCGAAATTCTTTTATCTGACTATAAGCTACACATTTTTACGTGGGCTGTAGACCTTTCTACTGAAATAAAAGATTGATTGAACTGAATTGAAGTTATATGTTTTGTACATTTTCTTTATTTATTTCCGAAAACGCGTTTTCTAGAAAATCCTCGTTTAGGAAATTTCTAAACTAAATGAGATCGGACAGTGAATTTGGACATTTTGACTTATTATATGACGGCAAAGAAGCGGTAACGATAAAGGTCAAAGAACGTACTTTATGTCAAAAACATTTTGTATTCACTTATTTTTTTATATTTAGTGTTGAGAAACGAGTTACTTGGGGTTCTAACACCCCTCCTCTTTTTTTTAGAATTTTGGCATTTAAATAATGTATTCAGCAATATCCTGTTGTTAAATCTCTTGGTAAGTTATACATGTGTTTTAGACAGACATACAGACGTGTCTTCATCTTCACAACGTTCGTCATAAATAAAATATGATAGAGCATGACTAGAAGCGGAATTCTGATCATTAGTTTAAGATATCATATATAGTTTCATTTCTTTATGACATTTTCACACAGTGTGTCAACTTACTGATTGACATTTCATGATAATTACGTGAACAGCCCGCAGCAAGATAAAATAAGGGAATATAAACATACTTTACCTATACACAAAGAGGAGGATATCATGTTTCAATCAAGATTTGATAGATAATCTCATCTAAGGTCATATGATATTACAGTCATAACCACGGGACTACAAATGATATGTGATCCTGAGCTTGTAAATATTGTTTATATACCTGATATAGCAAGACACCTGATTTGACTAACTGATTTCTTGATTTGCAATTCAATGAAGCTATAGAATAGCGAGTCATTAGTAACTTGATGTCAAGACATTATGATTTCATGTGCTTGATGATGTCATACCATTGTGATGTCACGTGCTTGATGACGTCATATCATTGTAAAGTCATGTGCCTGATGTCATATAATGTTGATGTCATGCGCTTGATGATGTTATACTGTTGTGATGTGCTTGACAATGTCATACCATTTTGATTTCATGCCCTTGATTATGTCATACCATTGTGATGTCATATGCTCGATGGCGTCTAATGATATCGTTGAAATTACATCAGTATCTCACAGATTTGGTCGATTCTTTGAATATGTATTTTTAAAATTAATATTTGGCAGCAAAATTGGTGAATTGGCGAATAGACTACCCGACAACGTGAAATCGATTCTCAACAACATCGATGAACAGTACACAGTATTCGCTCCAACTGATTGGGCTTTTGGGAAGATCCCGAGTTCAAAACAAAGAGAACTTAATCGCGACGACGAAGATGGGATAAGAATTTTGAAAAATGTAAGTATTCATCAAACTTGAAATTCATAATTAGATATTTGCCGGAAAATCGTTTTACCCTTAAACCCGGATTAAGTTTGTAACTGAATGTTGAATGTCAAACCAACCTACATGTAATGTTAGAAATGCGTTAAAGGTACTAAAATTAATATTTGAATCTAATTTGGACGATATGTTCTAACCACCAAACATCAAACAGGTCAATACGGATGATTTTACGAGCGCTTTGAATATTATGAATGATTTTGCTTCTTTCATGTGCAACGTCATCCTCGATAATCCAGCGCTATTGTTCCGATTAATCTACACACAGCGCTGGATTATCGAGGATGTTGCAACGTCCGTATTTCTAACTCCAAAATAGACTTTATTCATCCAAGTTTCACTGTATTATATTTAATAGTTGATGAATTATGTCTATCCACAGCTCATCGATGGTCACATCATTCCTGGGGTCAAGCTGGACGCTGCGATGTTGTCACGTGACCAGTCGCTCAAGACTAATGATAACCGGACAATCAACGTTATACACATTGATGGAAGTAGGTATTTTTTCAGAAATGATTATATATAAATTCCATTATTCCATACTTATTTCATTCAGATTAATTCTATGACGAGTACATATCAGCACACACGACCCCTGATATCCACGTGCGTCAACAACATGGATGAGGAAAACAAAAATACATGTACTATGTTATTAATTACCCGGTCAAATAAGGTTCCCTATTTGGCGCCTAATTTGATAAATCTAACTTTCAAATAAAGCTGCATCCCAAAAGTGTGTTCACCAACTTGTTTGTCTTTTGGATGTCATTAGATTATGTAATGGTACATTCAAATTTCAAATCAGAATCATCGGTTTAAACTCACACGCGATGCCTCATTTACATACAAAATCAACAATTTCGGGACGCAGATCTTGATGTATTTTTGCGGCGAATCACCTTGGTCACTGGGTTTCAAATAAAAGGCATGTAAACGTTTAATGATTCATAACTATGACCATCAAAAAGTATTATCTATTGAACAGCTTAAATTTGTTGAAACACGAATAACAAATTTGATATTTGTCCCCAGAAACCTACCTTGAGAGCGGAACACTGAGAGCGAGACTTGAGGTGACGAATATCGGATGTACAAACGGAGTGATTCACCTCATCAGTAATGTCCTGTTCTTCAAGAACTTCACTATCTGGGAGGCGATCGAGAACATACCCGAGCTGAGGTAGTATAGAACACACTAACATTCTTACATGTGGGACCACACTATCTGCAATAGTACAAATTCGTGTACGTCTTGGGGCCGAGTCCCTTGCAGGATTCAAACCCATGCTGTTAGGGCCCCACAGTGGACTCAGTCCGAAAAGGTGGTGAGGTGAGTTGGGGTTTAACGCCGCTTTCAAGAGTATTTCACTTATATCGCGGCTGCTAGTATTATGGCAGGGAGAAAGCCCGCAATGCATGTGGCTTTGCACTGCGGTGAAACCTGCGAGCAGCGGCTGGAACTAGCACTAGTGGTACTGCACTGAAATTCAGTGTAGCATTGCACCCAAACCTTACTGCGTGTGGAACAGTTCTCTACTGCAGACAACGTTGCCGTGCCCCTGGCGGGATTCGAACCACGGACCTCTTGATCCGAAGCCGAACGCGCTAACCACTTCGCTATCCCACCCCCTCCGAACAGGTACAGGAATTTGTACTATTGCAGATAGTAATATCCCAAATTAACAATGTCAGATTTGTTCGCTATATACATTGCATGTATTTCTGATAGTAATTTCAACTGTTATTCTCAAAGTCTACAGCTTACTGTAACGTGTTATTATATAAGAAGGTCGATTTTTTTAAATACTTAATATCCAAAGCTTACCTTCACAAAGCACAACGGTGGTCGTAATAATGGTAACCTTAGTGCAACGATACAGAATGGGAGTCACGGTTAACATTAGTTAAGATTGCGTTGTTAAAATTTCGAACATTGAGCATCTACAGGGGTCCGATATCATCAAGGTATATACTTTAGCTTCCCGCAATGAAACTGGTGTTGGAGGTCTTATGATTGGTTAATTTTTTTCCGGGAGGCCTTTCCATTCGGAAGGAACTAGTGCCTTACAATTCCTGTTGAGAAGGCCTTATACTGGATAATATCCCGCTGAGAGGGTCTTGAACAGAATAATAACCTTCCAAGAGGGTATTATCAAGTAAAAGGCCCTCCAAGTACAATTCTTTGCACCAAAGAAATTCTAAGTCCCATTTAGTAAGATAATCAATCCACAAAATTGCCAAGTTTAAAATGTTCATAGCAGACAATGCTGGATTCCACCGCGCAACCCTTCGGTTTGTAGCCCAAGACTCTACCACTAGACCACGGAGGATTGGTGACTGAGAAGGGTTGATTGATGGTCAGTATTCTGCTGTCGGAGAAATTGATATTTGATATTTTATGTGCGCTTTTGTTACTTGGATCACCTGCAGTCAAACATTTAGACAACTGCACTCACGTTAGTTTGTATTTTCGGCAACGCGCCCTCGGGACTTCCCCAGGGCAAAGGCCTCTCTTTGCTAGAACGCCCTCTCATTCAGATATTATCCATTACATAGATACGGACTATTACCGAGCGATATGAGCGTGTATCCCGGTAAATTCTATATTTTGTATTTCCCCTCGGAACATCCGTTGTCCAAATCTTGACTGAATTAATATTTTGCAGTATCATGTACGACTTCGCTCTACAATTCGAGGAGATCGAGGAAAACCTGAGCTCGGAGACGTCAGGGATGAAGACGATGTTTATAGCGAGCAACTCCGTTATAGAGAAGACATCTCAGTCGGCCACAGACACGCTGAACAGGTTCCCCCATATGGTGCGACAGGTACGGCGTTTATGTTCGAATCCGAAGTGGAGATCGTTTGTTAAACCTTAAAGAACTAGAAGCCAGTGTCATACTAATTCGTTGTCTTACTGACAGTTAATCGTTGGTGAAGCTTGCATTGATATCGATTTTTTGTTAAGAATAAACGATTATGTTCATAACCTTAGTTAGGTTTGTTCCGTTGTCGCGACCAAAGTGGTATAATTAACTTTATTTAGATCCACTATGGTTGATCCTTCATTCAAACATATTTTATATCCGTTAAGAATGGTCCTTCAAACTACATTGTATATTTCAGTGATATATCGTGTCTTACAGCTTTCAACAACAATGTATACAGTCTGATTAAAATCGACCTTGTTCCGAGGAATAAAATTTGTAAGATAATATATCAACCGGGATACGAACAGGTTCTATAGATTCCTCGCCACAAGGTCTGAGAACATCCCGTATAGGCGTGTGTTCCGAACCAGTTTAGCGCAACCAAAGCCCAGTCACATAGCTGACCAATCACATCATAGTTTTCAAACGGTCGCTGTTTTGAAAGCATTCGGAACAGACAAAAGGATAGCTGTTTGGAGTTATCTGCCCCTAGTTTCTCGCACCGAAAGCATTTGTTGGACGTCTTGTGATTGGTTTACTGAAATGCGTCAGAACATGAGAGTCTACGGGATGTTACCAGACGGTTTGGCTTTGAAACCTCCGAACGATATGAGTTCGTATCCCGGTAGATGCACCATTTTGCAATTTTTTTCCGCGGAATATCGTCGGTTTTAATCAGACTGCAATGTAGTATACAATCAAACGTGCTTGCTTCTTTGAGATTTTATGGGCGCTTCACACGGTAAAGCTGAAGTTGTTAGGAACTTAATAATGTGTCGAATTAAGGTTAAATGTATGAGAAGTATTTTATTGCATTTGCAGAATAAATATAGTTAATTACAATTAAAATATTACAAATTGTGATTTTAAATACTCATGAAAATAACTGAGCGCATTATTACCATTAAGTGATTGTCTCCTCCCCCAGGCCCTGAGAGGTCAGATCGTGCAGGGAGAGTTCAGCTCGTCCATGATCTCGGGGTCGATCCAGGTCGGATCTATAGCTGGGAAGAGTCTCCGGATCTACAGGAGCACCACGGAGAGCGGCGAGGAGGGTAACTCTTCTTTATAGACTTACACTATGGCTATATCACGTTTAGTTGAATTTGCAGCGGCATTTGACCGATAAAGGATTACCTTTAAACGTTTTCAGCCAAATTATATATTTTTAATTTTTGCACATACCGCTGCTGAATAAGGGATAACTCTAAACATAGCAATGTAGTACAAAAACGTACACTCATGTTGGATCCGGGAATGTTCGGTTCTCGAATATTGAAATATAAGGGTTCGGGTTCGGGATCACCCATGGGGTCCATGAAAATTTAATGAAATGCCATTTTTAAAATTGGTATGGACATGCTCCGTGCTGGCTTAAGAGGGGTGGGGGGAGGGGGTGTTCAAGTATTCCCCATGGACGCCTTTCTGATTCAGTTCCCAAATCGGGGAGAAGCCTTGCTGCGTCGTCGAAAACACTTTTCATATTCAATTAACACTTAAAATAAACCACAATGTATATCACTAAACAACTTTTGAATGTTTTTCGATTATCATTCATCGTTTATTAATTATTTCGGTTGACAGCCATGATGGTCGAGGGAAGTCACGTGAAAGCGCGCGTGATCGTGAAGGACATCTGGTGTTCAAACGGGGTACTACACATCGTGGATGATATACTTCACGTCACCATCAGGAGCATCGTTGAGGAGATGGACAGACGGCGGGAGATAAGGTATAAAAGTATATCATTAAAGGGGCAGTAGCACGTTTTTTGCAAATTTTATTTTTTCAAATTTTCCATTTAGAATGATAGTTTATGTAATTTATATTTACTTTAGAGGATAAAACATCTTATTACACAAACCAATTTTCCGTAGCGGTAACAACGGTGTTGCGTATAAAGCATAAATTGCATGGCGGCCATTTTATTGTGAACACATTTTATTATTTCGAATGACAAAAACGATTGCCATGGCTTTACCGAACCATGTACAATCATTTTTTAACTTGATTTTCCAAAAAGAGAAGGTTGTTTTGCTATTGGTGACATATTTTTTCAAATACCTTTCATCAACTTATTTCAGCGAAAAAAACGTGCTACCGCCCCTTTAACAACATGATGACATAAAATAGCGACATGAAATTGAAAAATAAAAATTAAAGGGTACTAGAATTCCCTTCCCATAGTTGATGAAATTATGTAGTGCGTTTTAATATTTAATAAAACTAAACTTCTCTGTTGGTGAATTGTAACATTGCTTTGAAATTATTTAAAAAAAATTAATAATAAATCACTGAGTGAAATACGGAAATATTTCACATCGTCGATATCAGCTGATATGACATGTTTTAACAACGCTGATATGATACTAGAGGGTATAGAAATAATACTTTTTTTTACAGCAACTCTCTTTGACATTGTGTTTTCTTAAGTGGGGAGGTTGAATTATTTAATCACTGCTAATTATTCAAATTCAAAGTATTATATTAAAATTGGAATTTCAGCTACACTAGGAGCATGTTCCGAGCCATCCCCTCTCTGCAAGAACATCTTTCCCACCTGTCGGAGAGCTTCACGGTGTTTATTCCACACAACGACGCGTACGCCCGACTTCCCTGGGTCTCAGTAAACGCGCTCCTCAAGAACGTTAACAGGACGCGTCAGGTATGTTTGAAAGTTGGCTCAGTTTTAATTAAGATCTCTGTGTAGAGTGAACACAGCTCCCTCACAGTTGGAATAGACTGTAACCCCCAGCCCAAATATCCTGAACTTGAATTTAAATTTTTAGCTGGATGAGAACATACATGAATGCGTATACATGTATGTACCTATCTCTATAATAAATAAAGAAGCTATGATTTAATGGATCCTATCTGGACCAAAGCTGATTTTACGGCTCAAAAACTCTTTGTAAAATTCATAGACTGCTCGAAGTTTCCATTTCCGGTCCTATCGCGGGATCAACCGTGTCATCCATTCTTTTTTTATGCTATATAGATAGGTACATGTAGGTCTACTTACATATATTTAGATTATTGCGCATATGGCTCAGGAGTACCCGTGCTCCCTGCCCTTGACACCAAATGTTGCCACTAAGTGGCGTAAGGTCTTTAAACATAAGGGAGTTATGGAGTTATTCACATAAGTACATATTCGACACTACAATGATATGTCGGTTAACAGAGAGACGCCGTAAGAGGAGTGTCGGATTCACTGGGGCTGGTATTGCTGAAAATAATACGTCGTAAGTCAAAACTTTCGTCCTCTGACAGCTACCACCATATAAAAAGATACATGTAGGTAGCTGTCAGAGGACGAATGATTTTACTTAAGACGTATTGTTTTCAGCAATACCAGCCCCTGTGGTCGGATTAGCGGGAAGTAGTTTATCAACTAGATTTTGGTTTAGTATTAACCCCTTTCCCCCAACCCCCTATCCAAACCCAGATTTCAAGTTTGTTTCACTCCACATTTTGTTTAGTGCACCCCCTTAACGAAAACCATTGATCCGCCCAAAGGTACATGCCAGGGTTCCGTTCCAGAACAGCGAGCGCTTATAATCGCTCATTGATTGCTCAATGTAGCGCTCAAGTAGCGCTCATTCTCTCCTGAACGATACGGTGCAAAACCTCAGAGTTCGCTCGCTTTGCTACGTAGCGCTACATTGAGCAATCGAGTTCAAGAGAGGTTTGAAAGTAATCGCTAATTGAGCGATTACTTTGAAACCGATCTTGAACACGGCCCATATCTTATCACTTGACCTTGACCAATTTGTACAAAGACTTCATTCGACGCCAGCATCAAAGGCGTAATTGTTGCATTTCTTAGTGTGTATTTTCTAAATAAGTGTTAAATATATTTTACAGTTGATGGAAGCTCACATTGTGACAGGAGAGAGCAAGTACATAGAAGAACTTGATGACAGGAGAATGCTGACTGCAGACAATAACGTCATATACGTCATCAAGAAGGGCGGAAATGGTGAGAACATAGAACATATACTCTTCGACAAAAGAAACATATAGCTGAACCTTATGAATTTGAGAATTTGTCTAGAAAGTCATTGCACATATGAATGAATGAAACTGAAGACACTGACATTCTGCATGATGAAGAAAACAGGGATATTTAGTTTATTTTAGTATATTTAGTATATTTTCTGTGTACGTCTCCAATGTGTGATAAACTTCTTTGCGGGTTTTTTCGGAAGGTTATGTTCTAATTAACAAGAAAACTATATAGATGTCATGCAATGGCAAATAGAAAGAAACATACCATTCGAAGTGCTGTTGATTTTAACTTGGCACTGAGGGAAATAGTTAGTGCCTGTTTTATGTTGTGGAAGTTCGAATCCAGTTTACAGTCACTTAAGTAAGACATATAGGCCGATATGTACATTCTTAAGCTAGAGTCCAGAAAGAATGCAGATCAGTATATACTCAATGTCTAACTATTCATATGAAGGATTGATCCAAACGGATACAAGGGGATGAAGAATTACAGGGTATTTTATGACTGCAGAGTTATGATCGTAGATGTTGAAGAACTCTCTCCAACTGATTTTGATTTTAAGCTTTCACTGAGGTACCGTTTTAGCGATTGTGTTGATATTTGTCCTTGTGCAACAGCACCCAACAACCATCTTAACGCTCTCTGCAATATACAGGCGCATAGGTCAAATGAGTTATATTTTCCTTTGAGAGCTGTTAAGATGGCTTAATTGTGTTAGTTTTTTGAGTTGTTATCAATTGCTGTGTTGATGTATCCCCAATAATTGATAAGTATAGAGTTGCGTATCCATATTCATGTATATCAACTGTTTTCTTTCGGAATACCATGTATCGTCGATGTGATGATTTATATTTCGACTTGGATGCAACCTTAATATAATGACATAGTAATATTGGAAATGTTTGGACATTATACTTTTATTTCATCAATATGAATTTATTTCAGTATATGTGGTCAATAACAACCTCTGGGCAAAGGTCATCCAGCCTGATATCCCAGCATTCAACGGCGTCATCCACGTAATAGATACGCTCATATACTACCCGTACAAGACAGTGGCGGAAATGTTGGACTCCACTGACGAATTACGGTACGATTGGCCAAATTGGACATTATTGTGTCATGAAACGTTTTCGTGAACATTACCAGGATGTTTTGTTTTTTGTTTACTTATCTTGAAAATGTTTTTGTTTTTATTGTTCAAAAGTCCGTTCCTGCAGACGTATATATTTGGTGGTCAACTTGTTTTTGGGTTCAACCAAAAGATGAAGCAAATTCTTAATTTTAAAAAAGTGACAAATAAAAGTTCGTCGATACCCGAAAACATTTCATGTCGTATATCATAATTAACAGATCAACATTTCGACATCTTACTAGTTGATATTTAACAAAATCAAATTAGTACTATTTATGCACGATTTTAATAAGACATTCGACACACAAACTTTACTAAAGACACATTTAATTTAAGTGATTATTTGTATTTATTTCAGTCCCTTCTACAATCTTATGTCGTCACTCCCAGAATTCAACAATCTAGTAAACACTGGTGAGAGGAATTTAACGGTGTTCGCGCCATCTGCCGGATATCTCGACTCACTAGCGCCCTCTAGATTCAAAAGGATACAAGGGGATGAAGAAGTCCTCTTAAAGGTAGATAACTCTTGGAAATAAAGATTTACATTTTGTATGTTTTGATTATGTTCATATTCTATTGGAAAAAGTTAAAATTACAGGTTATTCTATGACTGCAGAGTTGTGATCGTAGATGTTGAAGAACTCTCTCCAACTAATTTTGATTTTAAGCATTCACCGGGGTACCTTTTTAGTTATTATTTCAAATACTGGCCAAATATCCACCCTTTTCGCTGTTTATGTTGGATTTTGGATACTTGTTGACACAACGGAGTTATTTGTTTATTTTTGAATGCAAATCTTGTTGTTGTTATAATTGGACAGCATTTCAAATAATGTTCATTTATCATTTCAAACACTGCTGAAATTTACACATATATGTATACATTATAACGTTATTTGTATATTTTCGAATGGGAAGATTACTTTTATGTTGTACTTGGATGACCCTTTAAAAAAATAGGAGCTACTTACATTTCGTACATCTGATACTATTTTCTATAGCTGTTCCGTGGACACCTCCTCCCCTATTTCCGGCTTGACGACGAGTTTCTCCGAAGATATCCGGAAAATGACTACGTCTCAAGAAGCTCATTGAACACGACCTTCACTCTTAGGCGATCCGGAAAAGGTAAACTATGTTTTTCTCTCATCACAGGGCCGTGTATTGCTTTAAAATAGATTTAGAAGGACACGTCTGCCTTTTAACCCTACATATACATATATAACGCCCTTTCTAATCGATACATGCCCCTGTGATTTTCTCTATGTTATTTATGTTATTTAAAATCCTTGTTCTCTAGTCAAACGCATTCACAAATGTCATGTTAATATGTTAATGTTTATAAATCTTGAATTTAAACATAAATATTTCTATGACGAACCTATGTCAAACCTATGTCAAACTATCTACCAAACTAAAAAAAAGTCCAAATAGCAACGTTACGGTTTTGAAGGATAGTAAATGAGGCGTTATAATGGGATAGTGTCATTCAAAACACTGTATAGGTAACTTTAAGGAAGCCGAAATATATTATTTTCTATTGAATTCTTAACTGCAATTGGTTCATTAGACTATTTTGTGAAAAACGAGACCAAAAAAAACATATGTTGTTCCTATATTAAACTAGAGCGACTTAAACTTTGCCGAAAAAATCGTCTGCTTTTCACCCGCGAACAACAAACGAAAAATGGGGCTGTCCATATTCTGTGAAAAAACATAAACCGGCTTCGGATCAAGAGATCTCGATTGCGAATGCTGACAGCAACTTTGATCTGCCGTAGAGAACTGTTCTACACGCAGTAAGGTTCGCTAATGGTTCGCTAGCTGCCGAAGCCCACCGTTTTCATGGCACTGCGTAACCGCTATTTGGTTGAGGACTTTCTCTCTGCAATAATACTAGCCGCCATGACAATGTATGATAACATGATGTATTTCCGAAAGCTGCAGTAAACAAAATGCTTCTCACACTTGAAACTTGCTACTTCATCCTTAACGCACTAAATAGTTTATGCAAAGTCACGATTTCACCCCTGTTTGTCTATTCAGAGGCAAGAAGTCATTCAGGTCCAGATTTGTTAATTTCTTGGAGCTACGATAAAAGTTACCGCGTACAACCTTCGATCTACAGGTGCGAATATCTTAGCCCTCGGAAAGTTTTGATGATATAGTTCCTGCGTGGCAATAATACGAAGGTTAACACTTATACCATTTAACTCCTTATTTCCTTTTTTCAGACACCTACTTGGATGCTGGGTTCGAACCCGCCTACATTGATCTGATTGGACGAGGGTACGGCTGCAGTAACGGAGTTATCTACGTCATCGATGGTTTCCTCAATTATTCGCCCTTCAACATAATGGAGAGGACATCGGACGTTAAGAACATAACGTAAGTGAAAAATTCAGGATTTTGATTATTCGAAATATGTAACCGGGTGTTAGTGTGGCAGAAATCAGTCCAAACACGGGTCACGGGTGTGAATGGATTTATTGCAGTAAACCGGACACAAAACGATACCCCTGCGTTTGGCGCTGAGGCGTTATGTCCGGCCGCCATGGACTCTCATACATCCAGAGAACATTCCTGATATAATTGTCGTTTGTCTTGTGCTCTGTGCTGTGATCAGTGATCTGTGCTGATGTGACGAGCGCGTGAAATCGACATGGTCGTGCATGTGCAGTGATTTGAATTAGCCAATGGGATAGGGTTAGAACACATGAAACAGATTGACAATGACATAGATTTGCCCAACCTCCCTTACTGATATAAAGACTCACACTACGAAATAGATTTAAGGCTAAAGATACCATGCTTATTGCTAACAAAAATAATTAAATGAAACATTTAAAAACACATGAAATAAAAGTAAAGACATTATATTGAAACAAGTTTATCAACAGTTAAAAGTTATAAACACGTCAGAACTGCCTGCCACAAATATATTACATGATATACATATACATGTACATTGACGTCATAGGACGAGGAGGATGTGACGTCACTTCAAGAAACCACAACATCCCTTGCCAATTTTATGTCCCAGCGTGGTAGCGTGGTGCACCTAAAATTTCATAGGGCTACGCTAGCACATGAAAGATAACGAAATTCAGCAGAGATAAAATAAGCCAGTGATGAAGACTATCGCGATAATGTTTTGCGATGGAAATCTCTTTATTGTCATTTTATCCATGTAGGTAACATGGCGTGACATCTCTCCCGTAACACATAACTTGTATCAGTCGACCTTCCTTACCTGCTTATTTAAGCTTTGTTGCCAGTTTGCACCTGTCTTGATTGTCCAATCAGAAACCTTCTTACAAAACTGCATCCGGGGACGAAAACCAACATTGGAAGTCCAGGTCGCAGTCAGTTGACCGCAGGATCTCCATTTTGTGGACGCAGCCATTTTGATTGTTATGCGAATGAAACAGCTTGGATAGGGGAAGTAACTCTAGCATACTAAAATTGCCGTTGAGGGTGCTGCAATAATAAGATGAATTGTGACAAACAGCATGGCTAAAATTAGCCAGTGATGGATACTGACGATAGTCATGTCTTGCTTTGGAAGATGGGCTATACATATTGCTTAATGCTCGTGTTATATCAAGCTATACACTGTTACATCACGACTGAATGTCTACAGATCAGTTGTTGGTTAGTTTACGCAACAACATTATTTAATATTATCAAATCGACTAAGCTCTTCCACACTACATCCGCTTTACCCTTGTTAAAAAAGACCAAACACGTACCGTCATTATTATTTTCCTAATAAAACATAAACAAAATTAATATATTACCAAACATTTCATTACACGTATTTTATGTCCGCTTCAAAATCTATATCTATTTCCAGCAACTCTTTACGCCACATCATGACCCTAATCAACTACACAGCTGCGACTGCGCTGACCCAGGAAGACCGGAAGTTTACTCTCTTTGTTCCAATCAATTCGGCGTTGAGGAAATTATCATATGAAGACTTCGCAACTCTCGACAAATTTCCTATGTCAGAGAGATTAAAGGTGAGAAATTCCCAAATAATTCGATTTTTTTTTATTACATGTGTTATCAAAGTTAAACCAAATGTCCTGATTGTTATTTTTTTTAAATTTTTAAATTAAATTTTTTTTTTATTCCATTTCAAATTCATACATACATTTCATATAACAAACAAACTGATTGTTATTGATGACGACTATCCTGATAATCTTACAGAATTAAGAAACTGTTAACATAATTTTGTTTCTGCATTATAAGTCTGTTGAAATATTTCTGATCGTAAACATGGACATTGAAGTAATGCAACCCTCAAATTAATTTAGTTTAATAATAATTGAGAAGCCGATCTTTAATATCAAGAGTTCAAAACTAATAAAAAGTTTATTAATATCACTTAGTAGTGTACTTTGGTTATGGTTGACTTGAGACTCATGTTTCGAAACTTACTTGTCTGGAATCGCATCACAATAATCATATGAAGTAATCCTTTTATGGTTATTGCAAGATTAAACTGTCCAGCTGTCAATTCTTTGTATTGTTCGATGGAGAGCGAGTTTTGTAACAATCGTATTACACTCTTTTGTGTGTAGTAATTATTTTAATACCCCTTTTTAATGATGTAATTTATATATTTATATTTATATAATATATTATTCATTTTGATAATGCGGCGGATTGCTTCATTGGCGTCATGCCCAATTGTTTATGACGTAAACTCGTCATAGACAATCGTTGCTGAACGAAAACGATTTAAGCACAGATATGTTGTATGAGTGTGGTTATGTTATACAATTTAATTTATCTTCAGGTATTCTGGCGTCACTGTATAAACGACAGCGAGCTCACATTCGCTGACCTAAGACAGGGCAAGGTCAAGCCGAGTTCACTACCTCCTGGAGTAACAATGGAGTCGAACCAAGAAGGTGAGATAAGATAATTAATTATTCGACAAATATGGGGTTAATTGCCTAAACTGATTCTTAACCTCAATGCCAGTCTAAACCACGTATTAGCCATGTCCGTTTAAACTAAAGAAGTCTTCAAAACATTTTCGAATATTATTAAGTTTAACATACGAGTATTTCTCAAAAAGGTAATATTCTAATGCTCTTAATAGCAGAATGCTTTCGTTTAAAAATAAAGGGAATTCATTGAAAATGACTTGAGTTTATGACAGGTAAAATGTTTGATCTCCGACTAATGTTGACCTTGTTGGTTCATAATAGTGAATGAATAAGTTAAAGTTTCATTAAGTGTGTTTCATACTGTTTTATTCGTGCCAATATGCCAAATTTGCTGATTTCAGTTCTATTTATTTCATTCAAACTTGCATATTCATCCCCAACCGCCACATATATTGATGATTGCTTGTTTCCATTGAAATCATCCCTAATTATATACAGATCGAGAAACCAAATCTACATGACCCGTTTACATGTGCAGTAGTAATAAGATCTATTACACCATTTGCAACCATAATTTCTCTTATATGATGTAGGTTAGATTCCAAAATTACGCTTGACTATTTGATGCGCGCCAGCCTCGGTACATTGTCCGGTTTTCGATCAGTTATTACAATTTACTATACTCAGTCAACTATTATTCAAACGGTTAGTACCATCCTGGGTTATTATGTTGCAAATGATTCATAATAAATTTGTCTTCATTTCAGGCGTGTTTTTCAAATGGCGTCACGTGATCTCAAAGGTGATTGTGACCGATCATCTTGCCTCCAATGGAATAATACACGTCCTTGACAGTTTCCTATTCACGACCTCTGACCCGGAAACGACTACAACCACGACGCATGCGCCTCCTACAACCACAACACTTCCGATTGTGGAAGATTCTTCGGCTGCTAGTGTGCTTTATCACCCCTGCCTTTTCCTTATAAGTTTATTTCTGGTTCGTCTGTTTACGTGACCGGAAGTGAGGACAAGAAGTGCGCATGCTTGAAAAGGATCTTTTGGTGAAATCCTGCGTAAATGATTCACGTGACTCAGTATTCGTTCAGTGCTTGACGTTGATCTTTTGTGAAATCCGGTGTTTGTGCTCTCATTCCCGTCAATGCCAAAGATAAGCTGTATCCCTTGGATCAAAGGCCAATATTAGCGCAAATATATTGCGCAACAGGGATGAACTACCAGTTTTCCCCATGTGCGAACATTTCGAAAACTGGTCGTTCATCTCTGGTCCGCAACATCGAACACAGGGAAAACTGGTTGTTCATCTCCGTTGCGCAATATATTTGCGCTAAAATTTGCATGTGTTTGGATCATATTGAGAAAATTCCGGCTAGAATGAATGTCTAATGCCGTGAACATTCATTCTTGAATAGCGTAAACTATCCCTTCACCATGCTCGCAGCTTATAACACTTTGGTATTTACACAGATGGTGACAAATGGTTTTGTGAATAACTGTTGACCGCTGTCGGATGACGAAATCAAATCATAGACGGGTCACCAGAGGGACAACCGTCGTCGTTATCCATGAATTTGGACCGTTGTTCCTAACACCATATCTGGACGGGAATCGGGTCGTTTTGGGCAGGAGATATCGACATTTGTCTCTGTTCTATGAATTCCAAGGAGCTGACCATTAGAAATGAGATTATTATCTTGTTTGAGGATGACGTTTATTCGTCATTGAGACATTATCACTATTATGAAGACCCTGACGCAAATTTCTACATCGGCCAGTAGACGTCACTGGATGAAATGTTCTTTTGACGTAAATCTCTTCATTTGTGTCTTAAAGGGCCGATGCAGTAATAATATATTTGGTGAACGTTTTTATAACGGATCCCATTTGCAAACGTGTTGATAATACACACTTAACATTTAAACATCAACATGGCGCTGACAGGTTTTATCACTGTGCAACGCCACGGTAGACTTGCGGAATCTCCTCCTGCAATAACATAACCTCGTGATATCAGTGAAATACTTATGAAAGGAGGCGTAAGCATCAAAATGGATATGGCTAATGATACCTCGATACAAACGTAGTTCATGTTCCTTTAATTAAACTGAACAGTATATGTCAAGCAATGCTGAACCACGTGCTCAACACTACACACTGTCAACATTCCCGACAGAGGGAATGGGATATCAAAATATGGATATATTGTGTTATGATACTGATTATTACTGAGAGCTATGAATATGAACATTTGTTGCATAATAATTATGTATCCGTGAATACGCCATTGCTGAGTTGATGTATATGTTGGTTCTTGTATGACAGGAACTGCAGAATAGATTTAACACGTTACGAAGTCAGCGAATCAATTCTGATACATTTGTTCTTGTGATAACCGAATTTATCCCTCAAGTCATTACTCGCGCCAATGTCGATCACTGACTAATTAAAGGCTTGGGGTATTTCTTCATATTTTCTGTGCTAGCGTAATGGCGCACTGCACCTGCACTTCATAATGCGCTGTTACGCTAGCACATGAAATTTGTTGAAATGCAGCAAGGCTTCCATTGGCCGTGGCATGAGTTACGACTTTTAACGATAACCATATCAAATGTGACATGTGTAATTATATTCTTCTTCTTTAGCTAGTTGATTCTATCAATGAACACGTTTTAGTTTATAAACAATTCTCTGTATCTCCACAGAGATCAGCTCAAATTGCTTTGTTTGCTTTATATACGGTGCCCTGGAAATATGCGAACTTGGAGAGTGTAACAAATAGTCCTCTTCATTAGCTAGTTCATTCCCTTCCACTCCTATACGTTTAAGGTTATGTTTTTCTCTTCATTTCCTGTGTACAGATCGACTTGGTTTGGGCTGCCCTGGAAATATACCATCATGTTCTGTCGACAGGCAAAACAAAGAATGACCAGCGAAAGAAGTTTCGTTACACGACAAGAGGTTTATTCCTGTGTGTGTGATATTACCAAATGTATCATCGGGATCACCTTAGTATCATTTGCCACAATATCAAGTTCTTATATTTCCAGGGTATGTTTGCAAAGCGAGCAAAACGGTGTCCTGGGCCTATACTTTTGAAGCTCTTTTAGCCCTAAGATAGTCGTAAGCCAATGTTATTTATGGTACTTACGACAATCGTAGCACTAAGATAACTTGATAACAGATAACAATCTACCCCTGATTTCAATGTTAGGTTCTAACTTCCAATGCAAGTGATAACTCGCTCCAGGCGTATTTATATATTCCTGAGCTTACGCAACAGCGCGTTCTTCCTATAAACTTGACAGTGCGCGCTGCTTTTCCAACACAGAAAAGTTAACGAAATGCAACAAGCCTTAATTAACCAGTCATTGCGATTGGCGTGAGTTACGACTTGCTGTGGAAGTTGTACATCATCTGGTGTTCAACAAGGTTGCATTTTAACCCCTGTATTATTCATATTGTCTTTCATGAATATGCTTACTTTCTGTAAAATAAACAAATGATAGATTTTTAACATGTCACAACTATTTCCTTTCATAAACGCCTTAGCGCTTATCAATTTAGTAGATACTTCAGAATTCCCTTAGACCTGGTGATGAGACCCGGAGCTTATCTTAGGACCTGCATTTTTAATGGAGTTTTGGCGGCAATTAGAGACCCGACCTTGAAGGGAACACTATACTTCTATATAACTATTACTTTAACTATAATAGTTGGACTTTAATGACACATATCATTTAAACATGTCACACGATTGGCCTATTTACTGAACAGTTGCTTAACACATTTATCAGTTCAGTGCCTGCGCTTTAAATAAAAATATATTAAAACTTAGCATGGCCTCCATATTGTTCGACATGACTGATTTACTTTGTCGTTTATAAATCGGTGTGAACATTGTGTATATATGACATAAGCATAATACATAATAAACAGTTCCGCTTTGAATAACATGTCTGCACCAGTTAGTTAGCGAACAAGTGAAGGCGTAACAAATAAGACGTAAGTATATTTGAGGACATTATTTTGGGGATATAGTAATTTTAATGAGTGACATCATCAATTTAGCTTGGTTCTCATTGATGATAAATCATTATTTATAATTTTATAATTTATATATATCCGGAACTGTTTTGTCCAGTATCTATTTAGCGATAAAGATGGGATGTAGCTATTACATTATGATGTAGACATTGTTTTATGTTCATTTATATTCATATATATATGAACGCTTTGAGAGAGTTTAACTGCATAGTTTGCTTATCAAAATGATTACTTATTACAAATGTTGAACTATTGATTATGTTCAAAGAGGATTCGACAATTAAAGCACAAATTAAGGAGCATCCCTATTAATATGTTAGTATTAAATGGATCATGAAAATAACAATAACGTAGTTCAATATCAAAACGTGGGTGGTCCGTAACTTTCATTGCTGAGTATATATTGTAAAGAAGGTTAAATAATCAATCGCGAAACTTAAAATTTCTTATATCGCAGAACGGTTGTCTGGACTAGATCATACTATCATAATTTGAGCTTTGCAAATGTTTAAGAGGTGAAGAATTATAATTTTACATTTCTAAAACAATATTCAATTGCATTCTCTTCCCTCATAGTTTACTCCCTTTAGATATTCTATCCTATCCTCTGTTAGATGTAGGCGATATTCTTGGCTACAAATGGAGAACCCTGATTGGTTGCATCAGAAGTTAGTTGTGTATCGCCGACGTTGTTTCAACTAATAATTCCGTAACTATTGAAATGACTAGAGTTGCTTCATCTGTGCCTGCAAGACAGATTTCGGTTATAGATATAAAACGATGTTTGATTGGACAACATAAGGACGTTACCAGGGTTGCAATCTTTCACCGCCAGGGGATTACGCGAGTATAGTGAAATATCGCCTATATACAACAGAGGTAACGATAGAATATCTGAAGGGAAGTAACCTCTGTGTGAAGAAATTGCTCACCTGTAATACCGATGATTGATCGATAAGTGATGTAGCTATAGTATTTAGTTAACTATCGTACTTTCTTGCATAATGCCAGTGACTACTTATGACCTATCAACATGTACATAAATATATATGAATATATGTTTCTTGTATGACAAGGGACGACAGAAAACAATAAACACTTTTTCTCAATGACTGCTTGTTTTCGTGCTATATTCAACATGGTTGATATGATGACCCATTCTATTTAAAATCCAGATGTATCGTAATACTTAGAGATAACCGCGTTACGATCAGAGTATTGCTCGACAGGTGCAATGTCTTGTGAGGTAATTTTGTGTTAAACACCGGTTTCAAAAGTATTTCCCATATATCACTGCTGCTAGTATTAAGTCTCTAAAGGAGACTTGCTTGAAAGTTGCTGAGCCTTTGGCGGGATTCGAACCCTGACCTCTTGATCCGTGCCGAATTTGTTGAAGCGCTATCCCGCAACTCAAGATAATAACAAGTTGGAGATTTTACGAGCGCTTTCAAGCAGATCTCGCAATCGGGCCACTGGGGCCCTTAATGAAGTTCCAAAAGTCTTCCCAAATTGGTAAATTTCAATGCCAGGGCCGAAGATTTTGAAATTTGGAATATGCCAAGGTTAGGTTAAGCCGGGGGGCTTATAATCCCCAGCGTCAAATGTTAAAAGTTCATTGGTGTCCTGACGTTGTAAGTGGAGAGATAACAATAAACACATTTTATTTATATTCATTTTATTTAAATAATATATGCGCTTGAAAGGGTGAACGAGGTCCAGCTTAAATCACATCAGCTCCAGTTTCCCTTTCGCTTGGTCAATAATTTCTGGATGCCCATTCGTTCTGTAAAGAAAACCTCAAAATAAAATTTCACGATGAAATATATCAATTATCCGTTTCGATTAACATCCTGACCGTCCTTGGTAGCCCTGGGCATATGTACTTGCGATTGTGTCATTTTGGAAAAGTGCACATTTATTTCAGGTGGGACACATTTTGCAGGTAATGCGCATGTATAAAGGCGAACAGCTGGTGCTGATATTATCAGAAAGTAAAAAATAGATACGCGAACGATAGTCTCAATGAGATATGCATATACCGTATCGCTCTCTGAACTTATTAAACTAATAGTTTACTTACACCTTATACTACAACAATGTACTTTAGTTATGTATATGCTAATGCCTTGCATTATTTAAAATACCACAATTGGATGTAACAACATGACACAAGCTCATTAACTTACTTTATGATCCAGGTGACATAACCCGCTTCCTTCCCGATCGCACCAACCTGTCTGGCTGCAACACACACCTTGTCATCCTGCAGAAAGACAGGTATACAAATCAAACTCAGTAAAATCGGATCATATCCAACATCCCCCTAACCCCTCCTCCCCCAACACACACACACACACACACACACACACACACACACACACACACGGATAGAGAAAGAGACAGAGACAGAGACACACAGATATATATATATATATATATATATATATATATATATATATATATATATATATATATATATATATATATATATATATTGTAGCAAAACTACTTTTGCAACAAAATATATCCAGCTCCATTTTTATAAATGTCGAGCACTCTT
Source organism: Gibbula magus (assembly GCA_936450465.1). Lineage (NCBI taxonomy): Eukaryota > Metazoa > Mollusca > Gastropoda > Trochida > Trochidae > Gibbula > Gibbula magus. The sequence goes on from OW388302.1 coordinate 34,447,463, forward strand.
CATAAGGTCAAACTGCAAAAAACCTTTCTGGTTTCTGTATTTTGCTTATATATATATATATATAACCTTACTTCACGTGAGAAACGACTCATTTTTATTTATTTTTATATATATATATATATATATATATATATATAGATAGATAGACAGAGACAGACAGGCAGAGACACAGAGAGAGACATAGAGTGAGAGCGAGAGACAGTGACAGAGATCCACAGACAGACAGAGACAGAGAGACAGAGACAGAGAGACAGTGACAGAGAGACACACAGAGTGACAGACGCAAAGAGACAATGGCAGAGAGACACAGACAAACAGACACATAGAGAGAGACAGTGAGAGAGAGACCCACACACAGGCAAAAAGAGACAGAGACAGATATACGGTGATAGGGACACACACGGAGCTCGAGAGACAGGGCAGATGAAATCTTATATGAATAGAAAGTTAACATACGATATTAAATTCTTTGCTTATCGGTGACCCGTCCGGTTCAGTAGTACCTGCCACGCACATTGCCCTGGATAAGAAGTAAGAAACATCACATCACAATCACTTCTCAAATAACATTATTTGATATTTGTTTCATATATGAGTCAGCATAAGAAAGTTAAGGTTCATGTCGGGACATAACTCTCGGAAGTTTCTATCGCTGACGTATTTAAGCTTTGCCGCACCCCGTCAGCGTTTTGGTGAAAGCTAAGCTCTTATATTTGGTTGTGCAATTAGAACTGAAGAAGCTCCTGATTTGCAATTGGTTGCAATTGGGAGTTAGTTGTGCTATCAGGGGCTTTGTTTCAAACGGAAATTTCGAACTATTCGTAACAGTCGCGATGACTAGATAACCTCCACTGGTGAAATATGGACTAATTGTAAAAGAGGTTACATGGGAAGATATGCGTAAAGTAACAAGTGTGGGCGACAATGAGATTCTTTACATCATACACAATTCTAAAAAAGTTAAATGAATAGCTTACTGGAAGGCCTCTCCTGGTTCAACACCGAATTTATCAAATTGGTTGGTTTCGTCTAGGGCGAATGGACTCCTCCCTGCAACTGAAACACCCGTAAAATACACAGATTAGTAAGATGATGAACACATTCAACTAATTTCAGTTGACTCGTTGACAATCATACGTTCTATATACAATAGATGAAATCAATATTTTAGCTTTTGCCATCAGGTAAACCGAAATACAAAATAAAGTACACACCACAGTAAGTTTTAATAATTTATAATGATTTTCAATAACAAATAATCTCTAAAGATACTGTAACAAAAAGTCTTGCGTGCTATCAACCTTAACAGGATTTTTCCTCTCTAATTGTCAATGCAGATATATCAACACGCCTATCGTAAGCCACTTTGATGCCAGTAATGATGTTTTGAGACATTTTCAGACACGTTTTGAGAAAGTGATGTTGTTTTCAAGGGAAACACTAATTTGACATCTTCAGAAATTAATTATTTACGTACAGTTTTCTTTGCCCGCGAGTGTACATAATGTTGACGTCTTATTCTAAAACTAAATAATTCAGGTGTTTGCTCAAGAGTTAAATATTTCTGTATTCTGTTGTTAATTGTTTTAAATATGAAATTTCAAACCTATAGATTCTCCCATAATTAAACAACTGTTCGTCGACAAAACAAATATATTTTTTATGTGAAAATCAATAAATGTGGCTCATTCCTCACGCAATTACAACGTTTTAGACATGATAGTAGTCATTATGAAACAAATAAATTTGAACTTAACATTAACCAAACACAAATTAATTCAGTCTACCGCAGATATCAGTAATTTTGATCGTGCCATGATACAATGGATATGCATCAAATGTATTTTGAAATATTGCATTAATCGAAAATCATATTGTGTAAACTTTCGTTTATTTGATAAAAACATGGAACTAACTATGTCACTGAAAGTCATTTTCGCAGATTGTTGCTACCCAAAACCAATTAGAGGAATGTATGTGTGCTGCAGAGGTAGTCAAAAGGATTCTTCCCAGCTTCGCCTTCAACTATGTTGGTACAGCGCCGACTGGAGGTCCTGAGTTCGAATCCCCCTTGATGTTGAACTTTGTATTTTCACTCCTGATGTATAGGAAATATCCAATTACGAGTCTGACAAAACGAGAAAAGTAAAAACGTACCTATCTGGTATGCAATGGCACTGTTCACTTTATTATCTCCCTTGCAAACGTAAATTCCAGAGAATATCTTCATATTTCCTGGGTTGATTCCGTGAATGATCATATCGCCGTCAGGGAAAACCACATGTGATGTGTCAGATTTTATAGGAGGCATGTTGAGTTTACTCCAGATGACGTCCGGCTTTGGATCACCAGACGCTTTGCAGTTGACCCGCACAAGTCCACTCATGTCTGATGGCTTAATGATGACCACTGGCTGGGCGACCTTCACTTCTACTGGAACTGGAGGGAAACAAGGAACTTAGGCTTTAATATGTGAGATTTGAACACAGTGGCGACATCTGCGTAGCTCATCAGGCTTATACGTCTGCACACCGAAAGTCAACTTCCCAATGCAAGGCATAACTCTTGCCAGTCTCCATTACTGGCTGATTTAGGCCTTGCAGTATTTCCTTCAGATATCTGTGCTTGAAAATCCGGGCCCACTATGCATTTCAGGTGCAGCGAATCACTATCTTGGCACAACAACGAAAGGGAAATACTGCAAGGCTTAAATCAGGCAGTAATGGAGACTGGCAAGAGTTATGCCTTGCGTTTGGAAGTTGACCGAAAGTTTGTTCATGCGTTTCTCAGTGCAAGTATAATCTAATATCACGTTCATTGTAACGTCAGTAAAAATGCCTGTCAAATAATGACAAGAAATCATCAAATTTCCATGAGTAAAATATTCATTCTCAAACGCATCCTGTAATCGTCATGTCAATAGTGTATGTTACAAAAGGGACAAATTTGAAAATTCAAATTTAATTTATTTTCGAAAATTGCTGTCAAAACTATAACGGTTTACTATGAGGCATCAGACCAGATAATGTTCTGGACAATCAACTGTCTTCTTATAATGCATAATGCATAGTGTTCTGTCTATTTTTCGCATTGATTCTTCAAAGACGTGCTAAGTTACACGCCTTGAAATACACAAGGTGAACAAACTTTTGGTATGCAGCAGTATGTATCATTTAAGGTTGACAATTAAACTTTTCCAGAAGTGGTTGTCATAGGGTTATCAAATATACAGTTTATAATCTACATAACCAAACACAACATTTAACTTTTTAAAGGCGTTTGTTCGGCGGAACAGGTGTACTACATATTTCAGTTTTCAGTTTGCAAGTGCATTGAGGTTTAGAGAAGAAGATACATGCTTGTTTTAGGTCACAGGCGTGGATCACTTCATCCTCGATAATCCAGCGCTATTGTTCCGATAAATCTACTTGTGTGTAGATTTATCGGAACAATAGCGCTGGATTATCGAGGATGGGGTCACATGGGACCACCAAAATACGTTTCAGGGCGCGAACCCCATCACATAAGTTGACGAAATGTATTTGGAAAATAATGTCACCAATAGTAAAACACCCTTCTCTCTTCGGAAAATCAAGTTAAAAATGAGTGTATATGGTTCGGTAAAGCCATTGGAATAGTTTCTGTAATTCGAAATAATAAAATGTGTTAACATTTAAATGGCCGCCATGGAATGTTTGCTTTATACACAACACCGTTATTACCACTACGGATATTTGGTTTGTGTAATAAGATGTTTTACCCTCCAAAGTAAATATAAATCACATAAATCATTCTAAATGGGAAATTTGACAAAAATAAAATTTGCAAAACACGTGCTACAGTCCCTATAGTGGATTGCCAGATTGGAGTCACTATTTTAAACATGGTTTTCAATGGAGGTTCGCAAACGAATCCCAGGTGTGAGGGTTACCTTTAACAGTGACGTTCGTAGATTCCTGAGCCGTTCCGTGGTTATTTTCCGCGAAGCATTCATACTGCCCTTCATTTATTTTAGTGACGTGTTGGAGAAAGAGGTTGTTTCCAACTTTCTGCGCGTTGAATATTTTCTGCGGAGATAAACAAGTTATTCAATGCATACAAGAATTGTAATAATCATGTTTAATACAAAAAAATAATCTATATACGAAATGTGACCATTGGTTTATAGCGTTAAATGTTTTTACACACGATACCATTGATAAATGCTTTGAAAACAAACTTAATGAACCTAGATAGATTTCATTTGTTGAGTACGCGGTGATGTCTGTGGAAATGAAATTAGAGGATAAATGTTGGTGGTGTATTATATAAAGTCCAGCCCATTTCCTACCCAAATAATACCCAACCATCTCGAATTTTGTCCACGGACAAAATAACCCTAAAGTAGCCTTTAAAGAGTATATACTTTTTGAATTATTTTTGTAAATGACCAATACATTATTTGAAGAATAAATGTACGTTTGTAGGTAAGATAATTTGATAATGGTTACATCTTAACTAAGGTGTTTTAAAGAGCCATAGCGTATGTTGATAGATATACAGAAAAAATGCTTAACATTATCTCATTGAAATATATTCTCTTTATTTTTCAAATTAATAATAGACTAATTATAGCCCAAATACAAATCAAGTTAATTGTTTTCAAGCGCAAAGCATTGTGGTCTAACTCCCATATTTACAAACAAACAAAAGAGAAACACAGATTAAGTGTACTTAAAGAAAGTGTAGTTTGTGTAGTTACCATTTCATTCAAGTTTGTAGTTCCTACAGATTTTGAAATCAAAGCTTTCAACTAGATATTGTGCTTGATTTGTATAATCAATTAGAATATTTACATAATTTATGTGTCATAGTTGGTATACAAATGCGTACCGAAAGTTTGCTTACCTACATACCTTTATTGCAAATATCAAGTAAATTGACGTTTATTGTAACCTCAATAAAATAACATCACATAATGACAATGAATCATTATGTATCAATGAGTATAATAATCATTCATAAACATCTCCTGTGATCGTCAGGTCAGTGGTGTATGTTTATGAAATTTGACACAATGAAATAGACAGGAGGGGTCAAATGTCGAAAATTCAAATTTCACAAATTTTCGAATAAAAGTTATCAAATCGATTAAATGACAGTATTTTCATCACAAATACATTGAAAGAGTATAACAAGAACAATATGATGTATGTTTGACCAAGTTGATCACTTACTGAATATTTCAAAAAGGAAAATGATCGATAACTGTAGTTTTGAAAATATTGACCCCTGGTCACTTCCAGGAGCTGCCAAAAGTTTAACTGTATACGATAAGGTATCAAATCAGATTATGTTGTGGAACACTCACTTGTCCCTCTCATGATGCCAAAATGCAAAGTAATCGCTAATTACATGATATTTGCACTGAAATACACAAGTACGTGAATATGCACAAGGGTGTTATAATAGTATGGCGAAGCAGGTAGGGTATTATAATTTTAATGATCTACTCGTGTGTAACTGTTTAAAGCGACCGCGAACAACGCACAGTCTCACAGACCACGTTGACTCTTGTCATGATCAGCTGTAGTTTCGGTGTTTAAAACACCGGTCCAAATTATTTCCCAAAAAGATACATAGATTAAATTGTGTTCATGTAGAAGGAAAACATGAAAAAATCAAAGATTTACGTATGTTTATTTCAATGACAGTTTGGCTTAGAATGTTACGTCATCATGTACCCAAACGCGATAAATCGCCTTTCAGAAAAATCGTGTTCGAACCTCGATGAAAAATGAAATAATTTTTTATAATAATATTTTAAAATATCATGGTAGAATTGTTTATATGACTTTAGTTTCTATAGACGAGCATTATCCGAAGGTGTCCTTGTCTTTGAAAGTTAAGTGGATTGTCGTGATATGAAATGACATATCATATCATGTATCATGATATATCATGTATGTCATGTTGTAGATAAAAGTTTCTCTAGCGATTGATGTCATAATTAGAATTTCAAAACAATCTTTCTTATTGAAACACTGACATACATGTACTCGATGGCTTTTTAAGATATGTAAACACGTGCACATTGGCCGTCAAAACATTATTATTGTTATTTGTTTCACGAGGACAGGGAACAAATAGGGCACAATCGTTTCAACCAGAGATAAAATACACAAACATTATTTTCCCATAAAATGATACCATACCGATTGCGAAACATAATCATCTTACCCCTGAACATTGTTTCGGGTATATATATTTATACATATGAGTATCAAGCATACTTACAGAGGTGTCGAATTTCCAGCTGACTGTTGGTTTCGGACTTCCGGTGACGTCACATACAAGGGTGACGTTGTCATGGAAAGTAACGTCAACAGCTGCTTTCACGTTGGAGATCTTTGGAGGAACTACGCACATGCCATGGCTTTTATTCAATCGAAATCAGTCCGACAGTTATATTAAGGATGTTCGCTCTTCAAATTTATAGTATTAAACTTTTTTTCTAACTTATATTTTTTAAAAGATCAAAGTTTAAGATTGGAAAATCAGCATTAAAAACTAGGGGGTAGTGTGGTTTTTTTTGAGATATGACGCCTGTATGATAGTAGGGTGAAGTACAATTTAACATGGGAGTCTATGGGAAAATGAGAAAAAAACTGCTAAAAACTTTAAAATACTACATTTCTAGTATTAAACCTTTTTTTCCATTATTGATGTGTTACAAAGTTCATATTACCCTACCGAAATCGATGAAAAAATATATATGGTAGTGTGGTTTTTTTTAAGCTTTGACACAAAATGTACCTGAAAAAAACCCTTTTTAGTCAAATGTAGGCCATTTATGCTGTTTAAGCACTTTTTAGAGGTTCTAAAGTCACATTTTCTTTATTTCATTTGTTTTTTAAAAGTATGTAGATGATGTAGAATATCATGAAGTAAAGATGAGAAAAAATCTTTACTTAATCATATTTCATTTTTGAAGTTCAGCCGGAAGGAGCGGACATCCTTAAGACTATTGTTCTTCTTATTGTGTCTGTCCAATATTGTTCTTAATTGTCTTGAAACTTTGGAGTAGTTCGCAATCTCGATATCGTAATTATAACGTAGGTAAAACGTAGGTAAAAAACTACCCTTTATATAGCGTAGCATTTAATCTTATGTTGAATGGACCGTTAGATTGGCAACATGGCTGTTCTTGCCCCTTTATTTTATGTTATATAGAGGGGTAGATTTCACGTACGTTTTACCTACGTTATAATTACGATATCGAGTTCCTGTGTTTGCAATCAATTCTTTTCAAACCAAACTAGAACTTGATAACTTGATATTTACCTCCTTGTGTCGTGGGTAGGGTTGTTGTCGTTACCGTTGTTGTCGGTGTTGTCGTTTGAGCAGTTGTGGTAGGTGGTGCAGTTGTTGTGGTAGGAGGTGGTGTTGTTGTAGTAGGGGGTGGTGTTGTAGGTTTTGAAGTTGTTGTCGTAGGTCGGACAGTTGTTGTCGTAGGCTTTGCAGTTGTTGTCGTTGGTGGTGCAGTTGTCGTCGTAGGCTTCGCAGTTGTTGTCGTAGGGGGTGGCGTTGTTGTAGGTTTTGCAGTTGTTGTCGTAGGTGGTGGAGTGGTTGTCGTAGGCTTCACAGTTGTTGTCGTAGGTGGTGCAGTGGTTGTCGTAGGTGGTGCAGTGGTAGTCGTAGGAGGTGCAGTAGTAGTCGTAGGTGGTGCAGTAGTAGTCGTATGTGGTGCAGTGGTAGTCGTAGTGGGCTGTATTGTTGTTGTTGCGGTAGCTGTTGTTTGGACAGTTGTTTGACCTGTTGTCTTCGGTGGGGTTGATGGAGAAGGTGAACTTGTTTGCTGTTGTGTAGTTGGCTGAACTGATGTTGTTTGGGCTGTTGTTACTGTCGTCGTTGGAGCGGCTGAATATTATTGTTATAATATGATATGTAACTAGTAGGTGTATATAAGTATATTTTTTAGTAAATTCATGCCTTAAATATTCGTCATCTGACAAAATGAATTTTAAAAACATTACCTCCAAATTGACAACATTTGACAAAATGTTTCTTATGGAACTTGTCATGAACGTCTGAACACTTGACAATTACAATTAAATTTCGCATGTACTTAGTCAGTCGACGTTTTGACAATATAAATCATGGACCACTTTAATTTCCAGCATTGAAGTCTCTATTCAAGTGACGCTTTTGTCCCTTGGGAATTATTTTATTAGTCCGACTGTTTAACCGGGGCTGGATATTTCTTAAGAAATGTCTCGTGTTGGATATTATCAACTTAACCCTTCAGTCAAGATGGATGTAATGTTGGAATGTACATCATCAGATATCTATATTTCAACGTGGAGCTGTTTCGTCAGTGAATTTTGACGTAATTGTAATTAGTATCGGTTTATAAGATAGATAAAACATGATCCGTGAGCATCGTTCAAAGTAGGAATGTTTTTCCTTTGGCATGCCCTTGGGAAACATCTTTACAATGCCAACGAATTATAGTTTATCCATGAGAGAAAATTTGTAGGTTGATTCTTGCTCTTCTTTAATATTGGAGAGAGCAGTATAATTATCTAACAAACCGGAAGTACCTGTAGTTACGGTAACATTGGCTCCAGCATTACACATATCAGTGTCACAGCACAAGTCGTTATCCTTGCTACATGTCTGGAAAAAACATTCACTGTTGTTATTTACTTGCATAGCCTATGAAAATGTACCTAAACGAGCGAACTGTATATATCTAAGACACAAGATTTAATATGTTTCATTAGACAATTTTGTTATTCTCTTGTAATGATTTTATCCATGCCAACCACATTCAGTCGAATTTTGTGACCGGGTCTCTTGCTGCCTAGTGTCACTCAGTCCACCCAGCTGTTAAAATGGGTACCTTGATATGGGAAGTACGGACCTATATGGTCGATTGGAGCGCTTAGTAGCGGCGCCGAAAGTACAATTCGTTCAGGGTAATAATCTACCACTATTGAGCAGTACTAGATATTCAGCGTTCAAATGTATATTATCATATCGGTACCCTTTATTATTATACACTTAATTACTCAGGGTGTGGTCATTATGTGAAACATAATGACCTCACCATGAGTAATTAAGTGTTTTATTACACCGAAAGTTTTGTTTTTCTTCTTCAGACTATAGTACATGTATGTGTTTTCTTATTTGTCAAATAGACGCCATCTTGAAAGCGAACGTCAAAACAGTCACGTGACAAATCACGTGACGAGTTAATATCTCAGGTCAGTGACAGAAATTTCTGTCACAAAACTGACCTCATCACTGGAATCGGAAGTCAATGTACAAATATATTTTTCGATCACGTTGTGTGAACTGGCCAATGATATTCTTACAAATTGAATAGAGGTATAATAACGTCTGTTTGTGTCCACGTATTGCACGTGATTTACTTAAATTATCGAAATTATTTTATTAGAATTTATTATAAAAACTACTTACACTTTTATCTTGACATCCCATCGAGAAAAAGTTCTGATTAAAATGATCGACGGCTTTGACAAAACATTGCTGAAATGAAATAAATGTAATCAGTCATACCATGTTTCTTATCAAACGTTTATCTTTAATTGACATTTCGAGCTAGTATATATATATAGGACAGGACTGTTTAAACCCAAACTCCTACGATTTAACAGCCTGCTCTATCAAGGTATGTATATCAATATATTTAAATTCCATTTTGAAAAGTTGTGATGCAGGAAATGTATGTGTAATACAAACACAAACATGAGAACAGTAATTGATTTTTTTTACAAAGTTCATGAAATGCTGAAATGATAAATACCCCTTCGCTGTTCCATTTTATTATTTAAAAAAACAATAAAATCCTTAATGATATATATTTTTGTAGTCGTATATATATATATATTTTTTTTTATAAAGCTTACATAAATAATATAGTCTTATGCTTATACTTATAAACTTCCGCCGTTACCTGATCCTGTCCACAGAGCTCAAACTGGTCACAGTCCGACGTCTTCTGTACCGCATCACACTTCATACAGTGCTTCTGGTCTGGCTTCATTATATCTGATCAAATCATTCTCTCATAAAAATATTTTACAAACAAAATACTTGGAGTATTTCATCATTATAAAATATACATCATGATGAATTTATTTCACTAAAAGCTCAATCTTGTGATAACTTCTTTACCTTGTCTTTACATAGAGTTAATCCAGTGTGATGACGTCACTCTATTGCGTTAACAGTGGATTATTCTTAAGAATATACGGATCATTGACTGTACCAGTCAGAAGAGGTGTCAAGTTTTGACACTAATTTGTTCAAGGTGTATATGTCTTGGTGTATCTGAAAATGACATTAAACTATCTTAATTCTATTTTTGTAAAGCATGTGTCTTGAATCGAACACGCAACCTTTCGTTTGTTACCAAAGCTTGTATCCATTAGGCAACGAAATGTCGTTAGAAATGAAGGGATTGTATATCAGTAAAACCTCGAGTTGTCAGCCAGATAGGTAGAGCATGGAACGCACGGAGACAACATGAAAGGCAGGTTGTCAATCACATCTCTTCGCGTGGAAGTTTTGCGCAGAACGCGCGTGGAAGGATCCATTTCATGAGGATCATGGCTACATATACCATACCCGATGAATGAACACAGAAATTTTCAAACTTATTAATTTGATGTCAGTTTATTTGAATTTATTGCTTAAAATGCACAAACAATTAAATGTGCATGTTTCGTGACGTCATAATCCATGTTTTGAAAATACATCCTCCAGTACTAGAGTATTTTTTTTATCTTCGAGTTGGTTTAAATTTGAAATATAACTTATTTCAACAAAACACTTTCATACGAATATATACCTATGGTTTCAAAAGTCAAAATTTAAAAATGTTTCTGCAAAAAGCCATTCTTTCTCAACAGCGCTGTCTGTAGTCTTAACGTTTCCAATCGTTGTTTGGACAATATAAAATAAAAAATCTAGACTTTTGCAACATTATACTTATATGTCAAATTTAAGCGAAATATCAGTGAAGAAATAAAGATTTCAGATAAATGTCCCCGCTATTGTTTTTAGAATATCAATAGAGGGAACATTTATATAAAATCTTTATTTCTTCACCGATCGATTTTGTTCAAATTTGGAATATAAGCTCATCACATCGTATATTATCAGGACATTATTGCAAAAATCGAGATTTTGAATTTTAAAAATATTATCCAAACAGCGATTCGAACCCATGTGTCTGTAGTCATCTTCTGTCTGTTCCAGTACCCGCCGTGAATCTAGTCTCGTTCATCTGCGCATGCGCACATCTCTGATATAAGACGTGATCCATTAAATTGTTAAGACTGTTTGGTTGGATAGGAAAATAACGATGATAATCCTTCTCCCACATTTTCACGGCTCTGGTGATATTGAGTCCAGATATATTATGGAATTGTAACACACAGGGGGTAAGTCCTGTCCATGCTAAACCGGAAGTTGGCAGTCGTCAACAACCATTTTCTCGACAGACAGTAGTTTTTCAACTGGGGTGGGTATCGAAATTGGTTAGTTTTGAACATTTCCAATTGAATGATGTTAACCATATCAACTTGTTTCAATTCTTGAATAGCTATAGTTTACAATCGCTACATCTTTGGAACATGACAGGTCATTTATAGTTTAGAATTTTAACATTTCGGAGCCAGTCAATCATCGTTAGGGACAAAATCTGTGAAAAGTCGACTTTCTACATGAAAACAGAAAATCTACACGGATGAAGCCCATATTTATTATAATTTTAAGTAGAATATGATAATTTAGGACTTGTTTTAAAGTAACAGCTTCCACAGATTGATCGAAGCCGAGATATTAGCAAAATTAAAAACTGTACACATTGATGGTAGTTGCTCCTGCTCACAAACACACTGTCCAGGTTGTTGAAAATGAACTGTACGGGTAGTTGGTGTTATAGGTGTTACCAAGTAACAGAAAAACGTTATTCAGAACTAAAATGATGGTCATCAGTAACTTCATTATTTCTCCTTATGGAGTAGACCTTGTAAATGCAGTTATGACTTTAGTAACTTGAGAATGCCACTTAATCTGACATTGTAAGCTGGTCACGCTTCTTACAGAAGTTACTATATAAGCTTGAACAGTCTTACGAAAACATTATCACTGATTTTTCTCCGAAAATGTATACAATCGTAGTTTAACTTTTTGCATGTGTATTGTTGGGCCGTATAAATTCTGCCTTTCCTTGAAACCAACTTTAAAACAAACCACTAACAAAACTCACTCACTCACTAACAATGATATATGCTAGGAAATGGACTTTGGACGAATCATTACGACGTGTACAATTACAACTTAAAACATGCCATATTTCTGTGTTTGAAGACCCTATTTAGATACTTTCCGATAGTATAATTGCTGATTTTTAAAAAAAAGAACGGGAATGTTCTTCTTAAAGATTCATTGTTCAGTCTACTTATTCAAGACAGATATATACGGTTCCTTTAAAGAGGAAGGATAACTTTGTTTCTGTCCTATGATGGCCTTGTAGTTTTTATGGCGATGTACATTGACAGTGTCTTGCAAGTACATCAGAAATTCAAATGATTGTGTGACTTATAGGGATACGATTGTATTATAAATGTGTGAATTGTTGTTTATCTAAAACATCGTTTTGCTTTATAACCTCTTGCAAAGGGTCAACTTAATTACTTTGCTAATCAATTAAATAGTTATCTTCTTCTTATACAATTTCATTAATGTTAATTTACAATGAAGTGTCTTATTTCAGAAACTATCTTGATTTTGTTATGGACTTTCTTAATTCTGATTGATGAATTAAATCCTTTTAGTAAATCGTATTTCTGAAAGTTGATTAATGTGTGAATTGCTGCTATTGCCTTGAATAAAGTTTTCTGTTTGATATCAGTATTGAAATATGTTTATAACGTTTATATACTGACTAATAATAGGAAACAATTTACTTTAGAAATAACTGTTCATTGATGTTACGTTTTCAATACCAGGTGCTGCAAGACTGTGTGAGTTGACCAAATGCGTTGATATGGATTGCTTATATGAATACTCAATTTGATTCATGACACATATTTAGAAATTTCAAGAAATGAATGTTGATAATGTGTTTCCAATACGTACGTACCTCTTTAGATTAACGTGCACCATAGTGTCGTTTTATTCTAGATAGAAATATTTCAAGGTGTAAGTTCGACACCAATGACACTGTGTTTTTTTTACAACTTATTGTTAAAAACATAGTCCATGAGTATGTATGTTAATCTAGTATTCTTTTGTTCATTGGATGTTTAAACCAAAATGCCTTTCCGTGAGCACTTTAGTTTACCAATTACATTATTAATGATATTAGATCTATATGGAAAACAGTAGCGAAAATAAATTCACTTGGCACCTTTTCATGTAATATTGGCACCTACAAAGTGGAAAAGTGGTTAAAAATACTGTCCTGGATAGCAACTACCATGGACAGTTATTTTTGATGATTTTCAACAACCTGGACAGTGATGGTGCAACTACCATCAATGAGTACAGTTTTTAATGTTGCTAATATCTCGGCTTCGATTAATCTGAGAAAGCTGTTACTTTGATACAAGTCCTAAATTATCAAATTCGACTTAACATTAAACAAAATATGGACTTGATCCATGTAGATTTTCTGTATTCATGTAGAAAGTCGACTTTTTGCGGATTTTCTCCCTGACGATGATCCGAAATGTTAAAATTCTAAACTATGTATGACATGTCATGTTCCAAAGATGTTGCGATTGTAAACTATAGCTATTCAAGAATTGAAACAAGTTGATATTGATTACATCATTCAATGGAAAATGTTCAAAACTGACCAATTTCGGTACCCACCCCAGTTGAAAAACTACTGTCTGTCGAGAAAATGGTTGTTGACGACTGCCAACTTCCGGTTAAGCATGGACAGGGCTTACCCCCTGTGTAACAGAGGTTACCATATAATATGTTACTTGAGTATCCTCTGTGTAAATGAGTAATTATACAATATTACCTATCCCATTGCAAAGTTTCGCGTTGCAGAAATCCCCCGAGCAGCATTCATTGCAAGTTTCAGGGTTGTCTCGCTTTTCATTACCCCTACGTGTCACAGTCTTACTGCATTTCTGAAATTAAATAAACTTCATAACGTTCAAATTATGCTTTCTAAACTAGCGGCGAAAAAAACGCTACCAACAAACAGAAACTTAATATTATCATGTTTATGAGACAGACGCCTTTACAAAATATCAAAAATTGCAATCTACTTAACCAGGAGCGTGACATATGGCTTATTTGTTTTATTAAAAACCTTTTATTAACTTAATTTGAATATTTTTTAAATTTCAATTTTAAATGTACAAACATTTGTCAAAAAACCCTCTTGAAATAGCGATTTTAGCACCCCATCTCTGTTTGAACAAGAGTACAAATAAAAGTATCATACCATGATGAGTGAAATGTTCAGTAATTGTTTGCACAAGATTCAAGACTGACTTTGTTCAGTGGCTGTATTTTTTTGGGACTCTGTTGGCGTTTCTTTTGGGAGCTATTTTTTAAATCAAATAATCACATTTTACATCTTAAATTATTTGATTGAATGTTCAATGTTGTGGTCCTGACTCGCGAATTTACTGAGTTTAAATCTGGCGACACCTTATTTTCAAACAGTCAATATACAGCATTTTTGGTGTCCATTATTTTCCACATTTTAAAATGAATTAGAACCGGACGATAGCAATGAAATAAATGTCGGTTATGTGGCTCAATAAGTGTAGAACATTGTATCAGAGTCAAAACTTATGAACGAAAACTGTATTTTCACTGAGCCGACATTAGCCCTAGACAATTTAAAGTATAATAATTAAATATAATTGAATATAATAAAAGGACCCTAAAGGAGAATATAAGAGAAAAACTTTGTTTTAACATGTTTAACAGTATTGTTTAAGACAAAGTGTGTCAACAAATTTATTAAAATGCGACATTTTATGTAGAAACGTTGAAAAAACGTTTTCGGTGCGAGTCGTTTTCCGGAAATCCCCGAGAGTTAATCAGGCTGGCAGGAGTCACGTGATATGATGTCAAAGATGCTCTTCCGCGCGCTGAAGCAGTGTATTTTCTACGATTTTAGTGTTGTTATGGCTTTCTCCGATAGCGATGGCAGCGTTGATTTTCAACTATCTGACATAAATAACATCTTTCCTTATCAGTATGAACCTATTGTGAATCAACATTGAGTTGAACACCAGGAATCAAGTGAGGATGAGCTTTCAGAAGTAAACAGTGAGAGAGTTGGAAATACAGATTCGTACGCAGGGACTGGCAAACTTTAACGTTACAATTTCACAATAAGTAGTGGATTATGCCGTACATTAGATAGTTATTGTCTACATGTAGATAACATGGGTGTCAACAACTTATATGTAGTTAATTAAAATATGTTACTACACATTATACTGCTTTATTCGTATATATACTGTACCGCTGAAGTAACCAGTTGCACAGGACAAAATTAACCATCTTGATTCTCGATTATTCAAATCATGTTTGCTTTAAAAAGGTATTGATATTAAATATTGTTATTATTTAGATCAAACGTACAAACCACTGTTCAAACCTTATCAAGTAAGATAGACAGTAAGATTTACACATAGCTATGTGAGAGATTTGGTTAGTCACGAAAACCGGATTAACACGACAATAAGGAACTCGCGATATTAGAAGCCTGTTATAACGCCGTGTAAAGCCCTGTTTATACGGCGAACTTTGCAGTGCACATATGCAATATTTCTTATGGTAGTAATATACGCATGTTAGTAAAAGTAAATTTACTATGCGTTCATGCGTGTTTAATTTCTGCCTAAGAAAATGGGATTCCAACTCTTTTAATATATGAATAGAGAATTTCTAAAATATGTCAATTAATATGTATTAGATGTTAACTAAATAAATGACATTAATTTAAATCTGTCAACATTGCTTTGACTTTGTCGCCTTAATTATAATGAAAATCGAAAAGTCAGATAGATTTCGAAGTTCATCCTGTGCAAGAAGGAGATTATCCTATAAAGAGAATTTAAAAAATAATATTAAGAATTTCTAAAGTTCTCTAATATATTTTCTCAACCGATGTGAAGTCAATATGTCTGTAAACTGTTACTAGAATAGTTAAAATACCATATTCACTCACGGTAGTGAACAATTGCAACCGTCGCTGACTAGGTGAACATTTGCTTACGGTAGTAAAATATACATTTGTGCAAATGCGTCCATACGGCGAATTTTGCTCATATGAGCAAATTTTCATATGTGTAATGATTTACTCAAAATGCAAACGCTTGCCGTATAAACAGGGCTTACTATTAACCGAGTTGGAGTGGGGAGGTGGGGGGGGGGGGGGGGGGGGGGGGGGGGGGGGGGGGTCTTTCTCTTTGAGTCACTTTCTACGTGTGCTTTCTACTAGTTCTGTCTTGCAGACAGTGATTATTTGAACTTAAGTTGCTAGACAGTTACGTGTTCTCCTATCACAAGTACACAAACCAAGCACCCAACAGGATTGAACACTGAAACTTATTATTTTTGCAATTATCATTTGTTGTGATATTGTGAACATATACAATCAGTGGAAATGCATTTTTAGTAAATATATTAAAAAACGGGATCCAACATAGACGTAGGAAGGGTTCAAAAGTTGGGGCAATATTTAGAATTTAGTAAGTGGGGGTGGTGGGGTGTAATATCATTTTAGCGTTGATAATCACTATATAGTTTTCAAATGATTTATAACCAAGACATCTTTTTTGAGTGTCTGACAATACCATTTGAGCTGCCACGTTGGCCATATTAAATTGAAATACAGTTATTAGCCAATGACAAATAATTCTACAACTGTGTACCAAGTTTCACAGTCAGAGCACGGCCTACACATCCCCATCCTCGGTGGTACCCAGGGTTTTATATACATGTGTATGCTCCGTTACTCTCCGCTGGAGCATATATAAAACTCTTGGTAACCGAGGATAACACATCCCATAAGAAGGTATTATAAGTTATATCCGTATAAAGGACTGTTAATTACGAGTACTCTAAGACTAACTATCACTTATTTATAAAACTGTTTTAATATAACGGATCAAAATGCTCTGAACATAGTGAGACAGATTCCGATGGTTTTCGGTCCTTCTTTCCTCTTTGACACTATCCAAACCTTTCGCCGCGCTGCATCCGTCTTTTAACTTGGAAATTAAAAATATGTAAACTTCTGTCCAAACTTTGATGAATTACTGCACACCAACGCTGCACAATGTACCATATCAAGTCCGAAACTACCCGAATTCTACGTATTCAACCGATTCTTCATCTACTCTAATGCTTTCCCTTTCATTCCGCTAAGGACCAAGAGGGGCCGTAGAGCATCTCTGACGTCACAGCCTAAACCTGCCGAAGGCTACCGGCAAATATGCATACGCGCACAGGCAATAGTAGGCGCGGTTGTTATATCGCGTGATTAGTAATTAAACACGGCTGGAGGAATAAGTTTTTTAAAGTATATTTTACTATAACAGAATATAAATCTTTACAAATATTCTCCTTTAAGGCAATAGAAATATGATAAATCTAATGAAAACCTATATGATAATGATTGTAATAATATTACTTTACACATACTATCATCACCACTCATACACCAACAAGGAGTGATAAGAAAACAATTAGTAAAACTATTTCAAATGCACGTATGCCGAACAATTACAGATAAGATAAGGTATTACACTGGCCCACATTGAGTTCACGTGCATACATGTACAGTGCAAATACAGTTATAAGTAAGAAAAGTATGAGGTGAGTTGGGGTTTAACGCCGCTTTCAATATTATTTCATTTATATCGCGGCTGCTAGTATTACGGCATGGAGAAAGCCCACAACGCCATGTGGCTATGCATTGCGGTGAAACCTGCGAGCATCGGCTGGAACTAGCGAACCATGGGTACTACGCTGAAATTCAGTGTAGCATTGCACCCAAACCTTACTGCGTGTAGAACAGTTCTCTACTGCAGCCATAGTTGCCGTGGCGGGATTCGAAACCCTGACCTCTTGATCCGAAGCCGAACTCGCTAAGCACTGCGCTACCCCGCCCCCTGAGAAGTATGATACCTACAGAAGTCGGCAAACATCCCGATCTGTATTGCTTGCCTCCGTTCAAACCGTCGTGGAGGGCGGTGAAGCATATCTGAAATATATATCTATATATAATATAAATGCAATATCACCAACATGTATACACTTTAATGAATCATACACAAACTCAAACATAAATAGATTTACATTTCTCAAAACTCGAATTTTCATTTTATGGTATAGTTTGGCAGGAAAGTAAGTGACACCCCTGTTTCGTACAATAGCTACAAGACAAGGCAAACTAGCAAACTCATCTTTTGCCAATCCTAATGTTATGTTTGTACCTAATAGGATTTTAAATTTGAAATCTTGTGAAACGAAATAAAAAATCTGTCTATATAACTATCATATGAAATCTGATGTAAACACGCAAGGCTTGCAGAGGGTTGTGTCCAGAGTTTGAAACAGCCGCAGGTTGCTATTTTAGGATGTGCTACGTCACAGAAACTAGGACAGAGGACGGTTTTGTTTGATACCTCTGGGTATCAGTCTGGGTTCCATAAGTTTTCAACTGTAACCAAATCGTGCGGATAAACGGGTTCTCACTTTGGATGCGAACATGTATTAATCGCAAGAGCAACGGCAATATAGGTAAGTAATCGAATATATCTTACTCCCAAGCGCAACTCAGATATATGCGACTTATCGTAATGAAAAATCATTTTAAAACATTACTGCTTCAGTCGTCTTTAATGGCTTCATGTATCTCTAAAAGAAGGTCACATCACTTATCTTCACGTCATCCACGAGTTTTTAAGTTGAATAAATCATGATGCCGCTCGTATATTTAATAATGTATTACCCATACGGTCTAAAATAACAGAGTTAATATTTTCAGCACAAGTGCACATATCATATTTGCATAGCAACCATTTTTTCACTGCGAGTAACCATATGTGATTATGACGCAGTTTTGCATGACGTCATTGTAGTTTATCTTCGCAATAGAAGTGCAGCATTTTATGTATGTTTTTATTTGATTTAAATGGAAATGGAATTAAGAAACTGTTACACTCGAAAGTGTGTTATTGCTATTGTTGATTACGTAAACTGGTAGGTAATAGAAAGTACGCATCCAGTTTGTTTCTATTTATTCAATATTTAATAGAAAGAAAGATGCATTTAACTATGATACAATACAATACTACTTATCTGCAGTATTTGAAATGAATTAATTGGTGACTGTGGTTACATTTTTAAAACATATTTTTGTTGAATGAGGACAGGGGTACCATGTTTAACATGTTATAAATGGGTCCATAAGTAGGCACATTTATTAATTTTCACATAGAATATGTTTTGTGTGTCGACGGACAGTTATGTATCATCACAAATAATTTTGAAGAAATTCAAAATTAAATTTTGTATTTCTTTTTTAAGTATTCTTTGACTGCTGACTAAACACCTGTACTTTTTCAGTTTCAGATTATGACATCGAAAATTTGAGACATTTGCAAATGAAAACCACATACATGATACAATCAACTGAGGTGAGTACTTTTTTTTGCCTTGCAGTTTCTAAATTTGTGTAAAATTCTCGCTCTCGAAACACAAGAGTTCACAATAGTTGTTAAACGTCATATGACACACTTCCTTGGGTAATGGTCTCTATGTAAATATACTGCCCACCTCACTATCGGCGCACTTCTGGACCAGTCCGCATATAGAGGGCAGAAAGACTTTCTCACACGAGTAACACCACGGCCCGCCCTCTGTATCAAATAATGTCATAAAATACTGTTTTAAAGGGGCAGTAGCACGTTTTTTGCAAAATTTATTTTTTCAAATTTCCCATTTATAATGATAGTTTATGTCATTTAAATTAACTTTAGAGGGCAAAACATCTTATTACATGAACCAATTATCTGTAGTGGTAAAAACTACGTTGCGTATAAAGCAAGAATTGCATGGCGGCCATTTGTGAACACAATTTATTATTTTGTATTACAAAAACGATTCCCATGGCTTTACCGAAACATGTACACTCATTTTAAACTTTATTTTCCGAAGAGAGAAGGATGTTTTACTATTGGTGAAATTATTTTTCAAATACATTTCATCAACTTATTTGAGCGAAAAAACGTGCTACTGCCCCTTTAATATTTTATTTGTATGTTTTTAAATATAATATACGTATTCTGTATTATATAATTTTTCTAAAATGTCATTAGCTATTTTGTGATCAATTGCTATGAATGATGCCATTCTTAATTCATGGCATTTGGCATGTAAAGGTATTCTGTACTTGATTATTTAGTTAATGTAATTATCAGAATTGGTATGCTGTGATCTATCTCTATTTCAACATATTATTTACAACATGTCTTGTAATGAAGCAGATGGTTTTTAATGTATTCAATGTACCGTTTCAAAAGTATATATTATTAACTTAAACATTGTCATCAAGATTAATATTTTGTATTTAATTCCTATTTCAGTCGAATATTAAATAAATGTCAAAAAAATATCGTCAATATCATATAAGTAATGATATATTATACATTTAAGGACTACTGCTCGAAATCTCCACCCAACAGCCATCTGTGTATCGCTTTCGTCTCCCAAAATTGGGGTAACATTATTCATATTGAGAGAATATTTGCTGCTTGCAAAGCAGAATTTGCTTGTGACAAGTGTGTTGATATAATTACCTGATACTTGGACATATAAGATGATTAATGTAATGAAGAATAAATCTGAAAAAAGAACCATATATTGAATAATTATGTAGGCACACTTATCTTCTTAAGACTAGATACAAGTTCTTTAATATCAAATGAGTTTTGTATTCGGTAGGATAACGCCAAATTATTTATTGTTCATGTCTATTTGGGTCATATGTGATTATACAATATATGCAAAGTTCAGAGGTCAAGTACTTTTAAAAATTTTAAAACGTCAAATCGTGAGAGCAATTTCGGTGCATTATTTTCGGCTTTGGCCGTGTGAATGATCCGATAATCTATCAGCATCACAGTGATTAAGATCATTAAACAGTTGAAGCAGACTGTTGTTCACAATACTGCAGTTATGTCTGTTGTAAACAGACAGACAGATAGTTTATGTTGGTCTCACCTCGTACAATGCAAATATAAATACTGTAAATATATATATATATATATACACTGACGGGCAAAAGTAAGTATATAACGTTTTCAAATCGTTGTGTAGAAATATTGCGTATCTATTTTAAACTGCAATAACGGAAACAAACATTGTGTGTTTCGATGGAATACTACCAAATGCATGTGATTTCACTGCATGAAGTCACGTGATCAATAGCACGAGAAAATGGTAAAACAGGTCTTTTTCAAATTTAATTAAATGCGCGTGCCACAGAAGGGCATACATCGGGTAGATTTACGCTGTTCGATCACAGTTAGTGAAAGCACGTGAAAAAATGCCGAAGTTAACGCAAATACAGAGAGAGCGAGCCATTGGAATGAGAGACATGGGAGCTTCTCAAGCTCACATTGCGAGAACCCTCAACTGCACGCCAGCAACAATCTCAAGACTGTTCTCACGTTACCGTAACACTGGTAGTACCCAAGACAGTCCAAGAAGTGAACGGCCACGGGTTACTACAGACCAGGAAAACCGTTACATCCGGACAATTCATCTCCGGAACAGGTTTGTGACGGCGACGGCTACGGCGGAAACAGCACTGGGACATCGTGTAAGTCGACTCACAGTGACCCGAAGATTGCGAAATATTGGTATTAGGGCTTATCGGCCCTTCCGCGGCATGGTCCTGACCCTCAGACATCGTCAAAACAGACTTCGATGGGCAAGGCAAGTTTACACATGGCAAGTGCGATAATGGCAAAAAGTTCTGTTTTCTGACGAAAGTCGTTTCAAACTCTACAGAGCTGATGGCAGGGAACGGGTATACCATCGGGCAGGGGAACGTTTGGCACGGCCATGCATCAGAGAGGTTCATGCATATGGTGGAGGTGGCGTTATGGTATGGGGTGGGATCTGTGGAAACCAGAAGACCCGTTAGTGATCGTGCAAGGAAATCTCAATGCACGTGGTTATATTAGACAGATTTTGCAGGCAGTTGCACTACCGTTCCTACAGAATCAACCCCAGGGTGTCATCTTTCAACAGGACAATGCGAGACCCCATACTGCCAGAGAGACCCATGCCTTTCTGCAGAGAAATAACGTTGATGTTTTGCCGTGGCCAGCCTGCTCACCGGATATGAATCCTATTGAATACATATGGGATCATCTGGACAGACAAATCAGAAGACGCCAACACGTTCCACAGAATAGAAAACAGCTAGAGCAAGCCCTGACGGAAGAGTGGAACCGCATTCCCAATGACGTCATCCGCCGTTTGACAACGTCAACGTTTGAGGGCATGCATCGACGCAGAGGGTGGTCACACCCGCTACTGACTCTCTTGTTAATGACTGATCCATACACTGACTCATAAACTTGGCCCCGGTATAATCTGTTACGATGGATTTAGAGATAATCGACCCCATGTGTGTTTGAGGATCAACATGTCAGAGACGTTTAACACAGAACTTGTACTTTTGTTGTTATTTAAATCGTTATTGGTTGTTGATTTTGATGAATTAAAGTTCTGGAAGAAACGTTGTTTTTGGCTTTCTTACATGATGTCAAAATAGCCATATACGAACTTTTGCCCGTCAGTATATATATATATATATATATATATATATATATATATATATATTGTTGTATGTATGTCTGTGTGTACATGTGTACACGTATGTCTCCCAATTTGGTGTGTTTAAGTGAGTAGGTTTATGTGGGCAAATTATGTGGGTAAGTTTTAGTGGGTTAGTTCTAAGTGGACCATGGTTGAATGGATTTTATTCAACCGGCCTATATTATACGCCGTACACAGATAGAGGGAGTAAGTGAGAGGGCTATGTTTTTTATCGTTAGGTCACTTTGGCAATATTGTAGCCAATAGTGGCGAAGACAGACAGAAGTTTCAAGATAAATATTCCTTACTTAACTTAAAACTATTTATCTTCTAATTCATGTATAGTTATTATATGTTCCATTTAACCTCAAGCAGAGTGTCATAAACAGAGGTCAACATGTGTATGGTGATCTATGGATTAACGCGGTTACAAATGAACTACATGCATTCATCAAGGTTGTTCATATCACATTAACCATATACAACTCAACCCTATTTCAATATTGGTTTTTCTAAACATATATACACAGTAAGTCTACGAATAAACAGGAGGTTTCAGTACTTACATTTCATCATGATTTGTGGTGAATATCTACCATTTTAGTTTGTAGAAACAAGTTTTATCATTGCAGGTCATGTTCGGGGTCAGCTATCTACAGTATGTGACTAGAGATAAGAGTTTCAGAATGTGATAGTCCAAAGTGGCACTACAATAGCAGTTATTTAAGCATTATTGTAATACTGCTGTCATCCATGCGTTGTTGGGGGTCATATACATGTATGCCAAACGTTATAAATGGTGTTAATTTATCGATTAATACTGACTGTTATCGAAAATCATCGTTTTTTTTCTAACTGTCGACTCATTTTGTGATATTATAAAGGTATAAGTAGTTATTTCTGATCGAAAACCGGACAATATGCCTCGCGACTGACGCGCGTCAATTAGTCAAACGTAATTATGTAAAATAGGCAAAAATAACATTTTTGGCTGAAAATGTTTAATAGGTCATATTAATACCATGTATGTAAATGGCACGTGAAGTTTCGTTTTCTGCACTTGTATAATGATATTTCTAGATTTCCAATGAAAACTAGTAATTATGATATATTTGGCGATTGGCGTTGAGTTTGAGTAAACTTATTTAGAACTGAAATTAGTACATTTGAAAATGACATTTGCCACGTATTAAAGCCAAATATTTTTTTATGAATCACAATGGATATATCTTAAACATGATTTTTAAGGACCTTGACTGCCTATATGTCACTTGTTTACTTTTCAAATGTTTTACTAATCTGTAACAGCTGTAATCTAACTTTGCTAATGTTAAATACGGCATTCACGCCATTTTTGTTGTCAATTATTTTAAATTTGGAAATTAAATTTACTGTCTCCGCTAATGGGTGCAATATGGCCAATGCAGCGCTAGCCAATACCTTACTCACTCCAGTCACTGTATTTTCTTACAGCTATGCAGATTCATCACCTGTGTATGAGTAGAACAATAGATGACAAGTCCAAGAAGAGCTGTTTGTTACTAATACTATACAACTTAAGTTTCGAGGAAAACATAACTTGAGAACCCCTGTGACGATAGACTGGTCGGACCCCGCTCACAATTTTGATGTCTTGTATTCATTGGGAAGGTACCCTTAATTCTGATTCATTTCTGTCGTGGCGTCCCGTCTTTCTGAAGCTAGCTATACGTGTGCAACAATCAGGCTATCAGGCAACAATCCTGAAATGAATGAACTAAAAGGTCAGATGTGAGCGGAAAAGATAAGCATGGTTTAGCTTCTTGTTGTTACACCCCCGCGACGAAGTAGGCAGGTTATATACATTTGTAGTGGTCATTCTGCCTGTGCACATTAACCATACTTTGTAATATGTATAGAATTATCTTACTGAAAATAAAGGCAATATTTGATTTTAACATTTAATTTGATTTTCAACTTATAATATACAATTATTTTGAAGGCGACATTTCGGTTTAGTTCATAATCAAGCAAATGCGAAATTAAGTTACGTTAGAGGGTAAAATATATCATTACTCGGCCCAACAAGCCGTATCAATAGAAAACGGATATCCGTATTCGAAGAACATGGTGCGACGCACAAAGCGATAGTGGTGTGAAACTCTTCACTTTGAGAATTATTATGAGAATTTGAGATTTCGGACAGAAAAATGGGTTGCCATTCCTCCACGGAGTCATATTTAAATCTCTACTCTGAGTGTTTAGGTATCGCTACATCAGTCAGATCAGAGAGACTTGAACTCCCTTCGCGCAGTCACTTTAATGTGAACAAAATATATTTATATTCCTTGTCAAACGTTTTACCTCGATTTACACTTTACGTGGTTCTTAACATAATTTAATCATTATGGGTGTTGCGCGATGCAGATTATACGCGTTTAGCATTTCTTACACGAACTTTTCCTAGGCTGTCATCATTTAGGAATTTCCTTTTTTCTTTTCGATAATTGTTTGAATATTATATCTGAATGAATGTAACAGTTAACTAAGTTTTGTAGGTGAAACTGGAAGCCTGATAAATCCTAAGGACATATCTACTGATGATACTACAGATAAAGGTAATGGCATAAACAGGGCCATGTTCAAGAGAAGTTCAACCCTAACCCTTTTAAACCTCTCTTGAACGTGATTGCTCAATGTAGCGCTACGTAGCAAAGCAAAGGGCGACTGATTTTAGTACAGAACTTTCTGTAACCGAGGATGCTTGCAGCTTACTTCACTAGTCTTTGGTGCGAAACAGTGCAGTAGTTCGCAGCGCGTTCGGCTTCGCATCAAGAGGTCCAGGGTTCGAATCCAGTCAGGGACCTGGCAACTGTTTCTGTTCTGCATGGAGTAAGGTTAGGGTGCAACTCATGTACCACCAGTTCCAGCCTATGCTCGCAATCATCAATGCATACACACAATGATGTTTTGAACATCTTCCTGCAATAATACTATCAGCCTTAAATTTGAAATGAAATATCTGCTAAACTCAACATGATGAAGGTGAGGTGAGGTGAGTTGGGGTTTAACGCCGCTTTCAAGAGTATTTCATTCGCGACTGCTAGAATTATGGCAGGGAGAAATCCCGCAACGTTTTGCGGTGAAATCTGCGAGCATCGGCTGGAACTAGCCAACCATGGGTGGTACTACGCTGAAATTCAGTGTAGGATTGCACCCAAACCCTACTGCGTGTAGAACACTTCCCTCCTGCAGACAAAGTTGCTGTGCCCCTGGCGGGATTCGAACCCCGGACCTCTTGATCCGAAGCCGAATGCGATAACCACTGCGCTATCCCGCCCCTCCAACATGATGGACATAATAGAAACTGTTTCATTCCATAAAAACAAAGAATGGTAATTTTTCAATGATAACTTTTGACAATAAAGTACACATGAAGACCTTTTCAACCTTTATTATGAAAACATCTAAAGCATAATGCATAACATAGACAGAATCAAGAAGATTTATTTGCTCAACTACCTCCTACACCGCCCACCTAATTTTTGAAATGGGAGGCTGCTAGATCTAGAACTAGATTTCACAAATATTGACACACAATCAATAATAGATGAAAGAGAATTTTGCATTAATGACGTAAGTTCTCGACAAGGAGACTTATAAGTATCACATTTAATTTGAAAACGAAAATAATAAGTGTTATTATCGAACAAATATGGATCCAAATTGGTAAGTTTATCAATTTACAAACTTCTATTTGTAACAAATCAATCAAGACGTCCAGATCATAATAACATTGCTTGAACCTAGCTATTACCACAAAACAGACACAACACATAACTGTCCCAGTAGTCACCACACCAGCGAAGGGTCGCTATATCCGGGTCCTTTATTTGCATGACCATACTATTAACATACACAACAGCGAGCCTGGCATGAGGATATCAGGCCAAACAGGCTAAGAACACAACAGGCTAATAACACAACAGGCTCAGAGATCATAGACGGAGAGCCAGGAAACCCTATCTTGTATTTAGGAAACACGATGCGACGTCACTATCTTGCTTACTGTCTCTGTTGATGTAACAACATACCTGCCTGGAACTTTCGTAACTGACAATGTATTTCTTGTAGTGGTAAATCCGTTTGCAGTGACGTAACAATAGAAAATGGCTCTACAAACTTGTTCATTAACGTTATGTTTCTGACTCATAGGACATAAAATAGTGGAATCCATTTGCCGGATGCTTCCGGATTCTCAAAAATGTTGCCAGTGACTCTATAGTGAGCTGAAATTTACACACAAACTCCTTAGCCAATGAAGATTTTATACTGTAGATTCGGTGACCATGCTACAAAATAAGGATCACCGAGGTCTTGACCAAAAAACGTACACCGGTACTAAAGTTGAAATGTTGGGTACAAACGTCTTGCCAATTGGGATACTAAATTGTAGAGTGTGACAAAAAAGCGAAAAGCTCTAGGAAGCCGATAATATCATGTGGACAATAAGGATTACAAATTGTTAATTTATTGACCCTGTGAACCCGAAAAAGAGCCAAAGGGACCTTCCCTTAATCCCTTTGCAGATGCCTTGTTCTGACTTATGTCGATTATAAATTGTGCATTTTCAACCTACATGTATAATGTATTATTCAAAGCCTGATTAGCTACAGAACCCATGACTCCATTTTGCTCGATGCAGTAGTAATTAACTCAACCATATGATTTCAATCTGGCTTTATGATCAAAGTATATGTTAATGTTTAAATAGATAACTTTTCTGAATATTGTTAGCGTACAAACACAACAGAAAATCAGTTTTGTTTTCAGGGTTTAAGAGATCGTGTCTTTAACTTTCGCATAAACATCACAATGTCATTATGACCTCCGACCAATGCATATTGAATAGGTGTTCGTCCATCATTGTTTTTCCTATTGTCGAACCCCCTCAGTTCATTTAATGTGAGCAGGTACTTAACTGTTTCTAAATTACCAATATAACACGCATAGTGGATCACATTAAGTCCAAAATCACACGATAGTGTGAAATTGACTTTCTGTTGGTATAGAAATTTAATAGACGACACTCCACAAAACACAAGCGCGGCCATGACAGCAGTTCTACCATGTTCAGCTCGACAATCTCGATCAACGATGTTTAGAGACAGGACATATTTCAACATATCTATATGACAACATTGACATGCATAATGCAGAATCGTCTCGTTAACCTTATCAACTACCTTGAAATCAGCACCCTTAGCCCTCAACAACTTAACAACTGGTAGTTTGCATTCACGGACTGCTACAAGCAATGGAGTCACCCCTTTCTTGGTTTTAAACTCTAAGCCTATCTTTTGGTCATTCAACAGACTAAACACAATGTGAGTGTTTCCACCGGAACATGCGTAATGTAGGACAGTGTAATTACTTACATCACGAGCTAAGACATAAGGTTTTTTCTTCATTAGAAAATCAAAGATGTGTTCGTTACTTTCCCTTGCTGCCAACATAATAGCAGTTATCCCTTCTTCCCCCCGACAGTTGACATCAACCACCCCTTGGTTCACTAGCTTCTTCACACCGTCCAGATCACCATCTTCACAGGCTTTATGTAAGTATGTCACATCAGCAAAAGGGCAGCGAGTCACTTTTAATGTAGACATCTCTCCACCTGTGTAATATAGCTACATTTATCAAAGAATAAAGTATGTTATTGCAGCAATTAAGCAATCTGATGAACTTTGTATCACTATTACAACTATGCTGCAACTAGACTGATACCCAGAGGTGTAAAACAAAACCGTCCTCTGTCCTAGTTGCTGTGACGTAGCACATCCTAAAAGAGCAACCTGTGGCTGTTTCAAACTTTTGACACCACCCTCTGCAAGCCTTGCGTGTTTACATCAGATTTCAGATTTTTTTTTATTTCGTTTCACATATTTTCAAATTTAGAATCCGAGTGGGTACAAACATAAAATTAAGACTGGCAAAAGATAAGTTTGCTAGTGTGCCTGGTTTTGTAGTTATTGTACGAAATAGGGGTGTCACTTACTTTCCTGCCAAACTATTAACAGATCAATGTTTTCCAAGTCAATACACTTCATCGTCAAAAGGATCATAAATTTAGACTTAAATAAGATGGCATTATAACAAATGATGAAACAGGGATTTTTAAGAATTGTGTCGAAAAATAATTTTAAATGTTGTTACTAATGTGTTACCATTTTCTTATATAAAAACAAGTCGTTTTAACTATTATACACTCTGCATTAAATGCTCTGCTTGAGTGAGCGAGTGAGTTAAACAACACTTTCATAAGTATTTCACTTATATCACGGCTGCTAATTGTATTGTAGGGAGAAGGCCCGCAACGCAATGTGGCTATGCATTGCGGTGAAACCTGCGAACAATGGCTGGAACTAGCGAACCATGGGTGGTACTGCACTGACATTCAATGTACCATTGCCCCCAAACCTTACTGCGTGTAAAACAGTTCTCTACTGCAGACAAAGGTGCCGTGCCCCTGGCGGGAACTGTGTGTAGAACAGTTCTCTATTGGTTTTCAGTGGGTGCTTTATGGGTGGATTATGTCCTCGCTGCCTTTTACTGCCTCTGTGGTCCCGCAAGTTCTATCTCAAAGAGCCTTGATCGATGTACTGTCTGAGCCATCTGACAGCAAATAAATAAGTGTTGCTTTCTCTGAAAAGGCTCTGTGCTGTTTCGTTTCGGTAGAATGAGAAGGATGCATTGCAAAGGAGAAGAAGGCGAACATCAGCCTCCTCAAACTGTGAGCATGTCGGTCATCTCGAACGCTCTCTTGGATTCAACATCTCAGTTCGGAAGGGGCTGATTAACCCGTCCTGCCATGTCGATGGTCCGAAGCATGGACTCCCAGAAGGTGGTCATCAGTCACCTTTGGACTTCTATGTGAACCTTTGTTTGAGACAACACTCCAGCATCTATGAGCTTTACAAGTCCTAGCAGATATCTTACGGTTCTAGCGTCACGACTGGCTGGCCACAGTGTTGCACCTTTGTATGAACCGGGCTGCATTTATGCACAGCGAACGAGGGGCATCCGACAAGAGATATGTCAGATTATCCTGCCTAACTCGATGCAACCTTTTGACAGAAGGACATGTATGGGGTGTATCTGCGGTTGAAAGTCATTGACACCTACAAGGCGACATATCCCACCTTGTCTTGTTCAAATCAACATCGAAGTTAGAGCGCTGTCAGCATCATTGACTTTCCATTGTAACATCGCACTGACAGACATCCTAGCCAGATGCTTTTCTCTGAGCTAGGGACGGATTGTTTCGCTCGTATATGAACACAGATTGATTGTTTTCCTAGTTTTTGAAAATCGTTGTTTGTTCTCTTCTGTTCATCCATTTGGAGCGTTTTGCAGCTGTATTTCAAGTCTCACTCTACCCCCCTCTCCGATACGAGGTTCATGGGTCGGGCGTGGAGTTGTCCTTTTACAGAGGGCGAGATTTGCTCACTCTCCGTTGGGGTACCTTCCCACTTTTCCTTGGAACTGTCCCAAGCGGAGCTCTAGTTTGCCAGGCTTAGGATTCAAAACAACATGGAACACGTGACACTGTTCAGGACACCTCCTTGCTGTGGTAATCTGAGCAAGGTCCATGGGTCCAGCATCCAGCCGGAAACTTTTAGCCTTTTCGACTTCTTCTCAAGAACCAGTGACTCTATAGAGCTGTAATTTCATGTACAAACTTATTGACCAAAATTGGTTCTAAATAAGGATTTCGTGATGACCTAGAACCTATTTTCATATTTTCTCAAGTACGAAAGGCTCTAGGAAGCTAAAATGTTGACTCCTAGGCCAATGGGGATTCTTAATTGTTGACAGTGTGACACCGTGACCTAAATGTGGGTCACAGGGTTGATAACGTATTTTCAACTTCTTCTCCATAACGAAAGTCTCTGAAGTTCTGTGCAGACTTCTTGGCCACTTAAGAATCTAAATTAAAGATGTGCTGACCCTGTGACACCAAACGATGGTCACAGGGGTCAGGACCTAAAAAGCTTTCTTTTTTTTTGTTAACAATGTGTCACCTGAAATTGCTTTGATTTTCAAACTCAAAATCACTGAAATCATGATTGAGCTACAGAGCCCATGGCTCAGCTTTTAAGTTAATATAATTTTTCATTCTTACCAGGATGAACAAAACAAAAGCATGCTAAAAACAGCCCTTCCTTCATTTGCTCCAAAATGTTTAAAATACAGGAAGACTATATAATATAGTAATGCTGTAAAATAGATGAGTGTTGTATAATTTATGTATGCTGTATATATATTGTATCCACTAAAATAAATGTTTGATCAACAGACAGGCTGCTATAGAGCCACAACAATTCCGAACATAACTCAAATTTGTCACATTCCTATTCACCCTACAATAGATTTAAACTAGTTTTCATCTAAGTATGATGAAGCAATAACACCCTGGTTACCGTTTAAGTCATGTTACCCAGTCAAAATATTGTTTTATCATTAAGATAAGGTAAGATAAGATATTGGCGCTTTTACAACAAACACAGGGAATTAAGGAAGGAAAGGAAATTGGCTTATCTTTATTTTGAATACACTAAGCGATTTCTAGTCTGCTCTTCCAGCTCAATGAAGAAGTAATTGGAAATTGGAATAAGGAAGCCTCTTACTTGCCATTGACTTGAAACCAAACTTAACATTTACAAATACAACTTTCACATTTCGCAACTAAAATCCCCTCATGAAATTTTAGCTGATCAAGTAGTTAGATGTGAAAACATAGCAAAGGTTTGGATTCATTTTATGACCATGTTTTAACAGTATTTACATTATCACAATTCCATAAAATAAACTGAGGTATTTGAAGACATACGCCTTGGCGACGACCAAAAGTTAAGGGATTGTAAGACTCTTAAGTGGAAAGTTTCGAGGAAGTCAGACCTCTAGCTTATTCCTGCTCACCATTATTTACCAGGGTCCTAAACACCAATCATACTCTGTAAGACCTGTAATTGGTAATTTTACTTTTTCGAGGCCATGAGTTACTACATTTGGGAAATTGTGTGTTTTTGTAACGTTGTTATGTTATTCGTCACCTGTCTGAAGCAATGAAGTAACATATGGGTAATAAATAGAGGATATATATCCAGTGAGGAAGAAAGGTTAAATTTTCACGAGTGTCGCAGCATGAGTGAAAATATATAACTTTTCTACCTCACAAGATGAGATAAACATGGTATTTGTCAGGAATTGACGGATATTCTGTTTATTATATGATGTTATCCTTGTAATTTCGTCCGAAAAGGGTCGTTTTCACGCTGAAAGGCCGCTAGGAACAGTCCGTCACCACAGCAACACTGTGACGTCATAAGCCATTTCGCCGCGTGAGACTATTGTTTCATGACATTAAATTATATCAGTCACTGTTCGCAGTTAAAATATAAGTTATTTTAACTGTAACATGATAGGCAGTTTATTTCACTCATAAATCCCATTATTTCATTGCTCGTCATATACTTAATTGTGCTACTTAAAATAGTATGATAGGTGCTGTGGAACAGAAAAAACACTGAAGACCGGATGTGCTCACGGATATTATCCATACCTGGATGTATGCCTCGTGCATCAACATCTCCCTTCCATGAAGTTTGGATTGTCGTTACGTAGGCTTCAACATCACCTTTTCTTTCAGTGTTACTACTGAGGTTCAAGGGAGATGCAGTGACAAATCGACATGTCAACTGGACTTCATCAAAAATATGAGAGGAACAGTCGTTAGTGCGTTGACATCGTTCTTCACACATTTTTTGACCATAGGGCTGAAACGTTCTCTCACACCAAGTCTGCAATACAAAACGTTAAAGAAAACACTCTGTAGATAATTGTGTTGACCCCAAAGGTGTCTAGGATAAATAGGAAATGTATTCAAGAAATGACAAAACATCTGCATTTGAAGTTGTATTTTTTCTTGACTTTTTTCTGCTTAACCAATATCAAGATAAGTTACTCGGGAGTTGAAATCTAATTAGAAAACAATTCTACTCAAATGTTACTCAGGTAGTTTAAGTCACATCTTTAGCTAATATCCACCTTCAGTGTTCAATACATGTTACTTCAGATAATGGGATTTGTGAATGAAAAAAGTTGGTTTTAATTTAGCTCGTCATGTCTCTACGCTTGGCCCCAATAGGATAGTTTCACCCAACTTGTTCCACCAATGTGGAAGAAAACGTTAAAATTTGCTGTTGAAATGTTAAATATTTTTCATTTGAAAATCATTGTATTTTGAAACATATCCAACGGTTGAACAGTGTGCATGTAAGTCATTAAAAAAATCTGTATATTTAGCAGTCGCCGTCCATAGTTATCGTGTTTGGATTGTCAAAATCTACACATAATAAACAATAATCAATTTAAACTTGAAGGACCAACAATGTTTACAATTCTATGTTCCAGTTTCCTCCATGTGCTTTAACTTTAACAAGTCAATGTTGGTATTGATTCCTAACAGTCCAAAACAAAAACAAGGTCAACAAAATCGTCTAATTAAGCTGTAAATTCGGAAATGTTTATTTTGACATTTTGGAGGATGTGTACGAAGAAAGAGTCTTAACTTTGATAAAATCACATGTAAATGACCCCTCCTTCATTTTAAATTCTGGTCGACGTTTCCAAATTCCCAAGTTGAATTCAAATATTGTCCTGAAAACGTTCGTCCCATCTACCTAAGTTTTTAAAATGGGAAATGATATTTTAGCTGTATTTGTATATACATAGCTGTGTATCTACCATATTATTGTTATGTTTGTTTAAGCTTTTCTGAAAGCAAGTTTTGCTATCTAATTTATTTACATAATTTATCTTATTTCCAATATTTGTAATGCATCTTTTACGTATTGACATTAATACCGATTTTTCTTCTTAACACCTATCTCTATTTTTATATATAATCTGACATAAAGGCGATAGCAACCATTCTGCATATACAGTTATTATTAAATTCTACAGTCTCTTGGTTATAATTGTGCTGAAAATGAAATTAACATTTCCAAATTTATAGAGAATACGAAATGGGATTTGTCAAATACCAGAAGTTTTAAGCTGTTAACGGTAATATACTAATGGGCAAAAGAAAAGATACAAGGTATCATTGGCCATGAAAAGACACAAACTAAATGTTAACATTTTCTATATTATTTATATTAAAAAAACAGATAAATAGTCTCTCAAACATGACAATTTAACGTATTTCCGGTCAACATACACTCAAGTAGAGCCTCCTACAGTGCACGCATTAAATTGTCCTGAATTCGATCAGCAGCTCAGAACGCATCACCAAGTTTGTCAATTTCTTATATGACCGCCATAGACCTCGATGTATGCCCGAACTGGACGTCGTGCTGAGAATATCAGAAGTAAGATGACACAGTCTGGTAGTCTCTGCAATTCCTCTCTGAGGGGTTGGGCAAGCTCTTGGCGGTTTCCTGGAACGACAACTCTTGATCTGACTTAACGCCCAAAATGGTCCCATAAGTGTTCGATAGGTAACAAGCCAGGTGGCACTGCTTTGATATTGTTCCTCTGCAGAATTCGCTGACATATGGGTGGTATGGGGACGGGCATTTTCTTGCTGGAAGAGTGTTCTGTTCTTCTGTTGCCGCAGTAATGGGCATGAAATCTGATATAAAGTATACCTCTACGTTAAGATTCATTTCAACCACAACAAGATCAGTCTTCCAATTTCCGCTAATTTATATTGTACCCCAAACAATGACGGTGCCAACGTTCACCACGACGTCGATACACCCATCTTCTACAATTGTTCATGTTAATTTGGTATAGACTTTCAATCCGAAAAGATAACCAATTTCCAGTTCCGGGCCTACCAGTGCCGAATGTTATTTGCCCACTAACGACGTTAACGTTGATGTTGAGGTGCATGCCTCGGAGTGGTCTGTAGATACCCTACTGTCGGAGACGTCTGGCCACTGTTCCTCGACTGACAGCACGCCCAAGCCGAGTCATCAATGATTCTGTCACTGTCTGGAAAAGGTTCCTCAGATGAAGAATTTGTCAATTCCAGTCCTCGTTGGCGGTTGTAACGCATGGTATTCCACTTCTCTCCATGTTCATCTACTCGTCTGCCTGTAGCGTGTCATCAGCCTCGTGATGGTAATACGACTGCAGCCGAGAGTCGTAGCTACGTGTGCATGTGTTACGCTGTAGCACTTTTTTGGGCATAGTTGCTTTCTCAAATTTGTTATTTTTTGTTAAAATCTAAATATAACGTTATATAATTAGGGTTAATCATGTCATGACGCGACACTATAAGCCATAACCATATAAAATGAGTATCCATATGAACGAAAATCGTGTAGCGTGTGACTGTGGTTTGGAACTCTTCAGTGGGTGAGATAGATTTGTAGGTCTTATGCAAATTAGAGAGTTAAGACAGCAATATGGTTGACCATTCCATCATTCTGCCCTATTCAAATATTCAAAACTCCACTCTTGGTATCGCTATATCAGTTCGATTGCATGCTCTAGCAGCAAGTATAATGAGAACACCTTAAAATGGCTTAACCGAAACATGTCCATTGGTTTTGCCACTCTTTTAAGTGATTGAAGAGTATCATGTAGTCATTGGTAACACTTATTTACCTTTTCGTGACATCAATTTAGTTCAGTAAGTACGGCGTGCTACAACGCCTTTTAACAAATTGGAGTTAAAGGTGCATCCATTGTGTTTCATAAAATTTTATTTTATTTCAATACTTGCCAACATACAAAATGTGCTGATATTAGTTCAAATAATTTCACTCAACTTGCATATTGATCCCCTATCGCCAAATAAATAACACACATTGACCACATTTTATGTGTAAAAGAGCAGTTTTTAAAAAATGTATATATTTGATGTAAGACAAAACCTACCTTTTCAACTGTTGAAAACAGAATAGGAATACAAAAAAGCAGTTGAAAATAACACCCAGAGTAGTTGTTCTTCATATTCACTGGTCGCAGTTACTCCCTTCAGAGAGCTATATCGGAAGCCAAGTGCTATGTCTGTACTGGACTGAAGAAATAGATTATAAACTATGCATGTACTTTAAAAAATTACTCAGCTGGTTTCGCGTATATGAATATATTAATGTAACATTATTTAAATACCTATCTGTTGACTAGACCTCATCCAACTTTAACACAGACTAAACTTCCCAGGGTCAGTATGACCGTGGTCTCGTCACGTCGCTCCCATGATTCCTCGTACTCCTCAAAGTTGTCAGGCCAAGTAGTCACGATGTGTTTTGCTCTCAGCTTCAGTATTTTTAGCATGTTTTATCGCTGCTCTTTCTTTCAAGTGCTTTTCCAATTAAAGTAGAGATATTTGTTGTATTCGTTAAACTGTGATTTTGTTGACGTTTTCGTTTGTGTTGAGGGGCTGGAATGACATGTGCTAGACATGACCTACTTTCTCCCGCCACTCGCATGCTGCATGTGATGCTCGCTTCACTCACCTCTCTCGTTGGGCTTGTTGTTGGGTCAGCTTCGTGCAGAACCTTCCCACAGTCGCCCCTCTCTAGTGTTTGGCTCCCTGGTCTTCACCTCTCAGTAGTTACTAGCCCTACGGGCTATAGTGCGACTCCGTCCTCCTCCGACTTGTCTTTCGACATTCTATAGCAGACAGTTCTCGCTATAATGCATTATGTCCGGTCGCGCCTTGTGAGCCTAGCCGTCTTTGTTTCTCACTAGTGAGATGTCTTACAACTGTAGCTACTGGTCAGCTCTCACTATAGCGCATTTTCCTTTGGCTTTCGTGAAACGAGTTGTCTTACACTCTTAGTGAGTGTATCCCTTTTGTCTTCGTCTTTCACCATTCTCCACCATCATCAAAGCCTTCTGTACCAACAGTGGGGGTTGGATATCATCGCAAATGGAGCCACTTGTCCTTTGCAGGAAATGTAAGCCCTTGTGCGAGGAGGACACTCCATGTGACAAGTGGGCCTCGCTTTCTTCCATTGACTTCCGAGCCTGCGTCGCTGTGGTATGTAGGTTGCTAAGTGACCAAGCGTACGTGACTAAGCATGCCGGCTTGTCTGGCGACTCGAAGCTAAGGAGTACCTACCGTCCCGGGATGCTGAGGTTGACGTTGTATTCTCCGAGTGAGTCATTCTCGTCGCTTGCTCCACTTTGCTACCATAAGTTAAGCCTCTGGTCCTGACACCACCTCTGATCACTCGCGTCAGTCTTCGGAAGGGAACTTTGTTTAGCGGCGTCAACCTCACACCTCTAGCTGATGAATCTTCTTTGGATCCTCGGGGAAGTGTTATCTGCCTCAATCGCCAGGTTATCAGAGATGGCTCTATTTGTGGAGATTCCGCTCAAACAGGTCTTGTTATCCTGACCTCGTCCATCGTCAAAGTAGGTCTTCCTTCTGTGGTGATTCAGAACGCTCTTCCCCTCTTCTCGGTCTGCCGACTCATAGGCTCCATATGCTCCTGTCTTTTTCAACCCAGTCTTTGTTATACTGGGAAGGTTGCCAACTGACTCATGGCTTGAACGTTTTTCTACCAATCCTGCGTTTCTACCAATCCTGTTTCTATTCTTGATGTGAATGTGTATGCTAGTCTCCCCGTCTCGTCTCCTCCCTGTTTACACTAACCCACCTCCGTTCAGTGCGATTCTGGGCATAGTAGGTCTAGTCAACAGATAGGTATTTAAATGATCGTATGTTTTGGATTAAACAGTATTTATACATACCGGTTGACTAGACCTACGCTCTAGTCCCGCCCAACCTCACCACTTCTAATCTACACTTGAGCACTCACAGAGTGAAGAATCATGGGAGTGATGTTACGAGACCGCAGGATTAATGCCCCTGGGGAGGGATTTACCATCCCGACAAGTTTGATCTAGTCAATAGCACAGGACAAAAAGTGGTGAAATCAGCTTGCCGTATTCTTCCGGATTCGTAAATTTTTGCGAGAATCCGGAAGGATCCAGAAATCAGATTCCACCACTTTTTGTTCTGTGTAGATAAGTTTAATAAAAAACGTACCATTATAACAAAATAATTATGCCTTAGACGTGGAATTAAAATTGAATGAACAGAATGTTCATTTCTTCTAGGTAGAGCAAATCATCACAAAATAGGTATGACTTTTAAATAGATGATCATCAAAACAAAGTTCTTATGAATTGTAGGTAGAACTTTATTATAACAAAATGTGTATGCCTTTTAGATAAAACAACATTAAAACTGAATGTGTATGCGTGTCCGGTGAACAACATTGGAACAGAATGTGTATCCCGTTTATGTGGAACATAAGTATGACAAAATATGTATGTTTTTAGATGTAATGGCAAAATTGTGTTGCTGGAGGGTCATGTTGTTATTGACTGTTGCCGAAAATTACTAATTTGAAGATAGTCAACTCAGTACAGTGACGATATACATGTAAAAGTAGTTCTGGCAGAAAAACGGACAATGCATCACGTTTAACGCACATCTATTTGCCAAACGTAATATTTGAAACTAATTTACAACACAGAAAGAGACAAATTTAGGTTGGTGATGCATGAAAGGTCTGTGCATGTAAATCAGACTGTAGTTTCGGTTCTGCGCATGTATAATTTTAATTTGTTTGATTTGAATTGGGAAGTAGTAAATATGATATATTTGGCGATTGGGAATGAATACTTTGAGGTTGAACGAAATTATTTGAACTGAAATCAGCACATGTGTTATATTTGGACGTATTAAAGTTCCAATAAAGTGTGATAAAACACACTTGATGTGTATTGAACTTAAATACATAACTGACCAGAATTAGAACTCTATTCATTGTTTTGAGCAATGTATGTTAAAGTTTTCTACATTAAACGTTGTATTCCATTATAAAATAGTACAGCAATGAATATTTGGTAATTTCTATGTTCACAATTTTCATCCAGAATTGAAAAGGATATTATTCATAACAGAAAATGCACAAAATGTACGTAAAATATATGTCTTTACAGAAAATGATTAAACTGTTATTTAATTGTAACAGTTAAATATTAAAGAAACAAGTACAGTAAGCTACCGTTCGAAAATGAATTTATGCAGAT
The DNA here is from genome assembly GCA_936450465.1 of Gibbula magus. Lineage (NCBI taxonomy): Eukaryota > Metazoa > Mollusca > Gastropoda > Trochida > Trochidae > Gibbula > Gibbula magus. The sequence goes on from OW388302.1 coordinate 34,486,472, forward strand.
CTCCTTTCCTGGGGGTGTTTTACTAAAAAAAGGCCGCTGTAGCTAAACGACATTACACATTTTCATGAAACTTGCAGGATTGAGGAATGTTGAAATAAGTAAATAAACATTCTACCTACATAAATTCGGTTGAATCCTGTTGTCGTCACTTGCGACATTATTTTTTAATTGTGTCTTGTATTGACGTCGTTTTGGATTCTTGGGCTATATCAACACATGTACATCTTACCCCTACTGTCTAAGTGTTATGGGGGCGGGATAGCGCAGTGTTTAGCGCGTTCGGCTTCGGATCAAGAAGTCTGGGGTTCGAATCCCCCCAGGGGCACGGCAACTTTGTCTGCAGTAGACAACTGATCTACACGCAGTAAGGTTTGGGTGCAATGCTACACTGAATTTAAAAGTAGTACCACCCATGGTTCGCTAGTTCCAGCCGTTGCTCGCAGTTTTCACCGCAATGCATAGCCACATGGCGTTGTGGGTTTTCTCCCAGCCATAATACTAGCAGCTGTGATATAAGTGAAATACTCTTGAAAGCGGCGTTAACCCTAACTCACCTCACCTCACCTCTAATTATTATCAGCCTCATTCCCTGCTATTGTATTTATCTCTCCTGAGTGGACAAACTTTCATTTGTTATAGTAGTGTGCAATTATAAGTCAATTAGTCCATTCTTTCCTCTATGTCTTTGCTTAAACTCTTATCTGACCCTATCGATAACATAATATTTTTAACAGCAATATATACACAAAATACTTCATTAAATACCACCTCGTTGTTTTAGAATTGGCGTTCACCTTGTTACAGTGACTTAGTTACACAATTCCGAAATGGCGATAATGATTGTTAACCAATTGGAAATTGTAGAACAATTAATAATCACATTGTTGATAATGGGTATATTTGCCAAGTGCCCGGATGACTGCTTGAACGCTGTTCATCATTCTTGTATGGAGTCTCCTGAAGTAGCTGCTGCCACTGAAGATATCTATCGAGGATGTTATACTAGTTTCTATGTCGTCTTTTGTAGAGCATCATAGAACAAGCGAAAAAGCCACTTTCCCTTTCCTATCTCTCTGGAATATATAGGTGATTTTGAGCTAACGATTTTTAAAAAGCGTTCTTTTTTATAATCGATATCTTAAAATTTACAAGATAAGTAGACGGTGAATAGATAAATATGTTCTGAATGGAGAAGTACTTCTCATTTTGTTTCCTCATTAATATAAATTCGAAATCATTTTGAAGACTTTTATAAGATGTTCCTCGGCAAGAAAGCATCATTGAACACAGTCCTGACTGTTCTAAATTTACACCAGTTAACATGAATGTTAACTGTACGTACCTAAATGAATACTCACTGAACCGTACTTGAATTTCAGATAAATGCAAATTCAACATAGTTAGAATGATTCATCTTGAAGTCTCCTGGATAGTTAGTAGATGCCACAACGTTTCCCAGACTACAGTTGTTGTAAAATGTTCTTGCTTCCACTTTGTTTGATCCAGTCAGAGAATAGAAGACGTGCGAGTTGTACATCTTCATGGCTTTGATGGAGCGAGCAGGCAAGTCTGTGGTGTGGTTACACAATGTTTTACTTGAGGTCAGGTCTGATATCATTGTATAGGTTTTAGTTGTATCTTTTGAAGTCATTAAAAACTGAGTGGAATTCATCGACTTACCAAAAGCTAAATTATCTAGTTTGTAACTAAAGCTGTGTTCAAAAATGGTTGAATTCAATGGAAGTCTTGCACATACAATTGAACTGTTTAGTCTGTGTATGATCCAACACATCAGATTTCCCTGAGCAGACGGATTCTTGAGCCAACCATGAATGAAAAAACATATTTTAGGTTTTCCTTGTCCTGTCTTGTTCCACCTTAGAATTTGGACATTGGAACTTGTCGACCAGAAATACATATACTCTTTGTAGATGATTAATGTATCTGGTGCATATCTATCTAAAACCTTATTCAATGATGTAGTGTTTAGTTCCTGACTAAAAATCCCACTTGGCTTGCTCCAAAAGACTGTGTCTGTGTCTTTTTCATAACATATTGAATGAACATGAGCTTTAACTTTGACATCTGTTTTCTGAATCTGGTGTGATGTGAATGATCCGATAACTATCTCCCTCTCTGGACCAGCTATTGGGATCATTAACAACGAAGGGAAAGCTCGATGCAAGCTTTGTTCATCACGTTCCTTGTTTACAGCGATGAGATAGTTGTTAATCACATGTTCTGCTGAAGATGCACACACAGACCTCTTGTAGAGATCTCCCTTATCAATGTCAACCAGGAAGCAACCAGGAATGAGCAGACAGCCCACAGCGCAGAGTAGCTTGGACTCACAGGAGATGTTCCTCAGAGGACAATAGGTTGTGGTGTTAAGAACATATTTCTCGAATTTAAAGAAAGAGAACCTAGAGTGAACTACTGCAACAATGACAAACACGACTAGCCCATACCTCATGGTAGCCATTGTTCACTGTTTCTTGTCTGTTAGTTTGTTTCTGGCTATATATATCATTCCCACGGGAACTACATTTGAGCTATACAATGTTAATGAAACGTATTTAGCAGGGATTGCTTCTCTTTGTTCTCTATGAGTGTAGATATATCTTACTACTTTTAGAATAATAACTAGCGTGATACACAGTAAAATTTCATAATTATTACAAATAATTTCCCTTGTCTGTATGCCTAAACTATTCATTTGAAAGATGATGTACATATGTTTAAACACTAAATATTGCAATAATGCTTTTAAATGAAATTAGTTCAAAACGTCTTGTGGAAATTCGATAGAATGCAACTATTTTTTAAACAATCTAACAGGAATGTTTCACTTTGTTTGTAATTGGAGCTAAGTTTGTCAAATTACTATTGAAATAAATAATGTATCAATCTACATTGAAAATATTACATATTCTTTACTATGTGTACTTCTTCATGCAAAGGATTAATATTGCATGAACGATTTTAAGTGGAACCATCATTATTTAAATAAATAAGCTGATGGAGCTGGCGTGAGACATTCCTACATTACAAATAATCTTTATGTTGAGCAATATTAGCAAGTCACGAAATGTAACAAAGATGTTTTTTCCCAAACAGGCTGTAGTGTTGTTTGACTAATTGCCAAGTTCTTGACTAACTATCTAATCCTCCTCATCGTCTCTGCCTCATCTTATATTTTCATGTGAACAGAATTTCATGATGAATATGGTTTCCATTTTGTACATGATTATTTAGCCCATTTCACAAATCTGTAATATGTTATAGAAAGTTTCAAATCTATATTGACTAAGGCAAAGTATCATATTTATTTGCTACAAACATGTAGAACCAATCCTGATATATCTTATACTTAAATACAAAAGCAAGAATCATGTATTAAGCAATGCAGGATACATGTCTAAGACACAAGTTGTCCATCTTCCCTAGGCAAGGTGAACATGTATCGAGATCTCTCCATTTTTTACCTTGCCTTCATCCTAGCCAGAAGTGTTGAAACGAATCAGCGACACCTGTCGTGATCACGAGTTACGTTCCTTACCATCTGCTAACATACAGCCAATGAAATCGCCGTTTACATTCGGAACCAATTAAAAATAAGTGACAATCGACACAGTCACAGAGGCAATACAACTGTCTTCTGATTAGCTTATCCGATTAGCCTGCACTACGTTAAAATCTTAGCACTGAAAATGCGAGGGTTGTGGTCAAGGGTGGAAGGAGAAGATATGGACATCTTTTGTTTCACCTGTGACGTTGTGAACATGTCATGAAAAAGATCTTCATTGGTTATTCTTCAAACATAAGCTGAAACTTGAAAAACGTAGTAGGACGGATCTACAAAATCCGAAAATGCACTTTGCTTATCATTGTAGTACATGTATTTGATTCATATTTTAAAACCAAACGCTATAATTACATAGGAAGGACAACACAACAACAAATCATAAATATAATATCCGTTTTGGACAACATTATACTACTCATGACACAGATCTGATAAAGTTTACAAATATACTGATTTTTACTGATTCTTGAAAAAGTACGAACAATAATTGAAGAATCAAGGTATAAACCAATATTTGATGCACATATGTCCCATTGCCAGTTAAAGTTATTGAAATCCTGTATAGGATCTATAATATTTTGTGACATTTTGATTTCTAATGAAGATGAAGACAAAGTATATCTTAAATGGCAAGTCTTTTTTGTGGATGTTAATTTTTATTGGAATACGATTTTCATGATTTACAGAAATGATTAAAACTACTTTAATTTCAATACACATTCTTACAAGGTTGTATATATAATAAAAAAAAAAGAACTATTCAAAATGAAACTTGTCAACACCTCAAGTTGCTATTTCCGTAATGAGTTGAATGACAATATAAGTAATTTTTATTGGGAAGGTAGAGAAATACACACTTTTGGAACGATATTGAACTTTAGTTTAATGATCGTATGGATTACAGAATTAAAATAACATTATGCCTTGTTTGGTTTGGAACAATTGTCAATGATAGACTAATGAATCATATAATAATATCTGCAAACAGAAATTCATATATATGCCATGAGACAACACGTTCCAAAACTAGAAGAGTTTTGGTTATTTTGAAATGTGGAAAAGGTTATTACAACTCAGAACAATAAGCTTCATGACCATGATAGAAATGATCTTCTATATTCCCAATCCACTCATGTATGAAACCCAATTCGGATACCTACTGAACAGCAAAAGAAACGTTTTAATGTTTATAGTTTCTGTTTGCATATCAGCCCATGGTTTGTCATATCATTAGAACATGTGGAGCTGTTGGTATTGTAGAGTACAGATGGTTACCATTTCAAAGTCAAATGGTATCAGTTCGCGATATTGCACGGCACATGTTGTCATGGTAACATGATCTCCATGAGCCTGGTAAAGTTCAAATTACTCGTCCTGTAATCCGAGACTTGCACTGTGAAGAGGACCCCAAATTGTGACTCCAGCCTCAATGTTAAAAAATGGTTGGTAAACAAAACCGGTAATGTTCGAAAATTCTGATATTTGCCGATTGCATGCTGAACAGTTTGCAAGGACTTTTAATGTGCTCGTTTAACACATTGTTACCTTGAAGTGTTACCAAAATGTGACACATAGAACCACTCTGAATGAAATTCAAAATTACATAACGTTAAATTAACATCAGCAAAGACAGGGATTTGCATCGAACATGGGAGGGTTTGCACAAGTTCCAATTGCATTTAAAAGCACATTGAGCCCTTCATTATCTGAACAAGAATGTGACTGTTTTTCCAGAGAATGACTATGATACATGTTAATGCTATCCAGAAGTTCTACATCAGTATTGACTTATTGTTTTCTCTGCAACACGTTATTAACATCATGTCAACACACTTTGAATGCTATAAATTCGATCAATACAGCGTTATCAGTGATTACGAAATTGTTACAGTGGACTCGCGTTTCTTTTGCTGCTCAGTATATTTTCCAAAGGAGATGTACAACACTTTGAACTGATGTATGACCATGTACTCTTGGAAGCAATAAAACATATGGGGAAAGAACCTTGTATAAAACGTTTCATACTCATCACCAGCTACAACCAATACAAGATTAAATTAAGTTTTGAAAATAATACTGAAAGAATACAATATAAAGGCTTCTTTCAACAAAGATTTGTACATTCTATGTATGTTCAGTAGATTCACTTGATGGAAATTCCGAAACTACACGTTGTTTGTGTTTTATGTTGTCTCCCGATGTATATAGTCTGTCCTGCAGACCCTAGAGCAAAATTGTCAATTGACGACCAGCCAAGTCTACAAAAGTATAGCAAATTTTGATTTCAAAGCTATACCAGGGCATATTTAGGGCCGATTTGTATTTCTATTTGATTGTTAGTAAAATACTATTTTCGATAAGGACTTTTTTTTCTTCTGAAACTCAATGTTAATCTATTGTGTATAGTGCTAATTAAACTTTTAAAAACACCTACACATAATGAACAAGATATAGAAGCTAACGTTGAAAAAAGTATTGCTATTCCTTAGAGCACAAACAGGATAAAAGAGTCTAAGCTGGTGTTAATTGATCTCTGTTTCAATGGGAAACCAGTCAATCATGTTGAGCCATTTTGGTGTTGGTTGACATGTGGTCCCATGTTGATGATAGTTGTCTGGCATCCTTTTGAGACATCTGGAGCTGGGTTTATAACCCTAAACTATTTAACATACAAGAACTACTGTTTTCTGCACTGTTTGTGCAGAGACGGCCAGGTTTAATGGGTTGATACCTTGTCCTTGAATCCAATGAAGTCCAATAAGAACCAGGGATACAGTATGTGTTTCCCCTTTTCCCTGCTTGGGTATTTTGCTGTCCATCCATCCATCCCAATAAGAACAGAGGTTAAGATCGGAAATCTGAAGGGAGTAGCTATACGGGAAGAGAATGTTCATTTCGATGTTTTATCTCAAATTATGATTTTGAGGGGATAGGCTCGTACCTCTGTTTCCATGAGAACGTGGTGATACTTGCTAGCATCGTTTGTAGACAGCTAAAATATATCAATTCTAACAGTGTAAGACTGTCTGACAGGATAGGATTGGGACCTAGCTCAATGAAGCATGGGTTGTGAAACTATCACAATACGCAGATGTATTTCAACTTGTTCTGGCTATCATTTGAGCCATTTCCAAGGGAAAACATCTTGATTCCGGAGCAAAACTCAAAATGCTTTTTTCTGTTTTCCTTTCAGAAAATATCTTAAAAACAGGCAGACATAATATGCCTTGAGAGGTAGATAGTATTGTGCAGCATGAATGTATTACAAATGAGTCATTTCGAATTAATTGAAGAATAAAGTTCCATAATCAATGTTCAATATAGTTTAAACCATTCCCACTGCTTGCTTGCCGGACTTCTTTGCGTTGGGCAGCGGATATTGAAATGACCTCAGTCCCTCCATTCACTTGTCAGTTCTAAAATCTGAAACTAACCAACCCAAGGCTTAGCTCAACGAAACTTGGTGTGTCACTGTGGAACATTCAGCGTGTTTAGGTGTGTCTATTGGTGCTTTCACCTTCTTCACAATTTATTTGTTATAGTTTCCATGGAAAAATAATTTGGTACAATTTGTTTCGTCTCTGGAGCAGAGCTCAAATCTGGATAATATATAATTCTGTACCAACAAGGATGTTACAGTTATGCCAGATTATGATTAAGAACTGTTTGTGTTAGTTATGATATTATAATGGTTGCACAGTCAGTTCAAGATGAGACTAAATCATCATAAAATGGATTTCTAATATTTGAAGTAATGTCCTTCGTTGTTAGGCTAATTTAAAATAGTAAAGAATGTTTCTTGTGCATCGGCACATCGCTATTAGGTGTGCGCGTGACAACTTGTCATATGAAACAATCTATTAAGATATTGACGCTTTTTTCCTAAAGCCCAAAATCCATTTGTCCACCGAATATATAGGTCTGTGGGAACAGATGTGCTTCCCTTTTGTATACTTCCATAACTTCCAGACAATGTTTTCATGGAACAAAATAAAACGCATTCCTTCTGCATTATTACTTTCTCCAAAAACAAATGAAATATAGTCACAAGTGACGATAAAATGATTCAGCGCATAAAATAATCACATGTAATGAATGAAACCACCCTGCTATTGTAATTGCGCACCTTTTGAACAAAGTTGCAAGTCTCTAACATATCTGTAGGATTATTGAGACCCAAATTTTCACTGTCAATATTGCATCATTTTCAGGAATAAATCATGTCCAAAAACATCCATGCCAAAGCGCTGAATCCTTATTGTTATTGGCGTGTTGTTTATTTAAATTATTATTTGCACTGATTTTGTCTCCACCCCTTTGGCAAGAAGGAATGCAGCTAGTATAACCAAACTTTACAGACTGATAGCCCTTACTATGCAGTTTTGCCGCGAATCTTTTGGGCCCAATTGGTGCAGCCATTAAAGGTCCAGTTTGAATCCAAATTTCGATTTTTAACATGGGAACAAGTTTGTGCACTTACAGAATTGGAATTCTTTTTAAAAGATGCGCATTGACAATGCAAGCGAAAAGTAAATTGCTGTGAAATCGTAAGTCACATGGTTTAGCCGCCATCTTGGATTTTAAAAACTTTTTCAAATTTTCGGACCCTATGTACCTTGCGGAATCACCATTCTGAAGATACGCATCTAAGGGTTAAAACTTGATTTGATATACAGCTGAAGCATTGGGGAATAACAAGTTTGTTATTTTATAGGCGAACTCCTAATACACAATGACCTTACAAAGTCAGGCAAATTGTTAAAATCGCGAACATTCAGGGGCGATAATTTAAAAACCTACCCATCAAATAAAACGATTTTTTCAGGTGAGTAAAAAAGGACTACAGCCTTTATGAATCAATAATAAAATCGCTCGCGTACAGTCATTTCCTGTCATAATGAAGAAAAACTTTAACATGGGGATTTTTAAAAAAATCCTCTTAGAAACTTGAAACTTTTTGCAAAAGATGCGCAAGAACCATACAAGCAAAACAGGTAACAATGATCGTCGCTTAGCAAAGGATGTCACATTTTGATTGTTCAATGGATAATGTGTTCTACGACGGGAGGCATTAATATTTTCAAACTATAGTTTATACAAACAACATAATATCTCCAAGTTTTTTACATTTAAGGGGATCTCATGAAATAGAAGACTTGTTGTTGTGCTTTATCGTTGAATAAAACATAGCTAAGAGGATAAAACACTCAGGGCTTCTTAAACAAAGCGTTACACTACTCTAAAGATATTTGCATCTATGCTCTGAAACTTAGATTTATATGCAACTGAAGCATTGGGGAATAACAAGTTATTTTCTTGAATAACTCATAATGCCTTTTTTCACAATTACCTTTCAAAGTATGGTGACTTTGAAGATTTGCACAAGTTGGATTAGATGAAGATTTTATTGAAGCTTCATGTGCAAAAGTTGCTTCCCTTTGACCATACGCAAGTCAGATTTATGACAATAATGATGTGATATCAGGCACTCTGACACCAATACCTCATCAGAGAGACACAATGTCACCCTAACTAGAACATGGGCCATTAGCTCAATAATTCATATGACTAATGAGCAATCATAAGTTCATCAAATTTGACTTTCATTTTGATGTGTGAACAGGAACACTTTCGTTTTGGCATACATTGTGTTGTTGGGGGTCAGTCCTGCTTAACGTTATATTTGGTGCTATTGTATTGAGAAGTACTGAATGTTGCCGAAAATTACCAATTTGAAGACAGTCGACTCAGTATAGTGAGTAGTCAGTATATGTAAATATGTAATATGTCGAAAACTGGACACTGCATCACGATTAACGCCCATAAAACCAGCCAAGGGTAACGGATTTGAGCCATCATTATCTCATATCCACAAACATTTGTTCTGCTGTTTCTAACACTTAAAAGCCCTGCTCTACATATTCATTGTCCTTGCATTTCTAAACTATTTCAATTCTATTCGTTCTCTATTCCTTTTTTTCAAACATTATTATTAAATCGTTTTCTATCTAACCATATTCTCCTTTCTCAAAGTAGATCTGAAACAACCACTTCCGGTCTATACGGTCTATACATTAGTTCACGCTAACACCATTGTATATCGTCACCAAATTGTTCGATTTTAACATGTAAACTTTGAGTCTCAATACTCCTAGAGATATGCTAGGGACTTGAAACTTGTTTTTAAAAATATGCAACAACATAGGAAATATGTATTTATTAATTATATTTCAAATAATTTAACCATTATCGTAGCTTTCGACAATATTTCTCTTTATTTTCAGAATGTTAACTCTCGTAGTTTTGGCTGAAATGCAGTCTACAAAATAAGAACATTTGACTTGCACACAGTCTTAAACACATGCGAGGAGGGCGTAACAGTGCTTGACTCCTTTGTCTTTCTCTTGTGTCTAGTGAAATGTAAATAGAGACGAAACCATAAGACGTACGAAACCATCATCATTGACTTCCTTGTTCGTAAATTGTATGGCAAATGTTTTGAAAGTTGTTACAGGTCTCTAAATTTCTCTGTAATTTGAAAATTTTCACCACCGGAAATGACTATTCGCGATCGATTTTATTGTTGATTCATAAATACCCTACTCATATCTCACTCTCCTGAAAAAGTTATCAAATTCGATCAGCAGGTTTTTGAGTTATGTCACCTTGAATTTTGAATTTGGGAAAACTCATCTAACTTCGAGAGCTCACTATGCAAAAAGTATAAGTTCAGCAGTAAAAAACAACACCATGCATTCACCAATGCTTCAGCTGTATACACATGTGAGATGCAAGTATCTTCAGAGAAGAATATTGTCAAAAGTGCATTTGGTCGGGAAATGTTCCAAAGTGCGAAAAATCAAAATGGCGACTAAACCACATAACCTTCGAATTCGTTGTAATTAACTTTTCTGCGCGCATTATCAATAGGCATCATTAAAAAAAAAAGTTGCAAGTCTCTAAGTGCATTTTGAAAAATATTCCTATGTTAAATATCGAACTTTAGAGTCTAAATGGACCTTTAATGGCTGCGCCGATTGGGCCCAAAAGCTTATATTCGTGATTCCAGCGCAAGGGCTACCATACTGCAAAATTTGGTGGCATTTTCTTCAGCCGTTTTGGCTACATCGCGAGAATTACTTTCGTGGAATAATTATAAAACACGCCAATCTCAATAAGGATTCAGCTAAATGGCTGCGATACAACAATTCAATAATACCACAATTGGAAAATTTTTCACGCATTGAAGTTGATAAAAATTGACAACTGCCACCAAACTTTGTCCATACAAACTTTCATGAACACCACCCATTTATGGTCACGAAAACTGCATATAATTTTTGAACTCCAACAAAACACTATGATACTCCTCTTCAAAATCATCACTCACCGAAGGTTGCCAAATCTGCAAACTGTCAGTGAATGACACTAAAGTTCAATAATTCAACAATTCATAAATACAACCCATTGACTTTTACCAAAACTCTTAAATTGGAACTAACGCATCAATTCGTTCTTCATGTACACATCTCTGTTGTTCAATATAACAGGACGTCAAGGTGAGGCACACAGCCCAGAACTGCAGAAAATGCCGTTATGTGTAAAATGCTGAAAGTCCCTCATGTGAAGACGCCAACGGTTGCTAGAATATCAATACTCCACTTGATAGTGATTGTCTGTCAACTTCGATATTTCCTCTTTATGGTAACCAGCCTTTCCAAAACCTTATTTGTGTTCGACTGTACTAGAGTTGAGGTGAGGTGAGTTGGGGTTTAACACTGCTTTCAAGAAAGCCCGCAACGCCATGTTGCTATGCATTGCGGTGAAACCTGCGAGCATCGGCTGGAATTAGCGAACCATGGGTGGTACTGCACTGAAATTCAGTGTAGCATTGCACCCAAACCTGACTGTATGTAGAACAGTTCTCTACTGCAGACAAAGTTGCCGTTCCCCTGGGGGGATTCGAACTGTACTAGATCAACACATTCACTGTGACCATGTTGAGGATAGGGATGACATTTTGTCGTCTGTGGTTTCTGTCAGAATGCTTGTCAATGTAATCTACAAGTACTTTTACTTTTACCCAAGGCATCTGTTAAAATCTGTTTTAAGAAAACAAGGAAACTATTTTAAATCACAAGGTTACCAAATTAACTGTCGACACTATCTCACTTATGCTCGAATTCTGCCTATTAGCATACGTCAGCATCAGACAGTTCAAGATTGACATTTAATAGTTAATCGGAAGATTGTCTTTGAGCTTCATCAAATGCCATGCAATCTCATACCCTTGGAAACATAGACAGTGAATAAATTAATAATTTGCTGTGATTGTTATGCCCAATTTAAATCTAAGAAAACAACTTTTAGGATGAAAACAAGAATTTGGAATAGGTAAATAGCGTTTACACCCATGAAAGACAAATTAAAATTATTAATGAACAGCTTCCTCATTGCTTAAACGCTCTTCGTTTTATGACACGAAAAAAACGCACTTAGCATGTAATTTCCTCAACATGAAGATATTCTTGAAGATATTGTGCATCACTTCAGATTTTTGCCATTATACAAACTAAACAGAAGTTCTGTTTCATAAGAATGAATCTCTACATAGCTGGAATCATCTGTTTTGAATTCCCCTGGATATTCAACGGATGCCACTACGTTGTTCAAAGTACGGTTGAGATAATGACCCGGTGCCGAGCGGTTATGGCATATAAACTCGCGAGGGCGTTAGGCCGAGCTGAGTTTATTGCCATAACGCGAGGCAATCAGGTCATTATTTGCTTTACACTCCCGCGGAACACACTATTTATAAAATAATTGTATATATGCATTTTAAAGGGGTATTTTGTTGATTTATACGACGTAATCAAAATATATCATTGAAATATTCCAAATACACGCATGACTGACTCGAAAGGTTTCAAACTTAACCCTTCATTCCATACAAAAAGTAGACAAAATTCGTACCTATACATACATATGTATATATTATACTAGAAAAATATAAATACAGCCATGACACAACATATTGAACACTCATCGGTATGGATCCTCTGTAGCTCCATTGGTAAAGGCGCTGCTCGACGATATAGAGGTCCAGGGTTCGAATCCCACATGGGTCACTTACAAAATTTTCATTTCTAATTTGACAAAACTTCAAAAATTTACAAGTCCTGCGCAGATGGTGGTTGTGGCATATAACTGTAACTCAAACAAAAGCAATAACTTCCCAAGGGGTGTAAAGTTGTTTAAAAAATTTCCTGCTTCCACTTTATTAGATCAAAACCAGGGTATAGAAGATGTGAGTCGTACATCTTAATACTGAGGAAACTAGCAGATAAGTCAGTGACGTGGGGACAGATTGTCTCATTTGCGGAGAGATCAACTATCCTTGCATAGGCCTTTTTAGGTTTATATTTTGACGTCATTACAAACTGAGTGTAACTCAACCAATTATCAACAGCCAAATTAACACGTTTGTCAACATACTCGTGTTGAAAAATGGTCGAGTTTGACGGAAGTCTTGCACATACAATAGAACTGTATTTTACAGTTACAATCCAACACAACAGATTGCCATGATCAGAAGGATGCCTGACTCGATGCCCGATTGACAAACTAATTTTCAGTTACTCCTTCCCTGTCTTGAGCTTCTTGGAAAGTATTAAATTGGACGTAGTCGACAAAAAATACATATAGTTTTTGTAGATGATTAAGAAGACATTGTCTTTATCATCTAAATCCTCCTTTAATGATGGATATCTTAGACTCTGAGAAAAAAATTCCAGTTTGCTCACTCCATAAACTGTGTCTGTTTCTGTTTCATAACATATTGACCGAATTTGAGCTCTCACGTTGATCCCTGTCTTCTGTGTTTGGTTTGACATGAATGATCCAACCACAGTCGACCTCTCAGGACCAGCTGTTGGGATCATCAAAACAGAAGGAAAAGTTTGATGCAAGGTTTGTTCATCGCGGTTCTTGAAATGAAATGAGTACACCCAAACACTGTAACAATGTACCAATGCCAAGATCTCAAGACACAAGGAATGAACTCTTTTGCCTAATTTCATTTTTCTGATATTTCCCTTTCTTTTTGTATTTTAAAGTACAAGAAGAGAAATAGCAAATGCTCAAGGATATTATTCACAAAAAGACATCATGTAATTACCGTATTCATCCTAATAAACGCCCTCTCCTAATAAACGCCCCCCTAAGCCATTATTAACTCGCGGAAAATGACCCCTAATAAACGCCCCCCTTTTGTATCGACGTACCTTACTGAAGTTTCACTGAAGAAGAGTTTTCAATCTTGCTATCAACCTCTTATGTCTCTTGCTTCTAACAAATAATTAGATGTGATATACATCTTTGCTTCTAATGACGACAATATCTTCTTGACCCGGAAAATAGTGTTTACATAATCGTTCTGCAGCATGTGCTTATCAGCTGATTGTGTTTATGCTGACGTTCATTGGTGGTTATATTTAGATACCTAGCGAACTAACGTTTCATTGGATAAGAGTAATGACGCGACAAGATGGCGGATTCAATCACTCGATGTATCTTCGTGAGTTTATATTAGTTTAAATTTCCATTGCAAATTGTGTATCAGTACCGGTTGGAATTTGATATAAATAATAAATTGCGACATTTAACTCTTCTTTACATCTATTTAATACACTTATTTTGATTAAAACTCTGAAATAAGATCGATGTTTCTTTTTCTTCTGAACATCAACAGACATTTTATTAATAAACGCACCAATTTTTATGATTTTTAAAGTCATTTTAATAAACGCCCTTTTTTCCAATTTTTTAAACGCCCAGGGCTTCTATTACGGCGAATACGGTACATGTTTTACCAAAGAAATAATCAAAACTGACACATTACGTTGTTTATATAACATTTCATTCCTATAACTATTAGGGGTGTCAACCATTTTCACCATGAGTATATAATATCATAATAATATAATATATCATAATATAATATCATATGTAATACCTATATAAAATGCTGTTTGTGGTTAAAAATGTTCAAAAGATGTATTTAACAGTTATGGCAGCAATACTTGCACTCTGGGCGGAGACATATTTAATTACTGTGAGAATAATGACTCGCGTGATGCACTGTAAAATCTCCTTTCTAACTTCTAACAAATAATATTACTTAGCTGTACGTATGTGATTTTTTTTCTAAATGAGGAAATATGTTTAAACACTGAATATTGCACAGACCCTTTTAAGTGTAATTAATCTGATTCCTAAATTCTTGTGAAAATTCGTTAGAATGCAACGTTTTGTCCCACTATTAACCAGAAATGTTTCCCTTTGTCTGCAATGGGAGTTGAATTCATCAACATACTTTTGAAACATAAAATATGTATAAACATGCATTTAAATATCACTTATTCGTGTCTCATTTTATCTTCATTAGTTTTCCTTATATATGTTATTGATTTTGTACACAATCATGTTCCTCATTACAAAAAGAGTCACATTAAAGTAGATCTAGTTGTCAATTCAATTCTTTATTTCGTATGCATGGCCTCCGGCCCATATACAGGTAACAGTGAGCAGGTTGGACATGTTACAATAGCAACTGACTCCTCAGACGGAGTGCATGATGGATATAGAGCTGTAGTGTAATAATAATGTCTGTATCACATGATGACATTAAATTGATGAAACTGTATTTTAAATCATATGGCCTGCAGACAGGCAGTAAATATATTAATCTCAAGTCGTCAAAGGCTGGACAAACCATAATAAAATGGAATTCATCTTCAATATGATCCAGTTTACATACTCTGCATAGGCGAAGTGATCTTATAACATTACAATATCGCCCAAGTTCAACTTGTAGTCTTACCATACCAATACGAAGTTTCGTCATTTCACGAGGGTAAAGGGAACAATCACTATGAGTTAAATACAATTCCGGTTTTAAATTCAACTTAAATTCAGAATAATACTCATACCTGCTACTAGACTGCAAAGCGGATTTCCACTCCTGATTTAGAATATCAGTAACCCGTTGTTTAAATTCCGAGAGAAATAATTCCACACTTCGTACTCCTTGAAACAACCAGACGTAGCCAAACCCGTAACTTAAAAGTACATTCTTAACCGAAGAAGCCCATGTATGACAATTAACGCTATCTAAAGAGTATAACATTGTATATGCCTTAAATGGGTAGCGGTGCGCCGGCAAACTAATAATTCTTAGCCAAAAATTAATACACCTTAACAAGGACGCTAGATACACAGGGAATCTGCCACATTCTCCCATAGCTAAAACATTCGGAGTCCTTTTACCAATACTGAGAAATTGCTTGCAAGCAAGATGATGTACCCTTTCCAAGCACTCATGACGCTGGAAACCCCACAACTCGGAACCGTATAACAAAATTGGCGTAATCTGAGAATCAAATATTGTGAAAAAGATCTTGTAGGAAAACTGGCCATAAGAATATATCGTCCGCAAGACCTCATATAAAGCCTTCTTCGCCTTAACATAGACAAAATTGCAACTCTGAGAATAACTTAGTTGACTTGTAAGAACTAAACCAAGATAATTATAGTTAGAGGTTACATGAACAGAGTCACCACAATATTTCCACTTCTCCTCGAAACGAGATAATCTGCCGCCTTTTCTAAAGACCATTATTTTGGTTTTTGACATATTAACTGTTAAATCCCAGGACTCACAATAACTTTGGAGAATATCAAGTCGCTTCTGTAAACCATTGACACTGTCTAAAACAAGGACAACATCATCTGCGAAGAGTAACAAGAAAACTTCGATGATATCCGGATAAAACTGAATACCTCTGCTGTTTGAATTAATTATTTCATTCGCCAACTCATTTATGAATAGGGAGAATAATACAGGACTCAGGACACAGCCTTGTCTAACTCCATTTGGACAATGGAAGAAATCTGAAAAACCGTCATTTGTCTTAACACAGGACCTAAATACTTTATACATACTTTTTACACTAGAGAACAACTTCCCCTTCAAACCAATTCTGCGAAGAAGTAACAACAATTTATTCCTATTAACACTATCAAAGGCCTTTTTGAAATCAACAAAGGCAACATACAGTCTACCCTTAGTTTTGGAAAGATACTTTTGTACAAGTGCACATAATATAAAAAGGTTATCAGCTGTAGAATATCTAGTTGTCAGTGTTTACATGCCTAAATATTTAAAGTTCTAGACTGGAGCGAATGATGCTGTGCAGTGCGTGGCTACAGTGACACCTCTTTTATTCAGTGTTAGGTTTAGGTAAGTTTAACATAACGTCATTTTGTGTCGAATCAGCACAATAACAGTGAATAAGATCTGTATATCCACATAAAAATAAACATACAAACACATATTTGATAGTTAACACTTTGTTTTTGTCACTTTTATCAGAGCATTATAGAAATAACAATAGTTTACATGACTTTAAACGGTTAAGATAAACTTCTGGCTTGCTTTGGCTGTCTCCCACATGTAAAAGTGTTTGGTGAATTGTACTCTTTCCCGTTTTCTGTATGCCAGATGTAATTGAGGGGAACACGCATACTAATACTAATACACTGCTATGCAAAATATTTCATTTCATCCAGAATAACATGATAGGTTTAAGTGAAGCATTTTGATGTGAAATAAGTAGTATTCATGATGATAATTGACAGTAACTTCAACAATGAAAAATACATGTTCATATGAATTGTTCATATTTTGCTTTGAAATTGTATGTAAATGGTTGCAGATTTGTGCAAAGTTGTGGTAAATAAGTATGTACAAAAACCGTATCAAGAGGTGAGGTGAGTTAGTGTTTAACTGCGCTTTCAAGGGTATTTCACTTATATCGCGGCTGCTAGTATTACGGCAGGGAGAAAGCCCGCAACACCATGTGGCTATGCATTGTGGTGGAACTAGCGAACCATGGTTGGTACTACGCTGAAATTCAGTGTAGCATTGCACCCGAACCCTACTGCATGTGGAACAGTTCTCTACTGCAGACACAGTTGCCGTGCCCCTGGCGGGATTCGAACCCCGGACCTCTTGATCCGAAGCCGAGGGCGATAACCACTGCGCTATCCCGCCCCTCCATATCAAGAAAACGTGTTAACCCGAAGACAAAATGAATTAAAGACGAGGATAATAAGATATTTATTCAAAGGCTAATGATCTGGCAATTAGCCGAACGAACAACACTAAATGATGTTAGGAATTTAAAAGGCATTAAGATATTTCGTGACTTGCAATTTGATAATTTGTTAAAATATACCAGACATAAGGCCAATTAAAATTCCTTTCAATTCAATTTTACAGTGCATCACGCAAATAAGTATTTAATTATTGATGAGGTATGTCAACACTTTTCTTTAAATACAGTTAATTAACATTATACAGCGCATACTGCAGTTCCCGTGGGAATTATAAAGATATTCTCTGACACAAACTCATCAGCCACAGACGTGAATTTGAAGCAGCTCATCTGAACAATGGCTATCAAGGAGTCTGTGTTTCTCTTGTTTGTCATTGTTGGAATAGTTCACACTAGGGATTTCTGTTTCAAATTCGAGAAAGATGTTCCTCTTAACACCTCAAACTTTTGTCCACTGAAGAACATCTCCTGTGACTCCAAGCTGGTCTGTGCTGTGAGCTGTCTGCTCACTCCCGGCTGTGTGCTGGTTGACTTTGATAGGGGAGATCTCTACAAGAGATCTGTTTGTGTATCTTCGGCAGCACGTTTAATTAAGATCTATATCATTGCTTTGGACAAGAAACGTGATGAACAAACCTTGCAACAATCTTTTCCTTCTGTTTTAATGATCCCAATAGCTGGTCCTGAGAGGGAGATGGTGGTGGGATCATTCACGTCAAACACAACTCAGAAGACAGGGATCAAAGTTAAAGCTCATTTGCGTTCAGTATATTATGAACGAAACACAACCACAGTTTTTTGGAGCGAGCCAATATTAAATCATAGTAAGATGCTTACAAATTCTTCATTGAAGAAATTTGTATGTAAACGTCGCAAAGAGTTTATAATCATTTACAAAGACTATATGTATTGTTGGTGGAGAATGAATAACATATTCACTATTACCAGGAAACTCAAAACTGAACGAAAAATTGAAAAATGGTTTTCCAGTAAATATGGGCTCGGGAAGCCGTCAGCTGAAGGAAATCTAATTTGTTGGATCACCGGAAAACAATACAGTTTACCAGACAATTATCTTGCATGTGCAAAACTTCCTTCGAATAACATCATTTTTGAACACATATTCTCTTACAAACTAGACTATTTCTCTTTTGGAAATTGGATGAAATCAGCTCAGTTTGTAATCACTTTTAAAGACACAACTAAAGCTTTTACAATGGTATCAGACCTGACCTCAAATAAAACAGTGTGTAACCACACCACAGATTTGCCTGTTCGCTCCCTCAAAGACATGAAGATGTACAACTCACACCTCTTCTATTCTCTGACTGGATCTAACAAAGTGGAAGCAAGGGAGTTTTACAACAACTGTAGTCTGGGAAACGTTGTGGCATCTACTAAGTATCCAGGAGACTTCAGGCTGAATAAGTCCAGCTATGTAGTGTTCACGTTCATATGAAACAGAACTTAGAACAGTTTGTGTGTGTATGGATCTAATATTGAATCTGGTGTAAAGTGTTGCAGGAAAAGAGAGGCAATTACAAATAGAATACTTCAAAAACGTTTATAAGAAGAATTAAGTTTATTGTCATAACAAAATTAACTTTTAAGCATGGGAAAGAAGCTCATTTTAAAACAGTTGTATTCCTCAAATTAGTATGTAAGTCTATGCCTTAAAACTGCAAATCTTTGTTTAAGGACTATGAGTGGTTATCTGATATTTAAATTCGCAATAAAGATAAACAAAAATCAATAATTTATTCACGGCCAATGTTGTGAATGGTATGCAGTTGCATGTTGTGTTTTATGAAGCTCCAATATAATTTGATTAAACGTTAAATGTTGTAACCCTGTGATTTCGAATAGGGACCTCAGCGTCTACTGGTTCAACTAATCCCATTGGTAAATTACCTGTAGAATACATTGACAGGCATTCTCATTTAAGCTACAGCCGCCACAACCTTTTTCTCTCACATTTGTCACAGGAATTATTCATCATGTCCCTTGTAGACGAACGTAGATAGGATGCATAGTGGATCAGTGAACATAAAAAAGTAAAGAATTAAAAAATGAAGCTGACATGAATTCATAATTGGCTGCCAAAAGTAAACACCTGGTAGCGAGGAAGTTAATGAAATTCTGTAAGAAAAATAAAATGTATAAAGTGTATTTTTTGATGGCACGATACAAAAAAAGTTGGTTGATTTTGAAATTGTGGATTTTGAACAAAAAAGCCTTGATTTAGAAAATAGAATTGAAGGCCGGTGATGCAGGAGGAAGGAAGATGGTGAGGCTGTTGTACCGGAGCAGTCCAACTGCCTGGATGATGTCGTAGTTCGAGTCCTTGGCGTGGACGATGTAGGAGGTCCCGATGGTCTTGAGGAATATGCGGGAGAACTTTAAGTAGTTTGAAAGTTGCTTAGTTTTCTAGTGACTAGTTTGTAGACGAGGTGGCTAGAGCGTTCAAGATATTCGGTAAAGTCATCAGTATCTTCTTCCAACAAGATCACTTCCACCCCCTGGGAAGTCAGATGCCATAACCACCATCTGCGCAGGTAGGTTATCTCATAACCACCACGGTCGGTTATGAGATATTCGACCTACGGAAACAAATTGACTTATAAAATTTGGACATTTTGTCATATTAGAAATGGAAATTGTGTAAGTAATGAAGGTGGGGTTCGAACCCTGGACCTCTATATCGTCAAGCAGCGCCTTTACCAATGTATATTGATCCATACTGATGAGTGTTCATTATTTTATGTCTTGGCTGTATTTCTTTATTTTCTAGTATTATATATACATATGGGTGCCAATTTATGGCTACTTTGGGTATGGAATGAATGATTAAATTTGAAATCTTCCTTTCGAGTCAGTCATGCGTATAATGGGAATATTTCACATATATATTTTGATCATGTCATATAAATCAACAAAATACTCATTTAAAATGCATATATACAATAATTTTTTAGATAAAGTGTTCAACGGGAGTGTAATGCAAATAATGACCCGATTGCCTCGCGTTATGACAATAAGCTGACGCCCTCGCGAGTTTATATTCCATAACCGCTCGGCACCGGGTCATTATTTACTACTTAACGGCCTGGTGGGGTCTTATCTTGAGGTAAGACGGTGGCTTTAAGGTAGTTAATGATGTCAAGGTTGGTCAAGGGGAAGAAGGCTGAGGCCTCCGTCCTCTGCTCCTACTTGTTATAATATTTTCACCTCCGCCTGTCCTGTAGTGGTCATTACTGAAATACATTTTCATTTTCGCACCATTTAATCATCGAATATGCCTCTATTATGCACTTTCATAGGACATATATTATTTCGCTATATAACCGTTCCAAAGAAATGAGGTTTGGACTTATGCAATTGCACTGCTTGAAAAGGGCGCCAATGCACATAGGTTGTAGTAGTCATTATTTAAATAAGCGTCTTTATATTTCACCATCGAATATCATTGTATTTGCACTTTCCTAGGAAAGATTATTAATTTCGCCAGCAAATCATCGCGCAACATGAGGTTTAGACCAATGCATCTGTCATGCCTAGAAAAAACGCCAACGTACATAGGCCTTGTTATTCAATATTGAAATAGGCATCTTGTCATTTTTGAGCAGTTTAACCAGCGAATATCCTTGTATTTGCAGTTTCTTATGACAGATTATAATTTTTCCTCACTAAAATACACATATTGTTTATGTAAAAACTTCATAAAACAGTTTTCAATAATTTTAGTGATACCGTTTTTAATGATTTCTGTCATTCAATCGCTATCGAACAGACCTTGCCACAGCACGTTGAGGCCCTCTGCCTTCTCCAAAGAAGAATCCGGAAGAATCTGGAAGGATACTGCAAGCGGATTCCACCACTTTTTGTCATGTGACTATAAATGGACAGTGGTCATTTCAATTAATAAGCTTTTTATCTTAAAGAAAATATTTGGTGTATGAAAACTTCAGTGATGAATATAACACATGGATGTTTTGAGCTTAAGATATTTTGGAGTGAGATCACAATGTTGTTGGTACTGGTTACAGGAAAAGAATACAAGCTTTTCATCTTCAATTTGTTGTGAGTGGCAGAATGAGCAGTAGAGGTCTTCAATATGCATATCCTTCTGATGAATGTTTACTTTAAAATTGTTATGGGCAATACGAACTTTACAGAGAGCACGAATTAGATGTTTACTTTTCAGTTCTGTGATGTAAGGTTCCAGATGAAGATCGTATTTGATTTGAGAATACTGGTTCAGATGGTATTTGTGTTCTTATAGCTTTCGACGTTGCTATCATACAAAATTTATTTGAGCATGATTCATCCATCTTTTGCTTTGTCAGTTCTCATCTGGTGAGTCTTTCACTTGTGAGTCACCTCTCACCGGTGAGTCGACTCTCACTAAGCCTGTGTCGGCTGTCTCTAGCGCAGTGAGTGGTCTTCACCTCTCACTAGTGAGTCAACTCTCACTTAGCCTGTGTCGTCTGACCCTAGTGCAGTGAGTGGTCTTTACCTGTCACTAGTGAGTCGACTCTCAGTTAGTGTGTGTCATCTGTTCTGAGTGCACTGAATGGTCTTCACCTCTCCCTACGGCCTACAATGGCTTCCGGACGTTTGCCTTCGGACAACTTTTGCTATAGTGCAACTCCGTCCTCCTACGACTTATCTTTCGACTTTCTATAGCAGACAGTTCTCTCTATAATGCTTTATGTCCGGTCTCGCCTTGTGAGCCTAGCCGTCTGTGTTCCTCACTAGTGAGATGTCTTACAACTGTAGCTACTGGTCGGCTCTCACCATAGCACATTTTCCTTTGGCTTTCGTGAAACGAGTTGTCTTCACCTTCTGTTGGTGAGTCGCGATACACTCTTAGTGAGTGTATCCCTTTTGACTTCGTCTTTCAACATTCGTCTGTCGCTCCATCATCATCAAAGCCTTCTGCACCAACAGTGGGGGTTGGATATCATCGCAGATGGAGACACTTGTCCTATGCAGGAAATGTAAGCCCTTGTGCAAGGACACTCAATGTGACGAGTGGGCCTCGCTTTCTTCCATTGACTTCCAAGCCTGTGTCGCTGCGGTACGTACGTACCTAAGTGACCAAGCGTACAGGGCTGTGCATGCTCCATAGGCTCCTGTCTTTTTCACCCCAGTCTTTGTTATACAGGGAAGGTTGCCGACTGACTCATGGCTTGAACGTTTTTCTACCATTCCTGCGTTTCTACCAATCCTGTTTCTGTTCTTGACGTGAATGTGTATGCTAGTATAGCTAGTATAGCTAGTATACACTGAACCACCTCCGTTCAGTGGGATTCTGGGCATAGTATGTCTAGTCAACAGATAGGTATTTAAATAATCGTATGTTTTTGATTAAACATTATTTATACATACCGGTTGACTAGACCTACGCTCTAGTCCCGCCCAACCTCACCACTTCTAATCTACACTTGAGCCTTGAGCACTTCAGAGAGTGAGGAATCATGGGAGTGATGTTACGAGACCACATGATTATTGCCCCTCGGGAGGGATTTACCATCCCGACAAGTTTGATCTAGTCAATAGCACAGAACAAATAGTGGTGGAATCCGCTTGCCTTATTCTTCCGTATTCTTCCGGTTTCATCGGGATCCGCCGATTTTTGCGAGAATCCGGAAGGATCCAGAAATCGAATTCCACCACTTTTTGTTCTGTGTAGGTAAGTTTAATAAAAAAACGTACCATTATAACATATATAAACCTTTGAAATTCTGAATACTTTTTCAGTCCAGTTGATTATTCCCTGGAGAATACATACCTCCCAAAACTCGTACTACTGTCAAACGCATCGCTGAATTCGTTGTGTTATATTGTCTGGAGAATACATTCCTGACACTACAGTTATTAAATATCTCGACTGCTTGGAATTTGGAATTTAAGTAAGTGAAATACAGAATATTGCAGAAGTCTTCTTTTAAAATGTATATCCTTCGTGTTGCAGGTTGTTTTGTTTGTTTCAGTGTTGACCATGGTTACATAAATTGCATTTAATTCAGCCATGACAAACATGTGGATGTTTTGAAAACATTCAAGAGCCACATATTGTACCAAATGTTCACTTTTAAGTATTGAGTGCGTCTCATTTGAGGGGAGATTAGCGCGCAGAATATGGTTGATATGAAACTCGACCAAACAGATCAAATCCCCGTCCAGAGACATCTGTGAAATGCACCCGTATCCACTCCTGCACCTATACCACATAAGTCCATTGTTTTGAAAAGACAACCTTGACATCATTCCAATCCACTTATAGGTGATGTAAACAATTTAATATTTGTGAAGGTTCATATTAAGTATCTTCCTGGTTCTTGAGTGTAATTATGAGACTGATTCTCCAAAGATCTGTTTAACTACGGTATGTGAAGTTGACCGGAACTGTGTGTCCACATCTTTATTATACACGATAGAGCTGATAAACAAAGTCCTGTGACTTAGCACTTGTGATCGTTAGCAGAAGATGTTAATCAGCATAGGTAGATACACATGATATGATTTTTATATTCTCGACGTGGTGTCCCTTTAACCTTTTCAAAGTTTTTAACTATTCTCTTTTGCGAAAACACCGCTCTGAAGATAATTGTATCTAAGCGCTGAAACTTAGATTTATATGCAGCTGAACCATTGGGGAATAACAAGTTTGTTATATCTTGAGTAAACTCCTAATACTTTTTCACAATCACCGTATGGTGACTTTGAACATTTGAACAAGTTTGATTTGAAATGATTTGATGAATTTATTGAAGCGTCACTAGACAAGAGTTGCTTCCTTAGACCATTCCTAATTTGATTTTGAGTAATTTTTACTGTAGAGGTTATGGGAAAGCTACTAGCCTTTACTGCAATCTCAAAGCAATTCAGAGACAATTTAGTCCATTTCATTTTAATGTATAAACAGAGGAAAATTCCTACTTTCGTTTCGACACATATTGTGTTGCTGGAGGGTCATGTTGTTATTGTATCGAGTACTGACTGTTGCCAAACATTACTAATTTGAAGATAGTCGACTCAGTCCAGTGACGATATACATGTAAAAGTAGTTCTGGCAGAAAACGGACAATGCATCACGTTTAACGCACATCTATTTGCCAAACGTAATATTCGAAACTAATTTACAACACACAAAGAGACAAATTTAGGTTGGTTATGCATGAAAGTATGATGAAACACAATTGATGCGTATTGAACTTTAAGACATAACTGACCAGAATTGGAATTCTATTCATTGTTTTGAGCAATGTATGTTAAAGTTTTCTACATTAAACGTTGTATTCCATTATAAAATAGTACAGCAATGAACATTTGGTAATTTCTATGTTCACAATTTTCATCCAGAATTGAAAAGGATATTATTCATAACAGAAAATGCACAAAATGTATGTAAAATATATGTCTTTACAGAAAATGATTAAACTTGTTTATGATTTAATTGTAACAGTTAAATATTAAAGAAACAAGTACAGTAAGCTACCGTTCGAAAATGAATTTATTCAGATCTCCTTTCCTACTATAAAAAGGCCGCTGTAGCTAAACGACTTTACAAATTTTCATGAAACTTGCAGGATTGAGGAATGTTGAAATAAGTAAATAAACATTCTACATACATAAATTCGTTTGAATCCTGTTGTCGTCACTTGCGACATTATTTTTTAATTGTGTTTTGTATTGACGTATTGATATATGAAACAATCTAGTAAGATATTGACACATAATTTTTGCTAAAGCCCAAAATCCATTTGTCTACCAAATATATAGGTCTGTAGGAACAGATGTGTTTCCCTTTTATATACTTCTACAACTTCCAGACAAGGTTTTCATGGAGCAAAATAAAACGCATTCCTTCTGCATTATTACTTTCTCCAAAAACAAATAAAATATAGTCACAAATGGTTCAGCGCATAAAATAATCACATGTAATGAATGAAACCACCCTGCTATTGTAATTGCGCACCTTTTGAAGAAAGTTGCAAGTCTCTAACATATCTGTAGGATTATCGAGACCCAAATTTTCACTGTCAATATTGCATAATCAAAAATGGCGGCTAAATCACGTCCAAAAACGTCCATGCCGTGATTTGGTAGTGAGGACTAAAGCGCTGAATCCTTATGGTTATTGGCGTGTTGTTTTTTTAAATTATTGTTTGCACCGATTTTGTCTCCACCCCTTTGGCAAGAAGGAATGCAGCTAGTATAACCAAACTTTACAGACTGATAGCCCTTACTATGTAGTTTGAAGCGAAGCTTTTGGGCCCAATTGGTGCAGCCATTAAAGGTCCATATTGAATCCAGATTTCGATTTTTAACATGGGAACAAGTTCAAGAGAACTTACAGACTTGGAGTTTTTTAAAAGATGCGCATTGACAATGCGAGCGAAAAGTAAATTGCGGTGAAATCGTAAGTCACATGGTTTAGCCTCCATCTTGGATTTTTTAAACTTTTTCAAATTTTCGGACCCCATGTACCTTGCGAAATCACCATTCTGAAGATACGCATTTAAGGGTTAAAACTTGATTTGATATACAGCTGAAGCATTGGGGAATAACAAGTTTGTTATTTTATAGGCGAACTCCTAATACACAATGACCTTACAAAGTCAGGTTAAAATCGCGAACTTTCAGGGGCGATAATTAAAAAACCTACTCATCGAATAAAATGAGTAATCAGGTGAGTAAAACAGGACTAAGGGCTTTATGAATCAATAATATAATCGCTCGCGTACAGTCATTTCCGGCAATAATCAAGAAAAACTTAATTTTTTTAAAAGTCCACTTAGAAACTTGAAATTTTTTGCAAAAGATGAGCAAGAATAATACCAGCAAAACAGGTAACCATGAGCGTCGCTTAGCAAATGAAGTCACATTTTGATTGTTCAATGGATAATGTGTTCTATGAAGGGATCTCATATAAGAAATAGAAGACTCGTTGTTGTGCTTTATCGTTGAATAAAACATAGCTAAGAGCATAAAACTTCTTAAACAAAACGTTACACTACTCTAAAGATATTTGCATCTATGCTCTGAAACTTAGATTTATATGCAACTGAAGCATTGGGGAATAACAAGTTATTTTCTTAAATAACTCCTAATGCCTTTTTCACAATTACCTTTCAAAGTATGGTGACTTTGAAGATTTGCACAAGTTGGATTAGATGAAGATTTTATTGAAGCGTCATGTAGAACATGGGCCATTAGCACAATAATTCATATGACTAATGAGCAATCATAAGTTCAACAAATTTGACTTTCATTTTGATGTGTGAACAGGAAATTCACACTTTTGTGTCGACTCAGTATAGTGACGATATATATGTAAAAGTAGTTCTGGTCGAAAACCGGACACTGCATCACGATTAACGCCCATAAAACCAGCCAAGGGTAACGGATTTGAGCCATCATTATCTCATATCCACAAACATTTATTTATTATTTAAAGCCCTACTCTACATCTTCATTGTCCTTGCATTTCTAAACTATTTCAATTCTATTCGTTCTCTATTCCTTTTATTCAAACATTATTATTAAATCGAATTCTATCTAACCAGTATGTACGGCATATTCTCCCTTCTCAAAGTAGATATGAAACAACCACTTCCGGTCTATATGGTCTATACCTAAGTACACGCTAACACCATTGTATATCGTCACACAATTGTTCGATTTTAACATGTAAACTTTGGGTCTCAATACTCCTAGAGATATGCTAGGGACTTGAAACTTGTTTTTAAAAATATGCAACAACATAGGAAATATGTCTGTATTAATTCTATTTCAAATAATTGAACCATTTATTCGCTGAATCGTAGCTTTCGGTTATATTTCTCTTTATTTTCAGAATGTTAACTCTCGTAGTTTTGGCTGAAATGCAGTCCACAAAATAATAGAAGAACATTTGACTTGCACACAGTCTTAAACACATGCGAAGCGGGCGTGACAGTGTTTTACTCCTTTGTCTTTCTCTTGTGTCTAGTGAAATGTAAATGGAGATGAAACCATAAGACGTACGAAACCATCATGATTGACTTCCTAGTTCCTAAATGTTTTGAAAGTTGTTACAGGTCTCAACACCGGAAAATGACTATTCGCGATCGATTTTATTGTTGATTCATAAATACCCTACTCCTATCTCACTCTCCTGAAAAAGTTATCAAATTCGATCAGCAGGTTTTTGAGTTATGTCCCCTTGAATTTTGAATTTGGGAAAAATCATCTAACTTCGAGAGCTCACTATGCAAAAAGTATAAGTTCAGCAATAAAAAAACAACACCATGCATTCACCAATACTTCAGCTGTATACACATGTAAGATGCAAGTATCTTCAGAGAAGAATATTGTCAAAAGTGCATTGGGTCGGGAAATGTTCCAAAGTGCGAAAAATCAAAATGGCGGCTAAACCACATAACCTTCGAATTCGTTGTAATTAACTTTTCTGCGCGCATTATCAATAGGCATCATTAAAAAAAAAAGTTGCAAGTCTCTAAGTGCATTTTGAAAAATATTCCTATGTTAAATATCGAACTTTAGAGTCTAAATGGACCTTTAATGGCTGCGCCGATTGGGCCCAAAAGCTTATATTCGTGATTCCAGCGCAAGGGCTACCATACTGCAAAATTTGGTGGCATTTTCTTCAGCCGTTTTGGCTACATCGCGAGAATTACTTTCGTGGAATAATTATAAAACACGCCAATCTCAATAAGGATTCAGCTAAATGGCTGCGATACAACAATTCAATAATACCACAATTGGAAAATTTTTCACGCATTGAAGTTGATAAAAATTGACAACTGCCACCAAACTTTGTCCATACAAACTTTCATGAACACCACCCATTTATGGTCACGAAAACTGCATATAATTTTTGAACTCCAACAAAACACTATGATACTCCTCTTCAAAATCATCACTCACCGAAGGTTGCCAAATCTGCAAACTGTCAGTGAATGACACTAAAGTTCAATAATTCAACAATTCATAAATACAACC
The DNA here is from genome assembly GCA_936450465.1 of Gibbula magus. Lineage (NCBI taxonomy): Eukaryota > Metazoa > Mollusca > Gastropoda > Trochida > Trochidae > Gibbula > Gibbula magus. Next base: position 34,515,248 of record OW388302.1, read on the forward strand.
CATTGACTTTTACCAAAACTCTTAAATTGGAACTAACGCATCAATTCGTTCTTCATGTACACATCTCTGTTGTTCAATATAACAGGACGTCAAGGTGAGGCACACAGCCCAGAACTGCAGAAAATGCCGTTATGTGTAAAATGCTGAAAGTCCCTCATGTGAAGACGCCAACGGTTGCTAGAATATCAATACTCCACTTGATAGTGATTGTCTGTCAACTTCGATATTTCCTCTTTATGGTAACCAGCCTTTCCAAAACCTTATTTGTGTTCGACTGTACTAGAGTTGAGGTGAGGTGAGTTGGGGTTTAACGCTGCTTTCAAGAAAGCCCGCAACGCCATGTTGCTATGCATTGCGGTGAAACCTGCGAGCATCGGCTGGAATTAGCGAACCATGGGTGGTACTGCACTGAAATTCAGTGTAGCATTGCACCCAAACCTGACTGTATGTAGAACAGTTCTCTACTGCAGACAAAGGTGCCGTTCCCCTGGGGGGATTCGAACTGTACTAGATCAACACATTCACTGTGACCATGTTGAGGATAGGGATGACATTTTGTCGTCTGTGGTTTCTGTCAGAATGCTTGTCAATGTAATCTACAAGTACTTTTACTTTTACCCAAGGCATCTGTTAAAATCTGTTTTAAGAAAACAAAGAAACTATTTTAAATCACAAGGTTACCAAATTAACTGTCGACACTATCTCACTTATGCTCGAATTCTGCCTATTAGCATACGTCAGCATCAGACAGTTCAAGATTGAATTTTAATAGTTAATCGGAAGATTTTGTTTGAGCTTCATCAAATGCCATGCAATCTCATACCCTTGGAAACATAGACAGTGAATAAATTAATAATTTGCTGTGATTGTTATGCCCAATTTAAATCTAAGAAAACAACTTTTAGGATGAAAACAAGAATTTGGAATAGGTAAATAGCGTTTACACCCATGAAAGACAAATAAAAATTATTAATGAACAGCTTCCTCATTGCTTAAACGCTCTTCGTTTTATGACACGAAAAAAACGCACTTAGCATGGAATTTCCTCAACATGAAGATATTCTTGAAGATATTGTGCATCACTTCAGATTTTTGCCATTATACAAACTAAACAGAAGTTCTGTTTCATAAGAATGAATCTCTACATAGCTGGAATCATCTGTTTTGAATTCCCCTGGATATTCAACGGATGCCACTACGTTGTTCAAAGTACGGTTGAGATAATGACCCGGTGCCGAGCGGTTATGGCATATAAACTCGCGAGGGCGTTAGGCCGAGCTGAGTTTATTGCCATAACGCGAGGCAATCAGGTCATTATTTGCTTTACACTCCCGCGGAACACACTATTTATAAAATAATTGTATATATGCATTTTAAAGGGGTATTTTGTTGATTTATACGACGTAATCAAAATATATCATTGAAATATTCCAAATACACGCATGACTGACTCGAAAGGTTTCAAACTTAACCCTTCATTCCATACAAAAAGTAGACAAAATTCGTACCTATACATACATATGTATATATAATACTAGAAAAAATATAAATACAGCCATGACACAACATATTGAACACTCATCGGTATGGATCCTCTGTAGCTCCATTGGTAAAGGCGCTGCTCGACGATATAGAGGTCCAGGGTTCGAATCCCACATGGGTCACTTACAAAATTTTCATTTCTAATTTGACAAAACTTCCAAATTTTACAAGTCCTGCGCAGATGGTGGTTGTGGCATATAACTGTAACTCAAACAAAAGCAATAACTTCCCAAGGGGTGTAAAGTTGTTTAAAAAATTTCCTGCTTCCACTTTATTAGATCAAAACCAGGGTATAGAAGATGTGAGTGGTACATCTTAATACTGAGGAAACTAGCAGATAAGTCAGTGACGTGGGGACAGATTGTCTCATTTGCGGAGAGATCAACTATCCTTGCATAGGCCTTTTTAGGTTTATATTTTGACGTCATTACAAACTGAGTGTAACTCAACCAATTATCAACAGCCAAATTAACACGTTTGTCAACATACTCGTGTTGAAAAATGGTCGAGTTTGACGGAAGTCTTGCACATACAATAGAACTGTATTTTACAGTTACAATCCAACACAACAGATTGCCATGATCAGAAGGATGCCTGACTCGATGCCCGATTGACAAACTAATTTTCAGTTACTCCTTCCCTGTCTTGAGCTTCTTGGAAAGTATTAAATTGGACGTAGTCGACAAAAAATACATATAGTTTTTGTAGATGATTAAGAAGACATTGTCTTTATCATCTAAATCCTCCTTTAATGATGGATATCTTAGACTCTGAGAAAACAATTCCAGTTTGCTCACTCCATAAACTGTGTCTGTTTCTGTTTCATAACATATTGACCGAATTTGAGCTCTCACGTTGATCCCTGTCTTCTGTGTTTGGTTTGACATGAATGATCCAACCACAGTCGACCTCTCAGGACCAGCTGTTGGGATCATCAAAACAGAAGGAAAAGTTTGATGCAAGGTTTGTTCATCGCAGTTCTTGAAATGAAATGAGTACACCCAAACACTGTAACAATGAACCAATGCCAAGATCTCAAGACACAAGGAATGAACTCTTTTGCCTAATTTCATTTTTCTGATATTTCCCTTTCTTTTTGTATTTTAAAGTACAAGAAGAGAAATAGCAAATGCTCAAGGATATTATTCACAAAAAGACATCATGTAATTACCGTATTCATCCTAATAAACGCCCTCTCCTAATAAACGCCCCCCTAAGCCATTATTAACTCGCGGAAAATGACCCCTAATAAACGCCCCCCTTTTGTATCGACGTACCTTACTGAAGTTTCACTGAAGAAGAGTTTTCAATCTTGCTATCAACCTCTTATGTCTCTTGCTTCTAACAAATAATTAGATGTGATATACATCTTTGCTTCTAATGACGACAATATCTTCTTGACCCGGAAAATAGTGTTTACATAATCGTTCTGCAGCATGTGCTTATCAGCTGATTGTGTTTATGCTGACGTTCATTGGTGGTTATATTTAGATACCTAGCGAACTAACGTTTCATTGGATAAGAGTAATGACGCGACAAGATGGCGGATTCAATCACTCGATGTATCTTCGTGAGTTTATATTAGTTTAAATTTCCATTGCAAATTGTGTATCAGTACCGGTTGGAATTTGATATAAATAATAAATTGCGACATTTAACTCTTCTTTACATCTATTTAATACACTTATTTTGATTAAAACTCTGAAATAAGATCGATGTTTCTTTTTCTTCTGAACATCAACAGACATTTTATTAATAAACGCACCAATTTTTATGATTTTTAAAGTCATTTTAATAAACGCCCTTTTTTCCAATTTTTTAAACGCCCAGGGCTTCTATTACGGCGAATACGGTACATGTTTTACCAAAAAAATAATCAAAACTGACACGTTACGTTGTTTATATAACATTTCATTCCTATAACTATTAGGGGTGTCAACCATTTTCACCATGAGTATATAATATCATAATAATATAATATATCATAATATAATATCATATGTAATACCTATATAAAATGCTGTTTGTGGTTAAAAATGTTCAAAAGATGTATTTAACAGTTATGGCAGCAATACTTGCACTCTGGGCGGAGACATATTTAATTACTGTGAGAATAATGACTCGCGTGATGCACTGTAAAATCTCATTTCTAACTTCTAACAAATAATATTACTTAGCTGTACGTATGTGATTTTTTTTCTAAATGAGGAAATATGTTTAAACACTGAATATTGCACAGACCCTTTTAAGTGTAATTAATCTGATTCCTAAATTCTTGTGAAAATTCGTTAGAATGCAACGTTTTGTCCCACTATTAACCAGAAATGTTTCCCTTTGTCTGCAATGGGAGTTGAATTCATCAACATACTTTTGAAACATAAAATATGTATAAACATGCATTTAAATATCACTTATTCGTGTCTCATTTTATCTTCATTAGTTTTCCTTATATATGTTATTGATTTTGTACACAATCATGTTCCTCATTACAAAAAGAGTCACATTAAAGTAGATCTAGTTGTCAATTCAATTCTTTATTTCGTATGCATGGCCTCCGGCCCATATACAGGTAACAGTGAGCAGGTTGGACATGTTACAATAGCAACTGACTCCTCAGACGGAGTGCATGATGGATATAGAGCTGTAGTGTAATAATAATGTCTGTATCACATGATGACATTAAATTGATGAAACTGTATTTTAAATCATATGGCCTGCAGGCAGGCAGTAAATATATTAATCTCAAGTCGTCAAAGGCTGGACAAACCATAATAAAATGGAATTCATCTTCAATATGATCCAGTTTACATACTCTGCATAGGCGAAGTGATCTTATAACATTACAATATCGCCCAAGTTCAACTTGTAGTCTTACCATACCAATACGAAGTTTCGTCATTTCACGAGGGTAAAGGGAACAATCACTATGAGTTAAATACAATTCCGGTTTTAAATTCAACTTAAATTCAGAATAATACTCATACCTGCTACTAGACTGCAAAGCGGATTTCCACTCCTGATTTAGAATATCAGTAACCCGTTGTTTAAATTCCGAGAGAAATAATTCCACACTTCGTACTCCTTGAAACAACCAGACGTAGCCAAACCCGTAACTTAAAAGTACATTCTTAACCGAAGAAGCCCATGTATGACAATTAACGCTATCTAAAGAGTATAACATTGTATATGCCTTAAATGGGTAGCGGTGCGCCGGCAAACTAATAATTCTTAGCCAAAAATTAATACACCTTAACAAGGACGCTAGATACACAGGGAATCTGCCACATTCTCCCATAGCTAAAACATTCGGAGTCCTTTTACCAATACTGAGAAATTGCTTGCAAGCAAGATGATGTACCCTTTCCAAGCACTCATGACGCTGGAAACCCCACAACTCGGAACCGTATAACAAAATTGGCGTAATCTGAGAATCAAATATTGTGAAAAAGATCTTGTAGGAAAACTGGCCATAGAATATATCGTCCGCAAGACCTCATATAAAGCCTTCTTCGCCTTAACAGAGACAAAATTGCAACTCTGAGAATAACTTAGTTGACTTGAAAGAACTAAACCAAGATAATTATAGTTAGAGGTTACATGAACAGAGTCACCACAATATTTCCACTTCTCCTCGAAACGAGATAATCTGCCGCCTTTTCTAAAGACCATTATTTTGGTTTTTGACATATTAACTGTTAAATCCCAGGACTCACAATAACTTTGGAGAATATCAAGTCGCTTCTGTAAACCATTGACACTGTCTAAAACAAGGACAACATCATCTGCGAAGAGTAACAAGAAAACTTCGATGATATCCGGATAAAACTGAATACCTCTGCTGTTTGAATTAATTATTTCATTCGCCAACTCATTTATGAATAGGGAGAATAATACAGGACTCAGGACACAGCCTTGTCTAACTCCATTTGGACAATGGAAGAAATCTGAAAAACCGTCATTTGTCTTAACACAGGACCTAAATACTTTATACATACTTTTTACACTAGAGAACAACTTCCCCTTCAAACCAATTCTGCGAAGAAGTAACAACAATTTATTCCTATTAACACTATCAAAGGCCTTTTTGAAATCAACAAAGGCAACATACAGTCTACCCTTAGTTTTGGAAAGATACTTTTGTACAAGTGCACATAATATAAAAAGGTTATCAGCTGTAGAATATCTAGTTGTCAGTGTTTACATGCCTAAATATTTAAAGTTCTAGACTGGAGCGAATGATGCTGTGCAGTGCGTGGCTACAGTGACACCTCTTTTATTCAGTGTTAGGTTTAGGTTAGTTTAACATAACGTCATTTTGTGTCGAATCAGCACAATAACAGTGAATAAGATCTGTATATCCACATAAAAATAAACATACAAACACATATTTGATAGTTAACACTTTGTTTTTGTCACTTTTATCAGAGCATTATAGAAATAACAATAGTTTACATGACTTTAAACGGTTAAGATAAACTTCTGGCTTGCTTTGGCTGTCTCCCACATGTAAAAGTGTTTGGTGAATTGTACTCTTTCCCGTTTTCTGTATGCCAGATGTAATTGAGGGGAACACGCATACTAATACTAATACACTGCTATGCAAAATATTTCATTTCATCCAGAATAACATGATAGGTTTAAGTGAAGCATTTTGATGTGAAATAAGTAGTATTCATGATGATAATTGACAGTAACTTCAACAATGAAAAATACATGTTCATATGAATTGTTCATATTTTGCTTTGAAATTGTATGTAAATGGTTGCAGATTTGTGCAAAGTTGTGGTAAATAAGTATGTACAAAAACCGTATCAAGAGGTGAGGTGAGTTAGTGTTTAACTGCGCTTTCAAGGGTATTTCACTTATATTGCGGCTGCTAGTATTACGGCAGGGAGAAAGCCCGCAACACCATGTGGCTATGCATTGTGGTGGAACTAGCGAACCATGGTTGGTACTACGCTGAAATTCAGTGTAGCATTGCACCTGAACCCTACTGCATGTGGAACAGTTCTCTACTGCAGACACAGTTGCCGTGCCCCTGGCGGGATTCGAACCCCGGACCTCTTGATCCGAAGCCGAGGGCGATAACCACTGCGCTATCCCGCCCCCTCCATATCAAGAAAACGTGTTAACCCGAAGACAAAATGAATTAAAGACGAGGATAATAAGATATTTATTCAAAGGCTAATGATCTGGCAATTAGCCGAACGAACAACACTAAATGATGTTAGGAATTTAAAAGGCATTAAGATATTTCGTGACTTGCAATTTGATAATTTGTTAAAATATACCAGACATAAGGCCAATTAAAATTCCTTTCAATTCAATTTTACAGTGCATCACGCAAATAAGTATTTGAATATTAATGAGGTATGTCAACACTTTTCTTTAAATACAGTTAATTAACATTATACAGCGCATACTGCAGTTCCCGTGGGAATTATAAAGATATTCTCTGACACAAACTCATCAGCCACAGACGTGAATTTGAAGCAGCTCATCTGAACAATGGCTATCAAGGAGTCTGTGTTTCTCTTGTTTGTCATTGTTGGAATAGTTCACACTAGGGATTTCTTTTTCAAATTCGAGAAAGATGTTCCTCTTAACACCTCAAACTTTTGTCCACTGAAGAACATCTCCTGTGACTCCAAGCTGGTCTGTGCTGTGAGCTGTCTGCTCACTCCCGGCTGTGTGCTGGTTGACTTTGATAGGGGAGATCTCTACAAGAGATCTGTTTGTGTATCTTCGGCAGCACGTTTAATTAAGATCTATATCATTGCTTTGGACAAGAAACGTGATGAACAAACCTTGCAACAATCTTTTCCTTCTGTTTTAATGATCCCAATAGCTGGTCCTGAGAGGGAGATGGTGGTGGGATCATTCACGTCAAACACAACTCAGAAGACAGGGATCAAAGTTAAAGCTCATTTGCGTTCAGTATATTATGAACGAAACACAACCACAGTTTTTTGGAGCGAGCCAATATTAAATCATAGTAAGATGCTTACAAATTCTTCATTGAAGAAATTTGTATGTAAACGTCGCAAAGAGTTTATAATCATTTACAAAGACTATATGTATTGTTGGTGGAGAATGAATAACATATTCACTATTACCAGGAAACTCAAAACTGAACGAAAAATTGAAAAATGGTTTTCCAGTAAATATGGGCTCGGGAAGCCGTCAGCTGAAGGAAATCTAATTTGTTGGATCACCGGAAAACAATACAGTTTACCAGACAATTATCTTGCATGTGCAAAACTTCCTTCGAATAAGATCATTTTTGAACACATATTCTCTTACAAACTAGACTATTTCTCTTTTGGAAATTGGATGAAATCAGCTCAGTTTGTAATCACTTTTAAAGACACAACTAAAGCTTTTACAATGGTATCAGACCTGACCTCAAATAAAACATTGTGTAACCACACCACAGACTTGCCTGTTCGCTCCCTCAAAGACATGAAGATGTACAACTCACACCTCTTCTATTCTCTGACTGGATCTAACAAAGTGGAAGCAAGGGAGTTTTACAACAACTGTAGTCTGGGAAACGTTGTGGCATCTACTAAGTATCCAGGAGACTTCAGGATGAATAAGTCCAGCTATGTAGTGTTCACGTTCATATGAAACAGAAATTAGAACAGTTTGTGTGTGTATGGATCTAATATTGAATCTGGTGTAAAGTGTTGCAGGAAAAGAGAGGCAATTACAAATAGAATACGTTCAAAACCGTGTATAAGAAGAATTAAGTTTATTGTCATAACAAACTTAACTTTTAAGCATGGGAAAGAAGCTCAATTTAAAACAGTTATATTATTCAAATTAGTATGTAAGGCTATGCCTTAAAACTGCAAATGCAATTTTTTTTTAAAAAGACTATGATTGGTTATCTGATATTTAAATGCGCTATAAAGATCACAAAAAAATCAATAATTTCTTCACGGCCCATGTTGTGAATGGTATGCAGTTGCATGTTGTGTTTTATGAAGCTCCAATATAATTTGATTAAACATTAAATGTTGTAACCCTGTGATTTCGAATAGGGACCTCATAGTCTATTGGTTCAACAGATACCATTGGTAAATTACTTGTACAATACATAGACAAGCATTCTCATTTAAGCCACAGAAGCCCAAACCTTTTTCTCTCATATTTGTCACAGGAATTATTCATCATGTCCCATGGAGACGAACGTAGATAGGATGCATAGTGGATCGGTGATCATAAAAAGTAAACAATGAAAAGATGAAGCTGAGATGAATTCATAATTGGCTGCCAAAAGTAAACACCGGGCAGCGAGGAAGTTAATGAAATTATGTAAGAAAAATAACATGTATAAAGTGTATTTCTTGATGGCATGATCAAAAAGGTTGGTTGATTTTGAAATTGTGGATTTTGAACAAAAAAGCCTTGATTTAGAAAATAGAATTTAAGGCCGGTGATGCAGGAGGAAGGAAGATGGTGAGGTTGTTGTACCGGAGCAGTCCAACTGCCTGGATGATGTCGTAGTTCGAGTCCTTGGCGTGGACGATGTAGGAGATCCTGAGGGTCTTGAGGAATATGCGGGAGAACTTTACGTAGTTTGGAAGTTTGTTTTCTAGTGACTAGTTTGTAGACGAGGTGGCTAGAGCGTTCAAGATATTCGGTAAAGTCATCAGTATCTTTTTCCAACAAGATCACTTCCACCCCCTGGGAAGTTAGATGCCATAACCACCATCTGCGCAGGTTGGTTATGAGATATTCGACCTACGGAAACAAATTGACTTTTGAAATTTGAAATTTGAAATTTGGACATTTTGTCAAATTAGAATTGAAAATTTTGTAAGTAACGAAGGTGGGGTTCGAACCCTGGATCTCTATATCGTCAAGCAGCGCCTTTACCAATGTACATCGATCCATACTGATGAGTGTTCAATATTTTGTGTCTTGGCTGTATTTCTATATTTTCTAGTATTATATATACATATGGGTGCCAATTTATGTCTACTTTGTGTATGGAATGAATGATTAAATTTGAAACCTTCCCATCGAGTCAGACATGCGTGTAATGGGAATATTTCACTGATGTAGTTTGATCATGTTGTATAAATCAACAAAATACTCCTTTAAAATGCATATATACAATAATATTTTAGATAAAGTGTTCCGCGGGAATGTAAGGCAAATAATGACCTGATTGCCTAGTGTTATGGCAATAAACTGACGACCTTGCGTGTTTATATTCCATAACCGCTCGGCACCGGGTCATTATTTACTACTTAACGGCCTTGTGGGGTCTTATCTTGAGGTAAGAGAGTGGCTTTACGGTTGTTAATGATATCAAGGTTGGTCAAGGGGAAGAAGGCCGAGGCCTCCGTCCTCTGCCCCTACTTGTTATAATATTTTCCCCTCCGTCTGTCCTGTAGTGGTCATTACTGAAATTCATTTTCATTTTCGCACCATTTAATCATCCAATATGCCTCTATTATGCACTTTCATAGGGCATATATTATTTCGCTATATAATCGTGCCAAAGAAATGAGGTTTGGACTAGTGTAATTGCAACGCTTGAAAAGGGCGCCAATGCACATAGGTTGTAGTAGTCATTATTTAAATAAGCGTCTTTATATTTCCCCATCGAATATCATTGTATTTGCACTTTCCTAGGAAAGATCATTAATTTTGCCATCAAATCATCGCGCAACATGAGGTTTAGACCAATGCATCTGTCATGCCTAGAAAAGACGCCAACGTACATAGGCTTCGTAATTCAATATTGAAATAGGCATCTTGTCATTTTTAAGCCATTTAAGGAGAGATGGGACGATGAAACAAAATATTTTAGAATTCGTTTATTTTTTCAAAATAGCAGGTTTATTGTGTCTTTTATCCAAAAATTTAAGAACATTTGGGGGTCACCGAACGATTTAAAGAGTTATCGGCATTAATAATAATACTCCCGTCGGCAAATTACGCCATTTTCGATTGATTTGATGTATTTAAATGAAGCGCTCGCTTTCAACGAATAAGCTGTGAATCCTTTCAAATACATTTCAGTTACATACGGGGATGCATAGCAAGTCTATATTTTTAAAATTAATGACACTTGAAAGAGAAACAAAATTAAATATAGCACTTTTTATTTAAAACGGCATTTTTCTTATCGTTTTTCGCATATTCAACAAGATTTCTCACTGACACACATATTTTAGATATTGCTAAAAAAGCAGTATAATGTGCACATTTGAATAAACAAACGAATTCAGAAATGAAATAGGGGGTCATCGGAGGTTTTTCATCACTTTAACGTCATTTTTTAAATAACCTTCATAAACATAAAAACCTAACGTCACGGCAATTTTGATGGTTTCAAGTGTAACTTTGACGGCCTACCGTGTAATCATTGTTGAACATACTATCAATCTAAGAGTACATGATGGAAGAATAACTAACAGTTGATTTTACCAGGCGATTTAAATTCGTCAGTAACTAAAGATACGTATGTAATTCGAATAATACACACAGTAACATATTTACCGCGAATAAAGGTGACGATAACGTTATGCGGCATGTCGTAAAATGACCGTTAAAAAGGCGTTGTGGAAAATTTAAGCACTTTTAGTTATTGTATGGATAATCGTATACCACAAACAACGTAATCCATATATTTTTAGACTTATTCACTACAATAATTTGTTGTCGCAAAATGTTACCGTAAGCGAGTTCGATTTCTGGGTCCCATCTCTCCTTAACCAGCGGACATCCTTGTATTTGCAGTTTCTTATGACAGATTATAATTTTTCCTCACTAAAATACACATATTGTTTATGTAAAAACTTCATAAAACAATTTTCAATAATTTTAGTGATACCGTTTTTAATGATTTCTGTCATTCAATCCCTGACAATTGACAATCACCATTCCTTACACAGTATGAAGAGATTGACAAAAAATGATTGCGAAAGAATTTTCACATTTTTTTTTTCAGTGGCAATTTTTATAAGATGCTGTGTCCACGCGGGACATGAAATGCACTAAGCATGAATAAGTCATTTTCAAAATTAAATTATATTATTTAAAATCATTCATATTAATAATCACAAATTATTTTAAAAATTAAATGAGCAAACTTCTTACCCTGTGATGCAGGTGCAGTGAGTGCAGTACACAATCCTCTGGGCAGTTTGTTTGTGGAGAACAGTTCTACAGTTGTAAGGTTTGGGTGCAATGCTAAACGGAATTTCAGCGCTGTACAAGTACGTCCATGGTTTGCTAGTTTATGGATTTGGGAGTATTATTTAGCCATTGGAAACATGTTTCCAGTAAGTAAGGTGTGCTGTAGTGTCTTTAATGTTGAGAGTACTCTTGCATCTTCTTGTCTTGCCGCCTTTGGATTTTTTAGCGATTTCCGAACTCGTGACCTTGACATGTGACCTTCAAAGTCACACTATCAATGATCATTTTGCATTATGTGTAACAATGTAAGATTCAAACTGTTAATAGTTGAATAAAGGCATATTTCGCAAAAGCATTCTTAAGTCGTGACCTTGCTAGACCTTTGACAGATTTCAGCAAAAACCTTTCAAACAATTTATCTTTCTCCACAGTTGATATATACAAAATAAAAGCCTCATGGCATAGAGACATTTAATGTTATCTTGTTTACAAGGATTTGTTTCAGAACTCATGACCTTTACGTTTGAAATTGAAAGTGAATATGTCAAAAGGAAATTATAAAAATGAGGTACCAAAATCCCCAAAATCCCAAAAGATTGTAGCTTTCCAAAACCACGGCGGGGGCAGCGGCGGACACTGCAAAGCAGTTGTGACTGCTAATACAGTACCTAAGTCCTGATGAGCTACAAAGATGTAGTCTTTACTTGTATATCGATCATGACATCCTTCATTCAAACTAAAGCTTTGTTTCATTTCGTATTTGAGAAAACCAATCAATGACCTTCCTGAAGCACTAATAGCTTCGTCATTGTATTAGTATACCCAATTTAGTCCATTACCTAACAGTGATACCAACAAATCGTCCTATATTCTAACCCCTTTTTGTGTTTAGTGCATTTAAATACAAGTAAAAATAACAATTGAGCGTAAAAGGAAATATGTTCATCCAATTCACACATTATTCACGATGTAATGCTGGTATATTGATGAAAATGGAAAAATCAATCACGGGCTGAAAGCGAAGTTGCTTAACAAGAGGTCTTTCTTTATAGCTATGGATACTTCATTCAATTCCAATTCAGTTTTATCATCATCATGATAAAGACTTTCAAACATATATCACAATGTAGGTGGAACAACAATGGGTGAAAGGAATTTGTTTACACTCGCAGTCACGTTTATGCACACAATCGCAGGTAGAATGTTGGACGATTTGCTCGCTTTTGCTGTTCGATAATGCAACATCTTTTTGCATATCCTTTCCTTGCTCCATCGCGCAATCATGCCTACAAGACAATTGAGACGATTATGTACTGATATTATACTTCACCTACAATCATAGTACGCGTCTCAGTCCTAATGTCACTTAACACCTGATTTTTGTTTACTGTTTTCCTGTATTAATGTCTGCGGACAAATTTTCCCCGAATGTCTGAATTTCACACTTGAAGCGCACCTAAATATAAAACGTGAAATTGACAATCAACATCTCAGTTTTCATTGATTTTTTTTAAAAAGCGTATTAAATAGGGAGTTACATATGCCAAACGTTGCTAAATTGAGTTATTTTATAAAGGAACTGTTGGCTGACCGATTCAGGAAAGTGAAGATTTCTGATCAACAACTGGTCACTGTATTTGAATCGTAACGCAAAAAACAAATAAGATTATTTGAACTCTAAAATATTGCCACTGCCCGGAAGAAAAGACCTTTCAGCTATCATCCACTTTCAAATCACTTTCATTTGCTGATGATAAAGGTGCTACAAATAACGACACGTAACCACCCGATAAGTATATGGTGTGGTAATCATGCCGATAAACACTCGTATTGAGTAAGATTACATATTCAATGAGAAATTTTAAACGTTTCAAAGAAGTTTCACCTCGTTTTTTAAATCGATCTCTGAGAATACATCCCAGTTTATCAAAAATAAGAGATAATATAGGCGTTTATGGAAGGCTATAAACTGATTTTGCATCTTTAAGGTTATATTTATAATCCAAAACTAGGTTCCACGGGAGATATCACTTCTGTGAGTTTGGCAGTCGAATGTGCACTATGTCCTGTCATCGCAAAAGGCACGATATCACAATGCTCTTACACCAAACAGTGACTCACAATGCCATGACGTTTTCAATGCGATGCCGTCACAACACACTGACATCACTGCCCTAGAGGTATGATGGCAGTGATGCGGTCAAAACTGTACATGTTCTTTGTAAAATACTGAAGAATAATACATAAAATCTAGGATATTTCAACTTTTATTTGCAATCAAAAGGCACATGGGTGAGATAAGTTTTCCATCAAATCTGAACGACTGTGCTAAATCAAAAACAATTTGTCGTTTTAGTTTCTATTGTCATTGTTCGAACCAACGTGCCAGATTACCTACAACGAAGTGTATTTGTTACACCAATTGCTTATTTACTCCCATATTGATTATTAAATCAATCACGATCACCATGTGATTATGCTAAAAGCAATCAGTGACACAAAACCTAATGAACACAGGGGAAGTCAAGCGTTTCTACAATGATGACTTTACTTACAATACGAACCTCCGTGACGTCAAGGGTCTACACAAAGGTAAGACAGTGACGTTATGTATGCAGTGTGAAGACAATACAGACTCGGATAGTGAATCAGACAACTCACACATGCGAGACATCGTGGCTCAAGAATGATGGAATCTTATATTTTTAATCTCTTTTTAACAAATTACGTTGGTTTAAGTAGCGTTACACCGATTGCTCCTATTTCGATTGCTGCCTGTGCCCTCATGTGTATTGGGACGGATGGCTGCTCCTCCTACTTCTACCATGCTGACGACAGGAATTGTGTTCCAAGTTTGACAAGATATTTCAACTCTTCAATGCTTGGAACTGGTGTTGGATACAACTATTTCCTTACACGACTAGGTAACATAACGTTTTCCCTTTTCAAATCTATTAGTTTTAGATAAGGAAATTAAATCCATTTCTGGCTAATGGGTCATAAGCGATTTCTGCAATGTACATATCATTAACAGGAGGGGATGTGATAGCGGTTAGCTTTGGGTCATGAGGTCTGGGTTTGGAATCCAGCCAGGTACTCGGCAATTGCATGTGTTAACATTGTATGACATGAATACTCATGTAATATGCTCTATATTGTGCCTGTTCCTCTTCACAGACTGTGACAGTGATTGGACTGTGGTGTATGGACAGTGCTACTATTTTGCGCAGGATAAAATGTCCTGGAATGATGCTAGAGTGAGTTTCATTGTCTGTTTTAAATTTAGAGGCACGTCGTTCTTACTGACATAAAGTGCTCTCAAGAAAACGCAAATAAATGTTACCAATAATACTCCCGAAAACAGTCCAAAAACGAATGTAAATGATTCAGTTAAGACACGCAATTTGATTTCCTTTCGTAAAACAATTTAACGTGTTCACATTTAAATGGCCGTTCGATGGTAGTTCTGACTTATGCATCGATACGTAAACACCTAGAGTTTTTATGATGGAATAGTCAACCATATTACGTTGCAACGTTTTCTTGCAATACTGTTAACCTTTTTCTATGGATATGGCTTATCGGCTTGTTAAAGGACAACTCTCTAACGTCACAATATATTGGGTAACTGGAATAGTAATTAAATTGAATTTTTTTTGTTATCCAAAAACGTGCCACAATGCCTTAAAGTACTAATTATATTGATAGTATCCGCCATATTGTTTTACTGCTTACGTTATATGACAAAATCGATATATGTTCAATATGTGCAATATTGCTAAGGCGGCGATAAACAAACATCTCTTCACCACATGTAATAATAACTCGCCATCTATCTCGAATTTCAGACACGATGCTTGGAGATTGGAGGTTCCCTGGCAAAAGCTAACTCTGACGTTGAGAATGTTCTCTTCCAGTCTTTCTCTGCAGGTAAGATTACGTAATAACAATGACCTGTTTTCAAGCAGAAGAGGTTATAACACTAAATGGAGGTAACGATGTCAGTACACGCCTACGGAATCCTTATGTCACATTTGTAAAGGCAACGTAGCACGCCGCTCTTACTGATATAAAAACAGTCACACAAAATTGATAAATTGTTACCAATGACTTAATTATACTCCACAATCAATAAAAAAGGTTCTAAGACGAATGTACATGGTTCGGTTAAGATATGCCAAATCATTTCTCATAGATTGCTAATTTTAAGACTATATAATCCATTTATTATATAAACAAGTTTTAAGCGATTTTTAAGTCCGTTGATACAATTAGAATCAGTGTTATAACAAAAAGATGAGTCTCGTCTTAGAAGAGGCGTTTACATGTAGCTCCATCACACGTTTCAACATACGTGTAAAGTGTAACATGTCTTTCTCAACCATACAAGTGTCGAAAAGACAAGTCCAACCATGCAAAACTAACATTTTAATCTTGTCAATGGTAACTTCCTATTCTCAACTTTACAAAGTTGAAATGTAATTCTAGAAATCGTCCAAAAGTCCAAAAGTCAACTTGTCATTTATAATTATAAAATCTAAATAATATGCACATTTTATAGTGTTAAAAGTAACGTTTGACAAATGAAAAATGGAAAATGAAGAGTTGCAAAGTCAGCCTTATAAAACGGACTTAAGCATTTCGAGACTGACACGACTCTCATAGTTGCGAATGCAATGTTTCAAATTACATCTCTACATGAATTCGCATTGACCATATTTGGAAGTTTCCCGAACATTGCCGATGTTATCCGAGGACGAGAGGCATTTGCAAAAAAACGAGACCTCCCTTGTTACTGTCCCAGAAGGGGAATCCCTTAGTCTTTTTTTAGCCCAATGCTGGTCGAGTGGACCAGGCCCCTGAAATCTAAGGACGTTACTCTTGTTATGTCCTACAAACAAACGCACATTGTCAGTTCACTGAGCGCTACTGTCACTTACATTCTTATATATTATTTCAATAAATTTTAAGGACATTTGACAAACAATTATTTTTGTTGCAACGCACAACGAATGTGGAAGTAATGTAAATGTGGGATGACACTGACAGACATACAGGATCGCATAGCTTGATTGGCATTGATGCTATGATAAATGTATCCGATCCGTTATCATACACATTATTTCACTTACATATAAAACTGCAGATTTACAAACCATATATAGACACCCTACACCCGAAAATATTAATTACTTTCTGTGCGTTCATTTACACATTATCTGTTTTTGAAAGAAATAAATAATCCAGTGTTGACAACTTTACTATTAATTTTAAAATATTTTAAATGTACCACAAAGCAATTATCTAAATCAGGGAACTGCATATACTTCTTTGAATATTATTTTTAAAAAATGCATTGCACTTTAATTATAACTGAAAACTGTTATGAGTACCAATACTTCTTATTCTTACAGACAGATAATCAAGGGGAAATGTTCTTTAGCTGAGTTCAATTTATCTCTTTTAATTGTTTTACAAACTTTTCTCAACTAGTTTAAACTATTTATTGGTTTTGAATATGTTAATTTATCTATTTTCCTTTACTTATCAAGCAAACTATATTTTTAGTATTTGAAGCAGTGAAAAGTGTATTGTTGTGGGACAGAAATATATACTCATGGTAAAAATGGTTGACACCCCCTAATGGTTATAGGAGTGAAATGTTATATAAACAACGTAAAGTGTTATTTTCGATTATTTTGTTGGTAACGTATGTAACTACATAATGTGTTTTTGTGAATAGTGTCCTTGAGCATTTGCTATTTCTCCTCTTGTACTTTAAAACACTAAAGAAAGGGAAATATCATAAAAACGAAATTTCGTCAAAAGAGTTCATATCTTGTGTCTTGAGATCTTGGCAGTGGTACATTGTTACAGTGTGTGGGTGTTCTCATTTCGGTTATAATAAATAAGTGTATATTATTTAGATTTAATAATTAAAACTGACAAGTTGACTTTTGGACTTTGACGATTTCTAGAATTACATTTCAAATTTGTAAAGTTAAGAATGGGAAGTTACAATTGACAGGATTAACATGCTAGTTTTGTATGGTTGAGAACGACATGTTACACTTTACAAGTTACAAGTCAACATGTCTTCATTTATGGCACAAATCCCCTTCCATAGAGTACAGGCCAAAGGGCTGATACAGGTTGAGATATGACATTTGGTATGTATAAAAATACATGTTGTAACATTTTCATCATCCTTATCTATAACAAGTGTTTGCCACTAACATGGCGATGTCCCCCGCCATTGAGTTTAGTAAGACACATAATTTGGTCAAGTGTCATAGTCACCTTGAAAATAAGGTCAAGGTCACCAAAATCGACTGTTGTCTGCGTCTTCCCAACTTCCTAATGCAAGGCATAACGCTTGCCAGTCTCCATTACTGGCTGATTTAGCCCTTGCAGTATTTCCTTAACAAATCTGTGTTTAGAAATCCAGGCCCGCTATGCATTTCTGGTGCAGCGATTCACACAACAAAGCGAGTGAAATACCGCAAGGGTTAAATCAGCCAGTTATGCAGATTGGCAAGAGTTATGCCTTGCGTTTGGAAGTTGGCGTCTTCCCACAATGTAGGCTGACACCAAATTTGAAGACTTTGGATATAACGCTTCGTGAGATATCGCATTAACAAGAAACGTGACGTACATACGTACGGACGCCACTAAATACATAGTCCCCCCGTTCCGCGTTATTCACTAAGGTGACATGATCCTCCGCCGCAAATTAATACTTCAAATTAATAATGTCAAGATCATCAAAATAAACTGGCCCAGAATGTTCACTAAATAACCATCGGTGTAAGATAGTGATCAGAATCCAAAGAACGGTTCTGTTGATCCCTCTGACTTAACATTCCTACTTAAATTCAGTTTTAACCTTGTGAATAAATGTCAAGGTAACCATAATCTGATTAGCCCTTTGTCTTCCCTTGGTGAAGCTATGAGTAAGTCATGAAGACAATCCAGGGAACGGTTCTTTAGACATCCCAAAGTCAAAGTCACAAAACACTGTAGGAATATAACTATCCCTTTGGTGAACCCATATGCAAAATATGAAACAAATCCAGTTAAAAGTACTTGATTTGTTACATTTCATACGTACGTACATACATGCGGACGTACGCACGGACGGACAGTCGGACGGACGGAAGGACGCAGCTGAAAACTATATCCCCCACTTGACACTTTGCGTTTGGTGAGAATAAAGATTTGTTAAGAACCAACTTCGTGACAAACTACGAGTTGTACCACTTGGGCTATAAACTGTTCCTCTTCATAAGTTTAATTATGTATTTTGTGTATATAGCCGTTAATAAAATATTATATAAAATAGCCGTTACATTTAAAAACATCATTGATTGGTGAGGAAAATCAATTACGTTGACTCTAAGTCGCATGCGACGTAACCATGTAAGCAAAGGGAGATCGCTCTAACCTAAGGTGGCCCAGGCTGATCCATGGGTTTGCCGACCGGGTTGACATGGCTGATATTGATTTTTCGTACCGAGCAGCACTATGGATGCCCTGGCCTTACATGTACCTCTGTCCCATAGGCCCATCCACATGAGCCAGGATTGGAGATAGATATATAGGAATTGACTATTTTGTATTTAATATCAATGATCATCTAAAATTGTACTTTATCATACTTTATGCATATGATTAATGGTGCATTGTTTTCAGAAATGGGCAATTATTGGATAGAAATTGACTGTTTTGTATTTAATATCAATGATCATCTAAAATTGTACACCATCATACTTTATGCATATGATTAATGGTGCATTGTTTTCAGAAATGGGCAGTTATTGGATCGGAGGTAACACTGGATGAAAAAGTCCTATTTAATCCGGATTAAATATGAATTAAAGATGTCATTTAATCCCCTTTACTCCCCTTTACTCCGGATTAAAGAAACAATTTACAACAGAGTAAAGGGGAGTAAATATCACATTTAATCCATATTTACTCCATATTTACTCTGAGATTAAATATTTGTAAAGGTGATTAAATAAGATTAAAGTTTTGTAAATATTCAGACAAGTTTTTGCTATGTTGTAATAAAAATAAAATAATTTCATAAATTTGACAAAAGTTGCTTTGAACATTGCCGGCAAAACATTACTCTAATTAAAAACTACTTCTATGAAAAGAAATGCTTCTAAAGAGAAAGTGACTTGAATGGAGAAATTGACTTTGATGAAGACAAAAATGATACTGATGAAGACATTGACTTTGATTGGAAAAAAGACTTTGCTGAAAAACATTTATTTTGATGAAAATATTTGCTTTAATGGATAAATTAACATTAAATGAATTTTTTTAAATCGAAATAGAGAATAGAGTTTGATGGAAAAAATTACTTTAATGAAATAAAACCTACTTTGATGAAGAAATTTACTTTGATGGTACAAATGACTGTGATGAAAAAATGTCTTTGATGAAAAATTGACTTTGGTGGTAAATGTTACTTTGATGATATATTTGACTTAAAAGAAAGAAATAACTTTGATAAAGTATTTGACTGATGAAATAATTGTGTTTAATGAAAAACATTACTCGGGTGAAAAAGTTCACCTTGATGATAAAAATTACTTGGATGAAAAAATTTACTTTGATGGGAAACAAATACTTTCATAACATAAATGTTAATTTAAAAATTGAATTTGATGAACATTGTTATTTTGATAATAAAATTTAATTTAATGAAAAAATTGCTTTGGTGAAAATAAACTACTTTGAAGATAAGAATGTCTTTAATAGAAAAATATGACTGACGAAAATATGACCAATTCGGAATAATGACTAACATGATTTAGTAACTTACAGAGATATTATAAGTATCATCTCATGAAAATATACATAAAGATAAATATAGTAAATCTATTGATGAGTTTGGCAATTGGTGAAGCAATTCACTTTATTAGTTACCATTTACGGCAGATTTACATTGGATATAACAATATGGTATGAGTATTTCTTGGAGGTTATTGAACATATATAATTTCCTATAATTGTATACATTTAAATAACATACACATTTACGACAGACATACACTTCATAATGCTAGATTGCATGGCCATTCTTTGTGAAGTGTGTAATGTTACAGAATCGAACTGGGATAGCAACATTTAGCGAGGTGACGGGGAATTATTAAAAGAGCCATAACGTTTTGATTATTTAGATTGTCATTTGATTGCTAAACATTGTTCATTAATGCCATATTGTTACATTGTAATCACTTTATGATTCGATATAGCAGTTCAGATACACAGTTATGATAGATATAGACAGACAGACAGACATATACATTTGATTACAGTGTCAAAAATTAAATATAAATTGGAAAAAGCATGTTTAAAAGACATTAAACAACCAGCCATCTTTTGGCTAAAAAGACACTTTAAAAAAAACAGTGTACAATATATTCGTAAATATAGGTATGTAAAATAGGAATGGTACAGATTTATAATAGTAATTAAATAAATATAAATAATAAAGTAAGTAAATAGATATAAGAATTATAAAAATTAATTTCCATTTATAAAACATATTTCTTATGGTTGTACATTTTATGCGTTTGGGCTATTTTCCGTTAACAGTTTGATAAAAAGATCTAAAGGTCCCGTTACATTATAAACATTTTGATTAAATTATTTCTGAGATCATTGTATAAGTGGCATTCTGAAATAAAATGAACAAAAATCTACAAAATCTACGCTCTAATGGCGTGGAGTCTTGCTTTATATATCAAATCAAATGTACAGAAGAAGAAAAGAAACATTGCATACAACGGAAGTAAGCAGGTCGGAAACCACAGAATTCGCAAGCAGAGAGGAAATCGTAACAGAAGACCACTTGCAGTTCCAAACAGAGACAAATATGTAGATCAAAGTGATTATCATCACTACGAATCAGATGGGTCCTTCTCAATAGAGGGGATGAATCAGTCCCCAGTGTTATTATCAACTTAGGACTAAGACGAAACCAACACAAGTGTAACCGACCAAACCACTGTGTCACCAACATAAACAACAAACATTGACTTTAATAACACCTCTTTAGATTCCTCTCTAAACACCATGAAAACGGTCTTTGGAGTAATTTTAATAAGAAGAACGAATCGTATACTCCCCGAAACTACATGTATGCGAGAAATGTCAATTGAGTGAGTGAGTGAGTTGGGGTTATGCCGCTTTCAAGAGTATTTCACTTATATCGCTGCTGCTAGTATTATGGCAGGGAGAAAGCCCGCAACGCCATGTGGCTATGCATTGCGATGAAACCTACGAGCATCGGCTGGAACTAGCTAACCATGGGTGGGACTACGCTGACATTCAGTGTAGCATTGCACCCAAACCTTACTGCGTGTAGAAGAGTTTTCTAATGCAGACAAAGTCGCCGTGCCCCTGGCGGGATTCGAACCCCGGACCTCTTGTTCCGAAGCCGAACGCGCTAACCACTGGCTATCCCGCCCCCCAATTATGCAATTGAAACAAATGATCAATTCATTGACTGTGGGCCAGGATGTGAGACCTGCAATGACTCAAATTTTAAGCCCTCGTAAATAGTGTATTGTGTGAAAATCAAGCTAACTTATTGTCACCCAATCAACGTCTATTGTACATTGTTTAAGCTACCTATATATTCGCCAAGTAAACAAGTCGAAATGCGGCGCATCCAGTCATCATTAAAATGATATCTACAGCAAGTGTCGTCTGAAGTATATATATAGTATTAATATAAAGAGTTGTTTTAATTGTGTTATATGAGTATTACATCATGCGACATATATTCACAATATACTAGGTTTACTCACAAAGATGTGATTTTAACATACATTCAATATATGATGCATAGGATTTAAGGATATGTGACAAGCTGATTTATGTCCATTTTAAGTATTACACGACTTGTGACAGATATTCAATAGATATTCCATGATTGTGTGGCAATTTATTTGAGAGAGGTTTATTCACATACAATATAGTTCATATACAAAGTTGTGATTATAACATAAATATTAGGTACCTGTTGCATTGAATATAATAAGATGTTGATATAAGTGTATTATTTGAGTATAATATTCCATTTGCGACAGGTAGTTATGAAACTCATATCGATTGATTACTTATCACACTTCAATGAAATCCTAAAACGCTAAACACGACAGCGGGTAACCTCTTATCACAGCACCTTCACCACTAGACTTAAACTTTAGTTATCACCACGAATGCGATACATACACTATTAAGTGTTAAAGGGGACTGATTTGTTATACGATCTTGGAATACAAAAATACTCCAAGATGATATAGGCAACATCTTTTTGCTTTCAAGATAGGTTTACTGGTGCTTACCGTTTTTTGTCTTTGGTAGCTAGATATTCTAATGCATTGGTATAGCATCTAATATCCAGTGACATTAATATTACCTTTATGTATTATGAAATCACTTACCTACAGACCGATGTAGTTTAACTATTCCTCGTTAAAAATGATTGGTAATATTGATTCAGCTTAAAATAATGACAGAGGGAAATATGTGATCTTGACAAATATGTATCTCATATTTTGTTTTATAACTTCATCACACTTTATCAATTTATTTTTAAAAAGTCCATCGTATACAGCCTTCAATATTTAATATTAATACTTTACTTCAAACAGAAAATGTCGCTACCATCAAACTATCCATATGATGTCACCATGTGTGAAGTTATACACATATTGGCAATATATGTTAACCTCATTATGCTCTGTTGTAGCCTTGAGTTTATAGAAATATTCAGTATCATCATAACAAGTGTCATTATCCATTAAATAAACCTAATGTTCAAGCCAACTAAGGGTGGTTCTTAAAGCTACAAACCTGAAATAATGTAATGCGACATCGCTTGTTTAAATCCTATCAATGGACAGTTTGGACTAGAATAATGCATTTTAAACGTCTAAAATCGTATGCACAGCTGATTATGAGAGACCATTATTTAACAACATATAAGGTTCTTAATGAATAAGATTTACAAATAATATTTTCCAGGATGCCCGTATATTATAATATATCAATTATGTTTTTAAGTAATTGTATCGGCATTATTTATTTACAATGCATTTACCATTGAATAAAAGTGATTTGAATTCTAACTCATTCAACTAAAAAGGACAAAACACAATAAAAGCAAATTTTCACAATCACATGTTGCGTAGACATAGGTATTGTTCGTCATAATTGTTGATTAAATCTTAAGATCCCTAGCTAATCAAATTGGCGCCACCCAGTCTGGTGTCGTTGTATATACAATATGTAGGGAGTCGGCGGAAGGGTACAATTAAAAAATGGTTCAATGGTGACAAAACACAATTATATCTCCTAAGTAAAGTGTCATCACAAATTCACTTCTTGAATGTAATGGAATATACATGCCGTTGAACATATAACGCCTTTGTCAGACAATGCAAAGCTAAACCGAAATTAATTTATTGCCCCTAATTAGCGGCAGCCAAAGGAGATTCAGGCTGGCATTACACAACACACTTTGCACGGGCCGTGATCACAACTCTTTAATTACCCTGTTCTGTTCAGAAATACAGAAATACGGTTACATCTATCTTAATAAAATGTAAACTATAAAAGCGTTTCCGGCAAAAAAACCGATATTATAAAAAAGTAAAACTAAAGGTAAAACTTTTCTTGTTATAAATGTTTATGATTTGAACAAATGACGTATTTTTTTAAAAATAAGGGGCGGGGTAGCCCAGTGGTAAACCGCCATCTACTGTTCCTCTGTGATTTTTACAATTCAGAAGCGATCTCCTGAATTTAAGCAATATCTACTCCTCCATGACCATATATCCAAACCAATCCTTAAATTTAGAACAAGCAATTAAAACCGGCCGATGGCAAAATATCGTAAAAGGACTTTGTTTATGGATTTACGTAAGTTATTGTTTAAAGAATATTATTGTTCCTGGCCAAGATTGTTAAAATTTCGTCAACTATTTTCAAATAAGATTTCTGTTCTGAAACAACTAGCTAAGTTTATTAGGATTGTTTGAAATCAATTTGATTTAATTATCTTTAATCTGCAGTTATATTGCTGTACATTCTATGTATATTACTTTATTTACTCATGTACCACCGATGGTGGATCTTTTTGAGTAATAAAAGATTTATGATGACAGTACAGATGATTGCGCCGAGGTATAGTGTTATCTTGATAGAAACAATAAATCTTGAATAAATGATGTTGTATTAATGTGTTATAATGTTTAAACCTTCCCAGATTCTCCACATTGAGTTTGTTGTTCCCATATGTCGATATCATCGATGATATATATCGAGCTCAACTGACAGCTACTGAAAATAACTATTTTCCCCCGTTCAGTAAGTGAGAATAGTGAGAATAACAACAATGCATCAAGATAGGCGTGCGCGCAAATCAATGTTATTTTGGAAACTTATCTAAAGGAGACAAAGTTGGTTTACTACCATGTCCTACAGATACGTAAAATGGGTCCACAAATGCGACTTCATGATTGTATGAAAACGTAACTCAACTTTAAGTAATATTGTATTGTGGCACATATCAAAGTCAAACCAGATTTTATGAAATATACCATGACTCTATTCCAGTCTATAAGGGTACACAGAAAAATCAATATAATAAACATCAACATTTAAATTCACATCTTTATTGTTACGCTTAACTCATGGTGATTGCATATGTATTTATTCTATGTCCATAAGCCGAACATATTGTTGTATAGAAGCAAAATGTATTTGTCAGGCAATAAAAGCAACATGAATAACTCAGGCGACCCTCAATACACAGGTTAATGCTGAACCTCTGTGTATTTGATTTAAGACCCCTTTGGTATTTCAATCTTTATCAGTCAAATTGCACACCTCGATAACGAACTGAAACGGTTGTCTCTGATTTGGCAGTCTCCTTAATTGATTTAATCAACTCTTAGCCGACAGATTTGTATGTTTTTGTGTAAGGGGGGGGGGGGGGGGGGGGGGGGGGGGTGGGTGGGTGGGTGGGGTGGGGGGGGGGGGGGGGGGGGGGGATGTTCCCTACAGAACAGACTACCAAACATGAAAACTTTGTATAAAATCTCATTCCACAAGAAAACCAATTGTTTAAAATTCATGTTACACACATATTTAGTTGAACAACTCCTGTGGGTGCGTTTACTGTTGTTATTGTCAAAATAATGCGTTAACGAAAAGCTTTCTCTATAATACTTAAAGCTTTCTCCGTAGATATGAATAACACATGAATGTACAGAACCATTCAAGACCGAATGATAAGAAAAGCATATTACAACAAAGTTTAATCCTTTACCATATACTTTCTATAAACATGTAACGGTCACGTCCGTGGATAAACTATTACCTGCCTGGCATGAGTGTGTACAGGTCACATGAACGTATTAAAAGATTCATAGGAGTCAAAGGGATTGAATAAATTGTAAAACTGTTAAAATTGAATATGAATATCCTTTCCTTATTGTCTGTAATGCCTATAGTCATTTTAGAAAAAAAACGAATTTATCTCATAAGTATACCGCAAACCCCACAATTCATAGCTGTAGCCTCTTGTTAACCAATACTGTAAATGATACCTGTGTTATATGCCAGTAAATATTGCAATTCTGTGAAACTAAGTTGAATGTTAAACGGGCTGATAACCAACATGTATCCTATGGAAACTATAAATTCAATAAATGTCATCCATATCGGAATATAAAACCAACTGCAAGTGCAATACCCCGCTAACAAACTTGTATATGTAGTTTATTACTCGCTTGTAAATCAAATCAATGGTTACATTTTATATTGCAAAGTTGTTAAATCAGTAAAAATATACCATCTACTCCTTTTTTCACGCAATGCACCAAAAATACTCCCTTAGTTTAAGCAAGCGTCAATCTTGCAACATTTATGACCTAAATAGGTTCTGAATACACAAGTGTGTATTATCGAATTCTTTGTGTATTCGGCTTATGCCTTCTCAACCATCGGTCATTCTCACCGTTGTTAACGAGCCGGCGCAGTTTCGGCAGTTAATGACTTACACCTATTTGGTATCTTGTTAATGAGCCCTAATTGAGTTAATCAACTCATAAGAAGAAATGCGTAAATTACACTTATATTTAAACTGTTTGTTTGGAGGGAAGTTTGTGTATCAAACCCCGTGCGTTCATGTTTAATCAGGCCACTCTAGTATTGCATCATGGTGATACTGAATTAAAAGATATTGATCGTCAATAAGTATAAATGATTATGCAATATGGCAAAACATACAATCCAAGTTATTCTTTTCTGCGCTTTGGTTTACAAATGATTACACTGTGTGTCAGTAAGAGACGCTTTTCATGTACATATCGTACAATAAGATTTTTCTTGATTAACGAAAAATGTTAAACTATGTTGTGTGTTATAATGTGTAATAACATGAGTGAGTAATCATTGTCGCTAGATTATTTTTAGACGTTTACATTTGTATTTCATTGTATTCCATTCTGTTTAACAAGGATAATGTTTGCTTGAAATAATGATTGTTCATTTCTTTTTATGATAATCATCATCCTCTTAATTCATTTGGATGTTTTAACTATTTCTTGAAGTAATCTATTTTAACGTAAATGTCTCAACATGCAAAGGAGGTAACATTAATTAAATCTTTATCCAGCGATTGCATTTGCATAAATTATATTTCGTCTGTCATTTTGTATAAATAACAGCAGACTAAATACTTATCGCTTTCTAGGAGGATTGATTGATCATAATTAAGCGAGTCAGTAGTTCCAGGTTTTACTGTAATTCACACATTTATGGTCCACTTAATAACGGCAAATCTGGTTCAGCAAGGTAGCAATCGAAAATGTTGTTTCTCTACTTATATGTTTGACCCTTGTAATGTTAAATAGTATACCCTTAATATAATGTCACCTGTTATTGTGTTGTATCCAGGTTGGACAAATGGAAACACTTTCGTTCTTTGCATGTATAATATGTTTGCAGAGAACGAAGACTATGTTACAGATAAACATCTACACAACTGTGTGTTCAGGCGTCACTTACTCCCATGCTTTCTCTTACATAGCTTACGCAGGCTGTTCGTCGGGATTTGATTTGATTTGATTTATGTAATCAACAGTAAAATTTAGTTGGTGTACTCTGTACTCAACCGCAAAAGAAACGTCACCATACAAAATATAAGATAATTCATTCCAAGAGTGATACTGACGACTGAAACAGAGAAACAGCATGTCTTCAGAGGAAAACTTAACCTGAAATTTCAAAACATTATATATGCATATTTCTGCGAAACACCTTTTAAGAATTGGCAATTCTCAAAATCCACGTTTTCGAATTTTCGTAACTAGATGACGTAGGGGAGTCTAAAAGGACTTTTTTGGCATTTTACGACATCCTACAGTAAAGACGTGTCATCAAATTTAAGTTCAAGAAGGTTATTCATGTCGACACCATATTTTATTGTATCTTATGTAGTTTCTACATTTTATATTTTATACATATGACTTAAATCTCAAACACTCTGACCCAAAAACATTTTGAAAAAGCGATTTCAACACTGCAACTGTATTTGAACTGACACTAAAAGAAAAGCCTCATTCTCTAATACGTGAAATTGTGAGTACTTCTTTATTGAATATGTGTCCACCATATACTTTCTCAGACAGCAACATTTAGGGGTTCCCCGGGTGACATTTCTTTTGCGGTTGAGTGCATGATAGTCTTACACTCAGACTCAGAAAAAGTATGTATTCTGAAAATATCACCATTTTATCAAATATCGAAAAGTAGACTGTAAAAAATGGAATATTAAGAGAACCTCCTTTTCAATGTTTTCATTTCAGAGACTAGGTGTTTGATTAACCACAAAAAAACTGTACATTCACAGTGTAAATAGTTAAATCAACATCGTAAATAGCATTATATCATATAGATGGCATAAACGGTTTTCTGATGATTGGCATTATAACGAGGAAAAATAGTAATTTGTTCCAAAATGCAATTGTTCAACTGAAATTGTCTATTGCATAACATGTTATCATATTTTCGGGCAAATTAAACTATTATTTTATCCCAATGGCATGCAATACTGTGGGATAAAGTCTTGTCTTGTTTTGTCCGTCTATCCGTGGTTATGGATGCAACTTTTATTTTCTTGAATTAATAAGTAACTCAATGAGTGGTTCATACACTTATGAGAGGAGAGATCGCATTTAACGTTAATTTGAGGGTTTTTTTTTATCTGGTAATGATCATTTACTCCGATATAAGTTCACAATAAAAACTTGTAATAGAATATTGTTTTTTATGTATTCAACTTGTAAATTCCCTCCAAAGACATGATGAATATTTATTTTTTTACATCTTGACATAATTCAGTTTAGGGAGTGTTTCATTCGAATCAAGTACATTTATTTAACAACTGTTTTCATTGATTGGACATTATTATTAAGCAACTGGCTGCACTTCCTTCCCGTGATAGAGCTCTTTATTTCCGTAAGAACGGCGTGCTACATTTCGTTTAAAGACAATATTTACACATATTTAATATCATTTAACATTATATTTGCAAATATTGAATCGTATATAAACATTATATATACAAACATTTAATCTGAATTAAATAAGACATTTACAAAACTTTACAAAACTTTACAAAACTTTACAAATATTTACTCCGGATTAAATAAGACTAAATATGATATTTACTCCAGGATTAAATATGACTAAAGATGATATTTACTCCGGGAGTAAATAGGAGTAAATTATTAAATATCATCTGTTTTCCCAGTGTAAGAGGGAGGGCGGCATCTGGGCCTGGCAAGATGGAACGTCTCCACTTCCTACCTTTTGGGGGACGAACCAACCATCAGGGGACGGGCCGTGTCTGGAGCAGGTAGTGGGAGGCTGGAATGACCGAGGGTGTGGCGGCTCTATACTATCACTTTGCGAAAAATGATCAGTTTTGAGAGTTACCGATGATAGATGCAATATTGGCCACTCAGCGTTCAAATAAAACTCACACACTTTTGAAAAGACTTTTAAAATTTATTAGTTGTTGATTCTGATTTTCGACTTGTTCATTTATCTATTTCTATGTCGAGATTAAAGAATTTGTTATACCCAAAATTTCTTTATATCGTTGGTTTGTTTCTACTTTATTCCACGGTTGAGAGACTTATATACGAATATTGTATTTTGTTGCCAACATTAATTATCAAGAAGGGCTTACGGTTGAAATAAAATGTGACAGTTTCGGTTGAATGCAATGACGTCATAAGTATATGAGAGTAACGTCACTTTAGTTTTTGGTTCGAGTCGACATGCTTTAAAGGCGCTGTGGCACTTTCTGTTTACTGACATAAAGTGATCTCACGAAAAGGTAAATAAGTGTAAGTATTGGCTAGGTTATACATTATAATGGTTTATCGGGTCTTGTAATGTCAATAACCCTCTAATTTTAATAATAAATTGAAAATTTGAGAAAAGAAAATTGCGTTGCTGACTTCTTAATAGGAGAAATCAGGGTAGTTTAATGGATAAAAATACAGGAGCAAGATGGACGGGGTCAGACAAAACAATGTTGCATGTGCGACTTCCTATGTAAATCTTATCTCACATTTAACTTTGCTGCATATCGGTACCTTTCTGATATATCTGGGATAGTGTAGTGGTTAGCGTGTTTGGCTTCGGATCAATAGGTGCAGGTTTCGATCACAACTTTGTCTGCTAATGAGAACCGTTCTAAATGCAGTAGGGTTTGGGTGCAATGCTACACTGCTTTTCATATCAGTACCTACCATGGGTTCGCTAGTTCCAGCCGATGCTCGCAGGTTTCAACGCAATACACACATAAAATGATGTTGCAGCCTTCACCCTGAGGGAATACCAGCAGCTGTGATATAATTAGATATCCGGACTTACCCTACCTCTGGTAAGTACATGCTGATCCGACAGTAGGATGGCAGGCGGTCTCTACACAGACTACTGTCAGAAACTCCAACACGCATGAACAGAAGGAAAAGTTGTCACCACTGACTTATCTGAAACACAGAAAGCAAGTGAGATGAGTCACATCAATAAGAAAACACAACGTACTGTGAATTAGCCCTAACTAAAAGTCTCCGAGGTAGGATAATTACCTACACAAGGAAGATGGAGTGAGTTGTTGGGCCACCACCAGTGGATGAACCACTGAAATCCCTTTACATCCTCCACTGCTAAGTCCCGTAGGTAATGGCTGGCAAATTCCGTGTGGACGTCCAGAAACAGCCCTCCATGATGTAAGGTGGCGAGCAGTTTCTGTGTAGTGGCATAGTCCTCCACCTTGAAAGCCTTCAGCACCGCTACCAACTTCAGAATCTTCACGGCCAAGACCAGGTTGAGAGCTGAAAGGTAGTTCATGTAGCTATGGTTCCTCCTTTCAAGTGACGGTGCATCCTAAGATGTAGAAGGAAATCTGCGATGAACTGTGGGGAGGCCGACAAAGGGTATTTGTGTTTCTTTGCACAGAAACGCTCAAAGAACAAGGACCTGGTGGAGACTCAGTGCGCTTTAGCAATAATGCTAGCCACCCTGCCCGAGTAGCCATTAGCTCTCAAGGTCCTTTGTAGATGATCCAGATGATGCTGGTGAGGGTCTGGTTCTTTTACGGCGAGACAAAGAAGTTACGGGAACCACGTCCTAGCTGGCCAAAAGAGCGCAACCAAAAGCACTGCCATCACTCTGGTCTCCTTTATCTTGGGGAAAACCCTCGGAAGAAGAATTGGCGGAGGAAAGGAAAGGAATGTAGCATCCATTCTGTAGGGGAAGGTTTGTCCAGTGTTGACAAAGCACAGTGGTGTTGTCTGTCTGTCTGTCATGTCTGCCTCTCACGCCAACGGCCCGGGTTCGAATCCTGGTGGAGACACCAAACATTTGTGACCTGGGTATTATACTGTTTTGTGTCCTTGGGCAAGGCACTTCATCCACATTGCACTCTGTTCACCCAGCTGTACAAATGGGTACCTGGATATTGGAATGTATGGACCTATACGGTCTTGCGGAGCGCTTCATAGGCGGCACTAATAATTTTGCAGCGCCTTGAGCATGTATTGTACACGGGTATGTGCGCATTATAAATATACTATTATTATTATTATTATTATTATTATAAAGCGTCCGTTGTACATTCCTGCAGCCCGCAATGTGCCAAGCCCTAACTTGAATGTTGTTTCAGTCGAGAAGGTGAAACAACTCAAATGTCTGAGTCAAAAGCTGGTCTGAGCATCTTGTTCCTTGATTCAGAATCAACCAAACCACTGTGGATTTGTCTGATGCAAACAACAGGGGAGTTCCGCGCAGGACTGAGAGCCGCTGGTTTACAGCAAAAATGATGCTCTGAAGTACAAGACTGTTGCTATGCCGAGACGCGTGAACGTTGGACCACGGTCGTGCTGTCTTACAATGTCCCCTATGTGCTCCCCAACCCTGAAGTGGCGCGTCTACAAACAGTTCGTAGCTGTGACTGAAACCTCTCAAAGAGACTCCTGCGCAGACATTCCACGGGGTCAGCCACCAGCTCAAGAACTGATGCAGATGCGTTGAAAGCTTTAACTTGATCCTCAGATCGTTTCAATGAATAAATGGACCAAAAACACCTGTGGAGGGCGCAACATCAGATTGCCCTGAAGAGTCAAGGATTGAGTTTTGGACAGGAGTCTGAGAAGTGATTGTCACTTTCTCAGAGACAACTCCTGGTCTACCGCCCTCTACACCAAGTGTTGAATCTTGTTCAGACTGTCCAAAGGGACCTTCACTAAATCCAGGTATGTCAAGAACAGACTGTCTATGAAGGTCAGACGTTGTGAGGGTACCAAGTGTGTCTGCTCCCGGTTAACAAGCCACCCCAGTTGGTGAAGTAGACCAAGAACATACATGGCTGCTGGAACAAAGGTTGTGATGCGCAGTGGCTCATGAGATATGAGGGTCGATTTCTATCCTGCGAAGGTGAGGAAATCGCACAATCGGCGCTGTGATATGGGTGAAGAGCCAGGAAGCCTAGATATTCCAAACGGGAAGACCTTCCACTGGTAATGGTTTCCTTGGAATACAAAACAGGGGAACTTCCTGTTGGGTTCGAATTTTGGAACATGGGAGATAAGCAGCAGGAATGCAGCAGATCAAGGGTTATGCGGAAATGACGTGGGTACTCCATGTACAATTCATTGAAACCAACAGGTTGTGAATCATCTTGTCAGAGTTCTTCTTCGGGACGAGAAACATTGGAGAGTACAGCCCTGGGGAGTGAATGGGATCTATCAAGCAGCCTTGTCAAACAGTGTCCGGATGTTGGAAGACAACTTCATCGGTGTACACGCATAGCCGAAGCATGTTTGTCAGAGGCGGAGATCTTGCTGAGGGCAGTTTGTAGCCGACGCGAGGTATATTTACGAAGAAGGGATCTTCTGCTT
This sequence comes from Gibbula magus, assembly GCA_936450465.1. Lineage (NCBI taxonomy): Eukaryota > Metazoa > Mollusca > Gastropoda > Trochida > Trochidae > Gibbula > Gibbula magus. The sequence continues at coordinate 34,548,457 of OW388302.1, forward strand.
ACAGGGGTGTTGTAGATAGGGATGAATTGGGGCGGGCGGGCCCTTGGGCCTGGGTCAGTAGGCTCTATGTCTTTTCTGGGACGTCTACCACCTCTGGTGTAGGTCTTGCTTCCTCTGCCACGAGCACAGGGAGCTCCTCTGGCTGAAGCTCGACGACCCTGGTAGAGCTGATGCAGTCTTCTCTGCTGAGTCCGAAAGTTGAAGTATGTTTGCGCCTGATTTGAATGTTCTCTCAACACATCGGGGATCTTTGCACAGGGGGGCACGTGTCTTCTTGAATCTTTCTTCCCACGAACAGGGGCCAAGAAGACTGTTCCTCCGGACAATGGTAATGGTGGCCAAGGCTGAACACATGATCCATAATGACTGACAACAAGTTGGTGTTATATAAACATCAAAGTCAAGCGGTCTTCCCACGATGGGTTGGGCTCAATTAATTATTTATAAACAACCTCTTTAGCTGAGTCTTAAGCTGACAAAGGCCTCAGTATATGTCTCAGCTCTGTGTGAATGTCCAACAGTTTGGAGTCAGGTACATCCGATAGATGTCTAGCCGAGTCATCCTGCACTGGCTCATTGTCAAGTGTTGAAACTCGACGTTGTGTTCTATGCTGGACAAAAAGATAGATTCAGAAACAATTTCTGGAAATCTTCATAAACCTGGGGAAGGACAAGAAGTGAGGCGATCCGCAATCCAGGAGTACACCAAAGCAAATGTCTGATGAGTTTTGCCATCATCTGCCGAATCCGAAAATCCTCTTCATCGGGGGAGGGAGAATGAGAACGCCGAAGCTTGGCAGGTGGAGGCCTATGCTCCCTGTCTCTAGAGGTCGTAGAATGGTGCCAGTCGTCCGTTTGTCAAGGTAGGCAGAATGTCTGTCATCACTCCCACTCCGCCTATCCTCGGAAGGAAGGGCGCCGGACCTCTGGATACCAGTCCTCCACAACAGGGCGTCTCTCTCATACCAACTGTAAAGGCACGCCCATCAAGTGGGCGCAGATCGTCGAGTGGGTGCCGATCAACAGCTTGGCGCCGATCCTCTCGTTTGCGCCGGGATTGAAAGTAAGCACATATCCTTGAGATCTGGGTAACATGTGTCCGCATAAGGATCCTTAAGGGGTGGACACCGATCCTCAAAAGGTGGATGCCGGTCCTCTAGCATCGGATGAAGATCCTTAGGAGGCAGGAGACAATACACTGGAATCCCGAGAGGGGAGGAAGGTCCTTCAACACTGGGCGACGGTCCTCAAAAGGTTGGAACCCTGACAAAGAGTTAGTCATGCTTCTCCTCTTTGGGGGTGAGCTCGAAATGGGACGGCTGCGCTGGTCCAACACGTCCAAACATGAAGGTTCCTCCGTGATCCCTTGTACACAGCTGGCCAAACGTGGATCCTGCAGAATAGCTTGGGCATCCAGATTGACAGCTGCCACGAACTGGCGTTGTTTAAGAGTCCCACAGAGGTGTATCCTCAGGCTTAATCGGAGGAGGAGGATCCTTAGGAGGGTCGGCTGAAAGACGAGGATCCTTCCTGGTAGGAGGTGAGTTAGGTGTAGTGTTTAAAGAAGGAATCCTATGCTAGCGTCAGATGTATCTTTTACGTCTTGCAGCGATGAAAGCCTTAAAGTCAATGATGGAAAGGGGTATAGAAAACTTGCACCTCTTTCCCCACGTGCACTCGTCAGAGCGCAGACAATCAGGACACAGGAGTTGTTTTTTTTAAAAAATGATTTCAGCGACTTGCACTCTAAGCAGAAATCTCTGGTCATGCAAGTCACTTAAAATATAAGATCTTCATAAAAGAAGCAGGGAAAACAACATAAACAAAGAATATGAACAAATTCAAAAAAAAATTCTTTACTTTAAGAGTTAGTTAGTAAGAATTAATTAAAATTTTAGGAAATAATTCGAATTTGTATAAAACTGTTATTAATTATGTATATTTAAATTAATAATTTAAAGTAATTATAATTATAATTATGTTTTACCAAACTTTAAAAAGTTTCAATAAAAAACAACATCAAAACAATTAAAATATGCGAAGACAACATTTTACCTGAAAATAATTACAACCTTAACGTTAAGAAAAGGAAAACGAAAGGTAAACGAAGTGATAATACCAACAAGGCAAAGTGAATAATGATAAACGAGCCAATGGCAAGTTTAGTTTATTCTAAAGTCGTGGATAAATAACGGGTTACAAAGTGAACAAAACATAGTTCCAATGAAACTCGAGACAAAACAACTGAAATGCAAGCAAAAAGTGTTGCAAACGGATGCACCACACAGAGTACCCACTAAAAATTAACAAGTGAGTATAAAATGACGTTATGCGTGATAAAAACAAAGATTTTTCGCAAGCAGCGAAACGAAAATAGTACCATGCAGACCGCTACATTGGAAAAACAGGAAGGTGAGTCAACAGCGAGTCAGCAATAAAAAAACAACAAATAATATCGTCAAAAGACAAACAAAAGTGTAACGCAAAGTAAAGGAGTAAATAGGAGGGGTCAAAGATGCCCCTCAGGCAGATAGAAAACCAAACAAAAGCATACCAAGACAAAATCACACAACGCGAAACATCGGCAGCGAGGATGACTAAAAACCAAAAATCTTTCTTTATTGCATTTATCTCATTAGAAAAAGGGAAAGGTAAATACCTACCAAATATAAACAAAGAGTGTCCAACTATATTTATAAAGTATCGAAAACTGAGGTTGAGTCAAAAGACACAACCTAACTCAAAGGCGATGAAAGGAATAGTAACATAGTCACGTGATTGGATTGGGGGCACGACTTCCTTCGTATGTACACATCATGTTTTCTCGTCTGTTCATCTCGCTTGCTTCATGAGGAATCATCTCTCGAACACATTTTCCAATCTTTGTATTGGATGAGCAAAGGAACATGCACTTATCAGAGGTAGGGTAAGTTTTAGAAACATGGTTGTTTAGGTCATTTTTATTTGGAATCACAATTGGCTAAGTAGTCTGTACACAACATTTTGTCTTTCTATGTTTTTTTTCATATTGAAGAACATGAGCGTACGTGTTTAGGTTATGATCTCTGTGACCTCCATTTGGTTGAACAATATTGAAAACTTTAAATCTCCATTGGTCACGAATTAAATTATAGTTGTGTTGTGACCCTATTGTTCTCTCGCTCCATATTTTGTCAGTTATGGACAGTTGCACAATATATCAAGTTTGAAGCTAGAAATTACATTTGTTAACTTTTAATAGTTAATTTGTTTGATAAGGTATACTTAGAGTGTATTTTCAGTAGTTTAATGTCCAAGTAACTCTTCATTCCTTAAAGATAATGGGCCCTACGGACCTTTCAGAGCTGATTAGCTAAATATAGGAAAAGGATAAAACTATTGTCATATATACTTCAAGATACTATGGATTATAATTGTACATTAGCAGCTCGTTTAATGCCTGGGGTAGTGAGGGGAGGTGAGTTGGGGTTTAAAGCCGCTTTCAAGAGTATTTCACTTATATCATTGCTGTTAATATTATTGAAACGAGAAAGTCCACAACGCAACTGTGGCTATACGTTGCGGTGAAACCTGTGAGCATAGACTGGAACTAGCGAACCATGGGTGGAACTGCACTCAAATTCAGTGGAACATTGCACCAAACCTTACTGCATGTAGAACTGGGGTAGTGACTACATGAAGATGAAGTTGACATATAATGCGAAACAATAGATGCTTTATTTCTTCATAATCTGTCCATATTTGAATGACTCAAAAACAATTGAATAGTTCTTTCCCAGAGGGATTGATAATGTTTTATAGAAAACCAGTGTTAAAGACACCAACACATAGAGGATATCTGTCTTTTCTGTACTAAAAGCATGTTTATCTCATCGAGTGAGGTAGAAAGTTTATATTTTCACAAGTGGCGTAATTGACAGATATTCTATTTATTATATGATGTTATCCTTGTCATTACGCCACAAAAGGGTCGTTTCCCTGTTGAGTGGACGCTAGGAAGGGCCTGTCGCCACAGTAACAATGCAACGTCATAAGATAATTCATTAGGTTAGACCATAGTTTTATGACGTCAAACGCTTGAACTTTAACCTTTGAATAGTGATATATTTTATCAGTTACTGGTCTCAGTGAAAAGATAAGTTATTTTCACTGTAGCTTGATAGACAGTTTAGTTCAATGTTAAATCCCAATATTTCACTGCTCGTCATGTATTAAAAACATTGTTTGATCCAAATAAATTATAACTATATCGAATGGGGTGTGCATGTCAATACCAGCCACAAGAGGAACACGAATTTTCCGCACTGTCGGACAAAGACTGCCAACTTAGACATGAGTTAAGTTTGATAACAGCAATCCGGAGGCGTGTAGGGCGAATTCCAACTTCTTAACGAAAACGAGTTCGCTCGTAATCGCGTAATCATGAACAATTTGGAGCAGTATCGCCAAGGGAGTATAGACGATCCAACATGGCGCCCATTGTCACAACGTTTGATTACTTAATTTTTTTCACTTATCACCCCCTCAATTAAAATGTTATCTACCTTGTTCCAAAATGGTTATGACATTCTGAAAAAAATATTAGGAAGTACTTGTGACCCCAGTTGCAGTTCAGCAGCCATTGGCATGTACGCGCGTCCATGCCAAGTGATTACCCGTGCTGCTGAATACGCCTCTTGCCATCAGTGTACTTGTGTACTACACTACTACACTTGTGACGTCATCCAATTATATATTCTCTCACTCCATTATATTTAAATAATGGACAGTTCACACTTAATATCATTTTTACCTCGGAATTTCATTTTTTAAACTTTAAAAAGTAAATTCGTTAACAAGACAATACTTTGGGTGAAATTAGATCAATATCCTCGTAACTATCTATTCCTTAAAACGACGTTCTTAAGATGTTATTAATGCACGTAGTGGGTATACCCGCCAATAAAGTTGATTTCAATCCAGTTTCAGATGATAAAAAAAATTGATTTTGAGGCAGTGTACACATAAATAAAAAAACGTCTGTCCATTCCTAAATAAAACAATGACAATGCTTATTTTTGGTTCATTGCTTTTTATCGCAATAACGTTAATCAGAGTATTATTTATAATTTGTTTTCAAAACACACATTTTTAAAATCTAGGGAAAATCCATTGGTTCTTAACTTTATTTGGTCAGTATACTTTGAGTATGATGATTTACAATGTTGATCCAGTTGCTCGTTAATCAACAGGAAGGAAGTCGTTGCTGAGGTCATTGAATGTTCCAAATTCCTTGAAATGTGTTGGATGATCATCATCATGGTGAATAATCACATGGGATTGTAACCATGTCACTGTCACCTTCAGGGCTTTGAAGATTTTTAGGACCTTTATATCGTCCTTCTGGAACTGTGCCAATATTGTTTGATCTCTGCATACACTCATTAAATTAGAGGAATGATAACTATACGCCAAATCTTTGACATCGAACAAGTGGAGGCGAAGATGTTTTCTGATTGTTGAAATCTTTTGTCCTTTTATTCTGAATAGAGTTTTCTTATTGAGGCAAATGATTGCGTTGTCACAATGGAAGCAAAAGGTTGGTCCATGTATTCTGTAAAATTGAGTATAACATTGGTCAATGACTGGATTCTATTGAGGTCATATGCTATACTAGGAACTAACCATATGGACATGTATCTATCCTTTGTGTTATAGCACATCATGCCTGAATGCACAATGGGATAGCGTCCGTCCGTTCGTCCATCACAAAACATTCCCCTTTTCCCCAGAACCATCTTCACCTGTATGGGGGTTCGAAATATTCGATGTGGGAACTCTTTGGACCTATTGTCACTTTCTGTCCAGTTACATAACGTTTTTGAAATGTGCTGTACCTCTGATAACACTTCTTGATAATATACATTTTAAAAAGCAAATATAGTATATCGTTTTAAGTTTGGTGAGCTACATAGTCAATGGCTCTATTTTTATCTGCATCATATTGGACTGATTTATCCCACAATATAATTGGTTCTTTACTTACGTTTTGTAGGTCTGTGCAGGAATCAGTTTTCTTAACTTTTTCTCCAAAGGGTTTCCGAACAAACAAACTCGAAGCAAATCACCTGACATCAGTAGATATAGACTATATCCCAAAAAATTGGGCCTTCCATGAAATATTGTGTACACTCGTGTCGTCCCTTGATGGCATTCGAACGGATGTAATCGAGACCTTTCATAGAAATGCTCATTAAATAATGTAAAACATTTGATGAAGCATGAGCAGTTTCCAGATTTTGTTTCTCTCTGCAAGACATAAAGTGTATGTGTAGTTTGGACACTTCCAGCGATTGATAACACTTCCAGTGATTCTGAGGTAGTATTTACAGATGGTTCTGCTTTCTTCAAATTGGATGTCCTGTTTTGTTGTTTCAAGGGTTGAAGACCTGTTGTAAAAAATAAATTCACAGGGTCATAAAAACTTCAACTTAAGGAGACTGTTCACAATATTTCTGCTTTCTAGAGCTTTTGGTAATGGAGAAGAAAATGAAAATATGTTTGTCGGGTCGTGACCCCTATTTGAGGTCACAGGGTCACCTAATGTATAATTGAGAATCCCCATTGGCCAATGAGTCTGTACGCAGCATTTGAAGTTCCTAGAGCATTTCCAACGGGAGAAGAAGAAGATGAAAATAATTCTTTTTAGAATCCCTATTTCTTTTCACAATGACAACAAATCTACAACTTAAGATTCCCTTTGGCAAAGTAGTCTGTACATATCATTTCAGCTTTCTAGAGCTTTTTGTACTGGAGAAGGCTTTTTAGATAGTGATCCCTGTGACACCTTTTTTGGGGCACAAGGTCACCAAATCTAAAATTTAGAATTCCCATTTGCCAAAGAGAACAGTTCCCTATAGCAGACAAATTGCTTTGTTATTTAAGAAATAGAAGACGAGTTGGCGTGCTTTATCGTTGAACAAAACATAGCAGGGAGCATTAAACACGAAGGGCGCAGCCCTGAGTGTGCTATGCTCTCTGCTATGTTTTATTCTACGATAAAGCACGACAACGAGTCTTCTATTTCTTATATGAGATGCCCTTAAATAGTTACTCGCTTTTCCCTAAAAACCGTGGAGATATTATGCTGTTTGTATAAACTATATTTTGAAAATGTTAATGCCCTATTGAACAATCAAAGTGACGTAAAATGTGAAGTCATTTGCTAAGCGACGCTCTAACTCTCGTCTAAAATCACGAGCATGTTTTATTGTTTCATAAAGCATGCTGTCAGTCCCATAGACAGCCTGTGTTTTATTGCCATAGGTATCTTATATAATGGTTTACAGTTGTGTATGGAATTAGATTATCAGGAAGCAAGTTCAAGCTTATGGTTGAATGACAGATCTTGCATAAAGTTTTGTTTAACATCTTGTAGTTTGGAATCTGAATGATTTCATAGGTTATGAATCTGATACGAATGGATATATCTGACACTACACGTGTTTGGGTGAAATATAAGCATGATAAATTACCTTTGTTGTTCTGCTTTCTTCCAACAGAAACAGAGACATTGGTGTACCCATGAGTTCTCGAATTTATCAACATTCTTGGTTGTTGGTTTTCTCCTGTATTGGTGCTTGAGAATTCCCACTACACATATTGAATGATATGGATTTGTGTCAGTAAATAAGGAAACACCATATATGTGTGATGTATGATAATTCCCACTACACATATTGAATAATATGGATCTGTGTCAGTAAATTAGGAAACACCATGTATGTATGTTGTATGAGAATTAGTTTGGACAATAAGGAAACAGTATTAGTATGAACATTATTGTTGAGTATTATAACATATTCTACCATGACATTGCTGGATACTCGATTCTGATTGGTTCTCCAGCAAAATCTAGCGTGATCAATTCTGGATTGAATCTCCTCTGATTTTAGTGCCGATTCACCGCATATTGACAAATCTACATTGTGACGTCACAATCTATCCGAACAAACGGCCGATTCTAAGGTGTGCTCTACTTGTGGAAATCAAAATAACTGATACAATCAAATTAATTTTCCCTGTAGCGTGTTTTAGAGTTGCATCAGATAGATTAGCAAGGCAAACTGCGTCAGTATCAAGATCTATCCAAATAGCGACACTTGATGCAGTTGAGAAGGCGAGCAAACGCAATGTCATTGACGCAATGGTCAGCCGGATCTGAAAACCGAGCGTAACGTTTTGATGCAAAATAAGAAATACATATGTCATATCATCTGCACACCTACGTCGATAACTAGAATGTGCATTCCTTACCCGAATGAGACAATTACCATCACCTGTAACGCTTCCTTTTAATAAATACAAGTCCGCAAGCTCGTCATTCACAGCGACCGGCAAACGGTAGCCATTTTGAACGTCGCGTGATATGCTTAGCGCGTTATTCCAAAAATGTGAACTTCAGGAAATACGAATCTTGATTTTGTGAAAGCGAATGTTGAGAAAACAAAATTTAAACTCCCGTTATAAATGACACATATATATATGATTTTTTTAAATGGTTAAAGAGAACTTGTAGGAGAAAACTCTGTGTATAACAACAATATTTTTGTACAAAATCGCTGCTGTTGTTACAAAGGATTTTTCGAACGTAATTCGGAGCTCGCGCCCTGCCGTTGTACGCACTGTCAGCATCCGTTTTCAATTTTAAATTTACTCGCTATCAATCCAGTATAACATGTCTCTGATTTTCAAACACAGTAGGTTTATCTCCTAATTTTCTCATACTTGTAAAAAATCCTATGAATGGATATTCTGTAGGTCCGTTCATAGCATTAACAAATTAATAATATGCAGTAGATGTACATTATATTGTATATTTAATTTGCGGTATAGTCTATGTTTGTGTCATTGTAAGCCAAACAGTTATTTGGGCACATATTTCCCCCCAAAATGGTGATGATATACTGCAATCATTTTGAGAAGAACTCGGGCTGCTGAACACGCCTGAGGTTCGCTAGCATGGGAAACTAATATATAACTAAGGAGTGGCGTTTTATCATTAGTCCACGTAGACAAGGGCCAGGCATAAAGCAAATGAAGATTGCGATGACAATATTGTACAGCAATCTGTGGTGAATTGTTGCTGACCAAATACTCACCCTTTTATGTGTTTACAATTTCTCGTCACTAATGTTTAGAATATTGCCAAGGGGCGTTAAAAAATAACTCACCATGATAATGCAGGTATTGTGTTCCCCATTGTAGTGATGCTGTACCGATCCACTGAACTTCTTGTACATGTCACTGCACATTTGGGCACCGAAGGGTTTCATTGAGACGAGTACCTCACCAGTACAACTTACATATACTAAACTACACACCACAAAAAATGGCAAGACAGTCATGTTTGAGAGCTTTGTGGAACTTCTTGGCCTTGTCTGTATTTGAAACAGATATTTTGTAATTGGTTAATTTTAATATTTTACATCCATTATTCCTAACCCGGTTGCTTCGCTGCAAATGGCTGTAATATTGCCTTGGCACTTTTGAGCGGTAAATCATTCACAGGTGTATATTCGTCGATAAAATAGAGCCCTTCTTGAACTATAGTTAAACAAATGAGATGAAATGATGAAAAATGGCAATTACGATCAAACGAGACAATACAATCCTTTTCCTCTCATTACAAATGATTCATATGAATATTGCATTTAAGCAGACATTTTAATTGCCCTTGCGACAGTAAATTCTGTAAAAAGTCAGACATTTTCCTCTAACACTACTTGGGCAGCCACGTATCCTGAAAATAGAAAGCTAATGAGTCTAGTCTTGATGTGGGGAGATTAACATGTTGTAGAAGAAGTTTAATTGCTATACGTGTGGAATCATAGTAGAGTTTATAACTTTCATTGGATTCGATAATTCCACCTTGCCATCCTGTTATGACTTTACATTGCTAGAACTCAATGTTATGTCCATGACATTGCGTTCCAATTTAAAGTGCGGTCACGGGGGCTAACCAGCATGTGTAAAACTGATTTGGGGACATTTCTCTTACAGGCAGTTTATTTGAATTTCTCACCATTAATGATTTGCAAAATAATAACACCAAAGAAACAGTCGGTTACTCAGCTACTCCGTGACGTAATTAATTAATGAAACAAACTTAGAACAAACAATGTATTAAATACACTAATCATCATACTATAATCAAACCTCATACGCTGAGACTAAACAAGAGAATTAGTGAACACGGATTAGCTATATGTTCTCGTTTCGACATCGGTAAAAGACAACAGCTTCAAAATAAGATCAAATGTGTAGTCTTTCTGTGATCATAAACTTGTAATTTAATGAAAGCAGAGTGTGAAGTTTCAGAGAAACACTTCAGAAAGGTCATTATGACAATTCTAATGATATTGCACCAAGTCAAAGGCACAAACACATAATTCACATCTAGGTAAAGCTTTGAAATATTTTGGAAAAAATCGTAGTTTATACAAAATGACTTCCTCATAGAGTTTCCAGGAACATGAAGTCGAATAATGATGCAATGATGTCCTGATATTTGGAATTAGAAAGGGGGTGGGGGTGTGTTGGAGTTGCCGCATCTTTCCTTTCGTATGAAGAATGCCAACGGGCTATGTGAATGATCCATTCTGTTTAGTCTGTGCTCCCCGATGCAGGAGCCTTTAATTGCTAACGACAAGCCTGTCTTATTAAAATTGACCGCTTTCCGAGGAATAACTTTGCACAATGGTGCATCTACCGGATACGAACTCAAATTAGTCTGAGCTTTACTCGCCAAACCTTTTGATAACAGCCCGTAGGCTCGCATGTTGTGACGCTATTGATGTTACTAATCAAATAAAAATTAAGACCGTGTTAACAAATGTTTCCGAATGCTTTCAAACTGTCAGAAAACATGCTGCGCTTGGTCGGCTATGTGACTGGGTTTTGTCTGCACTAAACTGATACAGAACAAGTGCTTATACGGGATGTTCTCAGACCTTGTGGAGAGGAAAGTACGGATGCTGTAGTAGATTATTTTGAAAATTGTATTCGTCGGAAGGTCGGTTTGTAATCAGACTGAATACAAAACAGATAATCTTAGGATAAGAATTCATCAAACCAGAACTGTTGCAGACATCCTTAGTAATTCGGGAGCGTCGTATGTAAAGTCACTCCAGGAAGATCAAGCAATATGATAATGTCATTTCCGAAACAGATTTGTCACTGAAACTTCCACAGGTAAGGATATGTTTAGTGGAAGGATAACACGTTTGGTTTCAATTTTAAATTTACTCTGATTTTAAAGACAGTAGGTGTATCTCCCAATTGTCACTATGATTCCAAACATTCATTTTAATAAAATAAAAACATATTTCATGATCATTACTTTGTTTAAATGTTTACTAGTATGAGCAAGAAGAGAATGTAATGTTTTTGTTATTTGAGACATTTTAACTAGAATTGAAAATTTACGAAATTTGTTGTTTTATGTCATAATTAATAGCTCCAGATTTGATTGAAATATCCCCCAACAACATAATTAAAACAAACTCTGAGATGAATACTGTACAGCTAGGAAAGTAGAAAAATTTGATTGTGCATCATGAAATTATTACCAATGCTTTTGAAGAGCTTACACACATTAATGCGAATGCATACAACAAAATGTGAGTGATTAAAGATTTATTTAAAAATTAATGATTAATGATTGCTAATTATATTTTAGGCTTTTTCTCACTTTGCTTGGATACAGCCGAATAGATCTGCTTGTTATAGATATATAAGTCAAATATATTTTCTTTTGTTGCCACATTAAAGACGCGGCAATCCTGCTTTTCTCATTACATGAGGTGAAAAATGTTGTATTCTCACTAATGTAATGCGTTTGAATAACACAAGAAACGAATTGATGGATAAGATCTGTAACGCCCTGCTCCCTTTCTCAGGGATGATCCCCCGGAAAAAAGGCTGAGTTCAAAGAGTATTAAATGGGCCTTGAGATATATATAAGCCCAGATAATACCCTGGTGCGAGGGTCATATAAACTTTTATAAAAGCCCTCCCGACAGGGCATTATCTGAGCTTATAAAGCCCTCCCAATTGCAAATACTTAGGCCTTCCAAGTACAATTCTTTACACCCATACTAATGTAGTCAGTCCATAAAATCGCCAAATTTCAAAATTGTCATAGTAGACAATTCGGAATCGAACCCGCAACCCTAAGCTTTTGTTGGCCAACGTTCTACCACTAGACCACGAAGGATTGGTGAATGAGCAGGGTGGATTGTTGGTCAGAATACTGCTGTCAGAGATGCTTCCATGATATTTTATGTGCGCTTTAATTTACTTGGACCACCTGCAGTAACACATTTTGACAACTGCACTCACATTATTAGTTAGTTTTTATAAGTTTTCGGTATATACTAAAGATAAAGACCTCTCCCTCAGGCTTTCCATTGAAAGAAAGCCCCTGCCCTCGGGATCAGCCGCAGGGTCAGGCAAGCCCTCCCCCTAGGCTGATCCCTAGGGCAGCTTTCTTTCGACGGAAAGCCCTCGTCATAGGTTTTCCTCTATAACATAATACATTCTGTTTTTACATTTAGTGTAATTGATGCGAATTACAAAATTATCAATGCAAACCTCTCTCATTAACACCAGCAAGTTACCGTGTTTGTCGCACCCTCCTAAATACCATGCCTTAACAGGTCATCCGCATATGTCTTGCACATTATCTATTCATATAATGTATATTTCACTAAATTTAATAGTAGATGTGTGCGAAAATCATCATCACGTTCGACCTGAACCTTTAGCTCAGTATGAACTTCAAATAATTATGAGGCAGAACGTTTGATTCAATTATGTTTAAGCGATTTAAACAGGTCTATTACCATTGTTACAATAATTTATTGGCTGGAAATTAAGAACCTTGATTGGTTGCCATCAAAATTAGTTGTGCAATCAGCGACATTGTTTTAAATTGAGCATTCCGTCTCTTTCGTAAACATTGAGGAGACTTGGGTTCCTTCCTGTATGATGACCGAAGTCAGTTGGGATGATGATTGATTTGGACGGCAACCTTGTTGTAAATTTCCATGGCAAGGGGATTGGTTAGAGACTAGAAGCATGAGACACTTGTAACATCAGATACGTGGGAAAAATAACTTGAGTAAACTCCATGATGAGATATTAGTCTGACCCAGCTTCCACTTTTGAAGACTAGGGGAGATACCCTTAATGTTGATTCGATTCTCTCGTGGAGTCCCGTCATTTTGAAGCTGGTTACATGTGTCAACAATCAGGTTATATGTGGAAAATAAAAGCATGGCTGAGTTTCTTGTTGTTACATCCCCGCGACGAAGTAGGCAGGTTATATACATTTGTAGTGGTCATTCCTTCTGTGTATGTAGCAGGGTCACAAGGATAACACGATGTGAGTGCAGGGTTGAGTTCGGCTTTATTCCGAGTGGATGATATGGGTAACAGGTACACAATAAAAAACCCTATGTATAGAACAGACATCGCGAGGTGCTCATGCATACAAAAAGCATGCAGATTTGAATAGACCAATCATGACGGGTGCTGTCATGGTTGAGTGAACACTATTGTAATAAGGTTAAAACTAAGGCACTTGATTGTAATACTTGTCCTTGATGTCTCTGCATTGATGTAAAGCTGAAATCAAGTAGATTATTAAAATATATGAATTACTAACTAACATTTCAGCTGCTGTGATGAGCTGAAATAAAGCGACACATTAAAATAGTATTTACATGGTTTGTTTCAACGTCTCTTAGATGCTGAAATAAAGATATTTTATAAATGATTATTTACAATACTTAAAAGCTAATTAGCACTAACTAATTACAATAAAGACATACATAGTATGTCCCTGTCACATGTACATCAATCATACTTTGTAATAAGTATAGAATGATCTTACTGAAAATATGGGCAAAATTTGATTTTGACATTTTTTGGATTTTCAAATTATTGTACGATGACCTAAGTCAGTTGGGATGATGATTGATTTGTCGTAACCTTGTTGTAAATTTCCATGGCAAGGGGATTGGTTAGAGGCTAGAAGTATGAGCCACTTGTAACATGAGATACGTGGGAAAAATAACTTGAGTAACCTCCATGATGAGAGATTGGTCTGACCCGGCTTCCACTTTTGAAGACATGGGGAGATACCCTTAATGTTGATTCGATTCTCTCGTGGAGTCCCGTCATTCTGAAGCTGGTTACATGTGTCAACAATCAGGTTATGTGTGGAAAATATAAGCATGGCTGAGTTTCTTGTTTCTCTTTTTGTTACATCCTCGCGACGAAGTAGGCAGGTTATATCCATTTGTAGTGGTCATTCCTTCTGTGTACATCAACCATACTTTGTAATATGTATAAAATGATCTTACTGAAAATATGGGCAATATTTTATTTTGACATTTTATTTGATATTCAACTTATTATATAAAACATTTTTGAAGGCGACATTTCGGTTTAGTTCATAATCAAGCAAATGTGAAATTAAGTTACGTTATAGAGGGTAAAATATATCATAACTCGGCCAAATAAATCGTATCAATAGAAAACGGATATCCGTATTCGAAGAACATGGTGCGACGCACAAAGCGATGGTGGTGTGAAACTCTTCACTTTGAGAATTCAAAGCAAGATGGTTTGACATCCACCACGTCGTCATATTTAAAACTCTACTCTAAGTGTTTAGGTATCGCTAGATCAGTCAGATCACTTGAACTGCCTTCGCCCAGCCACTTTAATGTGAACAAAATATATTTATATTTCTTGTCAAACATTTTACCTAGATTAACACTTTACGTGATTCTTAACATAATTTAATCACTGTGGGTGTTGCAAGATGCAGATTATAAGCGTTTAGCATTACTTACACGAACCTTTCCTAGGCTGTCATCATTTAGGGATTTCGTTTTTACTTTTCGATAATTGTTTAAATATTATATCTGAATGAATGTTACATTTCATGTCAAGTTTTGCAGGTGGAACTGGAAGCGCGGTAAAATTCTAAGGACACATCTACTGATGATACTTCCGATAAAGGAAATGGCATAAACAGGGCCATGTTCAAGGGAGGTTTAACCCTAACCCTTTCAAACCTCTCTTGAATGCGATTGCTCAATGTAGCGCTATGTAGCAAAGCGTGCAAACCTCGAGGAATTGCACCGTGATTTTCAGGAGAGAATGCGCTACATTGAGCGCTACATTGAGCCATCAATGAGCAATTATAAGCGCTCACTGTTATTGAACGGAGCCAAGGTCAATGATCAATCATATTCGTCTCAGACATCCTAAATCAGATATTCCATATCAATTCAGAACATAAACTGATCTATCAGCTTTTAAATTAGATCTAAAGATCTGTCTGTATATGATATTGGCGTAGTACAAGTATTTGTATGATTATGATGACGATAACCTTGCCCTAATGTAAAGGTCTCGTCAAAAAGGTCTCAATTTCGCTTTTGTTTGAGTTGTCTCTTCATCTCATCTGTACATAGATGTGCCTTTTTGAGGTTTCAGTTTTTTCAAGTGTATTTTATCCCACCGGTATGTATTTATGCTCGCCCTGTTCGTCCGTCCGTATTCATTTCGTTTCTGGGGCAGAACTCTAAAACCTTTCAATATATCTTTCTGAAACTTTGCATATATATATTACCAACAAACTGAAGTTGTGCCTTTTGATATTTTCAGATTTCTGAATATTTTTTCTCATTTCCATAGAAACACATTGGATGTAGACCGTGTTCTAGGATAGATCTGCACCTTGAACTCCAAAACCCTTATCAAACCTGAAACTGAGCTCGTGTATTATCACCTAACTGATTTAGCAGATATACAATTATCTGTCAGTGATGTGTTTTACAAATTATGTGGGACTGGTGGGATATGTTATCTGATGACTCTTGTTTTCTATTACATGTAACCATTTGGGCTGTCGTTTTAAACTGTACGGTTTGTTTCGGGGCATAACTGAGATAACTACTTGACCTTTCTTTAGTATATTTAGTATATGATATCTCCATATCATGTGGGCGTGTCGTTCATTATATTACAATATTATATACAATTCATTTTTCAAATATTACAATAAACAAGTATTATTGAACGTCAGTTTGGTTTAAGTTTTTTGTGTATCGGTTAATGGATTTTAATATCATATCAGTTTCTACAACACAAGCAAGATTCTTTGGTAGGCGTACATGGTCAAGTGTCCATGAATGAGATAAACCACAAGTTTCACCAGAATTACAGGTTGATACTCCAATAATTTCTTACTTTGAAATTTACACGGATTCCCGAACGTTGGTTGGTTTAGAGTGCGATCATGTGATCAAAATTTTAAGGTTCATTATCCATGAACTCTTGGAAAATCGTTCATACTCGTGTGAGCGCTTTCAGGTTGTGTGAACGTTCAACGGTACTGTCTAGCGTTCTTTCCTGATTGAGCGTGATTTTGTTAGCAAATTTCAAAAGGTTACCATTTACCAACTTATTTGATTGAAAAACATAATCTCAATATCATACTACCTTCTTAATTGTTAAAATAAATGAAACATTTCAATAAAATATCGCGCAAAACTGTTTGCTGTTGAACTCAACGCCCATTCTAGAACTGAAAGACATCCACGATCGCTGGCTGAATACAAATTATGCAATTTATATAAGCAAATACTCGCTATCTAACAATTATGAAATAACGGGATTCGGATTTGAGCAGTCGTGGTAATGAATTATTTCTTTTCCGACTGTTGTTTTTATAATATTGACGAGGATACAGCAACAAATGGCGGCCTCTTTCCCATGACGTCATTCAAAGGACGGATAACTCTGACATATTAGATTTTATTACGCTTCACTCAGCATGATGAGTGTCACAGGTTTCATCAAACAGCTAATGACGAAAAATAACGCAAGAAATTATAAGAATTGAATGTCAGTTTGTGTGTTTGCACTTGAAAATGAACGATGTCAAAGAGGTATTGAAACTCTCACGTGAACGGAGGTTTGAATCCCGCTTTGACATCGTTCATTTGTGCAAACACACAAACTGACATTCAATTCTTAAATACAACCTAACAGTAAAACACATCAGGGAAACTGTTTACCAAAATTTTTCTATTGAAAAACTGTTTAGTCACTTCGGTGAATTATAGACTTCATAAAGGCAATAAACCTTTTCAACAAGTGATAAATTTTGCATTTTCTAAATCAGCTTTTAACGACTTGTCTGTGATAAATTGCTTGTGGTTTTACGACCTTCGTGTTGTTTCTTAAATAAGGCAATTGACTCAAAATTTATCGCTGCTAATGGCTGCGAAATTATCAAAGCAGCAACAATAACTCACTTACTCACTCCTTTAATAATATCATACAAGTTTGGCATATATCCCCATGCAGCCATCCTCGGTTACCCAGGGTACTTCATCATAGAAATCTGTACTCAAATTACCCGCCCATGGCCGGCGGGAGCCAATCAAACTGCTACGCAGCTTGGACCTGCGAGCCAATGGCAATTCATATCACTTCGTTGCAAAGCACGCGAGGTCATTTTGTTAACCATCCATCACAGGTTATCTCCCTTGACAATTTCCGTCTTATCCTATTGAGCATTTTTAATTTTAGTACAGAATTTTCTGTAACCGAGGATGCATGCAGCCTACTTCACTAGTCTTTGGTGCGAAACAGTGCAGTAGTTCGCAGCGCGTTCGGCTTCGGATCAAGAGATCCAGGGTTCGGATCCAGCCAGGGACTTGCAGCAACTGTGTCTGTCCTCCATGGAGTAAGGTTAGCAACTCTACACTGAATTTCAGCGCAGCACCACCCGTGTTTCTAGTTCCAGCCTATGCTCGCAATCTTCAATGCACACAATGATGCTGCGAACATCTTCCTGCAATAATACTAGCGGCCTTGAATTTGAAGTGAAATATCTGCCAAACACAGTTTCCAAAATGATGGAGGTGAGTTGAGGTGAGTTGGGGTTTAACGTCGCTTTGAAGAGTATTTCACTTATATCATGGCTGCTAGTATTATGGTAGGGAGAAAGCCTGCAACGCCATGCGGCTATGCTTTGCGGTGAAACCTGCGAGCACCGGCTGGAACTAGCGAACCATGGGTGGTACTACGCTGAAATTCAGTGTAGTAATGTACCCAAACCTTACTGCGTGTAGAATAGTTCTCTCCTGCAGACAAAGTTGCTGTGTCCCTGGTGGGATTCAAACCCCGGACCTCTTGATCCAAAGCCGAACGCGCTAACCACTGCGCTATCCCACCCCTCCAACATGATGGACATAGTAGAAACTGTTTCATTCCATGAAAACAAAGAATGGTCTTTTTTTAATATTAATTTTTGGCAATAAAGTACACATGAAGACATTTTCAACCTTTTATTATGAAAACATCTAAAGCATAATGCATAACATAGATAGAATCAAGAATACTTATTTGCTCAAGTACCTCCTATTTGAAATGGGATGCTGCTAGAACTAGATTTCACAGATATTGACACACAATCAATAATTGATGAAAGAGAAGTTTGCATTAATGACATAAGTTCTCGACAAAGAGACGTATCGCATTTAATTTGAAAACGAAAATAATGAGTGTTATTATCGAACAAATATGAATCCAAATTGGTAAGTTTATCAATTTACAATGTAACAAATCAATCAAGACGTCCAGATCATAATAACATGGCTTGCGTCTTGCCAATGTTGATACTAAATTGTAGATTGTGACAAAAAGGCGAAAAGCTCTAGGAAGCTGATAATATTATGTGGACAATAAGGATTACAAATTGTTATTTTATTAGACCCTGTGAATACGAAAAAGAGCCAAAGGGACCTTCCCTTAATCCCTGTGCAGATGCCTCGTTCTGACATATGTCGATTACAAATTGCGCATTTTCAACCTACATGTATAATATATTATTCAAAGCCTGATTAGCTACAGAACCCATGGCTCCATTTTGCTCGATTCAGTATTAATTAATTCAATCATATGATTTCAATCTGGCTTTATGATCAACGTATATGTTAATTTTAAAATAGATAGCTTTTCTGAAGATTGTTAGCTTACATATACGACAGAAAAGTAGTTTTATTTTCAGGGTTTTAGAGATCGTGCCTTTAACTTTCGCATAAACATCACAATGTCATTATGACCTCCTTCGATTGCATACTGACTAGGTATTCTTCCAGTACTCTCTTTCCTAGTGTCGAACCCCCTCAGTTCATTTAAAGTGAGCAGGTACTTAACTATTTCGAATTTACCAATATAACATGCATAGTGGAGCACATTAAGTCCAGATGCATCCGATAGTGTGAAGTTGAATTTCTGTTGGTATAGAAATTTAATAGACGACACTCGACAATGCACAAGCGCGGTTATGACAGCAGTTCTGCCATTTTCACCTCGACAATCTCGATCAACGATCTTTAGAGACAGGACATACTTCAACACATCTATATGACAACAATGACATGCGTAATGCTGAATCGTATCGTTAACCTTATCAACTACCTTGAAATCAGCACCTCTAGCCCTCAACAACTTAACAACTGGTAGTTTGCATTCATGGACTGCTACAAGCAATGGAGTCACCCCTCTCTTGGTTTTACACTCTAAGCCTATCGTCTGGTCATTCAACAGACTCAACACAATGTGAGTGTTTCCACCTGAACATGCGTAATGTAGGACAGTGTAATTACCTACATCACGAGCTAAGACATAAGGTTTTTTCTTCATTAGAAAATCAAAGGTATTTTCGTTACTTTCCCTTGCTGACAACATAAGAGCAGTTATCCCGTCTTCCCCCC
The DNA here is from genome assembly GCA_936450465.1 of Gibbula magus. NCBI lineage: Eukaryota > Metazoa > Mollusca > Gastropoda > Trochida > Trochidae > Gibbula > Gibbula magus. The sequence continues at coordinate 34,568,304 of OW388302.1, forward strand.
GACAGTTGACATCAACCACCCCTTGGTTCACTAGCTTCTTCACACCGTCCAGATCACCATCTTCACAGGCTTTATGTAAACTTGTCACATCAGCAGAAGGGCAGTGAGTCAGTTTTAATGTAGACATCTCTCCACCTGTGTAACATAGCTACATTTATCAAATAATAAAGTATGTTATTGCAGCAATTAAGCAATCTGATGAACTTTGTATCGCTATTACAACTATGCTGTTACATCAAACACGTTAACATTTATAGTTTGGCAGGAAAGTAAGTGACACCCTTATTTCGTACAGCAACAACAGAATCAGGCCAAATAGCAAACTTATCTTTTCCCAATCTTAATTTTATGTTTGTTGTTGCATCACATTGTTACAACTATGCTGTTACATCAAACACGTTAACATTTAAACAGATCCATTTTTTCAAAGTCAATACACTTCATCGTAGAAAGGATCATAAATAAATACTTAAATAACATGGCATCATAACAAATGATGAAACAGTGATTTATAAAAATTGTGTCGAAGTAACATAATTTGAAATCTTTTTACTAATGTGTAACTATTTTAAAACAACAAATCGTTTTAACTATTATACGCTCTACAGAACATCCAAGCAGTTTGTCGTTTTTAAAAAAAAAAGAATATTGAACATTAAAGTAAACTAACAATCTCAATTCATGAATTCCTCAAATGCTCTACTTGAGTGAGCGAGTGAGTTAAACAACACTTTCAGGAGTATATCGCGGGGAGAAAGCCCGCATCGGCATTGTGGCTATGCATTGCGGTCAAACCTTGGTGCATCGGCTGGAACTAGCGTACCAAGGGTGGTACTGCACTGACATTCAATGTACCATTGCCCCCAAACCTTACTGCGTGTAGAGGCGAGGTGAGGTGAGTTAGGGTTTAACGCCGCTTTCAAGACAATTTCCCTTATATAGTGGGTGCTAGTATAATTGCAGGGAGAAGGCCTGCAACGCCATGTGGCTATGGATTGCGGTGAAACCTGCGAGAAACGGCCTGAACTAGGGAACCATGGTGGTACTGCAATGAAATTCAGCGTAGCATTGCACCCAAACGTTACTGCGTGTACAAAAGTTTTCTACTGCAGACAAAGTTGCCGTGCCCCTGGCGGGAAATGCGTGTAGAACAGTTCTCTATAGGTTTTTAGCAGAGGAGTATGTCCTCGCTGCCTTTTACTGCCTCTGTGGTCCCGCAAGTTGACTCTCAAAGACCCATGATCGGTGTACTGTCTGAGCTATGTGACAGCAAATAAATAAGGTGTGTTGCTTTCTCAGAAAAGGCCTCCGCGCTCAGTTCAGAAGGAGCTGATTAACCTGTCCTGCTATGTCGATGGTCCGAAGCATGAACTCCCAGAAGGTGGTCCTCAGTCACCTTCGTTTTGACATCTATATGAACCTTTGTTTGAGACTGGACTGCAGCATCTCTGAGCTTCACAAGTTCCTAGCAGATATCTTACGGTTACAGCATCACGACTATCAGGCCACAGTGTTGCACCTTTGTATGAACCAGGCTACATTTGTGCACAGCGAACGAGGGGCATCAGACAAGAGATATTTCAGATTTTCCTGCCTCACTCCATGCAACCTCTTGACAGATGGATATTGGGGGATTTTCTGCGGTTGGTAGTCATTAACACCTACAAGGCGACAAATCCCCTTGTCTTGTTCAAATCAACATCGAAGTTATAGTGCTGTCAGCATCATTGACTTTCCATTGTAACAATTGACTGACAGACATCCTAGCCAGATGCTTTTCTCTTAGTTAGGGAGGGGTTGTTTCGCTCGTATATGTAAACAGATTGATTGTTTACCAGTTTGTACAATACAAAATCGTTGTTTGTTCTCTTCTGTTCATCCACGTGGAGCGTTTGGCATCTGTAATTCGAGTCTCACTCACCTCTCCGATACTAGGTTCACGGGTCGGGCGTGGAGTTGTCCTTTTACAGAGGGCGAGATTGGCTCACTCTCCGATGGGGTACCTTCCCACTCTTCCTTGGAACTGTCCCAAGCGAAGCTCCAGTTTGCCAGGCTTAGGATTCAAAACAACATGGAACACGTGACACTCCGTTGCTTTGGTAATCTGAGAAAGGCCCATGGGCTTATGACATGGCATTATGTCCAGCGTCGAGTCGGAAATTTTACCTTTTTCGACTTCTGCTCCAGAACCAGTGACTCTATAGAGCTTTAATTTCACGTTCAAACTTATTGGGTCACAGACTTCAAAACGTATTTTCAACTTCTCCATAACGAAAGCCTCTGAAGTTGTGTGCAGCGCCAATGAGGAAGTGATATCTTCTCAATATTATGACCAGACACGTTCCAATTCCGCTCAATCTTCTTTATTGCAACGAGACGCCGGGGACACACAGACAGACTCGATAGAACAGCCCGAGAGAGCGAGTCAACGAGTTAACGTCAAAAGGGGAAAACTCGCCCATGAACAGGATAGCCTGCTAACAATTAACTAGCCAACTGGCGTAACTTCTCTTTCTTCTTACTTTTTTTTGAAAGGTTGACAAGCTTAATAAACACTTGGTTAGCAGGTAAAGTAACAAAAGGCACAATGGCACGAGTCCTTGCACAAAATCATATGGGGATATATGTTTCATAAACTGCAAACACAACATCATCAATTGAATTTAAACTAAATCAGAGACCGTCACAGGGTAGACAGCCCTCGAGTCTCGGTGATTATTCTGCCCTACTTAAAAACCTAAGGCTTCGCAAGAGGTAATATAACTGTTGGTGGGAGAGACCATCACGGGGTAGACTGCCCTCCAGTCTCTGGGATTATTCTGCCCCAACACCATTAACATGAATAACTCACAACTGGTTTTTCATCACACAGTCATACATAAGAGAAATTAAACACACAACCTAGTCCAGAATATAGTCAGAAAGATGGCTTGGCAGTTTGCGACTGCGACTAGAGCGACGTAAGTCTGAGAGGGGGGGTAACTAAGCCTGATCCGTTGTGGGACTGGTAGCGGCGACATCCGGGAGATCAGCGTACCAACTGCTGTCCTGAGAGTGAGTGACAGAGTCATTTTGTTCAGCATAAGGGTTATTGTATCCTGTCATTGGTGAAGGGAGCTCAGTAATTACTTCCGGTATAGGCGGAGGTTGTGGTGGAGGCAGAGGGACTTGTGACATGTAAGGGGAATCATCCGTTGGTGGAACTGCTTTTTCAGTTGTCACCGATGGGCTCTCAATAGAATAGCACTCAGCTTTCTTTACCCTATATGAAGTGTTTCTGAGTTGTGATCCTGTGAACTTGCGAACATTACACCAGTCATTATCAACGGTAACAACGATATATCGGTCACGGGCCAGTGACTTAGAACCGTCGGCATGGATGTACACGATGCTGCCTACATCAATGTGGGGTGTTTGTCCTTGCCGCATATTAGGCGTCTTTGACTTCATACTTGATGGATGGTTAATCACACGCTGACTATGCTGACTCAGAATGAGATCCATGTCGTGTATTGCCTAGGCAACTGATCGTTGGTGTGTTGGTCTCGCTGAGTCCACATTTCTCGCCATATTTGAACAGGAAGATTATCAAGAAACACGTGTTACCCAATCACTATATTGATTGACTGATCATCTACGTATATTGTAGCTACCGAGGAGCGTAGGTAATGTGGTTAGTCCATATCGCTGCCACCACGCCAATGAGGAAGTGATATCTTCTCAATATTATGACCAGACAAGTGAATTCCGCTCAATCTTCTTTATTGCAACGAGACGCCGGGGACACACAGACAGACTCGATAGAACAGCCCGAGAGAGCGAGTCAACGAGTTAACGTCAAAGGGGGATAACTCGCCCATGAACAGGATAGCCTGCTAACAATTAACTAGCCAACTGGCGCAGACTTCTTGGCCAATTAAGATTCTAAATTAAAGATGTGGTGATCCTGTGACACCAAACGTTATTCACAGGGGTCATGACCTAAAAACCTTTTTTTTTCTTTTTAACAGTGTGTTACCTGAAATTGCTTTGATCTTCAAACTCAGATAATAAATCACTAAATTCCTTATGAGCTACAGAGCCCATGTCTCAGTTTTAAAGTTAATATCATTGTTCATTCTTAACTTGTTGAAAAACAAACGCATGCTAAAAATTGCCCTTTGTTTTGATTAATTCAATATTTAAAATAAATCAGATGTATTTGACTATGGCACGATACAATAATACTTATCTGCAGTAGTTTGAATGACTTTGTTGGTGACTGAGGTTAAATTTTAGTTCAAATATCATTTTGTAATGAAGAGAGGGTGGAAGAATGAAATTTACACCAACATGACCCCTGCCCTGTTTAAAATGTTTTAAATGTGTGCAGGATCAGGCACATTTATTTATTTTCTCATAAGATATGTCTTATATGTCGATGAACAGTTGTGTATCATCAACAATAATTTAAAAACAAAATTAAACTTAAAATTCCATTTTTTTTTTTAAAATAATTAAAAAACATGTAGAAGTATTCTTTGACTGCTAAGTAAACAACTGTACTTATCAGTTTTGGATTATGACATCGAAAACTTGAGATAGTTGCAACTGAAAATCATACATATGATAAAATCAACTAAGGTGAGTACTTTCTTGTGCCAGGTAGTTTAGGAAAACTATATGATATAGGAATGCTGTAAAATAGATGAGTGTTTTATAATTTATGTATGCTGTATATATAATGTATCCACTAAAATAAATGTTTTATCAACATATAGGGTGCTTAAGAGCCACTGCAATTCCGAACATAACTCAAACTTATCACATTCCTGTTCACCCTACAATAAATTTAAACTAGTTTTCATTTAAGTATGATGAAGCAATAACACCTTGGTAACCGTTTAATATATTATTATTATATAAATATTAAAATATTGACAATGTTTTATCATTAAGATAAAGTAAGATAAGATATTGGCGCTTCTTCAACAAACACAGGGAATTAAGGAAGGAAAGGAAATTGGCTTATATTGGCTAATATCACCTTGGTTACCGTTTAAGTCATGTTACCCTGTCAACATATTGACAATATTTTATCATTAAGATAAGGTAAGATAAGATATTGTCGCTTCTACAACAAACACAGGGAATTAAAGAAGGAAAAGAAATTGGCTTATATTTATTTTGAATACACTAAGCGATTTCTAGTCTGCTCTTCCAGCTCAATGAAGAATAAATTGGAATAAGGAAGCCTCTTACTTGCCATTGACTTGAAACCAAACTTAACATTTACAAATACAACTTTCACATTTCGCAACTAAAATCCCCTCATGAAATTTTAGCTGATCAAGTAGTTAGATGTGAAAACATAGCAAAGGTTTGGATTCATTTTATGACCATGTTTTAACAGTATTTACATCATCACAATTCCATAAAATAACTGAGTTACATTAGTTAAGGGATTGTAAGACTCTTGAGTGGAAAGTTTCGAGGAAGTAAGTCCTCTAGCTTATTCCTGCTCACCATTATTTACCAGGGTCCCAAACACCAATCATACTCTCTTTGCTGTGTTAAATATATAATAAACTTACCGAGAGGACCTGCAATTCGGTTGGTAATCTTACTTTTGTGAGGCCATGAGTTACTACATTTTTTAAACTGTGTGTTTTTAACGTCGTTATGTTGTTCGTCACTTGTCTGAAGCAATGAAGTAACATATGGGTAATAAATAGAGGCTATCTGTCGAGTGAGGTAGAAAGGTTATATTTTCACGAGTGGTGCAGTCATGAGTGAAAATATATAACTTTTCTACCTCACGAGATGAGATTAACATGGTATTTGTCAGGTATGGCAGTTTATTTCACTGATAAATCCCAGTATTTCATTTCTCGTCATATAATAAATTGTGCTCCTTAAAATTGGATGATATCCAGTGTGGTGCTGTGGAACAGAAAAACACTGAAGACAGGATGTGCTCATGGGTATTATCCTTACCTGAACGTATGCCTCGTGCATTAACATCTCCCTTCGGTGAAGTTTTGATTGTCGGTACAGAGGCTTCAACATCACCTTTTCTTTCAGTGTTACTACTGAGATTGAAGGTAGATGTAGTGGCAAGTCGACATGTCAACTGTACTTCATCAAAAATGTGAGAGGAACAGTCGTTAGTGCGTTGACATCGTTCTCCACACATTTTTTGACCATAGGGCTCAAACGTTCTCTCACACCATGTCTGTAATACAAAACTTTAAAGAAGTATAAAGTTTAAGACCACACTCTGTAGATAATTTTGTTGACCCCAATAGTGTCTAGGATAAATATTAAATTTATTTAAGAAATGACAAAACATCTGCATTTGAAGTTGTATTATTTCTTGACTTTTTTTTGCTGAACCAATATCAAGATAAGTTACTCGGGAGTTGAAATCTAATGAGAAAACAATTCTACTCACATGTTACTCAGGTAGTGTAAGTCACATCTTTAGCTAATATCCACCTTCAGTGTTCAATACATGTGATTTCAGATAATGGGATTTGAGAGTTGGTTTTAATTTAGCTCGTAATGTCTAACGTGAGTCTATACTCTTTGCCCTTATGGGATAGTTTCTAGAGATGGGTGGTTTCACCGGTATACCGGAAAACCGTGGTTTTTCAATCAAGTAGTACGTAACGCGGTATGTTGGAGAAAACCAGGGTTTTTATCATTAGAAAAAATTACCTTTTTCAGAATGATATTCGTCAGGAAAATTTAAAATCTTACTAATAAAAGTAACTATTCTTTAAATGGTTCTTTAACCTGTTGTTATCTGTAGTTTGAATGTAATACATCTCTTATGAAAGTGTCTGCAATTTGCTAACTGATTGGTTGCATGTTGATAAAAACTTTATAGTTATGGTAGTAATGATTTTATCTACTTTTTAATTCTTCATCTTTGGTGTTCTATCATACTGAGTTCTGAATAAAAAGACATCTGGAACGATTCTACCTGTATAATATACATAACCTGATCCTATTAATTTCAAGCATGGTATATCGTGGTAAATACTGTGGTACTTGGACAAAAAAAGGTATAACGCGGTACTGAAATGTTTGTGGTACCCAGCCCTAATAGTTTCACCCAACTTGTTGCACCAAGGTGGAAGAAAACAAGTTCAAATTTGCTGTTGAAATGTTAAATATTTTTCATTTGAAAATCATTGTATTTGGAAACATATTCAACGGTTGAACAGTGTGCATGTAAGTCATTAAAAAAATATGTATATTTAGCAGTCGCCGTCCATAGTTATCGTGTTTGGATTGTCAAAATCTACACATAATAAACAATAATCAATTTAAACTTGAAGGACCAACAATGTTTACATTTCTATGTTCCAGTTTCCTCCATGTGCTTTAACTTTAACAAGTCAATTTTGATATTGATTCCTACCAGTTCAAAACAAGAACAAGGTCAACAAAATCGTCCAATTAAGCTGTAAATTCAGAAATGTTTATTTTAACATTTTAGACGATGTGTATGAAGAAAGAGTCTTAACTTTGATAAATTCAAATTTAAGTGACCCCTCCTTAATTTTAATACGACCTTGTCGTAATTCCAAAGTTGAATTCAAATAATGTCCTGAAAACGTTCGTCCCATCTACCTAAGTTTTTAAAATGGGAAATGATATTTTAGTTGTATTTTTATACATAGCTGTGTTTCTACCATATTATTGTTATGTTTGTTTAAGGTTTTCTGAAAGCAAGTTTTGATATCTAATTTATTTACATAATTTATCTTATTTCCAATATTCATAATGCATCTTTTAAGCATTGAGATTAATACCGATTTTTCAATCAGCAGCTCAGAACGCAAAAGTCACGTTAACAAGTTTGTCAATATCTTGTATGGCCGCCATAGACCTCGATGTATGCCCGAACTGGACGTCATGCTGAGAATATCAGAAGTAAGATGACACGGTCTGGTAATTTCTGCAATGCCTCTTTGATGGGTTTGTCAAGCTCTTGGCGGTTTCCTGGAACGACAACTCTTGATCTGACTTGACGCCCAAAATGGTCCCATACATGTTCGATAGGTAACAAGCCAGGTGGCACTGCTTTGATATTGTTCCACTGCAGAAATGGCTGACAATATGGACGGTATGGGTACAGGCATTTTCTTGCTGGAAGAGTGTTCTGTTCTTCTGTTGCTGCAGTAATGGGCAAGAAATCTGATATAAGTATACCTCTCTACGTTGAGATTCATTTCAGCCACAACAAGATCAGTCTTCCAATTTCCGCGAAGTCTACCCCGCACAATGACGGTGACAACGTTCACCACTACGTCAAAACACCCATCTTCTACCATTGTTCATGTTAATTTGGAATAGGCTTTCACTCCGAAAAGATAACGATTCGCCAGTTCCGGACCTGCCAGTGCCGAATGTTTATTTGCCCACTAGAGACGTTGTCGTCAATGTTGAGGTGCATGCCTTGGTCTGGTCTGTAGATGCGGATACCCTACTGTCGGAGACGTCTGGCCACTGGCCACTGACAGCACATCCAAGCCGAGTCATCAATGATTCTGTTACTGTCGGGAAAACGGTTTCTCAGATGAAGAATTTGTAAATTCCAGTCCTTGTTGGAGGTTGTTACGCATGGTATTCAACTTCTTTCCACGTTCATCTCCTCGTCTGTCTGTAACATGTCATCAGCCTCGTGATGGTAATACGGCTGCTGCCGAGGGTCATAGCTACGTGTGCATGTGTTAGCACTTTTTGGGGCATAGTTTGTTTTTCTAAAATTTGCTATTTTTGTTAAAATTTAAATATAACGTTATATAATTAGGGTTAATCATGTCATGACGCAACACTATAAGCCATTACCATATAAAATGGGTATCAATATGAACGAAAATCGTGCAGCGTGTGACTGTGGTTTGAAATCTTCAGTGGGTGAGCTAGATTTGTAGGTCTTATGCGAATTAGAGAGTTAAGAGAGCAATATGGTTGACCATTCCATCATTCCCTATTCAAATATTCAAAACTCTACTCTTGGTATCTCTATATCAGTCCGATTGCATGAACTACTCTAGCAGCCAGTTTAATGAGAACACCTTAAAATGGCCCCACAATGGCTTAACCGATTTACGTCCATTGGTTTTGCCATTCTTTTAAGTGATTGATGAGTATTATGTAGTCATTGGTAACACTTATTTACCTTTTCGTGAGATCAATTTATTTCAGTAAGTACGGCGTGCTACAGCGCCTTAAACTTATTGGAGTTAAGGTTATCCTTTGTGTCCTTGACCGAGACACAAACTCTGGAAGCTCCACTTATCGAGATGAACAATACAATTGGAAATGTGGGAGAAAAAAATTCGCCACATTTTAGGTGTAAAAGATCATTTTTTATAAAAATGTATATATTTGATGTAAGACAAAACCTACCTTTTCCACTGTTGAAAACAGAATAAGAATACAAAATAGCAGTTGAAAATAACACCTAGAGTACTTGTTATTCATCTTCACTGGTTGCAGTTACTCCCTTCAGAGAGCTATATAGGAAACCAAGTGCTATGTGTGTACTGGACTCTGAAGAAATAGGTTATTAACTATGCATGTACCTTAAAAAACGTCTACTCAGCTGGTTTTTCGCGTATATGAATATATTAATGTAACATTATTTAAATACCTATCTGTTCACAGACTAAACTTCCCAGGGGCAGTGTTACCGCCGTCTCGTCACGTGACTCCCATGATTCCTCACTCACCTCAAAGTTGTCAGGCCTAGTAGTCACGATATGTTTTTTAGCGTGTTAGATCGCTGTTCTTTCTTTCAAGTGCTTTTCCAATTAAAGTAGAGATATATATTGTATTCGGTAAACTGTGATTTTGTTGACGTTTTCGTTTGTGTTGAGGGGCTGGAGTGACATGTGCTACACTTGAACTACTTTCTCCCGCCGCTCGCATGCTGCATGTGCTGCTCGCTTCACTCACCTCTCTCGTCGGGCTTGTTGTTGGGACAGCTTCGTGCAAAACATTCCCACAGTCGCCCCTTTCTAGTGTTTGGCTCCTTATTCCGATAGTTTTCACTATTGGATGGTATTCAACTGAGCTGTCACTAGTGGTTCGGCGTTCGGACGCCTTGGATTGTCTGAGCCTTTGACTGGGCGGACCCTGAGATACTCGGACGTCTTTCGATTATAAAAATAGTATATTCTCTTCACCCACTCTATTGGTTCGACCTTCGGATCCTCACTTTATCGTGCTTCGCCTGTCTCTCGCTTATTGAGTCAATTCTACTTTGGCCCTTCTGGTTGCCTCCGTCGTCTCGCCTCTGGGCCACTGGCTATCGAACAGCCCTTACCATAGCGCGTCGAGGCCCACTGCCTTCTCCCCAAAGAAGAATCAGGAAGGATACTGCAAGCAGATTTCACCACTTTTTGTCATATGACTATAAATGGACAGTGGTCATTTTAATTAATAAGGTTTTTAACTTAAAGAAAATATTTGGTGTATGAAAACTGCAGTGATGAATATAACACATGGATGTTTTGAGCTTAAGAGTGAGAGCGGGCCTTTGTAAACTTTTCTTAGTTAGATGATATATTGATCACGATGTTGTTGGTACTGGTTACAGGAAAAGAATACATGCTTTTCATCTTCAATTTGTTGTGAGTGGCAGAATGAGCAGTAGAGGTCTTCAATATGCATATCCTTCTGATGAATGTTTACTTTAAAATTGTTATGGGCAATACAAACTTTACAGAAAGCACGAATTAGATGTTTACTTTTCAGTTCTGTGATGTAAGGTTCCAGATGAAGATCGTATTTGATTTGAGAATACTGGTTCAGATGGTATTTGTGTTCTTATAGCTTTCGACGTTGCTATCATACAAAATTTATTTTAGCATGATTCATCCATCTTTTGCTTGGTCAGTTCTTATCTGGTGAGTCTTTCACTTGTGAGTCACCTCTCACCGGTGAGTCGACTCTCACTTAGCCTGTGTCGTCTGTCCCTAGTGCACGGAGTGGTCTTTACCTGTCACTAGTGAGTCGACTCTCAGCTAGTGTGTGTCATCTGTTCCGAGTGCACTGAATGGTCTTCACCTCTCACTAGTTACTAGCCCTATGGCCTACGATGGCGTCCAGACATGTGCCTTCGGACAACTTTTGCTATAGTGCAACTCCGTCCTCCTACGACTTGTCTTTCGACTTTCTATAGCAGACAGTTCTCGCTATAATGCATTATGTCCGGTCTCGCCTTGTGAGCCTAGCCGTCTTTGTTTCTCACTAGTGAGATGTCTTACAACTGTAGCTACTGGTCAGCTCTCACTATAGCGCATTTTCCTTTGGCTTTCGTGAAACGAGTTGTTTTCACCTTCTGTTGGCCAGTCGCCATACACTCTTTGTGAGTGTATCCCTTTTGACTTCGTCTTTCACCATTCGTTTGTCACTCCACCATCATCAAAGCCTTCTGCACTACCAGTGGGGTTTGGATATCATCGAAGATTGAGACACTTGTCCTATGCAGGAAATGTAAGCCCTTGTGCGAGGACACTCACTGTGACGAGTGGGCCTCGTTTTCTTCCATTAACTTCCAAGCCTGTGTCGCTGTGGTACATAGGTCCCTAAGTGACCAAGCGTACGTGACTGAGCATGTCGGCTTGTCTAGCGACTCGAAGCTCACTCAGGAGTGCATACCTCTTAGATATCTGTCCCACGATGCTGAAGTTGACGTCGTATTCTCCGAGTGAGCGAGTCTTTCCCTTGGTTACCATCGGTCAAGCCTCTGGTCCTGACACCAACTCTGATCACTCGCGTCAGTCTTCAGAGGGGTGCTTCGACTAGATGCTAGTATAGCTAGTATACACTGACCCACCTCCGTTCAGTTGGATTATGGACACAGTAGGTCTAGTCAACAGATAGGTATTTAAATAATGGTACGTTTTTGATTAAACATTATTTATACATACCGGTTGACTAGACTAGAGCTACGCTCTAGTCCCGCCTAACCTCACCACTTCTAATCTACACTTGAGCCTTGAGCACTTCAGAGAGTGAGGAATCATGGGAGTGATGTTATGAGACCGCATGATTACTACCCCTGGGGAGGGATTTACCATCCAGACAAGTTTGATCTAGTCAATAGCACAGGACAAAAAGTGGTGGAATCCGCTTGCCATATGTTTCCGTATTCGTCCGGTTTAACCGGGATCTGCCAATTTTTGCGAGTCCGGAAGGATCAAGAAATCGGATTCCACCACTTTTTCTTCTGTGTAGGTAAGTTTAATAAAAAACGTACCATTATAACAAAATAATTATGCCTTTGACGTAGAATAAAAATTGAATGAACATAATGTTTATTTCTTCTAGGTAGAGCATCACATACATGAAATGAACCTTTGAAAGTTTGAATACTTGTTCAGTCCAGTTGATTATTCCCTGGAGAATACATACCTCCCAAAACTCACACTACTGTCAAACGCATCGCTGAATTCGTTGTGTTATATTCTCTGGAGAATACATTCCTGACACTAAAGTTATTAAATATCTCGACTGCTTGGAATTTGGAATTTAAGTAAGTGAAATACAGAATATTAACAGACATAACGAATGATTGCAGAAGTCTTCTTTTAAAATGTATATCCTTCGTGTTGCAGGTTGTTTTGTTTGTTTCAGTGTTGACCATGGTTACATAAATTGCATTAAATTCAGCCAAGACAAACATGTGGATGTTTGGAAAACATTCAACAGCCACATATTGTTTTAAATGTTCACTTTTAAGTATTGAGTGCGTCTCATTTGAGGGGAAATTAGCCCACAGAATATGGTTGATTTGAAACTCGACCCAACAGATCAAATCCCCGTCCAGAGACATCTGTGAAATGCACCTGTATCCACTCCTGCACCTATACCACATAAGTCCATTGTTTTGAAAAGAGAACCTTGACATCATTCCAATCAACTTATAGGTGATGTAAACAATTTTATCTTTGTGAAGGTTCATACCAAGTATCTTCCTGGTTCTTGAGTGTAATTGTGAGACTGATTCTCCAAAGATCTGTGTAACTACGGTATGTGAAGTTGACCAGAACAGTGTGTCCGTATCTTTATCATACACGATAGACCTGATAAACACAGTTGGGATGCTAATACTAGTCTTTTTTATCATGTTTGATGTTATTGATCCTCTCAAAACGATTCAATCGAAAGTATGATCACTGACCACCAGGAGAAATGACGATGACTTTGCCAGACGAGATTCTTTAACTTCCTTGGAGTGGAACATGTGCTTTCGATCTTTGATCAAATGTCCAGAGATCATTCTATCCTTAATTCTGTCAAACAGTTCCTCTGTATCAACTCCGACAAAGGTACAACCCGATGTCGCAGCACATCCAACTTCACATTTGATTGATAGTGTTGGAATGTCTGCTGACCTTTTGAATTTGGTTGTCCAAAAGTTACAACTAGCCCGTTCACAAAGCGAGCAACACATTCCACATCGACATGATCTAGGTGTGTTTCCTTCCTGCTTGTAGAGCGTTCTTCTCGCAACAATCGCCCTTCTCTTTGTGTTTTTAGCAATCACACTTCCTTCTGCTTGTATAACGTTCTCGTTGTAACAGTCACCCTTCCTTCTCTTTGTGTAATGCTCTTCTTTTAGCAATCAGCCTTTCTACTCCTTGTGTTACGCTCTTCTTGTAACAGTTTCCCTTCTTCCTGTGTATTGCTCTCCCTTCAGCAGTCACTCTTCCTTCTCCTTGTGTAACACTCTTCTTGTAGCAGTCACTCTTCCTTCTTCTTGTCTAACACTCTTCTTGTAGCAGTCACTCTTCCTTCTCCTTGTGTAGCACTCTTCTTGTAGCAGTCACTCTTCCTTTCTTCTTGTCTAACACTCTTCTTGTAGCAGTCACTCTTCCTTCTCCTTGTGTAGCACTCTTCTTGTAGCAGTCACTCTTCCTTCTTCTTGTCTAACACTCTTCTTGTAGCAGTCACCCTTCCTTCTCCTTGTATAATGCTCTTCGTTGAGCAGTCAACTCCTTCTGCTTGATTAACGCTTGGTTCAATAATGAAGAATCTGACAGCGTTTCAAAGCGTTTAAAGACAGTTTAAAATTGTGTAAGCTTACTTATAATTATAAAGCCACATTATTCATATCATATAGTCCATCTTAAAACGAATTTGTATTGTGTAGCACTCTTCTTGTAGCAGTCACTCTTCCTTTCTTCTTGTCTAACACTCTTCTTGTAGCAGTCACTCTTCCTTCTCCTTGTGTAGCACTCTTCTTGTAGCAGTCACTCTTCCTTCTTCTTGTCTAACACTCTTCTTGTAGCAGTCACCCTTCCTTCTCCTTGTATAATGCTCTTCGTTGAGCAGTCAACTCCTTCTGCTTGATTAACGCTTGGTTCAATAATGAAGAATCTGACAGCGTTTCAAAGCGTTTAAAGACAGTTTAAAATTGTGTAAGCTTACTTATAATTATAAAGCCACATTATTCATATCATATAGTCCATCTTAAAACGAATTTGTATTAGACGAATGAACCAATATATACAAAAAGTACATCATTAGATACCACCTCATTGTTTTCAGATTGGCGTTCACCTTGTTACAGTGGGTTGGTTACACAATTCCGAAATGCCGATAATGATTGTAAATCAATTGGAACTTGTAGAACAATTAATAATCACATTGTTGATAATGGGTATATTCGCCAAGTGCCCGGATGACTGCTTAAACGTTGTTCATCATTCTTGTATGGAGTCTCCTGAAGTATCTGCTGCCACTGAAGATATCTATAGAGGATATTATAGGAGTTTCTATGAATTATACGAAACGTGTGCCCTTCCGACGGTATCAGCCAGATACCATAGGAGGGTCACGAGTTCAGATAAATCTAATGAGATCGAGAACAGGAAGATTTTCTGGATAACAACTTCTTTAATGTGAAAATGCACGACGTTTCGGAGTACATACTCACTCCTTCATCAGGCGGAATGTAAGGAAATAACAAAATATGGTACATTTATATAACAAACAAAACAATGGTGAGGAAACTCAATCAGGGAGATTAACATGCATGAGAATGGTATACCATGGGGATTTGTTATACACACATGATGGAGATCAAGCAAGAGAATGATGAGGATTTGCAATACAAACATGAATAGAAGTAAGTAGATAAACAAAGGCCTGTAGGCTTTATTGAAGATGTAAATAAACACACATGATGAAACGAGGCAGGCCAGTTGGCTTTATTGAAATTGTTAAGCAAATAATAATTATGATTGATTGGGAGAGAGGCCAATTGTTGATGTGGGTGGCTCAAAACTGAGAGGTCATTGGTTATCCATTCAAATCGGTGGGATGCGGGGTCGCGTCTTTACGACACAGGTCAATGTGATACGAAACACGAGTGACGTTCGAGATTAGTATGTCACCAGTTGTACGTTGACCACGTGTGTAATAATATGTAGAGCATCATAGAACACTTTCCTATCTCTCTGGAATATATAGGTGATTTTGAGCTAACAATTTTTAAAAAGTGTTCTTTTTTATTATTAAAATCTTTAAATTTACCAGATCAGTTGACAGGTTATAAATAAACATGTTCTGAAAGGAGATGTACTTCTCATTTTGTTTCCTCATTAATATAAATTCGAAATCTTTTAGAAGACTTTTATAAGATGTTCCTCGGCATGAAAGCATCATTGAACACAGTTCTGACTGTTCTACAACAGTAAACATGAATGTCAACTGTTCGTACCTAAATGTATGCTCACTGAATCGTACTTCAATTTCAGATAAATGCAAATTCAACATATTTAGAATGATTCATTCTGAAGTCCCCTGGATATTTAGTAGATGCCACAACCTGTCCCAGACTACAGTTGTTGTAAAATTTTCTTGCTTCCACTTTGTTGGATCCAGCCAGGGAATAGAAGACGTGCGAGTTGTACATCTTCATGGCTTTGATGGAGCGAGCAGGCAAGTCTGTGGTGTGGTTACACAATGTTTTACTTGAGGGCAGGTCTGATGTCATTGTTAGATTAGGTTTTAGTTGAATCTTTTGAAGTCATTATACACTGAGTGGAATTCATCCAGTTACCAAAAGCTAAATCATCTAGTTTGTAAATAAAGCTGTGTTCAAAAATGGTTGAATCCAATGGAAGTATTGCACATACAATTGAACTGTTTAGTCTGTGTATGATCCAACACATCAGATTCGGACGACGACGGATTCTTGAGCCAACCATGAATGAAAAACCATCTTTCAGGTTTCCCTTGTCCTCTCTTGTGCCAGCTTAGAATTTTGCATTGGAACTTGTCGACCAGAAATACATATAATCTTTGTAGATGATTAATGTATCTGGGGAATATCTATCTAAAACCTTCTTCAATGATGTAGTGTTTAGTTCCTGACTAAAAATCCCACTTGGCTTGCTCCAAAAGACTGTGAATAGAAGAACATTTGACTTGCACACAGTATTAAACACATGCGAAGCGGCCGTGACAGTGTTTTATTCCTTTGTCTTTCTCTTGTGTCTAGTGAAATGTAAATGGAGACGAAACCATAAGACGTACGAAACCATCATGATTGACTTCCTTGTTCGTAAATTTTATGGCAAATGTTTTGAAAGTTGTTACAGGTCTCTAAATGTAATTTGAAAATTTTCACCACCGGAAATGACTATCGATCGATTTTATTGTTGATTCATAAATACCCTACTCCTATCTCACTCTCCTGAAAAAGTTATCAAATTCGATCAGCAGGTTTTTGAGTTATGTCCCCTTGAATTTTGAATTTGGAAAAAATCATCTAACTTCGAGAGCTCACCATGCAAAATGTATTAGGAGTTCAGCAATGAAAAACAACACCATGCATTCATCAATGCTTCAGCTGTATACACATGTAAGATGCAAGTATCTTCAGAGGAGAATATTGTCAAAAGTGCATGGGGTCGGGAAATGTTCCAAAGTGCGAAAAATCAAAATGGCGGCTAAACCATGTAACCATCGAATTCGTTGTAATTAACTTTTCTGCGCGCATTATTAAAAAAAAAGTTGCAAGTCTCTAAGTGCATTTTGAAAAATATTCCTATGTTAAATATCCAACTTCAGAGTCTAAATGGACCTTTAATGGCTGCGCCGATTGGGCCCAAAAGCTTATATTCGTGATTCCAGCGCAAGGGCTACCATACTGCAAAATTTGGTGGCATTTTCTTCAGCCGTTTTGGCTAAATCACGAGAATTACTTTCGTGGAATAATTATAAAACACGCCAATCTCAATAAGGATTCAGCTAAATGGCTGTGATACAACAATTCAATAATACCACAATTCGAAAATTATTCACGCATTGAAGTTAATAAAAATTGACAACTGCCACCAAACTTCGTCCGTACAAACTTTCATGAACACCACCCATTTATGGCCACGAAAACTGCATATAATTTTTTAACTCCAACAAAACACTATGATACTCCTCTTTAAAATCATCACTCACCGAAGGTTGCCAAATCTGCAAACTGTCAGTGAATGAAACTAAAGTTCAAAAATACAACAATTCATAAATACAACCCATTGACTTTTACCAAAACTCTTAAATTGGAACTAACGCATCAATTCGTTCTTCATGTACACATCTCTGTTGTTCCGTATAACAGGACGTCAAGGTGAGGCACACAGCCCAGAACTGCAAAAAATGCAGTTGCCATGAATATCAATACTCCACTTGATAGTGATTGTCTGTCAACTTCGATATTTCCTCTTTATGGTAACCAGCCTTTCCAAAACCTTATTTGTGTTCGACTGTACTAGAGTTGAGGTGAGGTGAGTTGTGGTTTAACGCTACTTTCAAGAAAGCCCGAACGCCATGTTGCTATGCATTGCGGTGAAACCTGCGAGCATCGGCTGGAATTAGCGAACCATGGGTGGTACTGCTCTGAAATTCAGTGTAGCATTGCACCCATTCATTTGTTATAGTACTGTCTCAGTGTACAATTATATGTCAATTAGTCCATTCTTTCCTCTATGTCTTTGCTTAAACTCTTACCTGACCCTATCGATAACATAATCTATTCCTTAACCCCACAGTTAGACGAACGATACAATATATACACAAAGTACTTCATTAAATACCACCTCATTGTTTGGTGTGACAATGCCCACATATTATAAACGTCTTGTAAAATTAATCGATACATTGCTGTCATTATCTGAGACTGCATCCATTTTGCTACAAGAGTAGGTTAATATGAACATTCACCTTGTTACAGTGAGTTGGTTACACATTTCCGAAATGACGATAATGATTGTAAACCGATTGCAACTTGTAGAACAATTAATAATCACATTGTTGATAATGGGTATATTCGGCAAGTGCCCGGATGAAGTGCTTCAATGCTGTTCATCATTCTTGTATGGAGTCTCCTGAAGTAGCTGCTGCCACTGAAGCTTTGTAAAGAGGATATTATAGGAGTTTCTATGTCGTATTTTGTAGAGCATCATAGAACAAGCGAAAATGTCACTTTCATTTTCCTATTTCTCCGGAATATAAAGGTGAATAACGAATTTTAAAAAGCATTCTTTTCTATTATCGAACTCTTAAAATGTACAAGATAAGTAGACAGTAAATACATAATTTTATTTCCTCATTAATATAAATTCAAAATCTTTTTGAAGACTTTTATAAGATGTTCCTTGGCATGAAAGCATCATTGAACACAGTCCATGAATGTCAACTGTACGTACCTAAATGTATGCTCATTGAATTGTACTTCAATTTCAGATAAATGCAAATTCAACATAGTTAGAATGATTCATTCTGAAGTCCCCTGGATATTTAGTGGATGCCACAAAGCGTCCCAGACTACAGTTGTTGTAAAACGTTCTTGCTTCCACTTTGTTAGATCCAGCCAGGGAATAGAAGACGTGCGAGTTGTACATCTTCATGGCTTTGATGGAGCGAGCAGGCAAGTCTGTGGTGTGGTTACACAATGTTTTACTTGAGGTCAGGTCTGATACCATTGTATAGGTTTTAGTTGTATCTTTTGAAGTCATTATAAACTGAGTGGAATTCATCGACTTACCAAAAGCTAAAATATCTAGTTTGTAACTAAAGCTGTGTTCAAAAATGGTTGAACTCAATGGAAGTCTTGCACATACAATTGAACTGTTTAGTCTGTGTATGATCCAACAAATCAGATTTCCCTGAGCAGACGGATTCTTGAGCCAACCATGAATGAAAAACCATCTTTTAGGTTTTCCTTGTCCTGTCTTGTGCCACCTTAGAATTTTGACATTGGAACTTGTCGACCAGAAATACATATAATCTTCGTAGATGATTAATGTATCTGGTGCATATCTATCTAAAACCTTCTTCAATGATGTAGTGTTTAGTTCCTGACTAAAAATCCCACTTGGCTTGCTCCAAAAGACTGTGAATAGAAGAACATTTGACTTGCACACAGTATTAAACACATGCGAAGCGGCCGTGACAGTGTTTTATTCCTTTGTCTTTCTCTTGTGTCTAGTGAAATGTAAATGGAGACGAAACCATAAGACGTACGAAACCATCATGATTGACTTCCTTGTTCGTAAATTTTATGGCAAATGTTTTGAAAGTTGTTACAGGTCTCTAAATGTAATTTGAAAATTTTCACCACCGGAAATGACTATCGATCGATTTTATTGTTGATTCATAAATACCCTACTCCTATCTCACTCTCCTGAAAAAGTTATCAAATTCGATCAGCAGGTTTTTGAGTTATGTCCCCTTGAATTTTGAATTTGGAAAAAATCATCTAACTTCGAGAGCTCACCATGCAAAATGTATTAGGAGTTCAGCAATGAAAAACAACACCATGCATTCATCAATGCTTCAGCTGTATACACATGTAAGATGTAAGTATCTTCAGAGGAGAATATTGTCAAAAGTGCATGGGGTCGGGAAATGTTCCAAAGTGCGAAAAATCAAAATGGCGGCTAAACCATGTAACCATCGAATTCGTTGAAATTAACTTTTCTGCGCGCATTATTAAAAAAAAAGTTGCAAGTCTCTAAGTGCATTTTGAAAAATATTCCTATGTTAAATATCGAACTTTAGAATCTAAATGGACCTTTAATGGCTGCGCCGATTGGGCCCAAAAGCTTATATTCGTGATTCCAGCGCAAGGGCTACCATACTGCAAAATTTGGTGGCATTTTCTTCAGCCGTTTTGGCTAAATCACGAGAACTACTTTCGTGGAATAATTATAAAACACGCCAATCTCAATAAGGATTCAGCTAAATGGCTGTGATACAACAATTCAATAATACCACAATTAAGTTAATAATAAATAAAAAAAATTGACAACTGCCACCAAACTTCGTCCGTACAAACTTTCATGATCACCACCCATTTATGGCCACGAAAACTGCATATAATTTTTTAACTCCAACAAAACACTATGATACTCCTCTTCAAAATCATCACTCACCGAAGGTTGCCAAATCTGCAAACTGTCAGTGAATGACACTAAAGTTCAAAAATACAACAATTCATGAATACAACCCATTGACTTTTACCAAAACTCTTAAATTGGAACTAACGCATCAATTCGTTCTTCATGTACACATCTCTGTTGTTCCATATAACAGGACGTCAAGGTGAGGCACACAGCCCAGAACTGCAGAAAATGCCGTTCTGTGTAAAATGCTGAAAGTCCCTCATGTGAAGACGCCAAAGGTTGCCATGAGTATCAATACTCCACTCGATAGTGATTGTCTGTCAACTTCGATATTTCCTCTTTATGGTAACCAGCCTTTCGAAAACCTTATTTGTGTTCGACTGTACTAGAGTTGAGATGACGTGAGTTGGGGTTTAACACTGCTTTCAAGAAAGCCCGCAACGCCATGTTGCTATGCATTGCGGTGAAACCTGCGAGCATTGGCTGGAATTAGCGAACCATGGGTGGTACCGCACTGAAATTCAGTGTAGCATTGCACCCAAACCTGACTGTGTGTAGAACAGTTCTCTACTGCAGACAAAGTTGCAGTGCCCCTGGTGGGATTCGAACTGTACTAGATCAACATATCCACTGTGACCATGTTGAGAGAAAGGGATGACAGTTTGTCGTCTGTGGTTTCTGTCAGAATGCTTGTCAATGTAATCAACAAGTACTTTTACCCAAGGTATCTGTAAAAATCTGTTTTAAGAAAACAAGGAAACTATTTTAAATCACAAGGTTACCAAATTAACTATCGACACTATCTCACTTATGCTCGAATTCTGCCTATTAGCATATGCACCAGACAGTTCAAGATTGACATTTAATAGTTAATCGTAAGATTGTGTTTGAGCTTCATCAAATTCCATGCAATCTCATACCCTTGGAAACATAGATAGTGAATAAATAAATACATTTGCTGTGATTGTGATGCCAAAATTGAATCTAAGAAAACAACTTTTAGGATGAAAACAAGAATTTAAAATAGGTAAATAGCGTTCACACCCATGAAAGACAAATTAAAATTATTAAATGAACAACTTCCTCATTGCTTAAACGTTCTTCATATTATGACACGAATATATTTAAAAACGCACTTAGCATGGAATTTCCTCAACATGAAGATATTCTTGAAGATATTCTTAAAGAGAGTCCTGATTTCTAAAAAAAAATATCGTGCATCACTTCTGATTTTTGCCATTATACAAAGTCAACAGAAGTTCTGTTTCATAAGAACGTAATCTCTACATAGCTGGAATCATCTGTTTTGAATTCCCCTGGATATTCAGCGGATGCCACTACGTTGTTCAAAGTACCGTTGAGATAATGACCCGGTGCCGACCGGTTATGGCATATAAACTCGCGAGGGCGTTAGGCCGGGCTGAGTTTATTGCCATAATGCGATGCAATCGGGTCATTATTTGCCTTACACTCCCGTGGAACACACTATTTATAAAATAATTGTATATATATATTTTACAGGGGTATTTTGTTGATTTATACGACATAATCAAAATATATCATTGAAATATTCCAAATACACGCATGACTGACTAGAAAGGTTTCAAACTTAACCCTTCATTCCATACAAAAAGTAGACAAAATTCGTACCTATACATACATATGTATATATAAAACTAGAAAAAATATAAATACAGCCATGACACAACATATTCAACACTCATCGGTATGGATCCTCTGTAGCTCCATTGGTAAAGGCGCTGCTCGACGATATAGAGGTCCAGGGTTCGAATCCCACATTGGTCACTTACAAAATTTTCATTTCTAATTTGACAAAACTTCCAAATTTTACAAGTCCTGCGCAGATGGTGGTTGTGGCATATAACTGCAACTCAAACAAAAGCAATAACTTCCCAAGGGGTGTAAAGTTATTTAAACAATTTCCTGCTTCCACTTTGTCAGATCAAACCAGGGTATAGAAGATGTGAGAGTCGTACATCTTAATACTGAGGAAACTAGCAGATAAGTCAGTGGTGTGGGGACAGATTGTCTCATTTGCGGATGTCATTAGAAACTGAGTGTAATTCAACCAATTATCAACAGCCAAATTAACACGTTTGTCAACATACTCGTGTTGAAACATGGTCGAATTTGAAGGAAGTCACCAATAGAACTGTATTTTACAGTTCCAATCTAACACAACATATTGCCATGAGCAGAAGGGTGCCTGACTCGATGCTGATTGACAAACTAATTTTCAGTTACTCCTTCCCTGTCTTGAGCTTCTTGGAAAGTATTAAATTGAACGTAGTCGACAAAAACTACATATCATTTTTGCAGATGATTGAGAAGTCATTGTCTTTATCATCTAAATCCTCCTTTAATGATGGATATCTAAGACTCTGAGAAAAAATTCCAGTTTGCTCACTCCAAAAAACTGTGTCTGTTTCTGTTTCATAACATATTGACCGAATTTGAGCTTTCACGTTGATCCCTGTCTTCTGTGTTTGGTTTGAAATGAAAGATCCAACCACAATCGACCTCTCATGACCAGCTGTTGGGATCATCAAAACAGAAGGAAAAGTTTGATGCAAGGTTTGTTCATCTCGGTACTTGAAATGAAATGAGTACACAAAAACACTGTAACAATGTACGAATGCCAGGATCTCAAGACACAAGGAATGAACTCTTTTGACTAAATTTCATTTTTCTGACATTTCCCTTTATTTTTGTATTTTAAAGTACAAGTGGAGAAATAGCAAATGCACAAGGACATTATTCACAAAAAGACATCACGTAATTACCGTATTCATCACAATAAACGCCCTCTCCTAATAAACCCCCCCCCCCCCCCCCCCCCCCCCCCCAGCCATTATTAACTCGCGGAAAATGACCCCTAATAAACACCCCCCTTTTGTATCGACTTACCTTACTGATGTTTCACTGAAGAAGAGTTTTCAATCTTGCTATCAACCTCTTATGTCTCTTGCTTCTAACAAATAATTAGATGTGATATACGTCTTTGCTTCTAATGACGACAATATCTTCTTGACCCGGAAATAGTGTTTACATAATCGTTCTGCACCATGTGCTTATCAGCTGATTGTGTTTATGCTGCCGTTCATTGGTGGTTATATTTAGATACCTAGCGAACTAACGTTTCATTGGATAAGAGTAATGACGCGACAAGATGGCGGATTCAATCACTTGATGTATCTTCGTGAGTTTAAATTAGTTTAAATTTCCATTGAAAATTGTGTATTAGTACCGGTTGGAATTTGATACAAATAATAAACTGCGACATTTAACTCTTCTTTACATCTATTTGATATACTTATTTTGATTAAAACTCTGAAATAAGATCAATGTTTCTTTTTCTTTTGAACATCAACAGACATTTTTTAATAAACGCCCCCTTTTTACGATTTTTAAAGTCATTTTAATAAACGCCTTTTTTTCCAATTTTTTAAACTCCCAGGGCTTCTATTACGGCGAATACGGTATATGTTTTACCAAAGAAATAATCAAAACTGACACGTTACGTTGTTTATATAACATTTCATTCCTATAACTATTAGGGGTGTCAACCATTTTTACCATGAGTATATAATATCATAATAATATAATATATCATAATATAATATCATAATATCATATATAATACCTATATAAAATGCTGTTTGTGGTTAACAATATTCAAAAGATGTATTTAACAGTTATGGCAGCAATACTTGCACTCTGGGCGGAGACATATTTAATTACTGTGAGAATAATGACTCGCGTGATGCACTTTAAAATCTCATTTCTAACTTCTAACAAATAATATTACTTAGCTGTACGTATCGGATTTTTTTTCTAAATGAGGAAATATGTTTCAACACTGAATATTGCACAGACCCTTTTAAGTGTAATTAATCTGATTCCTAAATTCTTGTGAAAATTCGTTAGAATGCAACGTTTTTGTCCCACTATTAACCAGAAATGTTTCCCTTTGTCTGCAATGGGAGTTGAATTCATCAACATATTTTTGAAACATAAAATATGTATAAACATGCATTTAAATATCACTTATTCGTGTCTCATTTTATCTTCATTAGTTTTCCTTATATCAGTTATTGAACTTGTACACAATCATGTTCCTCATTACAAAAAGAGTCACATTAATGTAGATCTAGTTGTCAATTCAATTCTTTATTTCGTATGCGTGGCCTCCGGCCCATATACAGGTAACAGTGAGCAGGTTGGACATGTTACAGTAGCAACTGACTCCTCAGACGGAGTGCATGATGGATATAGAGCTGTAGTGTAATAATAATGTCTGTATCACATGATGACATTAAATTGATGAAAATGTATTTTAAATCATTTGGCCTGCAGACAGGCAGTAAATATATTAATCTCAAGTCGTCAAAGGCTGGACAAACCATAATAAAATGGAATTCATCTTCAATATGATCCAGTTTACATACTCTGCATAAGCGCAGTGAACTTATAACATTACAATATCGCCAAAGTTCAACATGTAGTCTTACCATACCAATACGAAGTTTCGTCATTTCACGACGGTAAAGGGAACAATCACTATGAGTTAAATACAATTCCGGTTTTAAATTCAACTTAAATTCAGAATAATACTCATACCTGCTACTAGACTGCAAAGCGAATTTCCACTCCTGAGTTAGAATATCAGTAACCCGCTGTTTAAATTCCGAGAGAAATAATTCCACACTCCCTACTCCTTCAAACAACCAGACGTAGCCTAACCCGTAACTTATTTCCACTTCTCGAAACGAGATAATCTGCCGCCTTTTCTAAAGACCATTATTTTGGTTTTTGACATATTAACTGTTAAATCCCAGGACTCACACTAGCTTTGGAGAATATCAAGTCGCTTATGTAAACCATTGACACTGTCTGAAACAAGGACAACATCATCTGCGAAGAGTAACAAGAAAACTTCGATGATATCCGGATACAACTGAATACCTCTGCTGTTTGAATTAATTATTTCATTCGCCAACTCATTTATGAATAGGGAGAATAATACAGGACTCAAGACACAGCCTTGTCTAACTCCATTTGGACAATGGAAGAAATCTGAAAAACCGTCTTTTGTCTTAACACAGGACCTAAATACTTTATACATACTTTTAACACTAGAGAACAACTTCCCCTTCAAACCAATTCTGCGAAGAAGTAACAACAATTTATTCCTATTAACACTATCAAAGGCCTTTTTGAAATCAACAAATGCAACATACAGTGTACCCTTAGTTTTGGAAAGATACTTTTGTACAAGTGCACATAATGTAAAAAGGTTATCAGCTGTAGAATATCTAGTTGTCAGTGTTTACATGCCTAAATATTTAAAGTTCTAGACTGGAGCGAATGATGCTGTGCAGTGCGTGGCTACAGTGACACCTCTTTTATTCAGTGTTAGGTTTAGGTTAGTTTAACATAACATCATTTTGTGTCGAATCAGCACAATAACAGTGAATAAGATCTGTATATCCACATAAAAATAAACATACAAACACATATTTGATAGTTAACACTTTGTTTGTGTCACTTTTATCAGAGCATTATAGAAATAACAATAGTTTACATGACTTTGAACGGTTAAGATAAACTTCTGGCTTGCTGTGGCTGTCTCCCACATGTAAAGTGTTTGGTGAATTGTACTCGTTCCCGTTTTCTGTATGCCAGATGAAATTGAGGGGAACACGCACAATAATACTAATAAACTGCTATGCAAAATAGTTCAGTTCATCCAGAATAACATGATAGGTTTAAGTGAAGCATTTTGATGTGAAATAAGTAGTATTCATGATGATAATTGACAGTAACTTGAACAATGAAAAATACATGTTCATATGAATTGTTCATATTTTGTTTTGAAATTGTGTGTAAATGGTTGCAGATTTGTGCAAAGTTGTGGTAAATAAGTATGTACAAAAACCATATCAAGAGGTGAGGTGAGGTGAGTTAGTGTTTAACTGCGCTTTCAAGAATATTTCACTTATATCGCGGCTGCTAGTATTACGGCAGGGAGAAAGCCCGCAACGCCATGTGGCTATGCATTGGATTGAAACCTGCGAGCAACGGCTGGAACTAGTGAACCATGGTTGGTACTACGCTGAAATTCAGTGTAGCATTGAACCCAAACCTTAATGCGTGTAGAACAGTTCTCTACTGCAGACACAGTTGCCGTGCCCCTGGCGGGATTCGAACCCCGGACCTCTTGATCCGAAGTCGAATGCGCTAACCACTGCGCTACCCCGCCCCCTCAATATCAAGAAAACGTGTTAACCCGAAGACAAAATGAATTAAAGACGAGGATAATAAGATACTTATTCAACGGCTAATGACTTGGCAATTAGCCGAACGAACAACACTAAATGATGAATTTAAAAGGCATTAAGATATTTCGTGACTTGCAATTTGATAATTTGTTAAAATATCCCAGACATAAGGCCAATTAAAATTCCTTTCAACTCAATTTTACAGTGCATCACGCAAATAAGTATTTGAATATTACTGAGGTATGTCAACACTTTTCTTTAAATACAGTTAATTAACATTATACAGCGCATACTGCAGTTCCCGTGGGAATTATAAAGATAGTCTCTGACACAAACTCATCAGCCACAGACGTGAATTAGAAGCAGCTCATCTAATGAACAATGGCTATCAAGGAGTCTGTGTTTCTCTTGTTTGTCATTGTTGGAATAGTTCACACTAGGGCTTTCTTTTTCAAATTCGAGAAAGATGTTCCTCTTAACACCTCAAACTTTTGTCCACTGAAGAACATCTCCTGTGACTCCAAGCTGGTCTGTGCTGTGAGCTGTCTGCTCACTCCCGGCTGTGTGCTGGTTGACTTTGATAGGGGAGATCTCTACAAGAGATCTGTTTGTGTATCTTCGGCAGCACGTTTAATTAAGATCTATCTCATTGCTTTGGACAAGAAACGTGATGAACAAACCTTGCTACAATCTTTTCCTTCTGTTTTAATGATCCCAATAGCTGGTCCTGAGAGGGAGATGGTGGTGGGATCATTCACGTCAAACACAACTCAGAAGACAGGGATCAAAGTTAAAGCTCATTTGCGTTCAGTATATTATGAAGGAAACACAACCACAGTTTTTTGGAGCGAGCCAATATTAAATCATAGTAAGATGCTTACAAATTCTTCATTGAAGAAATTTGTATGTAAACGTCGCAAAGAGTTTATAATCATTTACAAAGACTATATGTATTGTTGGTGGAGAATGAATAACATATTCACTATTACCAGGAAACTCAAAACTGAACGAAAAATTGAAAAATGGTTTTCCAGTGAATATGGGCTCGGGAAGCCGTCAGCTGAAGGAAATCTAATTTGTTGGATCACCGGGAAACAATACAGTTTACAAGACAATTATCTTGCATGTGCAAAACTTCCTTCGAATAAGATCATTTTTGAACACATATTCTCTTACAAACTAGACTATTTCTCTTTTGGAAATTGGATGAAATTAGCTCAGTTTGTAATCACTTTTAAAGACACAACTAAAGCTTTTACAATGGTATCAGACCTGACCTCAAATAAAACATTGTGTAACCACACCACAGACTTGCCTGTTCGCTCCCTCAAAGACATGAAGATGTACAACTCACACCTCTTCTATTCTCTGGCTGGATCTAACAAAGTGGAAGCAAGGGAGTTTTACAACAACTGTAGTCTGGGAAACGTTGTAGCATCTACTAAGTATCCAGGGGACTTCAGGATGAATAAGTCCAGCTATGTAGTGTTCACGTTCATATGAAACAGAACTTAGAACAGTTTGTGTGTGTATGGATCTAATATTGAATCTGGTGTAAAGTGGTGCAGGAAAAGAGAGGCAATTACAAATAGAATACTTCAAAAACGTTTATAAGAAGAATTAGGTTTATTGTCATAAAAAAAATAACTTTTAAGCATGGGAAAGAAGCTCATTTTAAAACAGTTGTATTCCTCAAATAAGTATGTAAGTATGTAAGTATATGCCTTAAACTATAAATGGAAATCTATTTTTTAAAAGACTATGAGTGGTTATCTGATATTTAAATACGCAATAAAGATCACAAAAAATCAATAATTTATTCACGGCCAATGTTGTGAATGGTGTGCAGTTGCAGGTTGTGTTTTATGAAGCTCCAATATAAGTTTATTAAACATTAAATGTTGTTACCCTGTGATTTCAAATAGGGACCTCAGAGTCTACTGGTTCAACTAATGCCATTGGTAAATTACCTGTAGAATACATTGACAGGCATTCTCATTTAAGCCACAGACGCCACAACCTGTTTCTCTCACATTAGTCACAGGAATTATTCATCATGTCCCTTGATGTCGAACATAGATAGGATTCATAGTGGATCGGTGATCATAAAAAGAAAAGAATGAAAAAATGAAGCGGAGAGAAGTCACAATTGGCTGCCAAAAGTAAACACCGGGCAGCGAGGAAGTTAATTAATTTCTGTAAGAAAAATAACATGTATAAAGTGTATTTCTTGATGGCATGATGAAAAAGGTTGGTTGATTTTGACATTGTGGATTTTGAACAAAAAAGCCTTGATTTAGAAAATATAATTTAAGGCCGGTGATGCAGGAGGAAGGAAGATGGTGAGGCTGTTGTACCGGAGCAGTCCAACTGCCTGGACGATGTCGTAGTTCGAGTCCTTGGCGTGGACGATGTAGGAGGTCCCGAGGGTCTTGAGGAATATGCGGGAGAACTTTACGTAGTTTGGAAGTTTGTTTTCTAGTGACTAATTTGTAGACGAGGTGGCTAGAGCGTTCAAGATATTCGGTAAAGTCATCATTATCGTCTTCCAACAAGATCACTTCCACCCCCTGGGAAGTTAGATGCCATAACCACCATCTGTCGGTTATGAGATATTCGACCTACGGAAACAAATTGACTTATAAAATTTGGACATTTTGTCAAATTAGAAATGGAAATTGTGTAAGTAATGAAGGTGGGGTTCGAACCCTGGACCTCTATATCGTCAAGCAGCGCCTTTACCAATGTATACCGATTCATACTGATGAGTGTTCATTATTTTATGACTTGGCTGTATTTCTATATTTTCTAGTATAATATATACATATGGGTGCCAATTTATGGCTACTTTGTGTATGGAATGAATGATTAAATTTGAAACCTTCCTTTGGAGTCAGTCATGCGTGAAATGGGAATATTTCACTGATATATTTTGATCATGTCATATAAATCAACAAAATACTCCTTTAAAATGCATATATACAATCATTTTTTAGATAATGTGTTCCGCGGGAGTGTAAGGCAAATAATGACCTGATTGCCTCGCGTTATGGCAATAAGCTGACGCCCTCGCGACTTTATATTCCATAACCGTTCGGCACCGGGTCATTATTTACTACTTAACGGCCTGGTGGGGTCTTATCTTGAGGTAAGACGGTGGCTTTAAGGTAGTTAATGATGTCAAGGTTGGTCAAGGGGAAGAAGGCCGAGGCCTCCGTCCTCTGCTCCTACTTGTTATAATATTTTCACCTCCGCCTGTCCTGTAGTGGTCATTACTGAAATACATTGTCATTTTTAAGCCGTTAGCGAATATCCTTGTATTTGCAGTTTCGTATGATCGATTATAATTTTTCCTCACTAAAATACACATATTGTTTATGTAAAAACTTCATAAATCAATTTTTAATAATTTAAGTGATACATTTTTTACTGATTTCTGTCATTCAATACCTGACAATTGACAATCACCATTCCTTACACAGTATGAAGAGATTGACAAAAAATGATTGCAAATGAATTTTCACATTTATTTTTACAGTGGCATTTTCTATAAGAGGCAGTGTCCACTTGGGACATGAAATGCACTAAGCGTGAAGAAGGCATTTTCAAAATTAAATTATGTTATTTAAAATCATTCATATTAATATTCATGAATTATTTAAAAATTAAATGGGAACTTCTTACCCTGTGATGCAGGTGCAGTGAGTTCAGTACACAATCCTCTCGGCAACTTTGTCTGTGGAGAACAGTTCTACATTTTGTAAGGTTTGGGTGCAATGCTACACTGAATTTCAGCACTGTACAAGTAAGCCCATGGTTTGCTAGTTTATTGATTCCGGGGTATTATTTAGTCATTGGAAACATGTTTTCAGTAAGTAAGGTGTGCTGTAGTGTCTTTAATGTTGAGAGTACTCTTGAATCTTCTTGTCTTTCCGCCTTTGGATTTTTTAGTGACCTTGACATTTGACCTTCAAAGTCACACTATCAATGATCGCCTTGCATTATGTGTAACAATGTAAGATTTAAAGTGTTAATAGTTGAATTAAGGCATAATTCGCCAAAGGATTCTGAAGTCGTGACCTCACTAGAGCTTTGACAGATTTCAGCAAATACCTTTTAAACAAGTTATCTTTCTCCACAGTTGAAATATACCAAATAAAAGCCTCATGGCATAGAGAATTTTTAGGTTATCCTGTTTACAAGGATCTGTTATAGAGATTTTAGAACTCATGACCTTAAAGTTTAAAACTGAAGCGAATATGTCAAAAGGAAATTATAAAAATGAGGTCCCAAATCCCAAAAAGGTTGTAGCCCCCCCCCCACAAAAAAAAGGCGGCGGCAGCGGCGGAAACTGCAAAGTATCTAAATCCTGATGAGCTACGAAGATGTAGTTTTTACTTGTTGATTGATCATGACATCCTTCATTCAAATTAAAGCTTTGTTTCATTTCGTATTTGAGAAATCAATCAATGAGCATCTAGAAGCCTTAATAGCTTCATCATTGTAGTAGTATACCAACACATTGTCCTATAGTCTAACCTCTTTTTGTGTTGAGTGCATTTAAATACAACTACAAATAACAATAAGCGTAAAAGCGTAATCCAATTCACACATTATTCAGTCATTGACAATGTAATGCTGCTATATTGATGAAAATGAAACAAATCAATGATGGGCTGAAAGCGAATTTGCTCATTCAATTCAGTTTTATCATCATCATGATCAAGACTTTCAAACATATATCACAATGTAGGTGGAACAACAATGAAAATCAATTTCAGCATTGTACCCTGTTCAGGTGAAAGGAATTTGTTTAAACTCGCAGTCACGTTTATGCACACAATCGCAGATAGAATGTAGGATCATTTGCTCGCTTTTGCTGTTCGATAATGCAACATATATTTACATATTCTTTCCTTGCTCCTAGAAAATTGAGACGATTATGTACTAATATTTAGGGAGTCCACGGGTACTCGAGTACTCGAGCACGAGTTGGGTTTAGCTGGACTAATTTCACATTAATTTTAATCACCTTGTGCAAGTTATATACATTGAACATGTCATTCTTGAAGATTTAACAACAACTGCAGTGGACCCCATATGTCGTGGCACCTGAGGGACAAGTTCTATACCAAGTTAAATGTTACAACAGCGACACCAGCCTTGGTCGCAAAGGCTACTTTCATTATCAAAGTCACAAAGTTCAGTTAAAATCGTGCAATGCAACCAAATCAAACATTGAATCGATGATATCAGATGAAGTGTATACCAACAAGTGTTATATGGTTTAAGTTGGTCGATATACTGATGTTAAATTAAACTTGTGTTTATTAATTGTATGTTGGTCGAGTTGACAAGCGACAATAGACAGGTTTCATATCTAATGTTACGCTTTTTCATAAGGTAAAATAATATTCTGTTATTATTTCAGTATATTTGTGAAATAAAAAGGCAATAATCGAAATCTTATGTCACTACAGAATAATGATAATGACATCGACATATGAGGTAACTTACTCCATGTCAAATTGTCAAGTGTACCAAATCGCCATGGGTACACAAATGAAAATTTGAGAATTTTGCTTGGAGGTAATTCAATCCTAATATGGTATATGGAACGGGTTACAGATCTAGAAGAAATGTAAATCTATAAGCGGTTCATTTCCTAGTAGGTATGTGAATTTGTCTACGAATTGTTGATATTGAATAAATAGTATCTTTCAAAACCTATGTACAAGTAAGATAATAACTTTTGTATAGTTTTGTTTGTTTATTATTTCTTAACTATCAATATTAAGTATCTAAATCTCAACTAGTTTCTAAGTGTATACTTGCTACCCTTCATGAAGAGATCAATACCATTCTTTTGGTTATAAATATGGCGACCATAGTCTTAAACACTGCAATGATTTTCAAGATTATCGATTATGGTTTCGAATATAGACATTAGATGTCAAATTCCATCCTAGCTATTCCATATCTAGATACCTTACACTTATTGGGAACGACAATCTGTCACGCATTTATTCAACAGTACCCTTTCTGTCATTTGTATACTGTATGCCTTTGTCACTTAAGGAGAACATAAGTAAATATAATTTTATTTGAATTTCCCTTGTCTGTCATCTGCATGCACTCATCACTGAGACAGACAATAAAGAGCCTAAATAAATAACTTCGTGGTATATCAGTGTTTCACTGTATGCATAATCTAAAACCTCAAAGACTAACAAAATGTTATTGTGACATGCTGCCACTTAACTGAAAGGTATTAATTTCGATTACTCGAGTCCGAGTCGAGTCAAACCCCTCGAGTATTCGAGTCCAATATTTTGGACCCGTGGAAGCCCTACTAATATTATACTTCACCTACCATCATAGTACGCATTGCAGTCATAATGTCCCTTAACACCTGAACAAATTCTGCTGTTTTCCTGCTGACAAATTTTCCCCGAATGTCTTGAAGCGCACCTAATACCTAAATGTACCATACATGTATGTACTTTCTTACCCAAGCGGGCAAATATATGCCAGGTATTAAAGTTTTCATAATGGTCATGGGAATTACAGTTTTTCTAAATATAATGTGCATTTTGATTGGTTGATGGATCTACTTTACGCCCATTCATGACATGCTAAGCTGTGATATTTTAGCTAAATCACATAGATGAACAATTTCGAGCATGCTAATTTCAAGTCACACGTCACTAAAACATAGAAAATAGAAAATCATGTTCAATCTATGTTTGCGAGACCGTATTTACAGTACAAAACTTGCGGGGCAAATTGGCATGAAGAGTAGTCAGCTGCACTGCCGTGACGTCATGACTTTGTGACGTCATTAACCATGACGTCATTTGGTGACGTAATTACTCCTGTCATGCATTCCAACAGAACGATTGTCAATTCACGTTTTTTCTCATTTTGTCTCACTCTGCTCATTTGTAACACGATAAACGAGTTGTTTACAATGTCAGTAAACCATTTTTGGAATTAAAATTCAACAGCAACTTCAGAATGTGTCTGAAAAAAAGAGCGCAATTTGGAAACTATTTAGTTGTGCGCATCCTGAACGTGTGAGAGAGTTTATGAATGGCATATGAGTACAATTTGTATTTTACATTCTAACATCAAAGATAGTGAATTCGCGTCTGGTTTTTGTATTTTTACTCATTTAAATGAATAACCAACTCGGTGCTAGGAGTTACGGGTTAACTGTCCCACGTGAATTATTATGTAAAACTCCTCGCTAAAGCTCGGAGTGTATCACGATTATTTACTCGGGACAGATCATCCGTAATTCCTCGCAACCTACGGGTGTGGATAAGGCTAAAAAGCTATAAGTAATATAAATTACGTTCCTACCAATGATTCATGACGAGAACACCATACGTAAAATACAAACATGCTACAAATAAAATTTGAAAAATCAGTCCACGGAATGCTGTATCATGAGTGATTTGAATATTGGCTTTATTTACTTTTATACATTATTTGTTCATATTCATAGTCGTGTATTGGGTATATTCGTAGTTTATTTTGAAAAGATCCTGGAAATATTGTTCATGTAAAATTGTGCGGTTTGTAAATAGTATCAACTTGTTCGATATTAAGACACACGAAGTGAACGATTATTTATATAATAGGTATTTGCTTCAACGAGATATAAATATAAAACGTGAAATTGACAATCAACATGTCAGTTTTCATTGATAATTAAAAAAAAAGCGTATTAAATAGGGAGTTACATATGCCAAACGTTGCTAAATTGAGTTATTTTATCAAGGAACTGTTGGCTGGCAGATTCAGAAAAGTGACAACATTAAGAATTCTGATCAACAACCGGTCACGGTTTTGGAATCGTAACGCAAATAACAAATAAGATTATTTAAACTTTATAATATGGCCACTGCCCGGAAGAAAAGACCGTTCAGCTATCATCCACTTTCAAATCACTTTCATTTTCTGATGATAAAGGTGCTACAAATAACGATACGTAACCAGCCGATAAGTATATGGTGTGGTAATCATGCCGATAAACACTCGTATTTAGTAAGATGACATATTCAATGAGAAATTTAAAATGTTTCAAAGAAGTTTCACCTCTTTTTTTAATTCGATCGCTGAGAACACATCTCAGTTTATCAAAAATAAGATATAACATAGGCGTTTATGGGAGGCTATAAACTGATTTTGCATCTTAAAGATTATATTTATAACCCAAAACTATGTTCCACGGGAGACATCACTTCTGTGAGTTTGGCAGTCGAATTTGCAAGATGTCCTGTCATCGCAAAAGGCACGACATCACAATGTGTTTACACCAAAAAGTGACTCACAATGCTACGACCTTTTCAATGCGATGCCGTCACATCACACTGACATCACTGCACTAGAGGTATGATGGCAGTGATGCGATCAAAACTGTACACGTTCTTTGTAAAATACTGAAGAATAATACATAAAATCTCGGATATTTCAACTTATATTTGCTATCAAAAGGCACTTGGGTGAGATAAGTTTTCCATCAAATTTGAACGACTGTGCTAAATCAAAAACAATTTGTCCTTTTAGTTTTTATTGTCATTGTTCGAATCAACGTGCCAGAATACCTACACCGAAGTGTATTTGGTACACCAATTGCTTATTTACTCCCATATTGATTATTAAATCAATCATGACACCATGTGATTATGCTCAAAGCAATCAGCGACACAAAACCTAATGAGCCAAGGGGAAGTCAAGCGTTTCTATAACGATGACTTTACTTACAATACAAACCTTCGTGACGTCAAGGGTCTACACAAAGGTCAGACAGTGACGTTATGTATGCAGTGTAAAGACAATACAGACTCGGATAGTGAATCTCATGCGAGACATCGTTGCTCAAGAATGATGGAATCTTATATTTTTAATCTCTTTTTAACAAATTACGTTGGTTTAAGTAGCGTTACAACGGTTGCTCCTATTTCGATTGCTGCCTGTGCCCTCATGTGTATTGGGACGGATGGCTGCTCCTCCTTCTTCTACAATGATGAGACAGGAACTGTGTTCCAAGTTTGACAAGATATTTCAACTCTTCAACGCTTGAAACTGGTGTTGGATACAACTATTTCATTACACGACTAGGTAACATAACTTTTTCCTTTATCAAATCTATTAGTTTTAGATAAGGAAATTAAATAAATTTTCTCGCTAATGGGTTATTAGCGATTTCTGCAATGTACATATCATTAACAGGAGGGGGCGGGATCTAGTTAGCTTCGGGTCATGAGGTCTGGTTTTTGGACTCCAGCCAGGTACTCGGCAATTGCATTTATTAACATGGTATGTTATGCTTGTTTCTCTTCACAGACTGTGACAGTGATTGGACTGTGGTGTATGGACAGTGCTACTATTTTGTGCATGATTAAATGTCCTGGAATGATGCTAGAGTGAGTTGTCTTTTTTAAAATTAAGAGGCACACCGTTCTTACTGACATAAAGGGCTCTAACGAAAACGCAAATAAATTTTAGCAATTGCTAAATAACACTTCCGAATCAATAAAAACAGTCCAAAAACTAATGTACATGATTCAGTTAAGCCATGCAATTTGATTTCCCTTCGAAAAACCATTTAATGTGTTCACATTTAAATAGCCGTTTGAAGGTAGTTCTGACTGATGCAACGATACCTAAACACCTATAGTTTTTATGATTGAATGGTCAACCATATTACGTCGCAATGTTTTCTTACTGTTAACCGTTTTCTATGGATATGGCTTATCGGGTTGTTAAAGGACAACAATGTCAACGTCACAATATTTTGCATAACTGGATTATTAAGTAATTTGAAAAATAATAATTATCCAAAAATGTGCCACAGAGCATTAAATTACTAATTATATCAGTAGTATCCGCCATATTGTTTTACTGCTTACGTTATATGACAAAAACGATATATGTTATATCTGTATGGCTGCAATATTGCTAAAGTGATGATAAACAAACATCTCTTCACCATATGAAATAGTAACTCGCCATCTATCTCGAATTTCAGACACGATGCTTGGAGATTGGAGGTTCCCTGGCAAAAGCTAACTCTGACGTTGAGAATGCCCTCTTCAAGTCTTTCTCTGCAGGTAAGATTACTGAATAAAAATGACCCGTTTCCAAGCAGGAGAGGTTATATTGTATAACACTAAACGATGTCATTACATGCCTACGGAATCCTTATGTCACATTTGTAAAGGCGCCGTAGCACATCGTTCTTACTGAAATAAAGTACTGTCACAAAAAAAGTAATAAATTGTTACCAATGACTTAATAATATTCCACAATCAATACAAAACGTTCTAAAACGAATGTACATGGTGCGGTTAAAGGATGGATGAAATGACATATGGTCCAAATCGGATTCATTAAAATGGGATGTCAATTTGACAATTGCTCGATTTTAAATTTCTGAAATCGGTCCATAAATTACTTATATACGGCTTTTTAAAAAACCGCCTGATTTAGCCCCGGCGACCAGAATGAAAGGCTGCGGGGGTGTGACCCGTGAAGGGATGACTTCTGTGACGTATGTGGAGGAATTTGATTTTCAGCGATAGTCACAATTCAACGTAATTTCGCAACATTTTGATTGTTAATTTCACAAAGATATCTTCAATAAACCAACTTAAATTTCCCATATATCGAATGTTTAGATATCCAACTAGGTAATTCCGCAGATGACAATTACACAATTATTACATAAACATTTCTTTTTGGCGATGTAATACACCTCATAAATTCATTTAGCGGCAGTGATAATTATCATTAATTAATTAACGAGACATCGGCGGAGAAGCTATCTAGCTGCCCCGTCTATCGCTTATCACAGTCACGCCTCAGTGAGCATTTTCAAAAGGTTTCGCCGAACAAATTGCGATAGTGTTAAAATGGGTGAATTAAAATCGTCTTAATTATCAATTGCAAGTGTATATTGTCTCGATTTTATGCTCAATTGATTCCGATATACAATATACGTAGAGGTAATCATCTGTCATTCTTGAGAAAAATGCATTTCATCTATCCTTTAAGACATGTGAGATCATTTCTCATATAGTGGCAATTTGAAGGTTATAGAATCCATTTATTATAATTAAAAATTTAAGCGTCCGTTGATACAATAACAATCAGCGTTATAACAAACATATGAATCTTGTCTTAGAACAGGCGTTTACATGAAACTCAATCACACGTGTCAACACGCGCAAAATGCAGTTCACAGCAAATATATTAATTAAAGTATTTATTTTATGGTTCTAACGTACGCGTGTATATTAGTCTGACCTTTACCAAACTTAAAAAACTAGTTCTCATTTGAAAACAGATAGACAAATATAGAATAAATTAAACAGGAAGACATAGTCATCAACACCCCCGTCAGACCCAAGAAATCGGGACAAGGGCAATACTTCGAAAAGAAATAATTGTGCACTTCTCATTTTCATTCCATCAAGGTATATATACCCTCAACCCACAAAACTGATTTGATTTTAAACAATTTCTGAGAAAAGCTATCCCCTTTGAAGATACATGAAACAAAGACGAAAAAATGGAGGCAAAACTTCGAAAAAAATAATCACACCCTTCTTATTTTCGAACTCCATCAAGGTATCGATATCCTGAAATAGTTTTGGACAAAAGCTGTCGCCTTTGAAGATACCTGGAGCAGAGTCTAAGAAACCGATCAAGGGCAATAACTCTGGAAAATATAATCACACGCTTCTTATTTTTGATCTCCACCAAGTTATCCATACCCTCAAGTCACACATCAAATTTGGTTTTCCTATCGTAGATAGTTTCTGATAAAAGAAGTCCCCTTTGAAGGTACCATTAACAAAGTCCAGACATACGGAACAAGGGCAAAAAAAAAAAAAAAAAAAAAAAAAAAAAAAAAAAAAAAAAAAAAAATTTGCATGCTGCTCATTTTCAAACTCCATCAGGGTATTAATCCCCTCAAGCCACACACCAAACTTTTTTATCCTATCTTAAACGGTTTCTGAGAAAGCTGTCCCCTTTATCTCGGACGGATGGACGGAAGTCAAACCTTTATCCCCCTAGCACTTCGTGGAGGGGGATGATATTAAGAAATGAAAACTGCGTGGTAGTACGTGGTCCTGTGCATCAATGAAGTTAAGCAATTTTCGCGGATCGCCGCAAGGTTGGGTTACCCACTACATTGCTGGATAAACTGAGAGTTTGAAGGATCATTTCCTGCCCAACACTGAAACCCTGGTTTAGCGACTTAGTTCGAAGTATGCTTCTGTCAACCTAGCAGTAAATTGGGTATGGTACGATGGTAGTGTGTATTTGAACCTTGAGCGCCTGACAGACGACCGGTTGTATTCTCCTCATGGAGTGTTCTGTACTCGTTGACCAGGGGCAATATGTCGGTCGCGCCATGAGCAGGTATTTGTACCTGGAGATAACGCGTTATAAATAACCACATTATTATCAAGTGGCAATTAACCAATTGGAATGTAGACCTTCTCTATCTAGTTATTTGTCCATTAGATCAGCACATAACATCGTCTATAACATAGCCCAGGAATTTCAAACGAAGATCTGTGATATTGCCACACTTGTGCGTGTAAGCGCACAACCATTACAATCTCGTGAATGTCAGTACGGTATAGTTGCTCATGATATTGTTAAGCATACAATGTTCTATTGTAACATCAACTTTATTGAAAGAGAGGTGCTTTGTAACAAAATTATTATTTAATAGTTGTTGGAATGTCTTTAACGTTATGGAATGACGAATACGATGTTCTATTATCTTTTCTATTGGAGGGTAGTCCTTTCATCTGTGAAGACTTGTTTACATACAGAGAAACATAATGATAAATGTTAGCTCTGCTGTAAGCAAAGGAAAAGTATTGTTGTAAATGTACAGTGACTGCATTTGTACATAACTTATATTTAATATCCTTGTGTTTTGTAATCTGAAACATATGGAGGAAATAAAGAGTATCTATCTTTGAAAAATTACACATAAGAAAACAGCATGTGATAGCAGAGAATGTTTACATGTCTAATCCAACCACTAGCGAGCATCTCAGTTATTTTTCTATGTCTGCATTTATATACATATGTGCATATACATTATAAAGCATTTTGTTGATTTAAGAGTTAAACGCTATCAAATATAATTCAAGATGGCGGAACTGACAAGACGCATGTCAGAGAGCTCTCGCTTATTGGGAAAGTAACCCAAGTAAATACAGCAACTACAAGTTCCAGCTCACACTCAAACTGTTCCTAACATCAAAGTCAGTCACGCTAACGGCAATAACAACATTTGACATGTCCAGTCGTGAAAGAAAACATGTGAAAAGCGGAAATTCGGCGACAGGTCGAAGTTTGAGTGAGAAACGAAAACCGTCAGGTTCACCAACAGAGTCGCAACCACCGAAGCCACACAAGCCGCTTATACAGTCTACAGTGTATAACTTCACCAGCACTCCGAAAACATCTTCTAGAGGGCAAGAACAACCGACATCACCCGTAAATCAGCCAACTTCATAGCCAGGTAGTCCCAATAAGTCAGTCGTTCCCCTCTACCCTGTTTAACTTCATCGACAAAGTTTCTGTGGATGTGTTAACAACGAAGTTAGCATCGATCCTGATGCTCCCACGGCTACAACAGAAGTTTCACCAGGCCTTCTTTCAAGTTGCAAAAGAAGTGATATCAAACTTGATAGAGTCGTAGATTGAGCCAATGAAGAAGGAAATTTCGTCCTTGAAGAAAGAATTGAAGGAGACGAGAGAAGAACTTCCCTTTTAGAACCGACCAGCTGGAACAATACAGCAGAAGAAATACGCTCAGGATCAGTGGTGTTAAGGAGACAAAGGGAGAAAACATCGAGAAAGTGACCCTAGATGTCCTATAGAAGGTCAACACGAAGATATCATCATCATATATAGACATGTGCCACCGGATAGGCAGGCCATCACAGGGACGAAAGAGGCAGATCATCGTGAAGTTTGTCACTTACTACTAGGAACAAAGTATATACCAACAGGAGGAAACTTCACGACAGTTTGGAGTCTGTGTACATCAGTGAGGACCTTACACAACACCACAGTAAGCTGTTCAAGATGGACAGAGACTTGAAACGAGCCAGGTGGATTGAGATCGCGTGGACAAAGGACGGTCGTGTGTTCCCAAACCCAAACATTGATCGCTAAATCAATGATACATCTTGACTATGACTATGTTCTACAGTCTATTGACCCTGATATAACTGTTGAAACACGTGTCACATCCATAATCAACTATAAGTTTCACTGAATACAACTATACACTAAACAAACCATTCATCTGTTACATTTTATGTCTTAGTCATTGTCTATGTTCTCAGCATAGACATCCAAGCTGTCACGCCTGCGTCTACCGCTAGGCACATGTATCCCCAGCTCCCATCATATCCCCTGACTGGCATTCTCCCTACATCAACCTCCCCATATCCACCCTGCCTTAGTCATCTTACATCCTCATCCGCACTGTAGGCTGGTTCGATCCATTCTCCCAACCCCCAGTCACTCACTATATTCATTACTGACTATACCCAGCTCCCATCTTCACCTTTCATTTTATCACCCACCCTAGATCGACCTCTTCACAACTCCTAACATTAGGGCAGATTACAAACTGTTCCTTTACATGTACATCTACAATGAAATTCAACCACTGTTCAAATACGTACTCCTAAACCTGTCAAGTACCATATACCACAACCCAATTGACCCACAATCAACGACTACTATCCTGGCTAATATACCTGCACTTTCACCACTCTCATCCTCCAGTTATAAGTCAACATTCGCAAACATACATACACATGCACTCCCCTCCAACCTTCCATCTCAACACAGGCAACACCCGCCACAACTAACTCTAACCCAAAGCTACCTCTCATCACCCTCAAGTTCTACACAGTCAACACCCGCAATCCCCAACTCGGCAGCCACCCACCTCGCCAGTTTTACCCCCTCAAACATACATACACATGCACTTGCATCCTACCCCCAACTCAACAGAGGCAACGCCTGCCGCCCAACCCCATCCCTACAGACACACGCACACTCATGCCTCTCACCCTCCAGCTCAACACAGATAAATGGTATCCCCTGCACCACCCCACACACAAACGCCAACCACAACGAAAGCCCAGCTACCCTACCTCAAAACTTAACCACCCCCACTTGCAACATAAACTCCCTCTTCTTACCTTCAATCTCTATTCAGTCCATACAAGTCACCCCAAACCTGCAACCCCTAACCAACATACACCCCCCTCCACTCCAATCCCTGCAGTCCGCCGACAAAAAAAACCTGACCCCAAAAGTCAAAATCCCAACCCACACCTTAATCCTTCCCCTTACCCCTGCGCAGACTCTCCCCACTCACCCACCCCTGTGGTATCAGTCACCTTCACTAATTACTACATACATTAAGATGCTATTAACAAACCTTTCCAGCATGATTAGAGATGATATTTACAACCCTTTACGACATTATGAAAGATGATATTTACAAATATTTAAAACAGATTAAAGATTATATTTACAAATATTTAAAACACATTAAATATGATATTTACAAAGATTTAATAATATTTACAAACATTTACAAACACTTACAACTATTTAATACAATTATGAAAGGACTAAACCCTATTAAACTATACATTTTTAGAAAGTCTGTAACATGTCTATAACATGACACATTTGAAAAGATTATAAAAACAGTTGCATATACCATTCAGTTTTTTTGCGGCGGCCATCTTGGATTTGTGCAAACAGGCCACCAGAGGGCGATCTCACCTTGTTTGCGATGGTTTCTGAAAACCTTGTACCCATATTATCATCATGCAAACTTTCAAGAACTGGTCACAAAGTGCACAATTCTCTCAAATTGCCTCCCCGCTAACAGATTAAAGATGATATTCACAAAGATTAAATATCTATTAAATATGATATTTACAAAATAATAAATACTTGTAAAGGTAATAAATAGCTTATGTTCACCCTATAACAAGAAACGTGACGTACGTATGTACGTACGGACGCCGCTGAATACATAGTCCCCCGTTCCGCATTGCGGCGAGGGACAACAAACAGAAAAGAAGTAAAATTTATTCACTAAGGTGACATGATCCTCCGCCGCAAATTAATACTTCAAAATAATAATGTCAAGATCAGTAAAATGAACTGTTCCTGAATGTTCCCTAAACAACCATTGTCGTAAGATAGTGATCAGAATCCAAAGAAGGTTCTGTTGATCCCTCTGACTTAACATTCCTACTAAAATTCCGTTTTGACCTTGCGAATAAATGTCAAGGTAACCATATTCTGATTAGCCCTTTGTCTTCCCTTGGTGAAGCTATAGGTAAGTCATGAAGAGAATCCAGTGAACGGTTCTTTAGATATCCCGCTGACAAGGGTACAATGACAAAGTCGTGTTGTGACATTGAAATGAAGGTCAAAGTCACAAAACGCTGTTGAATATTACTCTGCCTTTGGTGAACCCATATTCAAAATATGAAAAGAATCGAGTGAAAAGTACTTGATTTATAACATTTCGTACATACGTACATACAGGCGGACGAACGTACGGACGGTAGGACGCAGCTTAAAACTATATCCCCCACTTCACGCTTAACGGGCAGTGGGCGACAATAAGTAAGAATATGACGTGCGTTTGGTGAAAATAAAGATTTGTTAAGAACCAACTTCGTGACAAACTACGAGTTGTACCACTTGGGCTATGAACTGTTCTAAGGTATAAACTATTCATAGGTTTAATTATGTATTTTTTGTATATAGCCGTTAATAAAATATTGTATAAAATAGCTGTTACATTTAAAAACATCATTGATTGGTGAGGAAAATCGATTACGTTGACCCTACGTCACATGCGACGTCACCCTGTAAGCAAAAGAAGATCGCTCTTAACTTAAGGTGGCCCAGGCTGATCCATGTGTTTGCTGACCGGGCTGACATGGCTGATATGGATTTTTCATACCGAGCAGCACGATGGATGCCCTGGCCTTACATGTACCTCTATCCCATAGGCCAGTATTGGAGATAGATATATAGGAATTGACTGGGTTGTATTTAATATCAATGATCATCTAAAATTGTACTTTATCGTATTTTATGCATATGATTAATGGTGAATTTTTTCAGAAATGGGAAATTATTGGATCGGAGGTAAGAGGGAGGGCGGCATCTGGGCCTGGCAAGATGGAACGTCTCCACTTCCTACCTTTTGGGGGACGAACCAACCATCAGGGGACGGGCCGTGTCTGGAGCAGGTAGTGGGAGGCTGGAATGACAGAGGGTGTGGCAGCTCTATATTATCGCTTTGCGAAAAATGATCAGTTTTGAGAGTTACCGATGATAGATGCAATATTGACCACTCAGCGTTCAAATAAAACTCACACACTTTTGAAAACACTTTTAAAATTTATTAGTTGTTGATTCTGATTTTGGGCTTGTTCATTTATCTATATCTATGTCGAGATTAAAGAATTTGTTATACCCAAAGTTTCTTTATATCGTTGGTTTGTTTCTACTTTATTCCACGGTTGGGAGACTTATATACGAATATTGTATGCTGTTGCCAACATTTATTATCAAGAAGGGCTTACGGTTGAAATAAAATGTGACAGTTTCGGTTGAATG
Source organism: Gibbula magus (assembly GCA_936450465.1). NCBI lineage: Eukaryota > Metazoa > Mollusca > Gastropoda > Trochida > Trochidae > Gibbula > Gibbula magus. The sequence continues at coordinate 34,612,741 of OW388302.1, forward strand.
CAATGACGTCATAAGTATATGAGAGTAACGTCACTTTAGTTTTTGGTTCGAGTCGACATGCTTTAAAGGCGCTGTGGCACTTTCTGCTTACTGACATAAAGTGATCTCACGAAAAGGTAAATAAGTGTAAGTAATGGCTAGGTTATACACTATAATGGTTTATCGAGTCTTGCAATGTCAATAACCCTCTAATTTTAATAATAAATTGAAAATTTTAGAAAAAAAATTTGCGTTTCTGACTTCTTAATAGGAGAAATCAGGGTAGTTTAATGGATAAAAATAAAGGAGCAAGATGGACGGGGTCAGACAAAACAATGTTGCATGTGCGACTTCCTATGTAAATCTTATCTCACATTTAACTTTGCTGCATATCGGTACCTTTCTGATATAATGGGATAGTGTAGTGGTTAGCGTGTTTGGCTTCGGATCAATAGGTGCAGGTTTCGATGACAACTTTGTCTGCTAATTAGAACCGTTCTACATGCAGTAGGGTTTGGGTGCAATGCTACACTGATTTTCATATCAGTACCACCCATGGGTTCGCTAGTTCCAGCCGATGCTCGCAGGTTTCAACTCAATACATAAATAAAATGATGCTGCAACCTTCACCCTGAGGGAATACCAGCAGCTGTGATATAATTAGATATTCTGGACATACCCTACCTCTGGTAAGTACATGCCGATCCGACAGTAGGATGACAGGTGGTCTCTACACAGACTACTGTCAGAAACTCCAACACGCATGAACAGAAGGAAAAGTTGTCACCACTGACTTATCTGAAACACAGAAAGCAAGTGAGATGAGTCAAATCAATAAGTAAATACAACGTACTGTGAATTAGCCCTAACTAAAAGTCTCCGAGGTAGGATAATTACCTACCTATGGAGTGAGTTGTTGGGCCACCACCAGTGGATGAACCACTGAAATCCCTTTACATCCTCCACTGCTAAGTCCCGTAGGTAATGGCTGGCAAATACCGTGTGGACGTCCAGAAACAGCCCTCCATGATGTAAGGTGGAGAGCAGTTTCTGTGTAGTGGCATAGTCCTCCACCTTGAAAGCCTTCAGCACCGCTACCAACTTCAGAATCTTCACAGCCAAGACCGAGTTGAGAGCTGAAAGGTAGTTCATGTAGCTATGGTTCCTCCTTTCAAGTGACGGTGCATCCTAAGATGTAGAAGGAAATCTGCGATGAACTGTGGGGAGGCCGACAAAGGGTATTTGTGTTTCTTTGCACAGAAACGCTCAAAGAACAAGGACCTGGTGGAGACTCAGTGCGCTTTAGCAATAATGCTAGCCACCTTGCCCGAGTAGCCATTAGCTCTCAAGGTCCTTTGTAGATGATCCAGATGATGCTGGTGAGGGTCTGGTTCTTTTACGGCGAGACAAAGAAGTTAGGGGAACCACGTCCTAGCTGGCCAAAAGAGCGCAACCAAAAGCACTGCCATCACTCTGGTCTCCTTTATCTTGGGGAGAACCCTCGGAAGAAGAATTGGCGGAGGAAAGGAGCATGCATCTAGGTTCTTCTAAGACAGAGACAGTGCTTCCACTGCCCAAGTGGCTGGATCCGGGAGAGGAGAGACATACACCTGAAGCTGGTGGTTGATCTTGGTGGTAAACAAGTCCACCAGTGTCTGATAAGGATTGTTGCAGAGGAGCCAAACAGTTTTTGGATGTAGCATCCATTCTGTAGGGGAAGGTTTGTCCAGTGTTGACAAAGCACAGTGGTGTTGTCTGTCTGTCTGTCATGTCTGCCTCTCACGGGTCAGCCACCACCTCAAGAACTGATGCAGACGCGTTGAAAGCTTTAACTTGATCCTTAGATCGTTTCAATGAATAAATGGACCAAAAACACCTGTGGACACCCTGAAGAGTCAAGGATTGAGTTTTGGACAGGAGTCTGAGAAGTGATTGTCACTTTCTCAGAGACAACTCCTGGTCTACCGCCCTCTACACCAAGTGTTGAATCTTGTTCAGACTGTCCAAAGGGACCTTCACTAAATCCAGGTATGTCAAGAACAGACTGTCTATGAAGGTCAGACGTTGTGAGGGTACCAAGTGTGTCTGCTCCCGGTTAACAAGCCACCCCAGTTGGTGAAGAAGACCAAGAACATACATGGCTGCTGGAACAAAGGTCGTGATGCGCCTTGGCTCATGAGATATGAGGGTCAATTTCTATCCTGCGAAGGTGAGGAAATCGCACAATCGGCGCTGTGATATGGGTGAAGAGCCAGGAAGCCTAGATATTCCAAACGGGAAGACCTTCCACTGGTAATGGTTTCCTTGGAATACAAAACAGGGGAACTTCCTGTTGGGTTCGAATTTTGGAATATGGGAGATAAGCAGCAGGAATGCAGCAGCTCAAGGGTTATGCAGAAATGACGTGGGTACTCCATGTACAATTCATTGAAACCAACAGGTTGTGAATCATCTTGTCAGAGTTCTTCTTCGGGACGAGAAACATTGGAGAGTACAGCCCTGGGGAGTGAATGGGATCTATCACACGTTCTAAAGCAGCCTTGTCAAACAGTGTCCGGATGTTGGAAGACAACTTCATCGGTGTACACGCATAGCCGAAGCATGTTTGTCAGAGGCGGAGATCTTGCCGAGGGCAGTTTGTAGCCGACGCGAAGTGTATTTACGATGAAGGGATCTTCTGCTTACAGGGTTGTTGTAGATAGGGATGAATTGGGGCGGGCGGGCACTTCGGCCTGGGTCAGTAGGCTCTATGTCTTTTCTGGGACGTCTACCACCTCTGGTGTAGGTCTTGCTTCCTCTGCCACGAGCACAGGGAGCTCCTCTGGCTGAAGCTCGACGACCCTGGTAGAGCTGATGCAGTCTTCTCTGCTGAGTCCGAAAGTTGAAGTATGTTTGCGCCTGATTGGAATGTTCTCTCAACACATCCGGGATCTTTGCGCAGGGGGGCACGTGTCTTCTTGAATCTTTCTTCCCACGAACAGGGGCCAAGAAGACTGTTCCTCCGGACAATGGTAATGGTGGCCAAGGCTGACCACAAATGATCCATAATGACTGACAACAAGTTGTTGTTATATAAACATCAAGGTCAAGTGGTCTACCCACGATGGGTTGGGCTCAATTAATGATTGATAAACAACCTCTTTAGCTGAGTCTTAAGCTGACAAAGGCCTCAGTATATGTCTCAGCTCTGTGTGAATGTCCAAAAATTTTGGAGTCAGGTACATCCGATAGATGTCTAGCCGAGTCATCCTGCACTGGCTCATTGTCAAGTGTTGAAACTCGACGTTGTGTTCTATGCTGGACAAAAAGATAGATTCAGAAACAATTTCTGGAAATCTTCATCAACCTGGGGAAGGACAAGACGTGAGGCGATCTGCAATCCAGGAGTACACCAAAGCAAATGTCTGATGAGTTTTGCCATCATCTGCCGAATCCGAAAATCCTCTTCATCGGGGGAGGGAGAATGAGAACGCCGAAGCTTGGCAGGTGGAGGCCTATGCTCCCTGTCTCTAGAGGTCGTAGAATGGTGCCAGTCGTCCGTTTGTCCAGGTAGGCAGAATGTCTGTCATCACTCCCACTCCGCCTATCCTCGGAAGGAAGGGCGCCGGACCTCTGGATACCAGTCCTCCACAACAGGGCGTCTCTCTCATACCAACTGTAAAGGCACGCCCATCAAGTGGGCGCAGATCGTCGAGTGGGTGCTGATCAACAGCTGGGCGCCGATCCTCTCGTTTGCGCGAGTGTTGAAAGTAAGCACATATCCTTGAGATCTGGGTAACATGTGTCCACATAAGGATCCTTAAGGGGTGGACACCGATCCTCCAAAGGTGGATGCCGGTCCTCTAGCATCGGATGAAGATCCTTAGGAGGCAGGAGACAATACACTGGAATCCAGAGAGGGGAGGAAGGTCCTTCGACACTGGGCGACGGTCCTCCAAAGGTTGGAACCCTGACGAAGAGTTAGTCATGCTTCTCCTCTTTGGGGATGAGCTCGAAATGGGACGGCTGCGCTGGTCCAACACGTCCAAACATGAAGGTTCCTCCGTGATCCCTTGTACGCAGCTGGCCAAACGTGGATCCTGCAGAATAGCTTGGGCATCCAGATTGACAGCTGCCACGAACTGGCGATGTTTAAGAGTCCCACAGAGGTGTATCCTCAGGCTTAATCGGAGGAGGAGGATCCTTAGGAGGGTCGGCTGAAAGACGAGGATCCTTTCTGGTAGCAGGTGAGTTAGGTGTAGTGTTTAAAGAAGGAATCCTATGCTTGTGTCAGATGTATCTTTTACGTCTTGCAGCGATGAAAGCCTTAAAGTCAATGACGGAAAGGGGTATGGAAAACTTGCACCTCTTTCCCCACGTGCACTCGTCAGAGCGCAGACAATCAGCACACAGGAGTTGGTTTTTTTTTAAAATGATTTCAGCGACTTGCACTCTAAGCAGAAATCTCTGGTCATGCAAGTCACTTAAAATATAAGATCTTCATAAAAGAAGCAGGGAAAACAACATAAACAAAGAATATGAACAAATTCAACAAAAATTCTTTACTTTAAGAGTTAGTTAGTAAGAATTAATTAAAATTTTAGGAAATAATTCGAATTTGTATAAAACTGTTATTAATTATGTATATTTAAATTAATAATTTAAAGTAATTATAATTATAATTATGTTTTACCAAACTTTAAAAAAGTTTCAATAAAAAACAACATCAAAGCAATTAAAATATGCGAAGACAACATTTTACCTGAAAATAATTACAACCTTAACGTTAAGAAAAGGAAAACGAAAGGTAAACGAAGTGATAATACCAACAAGGCAAAGTGAATAATGATAAACGAGCCAATGGCAAGTTTAGTTTATTCTAGAGTCGTGGATAAATAACGTGTTACAAAGTGAACAAAACATAGTTCCAATGAAACTCGAGACAAACCAACTGAAATGCAAGCAAAAAGTATTGCAAACGGATGCACCACACAGAGTACCCACTAAAAATTAACAAGTGAGTATAAAATGACGTTATGCTTGATAAAAACAAAGATTTTTCGCAAGCAGCGAAACGAAAATAGTACCATGCAGACCGCTACATTGCAAAAACAGGAAGGTGAGTCAACAGCGAGTCAGCAATAAAAAAACAACAAATAATATCGTCAAAAGACAAACAAAAGTGTAACGCAAAGTAAAGGAGTAAATAGGAGGGGTCAAAGATGCCCCTCAGGCAGATAGAAAACCAAACAAAAGCATACCAAGACAAAATCACACAAAGCAAAACATCGGCAGCGAGGATGACTAAAAACCAAAAATCTTTCTTTATTGCATTTATCTCATTAGAAAAAGGGAAAGGGAAATACCTACCAAGTATAAACAAAGAGTGTACAACTATATTTATAAAGTATCGAAAACTGAGGTTGAGTCAAAAGACACAACCTAACTCAAAGGCGATGAAAGGAATAGTAACATAGTCACGTGATTGGATTGGGGGCACGACTTCCTTCGTATGTACACATCATGTTTTCTCGTCTGTCATCTCGCTTGCTTCATGAGGAATCATCTCTCGAACACATTTTCCAATCTTTGTATTGGATGAGCAAAGGAACATGCACTTATCAGAGGTAGGGTAAGTTTTAGAAACATGGTTGTTTAGGTCATTTTTATTTGGAATCACAATTGGCTAAGTAGTCTGTACACAACATTTTGTCTTTCTATGTTTTTTTTCATATTGAAGAACATGAGCGTACGTGTTTAGGTTATGATCTCTGTGACCTCCATTTGGTTGAACAATATTGAAAACGTTAAATCACCATTGGTCACAAATTAAATTATAGTTGTGTTGTGACCCTATTGTTCTCTCGCTCCATATTTTGTCAGTTATGGACAGTTGCACATTATATCAAGTTTGAAGCTGGAAATTACATTTGTTAACTTTTAATAGTTAATTTGTTTGATAAGGTATACTTAGAGTGTATTTTCAGTAGGTTAATGTCCAAGTAACTCTTCATTCCTTAAAGATAATGGGCCCTACGGACCTTTCAGAGCTGATTAGCTAAATATAGGAAAAGGATACAACTATTGTCATATATACTTCAAGATGCTATGGATTATAATTGTACATTAGCATCTCGTTTAATGCCTGGGGTAGTGAGGGGAGGTGAGTTGGTGTTTAAAGCCGCTTTCAAGAGTATTTCACTTATATCATTGCTGTTAATATTATTGAAACGAGAAAGTCCACAACGTAACAGTGGCTATGCGTTGCGGTGAAACCTGTGAGCATAGACTGGAACTAGCGAACCATGGGTGGAACTGCACTCAAATTCAGTGGAACATTGCACCAAACCTTACTGCATGTAGAACTTGGGTAGTGACTACATGAAGATGAAGTTGACATATAATGCGAAACAATAGATGCTTTATTTCTTCATAATCTGTCCATATTTGAATGACTAAAAAACACTTGAATAGTTCTTTCCCAAGGGGATTGATAATGTTTTATAGAAAACATGTGTTAAAGACACCAACACATAGAGGATATCTGTCTTTTCTGTACTAAAAGCATGTTTATCTCATCGAGTGAGGTAGAAAGTTTATATTTTCACAAGTGGCGTAATTGACAGATATTCTATTTATTATATGATGTTATCCTTGTCATTACGCCACAAAAGGGTCGTTTCCCTGTTGAGTGGACGCTAGGAAGGGCCTGTCGCCACAGTAACAATGCAACGTCATAAGATAATTCATTAGGTTAGACCATAGTTTTATGCTGTCAAACGCTTGAACTTTAACCTTTGAATAGTGATATATTTTATCAGTTACTGGTCTCAGTGAAAAGATAAGTTATTTTCACTGTAGCTTGATAGACAGTTTAGTTCAATGTTAAATCCCAATATTTCACTGCTCGTCATGTAATACAAACATTGTTTGATCCAAATAAATTATAACTATATCGAATGGGGTGTGCATGTCAATACCAGCCACAAGAGGAACACGAATTGTCCGCACTGTCGGACAAAGACTGCCAACTTAGGCATGAGTTAAGTTTGATAACAGCAATCCGGAGGCGTGTAGGGCGAATTCCAACTTCTTAACGAAAACGAGTTCGCTCGTAATCGCGTAATCATGAACACTTTGGAGCAGTATCGCCAAGGGAGTATAGACGATCCAACATGACGTCCATTGTCACAACGTTTGATTACTTAATTTTTTTCACTTATCCCCCCCCTCAATTAAAATGTTATCTACCTTGTTCCAAAATGGTTATGACATTCTGAAAAAAATATTAGGAAGTACTTGTGACCCCAGTTTCAGTTCAGCAGCCATTGGCATGTACGCGCATCCATGCCAAGTGATTACCCGTGCTGCTGAATATGCCTCTTGCCATCAGTGTACTTGTGTACTACACTACTACACTTGTGCCGTCATCCTATTATATATTCTCTCACTCCATTATATTTAAATAATGGACAGTTCACACTTCATATCATTTTTACCTCGGAATTTCATTGTTTAAACTTTAAAAAGTAAATTCGTTAACAAGACAATACTTTGGGTGTAATTAGATTAATATCCTCGTAACTATCTATTCCTTAAAACGACGTTCTTAAGATGTTATTAATGCACGTAGTGAGTATACCCGCCAATAAAGTTGATTTCAATCCAGTTTCAGATGATTAAAAAAATTTGATTTTGAGGCAATGTACACATAAATAAAAAAACGTCTGTCCATTCCTAAATAAAACAATGACAATGCTTATTTTTGGTTCATTGCTTTTTATCGCAATAACGTTAATCAGAGTATTATTTATAATTTGTTTTCAAAACACACATTTTTTAAAATCTAGGGAAAATCCATTGGTTCTTAACTTTATTTGGTCAGTATACTTTGAGTATGATGATTTACAATGTTGATCCAGTTGCTCGTTAATCAACAGGAAGGAAGTCGTTGCTGAGATCATTGAATGTTCCACATTCCTTGAAATGTGTTGGATGATCATCATCATGGTGAATAATCACATGGGATTGTAACCATGTCACTGTCACCTTCAGGGCTTTGAAGATTTTTAGGACCTTTATATCGTCCTTCTGGAACTGTGCCAATATTGTTTGATCTCTGCATACAATCATTAAATTAGAGGAATGATAACTATACGCCAAATCTTTGACATCGAACAAGTGGAGGCGAAGATGTTTTCTGATTGTTGAAATCTTTTGTCCTTTTATTCTGAATAGAGTTTTCTTATTGAGGCAAATGATTGCGTTGTCACAATGGAAGCAAAAGGTTGGTCCATGTATTCTGTAAAATTGAGTATAACATTGGTCAATGACTGGATTCTATTGAGGTCATATGCTATACTAGGAACTAACCATATGGACATGTATCTATCCTTTGTGTTATAGCACATCATGCCTGAATGCACAATGGGATAGCGTCCGTCCGTTCGTCCATCACAAAACATTCCCCTTTTCCCCAGAACCATCTTCACCTGTATGGGGGTTCGAAATATTCGATGTGGGAACTCTTTGGACCTATTGTCACTTTCTGTCCAGTTACATAACGTTTTTGAAATGTGCTGTACCTCTGATAACACTTCTTGATAATATACATTTTAAAAAGCAAATATAGTATATCGTTTTAAGTTTGGTGAGCTACATAGTCAATGGCTCTATTTTTATCTGGATCATATTGGACTGATTTATCCCACAATATAATTGGTTCTTTACTTACGTTTTGTAGGTCTGTGCAGGAATCAGTTTTCTTAACTTTTTCTCCAAAGGGTTTCCGAACAAACAAACTCGAAGCAAATCACCTGACATCAGTAGATATAGACTATCTCCCAAAAAATTGGGCCTTCCATGAAATATTGTGTACACTCGTGTCGTCCCTTGATGGCATTCGAACGGATGTAATCGAGACCTTTCATAGAAATGCTCATTAAATAATGTAAAACATTTGATGAAGCATGAGCAGTTTCCAGATTTTGTTTCTCTCTGCAAGACATAAAGTGTATGTGTAGTTTGGACACTTCCAGCGATTGATAACACTTCCAGTGATTCTGAGGTAGTATTTACAGATGGTTCTGCTTTCTTCAAATTGGATGTCCTGTTTTGTTGTTTCAAGGGTTGAAGACCTGTTGTAAAAAATAAATTCACAGGGTCATAAAAACTTCAACTTAAGGAGACTGTTCACAACATTTCTGCTTTCTAGAGCTTTTGGTAATGGAGAAGAAAATGAAAATATGTTTGTCGGGTCGTGACCCCTATTTGAGGTCACAGGGTCACCTAATGTATAATTGAGAATCCCCATTGGCCAATGAGTCTGTACGCAGCATTTGAAGTTCCTAGAGCATTTCCAACGGGAGAAGAAGAAGATGAAAATAATTATTTTTAGAATCCCTATTTCTTTTCACAATGACAACAAATCTACAACTTAAGATTCCCTTTGGCAAAGTAGTCTGTACATATCATTTCAGCTTTCTAGAGCTTTTTGTACTGGAGAAGGCTTTTTAGATAGTGATCCCTGTGACACCTTTTTTGGGGCACAAGGTCACCAAATCTAAAATTTAGAATTCCCATTTGCCAAAGAGAACAGTTCCCTATAGCAGACAAATTGCTTTGTTATTTAAGAAATAGAAGACGAGTTGGCGTGCTTTATCGTTGAACAAAACATAGCAGGGAGCATTAAACACGAAGGGCGCAGCCCTGAGTGTGCTATGCTCTCTGCTATGTTTTATTCTACGATAAAGCACGACAACGAGTCTTCTATTTCTTATATGAGATGCCCTTAAATAGTTACTCGCTTTTCCCTAAAAACCGTGGAGATATTATGCTGTTTGTATAAACTATATTTTGAAAATGTTAATGCCCTATTGAACAATCAAAGTGACGTAAAATGTGACGTCATTTGCTAAGCGACGCTCTAACTCTCGTCTAAAATCACGAGCATCTTTTATTGTTTCATAAAGCATGCTGTCAGTCCCATAGACAGCCTGTGTTTTATTGCCATAGGTATCTTATATAATGGTTTACAGTTGTGTATGGAATTAGATTATCAGGAAGCAAGTTCAAGCTTATGGTTGAATGACAGATCTTGCATAAAGTTTTGTTTAACATCTTGTAGTTTGGAATCTGAATGATTTCATAGGTTATGAATCTGATACGAATGGATATATCTGACACTACACGTGTTTGGGTGAAATATAAGCATGATAAATTACCTTTGTTGTTCTGCTTTCTTCCAACAGAAACAGAGACATTGGTGTACCCATGAGTTCTCGAATTTATCAACATTCTTGGTTGTTGGTTTTCTCCTGTATTGGTGCTTGAGAATTCCCACTACACATATTGAATGATATGGATTTGTGTCAGTAAATAAGGAAACACCATATATGTATGTTGTATGATAATTCCCACTACACATATTGAATAATATGGATCTGTGTCAGTAAATTAGGAAACACCATGTATGTATGTTGTATGAGAATTATTTTGGACAATAAGGAAACAGTATTAGTATGAACATTATTGTTGAGTATTCTACCATGACATTGCTGGATACTTGATTCTGATTGGTTCTCCAGCAAAATCTAGCGTGATCAATTCTGGATTGAATCTCCTCTGATTTTAGTGCCGATTCACCGCGTATTGACAAATCTACATTGTGACGTCACAATCTATCCAAACAAACGGCCGATTCTAAGGTGTGCTCTACTTGTGGAAATCAAAATAACTGATGCAATCAAATTAATTTTCCCTGTAGCGTGTTTTAGAGTTGCATCAGATAGATAAGCAAGGCAAACTGCGTCAGTATCAAGATCTATCCAAATAGCGACACTTGATGCAGTTGAGAAGGCGAGCAAACGCAATGTCATTGACGCAATGGTCAGCCGGATCTGAAAACCGAGCGTAACGTTTTGATGCAAAATAAGAAATACATATGTCATATCATCTGCACACCTACGTCGATAACTAGAATGTGCATTCCTTACCCGAATCAGACAATTACCATCACCTGTAACGCTTCCTTTTAATAAATACAGGTCCGCAAGCTCGTCATTCACAGCGACCGGCAAACGGTAGCCATTTTGAACGTCGCGTGATATGCTTAGCGCGTTATTCCAAAAATGCGAACTTCAGGAAATACGAATCTTGATTTTGTGAACGCGAATGTTGAGAAAAAAAAAATTAAACTCCCGTTATAAATGACACATATATATATGATTTTTTTAAATGGTTAAAGAGAACTTGTAGGAGAAAACTCTGTGTATAACAACAATATTTTTGTACGAAATCGCTGCTGTTGTTACAAAGGATGTTTCGAACGTAATTCGGAGCTTGCGCCCTGCCGTTGTACGCACTGTCAGCATCCGTTTTCAATTTTAAATTTACTCGCTATCAATCCAGTATAACATGTCTCTGATTTTCAAACACAGTAGGTTTATCTCCTAATTTTCTCATACTTGTAAAAAATCCTATGAATGGATATTCTGTAAAGTCCGTTCATAGCATTAACAAATTAATAATATGCAGTAGATGTACATTATATTGTATATTTAATTTGAGGTATAGTCTATGTTTGTGTCATTGTAAGCCAAACAGTTATTTGGGCACATATTTCCCCCCAAAATGGTGATGATATACTGCAATCATTTTGAGAAGAACTCGGGCTGCTGAACACGCCTGAGGTTCGCTCACATGGGAAACTAATATATAACTAGGAGTGGCGTTTTATCATTAGTCCACGTAGACAAGGGCCAGGCATAAAGCAAATGAAGATTGCGATGACAATATTGTACAGCAATCTGTGGTGAATTGTTGCTGACCAAATACTCACCCTTTTATGTGTTAACAATTTCTCGTCACTAATGTTTAGAATATTGCCAAGGGGCGTTAAAAAATAACTCACCGTGATAATGCAGGTATTGTGTTCCCCATTGTAGTGATGCTGTACCGATCCACTGAACCTCTTGTACATATCACTGCACATTTGGGCACCGAAGGGGTTCATTGAGACCAGTACCTCGCCAGTACAACTTACATATACTAAACTACACACCACAAAACATGGCAAGACAGTCATGTTCGAGAGCTCAGTGGAACTTCTTGGCCTTGTCTGTATTTGAAACATATATTTTGTAATTGGTTAATTTTAATATTTTACATCCATTATTCCTAACCCGGTTGCTTCGCTGTAAAATGGCTGTAATATTGCCTAGGCACTTTTGAGCTATAAATCATTCACTGGTGTATATTTGTAGATAAAATAGATAAAATAAAATAGCCCTTCTTGAACTATAGTTAAACCAATGAGATCAAATGATGAAAAATGGCAATTACGATCAAACGAGACAATACAATCCTTTTCCTCTCATTACACATGATTCATATGAATATTGCATTTAAGCAGACATTTTAATTGCCCTTACGACAATAAATTCTGTAAAAAAGTAATGAACGGAAGTCAGACATTTTCCTATAACACTACTTGGGCAGCCACGTATCCTGAAAATAGAAAGCTAATGAGACTAATCTTGATGTGGGGAGATTAACATGTTGTAGAAGAAGTTTAATTGCTATACGTGTGGAATCATAGTAGAGTTTATAACTTCCATTGGATTCGATAATTTCACCTTGCCATCCTGTTATGACTTTACATTGCTAGAACTCAATGTTATGTCCATGACATTGCGTTCCAATTTAAAGTGCGGTCACGGGGGCTAACCAGCATGTGTAAAACTGATTTTGGGACATTTCTCTTACAGGCAATTTATTTGAACTTCTCACCATTAATAATAACACCAAAGAAACAGTCGGTTACTCAGCTACTCCGTGACGTTGGCAATTAATGAAACAAACTTAGAACAAACAATGTATTAAATACACTAATCATCATACTATAATCAAACCTCATACGCTGAGACTAAACAAGAGAATTAGTGAACACAGATTAGCTATATGTTCTCGTTTCGACATCGGTAAAAGACAACAGCTTCAAAATAAGATCAAATGTGTAGTCTTTCTGTGATCATAAAAGTGTAATTTAATGAAAGCAGAGTGTGAAGTTTCAGAGAAACACTTCAGAAAGGTAATTATGAAATTATAATGATATTGCACCAAGTAAAAGGCACAAGAACACAATTCACATCTAGGTCATGCTTTGAAATATTTTGGAAAAAATCGTAGTTTATACAAAATGACTTCCTCATAGAGTTTCCAGGAACATGAAGTCGAATAATGATGCAATGATGTCCTGATATTTGGAATTAGAAGGGGGTGGGGGTGTGTTGGAGTTGCCCCATATTTCCTTTCGCATGAAGAATGCCAACGGGCTATATGAATGATCCATACTGCTTAGTCTGTGCTCCCCGATGCAGGAGCCTTTAATTGCTAACGACAAGCCTGTCTAATTAAAATTGACCGCTTTCCGAGGAATAACTTTGCAAAATGGTGCATCTACCGGATACGAACTCAAATCAGTCGGAGCTTTACTCGCCAAACCTTTTGATAACAGCCCATAGGCTCGCATGTTGTGATGCTATGGATGTTACTAATCAAATAAAATGAAGACTGTGTTAACAAACGATACCGAATGCTTTAAACTGTCAGAAAACATGCTGCGCTTGGTCGGCTATGTGACTGGGTTCTGTCTGCACTAAACTGATACAGAACAAGTGCTTATACGGGATGTTCTCAGACCTTGTGGAGAGGAAAGTACGGATGCTGTAGTAGATTATTTTGAAAATTGTATTCGTCGGAAGGTCGGTTTGTAATCAGACTGAATACAAAACAGTTAATCTTAGGATAAGAATTCATCAAATCAGAACTGTTGCAGACATCCTTAGTAATTCGGGAGCGTCGTATGTAAAGTCACTCCAGGAAGATCAAGCAATATGATAATGTCATTTCCGAAACAGATTGGTCACTGAAACTTCCACAGGTAAGGATATGTTTAGTGGAAGGATAACACGTTTGGTTTCAATTTTAAATTTACTCTGATTTTCAAAGACAGTAGGTGTATCTCCTTATTGTCACTATGATTTCACACATTCATTATAATAGAATAAAAACATATTTCATGAGCTTATAAAGCCCTCCCAATTGCAAATACTTAGGCCTTCCAAGTACAATTCTTTACACCCATACTAATGTAGTCAGTCCATAAAATCGCCAAATTTCAAATTGTCATAGTAGACAATGCGGAATCGAACCCGCAACCCTTAGCTTTGTTGGCCAACGTTCTACCACTAGACCACGAACGATTGGTGAATGAGCTTGGTGGATTGTTGGTCAGAAAACTGCTGTCAGAGATGCTTCCATGATATTTTATGTGCGCTTTAATTTACTTGGACCACCTGCAGTAACACATTTTGACAACTGCACTCACATTATTAGTTAGTTTTTTTTTAAATTTTCGGTATATATTAAAGATAAAGACCTCTCCCTCAGGCTTTTCGTTGAAAGAAAGCCCCTGCCCTCGGGATCAGCCGCAGGGTCAGGCAAGCCTACCCCCTAGGCTGATCCCTAGGGCAGCTCTACGGAAAGCCCTCGTCATAGGTTTTCCTCTATAACATAATACATTCTGTTTTTACATTTAGTGTAATTGATGCGAATTACAAAATTATCAATGCAAACCTCTCTCATTAACACCAGCAAGTTACCGTGTTTGTCGCACCCTCCTAAATACCATGCCTTAACAGGTCATCCGCACATGTCTTGCACATTATCTATTCATATAATGTATATTTCACTAAATTTAATAGTAGATGTGTTCGAAAATCATCATCACGTTCGTCCTGAACCATTAGCTCAGTATGAACTTCAAATAATTATGAAGCAGAACGTTTGATTCAATTATGTTTAAGCGATTTAAACAGGTCTATTACCATTGTTACAAGAATTTCTTGGCTGGAAATTAAGAACCTTGATTGGTAGCCATCAAAATTAGTTGTGCAATCAGCGACATTGTTTTAAATTGAGCATTCCGTCTCTTTCGTAAACATTGAGGAGACTTGGGTTCCTTCCTGTATGATGACCGAAGTCAGTTGGGATGATGATTGATTTGGACGGTAACCTTGTTGTATATTCCATGGCAAGGGGATTGGTTAGAGACTAGAAGCATGAGCCACTTGTAACATCAGATACGTGGGAAAAATAACTTGAGTAAACTCCATGATGAGATGTGAGTGCAGGGTTGAGTTCGGCTTTATTCCGAGTGGATGATATGGGTAACAGGTACACAATAAAAAACCCTATGTATAGAACAGACATCGCGAGGTGCTCATGCATACAAAAAGCATGCAGATTTGAATAGACCAATCATGACGGGTGCTGTCATGGTTGAGTGAACACTATTGTAATAAGGTTAAAACTAAGGCGCTTGATTGTAATGCTTGTCCTTGATGTCTCGGCATTGATGTAAAGCTGAAATCAAGTAGATTATTAAAATATATGAATTACTAACTAACATTTCAGCTGCTGTGATGAGCTGAAATAAAGCGACACATTAAAATAGTATTTACATGGTTTGTTTCAACGTCTCTCAGATGCTGAAATAAAGATATTTTATAAATGATTATTTACAATACTAAAAAGCTAATTAGCACAAACTAATTACAGTAAAGACATACATAGTATGTCCCTGTCACATGTACATCAATCATACTTTGTAATATGTATAGAATGATCTTACTGAAAATATGGGCAATATTTGATTTTGACATTTTTTTTATTTTCAACTTATTATATAAAATTATATTGAAGGCGACATTTCGGTTTAGTTCATAATCAAGCAAATGCGAAATTAAGTTACGTTATAGAGGGTAAAATGAATCATTGCTGGGCCCAATAAGTCGTATCAATAGAGAAGGGATATCCATATTCGATTTAAACATATTTATTCATGAAATGATACATGAATGGATAGGCCAACAAGCTCCGAAGAGCTTATTTTAAGGCCGCTCCAATACAACTTCGAAAATACAGATATACAAACAGATGTTAGATGTACATCAAATCATAATTATAATTCAAAGATTTAAACAATGATAATGCATGTTACCAATTTGTTTATTTGGCAGTCATTATTCTAAAATGTGCTTAAGACATTTCAAATCTATCTGATTTAGTGATGTAGTGATGAATAGATTTCAATAATATTGTTTGGTCATTTATTGAGAGCGATGCACATCCCCGTAGTACCGTGTTGATAGAAAATCCTTTCAAATAAAAGAATGATTGATTTCTCAAGTCTATGTACTTTTTGCAACTAAAGAAATAGTGTACTGCATTTTCAATCGGGTGGCCGCATGAGCATGCAGGACTGTCAATGATATGTCTATTAAATTTATCGGCATTCAAATCACTACAATGGAGCCTTAGGCGAGAATGAATAATCTGACAAATTCTTGACCCATAATTAAGATCAAAGATAATAGTTTTATTTTGGGGTCCACTAATCGTATTTTTGAAACCGGACAATGTCTCGTTATTTCTTGTATCGGGAGTTAAAGAATTCCAAAGTTTTATTGTATCGGGTAAAAACGACTTGGAATATGTGGCCGTTCTACATTTCACAGTTCGCACAGATGAGTTTTCTCTAAGGTTATATTCATTTGTATTTGGCGTAGATGGTATTAGGTTACACAGATATTGAGGCACAAGATTATTCTTCATTTTATAAAATGTAGTCAATTTAGATATGTTCCTACGGTCTTTCAACGATTTCATATTCGTTTCTTCATAAAGGATACTATGACTTGTTCCGCGAACTGCTCCGCAAATTGATCTTAACGCGTCTAGATTAAGTTTCTCTAACAAAGTACATTGTTCTTGAGTGCAGTTATCCCAAATATGGCCGCAATAGTCAAAAATTGGTAAGATGAATGATTTATATATAATTTCTAAACTTTTGCGTGACAGGCGATATTTAAGACTTCTTAGGCAATTAATCAAAGGACTAACTTTCTTGATTATGGTATTTATATGGATATCCCAGTAGCAGTTGTTTTGAAGTGTTAAGCCGAGGTGCTTTTGGCTTTAGACTTCTTGAATTATTTCTTCGTTCATAGTAAGATTAGGTCGGATGCTCCTATTTACTTTTCTGCTAAAGTGTATTGATTTAGTTTTTTTTGGATTAAATGAAACCTTCCATTTTTTGGCCCATTTTGAAATCAATGACAGGTCATTGTTTAAGCAGTTTGCAGATGTATGGGGATCGTCGATTATAACATACAATGAAGTATCGTCTGCGAAAAGTCTGATGTTACTGTCTATATTATCTACAATATCATTTATATATATAATGAATAACAAGGGCCCCAGGACAGAACCTTGGGGGACGCCTGCTAGAGTATATTGGGAATCAGAAACATGTCCATTTATAACAACTCGCTGAGTTCTATTTTTCAAATAACTTTCAAACCAATTCAATAAGTTACCATCTATTCCATAGGATTTTAATTTCTGTAGTATACCTTGATGCCAAACTTTATCAAATGCTTTGCTAATATCGCAAAAGACAGCTCTTACTTCTTTACCATCATCCAGTGCTTTGGCTATGAAATCATACAAATAGGTTAATTGATTAGTTGTAGAGTCACCACATGTAAATCCTGATTGTAGATTCGAAAGGAGGTTATGTTCTCTTAGAAAGTTATTAACATATTTAAAGACACATTTTTCAAATACTTTGGCTAGACAACTTGTCAGTGCTACTGGTCTATAATTTGAGCAATCGTATATACTGCCGCTTTTGTGAATTGGGATTACGTTTGCTTCTTTCCAAGAAGTAGGGAATTTAGCACATTTTAAAGACAGATTAAATAATTTAGTAAGAATAGGAGCTAGTGAAAAAGCGTAAGTTCTTAATATTTTGTTTCCAATTTTATCAGGGCCAGTGGCTTTAGTTACGTCAACAGAGAGCAATATATCCTTAACTTCCCCCATCTCCAAAACTATATCGGTAAGAGTACTATCACATCGTTTATCAATAGGAGGGGGGTCGTCGTCAGGATCTATAACTTGAGATTGGCTACTAAAATAGTTGTTCATTATTTCTGTAACATCGTTAGGATCATCGTATAATATATCATCGTCAATAATCGAATGACAAGAACTTAATGCCGATTTATTTTGCAAATAGTTCTTCACTAGTTTCCACCACGTTTTTGTACCAATTGATTCACTTATTGCTGTATCAATTCTTAATGTATGCTGATTTTTCGCTCTACGTACAGATGATATCACCATATTTCTAATTAATTTAAATTTCTGCCATTCTAGGGGACGGTTTGTTTTTTTAGCGATTTTGTGTTGCCTATTTCGTTTCCTCATAAGTGATCGTATTTCGTTGTTCATCCACAGCGGGTCCTGAGGTCTAATAAGTACGGTTTTATTTGGTATGTTCGCGTCGCAAATTTGAATTAAGTCACTGGTTAGTTTAGATATTGTTAAATCTATATTTTCGATATCGGTTTCACGAATGCCAATTGAAGTGATATGTTTGTTCAACGTTTCTGCATTTACTCGAGAATAATCATAAATTTTCCGCTCATAGCAGGTTCCTTTCTGTCTCTCTGATTCAATATTGATAAACACCGGACAATGATCACTACACACAGGGTCCATTTCTCCCGAACTCCGTACTTTGTTCACACATGTTACAAATATCAAATCAATTAACGTACGCGAATAAGAGGTAATGCGTGTTGGTTCAGATATAAGTTGTTTTAGTCCGTATGCAGCTTCTAAGTAATTTACTTTCGAGCGGTTTTCTTTTAAAAGGTCTAAGTTAAAGTCTCCAACAATAATAGTATTGAAGTTTAAATCCACGGCATTTGCAATGTTATTATCAATGAGGTCCCAATAAGCTTCACTTTTGTCTGCTCTGTAAAATGAACCAATGAGATATGACTGCTTTTTGCATTTAACTTTTATCCATATTGCCTCAAGTCCAATTGTATCCAAATTAACCATCTCCATCGCACACAAGTTATCTTTTACATAAATTGCAACGCCACCACCTCTACTTTCTCTATCTTTACGAAATGGTGGTTGGAAACCCCGGATAGTGATTTCCTTATTATCAATGTTTTTGTGCAGCCATGTTTTGGTTAAACAGATTATGTCGTATGTGCCAAATTCTGCCTCAATAATATCAACCTTATCTCTTAAGCTTCTAACGTTCAGATTAATTAGTTTAAGATCAGTATGAAAGAGAGGTCCCGGATGGGGGTGTACATCACCACAGCAAAGTAAGAGCAATGAGATAAATATGCTTACGGAAGCATTGTATAGACAAAGAAACCTTATATTGTATATAACAACTTTAAAATTTATCAGTGATTTTACGTGCGGTTTGACTGCAAATAGCCCCACTGCCTGTCTGTACTGTGCTATGTCAACTGCCATGAAAATACATTCTAATAACAATAAGAAAGGCAGCGGGGGGCAAACTGAATGTACATGCATTATCTAACTGGAAAACAACCCAAAGTGACATACTATACTTTGAATAATAAACGTAACATCTGTAACCACATCTTGAAATTTGATTTACATGTGAAAAGTTGGACGAATAAAGGCAAACAAAAACAAAAAGGAGAACATGGTCCGACCCACAAACCGATAGTGGTGTGAAACTCTTCACTTTGAGAATTAAAAGCAAGATGGTTTGCCATCCACCACAGCGTCATATTTAAAACTATACTCTGAGTGTTTAGGTATCCCCAGATCAGTCAGATCACTTGAACTCCCTTCGCGCAGCCACTTTAATGTGAACAAAATCTATTTATATTCATTGTCAAACGTTTTACCTCGATTAACACTTTATGTGGTTCTTAACATAATTTAATCATTATGGGTGTTGCGCGATGCAGATTATAAGCGTTTAGCATTTCTTACACGAACTTTTCCTAGGCTGTCATCATTTAGGAATTTCCTTTTTTCTTTTAGATAATTGTTTGAATATTATATCTGAATAAATGTAACAGTTAACTAAGTTTTGTAGGTGAAACTGGAAGCCTGATAAATCCTAAGGACATATCTACTGATGATACTACAGATAAAGGTAATGGCATAAACAGGGCCATGTTCAAGAGAAGTTTTACCCTAACCCTTTTAAACCTCTCTTGAACGCGATTGCTCAATGAAGCGCTATGTAGCAAAGCAAAGGGCGGGTAATTTTAGTACAGTACTGTCTGTAACCGGGGATGCATGCAGCTTACTTCACTAGTCTTTGGTGCGAAACAGTGCAGTAGTTCGCAGCGCGTTCGGCTTCGCATCAAGAGGTCAAGGGTTCGAATCCAGTCAGGGACTTGGCAACTGTTTCATTTCTGCATGGAGTAAGGTTAGGGTGCAACTCATGTACCTCCCATGTTTTCTAGTTCCAGCCTATGCTCGCAATCATCAATGCATACACACAATGATGTTGTGAACATATTCCTGCAAAAAACTAGCAGCCGTAAATTTAAAATGAAATATCTGCTAAACTCACTTTCCAACATGATGGAGGTGAGGTGAGGTGAGTTAGGGTTTAACGCCGCTTTCAAGAGTATTTCATTGGCGGCTGCTATTATTATGGCAGGGAGAAATCCTGCAACGGCTATGTTTTGCGGTGAAACCTGCGAGCATCGGCTGGAACTAGTGAACCATGGGTGGTACTACGCTGAAATCCAGTGTAGCATTGCACCCAAACCTTACTGCGTGTAGAACACTTCCCTCCTGCAAACAAAGTTGCAGTGCCCCTGGCGGGATTCGAACACCGGACCTCTTGATCCGAAGCCGAACGCACTAACCACTGCGCTATCCCGCCCCTCCAACATGATGGATATAATAGAAACTGTTTATTCCATGAAAACAAATAAAAAAAATTTTTAAATCATAATTTTTGGCAATAAAGTACACATGAATACCTTTTCAACTTTTTTATATTATGAAGACATCTAAAGCATTATTCAAAACACAGACATACTCAAGAGGATTTATTTGCTCAAGTACTTCCTACACCGCCCACCTAATGTTTGAAATGGGAGACTGTTAGATCTGCAGCTGGAACTAGATTTCATAAATATTGAAACACAATCAATAATAGATGAAAGAGAATTTTGCATTAATGACGTAAGATCTCGACAAAAAGACGTGTAAGTATCACATTTAATTTGAAAACGCAAATAATAAGTGTTATAATCGAACATATATGAATGCAAATTGGTAAGTTTATCAATTTACAAACTTCTATTTGTAACAAATCAATCAAGACTTCCAGATCATAATAACATTGCTTGCACCTCGCTTTTACCACAAAACAGACACAACACATAACTGTCCCAGTAGTCACCACACCAGGGAAGGGTCGCTATATCCGGGTCCTTTATTTGCATGACCATACTGATAACATACACAACAGCGAGCCTTGCATGAGGATAATAGGCCAAACATTCTAAGAACACAACAGTCTAAGAACACAACAGGCTCAGCGATCATAGACGGAGAGCCAGGAGACCCTATCTTGTATGTAGGAAACACGATGCGACGTCACTATCTTTCTTACTGTCTCCGTTGGTGTAACAACATACCTGCCTGGAACTTGCGTTACTGACAATGTATTTCTTGTAGTGATAAATCCGTTTGCAGTGACGTAACAGTATAAATTGGCTCTACAAACTTGTTCATTAACGTTATGTTTCTGACTCACAGGACATAAAGTAGTGGAATCCATTTGCCGGATGCCTCCGGATTCTCCCAAATTTTGCCAGTGGCTCTTTAGTGAGCTGAAATTTACACACAAACTCCTTAGTCAATGAAGATTTTATACTGTAGATTCGGTGACCATGCTACAAATAAAGGATCACCGAAGTCTTGACCAAAACACATATTTTCATCTTGTCACCTGTACAAAAGTTGAAATGTTGGGTACAACCGTCTTGCCAATTGGGATCCTAAATTGTAGATTGTGACAAAAAAAGCGAAAAGTTCTAGGAAGCTGACAATATTATGTGGACAATAAGGATTGCAAATTGTTATTTTATTGGCCCTGTGAACCCGAAAACGGGCACATTAAGTCCTTGTCCATCCAACAGTGTGAGATTGACTTTCTGTTTGTATAGAAATTTAATAGACGAAACTTCACAATTCAAAATCGCAGGCATGACAGCAGTTCTACCATATTTACCTCGATAATCTAGATCAACGATGTTTAGAGACAGGACATACTTCAACATATCTATATGACAACAATGACATGCGTAATGCATAATCGTATCGGTAACCTTATCAACTACCTTGAAATCAGCACCTCTAGCCCTCAACAACTTAACAACTGGTAGTTTGCATTCACGGACTTCTACAAACAATGGAGTCACCCCTTTCTTGGTTTTACACTCTAAGCCCATCGTCTGGTCATTCAACAGACTCAACACAATGTGTGTGATTCCACCTGAACATGCGTAATGTAGGACAGTGTAATTACCTATATCACGAGCTAAGACATACGATTTTTTCTTCATTAGAAAATCAAAGATATTTTCGTTACTTTCCCTTGCTGCTAACATAATAGCAGTTCTCTTTTTTTCCCCCGACAGTTGACATCAACCACCCCTTGGTTCACTAGCTTCTTCACACTGTCCAGATCACCATCTTCACAGGCTTTTTGTAAGTATGTCACATCAGCAGAAGGGCAGCGAGTCACTTTTAATGTAGACATCTCTCCACCTGTGTAATGTAGCTACACTTTTCAAAGAATAAAGTATGTTATTGCAGCAATTAAGCAATCTGATGAACTTTGTATCAATATTACAACTATGCTGATACATCTTACAGTTGAAATAGTCCTTTAAACTTATGGAACCCAGACTGATCCCCAGAGGTTTAAAACAAAACCGTCCTCTGTCCTAGTTGCTGGGACGTAGCACATCCTAAACTAGCAACCTGTGGCTGTTTCAAACTCTGGACACCACCCTCTGCAAGCCTTGCGTGTTTACATCAGATTTCATATGATAGTCATGTAGACAGATTTTTTACAATTTCGTTTCAAATTTAGAATCCGAGTGGGTACAAACATAAAATTAAGATTGGCAAAAGATGAGTTTGCTAGCTTGCCTGGTTTTGTAGTAATTGTACGAAATAGGGGTGTCACTTACTTTCATGCCAAACTATTAACAGATCCATGTTTTCCAAGTCAATACACTTCATCGTCAAAAGAATCATAAATATAAACTTAAATAAGATGGCATTATAACAAATGATAAAACAGGGATTTTTAAGAATTGTGTCAATAATAACATAATTTGAAATATTTTTACTAATGTGTGCAGTTCTGTGTAAACTGCTGAAAGTCCCTCATGTGAAGACGCCAAAGGTTGCCTTGAATATCAATACTCCACTTGATAGTGATTGTCTGTCAACTTCAATATTTCCTCTTGATGGTAACCAGCCTATCCAAAACCTTATTTGTGTTCGACTGTGCTAATGGTTAGGTGAGGTGAGTTGGGGTTGAACGCCGCTTTCTAGAGTATTTCACTTATATCGTGGCTATTAGTATTATGGCAGGGAGCAAGCACGCAACGCCATGTGGCTATGCATTGCGGTGAAACCTGCGAGCACCGGCTGGAATTAGCGAACCATGGGTGGTACTGCACTGAAATTCAGTGTAGCATTGCACCCAAACCTGACTGCGTGTAGAACAGTTATCTACTGCAGACAAAGTTGCCGTGCCCCTGGCTTGATTCGAACTGTACTAGATCAACACATTCACTGTGACCATGTTGAGGGAAAGGGATGACATTTTGTCGCCTGTGGGTTCTGTCAGAATGCTTGTCAATGTATTCTACAAGTTTTTTTACCCAAGGCATCTGTTAAAATCTGTTTTAAGAAAACAAGGAAACTATTTTAAATAACAAGGTTACCAAATTAACTATCGACACTATCTCACTTATGCTCGAATTCTGCCTATTAGCATATGTCTGCATCAGACAGTTCAAGATTGACATTTAATAGTTAATCGTAAGATTATGTTTGAGCTTCATCAAATTCCATGCAATCTCATACCCTTGGAAACATAGACAGTGATTAAATAAATATATTTGCTGTGATTGTTATGCCAAATTTAAATCTAAGAAAACAACTTTTAGGATGAAAACAAGAATTTAAAATAGGTAAATAGCGTTTACACCCATGAAAGACAAATTTAAATTATTAAATGAACAACTTCCTAATTGCTTAAACGTTCTTCATATTATGACACACAAATATTTAAAAACGCACTTAGCATGGAATTTCCTCAACATGAAGATATTCTTGAAGATATTCTTGAAGAGAGTCCTAATTTCTAAAAAAAGTATCGTGCATCACTTCAGATTTGTGCCATTATACAAACTAAACAGAAGTTCTGTTTCATATGAACGTAAAAAACTACATATCTGGAATCATCTGTTTTGAATTCCCATGGATATTCAGCGGATGCCACTCCGTTGTTCAAAGAACGGTTGAGAACCTCGGAACACACTATTCATAAAATAATTATATATATGAATTTTTAAGGGGTATTTTGTTGATTTATAAGATATTATCAATATATATCATTGAAATATTCCAAATACACGCATGACTGACTTAACCCTTCATTCCATACAAAAAGTAGACAAAATTCGTACCTATACATCGAATGTATATATAATACTAGAAAAAAAATATATAAATACAGCCATGACGCAACATATTGAACACACATCGGTATGCATCCTCCGTAGCTCCATTGGAAAAGGCGCTGCTCGACGATATAGAGGTCCAGGGTTCGAATCCCACATTGGTCACCTACAAAATTTTCATTTCAAATTTGACAAAATTTCAAAATTTTCGGGTCCATTTGTTTCCGTAGGTTGAATATCTCATAACCGACCATGGTGGTTATGAGATAACCAGCCTGCGCAGATGGTGATTGTGGCATATAACCTGCAACTCAAACAAAAGAAATAACTTCCCAAGGGGTGTAAACTTTCCTGCTTCCCCTTTGTTAGATCAAACCAGGGAATAGAAGATGTGAGATTCGTACATCTTAATGCTGAGGAAACTAGCAGATAAGTCAGTGATGTGGGGACAGATTGTCTCATTTGCGGAGAGATCAACTATCGTTGCATAGGCTTTTTTAGGTTTATATTTTGATGTCATTAGAAACTGAGTGTAATTCAACCAATTGTCAACAGCCAAATTAACAAGTTTGTCAACATACTCGTGTTGAAAAATGGTCGAGTTTGAAGGAAGTCTTGCACAAACAATAGAACTGTATTTTACAGTTACAATCTAACACAACATATTGCCATGAGCAGAAGGGTGCCTGACTCGATGCTGATTGACAAACTAATTTTCAGTTACTCCTTCCCTGTCTTTAGCTTCTTGGAAAACATTAAATTGAACGTAGTCGACAAAAACTACATATAATTTTTGTAGATGATTGAGACGTCATTGTCTTTATCATCTAAATCCTCCTTTAATGATGGATATCTAAGACTCTGAGAAAAAATTCCAGTTTGCTCACTCCAAAAAACTGTGTCTGTTTCTGTTTCATAACTTATTGACCGAATTTGAGCTTTCACGTTGATCCCTGTCTTCTGTGTTTGGTTTGACATGAATGATCCAACCACAATCGACCCCTCAGGACCAGCTGTTGGGATCATCAAAACATTTCCCTTTCTTTTTGTATTTTAAAGTACAAGTGGAGAAATAGCAAATGCTCATGGACATTATTCACAAAAAGACATCATGTAATTACCGTATTCATCCTAATAAACGCCCTCTCCTAACCCCCCCCCCCCCCCCCCCCCCCCCCCCCCCCAAGCCATTATTAACTCGCGGAAAAAATGAATTAGATGTGATATACGTCTTTGCTTCTAATGACGACAATATCTTCTTGACCCGGAAATAGTGTTTACATAATCGTTCTGCACCATGTGCTTATCAGCTGATTGTGTTTATGCTGCCGTTCATTGGTGGTTATATTTAGATACCTAGCGAACTAACGTTTCATTGGATAAGAGTAATGACGCGACAAGATGGCGGATTCAATCACTCGATGTATCTTCGTGAGTTTATATTAGTTTAAATTTCCATTGAAAATTGTGTATCAGTACCGGTTGGAATTTGATACAAATAATAAACTGCGACATTTAACTCTTCTTTACATCTATTTGATACACTTATTTTGATTAAAACTCTGAAATAAGATCGATGTTTCTTTTTCTTTTGAACATCAACAGACATTTTTTAATAAACGTCCCCTTTTTACGATTTTGAAAGTCATTTTAATAAACGGCCCCTTTTTCCAATTTTTTAAACTCCCAGGGCTTCTATTACGGCGAATACGGTATATGTTTTACCAAAGAAATAATCAAAACTGACACGTTACGTTGTTTTTATAACATTTCATTCCTATAACTATTAGGGGTGTCAACCATTTTTACCATGAATATATAATGTCATAATAATATAATATATCATAATATAATATCATAATATCATATATAATACCTATATAAAATGCTGTTTGTGGTTAACAATGTTCAAAAGATGTATTTAACAGTTATGGCAGCAATACTTGCACTCTGGGCGGAGACATATTTAATTACTGTGAGAATAATGACTCCCGTGATGCACTGTAAAATCTCATTTCTAACTTCTAACAAATAATATTACTTAGCTGTACGTATGGGATTTTTTTTCTAAATGAGGAAATATGTTTCAACACTGAATATTGCACAGACCCTTTTAAGTGTAATTAATCTGATTCCTAAATTCTTGTGAAAATTCGTTAGAATGCAACGTTTTGTCCCACTATTAACCAGAAATGTTTCCATTTGTCTGCAATGGGAGTTGAATTCATCAAAATATTTTTGTAACATAAAATATGTATAAACATTCATTTAAATATCACTTATTCGTGTCTCATTTTATCTTCATTAGTTTTCCTTATATAAGTTATTGAACTTGTACACAATCATGTTCCCCATTACAAAAAGAGTCACATTAATGTAGATCTAGTTGTCAATTCAATTCTTTATTTCGTATGCGTGGCCTCCGGCCCATATACATGAACAGTGAGCAGGTTGGACATGTTACAATAGCAACTGACTCCTCAGACGGAGTGCATGATGGATATAGAGCTGTAGTGTAATAATAATGTCTGTATCACATGATGACATTAAATTGATGAAACTGTATTTTAAATCATTTGGCCTGCAGACAGGCAGTAAATATATTAATCTCAAGTCGTCAAAGGCTGGACAAGCCATAATAAAATGGAATTCATCTTCAATATGATCCAGTTTACATACTTATAACATTACAATATCGCCCAAGTTCAACATGTAGTCTTACCATACCAATACGAAGTTTCGTCATTTCACGACGGTAAAGGGAACAATCACTATGAGTTAAATACAATTCCGGTTTTAAATTCAACTTAAATTCAGAATAATACGCATACCTGCTACTAGACTGCAAAGCGAATTTCCACTCCTGAGTTTGAATATCAGTAACCCGTTGTTTAAATTCCGAGAGAAATAATTCCACACTCCCTACTCCTTCAAACAACCAGACGTAGCCAAACCCGTTACTATTTCCACTTCTCGAAACGAGATAATCTGCCGCCTTTTCTAAAGACCATTATTTTGGTTTTTGACATATTAACTGTTAAATCCCAGGACTCACAATAGCTTTGGAGAATATCAAGTCGCTTCTGTAAACCATTGACACTGTCTGAAACAAGGACAACATCATCTGCGAAGAGTAACAAGAAAACTTCGATGATATCCGGATACAACTGAATACTGAAGTAATTATTTCATTCGCCAACTCATTTATGAATAGGGAGAATAATACAGGACTCAAGACACAGCCTTGTCTAATTCCATTTATACAAAGTAAGAAATCTGAAAAACCGTCATTTGTCTTAACACATGACCTAAATACTTTATACATACTTTTAACACTAGAGAACAACTTCCCCTTCAAACCAATTCTGCGAAAAAGTAACAACAATTTATTCCTATTAACACTATCAAAGGCCTTTTTGAAATCAACAAATGCAACATACAGTGTACCCTTAGTTTTGGAAAGATACTTTTGTACAAGTGCACATAATGTAAAAAGGTTATCAGCTGTAGAATATCTAGTTGTCAGTGTTTACATGCCTAAATATTTAAAGTTCTAGACTGGAGCGAATGATGCTGTGCAGTGTGTGGCTACAGTGACACCTCTTTT
Organism: Gibbula magus; assembly: GCA_936450465.1. Classification (NCBI taxonomy): domain Eukaryota; kingdom Metazoa; phylum Mollusca; class Gastropoda; order Trochida; family Trochidae; genus Gibbula; species Gibbula magus. Next base: position 34,640,953 of record OW388302.1, read on the forward strand.
ATTCAGTGTTAGGTTTAGGTTAGTTTAACATAACGTCATTTTGTGTCGAATCAGCACAATAACAGTGAATAAGATCTGTATATCCACATAAAAATAAACATACAAACACATATTTGATAGTTAACACTTTGTTTTTGTCACTTTTATCAGAGCATTATAGAAATAACAATAGTTTACATGACTTTAAACGGTTAAGATAAACTTCTGGCTTGCTGTGGCTGTCTCCCACATGTAAAAGTGTTTGGTGAATTGTACTCTTTCCCGTTTTCTGTATGCCAGATGTAATTGAGGGGAACACGCATACTAATACTAATACACTGCTATGCAAAATATTTCATTTCATCCAGAATAACATGATAGGTTTAAGTGAAGCATTTTGATGTGAAATAAGTAGTATTCATGATGATAATTGACAGTAACTTCAGCAATGAAAAATACATGTTCATATGAATTGTTCATATTTTGCTTTGAAATTGTGAGTAAATGGTTGCAGATTTGTGCAAAGTTGTGGTAAATAAGTATATACAAGAACCATATCAAGAGGTGAGGTGAGGTGAGTTAGTTTTTAACTGCGCTTTCAAGGGTATTTCACTTATATTGCGGCTGCTAGTATTACGGCAGGGAGAAAGCCCGCAACACCATGTGGCTATGCATTGTGGTGGAACTAGCGAACCATGGTTGGTACTACGCTGAAATTCAGTGTAGCATTGCACCCGAACCCTACTGCATGTGGAACAGTTCTCTACTGCAGACACAGTTGCCGTGCCCCTGGCGGGATTCGAACCCCGGACCTCTTGATCCGAAGCCGAGGGCGCTAACCACTGCGCTATCCCGCCCCCTCCATATCAAGAAAACGTGTTAACCCGAAGACAAAATGAATTAAAGACAAGGATAATAAGATATTTATTCAAAGGCTAATGATTTGGCAATTAGCCGAACGAACAACACTCAATGATGTTAGGAATTTAAAAGGCATTAAGATATTTCGTGACTTGCAATTTGATAATTTGTTAAAATATACCAGACATAAGGCCAATTAAAATTCCTTTCAATTCAATTTTACAGTGCATCACGCAAATAAGTATTTGAATATGAATGAGGTATGTCAACACTTTTCTGTAAATACAGTTAATTAACATTATACAGCGCATACTGCAGTTCCCGTGGGAATTATAAAGATATTCTCTGACACAAACTCATCAGCCACAGACGTGAATTAGAAGCAGCTCATCTAATGAACAATGGCTATCAAGGAGTCTGTGTTTCTCTTGTTTGTCATTGTTGGAATAGTTCACACTAGGGCTCTCTTTTTCAAATTCGAGGAAGATGTTCCTCTTAACACCTCAAACTATTGTCCACTTAAGAACATCTCCTGTGACTCCAAGCTGGTCTGTGCTGTAAGCTGTCTGCTCACTCCCGGCTGTGTGCTGGTTGACTTTGATGGGGGAGATCTCTACAAGAGATCTGTTTGTGTATCTTCGGCAGCACGTTTAATTAAGAACTATCTCATTGCTTTTGACAAAAAACGTGATGAACAAACCTTGCTACAATATTTTCCTTCTGTTTTAATGATCCCAATAGCTGGTCCTGAGAGGGAGATGGTGGTGGGATCATTCACGTCAAACACAACTCAGAAGACAGGGATCAAAGTTAAAGCTCATTTGCGTTCAGTATATTATGAACGAAACACAACCACAGTTTTTTGGAGCGAGCCAATATTAAATCATAGTAAGATGCTTACAAATTCTTCATTGAAGAAATTTGTATGTAAACGTCGCAAAGAGTTTATACTCATTTACAAAGACTATATGTATTGTTGGTGGAGAATGAATAACATATTCACTATTACCAGGAAACTCAAAACTGAACGAAAAATTGAAAAATGGTTTTCCAGTGAATATGGGCTCGGGAAGCCGTCAGCTGAAGGAAATCTAATTTGTTGGATCACCGGGAAACAATACAGTTTACCAGACAATTATCTTGCCTGTGCAAAACTTCCTTGGAATAAGATAATTTTTGAACACATATTCTCTTACAAACTAGACTATTTCTCTTTTGGAAATTGGATGAAATTAGCTCAGTTTGTAATCACTTTTAAAGACACAACTAAAGCTTTTACACTGGTATCAGACCTGACCTCAAATAAAACATTGTGTAACCACACCACAGACTTGCCTGTTCGCTCCCTCAAAGACATGAAGATGTACAACTCACACATCTTCTATTCTCTGGCTGGATCTAACAAAGTGGAAGCAAGGGAGTTTTACAACAACTGTAGTCTGGGTAACGTTGTGGCATCTACTAAGTATCCAGGAGACTTCAGGATGAATAAGTCCAGCTATGTAGTGTTCACGTTCATATGAAACAGAACTTATTACAGTTTGTGTGTGAATTGATCTAATATTGAATCTGGTGTAAAGTGGTGCAGGAAAAGAGAGGCAATTACAAATAGAATACTTCAAAAACGTTTATAAGAAGAATTAAGTTTATTGTCATAAAAAAATTAACTTTTAAGCATGGGAAAGAAGCTCATTTTAAAACAGTTGTATTCCTCAAATAAGTATGTAAGTATGTAAGTATATGCCTTAAACTATAAATGCAACTCTATTTTTTAAAAGACTATGAGTGGTTATCTGATATTTAAATTCGCAATAAAGATCACAAAAATTCAATAATTTATTCACGGCCAATGTTGTGAATGGTGTGCAGTTGCAGGTTGTGTTTTATGAAGCTCCAATATAAGTTTATTGAACATTAAATGTTGTTACCCTGTGATTTCAAATAGGGACCTCAGAGTCTACTGGTTCAACTAATACCATTGGTAAATTGCCTGTAGAATACATTGACAGGCATTCTCATTTAAGCCACAGACGCCACAACCTTTTTCTCTGATTTGTCACAGGAATTATTCATCATGTCCCTTGGAGTCGAACGTAGATAGGATGCATAGTGGATCGGTGATCATAAAAAGAAAATAATAACAAAATGAAGCTGAGATGAATTCATAATAATTTGCTGCCAAAAATAAACACTGGGCAGCGAGGAAGTTAATGAAATTCTGTAAGAAAAATCAAATTTATAAAGTGTATTTTTTGATGGCACGATCCAAAAGGTTGGTTGATTCTGAAATTCTGAGATTTGGAACAAAAAAGCCTTGATTCAGAAAATAAAATTTAAGGCCGGTGATGTAGGAGGAAGGAAGATGGTGAGGCTGCTGTACCGGGAGAGTTTAACTGCCTGGATGATGTAGTAGTTCGAGTCCTTGGCTTGGAAGATGTAGGAGGTCCCGAAGGTCTTGAGGAATATGCGGGAGAACTTTAAGTAGTTTGGAAGTTTGTTTTCTAGTGACTAGTTTGTAGACGACGTTGCTAGAGCGTTCAAGATATTCGGTAAAGTCATCAGTATCTTCTTCCAACAAGATCACTTCCACCCCCTGGGAAGTTAGATGCCATAACCACCATCTGCACAGGTAGGTTATCTCATAACCACCACGGTCGGTTATGAGATATTCGACCTACGGAAACAAATTGACTTATAAAATTTGGACATTTTGTCAAATAAGAAATGGAAATTTTGTAAGTAATGAAGGTGGGGTTCGAACCCTGGACCTCTATATCGTCAAGCAGCGCCTTTACTAATGTATACCGATATATACTGATGAGTGTTCATTATCTTATGTCTTGGCTGTATTTCTATATTTTCTAGTATTATATATACATATGGGTGCCAATTCATGGCTACTTTGTGTATGGAATGAATGATTAAATTTGAAACCTTCCTTTCGAGTCAGTCATGCGTGTAATTGGAATATTTCACTGATATATTTTGATCATGTCATATAAATCAACAAAATACTCCTTTAAAATGCATATATACAATATTTTTTTAGATAAAGGGTTCCGCGGGAGTGTAAGGCAAATAATGACTTGATTGCCTCGTGTTATGGCAATAAGCTGACGCCCTCGCGAGTTTATATTCCATAACCGCTCGGCACCGGGTCATTATTTACTACTTAACTGCCTGGTGGGGTCTTATCTTGAGGTAAGAGAGTGGCTTTAAGGTTGTTAATAATGTCAAGGTTGGTCAAGGGGAATAAGGCCGAGGCCTCCGTCCTCAGCTCCTACTTGTTATAATATTTTCACCTCCGCCTGTCCTGTAGTGGTCATTACTGAAATACATTTTCATTTTCGCAACTTTTAATCATCGAGTATGCCTCTATTATGCACTTTCATAGGACACATATTATTTCGCTATATAATCGTGCCAAAGATATGAGGTTTGGACTAGTGCAATTGCAATGCTTGAAAAGGGCGCCAATGCACATAGGTTGTAGTAGTCATTATTAAAATAAGCGTCTTTATATTTCACCATCGAATATCATTGTATTTGCACATTCCTAGGAAAGATTATTAATTTCGCCAGCAAATCATCGCGCAACATGAGGTTTAGACCAATGCATCTGTCATGGCTAAAAGACGACAACGTACATAGGCTTTGTTATTCAATATTGAAATAGGCATCTTGTCATTTTTAAGCCGTTTAACCAGCGAATATCCTTGTATTTGCAGTTTCTTATGACAGATTATAATTTTTCCTCACTAAAATACACATATTGTTTATGTAAAAACTTCATAAAACAGTTTTCAATAATTTTAGTGATACCATTTTTAATGATTTCTGTCATTCAATCCCTGACAATTGACAATCACCATTCCTTACACAGTATGAAGAGATTGAAAAAAAATGATTGCAAATGAATTTTCACATTGTTTTTTACAGTGGCAATTTTTATAAGATGCTGTGTCCACTTGGGACATGAAAAATGCACTAAGCGTGAATAAGTCATTTTCAAAATTAAATTATATTATTTAAAATCATTCATATTAATAATCACAAATTATTTTTAAAATTAAATGAGCAAACTTCTTACCCTGTGATGCAGGTGCAGTGAGTACAGTACACAATCCTCTGGGCAGTTTGTTTGTGGAGAACAGTTCTACATGTTGTAAGGTTTGGGTGCAATGCTAAACGGAATTTCAGCGCTGTACAAGTACGTCCATGGTTTGCTAGTTTATTGATTTGGGCCATTGATTTAGCCATTGGAAACATGTTTCCAGTAAGTAAGGTGTGCTGTAGTGTCTTTAATGTTGAGAGTACTCTTGCATCTTCTTGTCTTGCCGCCTTTGGATTTTTTTAGCGATTTCCGAACTCGTGACCTTGACATGTGACCTTCAAAGTCACACTATCAATGATCCCTTTGCATTATGTGTAACAATGTAAGATTCAAACTGTTAATAGTTGAATTAAGGCATATTTCGCCAAAGCATTCTTAAGTCGTGACCTCGCAAGACCTTTGACAGATTTCAGCAAAAACCTTTCAAACAATTTATCTTTCTCCACAGTTGATATATACAAAATAAAAGCCTCATGGCATAGAGACATTTAAGGTTATCTTGTTAACAAGGATTTGTTATAGATATTTCAGAACTCATGACCTTTACGTTTGAAATTGAAAGTGAATATGTCAAAAGGAAATTATAAAAATGAGGTACCAAAATCCAAAAAATCCCAAAAGGTTGTAGCCCTCTAAAACCACGGCGGCGGCAGCGGCGGACACTGCAAAGCAGTCGTGACTGCAAATACAGTACCTAAATCCTGATGAGCTACAAAGTTGTAGTCTTTACTTGTATATCGATCATGACATCCTTCATTCAAACTAAAGCTTTGTTTCATTTTGTATTTGAGAAAATCAATCAATGACCTCCCTGAAGCCCTACTAGCTTCGTCATTGTATTAGTATACCCAATATAGTCCATTACCTAACAGTGATACCAACAAATCGTCCTATATTCTAACCCCTTTTTGTGTTTAGTGCATTTAAATACAAGTAAAAATAACAATTGAGCATAAAAGGAAATATGTTCATCCAATTCACACATTATTCACGATGTAATGCTGGTATATTGATGAAAATGGAAAAATCAATCACGGGCTGAAAGCGAAGTTGCTTAACAAGAGGTCTTTCTTTATAGCTATGGATAATTCATTCAATTCCAATTCAGTTTTATCATCATCATGATAAAGACTTTCAAACATATATCACAATGTAGGTGGAACAACAATGGGTGAAAGGAATTTGTTTACACTCGCAGTCACGTTTATGCACACAATCGCAGGTAGAATGTAGGACGATTTGCTCGCTTTTGCTGTTCGATAATGCAACATCTTTTTGCATATCCTTTCCTTGCTCCATCGCGCAATCATGCCTACTAGACAATTGAGACGATTATGTACTGATATTATACTTCACCTACAATCATAGTACGCGTCGCAGCCCTAATGTCACTTAACACCTGATTTTTGTTAACTGTTTTCCTGTATTAATGTCTGCGGACAAATTTTCCCCGAATATCTGAATTTCACACTTGAAGCGCACCTAAATATAAAACGTCAAATTGACAATCAACATCTCAGTTTTCATTGAATTTTTTTTAAAGCGTATTAAATAGGGAGTTACATATGCCAAACGTTGCTAAATTGAGTTATTTTATAAAGGAACTGTCGGCTGACCGATTCAGGAAAGTGAAGATTTCTGATCAACAACTGGTCACTGTTTTTGAATAGTAACGCAAATAACAAATAAGATTATTTGAACTCTAAAATATGGCCACTGCCCGGAAGAAAAGACCGTTCAGCTATCATCCACTTTCAAATCACTTTCATTTGCTGATGATAAAGGTGCTACAAATAACTACACGTAACCACCCGATAAGTACATGGTGTGGTAATCATGCCGATAAACACTCGTATTGAGTAAGATTACATATTCAATGAGAAATTTTAAACGTTTCAAAGAAGTTTCACCTCGTTTTTTAATTCGATCTCTGAGAATACATCCCAGTTTATCAAAAATAAGAGATAATATAGGCGTTTATGGAAGGCTATAAACTGATTTTGCATCTTTAAGGTTATATTTATAATCAAGAACTACGTTCCACGGGAGATATCACTTCTGTGAGTTTGGCAGTCGAATGTGCACGATGTCCTGTCATCGCAAAAGGCATGATATCACAATGCTCTTACACCAAACAGTGACTCACAATGCCATGACGTTTTCAATGCGATGCCGTCACAACACACTGACATCACTGCCCTAGAGGTATGATGGCAGTGATGCGGTCAAAACTGTACATGTTCTTTGTAAAATACTGAAGAATAATACATAAAATCTAGGATATTTCAACTTTTATTTGCAATCAAAAGGCACAAGGGTGAGATAAGTTTTCCATCAAATCTGAACGACTGTGTTAAATCAAAAACAATTTGTCGTTTTAGTTTCTATTGTCATTGTTCGAACCAACGTGCCAGATTACCTACACCGAAGTGTATTTGTTACACCAATTGCTTATTTACTCCCATATTGATTATTAACTCAATCACGATCACCATGTGATTATGTTAAAAGCAATCAGCGACACAAAACCTAATGAACAAAGGGGAAGTCAAGCGTTTCTACAACGATGACTTTACTTACAATACGAACCTCCGTGACGTCAAGGGTCTACACAAAGGTAAGACAGTGACGTTATGTATGCAGTGTGAAGACAATACAGACTCGGATAGTGAATCAGACAACTCACAAATGCGAGACATCGTGGCTCAAGAATGATGGAATCTTATATTTTTAATCTCTTTTTAACAAATTACGTTGGTTTAAGTAGCGTTACACCGATTGCTCCTATTTCGATTGCTGCCTGTGCCCTCATGTGTATTGGGACGGATGGCTGCTCCTCCTTCTTCTACAATGATGACGACAGGAATTGTGTTCCAAGTTTGACAAGATATTTCAACTCTTCAATGCTTGGAACTGGTGTTGGATACAACTATTTCCTTACACGACTAGGTGACATAACTTTTTTCTTTTTCAAATCTATTAGTTTTTGATAAGAAAATTAAATAAATTTCTCACTAATGGGTTATTAGTGATTTCTGCAATGTATAATCATTAACAGGAGGGGCGGGATCGCAGTTAGCTTCGTGTCATGAGGTCTCGGGTTGGAATCCAGCCAGGTACTCGGCAATTGCATTTGTTAACATGGTATGACATGAATACTCATGTAATATGCTCTATATCGGCTTGTTTCTATTCACAGAATGTGACAGTGATTGGACTGTGGTGTATGGACAGTGCTATTATTTTGTGGAGGATAAAATGTCCTGGAATAATGCTAGAGTGAGTTTCATCGTCTTTTTGAAATTAAGAGGCACGCCGTTCTTACTGACATAAAGTGCTCCTATGAAAAAGCAAATGAATGTTACCAACTGAGCATTTTCCAGTTTCGCGAAACGAGTGGATTTAGAGTGACGTCCCTTTGAAAAGTCACGTGATCATGGGCAAGCAGTCAAAGCTTTTAGCTATGGATATTGGATATTTTGGAACATTTTTGGGCAGCAAATGAATGTATTTGAATTTATCTATAGATTAATTTCTTACATTTAAAGATAATCTTAAAACCTTTTATAGGCTGTATGCGTTACTAGACCTAGAGCGCCAACCACTTCTGTTACATTATATACGCTTTGTAAGGTATGATTCAGTGTATATCAAGTTGATAAAAAAGTGAAATATACAGAAACGCCTTAATAAACATGTGAGATTTGGTCAACATATTTGCATATATGTACGGTGCTATATACATTTAATTACAACAAAATCATATTAAGCGATGAATGTAGTAATCAAATTAAAGGTTAAACATATAAATATTCGTTCAATTACACCATTCAATTATACAGGACTTGCACTTTAATATTTTGCTTGTTAATAAATTTGAAAAATATTTAGACTTGAATTAAAGTTAATGTTGTGCATTTGTCATTTGATTTGTTATGAAAACTGATTTTTAGAAAATGTAGTGATTTTCCCTGAACGGTAATTACGTCATGACGTGTGAGAGAAAACCATGTGTGCTGTTTTTTTCAATCAACGTGTTCCACTGAGGTGATTATATTGAACTTTCACCCTACATATATATATATATATATATATATATATATATATATATATATATATATATATATATATATATATATATATATATATATATATATACGTATTCTTTATTGATATGTGGACATATATAAAAGTAAATACAACCCGTAGTTGTGTGGGCTCTTTATATGCAGATGTTTTGCATGAAAAGTAAAAACATAGTCATGTTCAATTTGGAGCTCTTAAACCATATATCGTTTGATAATTTAAAATTTTTAACAAACAAAGAAATTCGGTTGTGTGGACTTGACCCGTCCTTCACCTTGCTATTGTATGACCTTCACCTTGAGAGTCAACATAACCATAAGAGTCCACACAACACTAGATTTGCATTGCATCATTTATATATATATATATGGAGATATTTACTCTTTTAACCCCGAAATCAACATTCACTTTTCATAAAATATTTAGGTGATACTTTAATATGAAGGTATTTCGATTGTGTGAATATAATGCTTTACCTTGGACTTCATGATATATACTTTTGACTTGATACATGCTTGGTTTATGTGGACTGGATATATACTTTTGACTTGATAATGCTTGGTTTATGTGGACATGATATATACTATTGACTTGATAATGCTTGGTTTATGTGGACATGATATATACTGTGGACTTGATACATGCTTGGTTTATGTGGACATGGTATATACTGTGAACTTTATACATGCTTGGTTTATGTGGACATGATATATACTGTGGATTTGATACATGCTTGGTTTATGTGGACATGATATATACTGTGGACTTGATACATGCTTGGTTTATGTGGACTTGATATATATACTGTGGGCTTGGTACATGCTTGGTTTATGTGGACTTGATATATATTGTGGACTTGATACATGCTTGGTTTATGTGGACATGGTATATACTGTGGACTTGATACATGCTTGGTTTATGTGGACATGATATATACTGTGGGCTTGGTACATGCTTGGTTTATGTGGACTTGATATATATTGTGGACTTGATACATGCTTGGTTTATGTGGACATGGTATATACTGTGGACTTGGTACATGCTTGGTTTATGTGGACATGATATATACTGTGGACTTGATTCATGCTTGGTTTATGTGGACATGATATATACTGTGGACTTGATACATGCTTGGTTTATGTGGACTTGATATATACTGTGGACTTGATACATGGTTGGTTTATGTGGACATGGTATATACTGTGGACTTGATACATGCTTGGTTTATGTGGACTTTATATATACTGTGGACTCGGTACATGCTTGGTTTATGTGGACATGGTGTGTACTGTGGACTTGATACATGCTTGGTTCATGTGGACATGGTATATACTGTGGACTTGATACATGCTTGGTTTATGTGGACATGGTATATACTGTGGACTTGATACATGCTTGGTTTATGTGGACTTGATATATACTGTGGACTCGGTACATGCTTGGTTTATGTGGACATGGTGTGTACTGTGGACTTGATACATGCTTGGTTCATGTGGACATGGTATATACTGTGGACTTGATACATGCTTGGTTTATGTGGACATGGTATATACTGTGGACTTGATACATGCTTGGTTTATGTGGACTTGATATATACTTTGGACTCGGTACATGCTTGGTTTATGTGGACTTGATATATACTGTGGACTCGGTACATGCTTGGTTTATGTGGACATGGTGTGTACTGTGGACTTGATACATGCTTGGTTTATGTGGACATGGTATATACTGTGGACTTGATACATGCTTGGTTTATGTGGACATGGTATATACTGTGGACTTGATACATGCTTGGTTTATGTGGACTTGATATATACTGTGGACTCGGTACATGCTTGGTTTATGTGGACTTGATATATACTGTGGACTCGGTACATGCTTGGTTTATGTGGACTTGATATATACTGTGGACTCGGTACATGCTTGGTTTATGTGGACATGGTATGTACTATGGACTTTATATATCTATTACCAAATTGATGACTGTGGTGGGTTTATGTGGACAAGGTATATACCGAAGCCTTGATGAATATTTTGTTTATGTGGACACTTTATATACTGTAGCCTCTGTGCACTTGATGGATATGCTGAGATTATGTGGACTCCGACATATATACTGTAGATTGGCAAATAGTATGGGTTTATGTGGACATGGTATATACTGTTCATAGGATGAACATATTAGGTTTATGTGGACACAATATAAACTCAATTGTCTCCCCTTTCACCGTTTGTCTGAAACCAGTCAATTTTGTATGATTAAATATTTTAGTTTTGTTGAATATGTTTGGTGTATTTGGACATGCTATGAGCTTGAGGGATAGCTTTGGTTTATGTGGACGTGGTATATACTGTAGATTTTTTGGAGACATGATGAATCTGTTGGGTTTATGAGGACTTGATTTATGCCATAGACGTGATAGAAATTGAGGGTTTATGTGTACATACTGATAATACTGTACATTGGATAATTGTTAGGTTGAATAGTTGAAATGTCCAGGGAATTTTAGATATCATCGTTATGGAAGGGTTTGGTTTATATGGACGTGGTATATAATATAGATCGACGAATACATTTATATGTTTGGTTAATGTGGACATAATATATACTGTAGACATGATGGATAGGTTTGGTTTATGGACGTGTTATATACTGCAAACTTGAAATTATGGTAGGTCTATGTGGACATGATAAAAACCATTGACCTGATATATACTGTACAATTGACGACTATGCTAGGTTTATGTGGACACTAGGTTCTCTATAGGCGTAACGTGGTAAGTATGTGTCCTATATACTTATGCTGTATTTAGTGTCATGTGGACTAACAGTTGAAATACGACTGACATATTATATTTGATCTCCCCTTTGACCGTTTCTGGAACTAGTCAATTTCATTTGATTAACTACTTTAGTTTGTTTGGTGTATGTGGACATGATATATATCATAGACGTGGTAGCTACAGAGGGTTTATGTGGACATGGTATATACTAATAATACTGTACATTTGATTATTATGTTAAGCTTACGTGGACTTACAGTTGAAATACGCCTAACAAAATGTCCACACAAATGTAGAAATTATCTCCCCTTTGACCGTTTGATTTCTTTTCTGAAAACACACCATTCAATTTCATTTGATTACCAGTATATACTATAGTTTTGATGAAAATGATTGGTATATGTGGACATATTATATATCCAAGACTTGCCGAATATTTTGGGCCAAAGTGGACATCATATATATACTGTAGACTTGAGGTGAGTTGAGTTGAGTTGTGGTTTAACGCTGCTTTCAAGAGTATTTCACTTATATCGAGGCTGCTAGTATTATGGCAGGAAGGAAGCCCGCAACGCCATGTGGCTTTGCATTGCGGTGAAACCTGCGAGCATCGGCTGGAACTAACGAACCATGGGTGGTACTACCTGAAATTCTGTAGACTTGACGAAAATGTTGGTTTTATGTGGACGTGGTATATGCTATGGACTTGATGGATATGTTTGATTAATATGGACCTGGTAGATTCTGTAGTGATTAAGATTCTGTTGAGTTTATGTGGACATGACATATATGCCATAGAAGGGATACATATTGAGGGTTTATGTGGACATGAATTATACTATTAATATTGTACCTTTGATCATCATGTTAGGCTTACCTGGACTTCACGTGAAATACGACCAACAACATGTCCACACAATTGTAAAAATTATCTCCCCTTTGACCATTTGATTTCTTGTAAAAAAAAACACCATTCAATTTCATTTGATTACCAGTATATGCTATAGTTTTGATGAATATGATTGGTGTATGTGGACATGTTATATATCCAAGACTTACCGAATATTTTGGGCCAATATGAACATATTGACTGATGGCGCACAATGCCATTAGCCCATCTGACCTTTCAGGGCTGATGAGCTAAATATTAGCTTAATTGATTTCCTCTCTTAGTCAGCTATCCTGTTGCAACAAAGGAGAACCAAAGTGGAGAACCACTTTGGTTCGTCAAAGGAATTGCATCTTGTGAGTTTATCTCGATTCTGGTGTATTGAGCTATTTTATCATCCAAACTGGGTTCCACAGGTGATATAGTTTGTGAGAGCTCACCCGATACCTCCTAAATACTGTTTGTATATTAAACACAATTCCCTGCTGAGAAAAACTACATGACATCACAATTACAATGCTATGACGTCACAGTACTTTCAGTCAAACGACAGTGAATATTGATTTTGGATGATATTATAGAATCTCACCTTTGTATCCAACACAACAGTCGTTGGTAAAACTAAAATTATCAGCTCAACTTGTTTTGATATATTTGATATCAGAAGACAAATTAGCTGGATTTATCAAACTATTTTGAATATTGAATTTGACCAGTGTTGTTAATTATCAAAGAAGAAGAAAAGACTTGATTTTAAAATGTTATTTCTTATTATCTATGTATACATCAATGGTTGTATCAAACGCATAAGTGAAGTTTAAGAAAGATTTGAAAAACTAGAAATATGTGCATGTGATGCACTGTGACATATCAAGTTCCGTTGAGCTAGGTCTTAGTTTTTGAGTTCTGCTCCGGAAACAAAACTTCTAAGATGCGTTTTCATGGAAACGGTCAAAATTTAAAAAATAAAATTTGATGAAGTTGAAAACCCCAAAAGGAACATCTACACATGATGATGATTGTTCATCACACCAAGTTTCTGTCAATACACCAACTTTCGTTAAGCTTATAAAGTGTAACAGGACGAATGGAGCTGATGACTATAGTCTTCTATAGCGTCTTCAATGTCTGTCGGATCTCCAGTAGTCTTGTCCGGTTCTACAACATCTTCAATGTCTGTCGGATCTCCAGTAGTCTTGTCCGGTTCTACAACATCTTCAATGTCTGTCGGATCTCCAGTAGTCTTGTCCGGTTCTACAGCATCTTCAATCTCTGTCGGATCTCCAGTAGTCTTGTCCGGTTCTACAACATCTTCAATGTCTGTCGGATCTCCAGTAGTCTTGTCCGGTTCTACAGCATCTTCAATGTCTGTCGGATCTCCAGTAGTCTTGTCCGGTGCTACAGCATCTTCAATGTCTGTCAGATCTCCAGTAGTCTTGTCTTGTACTAGAAACATAAATATCTACTTTTAGAAAATAACCTTTTTTTTGTTGTATGATCGTGTTTAAAATTCTGAATCTAACATTGAACCTGTTATTGATTACTAGTGACCAAGGTTAAAGTTTTTGTGGACAAACACACAGACAGACAGGTGAAAAACAATATACCCCTGGAATCTCTGATTCGGCGGCATAAAAAGTGAGTGTTGGTCAGTAATACTCCGGATGGATCGTGTATCTGACCCTTTTTACACCCTTACTTCCCACTCCACCTCTCCTAGTAGTGAAGAAGACCAAGATTTAACAAGATATCAAAAGGAATATTTATCTAATTGGTCTGGCAAATGACAGCTCAGAATATGAGGATAAAAACAAACAAAAATTCTACCAAAATTCAAAATATCATCAAGTTGTTTTTAATTAGCACTGCAACTATCTTAGGGATATGAAGACTTGTGCAGAACTTGATTAGATTGGATAATTTGTGTTTCTGTAATCAGTCTTGACAAATTTTAACTCCGAGAATATATGGGTGTTTTTAAAAATTGGTAGGTTTTTCTGTCCGATTCAAATAATTAGAAAAAAAAATTAATTTGAAAAGATTTGTTTGTTCTAAGATAAATAATTAGATGTTAACTATTCAGTAAATGTGATTAACAATAAGTTTTAACATTTGGATTATTTAAAACACATTTTAGGGTCGAATTTTGCAGATTTACTCTGTCCGAGGGTGACAGTCATCATATACTTGTGCACAAATAATGCATAAATGAATATAATTGAATAAATATATTCATATTATACTTATAAGGAATGATCATGCATGCTCAAACTGCATTTAATTTTTTTTTAGAATTAAAAATTTAAAAATATACACATTAAAACATGCTTGTCCAGCGAGTTTGTGTTGCTTATCGTTACCGGGGAATGAGACACCCACAATAATTTATCCCTGGAGCTGGGTTGTAATTCTATTTGCTGTGTTTACTGAAGCTGTGACCAGAGCATGTGATAAAAGATGAAATAAACAGATTTTGCAAATTTTGAAGAAATTTGACAACAATGAGTAAGCATCAATGTCACGTGTCAACCTTACAATTACCTTTGTATTTTGTGTCAAATAAATCTCCTTTTTTTCTAATCTAACAGTGGTACATTATCCTGACATGGAAGAGCTGGAAAAAAGATCCTTGGTCTTCTTTTAGGGATCATTAATTTTTTTATTTTAGATTATTCTCAATTTGTCCAGACTTACCTGTCCAAACCGTTAACAGACTGCAAGGTCACCGCTTGGCCACTTCTTGTAACGGTTAGGACAACATGATTTGTGATTACAGAAACTACTGAAGTTATTAATTAATGTTTAAAGAAAAACACATAATTTATATAACCTTTAAGAGTCAAAATATTTTAAGAATGGAACTTGGCTGTTTGGTGAAATTTTAACGTTATAACTTTGAAAGAAACAGCTTGAGGTAATGGTTTGGACATATCTAAAATAAATTTGTAGTTTTGAATTTATTTGCTTAAGTGTGATAGTGAAATTTTATTTAATTACACATCTTTCTTAAATGATTAAAACTTAAAAATTTTGTCAGGTTAAATTTTATTTTTTATAAAATAAATGCCTAGGAAATTCATGGTAACGGTTTGAACAAATGTGATAACGGTTTGGAACTTTTTTTCAGATTTTAAATTTTATTTCAAATCACCTACCTACATATAATGAATGTGTGTCAATATGGAATATTTCATCAAATGAATCCAATTTTATGAATGCCTTTCATAATTTTAATATGTTTTTACTTACATAAAACAGTGTTCAAGATGTTATGGTAACGGTTTGGAACTTTGCATCAGAATTTATATCTATATACATGGTAAACCTATGTTCATATTTGTTTTTTTTATATATATATTAGTTAGTAAGTTGGACATTAGTATAGACTTATGTCTCTCAATACCACATAAATCACTAAAATTTGTTTGTGTTTCTATTACAAAATGGCTTTAATTATTGATGAAATGAATAAGACTTCAACAGAGGAATAAAGATATCTATCTGTGTCTAGCTGAGCTGACCTCTGCATTTATTGATATGTAACCAAAACATGTGAGAAAGTTTTTAACACCTATCATAATAACACATTTCTAATAAACTTATTTGTATCCAACCTGTATAGATTTGTTTGTTGTGTTCAACTCAGTAAAAAAGATAATGATAATTAAAAAATACCTAATAACTAATAACTTTTGGAGTTTATATAATAGTGATATGTTGTCAATGTTTTTGTAATTGAAAAATACTTGTCATCTCACTATTGCTACTCAGCTGATAAATGCCATCAAGATATATAATTTATTTAAACAAGTTATATCATAGAGACTTAACATTGGATCTTAATATTAACAATTTATATCTTTACAGTTGTTTGTGCAGTACAATGAGGTGTACAGAGTAATAGTTGTTATAGAACCTTTCAGAATGTTATTGCCTGCAAGTTTTAAGATGGAAAATATTAATTCTAACACTGATGTCCTGGCCGTTAACTAAAATATCGAAAGTAGCCAACCATTACCAATCATATTATTTTTATGCCCCAATTTCACTTTTTCTTCTATATTTGGTAACTTTTTAATCAAGACAGAATGTTTCATATTCATACGAAACCGTAAAATGTCTTTACTGAAAAAAAAAAAAAATTATTCACAAATTTATATTGATTTTATATATATATATGTCCTAACCGTTACCAAATATGTCACAACCGTTACTTTTCTTTTAAATGTTCATTCCCCAATTGCACTATTTTACTATAATAAGTACTTTAGTAATCCAAACAGTTTGTTTTATGTTCTTTTGGTGTTATAATAATGTTATCTCTAAAATCCAACATTTATTCACAAGTTTTATATTGATTTTGTAACAAAGGTCTAAACCGTTACCACAAAAGTAAGCAAAAAAATGTCATATTTGTTACCTTTTCTAATATATGTTTCTCTGTAAATCAAAAGTGGAGTTAACAGTTATGCTTAATAGTGTTTACTTTTTCATTTCATATTCCTTTTTTTATTTTAAATTAAATTGTTAAAGATTTATGTCCAACCCGGTACTGTTCCTGTCCAAACCGTTGCCAGTAATGTCCTGACCTTTTTACTGGTGTTAATTAACTACTCTAATTTATGTATGATACTACATAAACACTCCATTTTATGTAGGCATCATCAGAAGAACTTTTGGGTCAAGAAGCATATGTTTAATTTAGACAATTACATCTGGTTATAGCTAAATACAAACTAATATTTTAGAACAATGCCATTATTTTGGGTTAAAAAGATGAAAGATAAAAATTAAGACTTTAAAGATTCATGATAAAAGCTTTTGACCCCAAGTTTGATTAATTCAGTGTAATAGATGGGAATACCATCTTTAAGTGAGTGAGTGAGTTGGGGTTATAACCCCGCTTTCAAGAGTATTTCACTTATATCGCGGCTGCTAGTATTATGGCAGAGAGAAAGCCCGCAATGCCATGTGGCTATGCACTGCGGTGAAACCTGCGAGCATCGGCTGGAACTAGCGAACCATGCGTGGTACTACGCTGAAATTCAGTGTAGCATTGCACCAAAACCTTACTGCGTGTAGAACAGTTCTCTACTGCAGACAAAGTTGCCGTGCCCCTGGCGGGATTCCAACCCCGGACCTCTTGATCTGAAGCCGAACACGCTAACCACTGCGCTATCCCGCCCCTACCATCATTAAAATAATTATCTGAATTATATTTCCACATTTATATTGTTTAAGAAGTGGTAAAGGTCAGGACAGTTTCCTTTTCAATTAATTACTTATAGATCAATTAAAAGGTCAATTGGTTCATTTAAGCCTACATATTTTTATTCTTGAATAATCAAGTGTTTGCAAGTTTATTTGAAAAAAAGTTAATTATTTTTGAGGAATTTGTTTTTGCATTTATAAGGATCTAAAAACCCTACCAATTTTGAAAATGACCCATATATATTAAGTAAAAAAAAATAAAATTCTCAAAAAGTCTATGCTTAATTAGATGACAATCCCAAGCCAATAGAGAAGAATGTGTTAACCAGACCCACAACAGTTTCTTACAATTTCAAAATGTTTTTCTGGAAAAAAATAAACCTATTTCAATACTCTTTTCAAAAGGGTTAATAACGACACTCCTACAGGCAATTATGTAATTTCTTATGAAAATTCTCAAAATTAGATGGTAAGTTAGAAGTTGTGAGCCAACAGGACTCATTACAGGTTTCACTTTTTGCCCCAAAAAACTGTAATAATGACACACCTTCATGTATTTATGCATATCCATACCAAATTTGATCAAGATCAGAAGATATGTTGGGAAGTTGAACTTGTTTCAGTTTCTAAGAAATTCATCACTTTTTCCTCAAAGGTGCAAAATCTAAGAGAAGTATTTTAAAAAATGACACCCCTTCATGCACTTATGTATCTTCATACAAAATTTCATTAAAATTCAAAGATGAATGTTTTAAGCCGGACAGGACTCTTGTTTTCAGTGTTCTTACAAATTCATCACTTTTTGACCCATAACGCAGAATTTTACCAATATAGTTACAAAAATATAAATCACACACCTTCATGTATACATGTATCTCCATACCAAATTTGATCAAGATTAGTTAGAAATTTGTGAGCCAGACAGGACTTGTTTAAGTTTTCTTACAAATTCATCACTTTTTGCTCAAAAACAAAAAACATTATGAAAATATTGGAAAACTTTTTTTAATTATGACACATTATACATTTCCATGCCCAATTTCATTAGAAATGGACGATAAGTTAAGAACTTATGAGCCGGACATGTGTTGCAGACGGACGGACAGAGCCCATTTTAATATGCCCTGCAACTTCCTTGTTGCAGGGAATAATGATGACCTGTAATGTATTGCAATATTTTGGGAGATCCTCAATCTAAATAAATTGAGATCAACAGATTTTGTATTTGTAAAATAATGTTGATTTAAAATTGACCGATAGGTCAGGTTTTTCCGTTGACCTTTGCTACAAACTAATATAAATAATTTCCAGTTCTCACCAACAGTGTATCAAAATTAATTCAATAAATATATCTTTGCAATCAGATGATTCACCTAGCTACAATTTAAGGTCGTTCAAGTTTTTCGGAATGAATTTGAAAAAGAGATCAGCCGAGATCAGGGTAGTTTGTGATTGGCTAGGTTGCGAAGGTCAAAGTTGAACAGGACATCTCAGTGCATTCGTCCATATTATATCATCAGTATAACAGGATATAAAAACTGTTCATATAAATTTATTTAGATTTGGAGATCTTGTGACGATAACATTTTCTCGAGAAAATGATTATACTACCAGATTTTGCAGATATTCAAGAACAAGATGTGTTTGTGAAACAGGAATGCCCGCTGGAAGCATTCTCAGCAAAGGTCAAATATGATGGTGTCATCCGAAAGGTCTCATCACAAGAGATGCACATGTCAAGTATCAAAGAACTGTTAAATGTTGTTTCAAATGTTAATGTTTTTGTGGACAAACAGACTGACAGACTGACAGGTGAAAAACAATAAACTCCCAATATCTCCGATTCAGAGGCATGACAAAGGTAAATACCAAACTTTGGATTCCGGGATGCAATATAGCTCCCCCGAAAAAAATCAGCTTTGGGGTCACAGAGGTTCTAGAGAAGAAGTCGAAAATGTCAAGTTTACGGATGCCTGTTCATGCAATAATGATAAACCAGCCTGGCTGATGATGATACTGGCATGATGAGCTAAAAATGTTGTAAATAAAAATCAATAAATATCTATACAGAATACTTACAGGCAATCATCAGATTTGCAGTACACTGTACCCTGATCTGCACCAATACTTCGGATTTGTGCTGGCGACATCATGGACGGCAGTCCTGGCAGCACTGCCCAACATGGCGAGTTTATGGGGAACTGCTGAAATAGAACAAAGTGGTCAGTCACTAAAAGTAGATAATAGAGGGATCCGAGGTCAGGGATGGATTAAAACAATTTGTATTCCAGGCTAAGAGGTTTGTTCATGACTGAACTATCTGAACTTTAGAAGAGCTCTGAAGTCAATATACAATGATATGAAGATTGATTTTGATGGAAATTTTGATAACAGGTCAAATGTCCTGAAGATGACTAAAATAACAGGTCAATTAAAAAAGTAAAGGTCACAAGTCAGTAAAATTACATTCGGCTGAAGACGAGGAAAAATACAATACAGCATCCGTTTATTGTCTTTTACCAAAAAGGAAACTTTTCATTCCAAAACCATATCTTTTATTTACTTTCACTAAATACATGTACCAAATTATACTGTATATTCAATATATTTATTTATACTACCGCCCAAAATCACATCATGTGGTTTGTACATTATATATTTTGAATACAGTACTTCGGGGTATTCCGGATCACTAAGGAAAGAGCGACTGCATGCGTGTACGCAAAGACACTTTAAGAAAATCAAAAGACAATTTCGGTATAAGCTATCTTTCATCTAACTCATATCAAAATTAGAGACGCAGGCGATCAGGATTTAATTGTGAAAATTGACAAATAAAACCCTCCACCGTTACGGCAGTTCCGGATCATTTCAGGGTATTCCGGCTATTATGCCTGTTAGGACAAAAAGGGGGAATTGTCAAATAAAAACACTAGTTTAATTACACACATGCGTGAGAAATATTAATTATGATGAATATATTACGAATAACAAGCATTGCAATTCAAAACAGTATTTTTCTTGTAAACAAATTTAACATTTACTGCCGTGTAGACCTAAATGGCGTTCTCGGAGCAGAAAGACATTATTTGTAGATATTTGAAAATTATACAACATTGTTAATATATTTCGTCAATTCAACAGTTAATATATGGCAGATATAAAAATCATTTGAATTTATAATTTACAGGCGAAGTGTTAAGGTAAGCAAAGGAATATTAAAATTTAGCAAGTTGATTTTATTGTTTCTTAAAATAGGATGTCCTCAATGAGTGACCTATTTCTGACGCTCAAGCGACAGCTGACAGCAATGATAGGTATGCTCGTTACAGGGCGCGCAAGTTAACTCCCAACTACCAAGAAGTAAAACAAATATGTCATCTTGAGTGAGTGAGTTATTGTTTAACGCCACTTGGGCAATATTGCAGCCATTAGCTGCGATATGTCATCTTGAAGAACATTGACACAGCTTTAAAATAACACATTGAGTGAAGAAATCTATCCAGGTTTGCACTCCCTAGATTTAAATAGACGTCCAAGTGATCTGGAATAACCGTGATCCGGAATACCCTTACACACTGTATACTTCTAATATTGAATAAATCAACTTTCTGTTTCAGTCAGTACGAAACGTCATAAAAAAAAAACCATACAAATTATGAGTATAATTAATTAGTTAATCAATTATATAAAAAAAGAACATGAAGATTTTCTGGAAAACATAAACAAGTGATAATTTATATAAAAATAAACAAAGTGATAATTTCAATCCTGAATATTAGTTCACCCTATATAAGTTGATATAATTTTTAAAGTATATTTAATGTTTAATGTTTAATGTTTGAAGTTTTTTTAAAACAAGAAATCTTCTTATTGATTTTAATTGTGATTAATTGACATAACAATGTTCCTGCCCTGAATTTGTTGTTCTAAATAGAAATATAAACACTTAACAGATTTCTGTCCTCAATAACTATTAACTGAATGAATAAGCACATGGTCTGTATCAAATGTCGCTCAAGGACTTTTGTCAAAATATTCACTGACAATTCCCATCGTTATATGTATTAATAATAATTTCCCTGGTTATCAACACTAAAATAAGTTTAAACACAGCGAGAAAACCGACTGAAGAGTCTGTAAACAAATGCCGATAACTGGTTACAGATAAGCGCGCGTTTGCGCTATATGATAAACATACATTAGACGGAGCCTAGTTTAAACAAGAGTAGCCTCCCTTTTGTTTTGGTTAGCGATTCCGAGGATTTTGATGGACTGTTATTGTTTTATTTACAGTTTTAGCAATTAACATTTAAATATATATTTAGATACGTAAATGAATAAGTTATTGGTAGTTGAAAGGCAATTTCAGTTGACAGATGTACCATGAAATTTATCGGTCCTTTGCCCAAGCTAGCGTGACATCTAAGTTCTAACATTGACATTACTTCTGGTTTGAAGTTAAAAAAAAATGGTATGACTTTGCAGACTATCAGCTATTATAATCTACGGAAATAAATGCATCGGAAACGTTTATTGTTCAAACTGTTTCCAGGATGGGAGTCGATACGGCATTAATGGTCAAATAACCACTTACCTCCATGCTCACGCCAATTTCTGCTCCAATGGGTTTAGATGACTGCGCCTGCGTGATGTTTAACTTCCTGGTCAGAAAGTCTCGGATTAGGAAAATGAGCTGGAATCGCATTCAGGTCAAAGGGGAGATAAATATGTAAGAACCACGATTACGTGGACTTTTGCCAAAAGATGTTTTGACATGGTTAGATGAAGAAAAGTTACATGAATAACGAAAATGGCTATGTGGACTCGCCATGTCCACACAACAATATACCGGTCCACACAGCGAGGTAGAAAATCGCACGATGTCCACATAAGTGGAAGGGGATAAATGTATATATATATATATATATATATATATATGTAATGTTAAATTTAATCAATTAAGCAATCAACACATTCTTATGTTCTTTATCATTTGGTTAGATACTTGTAGTATGTAGAAAACCGCACACAACTACAATAGCTGTACATATCCTTCAATTTTCATCAACATCTAGCCAAATCGTTGCTGTATATAATTCTGTGTAATAAGTATGGCTGTATTCAATATTTTCTATACCTATTCAACACTGCCCCCGTGCCGGATCTAAGTTGTTTTGTTGTGATGGATGCAATTTTGCCAATAAATATCAATCGCCGCTGCGATACTGCAGAACTGTCGTAAAACAATAACTCACTCAAAAAAGCATTACGTACATCTTTGTTTGATACATGAATACAATTTATGAGAGTTTATTGATTTTCTGCAATAGTTGACTTTCTCGTTTTAGAACAAAACGAAAACACACACATGATCCATGAGGATATTTTAAAAGAGTCCCACAGTGTTGTAGCAGACGATAAGAACATTTTTCAACATTGTCGTAATGGTTGGACAAATGTCAAACATGAAGAAACACACACAAATATATCATATGTAAAATATACGTCATTGTACACACCAAAAATTTTCGTTTCGACTTGCATACACTTTTTGAATGTTAACATTTCTGATGGTTGAAATCTACAATTTTCAAAATTAAAAATGAACGAAATTAACTTCTCTGCATGTAAGACTACTTTACATGTACCGCATTTTAAAAAAATAAGCTAACTAGGAATGTTGTAGTGTTATTTATAGCGAATGTATTCGGGGTCTTTATCTGAAACCACACCTTTCATTTCATTCTTCATTTTCAGAAACAGTGTAATTTCCCACTTACTTCTTTGATACTCATACGTTATTCGTATAAACCTGAAAGACGGGACATTTAACAATAGCTATTATTGTACCTACATGTAGATCTACAATGTTTTGTGGATTACTCACGTAGCGAATATGAAATCACTAGAAATCTGTAATATTCAACAGCTTATTTTGAGTGAAGATAATATAGCGATACATACACATTTATTTTCAGGAGGTTGGCTAGATAAGTTGTGACACGACGATAAGTTACCGCTCATTACAGAAACTTCAACTGCCATAACGTTTTGATGAATATTTTCATAAATCATGTAGGAATCATACATGTATTAACCACTTTTAAAATGTGTAGCATTTCATATTGATTTCTGTTTCTATTTCTGTTAATATATAGGTGAAACACATTTGATTAATATACGATATTTATATTTACGGTGCCAATAGCCAACATCACCATGATAAAACTGCGCGTATGTATGATACTACTTAAAATTTTGCTGACGTCTGAACAACCGTCAAAACAATTACACTGAAATTATATTATCTAGCTGAGATTAATTATTCTGACGTGGTAAAACATATTTGAAAAAAATCTGACTTAAAGTATAATTATGACAATTTTTTCGCAACGGATTACCAACGCCTTACGGTCGCTTGAAGTCGTACTGTAGTCACTGTTAAAATGCTATATTTTTATAAAATAGAAGACGAGGCTTGAAACATACAATTGATTATTGAAGTGTAAAGCCTTGTCATTTTGTTTTTTCAAGCTTCACAAGCTCATCAGCTGCTATTTCCACATCGCCCGGTCGCGAGGTAACGCTCTTTCCCATTAGCATCAAGCGTGACGTTGCCCGAGGTAAAGGGCGGATAACTCTAAACGTCAAAACTGGAAAATGGTCAATTGCTAAATAATACTCCCGAATCAATAAAAACAGTCCAAAAACGAATGTACATGATTCAGTTAAGCCATGCAATTTGATTTCCCTTCGAAAAACCATTGAACGTGTTCACATTTAAATGGCCGTTCGAAGGTAGTTCTGACTGATGCAACGATACCTAAACACTTAGAGTTTTTATGATTGAATGGTCAACCATATTACGTCGCAATGTTTTCTTGCAATATTGTTAACCGTGTTCTATGAATATCGGGTTGTTAAAGGACAACTCTCTAACGTCACATATATTGTATAACTGGAATAGTAAGTAATTTGAAAATAATTATCCAAAAACGTGCCACAGTGTCTTAAAGTACTAAATATATCGGTAGTATCCCCCATATTGTTTTACTGCTTACGTTATATGACAAAAACGATATATGTTATATAGATATGGCTGCAATAGTGCTATAGCGACGATAAACAAACATCTCTTCACCATATGAAATAGTAACTCGCCATCTAACTCGAATTTCAGACACGATGCTTGGAGATTGGAGGTTCCCTGGCAAAGGCTAACTCTGACGTTGAGAATGCCCTCTTCCAGTCCTTCTCTGCAGGTAAGATTACGTATAAAAATGACCTGTTTCCAAGCAGTGTGAGGTGAGGTGAGTTAGGGTTTAACGCCGCTTTCAAAAATATTTCACTTATATCGCGGCTGCTAGTATTATGGCAGGGAGAAATCCATGTTGCTATGCACTGCGGTGAAACCTGCGAGCAGCGGGTGGAACTAGCGAACCATGGGCGGTACTGCGCTGAAATTCAGTGTAGCATTGCACCCAAACCTTACTGCGTGTAGAACAGTTCTCTACTGCAGACAATAGTTGCCGTGCCCCTGGCAGGATTCGAACCTCGGACCTGTTGATCCGAAGCCGAACGCGCTAACCACTGTGCTATCCCGCCCCCAAGCAGGAGAGGTTATAACACTAAATTGAGGTAACGATGCCATTTCACGCCTACAGAATCCTTATGTCACATTTGTAAAGGGACCGTAGCACGCCGCTTTTACTGAAATAAAGTACTGTTACAAAAAAGGAATTGTTACCAATGATTTAATAATACTCCACAATCAATAAAAAAAAGTTCTAAAACATGGTTCGGTTAAGACATGTGAGATCATTTCTCATTCTCATAGAGTTGCAATTTTAAGGTTATATAATCCATTTATTATAACTAAAATTTTTAGCGATGTTTAAGTCTGTTGATACAATTAGAATCAGTGTTATAACAAAAAGATGAGTCTTATGAGTGTTTACATGTAGCTCCATCACACGTTTCAACACGCACATAACGTAGTTCACAGCAAATATATTAGTTAAAGTATTTATGTTATGGTACTAACGTACGCGTGTATATCATTCTGACCTTTACCAAACTTAAAAACTAGTTCTCATTTGAAAACAGATAGACAAATATAGAATAAATTAAACAAGAAGACATAGTCATCAACATTCCCCGCCAGACCCGTCGGAACAAGGGCATTAATTCGAAAAGAAATAATTGTGCACTTCTCATTTTCATTCCATCAAGGTATCAGTTCCCTCAACCCACACAACTGATTTGATTTTAAACAATTCTGAGAAAAGCTATCCCCTTTGAAGATACCTGGAACAGAGACGAAAAACAGAACAAGGGCAATCAATTCGGAAAAAATAATCACACGCTTCCTAATTTGAACTCCATCAAGGTATCGATATCCTCAAGCCACACTCAAATTTGGTTATCCTATCTGAAATAGTTTCTGAGAAAAGCTGTCCCCAAAGAAGATACCTTGAGCAGAGTTGAAGAAACCGATCAAGGGCAATAACTCCTGAAAATATAACCACACGATTCATATTTTCGATCTCCTTTAAGGTATCGATACTCTCAAGCCACACACCAAATTTGGTTATCCTATCTGAAATAGTTTCTGAGAAAAGCTGTCTCCAAAGACGATATCTGGAGCAGAGTCGAAGAAACCGATCAAGGGCAATAACTAAACACAAACAAAAATATAGTCACAAGTGACGATAAAAGGATTCAGCGCATACATGAGACACTTCTTTTGAATGTCATTGACATTGTCCATCGTTCAAAACAAGCTGCAAGTCTGTAGAGTTATTTTGAAAGTTTTGCCCATGTCTCTAAGTGAAAATGGAAAACATCACACACTTATTGACCCCTACATTATGTATAGATCCATGCTTGAAAAATATTCTGCTTAATATTATATCTTTCCACTTTTAAATGATATAAAACTCATGTTTTTATCTTTATTGGTTGAAGA
Organism: Gibbula magus; assembly: GCA_936450465.1. Taxonomy (NCBI): domain Eukaryota; kingdom Metazoa; phylum Mollusca; class Gastropoda; order Trochida; family Trochidae; genus Gibbula; species Gibbula magus. The sequence goes on from OW388302.1 coordinate 34,667,848, forward strand.
GAAATAATTCTCCAAAGAAAATGCACTTCAAAAAGTCGCAAAATCATCAAATTTCAAATGTTATTCAAACTGCTTAAATTATGCCCAAACTATAAACTTTTATATGATAATGTTCTGTAGTGGAGTTGTAACGGTAACTATGTCAAACAGATTGCAAGAAATAGATTACTAATCAAACAAGTTCTGACAGAGTAATGTCCCTTTAGAATCAAAGGTCGAAAATTATTTTTTTTAAAAGTTCAATATTTAAAATGTTGTATATCATAAACTATTGAATATAGAGCTTTGGTTTATAGATTCATATAAACAGCAATAATGTAGCTTAAAAAGGAGCTATACTATGTATATGTATGTGTTGCCGTTATTTAGGAGAAAATTTTTGAAGTCGCGTACCCTCAAATTTGCGAAAATTCACCTGTTTTTCAGTTTTTTAGAAATAGCAAAAAATCTATTATTACGGCCGAAAACCGCTATGGGCCTAATCGATGGGGAATGTTGTTGCCCACATTTTGGTTTTGAAATTTACACTTTTTTCAAAATTGCCAGATTTCAAGTACTCACTGTGAGAAGAGTATTGCCAATAAGTGCCCGTGAGGGGATTCCCGATATATATATTTCTTCCGCTACAATATGTTCAAATAGCAGCTCTGTAGAGCTTATATCTTCAGAGGAGAAGATCGTCAAAGGTGCATGGGGTCCGAAGATTTTTTAAAGTTTTTAAAATCAAGATGGCGGCGAAACCACGTGACTTACACATTCGTCATGATTGACTTTTCTGCTCGCATTGCTATTGCGCATCTTTCATTTTTTTCCCATGTTATAAAATTGACTTTTAGATTCGAACCTGACCCTAAATGGCTGAACCAATTGGGCCCAAAAGCTTCGCTGCACAACTACATAGTAAGGGCTACCAGCCTATAACGTTTTATTGAAATAGCTGCAATCCTTCTTGCCAAAGTCGATCTCACAAGAATCTTGAAATAATAATAAAAATAAACACGCCAATAACAATAAGGATTCAGCCAAATGGCTGAATCCTTAAAAAAAACCAACAAACAATTGCACGCTTCTCATTTTCTCCATCAGGGTATTACTGCCGTCAAGCCACACACCGTATTTAGTTATTTTACCTACCCTACCCTACTTAGCACTTCGTGGAGGGGGATGATAATAAGAAATGAAAACTTCTTGGTAGCACGTGGTCCTGTGCATCATTGAAGTTCAGCAATGGGCGCGGCTCGCTGCAAGGTTGGGTTACCCGCTACATTGCTGGATAAACTGAGAGTTTGAAGGGTCATTCCCTGCCCAACACTGAAACCCTGGTTAAGTGACTTAGTTCGAAGTATGCTTCTGTCCACCTAGCAGTAAATTGGGTATGGTACGATGGTAGTGTGAATTTGAACCTTGAGCACCTGACAGGCGACCTGTTGTATTCTCCTAAAGGAAGTGTTCTGTACTCGTGGACCAGGGGTAATATGTCGGTCGCGCCATGAGCAGTTATAAGTACCTGGAGGTAGCGCATTATAAATACCCACATTATGTTCAATGGCAATTAACCAACTGGAATGTAGATTTTATCTATCTAGTTATTTGTCCATCATAACATTGGCTATAACATAGCCCAGGAATTTCAAGACAAGATCTGTGATATTACTACAACTTCTACGTGTAAGCGCACAACCATTCCAATCTCATGAATGTCTGTACGCTATAGTTGCTCACGATATTGTTAAGCACACAATGCTCTATTGTAATATCAACTTTAATGAAAGAGAGGTGCTTTCTAACAAAATTATAATTTTATAGTTGTTGGAATTTCTTTAACGTTATGGAATGACGAATACAATGTTCTATTATCTTTTCTATTGGATGGTATTCCTGTCTTCTGTGAAAACTTGTTAATATACGGAGAAATATAATGATAAATGTTAGCTCTGCTGTAAGCAAATGGAAAGTATTGTTGTAAATGTACAGTGACTGCATTTGTACATGTTATGTGAGAAATAACTTATAACTCACGGGCAAAAGAAACTATACCAACATTCTTTTCGCAAAATATTGAAGTTTTTAATCAAAATTATGTTTCTAAGTACCCTTAATGTATCGCTCAAACACAGGAAATGATATTCTGATCTCAAATCCGACGAAACTGCATTGATAACGGCAAAATTGGGTTTTTTTTGGTAAAAAGTGAAATGCACGTGCAATTCAAGTTCTTAATGATAAAGGGTATAAAAACCTGTCGTCACCATCCCTTTAACCATACTGAACACGACTGCTACAAATGACATGCCAATATTATCTAAAGAAGAGCGTGAAAGAGCTATTGGCATGCTCCAGCTTGGAGCCACTCATCAACATCTTGCAAGGATCTTCGGTTGCACTCGTGCAACAATTACCAGGCTCCAGACAAGACATAGGCAGACAGGCCGTACTGAAGACAGGCCTAGGAGCAGTAGACCACGAAAAACAACTGAAAACGAAGATCGCTATATGCGTTTGATCCATTTGCATAATCGTTTCGTCACTGTGACGTCAACAGCAGCAACAGCTTTGAACAACGTCATCAGCCGAAGAACAGTGACCAGATGATTACGACATTATGGTCTTCGTCTGTATCGATCATTCTGTGGGATGACTCTGACTCCTCGTCATTGACGTGAACGACTTCAGTGGGCACGCAGGGTACAGCACTGGCAGAACAGAAATTGGCAAAGAATACTGTTTACTGACGAAAGCCGATTTCAGTTATTCAGAGCAGATGGTCGGGTTCGAGTCTACCGTCGTAGAGAACGGCACCTTGTTGCATACAGGAGGTCGTTCCCTTTGGTTGAGGAAGTGTCATGGTGTGGGGTGGCATCAGGAATGATTCAACGACAGATTTGGTTGTGTTTGATGCTAATCTGAAAGCTCAGCGCTACATTGACCAGGTTTTGCGTCCTGTGGTCCTGCCATTTCTCCAGCAACATCGACACGTCATACTGCAACAAGACAATGCACGACCCCACACTGCCAGGATCGTCCAGGACTTTCTTCGAGTGAATAACGTGCATGTTCTGCCATGGCCAGCCCGATCACCAGACATGTCACCCATAGAACACTCATGGGATCATCTTGACCGCCAAATTCGTGCACGCAACCCTCCTCCTGCTAATCACCAAGGTTTAGTGAACGCACTCAGACAGGAATGGCGGTCAATCCCCAACAATGTGATTCGGCGACTAGTCAACTCAACTCGAAGTCGTGTTCGCGCATGTGTCAATGCCTATGGAGGTTACACACAATATTAACAGTGTAAAGTCCTTGAAAACTACCCGTAACAATTGATTCAAGTCGTATGACAACACTGATGAATGAAATCTAAAACTGCAAGTTCAGTTTTCACCCCATCTCTGTTTAAACCACTGTACATCACTCATGTCAAATAAACTTCATGTAAATGTTATGAATATCTGTTGACAAATGAATTATTAAATCATTTTCCACATTTGAATTGAAATTACTTCTTGTGATCTTTTATCAGAGACATTTCAGTTTTGGTATAGTTTCTTTTGCCCGTGAGTTTAATTAATATCCTTGTGTTTTGTAATCTGAAACATATGGAGGAAATAAAGAGTATCTATCCGACAACCGACACAGCCCGAAAATCAGCCAACTTCATAGCCTGGTAGCCCCAATCAGTCAGTCGTTCCCCTCTACCCTGTTTAACTTCATCGACAAAGTTTCTGTGGATGTGTTAACAACGAAGTAAGCATTGGTCCTGATGCTCCAAAAGCTACAACAGAAGTTTCACCAGGCCTTCTTTCACGTTGCAAATGAAGTGAAATCAAACTTGATAGAGTCGGAGATTGAGCCAGTGAAGAAGGACATTTCATCCTTCAAGAAAGAATTGAAGGAGACGAGAGAACAACTTCACTTGAGAACCGACCAGTTCGAGCAATGGAGCATAAGAAATACGCTCAGGATCAATGTTGTTAAGAAGAAAGAGGGGGAAAACATCGGGAAAGTGACCCTACATGTCTTAAAGAAGGTAAACACGAAGATATCCTCATCAGATATAGACAGGTGCCACCGGATAAGAAGGCCATCACAGGGACGCAGGAGGCAGATCATCGTGTATCAATTACTACTAGGAACAAAGTATAAACAAAGGAGGAAACTTCACGAGAGTATGGAGTCTGTGTTCCATCAGTGAGGACCTTACACAACAACACAGTAAGCTGTTAAAGATGGCCAGAGACTTGAAACGAGACAGGTGGATTGAGAACGAGTGGACAAGGACGGTCGTGTGTTCATTTTGGAACAACCAGAAGGAAGAGGAAATTTGTGCATTCGAAACAGGATCTAAAAGTGTATGTGCATGCTTAGTGTGATATGTTTGGATTCGTTTTGAGAAATGTAAGTCACACGTCTGATTATTTTTATATATGTATATGATAGTATGTAATAGTATCTTTCTACAGGCCTATTTGTGAACACTTGGTCATCATATTGTTTGTTGTGTATATGTTAAATAACTCTTATAAGAGCAACACGAGTCATACTTCCGCCATGTCTACATCTTTAGATGTACCACAATGTTTTAACTTTCACTTTGTATATACTTTCTATACATGGTATGCTACCTATCTCTATTTCTTCAACAAATTATTATTATTATTATTTCATAGCTTAAATGGTGTAAACATGAAAAGTCGCCCATTTCAATAATGAATAGTACAACTTATATGAGTTGGTGCCTTTTCAAGGTGTGTGAGTTTTATTGGAATAAACCTCACTTTTTTGGCATGGATGGGTAGATAATGATGTAAACTTTACTATAAAATTGAAATGCAAGGATATTTAATGATTAAATGGTGTAAAAATGAAAAGGCGCCCATTTCAATAAAGAACAGTATGTCGTTTAAAAAATTCCCATTTTATTGATGCTGACGAGAAGGCGGAATAGGGAAAGGCGAAACCCTATGTTTCGGGGCTGCTCTGCTTTTGCGGTGTCCCGCAAATCCTCAATTTATTTTAGCAGATTGAAAAACATATTGAAAACATTATTAAAAGAGTTTCAAAAATGGTGACCTCTCTCCGACGTCTAAAACATGTATTAGGTAGAGATGATCTTAAAAAGACGTGGTGTTTCGTAAAGGGGTTTCATAACAAACTGTTATGTGTCATAACACCTTCAAGTAATTTGATTGGCTAACGTTGAACTTTGACACTGCCTGGACTTATTCATTCCTTATTCATTCATAAAACGAACGTGAATTCATTCATGAAATTACAAGTATTTTACGACAACACTTCTAATTAACTCATACTCACCGCAATGATTGATTTTAATGAATAATTAACAAATACACCGTGACTAGGTTGCTTGTCGCGTCCTTATTGATATCAGAACAGAACAGAAGTTTATTCAATTTAGTGACTTGAGCTCACAGAGCATCTCGTCAACATTACAAAATACATTTACAATCAGAGTATGGAGGCACGACATTTCAAAATGATATTGAATATAAACTTTGTTTCATGAACTTTGCTAAGTACAACTGAGTGATTTTATTCTGAGATTGTAACAATAATTTATATTTTCATGGACATTCCCAATAAATTCTATCAATTTTTTAACTCTATTTACATGATACTTTTGACAAACACAAACGAAATGATATTCGTCTTCAATAACATAAATACCCTGCTTAAGACAAAAATCCCATAAACGTAATGCTCTATCCACATTTGAATATATACCATCTACTAGTTTTAACTTGTGACATGATATCCTTAAATGCGTGATGGAAAAAAATAGACTTTGAGGAACACTGTTTAGATATGGTTCATATGAAAAACTTTGCTTAATATTAGAATATACCAAGTTTCGAAGTCACTCCTCTCATACATAGTTTGCTTTATGCAATTCATTTATTAAATTAAGTAATGAACTAAATGTGTTTCTGCTTATGTCCACGTCTGTGTCTAAGTGACGTTAGACATTAAATCACTTTAATCATAAAGGCGGCAAACATGATATTAATAATGTATCAATTATTTTATAATATGTTAATTTCTTAGATAAAATAATGCGTGGTCATATGTAAATGATGTATGAAACACCTCATCATTGCTTGGTCTCGTTCATCCTGGAAACCAAGGGTACTTTGTTTCGCTCGCTTCACTTTGAAACTAACCCCTGGATTCCTAGGTGGCAAAAGGCTCGATGCAGTTGGTTCACAAAAAAATGGAAAGTCCCTTTTGCTTATTATAGCACACCAATGGCAAACCGTGTTTCTAAATTCCTTGGCGTAACGAAATAAGGAGGAAAATGATATAAACCATGACATTGAAGCGAGTGTCAGTGTCGCACATGCTTGACGAAACAGTCCGTCTTAATTGTCTGAAATTGTATTTTATACTTCTGGCATTGAAAGAGCGACATTTGTTCAAATAAGTTCTAACTCCTGCCTATACTGTCCACACGATCCAAAGAGAACATTCATATTCATATACTCTGTTGAAATGTCAGAAGTATTTTTGTCATGTACTGACAATGACAAATATTCGCGCATTTTTAAATAATTTGCATACATTAATAATACCTCACCAAACATAAATTTAACGTAATAACATGATAGACTTTGAACAACAAAAAGTGTTGTTATAGATTGTCAACAAATTTATGATACGTATATGCAATGAACAATATACACAGAAAAGGTGAAATAATGCAATAATGTACTGAAAATGAGGTCTCGGTGTAATAACGAATGGCAGTCATTGTTGTCAACGTACACTCCAAGGGGAGGGGCGTGTATAAAAGGAAAGTGCTGTTTGGACAATAGAAAAGCCATAGACTTTACTGTGATTGGTAGTTATATTTAACGCGCGTCGAGCCTTTTGCCACCTAGGAATCTAGAGGTTACTTTCAAAGTGAAGCGAGTGAAACAAAGTACCCCTGGTTTCCAGGATGGGTCTCGTTCATATCAAAATGAAATGGAGATATTCAAAAGGATAGCATTATGAGAGCCTGCGCTTTATAAGTACATACTTATTATAGGTAATAGCATGACATGACATTGTGTCATACCATACCTCAGTCCGAGGCCCCATATCAGCACGGTAGTTATATATTCATTCAGTACAATATTGGATTACAGACCAAAGGGCTGATACAGGTTGAGATATGATATTTGGTATGTAAAAAAATACATGTTGTAACATTTGTATCATCCCTATTTATAACAAGTGTTTGCCACTAACATGGCGATGCCCCCCGCCATCGAGTTTAGTAAGACACATCATTTGGTCAAGTGTCATAGTCACCTTGAAAATAAGGTCAAGGTCACCGAAATCGACTGGTTTCTGTGTCTTGCCAACTTCCCAATGCAAGGCATAACTCTTGCCAGTCTCAAATACTGGCTGATTTAGGCCTTGCAGTATTTCCTTAAAAAATCTGTGTTTAGAAATCCAGGCCCGCTATGCATTTCTGGTGCAGAAATTCACTATCTTGACACAACAAAGCGAGGGAAATACTGCAAGGGTTAAATCAGCCAGTAATGCAGACTGGCAAGAGTTATGCCTTGCGTTTGGAAGTTGGCGTCTTCCCACAATGTAGGCTGACACCACATTTGAAGACTTTGGATAAAACGCTTCCTGAGATATCGCGTTAACAAGAAAGTTGACGTACGTACGTACGGACGCCGCTGAATACATAGTCCCCCGTTCCTCGTTGCGGCGAGGGACAACAAACAGAAAAGAGGTAAAGTTTATTCACTAAGGTGACATGATCCTCCGCAGCAAATTAATACTTCAAAGTAATAATGTCAAGATCAGCAAAAGGAACTGGTCCTGAAAGTTCCCTAAACAACCATTGGTGTAAGATAGTGATCAGAATCCAAAGAACGGTTCTGTTTATCCCTCTGACTTAACATTCCTACTAAAATTCCGTTTTGACCTTGCGAATAAATGTCAAGGTAACGATAATCTGATTAGCCCTTTGTCTTCCCTTGGTAAGGCTATGAGTAAGTCATGAAGATAATACAGTAAACGGTTCTTTAGATATCCCGCTGACAAGTGTAGAATGACAAAATCTGTTTGTGACCTTGAAATGAAGGTCAAAGTCGCAAAACACTCTAGGAATATTACTCTCCCTTTGGTGAACCCATACGGAAAATATGAAAAGAATCAAATGAAAAGTACTTGATTTATCACATATCGTACGTACATACATACAGGCGGACTTACGTACGAACAGAAATACGCAGCTGAAAACTATATCCCCCACTTTACGCTTAACGGGCAGTGGGCGATAATAAGTAAGAATATGACATGCGTCTGTCGAGAATAAAGATTGGTTAATAACCAATTTCCTGACAAATTATGTCTTTTTTTATATAGCCGTTAATAATATATTATATAAAATAGCCATAACATTAAAAAACATATTGATTGGTGAGGAAAATCGAAAACGTTGACCCTACGTCACCCTGTAAGCAAAGGGAGATCCCTCTAACTTAAGGTGGCCCAGGCTGATCCATGGGTTTGCTGACATGGCTGAAATGGATGTTTCATACCGAGCAGCACTATGGATGCCTTGGCCTTACATGTACCTCTATCCCATAGGCCTAAACACATGAGCCAGTATTAGAGATAGATATATAGGAATTGACTGGGTTGTTTTTAATATCAATGATCATCTAAAATTGTACTTTATCGTATTTTATGCATATGATTAATGGTGCATTGTTTTCAGAAATGGGCAATTATTGGATCGGAGGTAAGAGGGACGAGGGCATCTGGACTTGGCAAGATGGGACGTCTCCACTTCCTACCTTTTGGGGGACGAACCAACCATCAGGGGACGGGCCGTGTATGGAGCAGGGGGTGGGAGGCTGGAATGACAGAGGGTGTGACGGCTCTATACTATCGCTTTGCGAAAAATTATCAGTTTTGAGAGTTACCGATGATAGATACAACATTGGCCACTCGGCGTTAAAATGAAACTCACACACTTTTGAAAAGACTTTTAAAATTTATTAGTTGTCGATTCTGATTTTCGACATGTTCATTTATCTATTTCTATGTCGAGATTAAAGAATGTGTTATACCCAAAGTTTTTGTAAATCGTTGGTCTGTTTCTACTTTATTCCACGGTTGAGAGACTTATATACGAAAATTGTATTTTGTTGCCAACATTTATTATTTAGAAGGGCTTACGGTCGAAATAAAATGTGACAGTTTCGGTTGAATGCAATTACGTATATGAGAGTAACGTCACAAAAGGTTTTGGTTTGAGTCGACTTGCTTTAAAGGCGCTGTGGCACTTTCTGCTTACTGACATAAAGTGATCTCACGAAAAGGTAAATAAGTGTAAGTGATGGCTAGGTTATACATGTTAATGGGTTATCGGGTCTTGTAATGTCAATAACCCTCTAATTTTAACAAGAAATTCAAAATTTGAGAAAAGAAAATTGGCAGAAAACATGCTAAAGCGCTTTAAAGCGTTGCTGACTTGTTGATATGAGGAATCAGGTTAGCTTAACGGATAAAAATACAGGAGCAAGATGGACGGGGTCAGACAAAACAAAGTTTCATGTGCGACTTCCTATGTAAATCTTATCTCACATTTAACTTTGCTGCATATTGATACCTTTCTGATATATCTGGGATAGTGTAGTGGTTGATCAATAGGTCCAGGTTTCGATGGCAACTTTGTTTGCTAATGAGAACCGTTCTACATGCAGTAAGGTTTGGGTGCAATGCTACACTGATTTTCATATCAGTACCATCCATGGGTTCGCTAGTTCCAGCCGATGCCCGCAGGTTTCAATGCAAACATTAACTAAAATGATGTTGCAGCCTTCACCCTGCGGGAATATGAGCAGCTGTGATATAAGTGAAATATTCTTACAAGCAGCGTTAAACCCTACCTCACCTCACGTATCACAGCACTATTTGCAACCTCGTGACATGCAACTCTGGTTTCATTGTTATCGTCCACGACTTTCACATGCTACTGATGACTTCTCCCAAATAAGGTAAACATCTGGAATTCTGTTCCATCAGGAATGGTTAATGCTTACGCTATTGAGTATATTAAAAAGATCCGTTGGCTATGTAGCTCACTAGGCTTTAAACCATAGCTCACTAGGCTTTAAACCATAACATATAATAAGTATCAAATGAAAATGTTCTAGAAGTATATATCAGAGGTAAATGAAACCTTTCAAGAACGTTCTGGAGAGGAAGATGAAAATTATTAAAATATAAATAGTTTAGATATTTGAAAATACCTACCCTACCTCTTGTAAGTTCATGTACCTATGCTCATCCGATACAAAAAATGGAAAATATGTTCGAGAGATGATTCTTCATGAAGCTAGCGCACGCACGATGTCCTTACTTACATGCACGCTGTAAGTGCGTGCAAGTGCAATGAACTTAAGTTTTTCAACCGTCGCCACAATAACAATGCAACGTCATAAGATAATTCATTAGGTTAGACCATAGTTTCATGAAGTCAAACGCTTGAACCTTTGAATAGTGATATAGTGATATGATCAGTCACTGGTCACAGTGAAACGATAAGTTATTTTCACTGTAGCTTGGTATACAGTATAGTTCAATGTTAAATCCCAGTATTTCATTGATTGTTTGATCCAAATAAATTATAACTATATCGAATTGGGTGTGCATGTCAATACCAGCTGCACGTGCAACACACATTTTCCGCACTGTCGGACAAAGACTGCCAACTTAAGTATGAGTTAAGTTTGACAACAGCAATCCGGAGGTGTGTAGGGCAAATTCCAACTTCTTAACGAAAACGAGTTTGCTCGTAATCGCGTAATCATGAACACTTTGGAGCAGTATCGCCAAAGTAGTATAGACGATCCAACATGGAGTCCATTGTCACAAAGTTTGATTACTTCATTTTTTTTCACTTATCATCCCCTCAATTGAAATGTTATCTACCTTGTTCCAAAATGGTAATGACATTCTGAAAAAACTAGAAGAGCGTTTGCGGGACCTCGCAAAAGCAGAGCAGCTCCGAAAATGTGGGTCTCGCCTTTCCCTGTTCCGCCTTCTCCTCAGCATAAATAAAATGGAAACATATTTTCATTATTCAAGTTATTCTAACAAGTTGAATCATCACTGGGGTCACTTTTCACAAGTTTGTTCTTAAAACCTATTTCTGATTTCAAAATTGGATCAAAGGATTAACATGGCCTTAACCAATATCTCATGACCTTGACCTTTGACCTTCAAGGTCACACCATCAATGATTACTTTTCATTGTGTATAACAATCATGCAATGACTCAAAGTGTTCATTGTTAACATTAGGCATATTCCCAATAGCATGCTTAAGTTGTGACGTTGCTGTGACCTTGACCTTTGACAGATTTTCTCCATGGTTGATTTATACCAAATAAGAGCCTGACAGCACAAAAATGTTTGAAGTTATCATGTTTACAAGGATTATTGTAGTAATTAAAGAACTCATGACCTTGACCTTGAATGTGAACATGTCAAAATCATTCACCAGATTTATGAGAAAGAAGCTATGTATATGAGGTGTTAATACCTTCTTGGAAAAAAGTTATTTAGAGATTTCACAACTGGTCACCATGACCATATCTCGTGACCTTGACCTTTGATCTTCAAGGTCACACAGTCAATGATCACTTTTCATTGTGTATAACAATCATGTAATGAGTTAAAGTGTTAATATTTAAAATAAGGCATGTTCGCAACTGCATGCTTAAGTCGAGAGCTCACTGTGACCTTGACCTTGGACAGATTTAAGCGAAAACTTTTTATGCCCCCGAATCGAAGATTCCGGGGGTATATTGTTTTTCACCTGTCCGTCTGTCTGTCTGTCCACAAAAACTTTAACCTTGGCCATAACTTTGGATTGCTAAGAGCTAGGGCTTTCATAGTTGGCATGTGCATACCTTGTGATGAGACCTTTCAGATGAGGTCATCATATTTCACCTTGTGACCTTGACCTTGCCGCAATTGACATTTTCAGAAAACTTTAACCTTGGCCATAACTTAAGATTGCTCAGAGTTAGAGCTTTCATAGTTGGCATGTGCATACCTTGTGATGAGACCTTTCAGATGAGGTCATCATATTTCACCTTGTGACCTTGACCTTGCCGCAATGAAAATTTTAACAAAACTTTAACCTTGGCCATAACTTTTGATTCTTTAGAGTTAAGGCTTTCATACTTGGTATGTGCATACCTTGTGATGAGACCTTCAGATGAGGTCATCATATTTGACCTTGTGACCTTGACCGTGACCTTGCCGCAGTCGACATCTTCAGTAAACTTTAACCTTGGCCATAACTTTAGATTGATCAAACCTACGGCTTTTATACTCGGCATGTGCATACCTAATAATGAGACCTTTCAGATGAAGTCATCATATTTGACCTTATGACCTTGACCTTGCCGCAGTGGACAATATTTAGAAAACGTTAACCTTGGCCATAAATTTGGATTGCTCAGAGCGACGGCTTTCATACTTGACATGTTCATACCTAATGATGTGACCTTGAACTTGCCGCAGTGGACATCTTCAGTAAACTTTAACCTTGGCAATAACTTTAGATTGCTCAGAGCTACGACTTTCATACTTGGCATGTGCATACCTTGTGATGAGACCTTTCAGATGAGGTCATCATATTTGACCTTGTGACCTTGAACTTGCCGCAGTGGACATCTTCAGTAAACTTTAACCTTGGCCATAACTTTAGATTGCTCAGAGCTACGGCTTTCATACTTGGCATGTGCATACCTTGTGATGAGACCTTTCAGATGAGGTCATCATATTTGATCTTGTGACCTTGACCTTGCCGCAATTGACATTTTCAGAAAACTTTAACCTTGACCATAACTTAAGATTGCTCAGAGCTAGAGCTTTCATAGTTGGCATGTGGATACCTTGTGATGAGACCTTTCAGATGAGGTCATCATATTTCACCTTGTGACCTTGACCTTGCCGCAATGAAAATTTAAAAAAAACTTTAACCTTGGCCATAACTTTTGATTCTTTAGAGTTAAGGCTTTCATACTTGGTATGTGCATACCTTGTGATGAGACCTTCAGATGAGGTCATCATATTTGACCTTGTGACCTTGACGCAGTCGACATCTTCAGTAAACTTTAACCTTGGCCATAACTTTAGATTGATCAAACCTACGGCTTTTATACTCGGCATGTGCATACCTAATAATGAGACCTTTCAGATGAAGTCATCATATTTGACCTTGTGACCTTGACCTTGCCGCAGTGGACAATATTTAGAAAACGTTAACCTTGGCCATAACTTTGGATTGCTCAGAGCGACGGCTTTCATACTTGACATGTTCATACCTAATGATGAGACTTTCAGATGAGGTCATCATATTTGACCTTGTGACCTTGAACTTACCGCAGTGGACATCTTCAGTAAACTTTAACCTTGGCCATAACTTTAGATTGCTCAGAGCTACGGCTTTCATACTTGGCATGTGCATACCTTGTTATGAGACCTTTCAGATGAGGTCATCATATTTGACCTTGTGACCTTGACCTTGCCGCAGTGTACAATATTCAGAAAACTTTAACCTTTGCCATAACTTTGGTATATCCGGGGGCATCCGTGTTTAACCAAACACATCTTGTTCAAATCTCAGTCTTTCTCCATAGTTGATATATACCAAATAGGGGCCTGATAGCACAGAAGTTGTTGAAGCTACCATGTTTACAAGGATTTTTGTAGTGATTTCAGAACTCATGACCTTGACCTTTGACCTTGAATGTGAGCATGTCAAATAAATTCCCCAGGTGTACAAGAAAGAAGCTATATATATGAGGTGCTGATACATTCATGGAAAAAGGTTAATTAGTGATTTCAGAACTGGTGACCTTGACCCTATCTCATGACTTTGACCTTTAAAATTCAAGGTCACACAATCAGTGATCACTGTTCATTGTGTATCAAAATCATGAAATGATTCAAAGTGTTAATAGTTGAAATAAGACATTTTCTCAAAAGCATCCTAAGTTGTGACCTCGCTATGACCTTGACCTTTGACGGATGTTAGCGAAAACCTTTTCAAATCTTGGCCTTTCTCCATAGTTGATATACACCAAATAAGAGCCTGATAGCACAAATTTGTTTCAAGTGATCGTGTTTACAAGGATTTTTTTAGCGATTTCACAACTCGTGACCTTGACCTTTGACCTTGAATGTGAACATGTCAAAAAAATTCCCCAGGGGCATAAGTAAGAAGTTATGTATGTGAGTTCTCAAAACCTTCTAGGAAAAAAATTATAGCGAATACAAAACGCGGAGGCGGCGATGGCGACGGAAACTGCACAAAAACTGATAGCTGCTAAATATTAGGAAGTACTTGTTACCCCAGTTTGCGTTAAGCAACCATTGGCACATACGTGCGACCACGCCAAGTGATTACTCGTGCTGCTGAACACGCCTCTTTCCATCAGTGTACTTGTGTACTACGCTACTACACTTGTGACATGATCCTATTATATATTATCTTACTCCATTATATTTAAATAATGGACAGTTCACACTTCATTACATTTTAACCTCGGAATTTCTTTTTTTAAACTTTTAAAAGTAAATTCGTTAACAAGATAATACTTTGCGTGTAATTAGATTGATATCCTCGTAACTATCTATTCCTTAAAACGACGTTCTTAAGACGTTATTAATGCACGTAGTGGGTATACCCGCCAATAAAGTTGATTTCAATCTAGTTTCAGATGATTTCAGAAAATTGTGATTTTGAGGCAGCGTACACGTAACTCCAAAAACGTCTGTCCATACCTAAATAAAACAATGACAATGCTGATTTTGGTTCATTGCTTTTTATTGCAATAACGTTAATCAGAGTATTATTAGCAGCTCGGACTAAGTCGGAGCTGCTATCAGTTTTTGCGCAGTTTCCGTCGCCGTCGGTCACAGCGAGGGCACGACTTAAGCATGCTTTTGCGAAAATGTCTTATTTCAACTATCAACACTTTGAATCATTAAATGATTGTTATACACAATGAAAAGTGATTACTGATTGTGTGACCATGAATTTAAAAGGTCAAGGTCACGAAATATGGTCAAGGTCACCAGTTCTGAAATCACTCAATAACCTTTTCCCAAGAAGGTATTAACACCTCATATACATAGCTTCTTTCTTATAAACCTGGTGGATGATTTTGACATGTTCACATTCAAAGTCAAAGGTCAAGGTCACGAGTTCTGACATCGCTAAAAAAAATCCTTGTAAACACGATAACTTGAAAAATATTTGTGCTTTCAGGCTCTTATTTGGTGTATATCAACTATGGAGAAAGGCCAAGATTTGAAAAGGTTTCCGCTAACATCCGTCAAAGGTCAAGGTCACAGCGAGGGCACGACTTAAGCATGCTTTTGCGAAATGTCTTATTTCAACTATTAACACTTTGAATCATTAAATGATTGTTATACACAATGAAAAGTGATCACTGATTGTGTGACCTTGAATTTTAAAGGGCAAGGTCACGAGATTTTTTCCATGAAGGTATCAACACCTCATATATATAGCTTCTTTCTTGTACACCTGGGGAAATATTTTGACATGCTCACATTCAAGGTCATGAGTTCTGAAATCACTACAAAAATCCTTGTAACCACGATAACTTCAACAACTTCTGTGCTATCATGCCCTTGGTATATATCAACTATGGAGAAAGACCAAGATTTGAAAACGTTTTTGCTAAAATCTGTCAAAGGTCAAGGTCACAACTTAAGCGTGCTATTGTGAATATGCCTTATGTTAACAATGAACACTTTTGAGTCTTTGCATGATTGTTATACACAATGAAGAGTAATCATTGATTGTGTGACCTTGAAGTTCAAAGTTCAAGGTCATGAGATATTGGTTAAGGCCACATTAATCTGTTGATCCAATTTTGAAATCAGAAATAGGTTTTAAGAACAAAGTTGTGGAAAGTGACCCCAGTGATGATTCAACTTGTTAGAATAACTTGAATAATGAAAAACATTTTGTCCAAAAATATTCCCATTTTATTTATGCTGAGGAGAAGGCGGAACAGGGAAAGGCGAGACCCAAAGTTTCGGAGCTGCTCTGCTTTTGCGGTGTCCCGCAAACGCTCTTCTAGTTTATAATTTGTTTTCAAAACACACATTTTCAAAATCTAGGGAAAATCCATTGGTTCTTACTTTATTTGGTCAGTATACTTTGAGTGTGCTGATTTACAATGTTGATCCAGTTGCTCGTTAATCAACAGGAAGGAAGTCGTTTGCTGAGATACTTGGATGTTCCACAGTCCTTGAAGCACGTGGGGTGATCACCATCATGATGAATAACCACAAGGGATTGTAGCCATGTCACCGTCACCTTCAGGGCTTTGAAGATGTTTAGGAACTTTATATCGTCCTTCTGGAACTGTGCCAATATTGTTTGATCTCTGCATACAATCATTAAATTAGAGGAATGATAACTATAAGCCAAATCTTTGACATCGGAAAAGTGGAGGTGAAGACGTTTTCTGATTGTTGAAATCTTTTGTCCTTTTATTCTGAATAGAGTGTTCTTATTGAGGCAAATGATTGCGTTGTCACAATGGAAGCAAAAGGTTGGTCCATGTATTCTGTAAAATTGAGTATAACATTGGTTAATGACTGGATTCTATTGAGGTCATATGCTATACTAGGAACTAACCATGTAGACATGTATCTATCCTTTGTGTTTTAGCACATCATGCCTGAATGCACAATGGCATGGCGTTTGGCGTCCATCCTTTCGTCCATCACAAAACTTTCCCCTTTTCCCCAGAACCATCTACACCTGTATGGGGCTTCTAAATGGTCGATGTGGGAACTTGTCGGGCCTATTGTCACTTTCTGTCCCATTACATAACGTTTTTGAAATGTGCTGTACCTCTTATAACACTTCTTGATTATTTACATTTTAAAAACAAAAATAGTTTTAAGTATGGTTAGCTACAGAGTCAATGGCTCTATTTTTTCTGGATCATATTGGACTCATTTATCCCACAATATAATTGGTCCTTTACTTACGTTTTGAAGGTCTGTGCAGGGATCAGTTCTCTGAACTTTGTCTTGATAGGGTCTCCGAGCAAACGAACTCGAAACAAATCACCTGTCATCAGTACATATAGATTTTCTCCAGAAACATTGGGCCTTCCATGAAAGATTGTGTACATTCGTGTCGTCCCTTGACGGCATTCGAACTTGAACGGAGGCAATTGAGACATTTCATAGAATTGCTCCCTCGAATATTTAAAACATTTGATGAAGCATGAGCAATGTCCAGATTGTGTTTCTCTCTGCAAGACATAAAGTGTAAGGTCATTGTTGACACTTCCAGCGATTGATAACACTTCCATTGAATCTGAGGTGGTATTTACAGGTGGTTCTGCTTTCTTCAACTTGGATGTCATGTTTTGATGTTTCAAGGGTTGAAGACCTGTTGTAAAAAATAAATTCACAGGGTCATAAAAACTTCAACTTAAGGAGACTGTTCACAACATTTCTGCTTTCTAGAGCTTTTGGTAATGGAGAAGAAAATGAAATATGTTTGTCAGGTCGTGACCCCTATTTGAGGTCACAGGGTCACCTAATGTATAATTGAGAATCCCCAATTGGCCAACGAGTCTGTACACTGCATTTCAAGTTCCTAGAGCATTTCCAACGGGAGAATAAGATGAAAATACTTTTTTTTTAGAATCCCTATTTCATTTCACAATGACAACAAATCTATAACTTAAGATTCCCTTTGGCAAAGGAGTCTGTACATATCATTTCAGCTTTCTAGAGCTTTTTGTACTGGAGAAGGCTTTTTAGATAGTGATCCCTGTGACACCTTTTTGGGGTCACAAGGTCACCAAATCTACAATTTAGAATTCCCATTTGCCAAAGAGAACAGTTCCCTATAGCAGACAAAGATGCAGAGCTATTGCCAGTATTTCAAGTCCAGACTTCTCGATCCAAAGCTGAAAAGGTTAACCGCTGCGCTGCCAAATTGCTTTGTTATTTAAGAAATAGAAGACGAGTTGGCGTGCTTTATCGTTGAATAAAACATAGCAGGGGGCATAAAACACGAAGGGCGCAGCCCTGAGTGTTTTATGCTCTCTGCTATGTTTTATTCTACGATAAAGCACAACAACAAGTCTTCTATTTCTTATATGAGATGTCCTTAAATAGTTACTCGCTTTTCTATAAAAACCGTTGAGATATTGTGCTGTTTGTATAAACTATATTTTGAAAATATGAATGCCTCAAGTCGTAGAACACATTCTCTACTCTTGAACAATCAAAGTCACGTAAAATGTGACTTCCTTTGCTAAGCAACGCTCTAACTCATAAAGCACGCTGTCGGTCCCATTTACAGCCTGTGTTTTATTGCCATAATGGTTTACAGTTGTGTATGGATTTAGATTATCAGGAAGCAAGTTCAAGCGTATGGTTGAAAGACAGATCTTGCATAAAGTTGTGTTTAACATCTTGTAGTTTGGAATCTGAATGATTTCATACGTTATGAATCTGATACAAATGGATACATCTGACACTACACGTGTTTGGATGAAATATAAGCTTGAGAAATTACCTTTGTTGTTCTGCTTTCTTCCAACAGAAACAGAGACATTGGTGTCCCCGTGAGTTCTCGAACTTATCAACATCCTTGGTTGTTGGTTTTCTCCTGTATTGGTGCTTGATAATTCCCACTACACATATTGAATGATATGGATTTGTGTCAGTAACTTAGGAAACACCACGTATGTATGTTGTATGAGAATTAATTTGGACAATAAGGAAACAGTATTAGTATGAACATTATTGTTGAGCATTATAACATATTTTCTCATTCTTGTAATACATTCTATGAACTGCATATTATGTAAAGTCCGTTCATAGCATTAACAAATTAATAATATGCAGTAGATGTACATTATATTATATATTTAATTTGAGGTATAGTCTATTTTTGTGTCTTTGCAAGCCAAATCATTATTTGGACACCTATTTCCCCCCAAAATGGTGATGATATACTGCAATCATCTTGGGAGGAACTCGGGCTGCTGAACATGCCTCAAGTTCGCACCAATGGGAAACTAATATTTCAAGGAATGGCGTTTTACATCATTAGTCCACGTAGACAAGGGCCATTCATAAAGCAAATGAAGGTTGCCATGACAATATTGTACAGCAATCTGTGGTGAAATGTTGCGGACCAAATACTCACCCTTTTATGTGTTTACAATTATCTTCAAATTAAGGCAATTAACTTTAATTTCTCGTCACCAATGGTTGGAATATTGCCAAGCGGCATTAAACAATAACTCACCGTGATAATGCAGGTTGTGTGTTCCCCATTGTACTGAAGCTGTACAGATCCACTGAACCTCTTGTACATGTCACTGCACATTCGGACACCAAAGGGTTTCATTGAGACGAGTACTTCACCATTACAACTTACATATACTACACTACAAACCACAAACAATGGCAAGAAAATCATGTTCGAGAGCTTAGTAGAACTTCTTGGCCTTGTCTGTATTTAAAACAGATATTTTAATTGTTTAATTTAAATATTTTACATCCATTATTCCTAACCCGGTTGCTTTGCTGCAAATGGCTGCAATATAGCTTAGCATTAAACCATTCACAGGTGTATCTTCGTCGATCAATAAAAAGCCCTTCTAGAACTATAATTAAACCAATGAGATCAAATGATGAAAAATGGCAATTACCATCATACAAGACAATTTCATCCCTTTCCTCTCATTACAAATGATTCATATGAATATTGCATTTAAGCAGACATTTTAATTTCCCTTACGACATTAAATTCTGTAAAAAAGAAATGAACGGAAGTCAGACATTTTCCTCTAACACTACTTGGGCAGCCACGTATCCTGAAAATAGAAAGCTAATAAGTCTAGTCTTGATGTGGGGAGATTAACATGTTGTAGAAGAGTAGTATTATACGACCAGCGATGTGGTGGGCCAGATTAAGGGAGATTAAGGGAGCTTAATTTATGCAGCGTAGCTCATTAATAAGCTAATGTATGCATGACGTCACAGGTCAGAAAGGTCGACCAATCAGTTAACAGTTAAATGCGAGGATGCTCATTAAGCGATTCATCGTCATTACTGCAAAACAAAGCTTTCTTTAAGCCGACCCTAACCCATACAAGGGTGTCAGTCCAATCAGAAACCGGTTTTGAATTTTGGCGCCAAAGCTATCTTTAGCGACACGTGTCATGAGTCAACACAACGCGTAACGCCCGTGTTTGCTATATCGCCAAACAAATACGCTAAGCCCGTTCTGACCTACTGAACATGAATGGATTGTTAATTCTGTCAACAGAAGCGAGCTAAAAACCGAGACATTTTTTTAAGCGTGTCAACATGGCAGTTACCTATAGATCTGAACTATTTTAACAGATATTCACGGAAAAACGTATCTATGTTTTAATGTATAAAAAGTCTAGAAGTAGATTCGCCAACGTTTTAAATATAAACTAAGAATGTTTAATATTATAAGAACTGTAGTTTATAGTTATTCACAAAACAAAATGTATCTATCTAAAGCAATTTTATATGAGTTTTATATGAGTGTTTTTGCCTTGCTAGGTTGTCAACTTTTTAAAGATATGGTAGTTATTAGTGATATAAGGTGAAATGAAGGCTGTCTCGTCAAAAACCTATTTCATCATAGAACTCAAGCATGTTCTGACCTGCTGTCTAACACGTCGAGTTATTAACCTAGTCATTATTATTAGTGGAGAACAAAGGCTTTTGTAACGGTACCCCCTATTCCAACATCAATCACTCCAAATCCCTTTCAGAATAGTCAAAAGGGGATTCCCCACAAGTGTTGAGTATGATCTAAAAATAACTATGACCACGGATCTCGCAACACCTGCAGATAAGCGAGTTTACCCATCGTCACGGCTAGCCAATTTCTTAATGAAACCTTACAAAGAATTAGGATTTGAGCGGATGTTATACAAAGCGTGATAGCTTATATAAATAAAGGGTGCTTCTAGAAATGACATCTTAAATATAGAGGTCACCCGTGTTGTAGCAGGCCAGATTTTATATGAAAATTTAATACTTACCTAAAGGTTTAGATGGTGATAGAGAAAGCAAGCACAAGTTAAACATCTAGTTTGATAATACTCATATCCATTCCAAAACATGGCTAAAAACGAAATATTCATTTGAAGATCTTTAACATTTATGTGAAAAGTGAATAGGCTATTTTATTTCAACTTTAGATGGCTAAGTTAGAAATGTCTGTGCTGTGTATGTATATACATTAAGGCGTCTCCCGTTTTCACTAATCCTATTTTGACATGAGTTAGCATTTGATATTTCCATCATCTCATAAGCTTCTACGTTGTGTTTATGAAACTAGTAACATGGTATCAGCGAAAATCTATAACAAGGCAGTATAAGATACGAGTTGGTGATTGATATTTCAATTAAAGAGTCAGCTTATACGTCGTGTTTATAAAACAAGTATATATATATTATCAGTGAAGAGCTATATACGATAAAGTGTCATTGAGATATCATGAATATAGTACTGTGCTTTCAGATATCGCGTTTAACGTTAGGAGTTTATGAAACGTTTGAATCACTATTCAGAAAGTCCAATATGATCATTAAAAGTTCAAAACTCATTATCAAAAGATATACTTTACATTCAAACTGATTATGAAAATAATGAATTTACATTCGAAATCATTATCAAAACAATTAATTTATATTGCATCAACATATTAAAACAATAAATATGCGTCCGTTCTTATTATCGAAAGATAGAATTTAATTTTTAAATCCACGATAGATATATTCTAGACCGTGTTCTTGCATCATGTTTAAACCTACTAGTACCGTACATCAATATAGAACATATAAAGCGTGATACTAACTCAATGCAACCCGCATACCGCTAAGGGTTTATTCATTTAACCACATAAGTCCAACTCGGCAGTTGAATGTCTCTATTGATTGAATGTTTGCCCATATACAAAGGCCATGTCCTGACCTACTCTATAACAATAAAGTTCTACTCTGTAAACATTTTTTCGGTCGTAGATGTCACCTTTAACATGACGATAAAATATAGGTCATTTCTTCTAAGTATGTAATATTCTCGTTCAATGAATTTAATATAAAACCATATATCTGAATATATCTAAGAAACATAAAATAATTTTATTTCATTATTTGACTTATATCAGTATTTTTCAGTTGGTTTATGACTTGTTTAATAAACTTCAGTTTAATAAATGTTAGACTGAGATATCCAAATCTTTACTAATTATCTTATTCGAAAAACAGATTTGTAATTGAAATATCTTACCTACACATTAAGAGACACTGATATATATTAAACTGTCAGTATGAGAATAAAATAAGAATAAGCTTTACATTTTAAAACCTCCTATGCTTCACTTCAAGCGGATATCATCAAACATGTCATGGTTATGTCTATAGTTGGATTAATACTTAATACTCTTATTTGAGGTTTCAGGTTTGAGAAATCTTTATTTAAAGGCTACTTTGAAAATTACATGGGACGTAAACATATATTTGAGGGAAAGTATTCACACGCATGCGCAAGGTACCTAGCCTGTTTGAGCGCGCAAATATTCTATTGGTTAGTACTGTAGACTAAACTCCAAACACTGTGCGGGTATAAAAACAGATCCCGCGCATATGTCCCGCATTTCAGCGCCTGACTCTTAAGGACGAAACATATCTTTAAGGATTATCGACATGGATTCACCAAAACCGTAAGTAATTTCTCCTGTTACACATTTTATCGTCTTTGTTATGATTTAGATGATCATTGTAAAATGAGTGTTTTATGTATGTTTATTATTTAATTTTTAGAACATACAAGTGTGACAAGTGTGGGAAGGTTAACACTCGAATAGACAACCTTTACCAACACACTCGTTCAGCTCATGAGGGGAAACGTTTCAGCTGTGACAAGTGCATGAAATCGTTCACTTCAAATCAGAATTTGAAGAAACACCAATGTGCCTTATCACAGCAAGCTCTGTCGGAATACCAATGTAGTGTAAGTACCTTATATGTAGTGTAACTACCTTATATGTATTCATGATATATGTATATATGGCTATTCTAAAACATGTTTTGTCAAACGCTCTTGAAATACAACATTTTATGAATGCTATTTGATCGCTAACATTATCAGGACGCAACAAACTTGAGTAAAACAGTTTTTTGGTGTTAAATACTATAAATACTATAAATGAATTTCGTTACTAATCTCGGACAACCCCTTTAAGGACGCGGCTATATGTTATCAAACCCGTTACGGTTTTCTATACACAGAAATGCCCGGAAGTTTTCCCTTCCCCTCGAGAACTAGGGTTGCATATGAGGCGCTGTCATTCACGTCGTAAGTATACAGTCTTAAACATGTCTTTGTTTCAAGACATCATGTTCTCAGGAAATGTTGGTTGCATTAAGGCAAAGTTTTCTTGTGAAAGGTGACATGTCATGTTCAGTTGAGTTTCGTTCTACGTTCAATTCTATATCTCTAAGCTTAACTCGTATTTTATTTTCTTAAATTTTTATACAAAACTTCCCTCTCTTAATGTTGCAGCAACAAGCACGCCGCAACCCTCGACATCAACAGCGCAACCATCAACATCGACAGGGCATACCAGCCACTCTCGTCTACCTAAAGGTACATATATATCTAATAGCTTGGTTTTATGTGTTTCAGTCTTGAGACATAGGTCTTAGAGTGATAAAACTTAAGCATGAGAGTCCATGCGCTTATCACATGTATTAAACTGTATTTTATTCACAGCTCCCTCCACCGCTACCCGAGCGAATGGCTATACCTGCCGCACTTGCCATATGCATTTCGAGGATAGGGTGTCCCTCTACCGTCATCAAGCGGAACGGGGACATCGCAACCTACAGTCCGGCGGGAATGCTGAGGAGCTTCAGGCGCGTCCATGGGGAGACAGTCCCGCTCCATGGGTAGACGAGACCACTGGCGAGGTGACGGAGCCTGGTCTTCAGGCGGCCTATAACCTGGACGCTCCGTTCATCCTCGCTCGGGACCAACCAGGGGAGGTCCATTCCACCTTCAACCTCCCCCTCGACCAAGACTTTTCGATAGGTGAGTTGATGGAACACGCAAGGGATATCTATCAATCTTTAAACCATAGCTTTAGACTTAATCTTGCGTTCGGTGTTATCCCGCGTCACGTGGAGACTGGACACTATCGCTACTTTAGTCCTACCGCTTTCAGTCCTCTATTTCTGTCACCACTCCGTATCACCAACACGAAGGATCTCGATCAATTGCGCCGTAAACTGGAAAGCTTAGATATCACCTCATTTCTCATGCAACAACGTCCCGATACCAAATGGAAACCTGTTTTATTAACCAATGTACAGTTTTATACAGACAGAACGAATTACCTTTTAGGTCACCCCCCTGTTGTCCTTCCCGATTATATTAAGGATCATAAATCCATCATCTCTCTAGATTATAATTAGAACACCAAAAGCTTATATAATGACCACCTCTGTGCTTTCCGGTGTCTAGCCTTGCATCGAGATCCTTCTTCACGTGATTGTCTTAGAAAATAGTACTCAAGCTTTGTATTATCAGTGGGCGGTGTACTGTCGGGACAACATTATTATAGATTTAAAGGAGGTTCAACCCCAACAGTTCACCAGTCTCTCTTCTAATCATTTTCCGCACTTTGAGACCTGTTTCCGTGTGAATGTCAACGTGTTCAATCTCGATGCGAGTAAGGTAGCTCATCCCGTGTATAAATCTAGAGGGGTTTTTAACGAAACTGTCTATCTAAATCAACATGAAAAGCACTTGTCCCTCATCACCAACATCGACGTGTATTGCCGACGCTATCAGTGTTCAACGTGCAAGCGTCTCTTCAAGGACAAGTCTAATCATAACAGACACCAGCGCAATTGCACGGGTCAAACCAAGTTGCAGTTTCCAGGTGCTAAAACTGTGTTTGACGAGATGGAAGAGAACGACTTGTATGTCCCATTGAGAGATAGATTTTTCCCATGGTTCATCGTCTATGACTTTGAATGTTATTTGAAACCTATTGATTGTGGCACCCAGAAGCTGAGATGGATGCAAGAACACCATCCCATCTCGGTGAGCGTGTGTTCCAACGTGCCGGGTTTTACTTCACCCAATTGCTTCGTGGATTCGGATCCCGATGCACTGCTGTCTGACATGTTAGGATACATGTATCACATTGCTGATAAGGTTAAGGAAATTAGTGAAGAAACATATAAAGGGGTTTTTGAAGATTTGAACGGGTGGCGGGAAAGCGTTTCTGACGGTAATAAGTTAACTGTTTATAACCACGAACTCGATGGCAATAGGGACCATGACAATGCTAACGCTAGGGATACAGATGACAATGACAATGCTAACGCTGGGGATATAGTTGACAATGACTTTGATATGTTCAATGATAATGATAATGTGTGTGAGGATTTAGAGGGTGACACAATCGAACGGATTCAACAGGCGTAAACAAATGTCAGGAACGTGTGAAAAAGCTCTATGGAAAGCTTATGGGGTACTGTTCCCAAGTCCCCGTCCTTGGATTTAATTCAGCTCGCTACGACCTGAATATCATAAAAGAAAAGCTTCCTAAACATCTCTCTCTATGCAACACTGATTCACAAGCTTTCACCGTCAAGAAAAATAATGCTTACTTGTGTCAGAGTAATGCAAGTTTAAAATTTCTTGACGTCACGCAATATCTCTCTCCGGGAACGAGTTATGCTCAGTTTCTTAAAGCCTTCGGGGTAGAAGAAAGTAAGGGCTTTTTCCCCTATGAATATCTAGACACTCCGGAAAAGCTAAATGAGACTCAACTTCCACCTCTGGGTGAGGCTTGGTATTCGAGTCTCAAACAGAAGTCTGTTTTAGACGACGGCTTAAAATCCATTGAAGAGAATTATGCCGAGCTCGAAGCGGTCTGGAAACGGGAACACATGTCTACGTTTCGTGACTTCCTCGAGTGGTATAACAATCTAGACGTGGGTCCCTTTGTGAAAGCCGTGAAAGCTATGCAAAGGTTTTATTTTGAGGACAATATCGACCTCTTTAAAACCACCATGTCCGTACCTGGCGTGGCAAGACAGAAACTGTTTCGGGAGAGTGAGAAGAAAGGGGTATCCTTTGCACTGTTAGATAAACGCAACGAGGACCTCTATCACACGGTGAAAGCAAACGTGGTCGGCGGTCCTTCTATTATCTTTACGAGGTACCACAAGGCCGATAAAACGTTCATCAGAGGCAATCCCGATAAAATCTGTAAAAGGGTGGTTGGGTATGACGCGAATGCGTTATACTTGTGGGCCATAGATCAACCTATGCCCTCCGGCCCTTTCGTGCGCAGGAATAACTCGAATAAAGTCTTTGACTATAACGGGTGTTATTTCCATGGACACGACTGTGAAATCACAAAGCAAGCGCGTTCAAAGTCGGAAGAAAGCCACAAAAAACTGGCGAAAAAATTAACACAGACAAAAGCGCGTGCTGAATACATCACCAGTCTAAAGTACGAGCACGTGGAAATCTGGGAATGTGAATTCAGCGCCGAGTGTAAACGTAATCCTCAACTCCAATCGTTCATCCGTTCTCGTTACCCACCTTTTAGTCGAGAAAAGAGATGGAAAGTCTCGGAAGAGGAGATTTTGACTGCCGTATTAAACGGGAAACTGTTCGGCATGGTGGAAGTGGACATACGCGTTCCCGAGCGCTGGCAACCTGGACAGAATCCTCACGGCACTCGTCTTACACCTTATGAGTACTTTGAAGAGATGACACCTCTCTTTTGTAACGCCGAGGTTCCCTTCGAGTCTCTCGGGGAACACATGCAGGACTATATCAAGGAGAACGAGTTGAGTACGAAACCGCGGCGTATGCTGGTTGGTGGGCTTAAGGCGCGAAAGATGTTGATCGCCACCCCAATACTGGAGTGGTATCTTCAACACGGTATGATAGTGGATCGAGTCTACCAAGTCGTCGAGTATATGCCAAACGCTTGTTTTCACCCGTTTGTCGAAGATGTGTGTTCGGCTCGACGGGAAGCCGACCGCAACCCCGCAGCCTCCATTCGCGGCGATACGGCTAAACTCACGGGCAACTCGGCGTATGGCTCTCTCTTAATCAATAAGGAGAAACACCAGACCTTGTCCTACGTTTCCGGATCAACAAAGGCCAGCGAGGAAGTCAATCTTCCTCAATTCCGGAAAATGACGGAACTAGGCGAGGGTTATTTCGAGGTGGAGAAGGCCAAAAGATTTGACTCTCGATACGCCCGTGCAGCTTGGCTATTTTATCCTCCAAATGGCGAAACTGCACATGCTCCGCTATTATTTCGATTTTATGGACGTCTACGTTGACCGTAGCGATTTTGAATACATCGAGATGGACACGGATAGTGCCTACATGGCTTTAAGCGGTCAGTGTCTCTCCGATGTTATCAAACCATCTAAAAGGGAGGCTTACCAGAAACAGTTAACAGGTTTTTGTGTAAACACCTAAGACAACGGGATGCGTTGGTTTCCACGCACTTGTTGTGCAGATCACGCCCGCCACGACAAACGTACTCCGGGTTTGTTCAAACTCGAGTACGAGGGAGATGAGATGATTGGACTGTGCAGTAAAACCTATATAGTCTCACAGTCTCGTCTCTAACGCCTTGCAAAGCCTGCCCCGAGCTCGAGCGTACGGACGGCACAAAGCCTACTACGACGAGCTCGATACCCTAAGAAGTGTAGGACCTTCAACAAAACGCGTGGTCGCCGTTCAACCCCTCCTATCGTTGGTCGTTTTAACCACCAGGTCAAATTTTCCTGTAAAGGCATCACTAAGCGCACGTTGAAAACACCCCTCAAGGCGTTTAGACATGTCTTGCGTACGGGAGTACCTGGGGAGGGGGTGAACCGTGGGTTCCGACTCAAGGGGAACACCATGTGTACCTATCAGCAATCACGTCGCGGGTTGAGCTATCTCTACTGCAAGCGGAGAGTGCTAGCCGATGGCATTCACACGGCTCCTCTCGATATAGAGCTTTGCCCCTATTCCCCACGTGACGAGAAAACGGATGACGCCGAAGACGCCTTTCTAGTTAATGTTTAAATGAATTAGCCGAAAATTAAATTCAAATTAAAATCAAACTGAAATCTCCCAGCGTGTTCCATCAACTTTCCTAGTAGTGTACATATTGTAGTTTATTTATTCATAAAGTATTCTGTGATATAATATTCTAGTCAAGTATTAAATTGTGATATGTTTAAATCAACTGTATTCACATAAACTGTGAAAGATGTTTAATGAAACTCTGATACGAAATAAACTGTGATATGTTGAATACGCTATGTGATATTATGTTGTGCGAATGTATAGCGTAACTGTATGTGATATGAATACACTATATGATATTATCCTAAATTATATGAGAATAAAACTGTGTGTGAAATAAACCATGGTATTATCTTAAAAGGTCTTTGACGTTATCTTTCCTGTTATGAAAATGGAAACACATCACTTCAAGTAGCATTAACCAGCAATAACCAGATATAAACATATATGCAAAACGAGAATAATCAGTAACGTGGTATAGCTGCTTTAAAATACAACTCGACAGTCGTTACACGTGACCTGATGTGTTTACCATAGGCGAAATGAGGTGTAGACGAAGTGAGAAAACTCAGTTTCACAACGATCTCTATATCTTTCCATATGCATCACGTCCTATTGCATTTACCCAGTGATTGTAGGCAAAACGAGAATAATCAGTAACGTGGAATAGCTGCTTTAAAATACAACTCGACAGTCGTGTCACGTGACCTGATGTGTTTGCCATAGGCGACATGAGGTATAGGCGACGTGAGAAAACTCACTTTGACAATCATCTCTAAGTTTGTCTATGTCTTTCCCAATATAAAGACGCATCATGTCATATAACATGTATCCAGAGACAGAAATACATTTCGAGTGTAGGCAAATCGAGAATAATCAGTAACGTGGCATAGCTGCTTTAAAATACGAGTACATATTTATGAAATACGAGTACATATTTATGAAATACGAGTCTAATGCAATCGTGATGTGTTTGTCCTAGGCGACATGAGGTGTAGGCGATATGATAACATCTTATCATTCCCTTCAAAGGGATGTTACTATTCTTTTGTAACAACACGACTTAAGCATGAACAACACAAGACTAGTTTTCTTTTAATTTTATTCGTAGTGAAAATAACTTGATATAGATTGGCGAAGATTCAATATCATACAGAAGCAGTACCTCATTTCTAGAGTTATGATACAGACGAGTAACATAAAGATAGTTTCTTTCAAATGAACACAAACATTCACATTTAAAACTTATCATAAAATATAGTCCTATTTTAATAAATACACGTTTCATAGACACGTTTCTAGAGTCTTGTTATAAATACAAGTTTCATAGTCAAAAACATTAAAAAGTTTCCAAGGTTTTAAACTTCTTGTTACCGGGAACGCCGTCTTTTACTTTACCCTGCACATACATGGCCTGAGAGAGTTTTCTCTTGCCTTTTCCCACTTGAGGGAAAAAGGTGTGTGAACGTGGTAGAGATTTTACTACACGAATAAACGTGTCATATCCAACAACGGGTTTCTTACTATCTTGTAACACAAACTGACGAATCAAGTCAATCACATTAGACTGTTTGATGATATGTCCGTGTTTATCCAACAATTCAAAGCGATCGTTCCATGACACGTGTCCGAGAGATTTCTGACCTACGAGATATCGCCATAGAGATATCAATCGTCCCTTTTGCTCGTCCGAGCGAACGTGCGCTAAAAGTTGATCTAACACTACATGCACGGACGAGGAGGACGGGTGCTCTACCGATGTTGTGACTATGTGTGGATAATGGCTTTCTGTCGATTGCTGCAGCTGATCGCTTGATCGCGTGTTAGCGTGAAACGTGTTCCGCTTAACCGTTGGCTCTTCTTCTTCGTTTTCTTCAGCACATGTCGTCTCCCTCGCTACCGCTCGTGGTGCTGGTGTCTCGTTCGTCATTGACTGCAGTTGGGGAGCATGGTGATTCTGTGGTTCTGTCGTCACGTGCATTTCCCCCATCCCTTCCATCTTCCGATGAGATGGGCGAGCTTGGGACAGAAGTTGATGGTACCTGTCTCGACTCACCACCACCATTGCTCGCATGTTGCTCTCTTTTTTCATGGCTTTCTACCACTCGTAGATATCGGTCTAGAGCTTTCACGCAAGTCGGAATGATAAAGTGATGAGAAACAAGTAGACTCAACAAGCTCTTGTGTTTGAATCCCGCTTCTTTCAAGAGTAAACTCGGTCTAGGTCCTCCTCGCTTGATGGTCAATAGACGAATGGCTTTCCTGTATCGAAACAGTTTGGTTTTCTCTTGCTCTGTCAAGGGAATGATTCCCATGTTAATATTGAACAGCATCGTCACAATGGCGCGATACTGTTTCGAAGATAGTTTGGGTAAGAGGGCCTTGCGTTTCACCGGCTTGGCTTTTTCCAACACGCGAAGCATGTCTACATTTTCGCGCAGAAGCTCCAAGGCAGTCATAGTCTCGTGAAATGCGTCTTCGAAATGATATAACAGTAAGGTCCGCCGTATGCGTTGGGT
The DNA here is from genome assembly GCA_936450465.1 of Gibbula magus. Lineage (NCBI taxonomy): Eukaryota > Metazoa > Mollusca > Gastropoda > Trochida > Trochidae > Gibbula > Gibbula magus. Next base: position 34,698,603 of record OW388302.1, read on the forward strand.
AGATCCACACCTGTTCTCCACGCGTGTCGGAGGGACTGTATGCACTCTTCCTTCGTTTCGAACCAATGCGGACTCGACTTTAACGAAATGTCTTCGCACCGGGAAGAGGTAGGCAGACTTCTCAGCGACAGGATATGAACGGGAGGCGAACACACGATATCCCAGAGATACACCTTGTTGTTGCTCATAGCGCGTCCGACCATGGAATGAGTCGATTTTCTCGTGTCTGTCTCTTTTTATTTATTTATTTCGGTATATAATAAGTTAGCAGCTGATCGGGAAAGATACCCGTCCGTAAGCGTCCGTAGCTCGTGTCGCTATGGGGCGAGAGATCGACGATCAAATAACCATACTTGCTCCCTTCGATGGCGTTTTTGTAAGATTCGGCAAAATACTTGCTCTCTCCCGGAAAGATCTGCGAGGCTAGTATCCGGTACTCCGATAATGATCTGGGATTGCTTTTCAGGACAAATATATGTGTATTGATACTGATGGTGCGAGTATAGGGTCCCTTAGCGAACAGGCTTTGCTGTAGATTGATCACCGTCAGTCCGAGATGATGCGATAACGTTGTGTAAACTTGTAACATAAGTTTGCTGTGAGCTATGTCGTCCATCAAATCGTCTAAGACGACGAACGCCTGTTTACCTGATTGTTCGGACCACGTCCGTAGATCGCTGTCTGTAGGCAAGCCTTCGTGAAACTGTATGTGTTCGATAGTTCGCTCCATCTCCGCGTAGATATCCTGCCATGCCCCGTAACAATACACGATGAGATTAGGCGGTTTATCGAAAACGCACGCCGTATTCTCTAACAAACGTTTTGCGAAAAATGTCTTTCCAGAACCGGAAGCACTGAGAACCGATATAGTGGTCGGAGTGGTCCATTTCAAAATACAGTGATCGGACATCTTGTCTCGGTCGCGGTTCGAATCTCAATGAAGATACTCGCGTGATAACCTAATATATATATATATATATATATATATATATATTGTTTTTAAGCAGCGTGTGGGGCCAATATTCTCTGTCGCTGTCGTCTGGCTTGACGCATGATGTTGTTCCTCGCTTCATCCCGCACGTGTCTCACGTGTTCTGCGTTGAAGATGAACGCGATTAATCTCGTATGTCGAATCAGTATACGTTTGATGTAGGCCTCCCCAGTATTCGGGTTCACGATGCGTCGCAAAATCCTATAATAATTATTGTCGGGGTTTCGTTGTAAATACACCCGTTCCTGTGTACGCGTGACGGGTATACGTCCCTGAAGCAGACGCATGACGATGGCAATGACGGCCTTCACCTGACCGCTGTTCATACCACGTATATCGTTCAACGTTTCCTGGTAATCGTGTTGGGACAGAACGTGAATCATAAATTCGTAATGTCTCAGAACGTATCTCGCCATGACTTGACCGACCGGTGGTACACCTCAGAATGAGACATACTCGTGTCTACTCGGATAGTTTATAGTATCTATCGCTCGCTCTCTCTATCAATCATACGTGCAAGCACTCGCTTTCATAGCAATAGAAAACTCTATACTGATATTTTTATCAAATTTTATTACGACTAATATGAAACAGGTTATACAGCCAGCAAGACAAACTCACTACACTACATTACATATTAACTGATAATGAAAAGGTTTCATAGTTCTCTCTATACTGAAGAAAAATAGATGTACAATCGTGACATGACTTGCCTAACCGATGGTAATTGTATCGTGTCTACCTTAATAAAAACGAATAGTATATGGACACAGCACTGGGAAAACGATTTCGTACACTATATGTTAACAATTGAAAATAAAGCAATAGCAATATCATTACACAGAAAATGTACTAACGATATACATCATGCAACACACGTCAAACAGTATTTAAAATAATTGCATATAAACTGAGTGACAAAGTGATCGTTGCAACGTTTGTCTGTATCGAATAGGCTTGAGATGTCTCTTAAACTAGCTCTGTTTTTACATTTCTCTAACAGATAAAATAGACAGTAGAACCCACAAGCACTCGACGTAGATTGCTGTAAAACTTTCGTGTTGTATCGATAACTGCGAGAGTGTCTCTTTAAAAAGTGTTCAAATTCTTTAGTGTAATAACCTGGTTTCCTTCCAAAGCTGTCGAAAAATTCGCCGCTACCTATCCCGTCGAAATAGAATGCAACCCAATGTTTCCCTCGACCTCGTGCTATGTCCGTGTTGACAACACATCCCCACGGCTTTCCCCTACTATTGGCTGTCGAGGTCGCGCTAGTCAAGTTGTCTCTCGCATAGACTCCTTTCACGTATGTATGGAGACTCGGCTCGCTACGTATGGCGCACAGTAACTGTTGAGTGTTCATTATCATTACTTCAGAAACACGTTGCGACTTTTGTCGATCTCGATCAGAGCTGGGAACTTGGCCAGAGCGATCACGTTAAAGGTCTGTGTCAGGGCTTTGCTGAACGTGATTTCCAGACGCAGGTTGCCGGACTTGGCGAGGTTCAGATAGTCACCGCCGTCGTTTCCTAGCATCGCTTGCAGGTTAAAGACGTACAGCGCGTGACCAATCTTGAATTCGGTGCGGTCCAGGTTCAAACCCTTGTCTTTACCCCATTCGTTGTTCCACTCGTATAGGGAGTTGTAAGCCTCCACGTCGTCCGTCTCCAAGGGACGTCCCGGTACTGTGTTGCCGTTCAGGTACAGACCCATGCTTTTAATCATATCTCCTTGGAAACAGAACGGATTGGCCGTGTAAGACCCGTTCACTCCGTTCGATTGTACCATGGCCACGATCAGACGACTGGGAACTTCGTCTTGAAACATGGCGTCCCAGTTAAAATCCATGCTGGAGGAAGCGACCGTAGACATCTTCACTATACTTCTCTCGTACGGGTAAAGAGCGTTCCCCGTCTCAAACTGTTTGTCCTGCGCGACGATCAGGGCGTCGTTGATTTTCAGTATGCAAACCTTCAGATAGACGTCTTGCAGTTCGATTTGATATTCTTTGCCCGTCTCGGCCGACATCAACGCAAACTTGGCGTCCGAGCGAAACAGTTTGACGTCGAGATCCACGCCGTTCACCAGGTGGCCTTTGAAGGAAAATACGTCCTCACTGAGAGGTCCGGATAGAGTCAGCGATTTGTTCCCGGCCACGTAGCTCCCTCCGTTGATGAGCCCGTCGTTCCCACCCGCGTAGGGATCGCCAGAGTTGAATTCTGCCACCGTGTCGCCCGTATCTTTATAATACAGCTGACTCGTGAGCTGGCTTGACGTGGTGTCGCCTCCGTAGTCGAGGATGGTTTCCATCAGCGCTTTGTATGGGTACCCGGCATTGCTGGAGCTGACCTGTTGTTTTTGCAGGTGAACCGTCACCTGATTCCACAGGCTTTGCAATGTTAGATTGACGGGTCCGACTTTCTCTTTATCGGCCAAGTTTGTGTTATCCGCGTGTTTCACTTTCAGTTTGACGTGAAGACGAGTCCTGCTCAGGTCTATGTAATCTTTCCCTCCGTTCGGTACGTGAAACTCGACGGGACTGGAGTCTGTGATGACCGATAGAGGACGTATGTTTTCGTAGTAATGTTGAAGTATGCTGGTCTGGTATGGAGGCAGAGAAAATACGTCCATAGAAACGGGGAGGGCCTCGGAAAATTCTTTCTCTGTGAGTACGGACATGATTACTTATTCCAGATATCTCTCGGGTCGATAGCAGGGGTATTCTTAAACTCGATGAAAGAACGTTTGGAAGAGCTCTGTCCCTCACGACGCACTTTCTTAGAAGTGACGATCTTATCTCCCGCTTTTCGTTTTATAGCCTTGGTTCGCTTCTGAGCCGCTTCGGCTCTCTGCACCACGTTCTGATTGGGAGATGTCAGGGTGATGTTCGGTTTCGAACCCCGACTGTTATGCGAGGGGTTCGTCGATGATGTAGATGGAATGATAATGAATCGTGACCCGCTGGGTCGTCCTTTGATCACTTTTTGTCCTGGACTTTTTCGACGTTCAAAAAATTCCATAAACTTCTTGGTATCGGGAATATACACTTTACGTTCCATGATCGGGAAGATGCAACAGTATATATATATATATATATATATATATATCTCTAACTCAGGAATGGATAGCGTCGCAACAAGAGTGACACGTTCACCGTCTCTTTCAGAAATGAATGCGGTGTACCCTCTGCACACTTTATATAGATTTCGATTTCGGACGTGTCTTTTAACACGACTGGGATATACCAGGGCTGGTGAAAATAGTAGTTGGGTCCGTCTCTCAGATCGACTCGTCTCAGTAAGGGTAGATACTGTTGTCCCACGTGCAAACTGTCGCATAGGTCGCACAAAACGTCAATCGATGTATCGTTGAGATTTTTAGTATCCACGGTACCGAATTTCAATTCTAACAGAGCTACCATCCACACTCCTTCCAGTTTTAATCGTTGAGATAGTTTCATGCGAAAACGATAGTGCGTGTTGCTCGTGTAGTAATCCTTCTTTGAGTCTAGGTCGTTAAACACGATGTACTTATCCATGATGATGTTATTTGTTTTTCACCTGGCTCTCGTCAACCCACGAATCGAATCTAGAAGGCCAGCCCGCCCATCTCACCAAGTATAGCGTTTTACCCCGTTCACGTTTTCTACGTATCACCTTCTCTATGTCCCACGCGGCATCCAGATCCTTGTCGACACCCTGTAATTCCTGTTCGTAAAAGCGTCCCTTTAAGAGCTCGTCGTGAAAATCTTTCAAGGTGTACAAGGGGAGACGTTGATCTCTCATGCGCTTGTCTACCTTGAATAACTCTTCCGTCCAACGCAAGTGGTGTTCTTTGGCGAAAGGTGTTCTCAAATAACTGATTCTGACTATATCACCAACTTTATACCGAAACGGAAGCACCTTGCTCATTTTGGGAGGCTTCATGTTAAGATGGCTCCACACTTTCGCCTCGTTTCGTACGTTCAAGTCTGCATGGGCCCATTGTCCTAAACTTCGATGTAAGGTATGGTTATAATTGTTCACTAAATCCGCTAGAACGTCTATGTAGCGCTCTGTGTTCTTATGTGTCAGGTATCTAGCTATGAGACTCCTCAACGTTCGAATGACTCTCTCGGCATAGTTTGCTTTAATATCTTCGTTCTGCGTTGTAAAGAGTTTGATAGACCGACGCTCGGTAAAGTCGCGAAAAGTCCCTTTAAATTCTGTCCCTTTATCCACCCTGATCTTTTGAGGTTTGCGTCCATCCTGTGATAGAATAGTGTTCAGTCCCTCGACGACGGACTCGGGTTTCTTGTTTCTTAAAGGGGCGACCCATAGATAGCGAGACAAGATGTCTATGGCAATGAGGATATAACGTACACCGTCGTTGGCTTTGGCATAACGACTCATATCCATTAAATCCATATCCCATTGCTGATCTATACCATTGACTATCACTTTAAGTCTTTGAAACCTACGTTTGATCGGTTTATGTAAGGTGTAAGCGTCGTGCTTGCTCAACTCGGCTTTCACCTTAGAGATCATGGGTACGTCTTGAGTACGTCGTTTTAAACTCTGTCTAAATTTACTGATCCCGTAGTAACTACCCGGTGACTTGGGATCGAAATAAACACTCTAACGTTTTCGGAGAGGACATGTTTCAAATGTCGTGAGCAGCAACACTATGAAAACGTTGTGGGTAGACACTGCCTTATATATATATAGACATACATATAGATACAATCTCATGAATAACAGACACGAGTAATCTGAGATATAACATTCTTTATTACGAATAGTAACTTTACAAACTACAACATGAATATTGAAAGCTATATATCTATACATATACATCAATATACATTAATATTGAAACGGGTGGGTAATATACATCAACATAGCATGGAGCATGTGAACTATGTCTTAACGAAATGATCTTTCCAAATATAACATTTTTAACACACGATCTTTGATGGTGTCTAACCATTCGCTCGTCTTATAGTGCGTGTTCAGATAGTCCTTGCATCTATAACGACACAGAGCTAGGGAAGACACGTTGCTCAAGTCGGGGTCATCGCGCATCAGCTGAACCCATTGGTCAATCACATGATTATCGTTCACTTCCTCCAAAGCCGTGTTTATAAACTGCTGTAGTTTCTCATTCTCGAACACGTCCCGACAGGTATGATATTGTCTGTCGGTTTGTTCAAACATACACGCTATACAGACCTCATTTCCGAGACGTTTGATTATATGACAGAGTTCCATGGTGTAACATAGCGTGAGTAAGGATATCATGTAGTCGTTCACTTCGAGGGATGGATGTTGTGGTACACAGATGGTCTTGGTCTTCTTAGTGATAACACGTTTTAAACCTTGAACCTCCTTGGTAACTTTCTTCCCTGCATCTCGTACACACTGATCACGGTCTTGAAACCATTGGTTTGACTGTAGATAGACTGGTTTGTGAATATGATCGGCTTTGGGGTATACATACTTCCAACTGTAGAATGTTACTTTATCACCGGTCATTTTATCACTAGCCATGTTCAACGTCCGTTTGAGAGAGAGAGAGAGGAGTACGGGACAGTAGACTTCGTGAAACCAATTCTCTGTATGACTCACTCGCTTCAGTGAAGCTTCTTTATATCTGGGTGCTATTTTAGGATATGATGACACGTACAAGTCATGACATGTCCTCTATAGCTCTATTCCCTTCACTTGGATTAGGCATACATAGTTAATATAGTCCATAAACGTCTAGGTGAATATACATACTATTGCATGGTTTCTTCCAACAGTGCCCTCACTCTGAGAAGTTGTTGCCATTCCTCCGGTTTTAAGGCTATCCCTTTACGAGTAGGTTTCAATTCCTGTTCACCCTCGGGTAGCCACCACTGTCGAACATCCACGACTTGTTTCGGGGGCTCCACGGATACAAAAACGTTCTCGCCCAACTGTAGGGAGTGAGCTGAAGGTAAGCTTTGTTGAAAGTAGTCGGCCACCATCTTTTCCACACTCTTGATATGTTCCCACTGCTCGAGAGAGAGTCGAATCCCCTTCTTGGTAGGATAAAGCACGCCTTCGGAACTCCATTCGTATTGACGAATGTCTATCTTCCACTCTCCACTCCAAAAGGTAGACTTGACGTAGCGAGTGTTACCTATATGAAACAGACTCTCTCGCTGATCTCTCTGCCGTTCGTCGTCGTCCATGATGGATCCACTATACTGAGTCTTCGTCCAGTCCTGAGATGTGTCTTGACTGTTCGTTGCCATGCTTCTAGAAAGTTCGTATGATCTTGTAAGTAATAAGCAATAACGCTGAGAAAAGTGAGTAGCATCTAACTCCGTGGGCTTTCCAGACTATAACTGACGTATAGGTTCGGGACATGAGCTTTCTTATAACACTTCCAGTCACATGATACATCATAGTCACGTGATATTCAAGTCAGAACATATGATGTGTTAGACAGCAGGTCTGAACATGCTTGAGTTCTATGATAAAATGTGTTAGAATGAAGTTTGACGAGACAGCCTTCATTTCACCTTATATCAGTACTAACTACCATATTTTAAAAGTTGACAACCTATATCGAGGCTAAAAAAACTCATATAAAACTCATATAAAATTGGTTTACATAGATACATTTTGTTTTGTGAATAACTATAAACTACACTTCTTATAATATTAAGCATTCTAAGTTTCTGTTTTAAACGTTGACGAATCTCCTTCTAGACTTTTTATACCTCAAAACATAGATACGTTTTTCCGTGAATATCTGTTAAAATAGTTCAGATCTATAGGTAACTGCCATGTTGACACGCTTAAAAAAATGTCTCGGTTTTTAGCTCGCTTCTGTTGACAGAATTAACAATCCATTCATGTCCAGTAGGTCAGAACGGGCTTAGCGTATTTGTTTGGCGATATAGCAAACACGGGCGTAACGCGTTGTGTTGACTCATGACACGTGTCGCTAAAGATAGCTTTGGCGCCAAAATTCAAAACCGGTTTCTGATTGGACTGACACCCTTGTATGGGTTAGGGTCGGCTTAAAGAAAGCTTTGTTTTGCAGTAATGACGATGAATCGCTTAATGAGCATCCTCGCATTTAACTGTTAACTGATTGGTCGACCTTTCTGACCTGTTACGTCATGCATACATTAGCTTATTAATGAGCTACGCTGCATAAATTAAGCTCCCTTAATCTCCCTTACTCTGGCCCACCACATCGCTGGTCGTATAATACTACTTAGAAGAAGTTTAATTTTTAAACGTGTGGAATCATACCAGGGTTTTATAATTTTCATTCGATTCGATGATTTCACATTGCCATGCTGTCATGACTTTACAATGCGAGAACTCCATGTTATGTCTATGACGTTGCGTTCTTATTCAAAGTGCGGTCACGGGGGCTAACCAGCATGTGTAAAAATTATTTTGGTACATTTCTCTTACAGGCAATTTATTTCAATTTCTCACCATTAATAGTTTGCAAAATAATAACACCAAATACCTGCTAAACAGTCGGTTACTCAGCTACTCCGTGACTTTGGTAATTAATGAAACAAAATTAGAACAAACAATGTATTAAATACACTAAACATCAGACTATAATCAAACCTCATACGCTGAGACTAAACAAGAAAATTAGTGAACACAGCTTAGCTATATGCCCCCGTTTCGAGATCGGTAACAGCTTCCAAATAAGATCAAATGTGTAGTCCTTCTGTGATCATTCAATTGTAATTTAATGAAAATAGAGTGTGACATTTGAGAGATACACTTCAGTAAGGTCATTATGTCAATTCTAATGATATTGCACCAAGTCAAAGGCACACAAACATAATTCACATCTAGGTATTACTTTGACTTTGTGTATACATTTTGATGAAGCTAAACAAATTATTTTGGAAAATACGTAGTTCATATAAAATGACATCATCATAGAGTTTCCAGGAACATGAAGTCGAATAATGATGCAATGATGTCTTGATATTTGGATATGTCATCGTTTATCAAAAATAAACTTCCTTAATGCTTTCCGTAATGAGATAAATGTTTTGGCAAAGTTTTGTAGTTTTAAAAAAAGATTGTGCTTTCAACAGCTGGAAATGTTATCTATCCAGAATAATTTTCACGAACTGCTGAACAGTTGAAACAGGGTGTTTTCAGACCTTTTCAAGCACTATCCTGTAAAATATTTTTTTGAAATAAGGGTCTCAACAATCCTTCAACATCTTCCAATCTGTCTCAATGGGTTATTTAAAAACTTCTTTCGTGTACCTTGAGTTATCTTTCCATTAACCCATTTGCTGCTAATGACACCATATGGCGAATTTTCGCATGATCTATCACGACCAATGTCTTCGTTTGACACGGTCTTTTTGTGTATTGTCTTAAAGAGAGACGTCAATCGGCGCGCTGACTGACCCCTCATTATGGCCTTTATATAACGAGAGACGCTGTTTGGCGTCAATACACTGTGCTGATTGAGAGTTTGTTTTGATTGGTAAGTTATTCACGGCGGTTTTACATCTTCACACGTCATATCATGTATTCACAAACTTAAACAATTCATACACTTATGCGTGTCGGGATCTTTCACCTCTGGAACAAACACACTTACATAATAGTGTTATCTGAAACTCAAATTACCGTCCTCAAACAATCTAACAACCCAATTGAGAGATCAAAAGATAGAATCAGCTTGCAATCTATGTTGCACTTGGTCGAAATTACAAGGTGTGATCAATGTCCGAGATAATCTGTTGGTTTGTGTTGTTACAATATCATGTTTGAACACTAGGCAAATAGACTAATCCGATGAGATGATGTTGATCTTTTACAGAATGTTAAACATTTACATCCTGTAATAAACCTTTAACTTGAATAAAGATGTGCTGATTTTATGTTTGTGTTATTCGTATCTGTTCACTTTTCATTTCTGTTTATACTATAAAAAAAAGCTTATATTGATAATTTGACATCAACTGATCAATTATAAAACTTAATATTTGAGTCCAACTTGGTCTTATACCAATCCGTGTGTGTTTGCTTTAGCAATCTGAATTTTCTATTATGTTACTGTATTTTCACAATTGAACAATTCCTTTGCGAAATACTAAGCATATAAATTATCATGGCTGAAACATTTATCTGCTGAAAGGGGCGAAACGTGGAAATATTAATACAATTAACTTGACCCGAGTGTTAAGATTTTACAAACTCGTTTCGATGTATGTATATTACATATATTGCACTTCCACAGGCATAACCACGTCTCTCGGGTATCATTGGTTCCAATAAAAAAAACAATTGCAACTGACTGTTAATGTTCTAGTTACATATGCTGTCTAACACTGAGGTATGATTGGTCCATCCGACACGCCTTTTTGACAATTGCCACTGACAAGTCACCAACATCAAGTACCACCTATCTTTTTCTTGTCAAAACAGGATAATTATCTCGTAATTCGCTCTACAGGTCACTCGTCGTTGTTGTTAGATCAAGTTCAATTTCTTATTCACTAAAACCACTCACAGTGGTACATAGTACATTTTACATGTGTAATAATACAATATTAAAAGGAGGCAAAATCATAAGTATTTTGAAACTTGTTAGATAACATTAATGTTTTTTAACTATATTTCATATTCTTTATTAAGATTAACGATATATCTATATAATAAAATAATAAGCAAAGTCTTACAACGTGTAATAAACATAAAACTAGTCTTGAAGGAGATAAGAGTAATTATGTGATGTTCAATCCTCCTAATTCATATTCATTGTTCACATAAACTAAGTTCTAAATAAAATAACGTTTATTCCTTTCCAAATGAATGTTTTAATTTTCACCCGCCATATAAGTGTTTTGAATCAGTATGTTAATGATTGATTTTTCATAATAATAAATCATGTAAGGCCAAAATAAATATAATAGTACAAATCTTGTTTCATTCGATTTCACCAGGTCGTCTTGACTGCAAGTTCTCAGCCGCAATTATACTAACAATGTATTACCTAACGCCTCTGTTGTATTGATTGTTATCAAAGGAAACATGTACCATAAACATATTACAATCATATATCAATCCCAGCCACCCCATTGACACCTGAAAACAGTGTCATACACAAGACGTTTACAAAGTGTGATAGATTTGCGCTGTGAAGTGAAGCGAGGTATTCACGTAAATGCTCTCGTTGTAGGGCGTCCACAGCTCAATAAATGTCTCGTTGAGAGAACCAACTAATTACTGTGTCTTAGAAAGCGCAACCCGGGTTCAGCCGCTTTTGTTAATGAGTTAAAGTTTGTCTTGAACGACCTTTCTAAAAAAAAAATGATTCGTGTACGTGAATCTATGTTAACTTCCCCAAGATTTAATATATACTATGCAAAAAAAGTTCAGGATATTGGATTTATAAATGTTATTAAAAGAATATTATGAATCCAAAGAAGAAACAAATAACGAAAACAAATTAAGGGAACACATATCCATTTATTTCACATCATTGGTGCTGTAAATGACACACACAATATCCATACTGAGGACAAAACCATATTCGGGGCGCAACATCAGAATTACCACAACATGAAAGCAAAGTCAGTAACTGGTAAACCCCCCTCTGTTTGCCAAACAGGGATGGATACGACGTGGCATACTCCTTATGAGACGTCTCAAGTCATTTTGGCCAAGATTATTCCACTCCTCTTGCAACGCAGCAGCAAGTTCTTGTAACGTAACATTGGCAGGACGTTGTTGACGTTGACGTAACCACTGTCCCAGACATGCTTGATGGGCGAGAGGTCTGGACTCAGTGCTGGCCATGGTAGTGTGGTGACATTCTGTTGTTGGAGGTACTCATTAACAATCCTTGCTCTGTGACATCTTGCATTGTCATCCTGAAAGATGAAACGGCGGCCATGACGACGTGCGAAGGGCATTGGCTGCTAAGATGTTGTCCCGGTAGTTCTGGCCTGTCACACGTCCGGCAACAACATGTAAGGCCGTTCTTCCAGCATCAGTGATGCCTCCCCACACCATTACAGACCCTTCCCCTAATCGATCATGTTGAATGACGTTGACGTCATGGAAGCGCTCATTTCGTCGACGCCACACCCTCCTACGCCTGTCCAGAAAGTCCACAGTAAACCTCGATTTATTTGAAAACATCACATTGTTCCAACGTCGATTATCCCAATGTTGATGTTCCCTGCACCAACGACGTCTTGCCTTGATGTGATGATCTCTCAAACAAGGAATCACGCGAATAAGTCAGGCGTGTACATGACCCCTGTGCTGGCGATTTCGGATCGTCTGGGCACTCACTCTCACATCAGTATCTGTCGAGTCGAGAGTCGAGCTCTGATGTGATTTGTGGTTATGACATGATTTCTTAAGGTTATGGTACGGATAAATCTATATCCTGGGCATGAGTTGTCGCCCTTGGGCGACCATAGCGTGGTCTATCGTTTACAGAACGTGTATCACGATATCTGGACCATAATCTTCATATGACAGATTGAGAAACGTTCATTGTCTGTGCCACAAAAGTCTGTGTTGTGCCAACCTGCAGCATGCCAAGGGCATGTAATCTTTCATTCTGGGTTAGTCGACGCATATCACCCTTTTATTCCTGGTATCCAAAGCAACTGAACTTCCTTCCTTCTTCCTTCAAATTTCATTCCACAGGAGTTGTTACCCTCAAATTCAAAGTCGTGCAAATCTTGGGTTCGACCCCCATGATCATCACGAACATCACGTGCATACCCTGCAGTTGTCATTGCTGCGTTTTGGTGACAGATGTAACTGAAAATCTTTCTTCTGTAAGAATCGATAGTGACTTGATTCGTATTTAGTTCCAAAGGCTAGTGATATGTTCCAAAAATTAACTATCCCCTACTTATTTTGCATAGTATAATATACTGGACTGCAATTGAGACTTTGACTTTGATGAATATGTTTAAATAGATACATTTAACAACTGTCTTGGTAACCGTGTCGATGACGTTTTAAAGGGATATTCATTGTCGTGTTGGGACACTTGCATATAATGTGGAGAAAGGCTTACTTGAATATAATTTGCAAAATTGTGCATCTACCGGATAAAAACTCAAATTAGTCGGAGCTTTAATCGCCAAACCTTTTGATAACACCCTGTAGACTCGCATGTTATGACGCAATGGATGTTACTAATCAAATAACATGAAGACTGTGTTAACAAATGATTCCGAATGCTTTCAAAACGTAACCGTCAAAAAACATGGTGCTATGTGACTGGGATTTGTCTGCACTTCACTGATACAGAACAAGTGTTTTTACAGGATGTTCTCAGACCTTGTGGAGAGGAAACAACAGATGCTGTAGTAGGTTATTTTGAAAATTGTATTCGACGGAACAAGGTCGGTTTTTAATCAGACTGAATACCAAACATTAATCTAAGGATACGAATTCATCAAAGCAGAACTGTTGCAGACATCCTTAGTAATTCGGGAGCATCGAGTGTATAGTAACTCTCGGAAGATCAAGTGATAATGTCATTTCCGTAATAATTGTCTTAATAATTAATTGCAAGTGTATATTGTCTCGATTTTATGTTCATTTGGGTTATATTCAGATATATAACGTACATAATAATGTGTCATTCCTTACAAAGATGCATTACATTTAACCTATTCACTTACATAAGATATTAAGATCAGTTAGTTGCATTGTAGAGGCCCCTTTCAATATTGCTCAATTACATACCATGGATATCTTTCTACCTCAGAAAAAACATGGTGTTAGTCTAGTGTAGCTAGCTTCACTACAGCAGGGTTATCTCGGTCACCTGACAACACCAAAGACTCCTTCGACGCCCAACGGACAGCAACCTGATTCACTGCGACAGGAGACCAGTTCCATCTTGGGCATGGCCCACTCCATTGCCCAAACCTGTCAAGCCCTGACGGCTTTCTCCAAGCAAGCTGGGATGGAGGATGGGAACAAAGGCCTTCATAATGGTTTTTGCTCAGTGGCAGGGCGTTTGCCGCAGGGCGGGTGCTCAGCGCTGCACGCATTTCGGCTGGGCTTACTTACATCAGTCATGACAGCATTTTGTCCGGAGTTGTCTCAGGATGGTTCCTCGTCCTCTTGTTGTTTGACCGACAGATTGGTGATGCCATCCGCCAGTGGCAATAGACTCAGCAACAAGAGCTGACTAATCGTTTGGCGATCTCACACCCTATCGTCCGAAAAAGAAGACTTCCAGACCGGCCCAAGCCAGAAACGGACACTCAATCGGCAAAACTGACAGAAGAAGTTGCCAAAACTCAGACGACTCGGTCTCATAGCCTGTGGTACGTTCCGCTCAGGAGGCTATGCAGTCTGGACTCTATCCCCCTTCTGCTCAGGTGGGACCTTCTATAGGCAAGCCAAGTGGCCTCGTACAGGAAAACAAGAAGCACTATGACTTCCAATGGAACTCCTTCACAGCCTGACAGTCACGGTTCCAATGGTCGCTGAGTACCTGGTCCATCTCCGCTTGAGGGGAGGTCTCTATCAATACCTATTTGGCGGTGATCAGGTACGTCCTTCACAAGCGGGAGCCGGGTATCGACATATCCGTGCTCAAGGAGATCATTAAGACTTAACAGCAGGTTGGCGGTCACCAAAACTCCACACCTACTGAGCTGAATTTGGCGGTATTGATGAATCACCTTAAGTCACCGAGACAACGATTCTTTGCCTTTCGGTGAAGACCGCATTCCTGGTAGCCATGGCTTCGCCTGCCAGGATTATGGAGTTGCTCTGCAGGCGGACTTGCTTGCTTTGAAGTGAGGGACGGGGACGTGGCCACGCTGGGCTTAGCGCCAGACTTCTTATGTAAGAACTAGGCTGCCGATGAGCGCGGCAGGACGTTTAACATCCTGTCTTTTTCTTCCACGATCGACCGCTCTGATGAGGAGAATTGCCTCCTCTGTCCGGATGGTGCTCTTTGCAGCACCTCCGCTGTCTACATGTAGGGGGTTGTACGTGCTACCCGTATTTGGCTACACGTGCGTTCCATGCCTGTGACGTATGACACTTTCATGTCACCAGCAGACTATATTGGACGTGTTAACAACATCTTTGTAATGATGTTTAGTCTCTTTCACAGGTAAGCATCCTCTCTTCATATCTTTCATTGTCTTTAGTAGTATAGTATAATATTAATACCATAAAAACATCTTAATAACATGGAGTTACACTGGGAAAACAAATGATATTTAATCATTTACTCCTATTTAATCCCGGAGTAAATATCATCTTTAGTCATATTTAATCCCGGAGTAAATATCATATTTAGTCATATTTAATCCGGAGTAAATATTTGTAAATATTTGTAAATATTTGTAAAGTTTTGTAAATATGTTATTTAATTCAGATTAAATGTTTGTAAAAATGTTATTTAATTCCGATTAAATGTTTGTAAATATAATATTATATTTTTAAGATCAAATATTTGTAAATATCATCTTTAATCAAGATTAAATGTTTGTTAATATCATGTTTATATGAGATTCAATATTTGCAAATATAATTTTAAATGATATTAAATATATTGTCTTTAAATGGAATGTAGCATGCCGTTCTTACGGCAATAAAGAGCTCCATAACGGGAAGGAAGTGTAAGCAGTGGCTTAATAATACTGTCCATCAATGAAAAGAGTTGTTAAATAAATAAACTTGATTCGTTTAAGCAATGAAACACTCCCTAAATTGAATTATGTCAAGGTGTAAAATAAAGTAAATATTTATCATGTCTTTGGAGGGAATTTACAAGTTGAATACATAAAAATCAATATTTTATCATAAGTTTTTATATATCGGAGTAAATGATCACTACCGGGTAAAAGACTCAAATTTACTTTAAATGCGATCTCTCCTGTCATAAGTATATGAAACATTCATTGAGTTACTTATTATTCAAGAAAATAAAAGTTGTATCCATAATCACGGATAGACGGACAAGACACGACTATATATCCCACAGTATTGCATGCCGGTGGGATAAAATAATATTTTTACTTGCCAAAACATGAATCCCGCAAATATGATAACATTTTATGAAATAGACAATTTCAGTAGCAAGCAATTGCATTTTGGAACAAATTAATATTTTCCCTGGTTATAATGTCAATCATCAGAAGACCGTATACGCCATCTATATGATATAATACTATTTACGATGTTGATTTAGCTGTTAATCAAACACTTTGAAAAGGCGGCTCTCTTAAAATTCCATTTCTTACAGTCCCTTTTCAATATTTGATAAAATGGTGATATTTTCAGAATACATACTTAAGACATAAGACTATCATGTACTCAACCGCAAAACCCCTAAATATTGCTGTCTGAGAAAGTAGATTTTGAATGTTTATGATGGACACATATTTAATGAAGAAGTAGTAACAAATTCATACGTTAGAGATTGATAGTTTTCTTTTAATGTCAGTTCAAATACAGTTGCAGTGTTGAAATCGCTTTTTCAAAATGTTTTTGGGCCAGAGTATTTGGCATTTAAAATGTAGAAACTACATAAAATGCAATAAAATATGGTGTCGACATGAATACCCTTCTTGAACTTAAATTTTTTGACCCGTCTTTACTGTAGGATGTCATAAAATGCCAAAAAAGCCCCTTTGGACTCTCCTATCTCATCTAGTTAAGGATATTCGAAAACGTGGAGTTTGAGAATTGCCAATTGTTAAAAGTGTGTTTCTCAGAAATATGCATAGATAATGTTTTAAAAGTTCAGGTTTAGTTAAGTTTTCCTTCTGAAGACATGATGTATCTCTGTTTCAGTCGTGAGTATCACTCGTGGAATGAATTATCTTGTATATTGTATGGTGACGTTTCTTTTGCGGTTGAGTACAGAATACACCAGCTAAATTTTACTGTTGAGTGTATAGACAATTAAATCCCGACGAACATCCTGTTTAGTGACTGCGTAAGCTATGTAAGAGAAAGCATGGGAGTAAGTGACACCTGAACACACAGTTGTGCAGATGTTTATCTATAACATAGTCTTCATTTTTTCCAAACATATACATGCAAAGAACGAAAGTGTTTCCTTTAGTTCAACCTGGTTACAATACAATAGCAGGTGACATTATATTAAGGGTATACTATTTAACATTACAAGGATCAAACATATCAGTAAAGAAACAATATGCTTGATTGCTACCTTGCTAAACCGGATTTGCTGTTATGAAGTGGACCATAAATGCGTGACTTACAGTAAAAACTGGAACTACTGACCTGCCTAATTATTATCAATCAAGCCTCCTAAAAAGCAATCAGTATTTAGCCTGCTGTGATTTATGCAAAATGACAGACAGGAATATAATGTATGCCGATGCAATCACTAGTTAAAAATTTAATTTATGTTACCCTCCTTTCATGTTGAGACATTTACGTTAAGAATATATTCTTTTCAGAAATAGTTAAAACATCCAAATGAATAAGAAGAAATGTGCTCTAAACTGATGTTTCATTAAAAGAACAATAATTTTTTCAAACAAAAATTACACATGTTACACAGAATGGAATTAAATGACATACAAATGTAAATGTCTAAAAATAATCTAGCGACACTTCATCGCTGATTACTAACTCATATTATTACAACACACAACATAATTTGAAACATTTTTCGTTAATCAAGGAAAACTTTAGTGTACGATTTTGTACCGCATCTATACGTGAAAAGCGTCAAAGCGTCAAAGCAGTTGAGTGAGCTGCAGGTGTTGTCATATGTGAGTAGTTTAAATACGTGTACTGCAAAAAGTCTATAAACGAGTAACAATCAGTAACTTTTAATTCAGTATCACCACAATGCAATACTAGAGTTGCCTGATGCAACATGAACGCCCAGGGTTTGATGCACAAACTTCCCTCCAAATAAGCAGTTTAAATGTAAGTGTAATTTACGATTAGATTACATCTTATTATCTTGATCTGCATTTCATATGAGATTTTCTTTGATTAACTTGTAAAGTATGACAATTCAGGTCTGAATGATCTAGTCACAATAAATATACATGTCAAATATTGAAGGCCTATCACTAAAAACCCGATGACCATAGTTACGTTTTTCAGAAAATACATCCTACACCAAGGTCACAAGGTCACAAGGTCAAAGGTTATGACCTCAGTGTGTGTCATCAGAAGCAACATTTTCATAGGCCTATCCTGACAAATTAAAACACATTTATCAAGTTTCAAAGACATATCATTGATAAATCAAACGTCTCAGCCA